>OW203995.1:23008750-24499375 GCA_934047225.1 Ypsolopha sequella | reverse complement strand
TCGGTGATTACGAATCCACTGTCAAATTTGACACTTTTTGACAACCGACAGGGGTTTTGACACTTTTTCGAAAAAAAAAATGGATTGGACATTTTATCGGATCTAATGGCGAGGCCGAAGGCCGAGCCTTCAAGTGTCTTTCTAGCGAGGCCGAAAAACGAGCATGTGAGGACGGAGAACGCGCCAGCGAGGCCGAAGGCCGAGCTGGCAGCGTTCGGAGTCCGAACATGCGCGTTTTTCGGCCGAGCACGATACCGCGGCTACCAGAGTCATATCTGATGTCATTCTAGGGAGGCCGAAGGCCGACCCCGGAGGACGATTTCTACGAGGCCGGAGGCCTCGTAGGAATCGTCCGGAGGCCAAACAGTACCAAGCGGCGAGGCCGGAGGCCGAGCCTGTGAGGCCGCAGGCCGAACCGAGTATAAGCGAGGCCGATGAACGAACATACGAGGCCGAAGGCCGAGTATGTGAGTTCATGAGGCCGAGTTCACATTACCCCGGGGGCATTACAATACTGTTTCACTTGGACATATCTCCCAAACCTTTGAGATTGGGCTTAGCGGGATTCAACTACGTTGAATTGGTTCAAGCACATTTCGACCGTTGACAGTTTGGACACTTGACAGATGTCAGAGGAAACATTTCGCGTAAAGGATCCCGGCGAGGCCGAAGGCCGAGCCTACAAGTGTCTTCATAGCGAGGCCGAAAAACGAGCATGTGAGGACGGAGAACGCGCCAGTGAGGCCGAAGGCCGAGCTGGCAGCGTTCGGAGTCCGAACATGCGAGTTTTTCGGCCGAGCACGACACCGCGGCCACCAGAGTCATATCTGATGTCATTCTAGGGAGGCCGAAGGCCGACCCCGGAGGACGATTCCGGAGGGATCGTCCGGAGGCCAAACAGTACCAAGCGGCGAGGCCGGAGGCCGAGCTTGTGAGGCCGAAGGCCGAACCGAGTATAAGCGAGGCCGATGAACGAACATACGAGGCCGAAGGCCGAGTATGTGAGTTCATGAGGCCGAGTTCACTTAACCCCGGGGGCAGTACAAGACTGTTTCATTTGGACCTATCTCGAAAACGTTTGAGATTGGGCTTAGCGGGATTCGACTCCGTTGAAAGTTTGTTCAAGCACATTTCGACCGTTAAGATTTTGGACTTTTAACAACTGTCAGAGTACACAATAGCAAAATATTTGTCCACTTCAATTGAATCAAAGTTACCACACGTATTTAAACGCGCTATTACGGTTACGACGATGACAATTTTGAAAACTGATCATGACCGATGTCTTTTTTCCCACCCGATCATGACCGATGACATTTCGTGATACAATTGACTTCTGCCCATTACTTGAATGTCGTCTGATAATTTGTTGCAACCCAATTTCAAACGTGTTTTTTACTCGATACCTTGTCCTGTCACGTTAACGAAAAAGTTACAACAACAACTAAATGCAACAACAAACAACAATGAATAGAGTACAACAAAGAACAATTACAACTCACGCGGGCTGCCTGCAGCCCGCGCACCACGCAAAACACTAGTATATATATTAAGTTTAATAACACAAAATATATTTCACAGCTATGAATTTACGAAAAAATTACAATTACGGTATTTTCTCATCACTAACCAAGTATTTTATCCTGTTTTTTTTTATCAAAACTCCAGCACTCGTAGCACAGTGTCTAATCGTCGCGCGATGCTACTTAGTTGAACCACAGGTGCGAGGAGTGTGACATACTGTATAATCGCAAAAAACATCGTGTCATTCTCCTCGCACTTGTTATTCAACTAAGTGGCGTCGCGCGCGATTAAACATTGTGCTACGAGTGCTGCCTGATACAGAATTTATTTAAAAAAATCGCGCGTTATCTGTAAGAATTTCAAGAATGTGGCAAAACACGTAAAATATGTATACCTTCGGGATAGACAGACAGAATCGGATAAAGACAATAGGAAGAAATTAAACTGAAATGTGTTTTTTACGTATTTATAACTACAAAACTAGTGTTTTGCGTGGTGCGCGGGCTGCAGGCAGCCCGCGTGAGTTGTAATTGTTCTTTGTTGTACTCTATTCATTGTTGTTTGTTGTTGCATTTAGTTGTTGTTGTAACTTTTTCGTTAACGTGACAGGACAAGGTATCGAGTAAAAAACACGTTTGAAATTGGGTTGCAACAAATTATCAGACGACATTCAAGTAATGGGCAGAAGTCAATTGTATCACGAAATGTCATCGGTCATGATCGGGTGGGAAAAAAGACATCGGTCATGATCAGTTTTCAAAATTGTCATCGTCGTAACCGTAATAGCGCGTTTAAATACGTGTGGTAACTTTGATTCAATTGAAGTGGACAAATATTTTGCTATTGTGTACTCTGACAGTTGTTAAAAGTCCAAAATCTTAACGGTCGAAATGTGCTTGAACAAACTTTCAACGGAGTCGAATCCCGCTAAGCCCAATCTCAAACGTTTTCGAGATAGGTCCAAATGAAACAGTCTTGTACTGCCCCCGGGGTTAAGTGAACTCGGCCTCATGAACTCACATACTCGGCCTTCGGCCTCGTATGTTCGTTCATCGGCCTCGCTTATACTCGGTTCGGCCTTCGGCCTCACAAGCTCGGCCTCCGGCCTCGCCGCTTGGTACTGTTTGGCCTCCGGACGATCCCTCCGGAATCGTCCTCCGGGGTCGGCCTTCGGCCTCCCTAGAATGACATCAGATATGACTCTGGTGGCCGCGGTGTCGTGCTCGGCCGAAAAACTCGCATGTTCGGACTCCGAACGCTGCCAGCTCGGCCTTCGGCCTCACTGGCGCGTTCTCCGTCCTCACATGCTCGTTTTTCGGCCTCGCTATGAAGACACTTGTAGGCTCGGCCTTCGGCCTCGCCGGGATCCTTTACGCGAAATGTTTCCTCTGACATCTGTCAAGTGTCCAAACTGTCAACGGTCGAAATGTGCTTGAACCAATTCAACGTAGTTGAATCCCGCTAAGCCCAATCTCAAAGGTTTGGGAGATATGTCCAAGTGAAACAGTATTGTAATGCCCCCGGGGTAATGTGAACTCGGCCTCATGAACTCACATACTCGGCCTTCGGCCTCGTATGTTCGTTCATCGGCCTCGCTTATACTCGGTTCGGCCTGCGGCCTCACAGGCTCGGCCTCCGGCCTCGCCGCTTGGTACTGTTTGGCCTCCGGACGATTCCTACGAGGCCTCCGGCCTCGTAGAAATCGTCCTCCGGGGTCGGCCTTCGGCCTCCCTAGAATGACATCAGATATGACTCTGGTAGCCGCGGTATCGTGCTCGGCCGAAAAACGCGCATGTTCGGACTCCGAACGCTGCCAGCTCGGCCTTCGGCCTCGCTGGCGCGTTCTCCGTCCTCACATGCTCGTTTTTCGGCCTCGCTAGAAAGACACTTGAAGGCTCGGCCTTCGGCCTCGCCATTAGATCCGATAAAATGTCCAATCCATTTTTTTTTTCGAAAAAGTGTCAAAACCCCTGTCGGTTGTCAAAAAGTGTCAAATTTGACAGTGGATTCGTAATCACCGACCCAACCTGCCCCTTGATACCGAGTTTCAAGCGAATCGGAGCACTTTTTTGGACCTGTCAAAAAAATGTCAAAACCTGTCGAATGTCAAATTTTTTTATGCAGTCGGGTAGCCCTCGACAAATCAATCACTAAAGTCGAAACCGCAACTCGCTAGGACTTACGGTTCGGGAGATATGGCCGATCAAAGTTTTCGTAAAAAAAAATTTTTTTTTTCGTTTTTTTTATTTTTTTATTTTATATCCAGAAAGATCTCGCCGAGCCCTTTTCTTAGAGTACCATGAACATGGGTCTAGCTCCAGCCGTTTGGGAGATACGGGCCTTTGAAGTTTTGACACCGGGGGGGGGCTAGATCTCGGCGAGACCTTTTCTTAGACACCCATCAACATGGGTCTAACTCAAGCCGTCTCGGAGATACGGGCCGTTAAAGTTTTGACATTTGAAAAAAAAAAAAAAACTTTTTTGTCACCCTATGGTCCGACCCCTAGGGATGTACCACCTTCCGTTCCGAAGATATGGCCAAAACAAAATTTTTTTGTAACAAATTTTAGAAAAAAAAAAAATTCCCATCCCTAGTGACCGGGGACATCCCTAGGAACTGCGCCCGCTCGCGCTTCGCGCTCGCGGGCTTGTTCCTGCCAACTTTCTGTCAAAAATGTCAATTTTTCCCATCCCTAGTACCCAGGTACATCACTACGAACATCGCCCGCTCGCGCTTCGCGCTCGCGGGCTCATACGTGCTCGTTCGTAGGCTCGCCCTTCGGGCTCGCCTACTCACTCGCAAAACTCCCATACAAAATCCCATACAACGACCCGCCTCACTAAAATGTCAAAAAACCATGTCAAATGTCAAAAAATGTCAAATGTCTGATTTTTTCCCCACTCAGTATTAGACACCCAACATTCCATACATACATCACTACCACCCCAGAACACTCTTTCCAACTAAACTACCATGTCAATGAGTGAGTGAGTCAGTTACCGTTATGTAGCTTTATATATAGTCAATAAAGTGAAAATGAAAAATATTTATTTCACATAAAAAACAGTTTACATTTTGAGATCAGTATTCAGTGGCTTCCAGACTAGACCATGGAGAGTCTGTCTCTGTACCATGTATGCCGGTAAACAGATTACAATATTAATGACTAGCTTTTGCCCGCGGCACGCCCGCGTTGATTAAATTTTTGTATAGTCGTATTGAATCTGTAAATATTTTTCAGCTCATTAATTTTTTAGTACCTAGTTGACCTGACTCAGGTTTGGAGATATGGAGTGTTTTGGATTCTCATCATTTATAATTTGATCCCCATGTGAATGCTTTTCTGATCTACATTATTTTTTGTTCTCTGAGTTAATCCTCTGCTAATGTCTCTTTGGCGGTCTTTGATAACTGATTTAATCCCCTAGTAGTTTAGCCAGACAAAAGGCCGAGCCACGTTTCTGATCGACACTATTTCTTGTTGCCATGGGAACTGATTTATGGGATAAAAAGTATCCTATTCCCTATTCCAGGTCTTAAACTACATTTGTGCAAAATTTCAGCCCAATCGGTTTAGTAGTTACGGCGTGAAGGAGTAACAAACATCCATCCATTCATCCATCGATCAAAACTTTCGCTTTTATCATATTAGTAGGATATACAATTTTCGTACAGGTGGCTAACAAAGAGACACTAACTCAAGTAGTTTAGAACTCTTGTCTATCACCATTGAGGAGCGTGATAAACATCGTGTCACACTCCCCGCACCTGTGATTCAACCAAGTTGCGTCGCGCGCGATTAAACATTATGTTACGGGGCCTGAATTACTTTAGTTACAAACTTTAATAAATACATGTTACACAAACTCATTGACACGTAATTGTTTGCAACAATATAATGTTATTAGTATTAACTAAAACGTGTTTACAAGCAACTTTAAAATTAAAATTATGTACTTTACACTAGCTCCGTTTTGTCATCGTAAGGTACGGAACCCTAAAAACCAAAGTTCCTCGTACAGTGGAGACCGCATCAAGTAAGACACATTGGACTTTGTACCTATCTTATATTCTTCTCTGTAGGGGCTAATGTTGTACTGCAAGTGTATAGCTTGATGTGGTCTCCACTGTACGTAGTACAAATGTTTATAAACTGTTGCGGTTTTGACCTTTTTAGATCGAGGAGCAGAAAACATTTAATACCTAGTAACAAGCCGGAACAATTTCCTCACGAAACTTTTGGGTGCGGAACCCTAAATTTAACGATTGCATATTTTTACGTTTCCTTGCGGTCTGTGTAATGTCATGACGTGCTACAAAACTTAAATAACATTTTCTACCGATCATACTGAACAAATTTTGATTACGATATTATAACATTAGCAGGTGGTAGAGGTGATGCCGGGCTCGACTGTGGAGGTACCACCATCTTGCTTGGAGACCCCCTCGAAGTAATTCGGGGGAGAGTAAGAGGACAGCTCACAGGCAAAAAACCAAGAGGCCCACCACGCCTGGGACCGATGGATGGCAGTATATCCATCCCTAATAGCCGGGCCTTATATGGAACAGACTGGTGACGGACAGCGGCGTCACTGGTGCGAGGGTTCCGGCACCGCGCTTACCAACCCGCCTGCCCAGCGTGTGTGAGTATGGGCAATTCTTCCAGGATGACCGCCGGCAGTGGCAAAGTCCTGGAAAGGCTTATGTCCAGCAGTGGACGAACTAGGCTGATGGATGGATGGAAGATTACGCGCAAAAAATCACTTCCCCACATTTATTATACTAAATTTGAAACTTTGATTGCTTTGTAAGAAAGTACTTTCTGTGTAAAGTATTTATTCTACCACTTGCTGAACGGTGAAAGAAAACATCGTAAAGAAACCTGCATGCCCTAAAAAGCGTGTATTTGTGCCCGAATAATGGCGATAGGTTGATAGGGCGATGACGTTGGGCAGTAATAATCGTCGGTGAAACGCGGATGTACTGAGAGTGAACTATGACTTTAATTTCACAGTTCACGCTCGAAACACCTCTGACACCCCTTCAAACATTCATGTCGTGACGATATATTAATAATTATTATTTATTATTCAGTGCGGGCGCACTTCATCCTAGGTCTAATCGACACAGTGGTGGCCAAGCGAAAGAAAATTGTGAAGTAAAAAAAGCGAGAAAGGTGTGTTCAGATCGTAGCTGAGGTTACTTTTTGAACCAGGAATGAATATACGTATGTATGTGTATGTAGCATCAACAAAAGGTTACAGTAATTAAGACGTTTCTAAAGCCAACCGTACACCTACGCAGCCTGCCATGACGATAATTGATTACATTCTAACATAGCCGAGTGTACCCAAACCGAAGTATCATTAGACAAACCCGAATCACTAGCCGGTCGGCGACAGCTTCAGGCTTCGAGAGGCGGGACAAGCGGTTCTTCTTGCGACGGCGCCGGCGGAGAGAACAAATGTATGAAGTTGTATAGAGCCAGCCATGGGTCGCTGCTCGCGCGTCTTGTCCGGCTTCGAGTGACTTGCGCTCTCGGGACAGCGGTGTGCGGGGAGGCGGGTGGTTGAAACAGTGATCGAGCGCACAGGACGAACCTAGTGTCGAGCGCTTTGAGCGAGCGAGCGCGCTATACACCCGATGCGGTGGAAGGCGCCGACGGGTGTCGTGGCAGGGCAAAGCCCGTCGCAAAAACCGTCTGGAAGCGCAGCAAGAAGTGCCGCCAGAAGCCTGAAGCTATGGCCGAGAGGTAATGCGGGCGGTATCACATGAGAGAAAATTTAGGTCACATATAAAAAAAAACATAATTCTCAGTCCGCCAGAGGGGAGACACTACCGATCTACATCTGCCACAATCCTCCTCACAAACTCACGACATTCCTTCGCTTTTTTCACATCCTTCATAAACCTAAGTTTTGATTACTAATAGATCATTACCTATGAAATTGCCAAAATTTTCTAACGGAATGATGAGTTTATAATTTCTGTAATTCAATAGCTACTTTCATTGTTTTTTTGAAAGCTGATTCCAAGGTTTCATCTATGTATTGAATTTTGTTTTTATTGTCAGTTTGATAACAAAAATTTAATTTTCATAAACAGTTCGTCCTAAATACCATCCGTTTCCATGATAATAATGTTTACAGCACACACTTTACAAAAATTAAATGAATGTTGCTGTTAGCTTAATGTTATCTCATTTGTATACAAAAGAAAAAAGAAAATTTGCAATTGTCATTCCTAAAAAAAATGCAAAAATATTAGTACTGAAAATTGAGTTTCCTTCAAAATCTCCATAGAAAACGGCAATTTCATAAGTAATGAAATGACCTATTATATTAATTAAATTGAAATTTTTGATGAATTACTCAGCATTTGTATTCGTTTCACAATATGTTTACTTATTTCACCCAACTGGTTTCAGTTTTACAGCACTATCAAGGGTTTCAAGGTTAATTTGATGTTATAAATGCGAAGTTTTTGTTGGTTTGTCCTTCTTTCACGCCACAGTGTTTGCACTTATTACACGTAAAATAACATCAACTTAATCTTGAAACCCTTGATAATGGTGTTAAACCGGTTGGGAAAAATAAATAAATATACTGTGAAACGAGTACAAATGCCGTGTTATTAATCATGTTGTAAAAAATAATTATAACGCCCTAAAACTAATCTCAGCTTAAAAAAATATCTTGAAAAAAAAGGTGTTGATTTAATGATATCACTAGCTTTTTTCCCGCAGCTCCGCCTGCGTTTATTCAATCTTAGCCTCGTTTTCGGCTTGGCGGTTATTTTATCAACACTTCGATGGTAATAAAGAACACCGCAACTCACTAGGAATATCGGCTTAATTAGCCATCTTCGGGAACTCAGCTCCGCAATACCGACTAGAGCCAAAATAGTCGCCATGATCAACAACGGTCGGAGCCAATCACCATATACTTACTTACTTTTAAGGTGATATATCGTCCGTGCAAAGGTCCCCGTTACTCCAGGCGGAAAAAACCGCAGTGCGAGAGGGACGGAATCGGAAAATCGGAATCGGAATCGACAAAAAGTCGGTTTTAAATTAATACTAAATTAACTAAAATAGCTATGAAAATTTCCAATTTAGGCATTGTTAAAACCCATGTATATAATATTTTTGAAATCTATATGCTATCCCAATTTGTCAGAATATCAAAAATAGTGTAAGTTTAGACCTCATTTCAATAATTATTTCTATCGAGTGAAATTTCTCCAATCGCGTTTCTGATAGTCTAAAATCTAGAAAAAGGTTTCAAAATTGTTATACTAATTTATTTAACTTGGGACGTCTTTTGAACAGCAGATAAATAACTTCAAAAAGTGTCGATTTTGACGGTATACCCCCTTAAGAGAACATTCATATAGTATGTACGTACAAACAGAAGGAAGGGCACACATCACTTGTATCGTGTAGATACACCCTTAGGTCACAAGAGTAATTAAGAGTTTGTAATTAGTTAACGTCTTTTGTACTTGATGGATTCAGAGACTGAATATATTTCAGCGTATAAAATTGATGTATTTCACGGTTACATTTTATTGTAATTTTGGTTATTACAATAAAAATTTAACTGTGATTTTAGTAGAAAAAATAAGATAAATACAATATTCCTGTTGCCAAGGGAAGAAGTTCGGGTTTAAATTTCCACTGCGACAAAGTTTAACATTTTATATTCTGTTGTTATTTTTTATAAAAAAGAGATTCAGATTTCAGAACGAGTCTAATTTTAAGATTAAAATCGACTAAAATTACAATATTGCATTTAAGTCATTTTTGAACTTACAACGGTTAATAAACATGATTTTCGTATTGATAGTAAAATATGACACATAAAAATCAAATGGATAAAACACAAACCAGAAAAAACACTCTCAACGAGACTATTTTCAAAAATAAAATCTATCGAGCGAAAGTTTTCCAATTAGGTAACGCTACTTACAACGTAAAGATAAAGGTTTGAAAAAACACATAGATATATATATATATATAGATGTGTTTTTTCAATATATATATATATATATATATATAAGTTTCATATTGATTGCGTCTGTGGCATTCAGTACAATCGTTCAAAAACTGTTGAAAAAGGAAGGCCTTCTCTTAAGGTCGTTGGTGGATGCATACCCCTTAACTTAGTAAATCCAAATTGTAGGATCCAGATCCTAGCATCAAGTCTTGAAATGTTTTAGTTTTTGCATTTCAGTTTGTCCCTGATGAATTTTGGTACATCTTGTATTAAAAACACTTGTACTTATAGTTTCACTTTATTTATGTTAACTCCCAACCGGTTTCGGATTCTACTACATTTTCAAGGGAAGATGCTAATTAAAATATTTCACTGACTCCAGGCACTAACTCTAAGCAACGTAAACAATGATAATGTTCTTGCTCTTAAGATAATGATAATGTTCTTACGTTGCTCAGAGCTAGTGCCTGGAGTCAGTGAAATATTTTAATTAACATCTTCCCTTGAAAATGGAGTAGAATCCGAAACCGGTTGGGAGTTAACATAAATAAAGTGAAACTAAAAGTACAAGTGTTTTTAATTCAAGATGTGTTTCAAGTTTCACCAAGTGCCGACAGTCGCAAGTATTAATTTTGAATTTTGGTACAGTTACGCGTATAATCCAGTAAATAAGCCGGAAAATATGAAAAAGTTGAAGAACAGCACCGATTTGATAAATCCTTTCATGTGTTTTCTAGATCCCCAGGAATATTTATCAGCTTTGACTCCCTGCATTACCTCCAAAAAGGGGGTTTAACCCTCCCAAAGAGCCCTAAAAAGTAGTTGTTTTAAAAAAGTTTATTTCATTTTTTATTTTATTGATTGGGAAACAAGCAGTTTTCTTAAACACATTATACGAATAACAATAAATTTATCCTAAACCAAACAAGTTTTCACATAAATCTTGCAAGTAAATAAATGTATGTGCACGGCATTATAACAACGCAACATGTACTTACGTCATAAGTTACTCAGTAAATTAGTTATATATTTGAAAGATTGCTTCTTTCACGTGTCCCCAGGAACATTTATCAGCATTGACCCCTACATTACTTCCGAAAATGGAAAAGTTAGGAGGCTCATCAACCCCCAAAGTGCCCCAAAAAATAGGTGTCGAAAATTAGACTTTATCGGTTTTTGGGTCGCTAATCCGAGATCCAAATTCAGGAATTCCATATTCTAGTACGGAATTCTTGGCATTTTTGGTTCAAAATTACACTTTTTCGGAGAGAAATTTTAATTATAATTAAATTTTAATTTTAATATTTTGTTGCGGAAATATGCTTTCAGGGGTTTTTTGGGTAGCCGATTTTGGGGCACTTTGGTGGTGTTCAACATCCCTAACTTTCTCATTTTTGGAGGTAATGCTGGGATTAATACCAACGAATGTTCCTGGGAGTTTACGAAGCAAGAGAAAGAAGGAATTTCAAAATCAGTGCCGTTTAACCACTTGTCCACAGTTAACACTTTTTTCTGTCTTATTTACTGGTCTAGTATTTACTTGTGATCATAAAGTTCTGACGATCTGTTAGGTTGTACGATTACAGTGAAACTAGAGGCAAAATCTGACTAATATATCGTGTTACTAATGTAATATTTAATAGTATTAAATTCAAATTCAAATAGTTTATTTTGCAAAGAAGGTATAAAATATAATACACTTTTTACAAGTCAAATTTAATCTAGTAAAAATATATGTAATAATAGTAGTTTATGCTACAAGGGCGCAAAGGAATAAATTACGAGGACGATTTTAAACACGAGCGTAGCTAGTGTTTTAAACGTAACCGAGTAATTTATTGCTCTTACGCCCGTGTATCATACTACGTTTTTGAATGCATAGTGTAAGGAAATAAAACAAATATAATATTGTGAACTTTAAATTAAAATTGGCTCAAAAGGACTGTGTCCAGAGCCGTTAAACAGTGGAAAAAAAAGTCAAACATTTATGGTACACAGGAAAGGCTACAGGTTAGCCAACCATTGTAAATAAATAAAAAAATAATAATAATAAAGCCCTAGGGCAAAATAATCGACTTTCTGTTCGGTTTTGATGCATAAAAAGTGGGCCTTTACGAGCACTTGCATTGAAAAATATTAAATGTACGTGAACTGAATTAAAGGTTTATTTAATTTATTTAGTAAGGACGTTTAAAATGATAGGTAATATATATATTATACAAGGTGAAATCCAATTAACCGCCCGAACCCATACTATAATTATTATTATATATAATTATTATTATTATAGATAATCATATATAATTATGCATCGTGATATTAATATAATAAATTATATTATCGTAATATTAAGTATGAATCTAAACCACGAATCTTTCAGTAACAAAATAAATGGGTTAAAAAAACAGATTTTTAAGTTGGTTTGCCCATGTTTCATATTTTTGATGTCAACTTACTGTAATTTCAATGATTCATGACCCACAATTACTTTGCACGTGTAATATGTAAGATTTATCTTTTGACGTAGCTTCTCATACAACATCTTTTGCTCGTAATAAAATAACAATAAATCATACGGTTGCAGGAATATTTATTCTCGTTTCTGTACATTTACCCATTTTATTTGTTTTTCATAATAATATATTTACAAAGACAATTTTTTGTTATGAATGGTATGCGCAACGCAGCATTAAAGTTAATTTATTGATTAACAAATTGCCCCTTGATTATGTTCGTCAACAAAGTAATTATACAAAATCCGCATGATTTGAAAGCTTTCGTATTCTTGAATCTTCAGCACGGTAGTGCCCCCGCCAAAATGAGACAAAGGACTACTACCTACTACGTACCTTTTCCCGAAGCGTTTCGTCGTGTTTTCGAAGCCTCATAGCCTCAGTCTAATAATAATAGAATGCCAAAATTCTCAGGATAAAGTCTTGTTAGCAGACTAATGATACACGCTAAGTTTCATTTGTCTAGTTTTAATACTTTGGATTTTATGAATACCTAAAATACGTCGTCACTCACACAACTGACTCACTTATAATTACCTAAACCTCTAGGGTAGTTCCAATATTCCTTAAAATTGGGTATAGAGGATAAGATTAGCACACAAACAACGTAAAAATAAGAAATTTGTAACTTTCACCCTGAAACTTCTCATAAAGGGGGTTCCGGTTCTGTATTATATATAAATTTTTATTCTTAACTTCCAGAAGTCCTAAAAAGCTAAAATTTGGTATACAGGTTAGGATTTGCACACTAACGAAGAAAAAATTAAAGAGATCTGTAATTTTCACCCTCAAACTAAAGAGATAAAGATATGGACACACTTTTTGACCAAAATTTAGGGCATGTAGAGTTAGGGCTTGTAGAGTTAGGGCTTGTAGAGTTAGGCCTTGTAAAATTGGGGGCTTGGCTCTACTTGAGATTTGATAACTTTTTAACAGTAAATGCGTTATGAGCTTACGAGTCTTGGCAACCTACTTTACATGAAATATTTTTGGTGGGATTCTGTCCAAACCGTGTAATTATGACATGATCAGAAAATTTAAACAAACTTTCTACTGGTTATAATGAACTACTTCCATAGAAAATGTTTTAAACAACGTGAAAAACATTCATTTTCCCATAGATAATGACGAATAAGTATTGAAAATTTATAGGGGGGAAGTGAATTTTTTTTCACGTGTTTTCAAATATTTTGCTTTGGAAGTGGTTCCGTATAATCAGTAGAGCATGTGGTTTACTTTTCTGAGCACGTCATAATTGTCTATAACACTTAATTATAAATGTTATCTGTCTTTAATACATTTTCTCAAAATCTTTTTAAATTGATCTAAGTTTTATTTGCAGAAAAGGAATTCACGAAGAAACTTTTAAGGGTTCCAAACGGGACCCTGTTACTAAGTTTCCTCTGGCTGTCCCTGTGACCATCCGTCTGTCCGTCTGTCCGTCTGTCACAGAGGTCTACAGCCTCAGCCGTCCAGTTGAAAATATAAAATACTAGTTTACTATGGCCTGTATCGCGGGCTCATGTAAACAATATGCGTTACTATGGCCTGTTTCACAGACTCATGTAAACAATACGTGTTACTATGGCCTGTATCACAGACTCATGTAAACAATACGTGTTACTATGGCCTGTATCACAGACTCATGTAAACAATACGTGTTACTATGGCCTGTATCACAGACTCATGAAAACAATACGTGTTACTATGGCCTGTATCACAGACTCATGTAAACAATACGTGTTACTATGGCCTGTATCACAGACTCATGTAAACAATACGTGTTACTATGGCCTGTATCACAGACTCATGTAAACAATACGTGTTACTATGGCCTGTATCACAGACACATGTAAACAATACGTGTTACTATGGCCTGTATCATAGACTCATGTAAACAATACGTGTTACTATGGCCTGTATCACAGACTCATGTAAACAATACGTGTTACTATGGCCTGTATCACAGACTCATGTAAACAATACGTGTTACTATGGCCTGTATCACAGACTCATGTAAACAATACGTGTTACTATGGCCTGTATCACAGACTCATGTAAACAATACGTGTTACTATGGCCTGTATCACAGACTCATGTAAACAATACGTGTTACTATGGCCTGTATCACAGACACATGTAAACAATACGTGTTACTATGGCCTGTATCATAGACTCATGTAAACAATACGTGTTACTATGGCCTGTATCACAGACTCATGTAAACAATACGTGTTACTATGGCCTGTATCACAGACTCATGTAAACAATACGTGTTACTATGGCCTGTATCACAGACTCATGTAAACAATACGTGTTACTATGGCCTGTATCACAGACTCATGTAAACAATACGTGTTACTATAGCATGTATCACGGACTCACGCAAACAATAAGCATTACTATGGCCTACATCATGGACTCAAACAAATTAAACCCCAAGGAATGTCCTCAAATAAAAAATAACTTGAAAAATTTGCGTTTTTTAACACAATTTTTAATTTATTTTCTGTAATTTAAAAAATTATGTAAAAACTTATCACATAATTAAGCTTCAAGTAAGGCTTCAAGCTTAATTTATGTTTTCTTTTATTTTAAGTAATTGGTTTAAGTTATAGTTTATTATTTTTTGATTTAGTAGTAATTCATATAATTTAGCATGTTTATATTTTTATTTAAGTTTTTTTTTTGTTAACATTGTAACATTATGCGAGGGCTGTGTGCTCCTATAATTAGTATAACTATGCAGGACTAATGTATAGTCAATAAGTAGTTATTTGTAATTGGAGTATGCAGTTGGAGCTCCTTAATAAATAAATAAATTAATAAATAAATCATTTATTTCAGTTCTATCTTACAGACCACCTTAGAACGTGAATTTGTAAAAGCGATTTATGTTAAATCCTTTAAGTTGTACGGCAAGGGTAAATGTATTTACAAAGCCCATGGCCAGCCGCCACAATATAACAGGCCCCTACCGCCCACAGGCAAAACTTACTAACTTTGTAATACAAGTTTGCGGCGAGCCTTTGTGCCGCTGATATATGGGCAGTAAATTACTACAGGACAATAACTCAGAACCTATTGACAACCCACCGTACAGAGAGGAGATATTTGGAAACACTCCACTGGATTATACAAAGTGTAACAGAAAAGTGTAACCATATTTGAAGAGCTTATTCAGTCAATGGTATAGAAACACTTTTACTATGGAACAAACACTGTATCTCGAAAAAAAATAAAAATTGCTGTTTCATAGAAAAATGCAATGCAATGAAAGGCAGATTTTTATTTTTGAGATTTCAGGATTGACTCCATAGTAAAAGTTGTTCTATACGATGGTCTGAATAAGCTCTTCAAATATGGTTACACCTTTCTGTTACACATTATATAGGTACTTTTACGATCTGTGTATACCTAAAAACGGGCTATCGAAATATGAGACTGAGTTTCCGGAAAAACGGAACCCTTATAGCTTCACTTTGTTGTCCGTCTGTCTGTCTGTCTGTCAAAACCCTTTTACTCGGGCCCCGTATGAGATATCAAGTTGAAACTGATAACTCCTACAAAAATCTACGGCCCCATATATGGTGCTGTAAAAAATCAGACGCGAAAAAATTTACTGTACTTTACATAATCAATCCCATACAAATTTTTGACACTCGCAAGAAAATCAAAACCTATAGGGCACTTTAAGTTGACTTAGAAACTTATAATTTCGTTTACGGGTAGCTTTTTTAGCACACATATAAGAAAACATCAAAAATTTACAAATGTTTAGGTATGTAGAAAGTTATAAAAGACCAACTTAAGAAGACCCTTTGGATACATGGAGTTCAATTGATTGTAAGTCTCAAGTTAAGTTGGTCTTTATAACACCCTCGGTGAAGCAGTCTGTCAGTAGCGTCATGTAAGCAGGAGGTTGCAGGTTCAGATCCTGGCCCGAGGATTTATTTTTCAAATATTTGTTTACTTGAAATTTGTTTCTAGTTTCCAGTTAATAAAAGTTTAGAGTAAAATTTACTTAAAAAATTACCATTATCTTTAATTATCTTCACAGTAGTAGATAGAAAAGCAGATGAATAAAATCGTGTGTTGTGAATTATTTTTCCACTTTGCGCAAATATAAGGCATGACGACTAAAAAAATGTTATTAGTCCGTCAGTTAGATTATCAGAAAATATAGGACACGTGTTTTTCTTTTTTCAATGAAATAAAAAATTATGAAGTTTCGCTTGACGTCACGCCTAAGTACACTTTTTACCTGATGTGACTTTGACTTTTAACTTTGACGTGATTTATCTCTGTAATTTTTGTTTGATTGACAAAAGAAAAAATACGTGTCCAATATTTTTTAATAATCTAAATGACGGACTAAATAGAATAAATTTTGTTTACCCTGCCATCTCCCCTCATAGGGGAGATGAACCCTTGATTTCTTTGAGTGAGCAAGAAAAGCTTATTAACTTAACGTTGGACAAAAACTATGGCACACAGATACCGTGTTTATTTCGTCGCCACATCTTAGAATTGGGGTCAACTTTTCTATTTTAACTATTAGTAAAATATTTTTCAATGCATGTGCTCGTAAAGGCCCACTTTTTATGCATGAAAACCGAACAGAAAGTCGATTATTTTGCCCTAGGGCTTTAATATTATTATTTTTTTAATTTATTTACAATGATTGGCTAACCTGCAGCCTTTCCTGTGTACCATAGACGTTATAATTTTTTTACACCGTTTAACGGCTATGGATACAGTCCTTTTGAGCCAATTATAATTTAAAGTTCACAAGATTATATTTGTTTTCATTTCCTCACACTATGCATTGAAAAATGTAGTATGATACACGGGCGTAAAAGCAATAAATTACTCGGTTACGTTTAAAATCGTCCTCGTAATTTATTCCTTTGCGCCTGTGTAGCATAAACTACTATTTGGTTTCATACTTTACGATTACGATTCTACGATCTGCCCATCTAATACAATAACAACAAACAACTTTCACCTTTTGATGTATTTACATAAACATTATACTTCCTTCTAATAGAGCTTCTGTGTCACAGATCATATTCCATAAAAAAATAACGCAAATCTATCTAAATTGATTTAGCTAATTGAAAAAGAGAAGTCGCTTAAGGGTGCAAACAAGGTCAGATTGAGCGAGCACCTTATTTTGTATCAATCAGAACTGGACTCTATGACGTTTCCTTTTAATTTATAATAGCGCGCTGGGCCGTGGCTGTTACGACCACCAAGAAACCGTTGCTCACGAAAAACTGTGTTTTTATTTAATGACTCGGCTACTAGATGAAATTGTTAAAATATTCCAAAATCCCCTGGGGGGATGAGAGAGGTTTAAGTGATTTATATACGTATGTAGGTGAGAATGTGTGCGTGAGGGTAAGTATGAGGTGTGAGAGGGTGAGTAAGCGTGAGTGTGAAGGAAGAAAATGAGGGTGTGTGATAGTTTATCTCTATATGTCTATATTTGTAATTAAAACGTACCTCATATCTCAACTTGCGAATGCCAAAATAATAAATATATGATCGTAAACTTTCTCGCTTGGAAATGGAGACGCCAAAATATTTACGTTGTAGTTGAACTAAACCTTAACCTAAGACTTGCGTAACCGGCCGCTTACAGCGTAATAATGTATAATAATGATTTGTGTGGGAAAATAACATTATTAGTGGCTTTATTTGAACGCATAAAAGTGGCAATTTTATGATATTCTCGACTCCTGGCTGCGTCGTATTGTTTCCTCAAATTACCTCAATGTAGAAATATAATTTGGCTGCTTTATGTTTTGATTTTATCGCGTGTGAAGTGTTCTGAATTTATGTGAGACAACGTTTATGACCATGCGGCGGGAAATTAGATATTTCTGTTTATAAGTAGATATTTTACTTCTGGAGCATTGCGTTGTATTGTATCAACACGTGGACATTATTAACGCAAAGAGGAAGAGGTTGGAGGCATTAGAAATGTGAGACTCGAGAGGATTAAGGCAAGTCTTTCACAGTCGAAGCTGTTCGGCTGTGAAATGCTTTGCCTGTTTCAATACGACGTGCTCCTACTTTGGCTGTTTTTAAAAGACTAATTAAGGAGCATTTTCTATCCTTTTGATAGTTTAAGTTTAATTTATCTCTACTCATTACTGTACTGGTACTTATATCTATATCTATATATATATTTCTATCTACAGCTTTATACACAAGTATATATTTTGTATTTAATTGAATGTAATATTTATTTATTTTGTGTCTAGTTTACGTATTGAGTTAATATATACATATGTTTAGACCATTATTGTTGATTATAATTGTTATTATTGTTGTTGATTATAATAGGTACACCGCCTACGCCTTCACGTACATCCAAAATATTTTCCACCCAAAGGTTGTCTGGAAGAAATCGCTCTAAGCGATAAGACCGCCCATTGTTGCCTATATTTTTGTTTTTTTCCAACTTTGTATTGTATTTTTTGTTGTTTTCTCTTTTGGTGCACAATAAAGCGTATTTATGTTATGTTATGTTACGAGTATTAAAAGAATTCGTTTAGATTAAATTATGTTAAGGTGTGTTAATTCGAAAACCATTTCAAGATTTAGTTTTAATAAGCCGTATTTCTGAACTTGTTGTCTAAAAAACCTTGAAATGATGAATATTTTTAAGGAAACGCTTCAACTTCCATTTCCTTTATGTGACGTCACTTGAGAAATGTCTGTTTAGAAATGTGTCCTTTGCTATCAAGATAAATGTATAAAAACATAACTGGTTTGACAGATGGATGACAGATGAGTAGACAGACAGAGACGGACCAATTTTTAGGGTTCAGTAGTCAACAACAACGAATCCTTATAGTTTCGCCATGTCCGTCTGTCTGTCTGTCCGCGGCTTAGCTTAGAAACTATTAGTACTAGAAAGCTGTTATTTGTATTTGGCATGGGTATACATAGTTATCACGCCAATAAAGTGGAACAGTAAAATTTTTAAAAAGATGTTTTTTTAGGGTACCTCTCCTTGACGTAAAGTGGGGATGATTTTTTTTTCTCGTCTATAAGTGATCCTATAAGGGTTCCGTTTTTTTTTTTTGAGGTACGGCGCTACAAAAAAAAACTTTGTACCTGCACAAAACTTTTAGAGTCATGTACATAGGAATAGTTTTTCAAATAAAATATTTATCTTCATTTATCTATCTGGATTAGTATACAGAACCAAAAATATCCAAATAATTGAAATTTAGGTGTTTGCCCACTTAAAAAGGGTTGAGCTCATCTTCTCCAAGGTCCTCTCGAGTCCCTCTCAACTTAAAAAAACATCACCATTATTTTTGCTTGGACCAATATGGTAAGGGCCTGTAGCAGCGTGAGGCTCTGTGAACAGTTACAATCCGTGTTTAAGCAACGCTTGGCATGGTCAGTCTTTGGATGCGTGACATTAGTGGCAATTAATATCTGGGTCGAAAGATAAAGGTCGTTTAGCCATATCAGAGGAGGCTTGTATGACAGTCTGAACAACTCTGACACCAGGTTGGCCAGTAACCACCAAGGACAGTGTTACAGTAATATTTCCCAAACAATTTTCGAAGTGGATATAAATGAATTATTATTAGAGTGCATTATAAACTTGCAATCAATCAGAAACAAATTTAGAAGCACAATATTTTTGAAAAACGGACGGACTGCGCTACCGATCTGTCTGGAACGACGAATATTTCCACCATACCTGTACATCGTATTTTTTGTAACTACTCGATATACCAGCTTGTAATGCACATACTGAACGCTTACGAGGGCGTTATGTGATTTCACGCCTTGCTCATTCTGAAAAGAAGGCGCTGTCGTCGCTACAATACCTGTTGCATCAGACAGTTAAGAAATTCACAGTTCTTATTAACTAAGATTATATGTTTTTTCAATGCATGTGCTTGTAAAGGCCCACTTTTTATTCATCAAAACCGAACAGAAAGTCGATTATTTTGCCCTAGGGCTTTATTATTATTATTTTTTTTTATTTCTTTGCAATGGTTGGCTAACCTGCAGCCTTTCCTGTGTACCATAGATGTTATACTTTTTTTCCCACTGTTTAACGGCTCTGGATACAATCCTTTTGAGCCAGTCATAATTTAAAGTTCACAAGATTATATTTGTTTTCATTTCCTCACACTATGCATTGAAAAACGTAGTATGATACACGGGCGTAAGAGCAATAAATTACTCGGTTACGTTTAAAACACTCGCTACGCTCGTGTTTTAAATCGTCCTCGTAATTTATTCCTTTGCGCCCTTGTAGCATAAACTACTATTATTGCAAGTTTGTAATGCACTCTAATAATAATAATCAGAACTTAAAATTTTCCAAAGTGATTTAGCTTCTATGCCTAACATTTAAGGACTATTTTGCAATAAAGAAAATTCGTAACTGTTACACAATGAAAATGTCATCATTTTATAAGTGAGATTATTATGAGATTATTGTCTTTAGCGTCATCAGCGGCGCAGCGCATAGTGCATCAGTTTCGTTGAATGTTAACGTGTGTTACAGCTTTGATTGTGTTCTCAAATCAAGATGTAACAATAGTGATTATGTAACATAATGTGTGTGTTTTGAGTACCTGCTAACTACACGACAACAAGAACATAAAATGAAGCCTATATATTTAGAGCGATAATCTTAGTATTGCTTTGCTATATAAATTAATTGTATGTATGTATTTTTATGATATATGCTTTTTAACTTAAATTCGATCTAAAAGCCGATTGATTTTAGTTTAAGTGCTGTCAAAACTAAATTTTCTTTATTGCAAAATAGTCCTTAAATGTTAGGCATAGAAGCTAAATCACTTTGGAAAATTTTAAGTTCTGATAGTACTAAAACTAAAATGAATACCTTCAGAATCGGCTTTATTGTTGTACTTAGATTCGTTAATGGTTTTAATTTTTTAGGATCCAGCAGCATACCAGCGCTGTGGCTTCAGCTGTGGCAAGCTGAACTGAACTCTTTTTTCATAAGCACAGATAAAAAAAAAATAAGAGATAATTTATTTGTCTTACAAATACATATACACAAAACAATAAATACAAAAGTGAAAAGACAAAAAGGTCTAATCTCGGCATACAGCTAGCTGATACACATGCAGACAGCCGCCGATTTTCAGCTCAGCCTTGTAATACTACATGATGAAACACATATTAGATTAAATTAAAGTAACTACAATAAATATTAACTACAAAATAAATTGAAAAAAGAAAAAAAAAAAAAGCCTACAAAGTTTTATGAAACCAAAGAACAAAATTAAAATAATAATTAAAAATAATAAAATAAAAGAATAAAGAAAATAATAATGTTTAATTTTAGGAGGGAACACGTAGAGCCTGAGACTGCTTCAAGAGTAGCCATCTGCTACACTTAGTGTGGAAAGAGCCTAATGACTCGACATTTAATACTGGTGGTGGCAGCACATTCCAACATTTAGATGCAACTATCTTGAAGCAGCCCCTGATATTGGCAAGAGTAGTTTTAGGGGTCTTGAGTATGTTTCTACGAGATGTAGATAACCATGCTAATTTTTTATATAAGTATGAAGGAGTTTTAGTTTTTAATAGGTTAAACAAAAAACATGATAGTTTTAATGCTCTTGTATTAGCCATATTCAAGATACCTTTAGCCTGTAGGTGGGGTGAAATGTGGGCCCTCCTAGGAATATTATTGCAAAATCGCATACAAGCATTCTTGACTCGCTGCACAGCTTTAGCTGTTTTTGGAATAAACATGGACCATACACAATATCGCAGTAGCTTAGATGTGAGAGCACGAGACTATTACAATGCTGCAATCGCACCATTGGATCTAAAAATGGCCTAATTTTATATAGACTTTTAAGAGCTCCAAAGGACTTAGCCACTTTTTGTTGAACATGCTTTTCAAAATGTAAGTTTTCATCCATCAGTAGCCCCAAATTACGAACACACCTAGTATAGTGTTTTATTCGTTTATATTGTTTTTGTATTTTTGTGGTTTTCGAAATAAAGCTCTTTTCTTTATTGCCTGATAGTGATAATAAATTATTTTATTGATATAACTATTATATCTAGTAGTATGAAGAATAATCTTGTTATAACACTTTTAGTTTAAGAAGCGAGGTTATTCACGTTTTAACTCCGTGGCCGTGTCTAAAGATGTAGGCATAGCTTACCCGCTTTTTTATCTCATAACTTAACTCTAACTTAGCTCTAAGGGAATAAATTTCCTCATCGCAAACAAAGCGTGCACCATCTTTTATGAACTGCAGCATATTACAACTTATTACTAGTTTAAGTTAAAAGAACGGTAAATTACAAACTAACGCCAAAAACACGACCGGTCTCGTTAACTCGCGGCGAATGTTCCGTAACTTGTTATAATTTTATATTCTAAGTTAGCAGCTTGGTCGGTGACTTAGAAATATGAGAGGTCCTTATTTCAAACTAAGTTTAAAACCCTAGACCCCAGTTTTGTCAGACGATGTTACCTAAATGCGGAGAACAAGGTTGTTACTGGGGAAATTGCCCCTTTCAGGAGATTTTCTTTGCAGTTTCTTTAGAGTTTCGTAGAGAGATGGATCGACAATGAAGTTCTAAATTGACAGTTGAACGAGATTGAGGGAGGGATGTTATTGTTTAGTTTTCGTTGATTGAACAGAAAACAGTTTGCTTTGACAGTCTGATGCCAATTTCGTATTTTCTGCTTTTTATGTCCCAAAAGATTTTTTTGACTTACCTACACTTGCCTATTTATTTTGCTGACTGGAAATATTTTGAATCAACGACGTTAGGTACCAATCATTTCAACACATGGTAGTGTTTAATACTCGTAGTTAAAAAAAAACTTTACAAAAGAGGTAGTAAAAGAAAGATAATAAAGGTTAATATTTGGTGAAACTTACATTGTTTCAATTTTGCAAGTTAATGATTGGCTCAAAAGAACTGTATCTAGAGCTGTTAAACAGTGGAAAAAAAAAGTATAACATTTATGACACACAGGAAAAGTTGCAGGTTAGCAAACTTCTCGTAAATCAATAAAAAAAACCCTAGGGCAAAATAATCGACTTTCTGTTCGGTTTTGATGCATAAAAAGTGGGCCTTTACGAGCACTTGCATTGAAAAAAAATATTATCATCCTCTAATTAAAAGAGGATCAAAAAGAATATACTTTTAAGTTATCGTATTATCGGTTTCAGGCTTTGTAGGATGAAAAATATAAAATTTTTAATTGTAAATCCTCCAGAATATGTAATCGACAGTGGCACACATGTCGGCTGCCACGTCGACGGAGTTTGCGTCAATAACCTTAGCTACGCAGACGACATGGTGCTGTTGAGTGCGTCGGTATGCGGACTCCGGAAGTTGCTGGGTATATGTGAAGCATATGCCCAGAGCCACGGACTATGTTATAATGCTACTAAAAGAAAATTCATGGTTTTTGAGGCCGGTTCTAAACGACGCTCAAGTGTGACGCCCATTCGGCTTAACAATGTACCCCTGGAAAGGGTAGAAAAGTTTAAATACCTTGGGCATACACTTGCAACCGGTCTCAGGGACGATGAGGATATTGAGAGGGAGCGGAGAGCCTTGTCAGTCAGAGCAAATATGATTGCCCGCAGGTTTGCACGTTGCTCGACGGATGTGAAAAAAACACTATTCCATGCCTACTGCGCATCTTTTTATACGTGCAACCTGTGGGTGAGTTACACTCAAAAGACGTACGGGGCTCTCCGTGTCCAATATAATAACGCGCTGAGGGCGATGCTGGGGCTGCCGCGGCACTGTAGTGCCTCGGGCATGTTTGCGGAGGCGCGCATCGACTGCTTTTACACAGTGATGCGCAAGAGATGCGCGTCCCTGGTGCGCAGGGTGCGCGCCAGCCCCAACATCGTCCTGGCGATGATAGCTGGCAGGGTAGATTGCCCTTTTTTATTGCATTGCCGTGGCCTTCACGTCACACGCAACAAATAAACATTAATTTATTATTATTATAAGTTGTTACTAACACAGTAGTATTAATTTTACTAACAAAATTGTATGTATTACTAACTCAGTACTTTTATGTTTACTAACAACTATGAGTCATGTTGCTCGAAATAAATATTTTAAATAAAAATAAAAAAAATAGCTTCTGAAAATACCAATGGAAGGAGATATTATGTGCATACCTATGAAATTGTCCAAATTTTCTTCCATATTCATGAGTTCATAATTCCTATAATTCAATAGCTATTTTCATTATTTGTTTTTTTTTTCGAAAGTTGATTACAAAATTTTACATATACGTGTTAAATTTTGTTTTTATTGTCAGTTTGATAAATAAAATCAAATTTTCAAGAAATTTTTAATGTTAATTTAATTTATTTATTTTTTATTTAATTGCGTCCTAAATGTCTTCCATTTCCATGATAAGATTCGTAATGCTTTCTTAAAGCTGACCCTTTTTAAAAATTTAATTATCGTTGCTGTTAGCTTAATGTTGTCTCATTCATACATGAAAGAAAATGTAAAATTAGGATTTGTTATTCCCATAAAAAGTAAAAAAAAAATAGTACTGAAAATTGAGTTCTTCAAATTCTCCATACAAAACGAACAGTTCATAGGTTTGCAATAGTTTGCACCAAATATTTCTGTACATATTTTGAAACAACGGTAGCTCAGTTGGTAGGATGCCAGACTTGTAACCCAAGTTTAAATTTTGCTGATCGAGCACGCACTGTTTGCTGACTGAAGCAAAACCACTGTGCTAAAACCTGCTTGCCCTAAGGACTGTGTATTTCCACAGAGGTCAAACCTTATCACGATAATACGTCAAAATTGTCAGTAAAACAAGGATGTAGATGGAGCATTCGAGTAACACACTTGCAAACATTTCTGATACAATTTGAGATACGTGTTGAGACAGTATGTCAACAGAAAAAAAAAAATGGTTTGGACTGCATGATATCATGATGATGCTAAACAAGCACCTTTTAGCTTAATCGATCTAGTAAGTTTTGGTTAAGGCGGGCGGACAATCAGATAAAAATATTACGAAGGAACCTCTAAAATAGAGATATTTTGATATTTAAGTATTACTCTTGTAAAAAAAGCGTCAACATTTTTAACGCGTTGCGTTTCCTGCAGCGCTCTGCTACGAACGGCAGTCTTTTCTCTACGAGCGTAGCGGTCGGTCGTTTCGTAGCACTTTCGTAGAACACCCGTAGCTTTCGCAAAGTCGGTCGTTTCGCAGCGAAGTTCGTGCAAAATAAACAGTTCGAGTGTTTGCAATGATAACTGAGTGAAATGGGTAAACTGAGCAGTTTGAAGTGATAATTTTATTGGATGGGTGAGTGCTTTTAATATTTTTTATAATGGTCGTTTTATGTCTGTGTAATCTTTTTAGTTTGCTAGTAAGTATTTTAGTTGGGTTTTTGAAAGCTTAATTTACGTATTTTAAGATTATTTGCGTATTTTCTCAAAAGTACAAAATGTAATAATATTGAAACTCTTATTACGAATAGTATGAGATTTAAAATATAAACAAACTTCTTTGCTTATTCTCTTGGTATTTGTAATTAAGTAGGATTATTAAGTATATGATTACTGCCCGCTGTGGGGATCAGTGGAATCTTATTATGAACACTCAGTGAAGAGCTACATATATTTTATTATGATTTACAATCAATTTTATTTATTTTTTATTTCATTTATTATGACCTGAACATGATTGCATTGTAATGACTCCTAAATAGGTCCCTAAATTAAATTAAATTATTAACGATTGTACTAACATAATTATTAAAAGTTCGCGAATAATTTTAATTTATAATTATTTGTTTATAATTGTATTTAATTTAAATTTGTATTCTTTCTTAAGTTTATTAATTTTTCTCCCAGAAAGGCTGGTAACCTAGGAGACTATTGCCACACCCCCCTCTACTCTAGATGGGGAGGCCGTTATAGTAATATGTTTATTTTTAATTCAATAATCCATTATGCATGCTATGTTTCATGTTAATAAACCGCTTTCTGATTCTGATTCTGATTACGTATTAATTATACATATACATACACATATCTATAGAATGTGGTATTGTGGTTTTGTTGAATTGTGTTTTGTTTTTGTATCAGTAACTAACTATACATTTACTTCCTATATTTAGTGTAATTTATTATTGAGAATATTTATGAAGTGGCTTCTATACTTTTTTTCCCTTTTTGTTTCTTATTTTCTTCAAATGCCATATTAATAATATCGTGCTCCAGCCAAGTAAATAAATAAAAATAAATAAAATAAAAGATAATTTATTTGTCTTACAAATGTGCTAATACATATACACAAAACAGTAAATACAAAAGTGAAAAGACAAAAAGGTCTAAGCTCGGCATACAGCTAGCTGATACACATGCAGACAGTCGCTGATTTTCAGCTTAGCCTTGTAATACTACATGATGAAACACATATTAGATTAAATTAAAGTAACTACAATAAATATTACTTACAAAATAAATTGAAAAAAAAAAAGCCTACAAAGTTTTATGAAACCAAAGAACAAAATAAAAATAATAATTAAAAAAAATAAAAGAATATAGAAAATAATAATGTTTAATTTTAGGAGGGAATACGTAGAGCTTGAGACTGCTTCAAGAGTAGCCTATCTAGTAGTACTAGATAGTATACGCGTTCTTGTTACCAACAGCAAATTACAGAGCAAAAATTAATTTTTGAAATGGACCCTTGAGGTCATAAATTAATATGAAGTTAATAATAAACTACCTAGAGGAAAAGAAAAAAATATTAAGAAAAGAAAAAAAAAGCAATTCTTGTTTTAAATCACTCTTTTTCGTACATTGTACTCATATTATTCTCCTCAGATAAACGAAATGTCAACTTAATCAACCAAATGGTTTGTCCGGTACCCATGTTTGATGGAACACTAAAATTTATTCAAGCAACGCGACCAGCAGAAAGCTTTCAAAAACTTTTAGCATCCATTATCTACACTCGGATTCACACAGCTGCTGTTATACAGCCAACAAGCCACGAGAACTTTTGCGGACTCTAATATTTAATTTACCTACAACATTAAGAGAGTATGTATTAAAAACTAAATATAATGTTGAAACATTTTTAACGCGAATGTACTGAATTTGGGCCATGATTTGCATTCATGTCCTGGCCACGTATATAAAATACGAGTACATGATTCCAACAAGTAGAATGTTCAGATTTTCTCTCAATTAGACATTACGTTATCCCTTGGTTTACAGGTTGGGAAAAACTCACGCAAAGTGTAGGGTAAATACCCAGCAAGCGTGTACGGACAAGCTCATTACGTGCGTGAGAGTTGTAGGTAATTTAATTGGCACGAATATACGGAATGTCGGGGTTGTGTATCTGTTAAGATATGTTTTGGCCGCCTTTATAATCGAAATTTGAACCGCCAAAAATTTAAATTATTCATGATTTATACTTGCGATTGTCGGCACTTGGTGAAACATCATCATAATCTTGATAAAAACACTTTTACTGATTCACATTATCACTTTATATTACCGGTTTCGCCTTACGGCATTATCAAGGAACAACCACTACACATTTGTTTATGGTGAATTATTCACCATTTGCAATGTAAACAACCACTACACATTTGTTTATTGTTTATTATATTTTACAGTGTTCCTTGATAATGCCGTAAGGCGCAACCGGTTGGAGTAATATAAAGTGATATTATGAAACAGTACAAGTGTTTTTATCAAGATTAAATTATTCAATTTTAAAAATATTTTTATGGAGATAATAGACTTGCATAATAAAACTGATTCCACTGAAGAATTTTGGGGTAAGCATGTTTTCGAAAAGTATGAAAATAGCAAAAAATCTAGCTATTTTATTTATAGAATCAAAGATAATTTATTGTTAGTAAATTACAATATTTTTTTTTCTAGACTTCGATTAAACATTTTTAAAGATTCCGGACCCCACTTGAAATTTATTGCCAACCCCTGGTCTAGTGGTTTGAACGTCTTGATCACTATAATCTAGTGGTCGCGGGTTCAAATCCTGAAGATGCACATTTGTGGTCAGTTTGTGTGCTTAGTGAAACGTGGGTGTACAAGTGTAGACTACACATTTCACAATCCATACTCGGATAATTACTTCTGACCACCCCTTTGGGAATTCATTCCAGGGCAAAGATGTATATATATATTTATTGTAGCTATGTACAGATAGCAGAAGAAATAAGTATACAGGCCCAGCGCAAACATCCTAAGACTCACAGTTGAGCGACATATGAGATTTAAAATACTTGGTCAATATAAAAGGTCTTTCACTGTGACCCAATACTTTTTTTTTGGGATTGTCAAGTGTCCTTTTAATATTCATTTGCGATAAGTTATTTCTCTTTTGGGTAAAAATTTACTTTGGCTTTAAAATATAACCAAAAGATTTATCGCAAATATATGTTACAAGGACACTTAATAATCCCTAAAAAAAGTTTCTGGTCACAGTGAAAGACCTTATTTACGAGTACACACATGCACTATTTATTAAATATTTTTTATATCATCAATCACTCACCTGTGGGTCTAAGGATCAAAGTGTTCGCGCTGGGCCTGGTTACTTATCTTTTTTGCTGTCTGTACTTTACGTATGTTTGTATACGATACCGAGCTGAGCGGTAACTATGGCAACATTTTTCACACGCTTTATTTGGCATACGACTTTATTTATCGCGTGATAAATGCCTTGTGATGATAATTCTATTAACTATACCTCCTCAAAAGTGATGTAAAACATGTTGAAAGGAAATCACTCACCTTCGACCAAAGCAAATTATCGCATGAATGTGTCAGAATTGCTGTCCTGTGTCTTACGTACAAAACAGTTCACTTTTTATGGATACAAAGAATGCTGCTTAAATCAACTAATACAAAGTAACAACCAAAGATGTAAATAACATAAATAATACTTAAAATAGATACTAACTACAAAGAATATAACATTAAAAATAGACTAAACTAAATAAAAAATATTGTTTAAATCGCTATAAAGATGTTATTTTTAAATACAATGATAGAAGCCAATAATTTTATTACCTTCTAAGTAATATTTTTAACCCATTAAGCAAAAGCTTTACCATATTAATACTATATACAAAAACCCTTCACCTGAAGCTATATTCAACGGATCTGCTAATCCATTGTCAAGTATATCCACTTGACACAATTCTACCATTCGCAAATCCTTAAATCCAGTGGCTTTCAAACCATTAAAGTCGATGCTAATCCGACACGTTTGTGGGTCGTGTAATCTAATACTCTTTTTGTGTAAAAATTCAACAAAACATCATCAAAAACCCAGTCGAGTGCCAGTCGAGATACGTTCAGAGTTGGTTTCAAAACCGTTTAGTTTTTGAAAGTTTTCAGTTTAATAAAATTTTTAATTTTAGTCTTATAAAAGGTTTTAATTTGTCAAATTTTAGATATTTTGGTCTAATCCGTAGGCTTGGACTTGCTCAGTCATTGTGTGGTACGATCCGATCTCGTTCATGAAAACCTACTATTTCGTTAATTTAATACTACTAGTACGAGTACGAGTATATTAATGCTCGATTGATGCTTGTCGAAATATATTCTTCTTTTTACGTACTTTTTTTTTCACTTTTTACTTGTTTGTGCACCATTGCAATCTGTAGATTATCAGCTACAATAAGCAACTCTTCTGTCATCCACAAGGATATTTGTAGGTTGTGTGACTAATGCAGAGTGAGATCCACTGACCCCCATCCTCTTGGCTTCTCTTTCTAGTGTATAGGATTATTTACGTACTAGTGAAGTCTTGTCTATTTTCATCTTACTGTACTAATCTACTGATTGAGATGACCCAAACAAAATTGTTCAGAGCATTATAACTTTTATTATGTATAAGGTACAAAATTGTATCAACATTATTTCCATTCCTTCTCAGTCTTTCAGTTCAAGTATTTTTGTTTTATCTGGGTCCGAACAGAATAGTTCATTGTCGTTCACTTTTATAAATTATTTTGTTATAGTACTGCACTACACCAACCTACTAATCGGACTAACTCAAGCAGTGACGACTAGATCTGTAGCAGTTATCCTTTCTCTAGCTAATGTTTAGTGGTGGCAATGAAAATTTGTTAAAACGACACAATAGCACGACTAAAGCTGATAAAATACTGCCGAGATATAAAAAATAAGAACTCAAAACAGTTTTTTATTTTTTGTTTATAGCTTATTATATTAAATAGCAAAGGACTTCTAACGTGACTTACGCGATATTAAATAAAACCGCCGTCTTCTTTTTCTTTTTAATTTTGTCATTAAAAATGTCTAAGTCTTCTCCGTGCTATTTTCATTTTCTTCGTGAAAAGACTGCGGTGTAAACGGAGCGCTTATTTTCGTCACAGGAAGCTGTCAGTAGAAGTATATAAAATGATATTACAAACCTCTGAGACTTACAAATTGAGATATTTCTCAAGTACTTAAATCATTTTACGGACTTTTGAGTATTTCGAATTGAAATCTCTCAATCACTACATATACGAGTAAGTATATTCAAATTCAAATTCAAAAAGTTCATTTTGTAAAGTAGGTACACAAAAATAGATTTTTTACGAGTCAAATTTAATCTTATAAAAATGTATGTAATAAAATAATGGCGTTTCATTATAATTACGTTAAGTTTAAAGTTTGTTTAATTTATGCAACAATACATAACTATATATATACGATTCAAATGATAAGTAAAATCTATAATTATACAAGGTGAAATCTAATCAACCGCCCGAACCCAAAACGGAGATCCGGCCAGCGACCAGGGTCAAGATTCAATGATACCTTTGTTCAAAAACATGAAAAAAAAATGAAAAAATCTGCTTCCATTCACAACGGACTAGTCCAAATACAAATCCTAGTAAAGGCAGTATAGGAGCAAAACAAAAAAACATTTTCGAAAAACCCTTAATTTTTTGTTTTCAGGGATAACTGAATAATTCTAGAGATGATTGATGTTGTGTACGTAGCGTGCTTATATCAAAATTGAGATTTCTTCCAGCAAACAAGAATGAAAGAAATATCTTATATAATTTGAGACGGAACTAAGCCACGATCTGGACTGTGACCTATTGTTTTAAGCGATAACAAAAATTAAGAGAATTAAATAAAGTATTCATTTTGTGCACATCATAAAACAAAAAATATAATTATTATAATTAAATAGCTAAAGATAAAAGCATATTTAAATAGCCACAATAAATAATACATTACATACCATTCACATGCATAAAGTTTGTAGGTAAATGAAGATAAATTACATAACCTTTTAATAAATACACATAAATATACATTACATATGCCAAAAGAACATATAGGTAAACTACGAAAATACTGGTACGATGTTCAAACAACATGTTAATATATGTATCTTCAAATAAATTTGACAAATAGTAACCGCTTTGAAAACTAGTTTCAAATGATGCCTTCGCCTTTTGCTACGACGTAGCAAGTGCTACGATTCCAGTTTTCCCGATTTGTAGACCCGTTATGCTGTAGTCCGAACGCTAATTGCGTCAGGGGCAATATATGTGTTAAGAGGGGTTTCACACCCGAATTGTGAAAAATACGCCTTTTCCTAATTAATCGAAACAGAACACTTAAATTCAAAATTCATTCAATTGTTATTCAACAAAACCTTATTACTTATGTATTGTATATACTGCATTCGCAAAGTTTCCATTGGTTTCTGTAAATAAGAATTTCAAAACATTACATTGCAAATTTTTGAAATTCTAATTTATGGAAACGAATGGAAACTTTGCGATAGCAACATAAGATCGCTCTTAAGAGCGGCATCGCAGCCGGATTGTGAAAAACCCGCCTTTTTCTAATTAGTCGAAACAGAACACTTAAATTAAAAAGTCACTCAATAGTTATTCAACAACACCTTATTATGTTTCTGTTTAATTAGAAAGTAAAAACTTTTTAAATTTAAGTGTTCTGTTTAGATTAATTAGAAAAAGGCGGGTTTTTCACAATCCGGCTGCGAAACCACTCTTAAACGGATGACATAAAATTGGCAACGAAGATATTACGCATATATAAATTAGTTGTAAAAAAAATAATCTCGCGTTGCTTAAGAATATAATTATGATCGAACAACCATATGTTTTCATTTAAAACTCTATAATTTTCCATTTTGACAAGATTTCCCCAACTGCTTCAAAATGTTTTCCCTGATCAGACCTCATTCCATCCTCAATATCTATAGATATTAATTTGCTTAGTAGCTGTTACAGCATTAAGTAAATTAAGAGTGGAAATACGAAGAAGATAATTCACCCAGGTTCCGATATTTGCGATGTTGTTTTAAAAGCATCGCGCAGCACCGTCTATGTCGGTAGGGACCTCCCCAGGGGTACCGTGTAAAATGAATAATAAACAAGTCGTATAGGTTTCCGTCGAATTGGTTAAATGAAATGTATCAGTTAATATTTAATGTAAAACGTAATTTAAGACGACACAATTGGTAACTGGATATTCTGCAAACAAAGTGATGTCTTATCCGCTTCTATTTTATTCGGATGCCGCGTACTGTTTCTGTGCTTTTATATCAACTGCAGGCCCTAGCAGAATAACAGCGTTGCGGGATGTTACTGGTAACACCGTTTTATTGCCACGAAACATGACGTTCCATGTTTATATGTATCAGTGTGGTATTTATCAATTTTGTTTTTAGTTAAAAAAGTTGTATTTAAAATGTGTTTTGTTTCGTGTGTGTTGTGGTACTTAAATAAATAATTCTTTATCTTTATTCTTTATCTATCTTTATCTATTGGGTAATGTTTTATGTTCGTGTCGTCTGGAGAAAGCTTGAGCGGTAATAATTAAATAATTAACTTATTTACGGAAGTAAGAATAACACGTGAATTTTTGGGGTCAAAAAAATAAATATTATAAGTCTCGGCATGGTTCACATAATAGTAGTTTATGCTACAAGGGCAAAAAGGAATAAATTACGAGGACGATCTAAAACATGAACGTAGCGAGTGTTTTAAACGTAACCGAGTAATTTATTGCTCTTACGCCCGTGTATCATACTACGTTTTTCAATGCATAGTGTGAGGAAATAAAGCAAATATAATCTTGTGAACTTTAAATTATGATTGGCTCAAAAGGACTGTATCCAGAGCCGTTAAACAGTGGAAAAAAAAGTATAAAATTTATAGTACACAGGAAAGGTTGCAGGTTAGCCAACGGCCATTGTAAGTAAATAAAAAACATTATAATAATAAAGCCCTAGGGCAAAATAATCGACTTTCTGCTCCGTTTTGATGCATAAAAAGTGGGCCTTTACGAGCACTTGCATTGAAAAGTGATTTTCGGGTCCGTCCGTACATAATTGTGTGCGCAAATCCCCACTTATTTGCTGCTTATGCTTTAAGGCGTATGACCACGCTAAATAAGCAACTCAATGTGTGTCGGTACAAATATCAACGGAAACGACATTGAAATAATGTTCATTTCAGCGCGCCTTGAAAAGTGGCTGTTACGACAACCACTGCGTCTCCGGCTAGCGAAAAATAAAAGAAAATAATACTTTTCACATGGACGCCATGAACGGAAAAAAAATTTTGAACTTGAATTTTTTAGATCTAAAAATTTCCTATAATTTGGTGAAATAATAATTAAAATCGCTTTAGGCGTTTGGAAGGAGTAAGAGAATTCTTGTGTTAATCATGTGAAACTTTCGATGACTTTCGATTTTTTTTGTCAAAACTTACAATAGAAAAACAGTTTATGAAACTTAAAATTTTTTTTTGACTCTATAATGCCTATCATATATTTTTATGAAAGTTTTTGGACCACCCGTGTAGGAGGAGTCGGCCTTCAAAGACAGGTCCAAATTGTAGTTGGCATATCCATTCGCCTTAAGAGCCGTTCCAGGACACTAAGAATAAGATCGTGACCGCATACAACTTGACTCGTTAGCCATATATCTATCTCCCTCTATATATTGATGGCGCAAAAGAGGGCTAAAGCAAAATGGCGTCCTGGCAGTCCTATATTTTACTTAAACAAGGGCGTAATACAATCATAATTTAAAGAACCTTGTTCGAGATAAATCTAACTTCTACTAGTAGTGAAAAACAAGTCATCAGCAATCAAGTCAATCTTATCTGTCGTATTATCACGCCAGTAATTTCCGAATAACTGTCGTGTTATTTGAATATGAAATGATATTTTGATCACACCTATTCGTTTGTTCCTTGTTTGTTCCTGTGGCAGTTTGAGCTTTCTCTCTTCTGATTGGTCCGATGGGGGCGAGTATCTAGGGATATCGTTGACAGTAGGCATGTGCTTTGATATTTTATGACTCTCTATGTACCTGACACTAGGGATGTCTCTCGCAATAGGGATGTGCCAAAAAAAAATCGGCCAAAATTTTCTTTCAGCCAAATCTTTGGAACGGCAGGTGCTAAACCCTTAAGGTTAAACGTGAGTTGCTTAGGGAAAAGTGCATAATTTAACCTTGTTTTTTTGTTTAGAAGTTATATGTAACACAGCATGAGGTAATAAATACTGGATACTGGATAAAAATTGAATAACCTTTGGTAGTACGAGTATATGGCAATTGACGCTAATTGTGTGTATTTGTGAGGTTTGTAAAGCATGAGTTTGAAATTGAATGCACAATTAGTCATGATTTTGTCCAAACAAATTCAAAACAGCATTTTAAGTTAGTTTTGAAAAAAATCATGACTTATTGTGCATACAATTTCTAACTCTTGCTTTATAAACCTCACTAATACTGAACTATTGGCGTCAATTGCCACAGACCAAAACGCTTTTCAATTTTTTATTTCTTAACAAGAAAAACAAAGTTAAGTTATGCACTTTGCGTTAAGTGACTGACGTTTAACATTAAGGTTTGGACCATAGGGTGTCAAAGAGTTTCTTTTTTATGTCAAAACTTTGACGGCATGTATCTCGTAAAAAGCTGAAGCTAGACCCATGTTCATGGTACTTTAAGAAAAGGGTTTGCCAAGATCTGCTGAAAATGTCAAAACTTTGACGGCCTATATATCCTAAACAGCTGAAGCTACTGAGCGCAGTGACGGCGCGCGGCGTCCACTGACGACAGACACTCGGTCGATTGAAAATTAATTCGGAAAAAATTCGAAACATGTCGCGTATCGCGAGATAATTCATGTAAGTCTATCCGTTTTTAAATAATTAATTAGGGAAAAGTTTTTTTTTTTACTTGCGCATGTTGGTTCTTTGTGAAAGTTAATTTTTTGGTATGATCAGTAACTGACGTAGTTTAACATAATGTTAACTGTCTTTTTACCACCGGTATAAACTGTCCGCGTTCTTTATTTTCACTCACCATTTCAAGGTAATGTTTGCATAAAAACGCACATCGGGCAACATAAAACAACATTGTCTGTGCCCAAGTAGCAAACAAATGTCTTAAAAAGGTATTGAAGAAATCTTGAAGGCAAGTAGACTAATTTCAGCTGTTGGTTGTCTGGGCTAAAACAATGTCCCTCAATTGTCTTTAATTCTTTTTTATATTTTACAACATTCCAACGAAAACCACCAGATCTTTTTATTTTTTTTACTTCATTAATTTTTCTACTTGGTCCTATTTTGTTTGATTAAAAGGTCCCGTTTAGTGTGTTTTTACTTTAAACTCATTAATTTTAATAATAAAGGACTAAAATATTTTTCAGAAAAGCTGTTTCCAGAACTTGGTGGTACTTTAGTTTATCCACGAAATCAATGTTTACTTTGCAAGACTAAAAGTTACTTCAATTGTTCAATTGAGTTTTAAGTCAGCTTTTAAATAATTTGAGTACAGTAAAAAGAGATTTTTAGATTTAACTTCAGGCATACTTAATACAAATTAGTTTCGAGAATACTTAACCTAGTTTTTGGTATTTGTAACTTGCTAAAGTAGCGGTAGTTCAAAACAATTTAAAGAAATAAATTATTAAACGAAATCCTTTTTGATTAAAGCAAAATCCAATTTTAGATAAAGTAAAGATATATATAATCACTATCCTTGTTTGCTACTTGGGTGATGATGAGTAAAGTCTTGCTATCGAAAGTTGAGACTGAAAAAAGGCGGGTAAAACAGATCGTATGTTGGCAAACAGATAATAAACGGATCACATGAATTTCAAACAAACACCTATTACGGCCACTTGCACCAAGCAACTTAACCCAGGTAAACTAACTTTTAATGCTTTCTTGTCACATCAAACCATAGAGATAGGGACATAAACATACATACTTGGGTTAAGTTGCATGGTGCAAGTTGGCCTTAGACAACAATAGGATATATGGAGCCATATTAATTGGATTAATAGTGGTTAGCTCTTGGATGTAATCAAAAGTAACTAGCCAAATCCATGGCTTACATGTATGAGTGTGTGGTTTCGTAACAATTATTCTTGGTACTTTTGAATTGGCCCTCATACATATTTACTATTCAATATTAAATAGGGTATCGTAAAATGAGCATAAAGTTTCTCGTAAAAAATTACTTTTGCTTAGTAGTATTTTTCGCCATGCTGATGTATTTTTTTTTCAGATTTTAAAGCAGTCCAAAATAGAAGTGTATGAGATACTTTTTTCAAAACTTTGGAATGTATTATGCCTTGACTAATGTAAAAACGTCTGACGAATCACCTTCTCGTTTCAAAGATCTTTTTTATGATATCCTATGATGAGTTTTGAAAACCAAAATTCAAGTGCAATAAGGTATTCAAATATATTGTGAATATTGTAGCGAAAATCAAAGCCATCTTACAAACACAGCTGCTGTATTTCAATACTTCAGTGACAATTGCAAACCATTCCAGAAACTCCATAATAGAATATTCAGTCTCGGAGTGAACTTTCTTTGAAACTTGCAACTTTGTAACATACTCGTATAATACACAAGCACGAGGTGCTGTCACACCTCCATACATATTTATCTGGAATGCTTCAACGGTACATTTTTACCATTTCGTAAGCAGAAATGTCATGAAAATGCACATTTTTGTGACAGATAAGGCACATTTATATTCTGGCCTCGAATGCAGGCGACAACATAGCATGTAGCTTAAGCATTATTAAAAGAAATAAAAGCGACAAATTCTTCTATACACTTGCCTTTCTTCAAGCTTCTTAAGTCGGTGATTCACGCGGAAATAAGTTGGCTGTTCGGGTAATACAATTAGTTTATCGAGAAATTTCCATGTCACTAAGAGGTCAATTTCCTATACGAATGTTAAAGATAAAATTATTTATTATTATTGAAAGCGTATTTTAAATATTTATAATGCTTATGGAATTTAATAAAACTTGAGGATAATTCATGATGTAAACAAACGGCTCGCCTCAGTAAAAACTGGTCGGCTATCCTGACCTTATTATTAAGTATTTTATTGGGGCCGTCTGTTTAAATTATAAATTAGTTTTTTTTAGCTTTATTTATTCAGTATAGTTATTAACATTAAATTAATAAAAAATAGTTTTTGTACATACATTTCGGGATGGGGCCGTCGTCATCATAGAAAATTACAAAATATAATAAAGCGAATTGAAAATTTAAGAAATTCGTTAGCCTAGATTATCATACAAATAAATGGTTACCTGCCTACCAGGCGGCTAGTTTTAGTAGTTAGTAGTGGCTAGGAGGCTAGTTTTGCAGTCATGATTTTTGTTTTTTTTTCATTGATTCCGTCATAGTAACAAGCGCAAAATAATGTAGCATTTTTGCTTTGTAAACTACTACTGCTTCGCCGTAGTGAAAACAATAATTTGTAGCCGGGCAGCTAAAAGGTTGAAAAAAATTTTTTGCCCTGCCATCATTTTCCCCCGTGGATTTGTTCTCTAATTCCGCGAAGTAGGCGAAAAAATTTTCACGACATGACCTTCACTTTAGCAAAACCTTGTTATATCTGACACGGGCAAAACAACGACATTCGACCCCGTTTTGTATTCTCGAAAGAAAAAGAAACATTTTTTTTTCTTGAAACGACTAAAGTTACTTTCGCTTGGTGTTTCGGTGAATTTTTTTCTTGAGGCTGTTTAGTTGACATCCGGGTATCTCGGAAAAATTTTTCGCTGGAAGTATTTTTTATGTCCATTAGAAAACGGCAAAAATAAATTTGATTTTCATCTTGAAAACATGCGATGGTTGGCTTTTGGTAAAACTTAAAAACTTCTTCAACAAAATCACTTGTCCCAATAATTGATTCTTTGAAACTGGTGTAATAGCTGAACCCGGTTGAGAGTTTTCTGTTAAAAATACTAGTACCATTTAAACTATTACAAAAGGTTTTAAATATTCAAAATGGTTTTAAATTGTTAATTTTACATAAATAAATACTTCCTAACTAATACATAAACGAAGACCAACAAAAAAAAAAGAATGTCTCCCGTGGTTCAAGAATATTTAAAAACATTATAAATTTGATATATTTCTTTTTTCATGCAAGACTATTTAAACCAGAGGAAATCATGCAGTTGATGCTAGTCGACATCTATAAATTTTTGAAAACATTTCGTTAAAAATCACTTGTACTTGACGTCTACTGTTTATGATTAATACTTGCGATTGTCGGCACTTGGTGAAACTTGATTTTTTATTGCACGGAATAATTTCCAAGTAACTTAACCCTTGATGATGGTGTAAAACCGAAACTGGTCGGGTTAAATTAGCATTTAAACTGTGAAACGAGTGCAAGTGCATTTATTCTTCATCATGTTGTCCACTGTTTAAATACTTATATTCACACAACTGGTTTCGCTATAATACGAATAGCATTTTCAAGGGATTTTAAAATATTTTTATCTTCTCTCATACTGTAATAAGGTAACTACATATACAATAACATTATAAGACTGCATTTGATTAACCAAATTTATTATAACACCGCTAGAGAACCAATCACAAGCAATAACGGTCTGTCTTAATTTCTTAAGGCACGCCCTCTACTCGTTTTTGCTTCTGAATGGTCTCGGTTATCTAAATACTTATTACTAGGGCTTAGGTATCATGAATTACATATCATAACAAGTGTTTTTTTTCTTGTTTTTCGTGAAATTGTTTTTGATGGTCGTAATAAAAGTATTGTGTGCAACTGAGGTGGTACCAATTAGGTGGTAGAGCTGATGCCGGGCTCGACTGTGGAGGTACCACCATCTTACTTGGAGACCCCCTCGAAGTAATTCGGGGGAGAGTAAGAGGACAGCTTACAGGCAAAAAACCAGGAGGTCCACCATACCTGGGACCGATGGATGGCGGTATATCCATCCCTAATAGCTGGGCCTTATATGGAACAGACTGGTGATGGGCAGCGGCGTCACTGGTGCGAGGGTTCCGGCACCGCGCTCACCAACCCGCCTGCCCAGCGTGTGTGAGTATGGGCAATTCTTCCAGGATGAGCGCCGGGAGTGGCAAAGTCCTGGGAAGGCTTATGTCCAGCAGTGGACGAACTAGGCAGATGGATGGATGGATGTAGACCCACTACGCTGTAGTCCGAACGCTAATATGCGTCAGGCGGATTGTGAAAAATACGCCTTTTCCTAATTTATCGAAACAGAACACTTTAATTCAAAATTCACTCAATAGTTATTCAACAAAACCTTATTACCTATGTATTGTGTATACTGAATTTGAAAAGTTTCCGTTGGTTTCTGTAAATTAGAATTTCAAAACATTTCATTTCAAAATTTTGAAATTCTAATTTATGGAAACGAATGGAAACTTTGCGATAGCAACATAAAATTGCTCTTAAGAGCGGCATTCGAAAATCCTTCTATTATTAAAGATATGTTTAAAAATTATAAAATATATATATTTTTTCTATTAAACTATAGTAAACAACTCCATTGTAGGAAATTATTCTCGCGTATTGAAACAGCACGAAAATATTGTTCAAAGGCAAGCTGTTTTTAGACGAAAATTAAGTAAAACTGCTTATTTCTGTTAAACCACTAATGGTATTTGTATGATTCTTGCACTAAAATACATGGACAATATTGTTCAGAAAAATAATTTTTGGAATTTCTTCTCCATCCATCGCGTCTCATTTTGCGCTATCCGGAGACGTAGCGACGTCGTAATGCAATGCGCACTGATATCAACGTTATTTCAATATAGTTTCTGTCGATATTCGTACCGACAGAAGTTGACTCAAGGACGTTGGTGACTACCTGCCCCTTAATCGCCAACGACTTAGATATATACGTATAATCATTCCTATCGTACGTCGTGACTCGTGGACTGTTTGTTTTGGCACTGGACCCCTGAAGGTTGTGTTTGGTTGACCTAGCATGTTGTTGCTATTATGTACAGTGGAGACCGCATCAAGTTAGACACATTGGACTATGTACCTATCTTATGTTCTTCTCTGTAGGGGCTACTGTGCTGTACGCTTGGCTATTTTTTGAAGAGCAGAGTGTAGGTATATGGGAATTTTCACGTAAATACGTGGTAGGAATGTATACTTTTCTTAACTTAAGTGTTTTATTTCAATATAATATAGGCATTGTTGGGCAATCGTTTGTAATTCGTTTATGTTTTGCTGTTTTAGGGTTCCGTACCCAAAGAGTAACCAACGGGACCCTATAACTAAGACTCCGCTGTCCGTCTGTCTGTCCGTCTGTCTTTCCGTCTGTCTGTCCGTCTGTCTTTCCGTCTGCCTGTCCGTCTGTCACCAAGCTGTATCTCATGAACTGTGATAGTTAGACAGTTAAAATTTTCACAGATGATGTATTTCTGTTGCCGCTATATCAACAAATACTAAAAAACAGAATAAAATAAATATTTAAGGGGGCTCCCATACAACAAACGTGATTTTTTTTAATCATTTTTGTAGATAATGGTACGGAACACTTCGTGCGCGAGTCCGACTCGCACTTGGCCGGGTTTTTTTTCGTAGGAGTTACGAATGGTGTATTAGTTCTACTAGTATTTTTATAAAGAATAACAGTTTATTTGTTTTCGTTTGAATGGCGTATCATATCGCTGATTCAAAAGTTTTGATATAAGGCCATTTTAACACTTTAAAATCGTTTAAAAAATTCATTGAATAACAATGCACGTATGCCGCACTAGTTAGAGAGTTAAAAGCCAATAATTTTTTTGTTTATTAATCTTAAAAGTATAGCATTACAGACAATGCCATATCGCTATACCTTCTAGATCGCTTGAGACGCTTATAGTCTAATAAAGTAGTCAATAGGTTTACGTAGTAGGTAAGGTAATGTAACATATAGTTAAGCAATATGTTAGGTTTAAGTAAGGCTAGGTTTTATAGGTAGGTTAAAGGACTATTTGTTCGTGTTCAGTTGACAATCGATAACCTTTATGGATCGACATACGTCGCATTGACTGATTTATTTCGTGTTTTCCAAAAATAAATACAGATCCAGTATAAAAGATCTTTCAGACAAAACTCGAACAAGGTTCCTTAGAGTCTCATCGGTGTGAAGGTGGCTCTACATAAATAAATATTCTTCTAGAATTTTGACGAAGTACAATAAGCGAGTGCCCTACGAAGTTCAGAGCTCCCTTAATGTATGTGTGATAATTAGGAAGAAATAGAAAAAAAGAAATAAAATAAGAAGTCAAAGCGGTAACAAAATTGTATAATTCAAGAAGATCCTTACTAGATCCCGAGTAGACTGTATATGCATATTACATATGGTGGAGGCGATATGTAATATGCATATGCAGTCTACTTGGGATCTAGTAAGGATCTTCCTGAATTATACAATTTTGTTACATTATTAATAAACATTTACTTCTATCTTGTCAATAAAACACATTCTTGGTAACTGTTCCACTTTTATATCTATATTACACTAGCGACCGGTTTCGTTATAATAACATCGTCAGGCTATTGGATACGAATCATGAGATGGAAAATGTATTTCGTTGTTTACATTTTCCATCTCATGTTTCGTATCCAATAGCCTGACGATGTTATTATAACGAAACCGGTCGCTAGTGTAATATAGATATAAAAGTGGAACAGTTACCAAGAATGTGTTTTATTGACAAGATGTTTCAAATGTTCCATCAAGAACCAACAACGACAAGTATCAATTTACTTCTAGTTATTAGTTTAAAAGTGGTTATTGTAAATTATTTTCAATAAAGACTTCTGAAAATCAAAATCGCTATACCTTCAAAATATTTTCCTTTACCCGATATTTTGTTGTTATTTTGACATAACTAAGTAAAGATTATAAAAGTATCTTGATTATTTTATTTCACTACTCAGGCTAAACTAAACAGTTCATTTGTCAATAAAAAACTCGACGTCAAAGATGGCCGATATGGTATCGACACAATTAATATTATCCAACATTTTATACAATTATGTACATTAACTTTTTCATGGGTTAGCAAATATACATTAATACAAGACCAAGTAGGTAACGTTATAAACCAAGAAAAAAAAAAGAGACACTTAAGTTTCTTTCTTAAGAAATAAGGCTGCTTGAAATTGGAAACCTTTTGAATTTAAATTTCGATAAAAGCTTTTTTTTAGGGTTCCGTAATCAACAAGGAACCCTTACAGTTTCGCCATGTCCATCCGCCTGTCTGTCCGCAGCTTAGCTCAGATACTCTATAGATAGTACTAGAAAGCTGTAATTTGGCATGGGTCGCCGTCATAGTGGTAAAATAAAATCTTGATTTTTTTTTAAGCTTACCTCCCCTATGCGTAAAGTAGAGATATTTCTTTTTCTCATCTATCCTATGGTGTGGTGTGTCATTGAATAGGTCTGTGAACAATATTGTAAGTGTTTCAAAATCAATTTTCCGTATAGGGATCCATTTTCAAAATATTAAGCTTAAAAGTGCTAATTTTTGTTAGAGTCAAGTGTCCCCCCCTGCCAGCTAAACGGTTGCTTTCAGATATGTGAAAAAATTCGCGGCAGTAGTATATACAACGAATTAAAAAAAAACACACATTTAAGAAGGTTTTACAAGTTAACGAGTAATAGTCGACCAACTTAAAATGAAAATTTTGTACAAATTACATTGGAAAGAAGTTGTTGAAAGTAAAACGGGTCATAAATAAATTTTCAATGCATGTGCTCGTAAAGACCCACTTTTTATGCATCAAAACCGAACAGAAAGTCGATTATTTTGCCCTAGGGCTTTATTATTATTATTTTTTTTTATTTATTTACAATGGTTGGCTAACCTGCAGCCTTTCCTGTGTACCATAAATGTCATACTTTTTTTTCCACTGTTTAACGGCTCTGGATACAGTCCTTTTGAGCCAATTACAATTTAAAGTTCACAAAATTATATTTGTTTTATTTCCTCACACTATGCATTGAAAAACGTAGTATGATACACGGGCGTAAAAGCAATAAATTACTCGGTTACGTTTAAAACACTCGCACCGCTCGTGTTTTAAATCGTCCTCGTGATTTATTCCTTTGCGCCCTTGTAGCATAAACTACTAATATGAACGTTCTCAGTCCACAAATTGTAACAGGCAACTACGGAACCATAATTTTTACAATTATTAAGGTTCAATGGAATGAAAGTAAGTTCCTAAATAACATGATACGTAAAGTAAACATGCCCTCATTGGCTTCTACAATCTGCTCCATTTTCCCAGCCAGTGAAGTCATAATTAAGCCGCACAACTAATCTCTGGCTACCCCCCGGAGACGCGTCGTGCACTACAATAAGGCTCCTTGACAACATCGTTTGTCTCCTCGTAGAGACGCTGGGGTGACAAATCTAAGGACTTCACTATTATATTTCAAAGAGTTATGGAATCCTTGCGAGCAGAAGTACCTGCGTTTGTTACGTTGTGACGTTATCTTTAGGGTAATAAATACAAGAAAGTTAATATTATTTAATGAAACTGGTATGTTATTTTTCACGTAGTTTTGCGGGTTGATATTTAAGGAACCATTTATGAATGGTTCAACTGAATTCATGCCGGAATTTAGCTCGTTTGTATCTCACTTTTTGCAAAATATTTTTTAAATAATAATAAGTGGCTTTTTAGGTATGTTTAATACACAGACAAGGATGTCTCTAAAAAGAGATTTCATCCAGATATCTACTAGTCTAGAGATCTACTAGTACTAGTAATGAATGAATGAATGGTGAAAATATACTCAGGAGCACAGGCTTCTATAACTTAGTCTTTTAGCAACTACAAGTTTAACTTATAGGATATTATAAACTATTATACTTATAAATGCATTTTACAAGACTTAATATATTCAGGAGCAAGGTTTCTATAAGAAAGTCCTATAGCAACTACAAGATTAACTTATAGGACAGTTATAGGATTCTTTTACTTTTAACATACATATGTACTTAGCAGAGATCCTTATACGTATCGTCTTGTTCAAGTCTATTATAAAATTGTTAGCATTTTAGAGATAATAAACCTATAAACTACAGGACCAAGTACTTTATAAGTAAAAGTCAGTCATTTTTTCATTTTTTAGTTCTCAGCGGCAGTTTATCTTGCGAAAATAAACACAAAATGAATTTAGACGAATGGAAACGTTTAAAAAAGTGGTGGCTACTGGAGAAAAGTGACAAATAGATACAAATTAATTGTAAAGCGAGGTTCTTCAAGATCAGAATGCCAGTCAAGTGTAACAACAGTATGTGATGGTGGGTTCCGCCATCAAAAATAATGTTGTACCTGTTGAGTGCTATTTTGATCATGAAGAACAGGAAGAAAAAGACCACGAGGAAGAATATGATTCTGAAATATAAAAAAACACAGAGTATGAAAAGAATCATGAATTACTTCAAAGTATACAAAACTGGCCTATACAATTTAATATAATTATGACAGAGAGAAAAAAGGAAAGAAACTGCGAGTAAATTAGAAAAAATAAATCATTTACTCACACAGCTTAGTCCTTTTGTTTGCTCCCTGTCAGAATTTTAATCTACAAAAAAATGGTGTACAGTGAATTTGATTTTATTCTCGATTCACTTTGTAGAATATTGAATACCTAAATGTCTGTTTACCTAAAAACCGATTCAAACACCGTTACATCGATGTTTTTGTTAACTTGCAAAAACAGTTGACGGACGAAAATATAATCAAAGTTTTGTATCAACTTGTTTACATCGAGCAAGTTTAATTTGTTTTAAAATGGAGGAAGAGTGATCTTCACCACAACTGTGTACTTATTTGCTTATAGTGATTCTATAAAGTACTCAATGCAGAGCATTTTTAAAACATGGCGAATATTCACAAGAATTATTGAAATGAAATTTTAACAACTACACAATGTTCAATTTATTTCTAGGCATTAAAAAAAACTATATACGCTACATATCAACAGTAAATTTGACTTCCCTACGAGTTTCCACACTATATTCACAAAGTATATACTAATGGTAATAGAACTGTACTTACGTTTCATAATATTATTTATATATAAGGTCTTTCAATTTAAATGAAAAGTAATTTAGGAGGTGATTCAGTATCGTTAATACATCACATTCCACTGCAAAGCACTTTTTTTGCGCGAACTTTTTTTTCACTTCTCAGTACAAAGTGGTCCAATGAGCTGACTCAGTTTGTATGGACAAGTGAAGAAAAAGTTCGCGCAAAAAAAATACTTTGCATTGGAATGTGATGGATTAACGATACTGAATCACTTCCTAAATTACTTTCCATTTAAATATAGCTTTTATAAAATACTTTCGTTGGAGCGTAATAGAGTCACTAGTGTCTGTTACTGCATAGGCTAAGATTGTTATAGAAAGTATTGTAATTCGTCAAGTATATTTCAGGAGTTAATGTCAAGTATCTTATAAGTGCATGAAAAAATAGTCTGAAGATCGTTATAAGTACTTACTTTGCTATTTGGGTAGTTACAAGCTATATTTGTTATTACGAGATAGCGTTTTGCTTTTCTATATAAATAATGTCACATTATTCTAAAAGCGGCAATTTAATCAAGCTAATACAACCACCAGTTTTGTTATATTACGTAAAAGCAATTCCTTTTAAATTGAACTGGGAATTACTCTACAAAATAAAATATTGCCCATGAAATTATTCTACGCAATGCGGTTAGGTGACGACTTGATATATCTTCACGCCGTACTCCGGGCAGATGAGCTCAGAGTGACAAATCTCGGTGTGAAGTGACAGTGACATAGCAGCCTGTCTGCAAGCTACACTGCTTGGTGCTGTAATTAAAGACTTCGTTCCTTTATACAAACCAAGCGGATGAAAGGGCGAACGCTAGCGAATAAAATTCGACAAGCAGTTCGGCAGTTTTTAAATCACGGTCGCTCTATAAAAAAAAACCAGGGCCAGGATCGAAAAGCAAGGATTATTATAGCGCATCTTCATACTGAAAATTGAACTCACTAACAACTCATCAAAACCTATAGATTTCTTCCCAATGACCTTTGGTAATGGAGGTGTTTGGGCACAAGTGAAGGAAAAAATCCGATGATCATTAATTTCCAAATCTAAGAACAAGAAAAAAAACTTTTTCGTCTACATTTTCATGTAAGACTGAAAAATAATTGAACTACTTGAAAATTTAGTTTTGGGTCAACATTTTACACAACATATAAAATTTCAGGTTTCTATCTCATTCCGTCTAAGAGCTAGAGACTCGTGATATACGGACAGACAGACGTATAGCGGAGTGACAATAATAGGGCTACAATTTGCCTTTTGGGTACGGAACCCTAAGAATACTGGCCAAATCTCGCCATCACCGGAAAGGGTGCATAAAAGACTGGCGGCGTTGCCACCCTGGATGGCCAGGCTTATTCTTTGGCCAAAACAGGCTCCAGGTCTTCAGTCACCCGAAGCGTAGATATTAGATAACATGAGTTTATTATCCGGTCGCCAGTCGGGCGTTTTTAGGATGGTAATATGCCCGTACATGTATGTAAGCTGCGAAAGTTGCGCTCGAGAGATTATTAAAAAGGTCTAAGGCATTCAAAAATGCCGGTCACAGACGGATGTAATCGCTTGAACGAGTTTGACCCACCGTCGTGATATTTCCGTAAAAAAAGGTCTGTTCCCAACACAATATCGAGGGCGGACCGGAAATTGCCCCACTTGGTTTTCTGAACCGACAATTTCATATACCGGTTTCCTTAGCCGAAAAAAAGAACCCTGATTAAAATAACTTAATTATTTTAAGGCGGAATATAAAGTTAGTTGGAAATTGCTTGCATACATCGGTACAAAGACAAAACCACTCACCTTCATGATAATATTATTAATTATTAAAAAAATTACAAATTATTAAATGTCTGTCTTTAATATTGTTATTTTGATACTGTTATATTTATAGGGGATCAAAAACATTTAAATAATTTTAACAAACATATTCGTACTATTTTGCATGTGTAGCGAATCGTTTTCTAAAACAGAAAGACAGATGTTTGGAAAAGTTTTGGACTCCTTTTATGTTAACCTTCATGTACACAATAATATTTAAATGTCATATCCAGAGATAAAAAATTAAAAACATAATTAGTAATCAAATCAACGAGGGATATGAAAAGGATTTATGGTATATGAATGATTGCTAGAAGATAAAAAATGATAAATTGATCAAACCTATAACAAATTAATAATAATAGCTACATCAAATAAGTCAAGTTTCGAAACGGCTCACCAAGCTTTACACTGTTCGCACACCCAACCATTTACATTTAATTAAAATGCAATTGTTTCTATAATTGAATTTATAAGTGACTCGTCTTTGTCACGTGCGTAACATGAAGACAAATAGTCGTGTCACACACGTTGTCACGTCGGCAAACAATAGGGAGTTGTCTGTGCTCGTCGCGGTTCACTCGACATCATTATTTATGGAGGTGAAGGTTTTTGCCCGTGACTGTACGGGAATTGAGTTGCGGGAAAAAAATCAATGTAAATCAACATGAAATAAAATGGCGGAAAATGAAATTGCCTTTTGATTTGAAATCAAAGAACAAAATGAACAAAATAATGAAAAAAAATAACTTTGCATTTAATAACAATAAGTGAAAAATAGTAGATTGTTATAAGAGTACAGAAAATGAGCCATATTACCCGAGATATTTAGCTACTTGAGCCTTGGCGAAGGCAGCTATAGTTTGAGGTAATATGGCTCGTTTGTAGCCGAGTTCAACACTCTACTTTTCATTTCGATTGTGAGGAAGTGAAAAAGTATTATTTCATCATCACTGGATGACATATTTTACTTTCAGTAATACTTACAGCAAATTTAAAAAATCAAACAAACAAATTGTACTGCTAACTGAGAAAAAAGAACAGCACCAAAGACAATATAACCACTTGAACAGCACTTTCCGGCCACTGCTTTTTTTTTAATTCTTCCACCGACTGGGAAAGCAAAGGGAACTTACCTCATACAGCCATGTCGTAATAACGTAAATAAATAATCAGACATGCACGTCTGTTTATTTATTTTATATTATCTTTCTTTAAAGTCACTATTATATATCCTTGACCATCATCTGAAGCTTCTGTCCTGCCAGTTCGCGCTAATATGATAGAATCTTAGCGTGAACCCGGGTCGGAGTGCGGTGTGGGGGGGAGAAGAAACATATATAAAGATTTGTGCAAAGTTACATTGAGATCAAAGCCATCAGGACGTCACAAACACCTAAAAATGGCAGCTGAGCGGGATGGACCACCTTAAGACATGTACTTTACTCAAGGCGGAAATAAACTAAATTACGTTTAAGACGATTGAACCCTTACACTAGCGGCAGAATAACAAAAATAAATATTCTACTACAAGTTTATGATTATTGAAATGTACTTCCAAACATCAACTAGATTAAGGTACAATATTCAATACAGGTTGGTTGAACATAGTGAGTATAGCTACTGGTGGCTGAATAGCAGAAACGGCTATCCTGCCGCAAGTTAATTGTTTGAAGTGTTATTTATTCTTGAAAATGTGTGTTAATTATAAAAATAGGTTGAATCTATTTCAAAACCGAATCAGAGCACCCCGACTCCACCCAGTCTTGTGGCTACTACCCCTAGAGTGTATATAAAAAGCCGGAGGCCCGGAGGTAGGGCAGCCCCCGCCCGCAGTAACTAACCTTTGGTGACCAGCCTCAGCCGCTATGGCTCACACGGGTGTCTGCACGCAAGGGCGGAGGGGCTGCACTTACCGCAGCGCCGAAGCAGTTGCAGTAGTAACTTCAGGTCATTAATGGTGGCAGACTAAGATGCTTAATCTTGTTAAACGACCATTAGTAGCAAGATTTTATTTTCTGCTAGACGGCCACTTGTGGCAGACTAGACACTTCCTATTTTATTTTAATAGTAGTTTATGCTACAAGGGCGGAAAGGAATAAAATACGAGGACGATTTAAAACACGAGCGAAGCGAGTGTTTTAAACGTAACTGAGTAATTTATTGCTTTTACGTCCGTGTATCATACTACGTTTTGCAATGCATAGTGAGAGGAAATGAAAACAAATATAATCTTGTGAGCTTTAAATTATGATTGGCTCAAAAGGACTGTATCCAGAGCCGTCAAACAGTGGAAAAAAAAAAGTATAACATCTGTGGTACACAGGAAAGGCTGCAGGTTAGCCAACCATTGCAAATAAATAAAAAAATAATAATAATAATAAAGCCCTAGGACAAAATAATCGACTTTCTGTTCGGTTTTGGTGCATAAAAAGTGGGCCTTTACGAGCACTTGCATTGAAAAAATACTTTCTTATTTTTCTTATTAGCAAACGAAAATATCTAAAAAAGCCCTGTTCCCAAAAAGTCTAGAACTCCAAAACCCAATTTCCTGAAGCACTTCCATTCTCTACAGAGAAGAACTCGTAACGGTTTTATTAAACGTGTTATTTACTTAAATTGTCTATTTCTTATTCCGGGACCTTTCCCCAATATCTTGGATTAAGCGAGTTCAATACGCGACGTTTTTTTTAGGGTTGGGTGCCAAACGTGACCCTATTACTGAGTCTCCGCTGTCTGTCTGTGTCTGTCCGTCTGTCCGTCTATCACGGGGGTCTACAGCAACAGCCGTTATAAGTAGCCACTTGAAATTTTCACAAAATACCTCTAAGTACAGCCTTTACAAAACAATTAAAAAAAAATTATCCAAGCATCCTCATACAGAAAAACCTCGAATAACTTGCATTTTTAACGTTACCATGCCCCCCCCCTCTCATCCCATTTTCTCCGAAACAAGTGGACCGAAAAATATGAAAAAAATCATGCCACCAAATGTTGGAACGATATTACGCTACCCCTTCGTAACCTTACTAAAAAACTTTACTTTAAAGTGAAGTATCGGTCGCATTTGCTGGCCATGCAGAAAAAACGGTAGCAAAGTCCCATTAAGGCAGGCAGTGGTGCATTGTTTTAGTACACATTTTGTTTATTTATTATATTATTTTTATTTCATTTTTTTTCATACCATATTCCATAAATATATTAAATATAATATTCACTGATAAGGATAACACCCACATAGATATTATATAAGATTATACAAATGTATCTTTACATACTATAATATTTATTTCTTATATTAAGTTAACTACACAAAATTAAAAGTTCAGCACGTCGCTCTTCCACGGTTCCGGCAGAATGATCAGTGCTGCATTGTGAATCTTTGCAGCAAATACTGAGTCGGAGCCCTTTTACTATTGTCATATATCCATAATTATGTATCTGTCTCATTATTATTATTGTTACAACTTGTTCCGTGTCTTTTATTGTTAAAATGTAAATGTTTAATTGTGTTGAATGTGAATTGATTGTAATAGTAAATAAATGTTTTATCTATCTATCAATCTATCTATCTACAGAAAAAATATAGCGGTTAAGATATTAGGGTCCGTACTCAGTGGGAGCTGCGAATTATTTGCCAGGCGCTACCATTTTATCGGCTTGTTTTTGTTGCACTAATATTGTTACGGCTATCTATATTGTTGTTATTTACCATTTTATTTTTAGGGTTCCGTACCCGTATTGTGTGATAGTACGGAGCCCGTTGTACGCGAGTCCGAATCGCTCTTGCCACAAATTATTTTCTAGAGCGCTTGTTATTCTCCTAGAGTTTTCAACTTTAGCAAGATCTTGTTGAGGATTCAATATCAGAAAACGAAATAGTATTTTTTTTTTCATTCTGTTCCAGTATTTGTTTATAATTTTTTTATTTACTCTCGACTACTCAAATGGCGCTAAGTTTAAGATGTTATTAGGTCTCATGCTCTCTTTAGGTAAGATGGATTGATATAATTGAAAATTCTTGTAAAGATATTTTTTTGTATACATGATTTTGTATTTGACTGTTATAAGGCAATACAAAAAAAATGGGATTTTTTCGAATACACTATTACGTCATCTACGTATTTAATTTTTGGGTAAATGTTTATTGAGTATTTGATTAAGATTCTCACTGAAGGAAAACGCGATTGGATGAAATTTTCTCTATAGAATTTAATTTCGAAAAGACCTCTAAATTGTTTCATTTTTTCCTGTAATTCTGAAATCCTAACTAATTTCATTGTGAAATTGCATTCAAACTGTGGATATTATGTATTGTAAAGTTTCCTTGAAAATCTTTTTGACAAAATAGCTTAGTACATTTTATATGAATAAAAAACCGACTTTTTGCTACTTTTCTACGAGCCCGTCCCACTCGCACTGAGGGTTTTTTCGCATATGGAGTATCAGGGACGCTAAAACTTTTACGTATCACCTTAAAGGGCAGGTAGCCGCCAACGACCTTGCGTTGACCTGTGTCGGTACAAATATCGACAGAAACTATATTGAAGTAACGTTCATATCAGCACGGACTGCATTACGACGTCGCTGGGTCTCCGGATTGCGCAAAATAGGAGAAAATAATATTTTTCCCATCGACGTGAAGGACGGAAAAAAAAACATAATTGATTGTTCCGAGCAATATTGTCTTTGTAATTTGGTGCAAGAACCATACAAATACCATTAGTAATACTATTCATGCACCAACTTCTCTTCTTAAGTGCTCCGTGGTTTGTGAAGAATATAAACCGGGACTTGAACCTGGGACATCCAATCGTCTGGCAGTCTCCGTGATTACTATGAAAATTTTTGATCAAACCACGCTACGGACCCAATTTTAAAGTTTCATACTTTTATCACCATTTTTATTAAAGCATCGTCTGCCCGAAATATGGCCAAGAAATTGTTGTTTTCTAAAAATTTCGTGGAACTTCTTACATAACTGATTTTGAAATTCGGAGTTCATTATGCAGACATGAATTATGCATTAAAATTTCTTGGTAACATCTAAAAGTTTCTTTTTTAGTTTTATTGTTACCGTGATTAAATGCTTTAATTAAATAATATTGTCAATGTTTTGTTCCATCAGAGTAAAAATGTATTTTATTGTCAAATTCAAATAGTTTATTTTGTAAAGTAGGGGTACATAATACACTTTTTAAGAGTCAAATTTAATCTTTTAAAAATAAATGTAATAAAATAATAAATGTACATGAACTAAATTAAAGGGTAATTTAATTTATGCAGCAATATGTATACGATTAAAATGATTGGTAAAATCTATAATTAAACAAAAACGAACCCATACCGGAGACCCAGCCAGCGACTAGGAACAAGGTTCACTGATCATCAACCGAGCCCCCAGCACGAATCCAGGCAGCCGACCAAATTCCATCCTATATACTACAGCTTACATATATATAGGTAAATACATGCCTACCTCCACCCATTCGATTAGTCTTGCTAAGAAGAAGGGCAAAAAACTTAAAAAAGTTCGTTTTAATATTAATAAGGAAACTATAGAAATAAATAAAGATTATTAAAGCACAATATCTATTTATTAACACTTTAATAAATTAATTAAACACACATACGTCGTCCGTATATATGGACTGTGAAATGCAAGTCACTGGCCACACTTATACATGTGTACACAAGTGATATGGTTTACCAGTGTACCTGCCCAGATGACGAATTTTCGAAGCGCGGGGTAAGTTAGACATTTAAACGTCATATCATACTGGAAGGGGCGTGTCTTGTATGAGTAAGACGGAAAAGACTTGCAGTGTAAAATTTGCTTGTAATTCTGCCCCGGGAGACTCTAATAATTTTCAAGTCGAATATTTTACTGGCAGTAATAAAACAATGACATTCTTGTTTAGTTGGAAGGAGTTGTATGACGTTAAAGTTATGTATGGATGAAATATCGAGCAACTGTTTGTGCCTGGGGAAAAACCTCAATATTTGTCATTTTTTGAAGTTTAGCCTTCTAAGCCTTAGAAGAAGCCTTTTTATAAAACAGACTGGTGACGGGCAGCGGCGTCACCGGTCGGTGCGAGAGTTTCGGCACCACGTTCACCAACCCGCCTGCCCAGCGTGTTTGGGTATGGGCATTTCTTGACCACCAACAGTGGCGAAATTTTAAATAGGCCTTTGTCCAGCAGTGAACTATTTAAGACAGGCTGATAGATGGATAGATGGATAAATGGAATTATTTAGGAAGTTCACTGACCAACTTTAGTAGACACTTTAGATACATAGAGTTTAATATATCGTAAGTATCAAGTTAAGTTGGTCCTTCATAACTGCAAGTGGAATTATTAACCATGGTTTTTTATTTGCTTGGGTTTGTTTACATGCGAAAATTGTTCAGTATGATCATTAAAGTTTGTGGTTTAATTTAAAGACAGTAGGTTACTTACACCAGTATATGGAAAATCCGTGCCTATTTACTAACTCAACAAAGAAAAGTAGTTTACATAACGTACCTGCCTTAATTCATACATTCCATGTTTATTCATCGAGTAATTACACTTTAAATACCATTTTCTTTAAGAACAACAGCTCAACGTCCATTACGGAACAGCTCGGAAAACTTACAACTAGGTATCAAGTTACCAAAGTAATTTACAGCCATTTCGAGAACCGACGAGTAATTTTATTACAGTTGCTAAGAAACAATCACACTTTGTTTTTCAGCAACAAAGAAAAATTAGGCCCTCCTGTTTAGAGATGTACATAAATTTTCTGAAACAACTGCCTAATGTAGTCAAGAAAGCATTGAACTAATACATAATGTACATTTTTTATTTACCTGGCTCAGAGGACAAACAAATGGAAACGAACAGAGTGGCAATTCTTAAATGATTTCGTACGAATATCAGGTAGGTATGTGCGTGAAAAACGCCAAGAGATAGATGTACAATGGTACCGATTCGATGAAGCACATCTTAACTTATTTGACAGGACTAAACTTAATTTAAGCGTTCTGTCCTTGTCTCTTTGATAAAGAAAGAAAAAGACAGGACGCTCAAAATAAGGTTAGTCCTGTCAAACAGACGTGTTATGCCGAATCAATACCATTACTCCCAAAGATGCGCATACAAATCTATAGCCGAGCGACCGGACGTACCACGTAACCTTATTGATTGTATAGAAAGTGTGAGGAAATACGAACTTTGCCGAACAGTGGCGAAGATTTGTATGCGCATTATTACTTTAAGATTACTGTTCTACCGTGGTACTACCTGATCAAAGTATTAGGATACCTAGGACCTTTTGGAATGGAGCGGTTAGAAGTGTGTGAGTGGCAGCATTGCTAATGCACACAGGCATCATAAATCTTTAACGGATAATAAAACAAAGTTACTAAAGCCGGTCAGATGACGTACCAACAATATACTGAACGTCCCATCTCAATGGACCTTTAAGGGGCTATACCGTGAAAATTAACACTTTTTGAAGTTATTTATCTGCTCTTTTAATGAAGTTCCAAGTAAAATGAATTAGTATAACAATTTTGAGACCTTTTACTAGATTTTGGTCTATCAGAAACGCGATAGGAGGAATTTCATTCGATAGAAATAATTATTGAAATCAGGTCTAAATTTACACTTTTTTTGATATTCCGACAAATTAGGATAGCATACAGACTTGAAAAATATTTATTTAGATGGGTTTTAACTACACCTAAATTACTGGTTATGGAATTTTAGTAGCTATTTTTGAGTTAGTTTTGCATTAATTTAAAACCGACTTTTTGACAATTTTCCCCGATTCCGTCCCTTTCGCACTGCGGGTCTTTCTGCCTGGAGTAACGGGGACCTTTGCTAGCACGGTATATCACCTTAACACAGAATTTTGTACTGTGACTTTAAGGTCCATTGAGATGGGACGTCCAGTGTATTGTTGGTACGGTTTTTTTGGGGAAATTCCTGATGTCTTGCATTTTCTTATCCCTCAACTAAAGTAGATATAAGTACTCTATATAGTATAAGCCTTTGTAACAGAAATGATAAAAAATCTAAAAAAAGAGTGTTGCTAAGTTTCTTGCCCTTCTTCTTAGCAAGACGAATCGAATGGGCGGAGTTAGGCATGTATTTAATATATATTATTATGTGACCTATTAGTATGTACAAAATACTAATAGGTTACATAATTATGTGTATAAATACATGCCTATCATTTGAATCATATATACATTGCTGTATAAATTAAATATATATTTAATTTAGTTCAAATACGTTTACTATTTTGTTAAATATTCTTATGTTATAAGATTAAATTTGACTTTCAAAAAGTGTATTATCTGTACCTACTTTACAAAATTCTAAATTATTTAATTATAAAATAGGAACAAAGTAGAAGATATTGCATGACTAGATTGATGGATGTGAAAGAGGTGAAAGAATATCAGGAAGAGAAGTTGCGAGAGTGAGTGTGAAAGAGTGTTTGTGAGGAGGGAGTGATAGGGTTTGTGAGGGGTTGTAAGAGATGGCATATGTGCGTTATGTATGTTACGGGGGAGTATGTCCAACTCCTACTGTCAGAGTACATTAGATAAGGTGTTGGTATGTCTGTCTGTTGCTCAGACAACACTGCCAATGTTAAAATTTATATGTACATGTCAAATATCTTTTTTATTTATTTATTTGACTGACGACGGTCAGAAGTTGGCCGAAATATATTTCGAAACAAATGAATACTTTTTTATTTATATATTATAATCTGTTTAAAACAATAAAAGGCCAAAAAAAACTTAAAAATATTATTTGTTCAATTATTACTTTACAAAATAAACTATTTAAATTTAAATTTGGGTGATAGGTGATAAGCCGTACTTTGAATACAAATATAAACGTACAGCGTGACTTCCAAAGCACGCAGACCGAACTCAAATGTGCCCCGACAGGATTTGAACCCGTGACCTCCGGATTAGTGGCCGAGTACTGGAACCACTAGACCACAGAGGCGGTATATAAATTAGTATATAACGTAAAATTGTATTAACCGCCCGATTTCATACTGGAGACTCTGTTAGTAAGGCCCTTAATACCGCCAAATGGGTACTTTTTAAAGCTTACTCCTCTTTTATGGCCAAACCAAAAATATTGAAAAGATGTACTCGTATTATGGATTATCAACTCTAGGACAACATATGCAACATTTTTCTTTTTCGTACCACCAAAACTTCTATATGAAAAATTGTTTCAACTGAATGGTGTTTTTTGGCTTGAATTTCCTACTGCTCCTAAGCGGCTTAGGTGATTTAATTCATTTATGCTTTGATAAATAGATAAACTTGATAGCTATAAATATAACATAGAATTATTCAATCAAACAATGACGCCCATGTGAAAAGTATTATTTTCTCCTATTTTGCCCTTTCAAGGACGCAGCGAGCGTCGTAACAGCCACCACGCATTGTGCACTGATTTGAACGTTATTTCAATGTTGTTTCCGTCGATATTCATACAGACAAACATCGAGCTGCTAATTTGGCGACGGTAATCGCCTTAAACGACCCTTAAGATGAATATCGAAAAAAAAAATTTTTTTGTGCCCCTGCTGCCTATACCAGGAACACGTATAAGGACCTCTCAGACAATTTGCGTAGATTAAATTATGTTAAGGTGTGTTAATTCGAAAACCATTTCGAGACCCGTTTAGGTTTAATAAGGCGTATTTTAGAACTTGTGATCTAAAAACCTTAAGATGATGGATATTTTTACGAAAAAGCTGCAACTTCCATTTGCCTTCGTTTGACGTCACTTGAGAAATGGCTGTTTAGAAATGTGTCCTTTGCTATCAAGAGAAATTTGTAATAATTTGCTTTCGACTAATTTGACATTTGGATGACAGATGAATAGACAGACAGAGACAGACCACTTTTATAATAATCAATCACACATCACAATCAGTGTAATGTCTAAAATTCTCAAGTGACGTCATATCGGCCATTTCTTTAAAAAATCATAAAAAAATAATGGTTAATTTACATACCAAAATAATGAAAAATATGTCCTAAAATGACGTTAATTCTATGAAAATAAATGTAAAAAAATCTATTAAAAATTAAGCCATGGGAATTATGTTTGAACTAGTCCAGTTCATACGGGAACAAAAAAAAATATGATTTTGAAAAAACGTTTCAATATACCTTGTTCCTGATCGCTAACCGAGTCTCCAGTATAAATTGGGCGGTTGATTAAATTTCACCTTTTATTATAGAGTACTCGTAGATAAAACATTATAGGTATATAAATACATGTCCTTCATAAATCAAATTTAAATTCGTTGTCAGCAGACTCAGTGGAAGAGGGCCGTTCAGAAAACTTCCAATTTCGAGGTGTTATTATTTTGGAATTCGAGGAATAGGTTTTAATATGGTGGCCGTTTAATGTCACATTTATTACGACGTATATTTTGGTATAAATTTTATAGACCAATATGATATGATATTTAGATCACAGGTTAGACCTATCTTTGTGATTTTATTGGATGCAAGAAAATGCAAATAACCGTATATCGAACAGCCAAAATATTAAGATCAAATAGTGACATGTCTTTTTTTTTTAACTTTACGGATGCTTTACGGTTAAATAAGAATTTAAAGTGACAAAATCTGGATAATCCCCCCTTAAAGTCCTTGATCCTACGGGTTAATCTGGGGGTGGGGGGAGGTCAAGAAGATGCTGGTTTAAGGTTTTAGCTTCTATCTCAAAAGCGGTGCATTGTAGCTATAAAGAGGTTGAGAATAAATTCAATCCTATACAATTTCCTACAAGATTGTTGTTACAATATTTTGTATCTCTAATAGTGTTAGAGATAGCCACCTACCGAACTCAGCCTTTTCAAAAAGTGCATTTTTTTTTGACTTGTTTTGTTAATCTTCCTCTTACGAACGTACATTGACAAAATTATCTTGCCAGTCGCGGCCATGGCTTCTGACCTTGCAATAGCCTAATTAATTTATTAGTTGAAATAGTTGGCTCCGATCCTGGCAAGTGCGAAAAGATTTGCTACGGCAGATTTCGAGTGATTTTACAAGTGATTTTCTACGGAAATAATTGACTTTTCTGCTTTCGCAATTTTTGCGCGCCCGCCAAAATCATAAATAAAAAGTTTTCTTTAACGAATGAATTTAAATAGAAACGGTCACTAAATTTCAATTAAGCACTACATCCTTGAATCGAGCGGCTTAATTAATTTATTGTTTTGACATAAAAGAGGAAATAAATTGAAATGAAATTGAAACGGTTCGCCTCTTTGTAGAGGGCGAATTTTCATTAAAATTGAAAATTCGTCAGAGGAGTACATCTTTCAATAGGAGACGGAAGAAAGGGAAACATAAAAGGAATGGACTGCGGGGTTGCTCTTCTAATTGATTTGTTAGTAAGTAAATACTTTTTATACTGCTATAAGGGTCTGATTACGCATGGATAGGGTTGCCATCTGTAAAATCAATAAACTAAAACAGGGAGCTCAAAATCCCTGGACTTTTGAGCGTAAAACCCGGACAGCCGTCTTTTCTTTTTTTCTTCACAAATAAAATAAAATAAGTATAAATTAATTTAAATGTTAAACTGTCTTTTTCTCTCATCATCAAATAAAAACAAATCTTAGTTAGATTAGATAGAAATAAACTAAACATGCTTTCTCTTGATTTTTGTAACAAAATTAAATAACTAAACATGAAATTCCGAGTACCTATATTCTAAAATAGTATTTTGTGCAACTGTGACCTAATGTGAGACATTATGATAGGACGAACGAAATGAGTTTCGTAATAGTTTTGCACGAGTGTCCCAATGTCTAATTATGTCCAGTTGCACACAATACTTTATCTACGATCATCAAAAACAATTTCACAAAAGAATAAGAAAAAGAACTATCGTGATACTCGTCATGGTGGAATTAGCATGTAGATGCCTGAAACCAATCAAAAGCGAGAAAGTAAAGAGGGCGTGGCTTAATAAATTAATACAGACCGACAAGCTTATGATTGGTTCTCTAGCGGTGTTACCCCTCGGCCACAGCTTCAGGCTTCGAGAGGAGCGCCAAGCAGTTCCTCTTGCGACGGCGCCGGCGGAGAGAACAAATGTATGAAGTTGTATAGAGCCAGCCACGGGTCACCACTTGCGCGTCTTGTCCGGCTTCGAGTGACTTGCGCTCTCGCGACGGCGGTGTGCGGGGAGGCGGGTGGTTGAAACAGTGATCGAGCGCACAGGACGAACCTAGTGTCGAGCGCTTTGAGCGAGTGAGCGCGCTACATGAAGGCACCGACGGGTGTCGTGGCAGGGCAAAGCCTGTCGAAAAACCGCCTGGAAGCGCAGCAAGAAGCGCCGCCAGAAGCCTGAAGTTGTAGCCCTGGCGTTATGATAAATTTGGCCGATCACAGCGCAGAGTTGCTGTGTTATAAATGTTATAATAATAACATCGGTCAAACAATGTAGGTTCTTACAAAACCACTTTTAATTTTGTGATTACCTTATTGCAGTATGGGAGTAGATAAAATTAAATGTAGAACAACCCCTGCCATCAAATCAGTGTGAAATTGAGGCATGTGGTATCAAAGGCTGCTCTTGAAGGACAAAATCCACTCGCGTCATCACAATGGGACCTTCTTACAGGCAAAAACGATTGATGGCTTTTATAATAATAGTGTTTGTATTTTTGGGTTCCTTTTGTAAGAGCAAACCTTTTTCCTGAAGATCATTATCTGTTTTAACGAATAGTGTGACGTACTTTAGGGTTTCGGAATTCTGTGAAGATTCCTTTGGAATCACTCGGAGTTTTATACTATTAAAATCATGCACAAATATTGATTTTTGGATGATCTTCAAACTAACATACCAAGCAGGGTTAAATTGATTAAACTGTCACATAAAACCAAAAATTTGTAATTATTATTTGTGCAATTAGGAATTTATGATTTATCTTTATTTAATTTCAAGTACGTTTATTGAAACAAAATAATACTTAAATAACATTAAAAACCTACCTACAAAATTAAACTTGCCTAAAACAAAACAGTAACCTTTAACCCTTATAAAAACAAAAATAAACTAAACTAGATTAAAAAATCCTATCAAGATCGCCACCGTCATGTGGAAGGGTACCTAGAAGGCTGGCATGGCAGCGTTTCCTCTTTGAATGGCCAGACTGATTTTCTGGGCAAGATACGCGCCAGCCTTCGGGTCCCCACAAGCGTCGATCAGCCGTGCAAATAAATCTCTTAGCATCTGGACCCCACGGCCCGAGGGTCACAACCCCAAAAAGGCGCAAATATGGAGTCCGATCTAATTTATCTATATCTCGAAAAAATATACAACGGCATGAAATTTTTAAAACACCATACGCTTGGAAATTCCGAATCTATTTTAATGGATAGTATTTAAAGGAGCGAATATAGTTTCAAATTTAAGGTGTCAAAAATTGTGAATATGGCGTGCTAAAATACTAAGTGGACGAAAAACAGTGGGTCTGTAAAAATTTTGAAAACGGCGACTTGAAAATACAATTGATTTGAATTGAATAATTCTCAGGTGAACAATTTTCTATGTAAGTGACAATTTAATTTTAAGTAACAAAACTAGGTACGTCGTTGCCTCGCTCCTTTCCGCTTCGCTCGGCTCCTTATCTTATCTTACATGTATACCTAACTCGCTTCTCCTAGCTTCGTTCGTCGTGCACCTATTTTTTGACTTTTAGTGAACTATTTTTCGATTTCATACTTTAAATTCGCCCACTCAGTATTTTTAGTCGCACAGTTTGGTATTTATTCCGGACACTTGAAGTCCCTAATTATATTTTTATTCGCCCGATTAATAATTTTCCTATTTTAATCAAATCAGTAATGAGTAATAGTGACGTACTTAAAAACAATATAAACTAAAATAAACTCATAAATAAATAGTTGCAAGAATATATTTTGATTCGTCTTGAGATTTTCACATATAAATCAAACTCAATATGCAAAAACCGTATATGTATCAGATAAAGAATATTATAAACACCAAAATAAAAGTATTCAGATTAAAATCATATTTCTTCCGGAGAGTGACGGAACCTCTCTTTAATACATGGGTCCACTTCGTTTCACAGCGCTTTAATGGAACTGAAAACCGTGAATATGATATCAATAGATCTTTGTACTCAAAGGGGCTATTCATCCACAATTTCTTGTTTAAATAGGGTTGCCGCAAATAAGAGGTGTCAGTCGAATATATTTTTATTCACTCGTATCTGATTTTAATAAAGTAGTTTAAATACAATACAATAAATACTATACAATAAAATAAATAAAATAATTAATATATACCCACTAAATAGAACACAATGCAAAGGAACTGTCATTGAATGGCTTAAAAAACTAAATTACAGTGAAACAGAAGATTTATTAAATATAAACCTAAAAGCTTCAAACAAAATCACTTTTCAGTCATGATTTAAGTTCAAGTTTATTATTTTATTATTATGTAACTATTATTATTATTATTTTATCTTTCATACATACACATTGACACACCCTCTCACACTCACACATATACACCCTACACCTACACACAGAGAGAGGAACACCCTTCACATATTTACTTTAGTTTATTTTATTTTACACTGTATAATTTTACTTGGCTCACTTAATAAAACTATCATAAGATTCTGAATATTGGAAAAGCGCTGCTGCCTGAAACACCGGTCTAGAGTACTCTAGCACCTAGTTCGGGCGCAGACGTACTTACTGGCAACTTGTTTAATGTAACTTGTTTTTAAGTAATCATGTACAATCAAACACTGTTATATGACAATTTGATTTAAATAAACTTATTATAGTTAAAATTCGTGTCTGTACAATGATAATATTTCAAAATTTCAAGTGAATTTGGTTATTAGCCAAAATTATCATTTATAGAATTTTTGTTGTCCGTATGTATGTTTGTTTGGTTTTAGCTCGAGAACAAATCAATGTATTAAATGCGTTTCCTTTATTGTCATATTATTGACAAGTGCGAGGAGTGTGACACGATGTTTTGGCGATTAAACATAATGCCACGCTCCTCGCACCTGTGATTCGACGAAGTCGCATCGCGTGCGATTAAACATTATGCTACGGGAACTGGTCAAAATATAGCCATCAGAGTGTTGATAAAATAATGCTTAAACTGAAAACGGGGCAGATAGTGAACAAACGCGGGCGTATCCCAAGACCTGTTAGTAATATACCCATATTTTAATTTAAAAAGTGCTAAGGGAAAAACAGTTGTCCCTTATGAGATCTCCCTATGGAAATCATAAATGGTTTTGACATGCATCCACCTTACCCCTCGGCCATAGCTTCAGGCTTCTGGCGGCGCTTCTTGCTGCGCTTCCAGGCGGTTTTTGCGACGGGCTTTGCCCTGCCACGACACCCGTCGGCGCCTTCGACCGCGTCGGTTGTACGAGTATAGCGCGCTTGCTCGCTCAAAGCGCTCAACACTAGGTTCGTCCTGTGCGCTCGATCACTGCCGCGGCTTTGAGCTATGGCCACCACGCTGGAGGCACATACATTTGTTTCAACCGCCCGCCTCCCCGCACACCGCCGTCGCGAGAGCGCAAGTCACTCGAAACCGGACAAGACGCGCGAGCGGCGATCCATGGACGGCTCTATACAACTACATACGTTTGTTTTCTCCATCAGTGCCGTCGCAAGAAGAACCGCTTGGCGCGCTTCTGGATGCCTGAAGCTGTGGCTGGCCGGTTAGAACTTCCAGTATCTTGTGGTATTTCTTAAAAACATGGAAAGCTTTAGCGATGAATTTTTGCGTTGCGTATAACCTTCGCAGAACGCGGTTCGTTTGGAAAGCTGTTATTCGCTTAGATTACATTATTTTAAGGTATGTTCATTCGAAAACCATTTCGAGATTTAGGTTTAATACACCGTACTTTGGAACTTGTGGTTGAAAAAAACTCATGATGATGAATACTTTTACGAAAAAGCTGCAACTTCCATTTGCCTTCGTGTGACGTCACTTGAGAAATAGCTGTTTTAAAATGTGTCCTTTGCTATCAAGACAAATTTATAATAATTTGCTTCCTACTGATTTGAAAGCTTGATGAAAGATGAGTAGACAGACGAAGACAAAACACTTTTTTTTATAAGCAATCACACATCACAATCAGTATAATGTCTAAAATTCTCAAGTGACGTCATTTCGGCCAATTCTTGAAAAGATCATGAAAAAATAATTTTGTGATTAAAATACACTTGTACTTGTCCACTTTATATTATTATTACTTTTAACCTGACGGGTTTCGCTGTATAAGCATTTTTGCTTATACAGCGAAACCGGTCAGGTTAAAAATAATACATGTATAATACAAGTGTATTTTAATCACAATGTGTCATAAGTTCCACCAAGTGCCGACAATCACGACCATCAACTTCAAAAAATTATGGTTAATTTATGTAACAAAATAATGAAAACTATGTCCTAAAATGGCGTTTATTACCTGAACAGATATTTAAAAAATATCTCTTAGAAATTAAGCTATAAGAATTGTTGCAGGCAATGTATAGGAAATGATACAAAGCTACGCTGTCATGGTGACATGTAATCAGCAACAATGTGAAGACTTCAACTAAGCTATCTTTGCCTATAAAACATCACATGCTATGCACAAAACCGCTTGTTTCAGTGTCCATAAACGTATGAGGCATCATATAAGTATCAAATATTCAAATGTGTATTTGTAGCGGCAACTTCCTGGCTGTCTAAACTTACACACGAGGCTTCGTACTTCATGGCACGGATGGCTGATATGACGTCATTGAGATGCTCAGTTTGTTATTTAAATGTTTGTGACGTCGAAGTTTTAAATTGAAAGTCTTCTTTTTGTCGTATCTTTTACGTATTATGTACGTATAAAATCCCATGCAGAATTTTGGAACCTATCAGAAAAATTACACTTTAGGTACAGTATAGATAAGTAACAGTATTACATCTGGGGCAGTCCTTGAAACAAAGCTCGGTAGACGCACGTATTAGGGCTGCCCACATAAATGCGCGGGAATCGGGTGGCGTCGTACTTAAGGGGCTCCACAATGCTAAAGTTAAGTTTTGTATTGGATCCAGTTCCGTCAATGTGGAGGGTAAAAATTTAAAAAAAATATGGCGTCTTTTGTGACTCAAGGCAATTATTAATTACACTTTATAAATAAACATACTATCAATCTTCTATTAATTATATAACTTTTAAAAAAGCATAAATTTCACGAAATAAGCAATTCAGATTCCATGTTTCAAAACCGATTGAAACGAAACCAACACACGCAGATACTAATTAGAAAAAAACATCTTTATTACAAAAAGAAATTATGGTTAATGTCCTAATGAAGCCACGATTTCAAAATAACTGAAGTTTTGCGTGCGTGGCATCTGATAAGAGCAGGATAAAGAGTCAAAAACAAACGCGTTAGAGCAAGACTGAATTTTAGCATAGTGCAGCCCCTTAACTGCGGCGCACCCCTTCTATGGTGTAAACCGAGATTTGGAAGCGCGCGTTTTGGTCGTATTATATGAAGAATATAATACTGTTTTACTTATCTATGCTGTGCTTTAGGTCTCCTTACACGACGTATAATTGAAAAATATAATTGGGTTCTTTACCTAGCACGCAACGCACTAAATGGTACATCCATCGGAAATATCCTGGAACCTCGAAGGAATGCGCTTCCTCCGCCCCGCGCCGCACTTCACCCCGGTCTCACCCCATTAATACCATTGCCAACGCTAGTGCAGATGCACTTGTTTCCTTGAGCCAGGATTTCAACCTGTGACCTCTTGCTTACACGGCAAGTGCTCAACCGACTGCGCCACTGAGTTACCACGCCGTACTATCCCAGATCAGTGATTTTTTTTGAATTTTTGTGAATTTATACAGTGTATACTGATTTTTGTAACCACTTATTACACCAGCCGGTAATGTAAATCTCTAAATGATGATTAATTAGAATACAACAAAGCGATGACTTTCAATACTATTTTCAACAAATTAACAACAATACAACATTTTTTTATGGGTAGCTAAAATGTGACTGCTAAGGCATGATTGGCGGTTCATAATGGAGTGTTAGTTCACTTATGTATGGTAGTGAATGTAGGGTCTGACAAGATAAAGCCAAAAATAGAGTGATTGCAGTGGAAATGCATTCCTTATGTAGTATGTGTGGTTTAACATTGAATGATATAATGAAAAACATCGACATACGGGGTCGTTGCGGCCTGAAAGAAGATGCAGTGACTAGAATAGAAAAAGGAATGCTTCGGTGGTTCGGACATGTAAAGAGGATGGATAAAAGTATAGTGACGAAAGAAATTTATGGTGCGCAAGTCAAAGGTAGAACTCGACCAGGGCGCCCTAGAAGGACGTACGCTGACCAAATTGGCGACATATTGAAGAAGGACAATGTCAAAAACACCCGGAATAGAAAAGCTTGTATGACTAGATTGATGCATGTAGAAGAGGCGAATAAGGTGTGTCACGTAGCAAATGGAAATCTGTAATGTCTACCTACCCCTCTGGAAGACAGGCGTGGGTATATATGTATGTGCTTTCAACAACCCCCTATTTATTTATTTATTTAAATGAATTGTATAGCATTACAGTTAACACCAATTCGTTATAAAATTGAAACAAAAAATGTTTCCATACAAAATATATGTAACAATGATATTACATAATACTATAAAAATAACAATAAAATAAAACAGAAAATAAAAATAAACACTATGTACGTATAGCCTGCGACGTACCACGCACTTGCGGAGTGTCAGTGTCTGGAATTCGCTTAGAAAACCATTTCGAGATTTAGGTTTAATAAGCCATTTTTTCAAATTTTTGGTCTATAAAACCTCATGATGATAAATATTTTTACGAAAAAGCTACAACTTCCATTTTCCCTCGTGTGACGTCACTTGAGAAATGGCTATTTACCTGTTTAGAAATGTGTCCTTTGCTATCAAGATAAATTTATAATAATTTGCTTTCGACTGATTTGACAGATCCATGACAGATGAGTAGACAGACAGAGACAAATCACTTTTTATAAGCAATCACCCATCACAATCCGTACAATGTCTAAAATTCTCAAGTGACGTCAAATCGGAAAATTCTTTGTAAAATAATAAAAAGATAATGGTTAATTTAACTACCAAAATAATGGACTCAATGTCCAAAATGGCGTTGATACTTTGAAAAAAAAAATAAAAGGAAAAAACTTTTAGAAATTAACCTATGGGAATTCTTCCACGGAATCGGCGAAACACGACACTTTTCGGCCAAAACTCTTCATTCATAAAGGTCGAGAGATGTTCAGTTGGGACACGCAGCACAAATGAATTAAAATTGGCATTGTGGCGTGACTCCAGTCGCTGGACCCTCAGTTGGAGTTTAATTTTCAGCATGACATATTTCATGACGTCTTCGGTCTATCTTTCAAGAAGTTTGCCTATGAAATTAAATACGTAATAAGAGGGTTATGAAACTCCACTTGAAGTAAACAAGTCTACTAACCGTCTGAAATGGAGTTTCTTACACCATAATTACCATTTCCCGAAAACAAGTAATCGGCCTTTCATCATGGCGCTTTAATTTCATGGTAATAAAACGCAAAACCTCTAAAATTACCTTATGTTATTATGTAGGGCTATAAAAGCGAACCACTACGTTAAAATTTTTTTCAATGCAAGTGCTCGTAAAGGCCTACTTTTTATGCATCAAAACCGAACATAAAGTCGATTATTTTGCCCTAGAGCTTTATTATTATAATTTTTTATAATTTATTTACAATGGTTGGCTAACCTGCAGCCTTTTCTGTGTACCATAAATGTTATACTTTTTTTTCCACTGTATAACGGCTCTGAATACAGTCCTTTTGAGCCAATCATAATTTAAAGTTCACAAGATTATATTTGTTTTCATTTCCTCACACTATGCATTGAAAAACATATTATGATACACGGGCGTAAGAGCAATAAATTACTCGGTTACGTTTAAAACACTCGCTACGCTCGTGTTTTAAATCGTCTTCGTAATTTATTCCTTTTCGCCCTTGTAGCATCAACTACTATAAAAATAAAACGAAAATTAGATCAAGGGTTGTTTTAAATACACATATGTACTTAGAAGGGTATGCAGAGGGTAAACATTTTCATCTGCTACGACCCTGACACGCATCTTTCGCCAATTAAGAATATAGTCATAGCACAGAAGAAATAACTACGTAGTAATATAAATAATAAAATAATATTAATTACATATCTGGAATGTAATTACTGTTTTTTAAATAAATAATTAATACATTTTAATTAAATACAATGTAATACTTATAAAAATGGAATAGTAATTATAATGTTTGATGACATCACATTATGGGATAAAAAAACAGCTCAATTTGCATTGCAGGAAACCGAACAATGTAAAATTTTAATAAAAGGCCAATTCTAAATTTGAAAAACCGATCAAGTGCGAGTAGGACTCGCACCATAAGAGTTCCGTACTATTTAAATAAATTATTATACGTAAATAATTTAAACAGTAATTTCAAACTTATCAATATATAAAATTTATGAAACAAAACTGCGAAATTAAGTTGGTTGAGTATTCGGGTAATTAACTTCAAAACTACGTTATAAATCGGCATTTTCAGTATTTTTTGTTTAAATAAAGCATATATAAGGTCTTTCAATTTAAATGGAAAGTAATTTAGGAGATGATTCAGTATCGTTAATACATCACATTCCACTGCAAAGTACTTTTTTTCACTTCTAAGTACAAAGTGGTCCGATCAGCTGACACAGTTTGTATGGACAAGTGAAGAAAAAGTTCGCGCAAAATAAGTACTTTGCAGTGGAATGTGATGTATTAACGACACTGAATCACCTCCTAAATTCCTTTCAAATTAAATTAAAAGACCTTATATATATATATATATATATATATATATATATATACATAATGTACAAAAATTTCAAATTCCTAACTACTTTGGTCTTTTCACTCGCTAGAAATAATTATTGAAATAAGGTCTAAATTTACACTATTTTTTAAATTCTGACAAATTAGGATAGCGTATTGACTTCAAAAATATTTATTTAGATGAGGTTTAACAATACCTAAATTACTGGTTATATCAATTTTCATTGCTATTTTAATTAACTTTTTGTTAATTTTCCCCGATTCCGTCCCTCTCCCACTGAGGGTCTTTCCGCCTGGAGTAACGGGGTCCTTTGCACGGACGAAATATCACCTAAAATCATAAGTGCAGGAATGCACATTGCACAACGTTATCCACTTGTTTTATTTTAAATGTAAGTTTTTATGACTTTTCGAAAATTCCGACGGGATCGGAAGAAACGGAACCCACGCCGTTGGGCTTGCACTAGTCAAATCGTAAATAATCACTAGACATCGGATTTTAGACATTTATTTGCATATTTGCATATGCAAATGCATATAACTCTCTAATTAAGTCGTTAATACATATTTTTGCCTTTTTTCAATAGTTCATATTTCGTTTAGTAGCGGGAGGTACGAATAGGGACCTAGTTGACGAAAATGTGGAGGGCGCGAGCCCTAGTCTTGAAGACAAAAAACATGAATGCCTACATCAGCGGCACAGGTCGTACCCTGCCTAAACAGGTATCTCCAGAAATGGCGCCAAATTTTAAATTTTATCCAATGACGTCAGTTGATGTAGAGAGGTCATTTTCGGCGTACACATTGATACTGGGTGACAAACGTCACAAATTTGCACTCGAAAATTTGGAAAAATATTTATTTGTATATTGTCACAAAAGCTATGCATAATCTTAAGAATATTTCGCTGTTTTTGTCATGTCTTTAAATAAAATATATTATAAAAATAAAAATGGTTTTTTGATTTTGCTTTGTTGATATTTTAGGCCTATCAACAGATTTTAGTGCATTTTTCGGCCTTTTTTTTAGTGCATATTTGCATGCATATTTTGGCACTTTGTTAATGCATATAATCCGATGTCTAATAATCACATAGAACCTAGCCCCACTACAAACGTACTCCCCAACTGTACAACAAGTGAAAAACATTAATGTAAGTAGGTTACGCTAGTTTCCACTCATGTATATGCAGAACCCTCAGTGTGGAGGTAAGATAAGCGGCTTATGAATACTTTAAGAGTTAACTGTCCGTCCATTTGTCCGAACAACTTTGCCTCTGTGTTATAGAGTATGACAATTACTATTCGAATTTAGAATAGTTAATGGAAACTGAACTGCTTAACTAACAGCAAATACAAAGTTTAACTTAATTAGTAAAAATCTAGTCCTAATTAAAAAACGAGTTTATATAAAGAGGAAATATGTTTTTGGCCGACTTCTTTCGTTTTGCCTATAAATAAAACACATAAATATACCATCGAATTCTGATTGTCTAAAGTGTTCGCACTTGAAGGGACGACACAGTTCGTAAATAGTGCAATACCCACTAAAGGCAATTTTCAAAGTTTAGTTTATATCATGGACGAATCCATGGTTTACATCTATGTTTTTAATGATAGGCACCCAGTCCAGTTGGCAACTAAAGATACACAATAGAGGGGCAGGTCCATGTTCCATAAACATTTTTTCAATGCATGTGCTCGTAAAGGCCCACTTTTTATGCATCAAAACCGAACAAAAAGTCGATTATTTTGCCCTAGGGCTTATTATAATTTTTTTTTTATTTATTTACAATGGTTGGCTAACCTGCAGCCTTTCCTGTGTACCATAGACGTAATACTTTTTTTTCCTCTGTTTAACGGCTCTGGATACAGTCCTTTTGAGCCAATTATAATTTAAAGTTCACAAGATTATATTTGTTTTCATTTCCTCACACTATGCATTGAAAAATGTAGTATGATACACGGGCGTAAAAGCAATAAATTACTCGGTTACGTTTAAAACACTCGCTACGCTCGTGTTTTAAATCGTCCTCGTAATTTATTCCTTTGCGCCCTTGTAGCATAAACTACTATTATATCTTGGTAAGAAGAAAGAAGGTAAGTAATTCAGTTTGCGCAATCCATCCGACCGGTTCTTTTTTATAATCTGGTACTTATTATGATTCTCATCAATCAGTGTATGTAGTTTAAATTTCTCGTAAACATCTGCGGTGTTACTACAAAACGGTGTTTAACTTTAGACAGTGTTTAAATCTGTTGCTGTCACTCTTTTACAATGTGAAAGAAAAGGTGACAACAACAGATTTAAACACTGTCTAAAGTTAAACACCGTTTTGTAGTAACACAGTTAAAATTTTGTTGTAATAAAATAAACCCTTGAATGAATGAATAAATGAATAAACACTTTATTGCACAGAAAAATTTAAGTAGAACACAGAATACAGAATAACAAAAGGCAAGGGCGGACTTATTCCTTAAAGAAATTTCTTCCAGTCAACCGATGGTGTGGAGAAAGAAAAAATTTTACAAGTGAAGTTATCATATTTGTGAAAAAAGAAAAATAATCTTCTTCAAGCCTAATATTTTAATATAATACACTACATACTAATACATAAATATTGATATTGTTTTTGCATTACTTTTCGACTTTTTTTGGAGTTATGGTTTTTAGTATACTAATTTGTATTTTATCGATATCTTCTACATATGTTTTACCGTAACTGGAAAGCCCGTATCCTATAACTGAATCGGCTATAGCCAAGTAAATTAGTCGCAATATTTGATAGGGTATTTGACCTGTTGCTTTTTATCAATCAAGGCGCTGAGCGCAATAGTGATGTAGCCCACATTTATGCTTTTGAGGTTCTTGATATAAATTTTTATAAAAGATAAAAGTGACTAACGCCTCTTTATAGCAGGTGGTAGAGCTGATGCCGGGCTCAACTGTGGAGGTACCACGATCTTACTTGGAGAACCCCTCGAATTAATTCGGGGGAGAGTAAGAGGACAGCTCACAGGCAAAAAAACCAGGAGGCCCACCATACCTGGGACCGATGGTTTGCAGTATATCCATCCCTAATAGCCGGGCCTTATATGGAATAGACTGGTGACGGGCAGCGGCATCACTAGTGCGAGGGTTCCAGCACCGCGCTCACCAACCTGCCTGCCCAGCGTGTGTGAGTATGGGCAATTCTTCCAGGATGACCGCCGGCAGTGGCAAAGTCCTGGAAAGGCTTATGTCCAGCAGTGGACGAACTGGGCTTATGGATGGATGGACACCACTTTAGCACTCAGAACCAGGCACTGAGCGCAATAGTTGTGTAACCCAAATTTAGTTCTCTGAGGTTCTATACATAAATTTATCATGAAAAATCTCGAAAATTTGAATGTGGGTTACACAATTTTTGCACTAAGCGCCTCAATCTATCTTCCATTTGTTGATCAATGCCGACACAAACAACCTTAGGCAGCAATGTCCTATAGTTTTTGCTTGTAACTTTTAATGCCTTGGTCTTTCAGTCACATTGTTCTCCTTATCTCCACACTAAGCAGGTACTTAACACTTTTAGGACCTATTCTATTCTATGAGCGCTCGTAATCGCAATCGGCCACGCTAGCCCACTGAACAAAGATTTTTTGCCGGAGACTCAACAATATTCCTTGCGGTCTGTGAATCTTTGCTATTTCTGTATTCATCTTATCTTTTTATAAAAAATTGTAAAAAAGTTATTTAATATTTATTAAAAGTTATTAAATTAAAAATTATTATTATAAAAAGTAGTAAAAAAATCGTGTTGCCAAAAGGCTGGTTGGAAGAAATTGCTTTTAGTAATAAACTGGTTTTTTTACAATATTGTGTATTCTTAACTTTCATTCATTCATTCATATCCGTTCATTGAAATTTTAAATTAAATGTCTGTATACTCTTTTTTGTCACCTGTAAAGTTTTCCTACAGACAAGTTATTGTTCACCCAATCCCTTCGTTGATTGGGCTACTATTCGCTATCGTTCGCAATTTCAGGGTGGAAGCTAATAGGGACATTATTAAAACGACAATGGGCGGAACACGTCTGGTTTGTGAATATATGAAGGTATACATGACCTATTTAGGGTTCTATCAATAAATGGAAACCACTGTAGCAAAGCTCATATCTGACTGTTATAGCAGAACTTAAGGCGATATGCGAAAAAAATACGGATGTAATCAGTTTCTGGTATATGCATTTAGACTATATAAACTAGGGTTTTGAAATTGGAAAATATGTTTGAATACATTTTCCTAGATAGAAATAATTGTTGAAATGAGGTCTTCAAACACACTTTTTCTCCTCGTTTGACCAATAGGAACAATAAACAGAACTCAAACATATTTTATTAGGTGTGTTTTAACAATATCTAGAGATTTGATATTTGAAATTTAGCTAGCTATTTTAGTATTTTTAATAAAAATATAAAATCAACTTTTTTCCGTTTTGCCCTGAATCCGCTCTTCTCGCACTGCGCGATTTTTCGCTTGGAGTGATAGTGACAAAAATAAAATTCGCATAGCCTCTTAAACGGCTAACATAAACGGAGAGACATTTGATAGGCGCCCAATTAAAAATAAAATATAAATACAGTTATATTGAAAACGTCTTTAGCTGACGTAATCCGTCCGTTGTAAGTAAATACAAAAGTGCACCATACTTACTTAATTTTTAGGGTTCCGTACCTAAAAGGTACAAAAGGAACCTTTTTAGTGGGACTCCATTGTCCGTTCGTCCATCCGTATGTCACAGCCTCATAATTTTAGCACCGTTAAAGATAAAGACATGAAAAGTACAAAAATAACATTAATTTGCCCACATATCACGGTGTAAAATAAATATATGAAAAATTTTAAATTGTTCAAAATGTCGATTATAGGTCATAACTGGCCAATTATAGGAAAAATATAGCGATTGAAAAAAAATTGAGCACAAATGAATAATATCTAAAAAGAAGTAAAATTAATACATAAAAAAAATTATAAAAATACAATATGGGTATCAAATTGTACGCAGTGGCGTGCACAGAACTTTTTGCTGGAAAAGCAAACAATTGGTCAAGAACAACAATAAAAAAAATATGAAAAAATTAAAATATCACTTTGAAAAAAAAAAAATTGTATGACGCCAGGGTAGACAATGTCTACCCTAGAGTGAAAATTTCCTATACAAACTTTTTTTTTTCAAAGTGATATTTAAATTTTTTTATATTTTTTTTATTGTTGTTCTTGACCAATTGTTTGCTTTTCCAGCAAAAAGTTCTGTGCACGCCACTGATTGTACGTAATAAAAATTTGATTGTAAAAATATATATTATAGTTTAACTATATTTAATTGCATCTATTTCGAGAAATCATTGAAAAACCATAAAAAATTGTATGTCCCCCCCTTATCTCCAAAACTGGTGGACCTAAAAATATGAAAAAATATTTGTTTACGTAAAAATTAAAATAAAGCGGTTGAGAAATTCACGAAAAAAAATTACAAAATTAAATTTATCATTCACAATACGGAACCCTAGGTACGCGAGTCTGACTTGCACTTGGCTGGTTTTTTTTAATGTGGCAATATACGAGTATGAAATGGGTTATTGCACCCGCATAGGGTATAACAGGGATTCCACAATGGCTATGTTTATGGTAAAAATTCTAAGAGGTTTGACTCATGTCCCATCGTTGCTGGCACTGATATATCTATGGGTGCCGGATCAGTACACGCGCGCGCGCAGTCATAGACTGTTCCAGTGTCCGGGGGCGCGCACTAACCTCGTGAACAAGGCCCCTCTCAGCCGCGTGCTTCGTTTACTCAACGGTATGGCTAGAGATCAACCAGAGGTGGATGTTTTCTCTGCATCACTGACCCAAATCCACACATGTGTGGTGAAATACTTGGAGCAGTAACCATTTTTATTCTAAGTGTATGTATATTTTGATTTTTAGTGTATTAAAATTTCTTTCTGTTTTCCATGTATACGCATTGGACTTGTGTCTGTAATGTATTCATGTGTTTTAATAAATAAATAAATAAATAAGGCACAACTTAGTTGAATCACAAGTGCGAGGAGCGTAACACGATGTTTTTACGATTAAACAATACGTCACGCTCAATGCACTTTGTGATTCAAACTTATACTACGGGGCCAGTAGCCTAAGCATGAAAATATCTCCGTATAGTTGCGTTTCAAACTACATCAAAATCGTATGGAATCTGGGAAACCGCTCCAAGCGGACAGTAGCGGAACTAACAGCTACGTATGGCAACCTAAGTTTAGTTTCAAACGCAACTATACGATGATTTTTTCATGCTTAGGCTACAGATCGTCCTAGAAGGACGTATACTGAATTGCTGACTAAATTGGCGAGATATTTAATGCAATGTCAAAAGTACCCCGAGTAGACGAGCTTGTATGACTAGACTGATGGATATGGAAGAGGCGAAAGAGGTGTGTTAGGATCGTAGCAGATGGAAATCTGTAGCCTCTGCCTACCCCTCTAGGAGACAGGCGTGAGTATATGTATGTATGTATGAAATGGGTTATAATATAAATATTGTACTGAGGACAATATAACAGTTTTTAGCATTTTTATGAGCATAAGATTTACGTCTTAATCGCGTAAACATACAACATACCTTAAGGCGATATGTAAAAAAATGGAGGTGTCTGGTATATGCATTTTGACTATATAATCTAGGGTTTTGAAATTGGAAAACATGTTTGGATAAATTTTGCTCCATAGAAATAAGATTATATTAATATTAGATCATATTAAAGCCGATTCTGAAGGCTTTAATTTTAGTTTTAGTGCTGTCAAAACTAAGTTTTCTTCGATACAAAATCGTCCTTAAGAGTTAGGGTTAGAAGCTATTCTTTGGAAAATTTTAAGCTTTGACAGCACAAACTAAAATTTTAGCCTTCAGAATTGGCTTGAATGTGTGAAAATCGCGAAAGTTTAAAGTTTACTTAAGCATTTTTGTCTGTCTGTCTGTTCCGTTTTAACTCGAGAACCAAACAACGGATTTGGATGCGGTAAGGAGTGTTGATAAAATAACCGCTAAGCCGAAAAATGTCGATACTACTCAATAATACTCAAAATATTTCCACGCGAGCCAATGCTACGGGCTAAATCTAGTAAGTAATAAATAAGGTGACATTAATTTATGCAGCCCAATTCATACTAAAGACTCGGCATGTTATTAGTATCAAGGTTCGATAACCCTTTTTTTTTCTGTTCCCTACAAGCGCACCATCCTCGAGGTAACTACGGAAAGTGAAAATGAAATTTTTGAAATTTTACCAAAAGCATTATTGATTCGTAATCCTTATTACTTACCAAGCCTCCAATATGAATTTGGCTGCTTAAATTAACGTGACCTCGTATAAAGATAACACAAATATCGATCAGCAAGGCAAGTAAGGCTGATTGATATTTTCAGTCAATCGAACGCATAGAGATCGAACGTTTTATTTCCGCTACCACTCACTTCATCGATATCCTAGAAACAACATAAGATCGGAAACTCCTTAACAAATCATGTTCACATCCATACTATAGTCCTTCAATTTATAGAGTCACTCTACCATGGTTTAATGTCACTTCTATGCAGGTAAGTTAGGGTAAACATAGGACATCTTAGTGAACCCTTTAACACTTAGATGAGAGAAGGGATAATTTACCCAAATAACAGTTTAGTTGTGGCGAAACCATAAACCTTTTAACCGATTGTATCACACTTCCTAAGGGCTGACTTAACATCACCTTAAGTAGCTTGCCAGGGAGAATGTCACAGTAAACTTGACCAAAATGGCTGCAAGTGCTCAGGTTTACTTGTAAGGAAGCGTGGCCTTTTAGGCTTAAGAAATGGGGAAGAGTGACCCACATTGAGATAGGTACGTTGGGAAGTTATTGCTACTCGGGAGGTAACTTAAACCTCTTTAAGGTGAATATATATCAAACTGCAATATTAGACCTGTCTTTGAAGACCTATTTCTCTTATATGGGTGGTCAAAAATGTGATAGGCATCCTATGTATCTTTTGTCAAAAAAAATACGAAAGTTATCGAAAGTCGCAAGAATTCTCTTACTCCTTTGGAACGACTGAAGTGATTTTGTTAATTCTTTCACGAAATTGTAGACATAATCTATAAAATTGTTGGAGATAAATCATAATCGGAACGTTTTTATAAGTGTTTCCGGTTTGTACCGCGTGTAGCGCCACTTGTTCTTGTCTGCTCATGTCAATGTCATTGTTTTGTAAAACATTTTGATAAAATATATATTGAGTACATAAAGTGAAGCTTTTTGGGTACAATTTCCACAAAAATTAAATCTCGTAACTTTTATACCTTCCATCGCGAAATTATAAAAATATTAATTTCTCCTATTTTGCGCTATCCAGCGATGCGTGCTTTGCGCTGAAATGAACGTTTTTTCTGTCGATATTTGTACAGACACTCAAGTTGCTAATTTAAAGTATGTGTGTGCCTTAAGGGGCTGCACTATGCTAAAATTCAGTTTTGCTTTAACGCGTTTGTTTTTTAACTCTCTATCCTGCTCTAATCAGATGCCGCGCACGCAAAACTTCAGTTATTTTGAAATTGTGGCTACATTATGACATTAATCATAATTTATTTATGTAATAAAGATGTTTTTTTCTCGTTAGTGTCTGCATGTGTTGGTTTTGTTTTAATCGGTTTTGAAACACGGGAACTGAATCGCTTTTTTCGTGAAATTCATGCTTTTTTATAAGTTATATAAGTAATTGAAGATTGAAAGTATGTTTATTTATAAAGTATATTTAATAATTGTCTTGAGTCAAAAAACAAGCCATATCTTTTTCAAATTTTTACACTGTACATTGACGGAACTGAATCCAATGCAAAACTGATATTTAGCATTATGGAGCCCCTTAAACGGGTAACGTGCGCTTTCGGCAAGAAGGAAACCAAACTATAAATAAACCATTTAAGGCATCCTAACAAAATTTTACGGCTTCTTCTGAATAAGCCTGAAGCAAAAACTTCAAGAAGCCTCTTTTATTTATTTTTACGATGACATAGGCTAGCTTAAAAAGCTTCTTGACGTTTAAGATTTTTTAGGAAGGATTTTAATTACGAAAGTTCAATTTAAATCTCCCATAGAGAATTCCTGTGTAAGCAAACGTAAATTACGTACTTCTTTTGTTTGTAAATAAAGGTAAGATCCCTTTGATTTCACATTTAAATAGAAGGTATTCATTTCATCAAGTAACGTCTAGCTCATAAAAATGTGTCAACAACACGTTTTACATGTGCCAAGATATTTTCTCGGATATTTTATGCATGTCCGGAAGAAGAAAAAAAACTGTTATTTTGACTTAAAATAAACTAACAATTTGACTTTATGCTTCTGATCAATGCAAATTGTTTTAGTGCAAAGGAATGTGGTTGTAGATCGTTATCGTAGAATATATTCGTAGTTTTAGCAGAATGTGTCCGTAGTTCAATCAGACCATTTAAAAAATCTACACGTAGTTTATTCCATGTAACGGGCAAAGCAAGTCAAAAGTAAGACAGTCTTGAAACTCTTGAAACTCACACATGCGCAATCTGTCTCAGTTTTTACTAGGCATGGAACATTTCACAAATAAAATGTGAAAAATCATATGAAACGCTTTTTCATATGTCACACCTGTAACCTTCTTTCACATAGTATGTTAAAATTAATTACAGATCATGTGCATATAAGAGCGAGCGAGCGAGTAGGGACTACAGCGGGCGTGTTAGAAGGAGGAAGGCATATTTTGCTGATTCGTCGCTTCACTAAAAGGGACCCGTATGACGCATTGTTAACTTTGTCCGTGACTAACGACTCAGAGTATTTATATGATAAACCTTATAGATAGATGCCGCAAGGTGATTATTGTTGGAAGTGTGATATTCGTGCATTGCACGTGAGAAATCATTGTCTGTGAAATTTCACATGTGAAATCACTGTGAAAAATTAAAGTAATTTCATCAAATGAAAATGAATTAAATATAGCAATCATTCCCATGCCTAGTTTTTACTATGCGGAAACACTCACTAAACGCACACATGTACAAACCGGCCTCAATTCAATGTTGAAAGCGCTGACAGAGTGAATCCTAGCCCCGATTTGGACTGTTGTCTATTGTTTTAGTGATAATGAGAACTGAGAGGGTTAATACACATTTCAAGAATAGTTGGGGTTTATAGGTTGGGGTCTTCAGAGTTGTAACCAAATCATAATATGTAACTACAACGCTTAAAAACCTGCTCTGTGCATAAAACAATAAAATACAATACAAAAATATGTTTATATGATATATTAGTAATTATAAAGACAATTAGATTGGCTATAAACGTGAATTTAACTGTGAATTCCAAAAAAAAAACAAATAACTCCTAAAAAGATTAGCGTTCTGCTGGTCTTGTGAAATATGGCTATAAATAGGTAATTTTTAATATATTTTTATATGAAACAAAAACTTATAGGTTTAACCAATAATGGACAATACAAATTTAAAAAGGTCATTATATTTTTATGAAATATATTCTGCGAAAATATTATTTTTAACTTTTTAGTAATTTTGAAAATCATTAAATTACTGTTGACTTGGGCGGCTAAGTTTATTTTATTAAGAGCGGTAATTTATTTATTTTTATTACTATGCTAATTTTATTTCTATGAGTGACTTCTAATTACATAGCCAAATTCATACTGCGGACTCGGTAAGTGGTCAACTGGTCAGGACCAAGGTTCAATGACCCTTTTTGGGAAAAAGGCAAAATAACATTTGTGCTCCTGTACTAATTACGAACAACACCAAGTCAATTATTATAGTAAGGCAACGTTTCAAATGTAAGCCAAAACTTTCTTAAACTTTCTCAAAGAAATGATTAAAAACTGGACCTTCCCGTACAATATTTATAGTTTTTTTTTTTGTAATAGTAAGGAAACGTGAAATATTTTTTTTATTATTTCAAATTTGTTCAGTACAACCGTTAGGTTATTTAGTATATAAGGTGACTTTTATTTATGCAGCTAAATTCATACTGGAGACTTGGTAAGTGGTCAGGCAGGACCAAGGTTCAATTACCGTTATCATATAAAATGAAAAAAAATATGTGTGCCACTCCGAGTCAATTAATATAGGGAGCCTAAATTTTATTTTGCGTTTTTCACAACAAAGGTTTCACAACCTTAACACTGAGTACTTAGCGAGTCTACAGTATGAATTTGGCTATATAAATAAATATCACCCTATAAAATCAAAGTCAACGGCGCTGTGACATTCTTGATATAAAGCCTTGGATGAATAAACCAGTCCAAGCACAAAGTATAAAGCTCAAAACAAGTTACAAACATTCGTGGAATAGTTAAATTTCAACAAAAATGCACAGTCGTCAGGAAAATGACGTAAAAATTTTAACATCTATAAAAATACACTTCAAAAGGGCGACGCTCGTTGACTGTGAAAACGTAGTCAAACTTTTATTATTCTCAATAAAACAATATTTATGATAAAATCAGAGATAAAACCGTAGATTATTTGAAAGCATATTTTTAAGTCGCCTCTTTACAAAATAACAAAATAATAAAATAACAAATATGGCGTGTTTTTTGATTCAAGGCAATCATTAATTACACTATACTAAATAAACATTGTATATTTAATCTTCTTTTAATTATATTACTTTTAAAATAGCATGAATTTCACGAAAAAATCGATTAAGTTTCCTTAATTCAAAACGGATTGAAAAGAAACCAACACACGCAGATACTAACTAGAAAAAAACCATCAATATTACATAAATAAATTATAGTTAATGTCCAAATCGAAAGGCGATTTCAAAATAACTGATAGCGATGCGATAGACACTCAAAAACAAAAGCGTTAGAGCAGGACTGAATTTTAGCATTGTGCAGCCCCTTAAGCTCTGTTAAACCCTGCATAGTGCAAAAGCCAAAACCAGTCTAATTATTTAATTTAGCCGTAAGAAACTCGTGGATAGAGAATACTTCAAAGTACTTTAAGAATCCTCTGCCTGAAGCGGTCTTAAGGCCTGTCGAAATCGATTTTTTCCGAAGCGTTTTAAAGAAAATTAAATTTGCAGGTAACTTGAATTCCAGTTTGAATTAATTAAATTGTTCTCGTTTTACTTTGGGTTGCTTTAATTGTTTTTCAACGTTCTATCAAATTAAATAATTTTCTGTGTCAACAATGGGGCACGTTTCTGTTCTGTCTGTTATTTACTTAAAGTATTACCTATTTGTTGAAGGCGTTTCAGGAAATGGAATAATATCCACTGCATTTTAGGGTTCCGTACACAGGGTCAAATATAATTAAGATAATAAATAAGATTTAGTTAAGAAAATATTAAGATCAGATATATTAACGGTTAGTAAAATTCATGGTAACAAGTAGTAAGGTAACTAGTTAGGTTAAATTAATCGTAATCTGTAATCAGATTACAAAAAGTAGTTTATTACACCCAACAGTGGGTATACGTATATATTAGATATATATTTTATTATGTATTTAGTTACTGAATATGTATTTCTTAAATTTATTTTTTACAACCTATATGATGGCATTTTATGGCATTTTCATGTAAAGTTCATGTAGTTTATTGTTTATTTTTAAATTGTAGTTCCATTAGGTACTATTAACTTAATCTTGTTTTTGTATAAGTACTAGCTGACCCGGCGAACTTCGTTCCGCCTAACAGTCTAATGATATCGTGTTAACTTTAGTTAAACTTAATTTAGGATTTCATTAAGGTAATAACATTAATACGACTTTTTTGCAAATACAGAAATGTTTTCTTGCTTGCCATTGCGAAAGATGAATGTAGTTTCAGTGCCGTTTTTAGGCTTAGCGTAGGGTATTGAATATATGCAGAAATAATAGTTCTTGGAATAACTAAGCGATTTTTAAAACTTGGGGTTTAAATGTCAGAACGCTAGATAAATAGGTTTCTTTTATATGCGTAGTTTTGTCAACAGATGGCACCACATGCTGTTTGCATTCGTAAAATTAATTAATTAATTTATTGTTATTCGATAATTTATCCGATATTTTATAAATTATTCTGCTATTCGGAGCGGATAAGAATACACCAAAAAAGAGATAACTAACATCGATCCAGCCGATCTTGAGTTATAAGTGGTGTAACTAACACGACTTTGTTTTATATATTTAGATTATCGTGCACAAAATGGGTATCATATTTGTATAGAATATCGCTATCACCCTTGGTTTGCTGGAAGAAATCTCATTATCAAGATAATCTTGTAAGGTTTCTGTGTGCATTAACAATAAATAAAATAATAAGACTGCTGACTGCAAATTTTGAAATATTATGGAGTGACTTAACACTTTAACTTAGCAACTTAGCACCTTAGATGGTAGATATGTCATACTTTACGATATGCCCCATTCGACGATCTGCTCACGACAGATACACGCTTATAAATTCGATATTTCGGTCAACTTAAGACTGACCTTCATAGACACCGCGGGGTGCACCGGCGCGTGCGACACCCCCCGCTTGGACTGATCCAAGTTTTGATACCACGTCCAACGGTGATGTTAGAATCTGTCAGACAGAAATAAAAATGAAATTTCTTTTTATTTTTATTGTAAAATTTTAGTTTTTATTGTTCTGTGGAGTTAAGCTTTAAAGTGCAATTTTTTTTAAGTGTCAAGTGTCCTCCCTGACAACTAAACGGTTGTTTTTGATATGTGAAAAAATTCAGGGTAGTAGTATGTATAGTTAAAAGAAAAACTATCACAGCTAACTAGGTTTTACAAGTTATCGAGTACAGATCACGCCAAAACATTTAGTCCCCTCCAAACACGGGGCAATTCGTATTGGCAGGAACAAAATGTATGGGCCTATCAATGAAATATCATTGGGGCCTATCTTCGAAAGAATAAATTCCGATCGGACTAGAAGTTTGGCGCGATCTGTTTTAGTCGACAAACTTATAAAATGTACTTGGAGAAGAAGTCCGCATATTGTGCAGGGCAACTATGGAAACCTACACTGCGCGTGACCCGACACACACTTGGCCGGTTTTTTTATTATAAACATACAAAAATAACACACAATATTATATATAGGTACACTTTAAAAATAAAACTATGTTTCGGGTCCCACTTAGTCAAGTAAACTTTGTACCCAAGTCGACGTAAGAGAAAATATCTACCTTAAGGGGCTCCACATTGCCAAACATCAGTTTTGTATTGGATTCATTTCCGTCAACGTAGATGGTAAAAATAAAAAAAAAATATGGCATGTTTTGTAACTCGAGACAATTATTAATTACACTTTATAAATAAACATACTTTCAATCTTCTATTAATTACATAACTTTTAAAAAATCATTAATTTCACGACAAAAGCGATTCAGTTTCCATATTTCAAAACCGATTGAAACGAAACCAATACACGCAGATACTTACGAGAAAAAACCATATTTATTACAAAACGAATTATGGTTAATGCCTTAATGTAGCCACGATTTCAAAATAACTGAAGTTTTGCGTGCGCGACATCTGATTAGAGCAGGATAAAGATTAAAAAACAAACACCTTAGAGCAGGACTGAATTTTAGCATAGTGCAGCCCCTTAAATACATTTTGTTTATCTCTGTACAGAGCACTAAAATTTGGATTAATATTTACTTTGAGGCTCCTCATCAAGTAGATATTAATTATTATTGACATGTGACTGCTATTTGAAGGCAAGGGAAGGGATGAAGGTTCAACTGGAACTTTACGTACTATTTCTGAACGCTATGGAGTTCCTTTAACTTAATTTCAAAAAGATTTCTTTTTTCTTTATTTTTTTCAAAGAATATATGCCATTTTAGGATTTTATTATTTTTTTAGTTTTATAGTTTTCATTATTTTGGTATATAAATTAACCATTATTTTTTAAATGTTTTTTTAAAGAATTGTCGGTCATGACGTCACTTGAGAATTTTAGACATGCTGATTGTGACGTGTGATTGCTTGTAAAAAAGTGTTCTGTGTCTTTCTGTCTACTCATCTGTCATCTGTCAAATCAGTCGGCAGCAAATTTTTATTAATCTATCTTGATAGCAAAGGACACGACATTTCTAAACAGCCATTTCTTAAGTGACGTCACACAAGGGCAAACGGAAGTTGCAGCTTTTACGTAAAAACATCCATTATCATGAGGTTTTTAGACCAAAAGTTCGAAAATACGGCTTATTAAACCTAAATCTCGAAATGGTTTTCAAATTAACACACCTTAACAAAATTTAATCTAAGCGAATTGTTACAACAAGGTATAGTAGATGCTAGTGATTTTTGGCACTTGGTGGAGTTTTTAAAACATTGTTTAAAAAAACACTTGTACTTATCCACATAATAAACAATAAACTGTATTATGCCCGACCAGTTTCGCTGTAAAGCATTTTCTAGGGCCTTTTACAAAACCTAATAAAACAGACAAAATACTTTGTTTGTTTGTTAGTTAGGTTTTGTAAAAGGCCCTAGAAAATGCTTTACAGCGAAACCGGTCGGGCATAATAAAGTTTATTTATTGTATATGTGGATAAGTAAAAGTGTTTTTTAAGCAATGTTACAACAAGGGTTAAACATGGATAAGGGGACTTTTTAGCAATGGTACTTGAAAATAAATAATGAGTGTATCTAATTTCGACGTCTGAAATAAGCTTATATTTGATGTAAGATAGTTGATTAAAATAGGCGTTACATTGCGGAAGGCAATCATCAAATTGTGGTTATATTAGTCACTAGCTTTTGCCCACGGCTTTACACCCGCTGATTTCGTTTGCATTTTGCCGGGATAAAAAGTAGCCTATATCAATTTCCGGCCCATAAACTCGGCTCCGTTGCTGCGTAAAAGAAGGACAAACCAACAAACACACATTCGCATTTATAATAGGGGTACGGATAGCAGGAGTGTTAAGGTGGGCCATCCCACTCAGCTGCTATATAAATATTTTAGATGTTTGTGACATCCTGATGGTTTTGATCTCAATGAAACTTTGAACAGTGGGTCTACCGCGTAATTCTCATTTACATCAACATCAACTTGAGATTGAAATTTGACGTGCGTGCGACGACGCCCGCCTAACATGCCATCTCTTTTGCACGCGTTGAATAACGCATGCATTTGCTTGAAGTTGATACAAATGAGAATTACGCGGTAGAGCCCCTGATCTTTATTTATGTTTCCTTCCCCCCACACCACACTCCGACACGTCAAGAGGTGCAAGATGGCGAGATATTCAAAAAGCGCTGAATTTGTGAAAATGGTTTCAGGTAAAAAACTATTTTACATAAAACGGTAACTGTTTATTTATAGAAAAGTGTGTTAACTTAGTATTCTTTACATGAACGATGTCTGTATTTCTCTCCTTTTTTATTTCCAGTATAGATAAAATTTATACAACTTGCGAAACTTTGCGTAAAAACGAGGCAATATTCACGATATCCTGACAGCTATTATGGTTCATAAAATGTTGCTTTTTGGGCTGTATAGAGACGTACTTAGATGTCGCTAGATAATACTTATGAAGAAAATAAGCTGTTGACTTCACATTCAGTTTTTACCTTTGTATGAATCTTAAGAAAAATCTAGCCGTAAAGGGGCCTCTTAAGAATATATTCGAATATATTAATAATTGCAAATTATTAATATATTCGAATTTGACGTAAGAGCAAGTAAATCATAAAATCGTGTACTGTCTGCCGGCGGCACCCTAAATCAGTGGCGTGCACAGAATTTTTTGCTGGAAAAGCAAGCAATTGGTCAAGAATAACAATAAAAAAATATGAAAAAATTTAAATATCACTTTGAAAAAAAAAATTTGTATGACGCCAGGGTAGACAATGTCTACGCTAGAGTGAAAATTTCCTATACAAACTTTTTTTTTTCAAAGTGATATTTAAATTTTTTCATATTTTTTTTATTGTTATTCTTTACCAATTGCTTGCATTTCCAGCAAAAAGTTCTGTGCACGCTACTGCCCTAAATATTATGCCGTAACTGAAAAAGGCTGCTCTATCTTTTCAAAAAAGATATGAAAAAATTATAATTTAACGAGTACTATAGTATTTTTGCCTTTTATAGATATGTGATTATTATCTTCGTGATTGTTTTTCCAAGTTTTTTTTTGTGAAGTTTTCTCCCTTAGTTATGAAAATAAATAAATAAATATAGTTTATGGAAGGTACAAAGAAACAGGGATAGCATAGACACCGCAACTGAACATCTTCACTAATCAAGGTAGAATCTCAAGTTACAAAGTGAAAGAAACCGCGGGACAAAACGCTTTTACTTCCTTTGTAATCAATTAAATTCCATTAATTTAAATAGAGAACAAAGAGTCAGATTACAACAGTACCTTAATTCCATTTTGATTAATGTTGGTAACTAAGACACGTTCTGCTCTACATATTTATCTACACACACATATACACACATACGCATACATACACATTGTGTTTCCAATTATACTCCTAACTGGATTAGACTGGCTGACGAAGATGACGTAGACTTAACCTAGAAGCTCCGGAATGTACGGTTATGTACGTGTAATTTTGAGAAAGTTTGTATTAGTTCGGAAGTAATTAGTAAGATTTTAGTAAGAGAAAAAGTAGAGTAAAGTAATTGGCCTTAGTTTAGAAATATGTAATCTTGATTTTTACTCAACGTTTTTAACAATTAAATGCATGATATAATAAAAATAATAAAGCAAAACAATGGAAATGATTTGATACCTACCCAACGCCTATTTCAAACATTTTGTATTTTTTGCAAATTTACGAGTATTAACTCCCGGTGGTAAATAAGATCTCCTATTCATATTTTTCGTGGTGGGTTTTTGGCATAGTAAATGAAAAAAAGTTAAATCTATATACCTACAATATGCACTTTCATAAAAAACCGGCCAAGTGCGAGTCAGACTCGCGTACCTAGGGTTCCGTATTGTGGATGATAAATTTAATTTTGTCATTTCTTTTCGTGAATTTCCCAACCGATTTATTTTTCTGTAATCTTTATGTAAAAACATATTACAATGATTTTTTTCATATATTTTGGCCAACCTGTTTTGGAAATACGGAGGACATACAATTTTTTATGGTTTTTAAAGGATTTCTCGAAATAGATTCAATTAAATATATCCAAACTATATATTTTTAAAATCAGCTTTTGAATACCTACAATTTGGTACCCATATTGTATTTTTATAAAATATTTATTTTATTTATTTCTGTATGTTTTTAATTTGAGCTCAATTTTTTGTAATTGGCCAGCTATGATCTATAATTGATATTTTTTTCATATTTTTCGGTCTACCAGTTTCGGAGATAAGGCGGGTTTTCTCGAAACCAGTGCCAGTAAATTATTTTATATAGTAAAAATATATATTTTTACAATTAGCTTTAAAATATATACAATTTGATAACCATATTGTATTTTTAGCATCATATTTTTTATTTTTCTGACTTTTGTTTTGGAAATATTTTGAACAATTTCATATTTTTTATTACACCGCGATATGTGAGCGAATAATTGCTATTTCTGTACCAAATTTTTTGTCTTTATTTTAAACGGTGCTAAAGTTATGAGGCTGTGACATACGGACGGACGGACGGACAACGGAGTCTCACCATAAATCCCATCTTCCCATCCCATCACCATCTTCGCCGTGCTTAGATCCAGGATAGCATCATTTTGGGATCGTCTTGGAAACTCCGGCAATAGTATCTTAAGGATGATCGTGGGTAAAATTAACGAAAACCCAATTTTAGATCATTGGAGGTCCGTGCAACGCGCCCCCAACAAAAAATAAATAGACGTAAGTAGTGCAAATTAATTCTTTAATTTTATTGTATTTGATTTTATATTGGACATTTCTTAATTTTAAATTTTAAATTGAATTGTTGTTGTTGTTAAGTATATGGACTGTAAAAAAACATCGTTTTTATATTGGTCTGAAATAAAAAAACATATTATTATTATTATAAAGGTTCCTTTTGTACCTTTTACGTACGGAACCCTAAAAAGAGGTAAGTTTACCCCATGAATTTTTGATCGAACTTCCGATAAAGGTTTGGCATTATATTAAGGGACTTCTGATAAAGACTTAGCAAATTGCTTGTCATTATATTAAGGATTCAAACATCTAATTTAAACTTTATTAATTAGATAACCGTTGATTATAAAAAAAAAACGTCCAAAATATAAATGCTTCAATTTAATTATTCACTACCTAAAAACTTCAACCGTTGTTGATGAAAATGCTAATTCCATACATTTTAATAACATTTCCATACTTTCAGCGATGCAGTTCGGTACTGCAAAACTTGTCTGAATATTAAAACGTTCATCAAAATTTACTATCTTACTACTGTTGTGAAACTTTCAAGATTTCCTTACATCAACTCAACCATTCTAACTATCATTTAACCCTTAACGACAACCGTAAGCTGTGAACGCCGTGATCTATGAAACTAATGTCATTATTCAACGTAGTTTGAGTTTGGGCGTTGAAGGTTTAACGATATGAGCAAATAATAGCGATATTACGTTCAGTTGAGTTGACTGAGCGTGAAAAAGCTTACAGTTAACTTTTTAATTACAACCACGGATCTTTAAGGCGACATGTAAAAAAAAATACGGGTGCTTCTTTTCGGTGTATTTCATGAAATACACGGAAAATTTCTACAAATTTCTGGTATATGCATTTTGACTATACTCGTATAATCTAGGGTTTTGTTTTTGACAAACATATTTGTGTACATTTTCCTCGATAGAAATAATTGTTGAAATGAGATCTTCAAACATACTTTTTCTCCTCGTTTAACGAATAAAAACCATGTACAGAACTCAATTATGTTTTAATAAATCGGTTTCAACCATAGATATTTGATTTTGGAAATTTTGCTAGCTATTTTTTATAAAAATATAAAACTTAACTTTTTTCCCTTTCGCCCCAAGTGAGCCCCCACTCGCACTGCGCGTTTTTTCGCTTGGAGTGACAGTGAATAAAATTAAATTCGCATAGCCTCTTAATACGGATAAGTATGTTGAAGCAGAATTACACGAACAATCCAAGATTTTCAAATTTAAGTTGGTGTTAAAAATTTCGAAAATATTTCATGCGATTAGCTTAAAGCATTATTTTATGAAATAATATTTGATCTATAAAGAAATTAGGAAGTACGTGACAATAGTTTAATGTCAATTAGGCTTTTTAGTAATGTTGTATTCTTTAAAGCATTACATTATAAATGATTCAACACGTCAACTATAAACACGCTTTAAAGATGTTGTGCAGGATCATTAACAAAGTAATGTATGAACTTAACATTTGTCGTTAACTTAATCATTGTCGAGTAATGCCGTAAATCAAATTTATTTAATACTTTTTATTCAAAAATAATGAAAACAATAATAAGTTATGCGTTTGGGAACGAAAACTGACGCAACCACCTTAAGGTTTAACGTCAGTCGCTTAGCACAAAGTGCATAACTTAACTTTGTACTTCTTGTTTAGAAGTTGAAAATTGAAAAACATTTTGGAATGTGGCAGTTGACGCCAATAGTTCAGTATAAGTTAGGTACATAAAGCATAAGTTTGAAATTTAGTGCACAATTAGTCTTGATCTTGTCCAAACAAAGTTAAACAGCATTTTAAGTTGGTTTTGAGAAGATCATGACTAATTGTGCATAGTACAACTTCAAACTCTTGCTTTATATATCTCACTAACACTGAGCTATTGGCGTGTAATGCCACAGACCAAATTTATTTTATTTATTTATTTATTTAATAACCAAAAAGAAATACATATTTTACAATAATAAGGTGTATCAGAAACCTGTAAGGGTTTTTACGTACACCGTCATTCCCGTCTTATGCAAGCATATAGAAAATTAGATGTACAGGTAGTCTAAATAAATATTGATAATGCCTTATGATATCGAAATGCTTTGCGACAAATTCGTAAAATAATAAAAATAATAATAATATATAAAATATAAATAATAATAAAAACGCTTTTCAATTTAAAACAAGAAAAACAATGTTAAGTTATGCACTTTGCGCTAAGCTACTAACGTTTCCTTAAATTAAATGGATGCGTATATGCCGTATCTACATATATAGCATATAGTAGTTTATGCTACTAGGGCGAAAAGGAATAAATTACGAGGACGATTTAAAACACGAGCGTATAGCGCTATTTCGCTAGAGTGTTTTAAACATAACCGAGTAATTTATTGCTCTTACGCCCGTGTATCATACTACGTTTTTCAATGCATAGTGTGAGGAAATAAAACAAATATAATCTTGTGAACTTTAAATTATGATTGGCTCAAAAGGACTGTATCCAGAGCCGTTAAACAGTGGAAAAAAAGTATAATATATATGGTACACAGGAAAGGTTACAGGTTAGCCAACCATTGTAAATAAATTTAAAATATTAATAATAATAAAGCCCTAGGACTAAATAATCGACTTTCTGTTCGGTTTTGATGCATAAAAAGCGGGCCTTTACGAGCACTTGCATTGAAAAATAAATTATGCATTCTCATTATAATAGGATAATCCGCAAATTATAACGCAGCCGCAAGCCGCATTGCTCAAAGATAAACCGTTAGATGCGGTACCCCTCAACTTCCCATTATCTTTGGCGTCCCGCATCCAAGACCCGATACTCACAAATAATGTGGCAACTCATTAGTAACTTTATACCAGTTGACTACAACTTTGTCTTGTTTCCGCTTCTTGAGATAAGATAGGGAGAGAAACGATGCACGGCTGGCCTGTATACAGGAAGGGAGATTCGGGTGTCGTGTATCTCCTCGCAATCTTTAGTTAAAAAAAAATCTAAAATTGTTATCCTCAGGAAAGAAAAATATTGTTTCGTCAACTACCTTTTCATAACCTAAATAAAAAAATGAACAGGAATCGTATTTTAACCAACTTCAAAAAAGGAGGAGGTTCTCAATACGACTGTTTTCTTTTTTGGGTATTTTACTTCATAACTTCGTCATTTTTAAACGGATTTGAATGTTTTTTTTCTGTTCGTATGAGTGTGCTTCCAAGTAGGTTCCGTTTTGAGATTAGCTATGATCTGATATAGGTTTTCAGAGGAAGGCAGTGGAACTAATGTATGGGAATGTTTAATGTAAAAATTTTGAATACTTCCCGTTTGATTTAAAAAAAGTTATTGATGTCATTTTACTAATTAGGTAACGTACTTTCGATATCAGTTTAAATTTTTTTGATATCTGTAATAGTTACGGAATAATCGCCTGGTCACACTTAACAATTACACCCTGTATATGGTGACTTTTATTTATATAGCCAAATCCTTACTAGAGACCCGGTAAGTGGTCAGGACCAGGGTTCAATGACCCTTTTTGTAAAAACGCAAAATAAAATTTACGCTTCCTATACTAATTTGTCTTGGAGTTGTTTGTAAATTAGTACAGAATTTTTTACCAAAATGGTCATTGAACCTTGGCTCTGACCATTTACCGAGTCTACAGTATGATTTTGGCTACATAATTAAAAGTCACAGTATAAGAAGAGTCATTGAAGTCATCTTAAAAAAAAACTCTGGTGTAATTCATTGCAAAACAGCATTCAGGTCCTTTTGCAGCTCGAAAATTTAGGCACAGAAAAAGCACTTTTTACTTTTTACGCCACACATTTCTCGTTGACATAATGCATAGCCTCCATTTACCAGTCTCGACGAAAAATATCCTTTGCACTGAACATTCTGGCTTTGCGAAATGAATACATATTCACGTGTGCCACGTAAACTGCAATTTTCACTTTGTTAACTTCATTAGTGGAGAGTCGTCGGGATTTTTTTTCCGGTGTCCTTTCGTGTGAAATACTCCTATTTGACATTCAAGCGTGAAAGGCACTTAGCTGAATTATCCGGTGTGTGCTCCACCTATGGAGGGTTTTCTACTTAAAAGTACATAAATAAACATGAAAAAATAAAAAAGTGATTTTCCTACAAACTATTACAAATTACACTACTAACATTTATTCACACTGTAAAACCTAAATACAAAGCAGTTGCCTTAAATAAAAGTCCATTAAATATTTTACAAATAAAGTATTCTTGAGGCTCCATACTAAGCAAGCTTGACTCGTGGGTGCCGACAATAATGGTTTCCGGTTAGTTACATTTTCGCAAAGGTAAGGCATGTTTGAGTCAGTCTGTCAGTCAGTCAACTTAGCAGTCCAATAAGTGTAATTACATAAATTTGGTAGATTTATTAATATTAAAACAACAAAAATGTATTTTTGTTCGACATATTTCGGCCTTCTCCATTTTTGTTTAGGAAGTAATTCTGTTATCTCGCTTCGCTACCCCAAGAATCTCACGAAAGAGGTGGTCGAAAAAGGTCCAGTTATTGTTGCTTATTCTAAAGGTATAGGGCCTGAGGCTCGACCCAATATAGCAACGTCTGGCTCTGAATAAATATAAAAAGGTCTGCAATAAAAGAAAGACGATATTTTCCTTAATTAGTATACACTTTCGAAATAAATTTCGAGTACAAAAGTACCAACGTTGGACATAAAAAGAAGTTTTATTGCAAAACGTGCGTTTTAAATAAAACAACAAAGGCATAAAAACCCAAAAATCAGAGCAGAAGCGAAAATAAAAAAAGAAAACTCCATTCATTAATTAAAAATGACTTACGTGCTTTCTAAGCTTAACGACCGGGAAAAACCGCCAGTTGATTAAAATTTAACGTGTCTACATAAAGTCATCTACCTGTAAAATATCTTTCTGGGTCAAATGCCTTTTTTGAGAGGATTTTCCAATGTAATTCCGCAAACGAGTATAGATTAGATAGCAAATGTAGATTATACCGAATGCGTATGAATGTCGTTAGGCCAGGATCCTGTCTTTGAAAATAAGAGATAATCGGGCAATTTCGCTGCGAAGTTTATTAAAATAAGATTTTGTACTACAAGATCTTATAAAGATTTAAGTAGAAGAAGTTGGGACTTGTTGCTGCAGTTTTAAATGGAAAAGTTTCAGAATAGCTCTATATTAAGCGGAAAATGGTACTTAGTTACGAATATAGACGTTTTTTTTTTAAAGTAATCTCAAGATATATTTCAGTTGACTATCTTAATTAAAATAAATAGACATATACAATATAAAAGAACAAGACATGACAGGTCATGACATAATAACATATAAAACCTAAACTATTTACAATCTAACAAATCTTACAATATAAAAAAAAAAACATTAAACGCTTGTGTAGTGTATTTAATTTTAGAACTGAATATTTTAATAATATACTCGTACATCCCTTAATAACTATAAAACGGCTACTCACGATATGTTTGTCAGATTTTGCCTGATCAGTTTCACTATAAGTACAGTCTCCTCAGAGGCAAACAGGATTACGCGGCGGTGTCCCGTTTGGCACATAAATTACATTCTCTTAAAAATAATCTTCATTAAAAAACATGCACACAATTATTTTTTAAATCATGATAAAATTAAACAATTGCATCAATAAAATAAAAGAGTAGAACCAGGTGTGTCCGAACATTGAGGAAAAGTAATAAAAATAGAAAAAGAGAGTATGAGAACATAAATCAGCGATTTTTAGAATTCTTTTCTGTATGTCTGTCTGTCTGTTTGTTTGTTCGTGCACATTTCCGGAACTACTGAACGGATTTTAATGTAATTTTCACAGGACAGAACTTAATTTGGATTACAATAAAAGCTTTGTTTAATTAAAATCAGGTCTCATAAAAAAAGTTATAGTACCTAATTTAAAAATTTTTGGAATTTACTTTTCTGCTGTTAGAAGTAACATAGCAAATAATATTTCCTGGAGATGAAGAAGAATTATGTACCGTATAAAATTTTAGTACATAAATAAACTCACAGGTGGCGCTGTTCATTATTAAAACGCGCGCAAATAAATTTCAATTATTTTGTCTATTTTGGTAAACAATATTTTTAATGCGAAATAAGTTGCAGCAATTGTATAACAGATGGAACTGAAACTGAAAACTGTAAAGCTAAGTTTATTAAATACTATTTAAATCTGTATGAGAAAAGAGCGGTGTAGGACAAAAACGGAATTTTGTCTTTACTTCATGTATCACGCAAAAACTACCGAATGGGTTTTTGATGAGGTTACCACTGCACGATCAGCTGTGAGACATGAATTACAAAGAAAGAAGATAGGGAGATCACTATTCGATAACATATTATCCAATTTAAACTGGGATACTTTTTATTTCGGGATTCCTAAGGGATTACAATGTGGCTGCATTAACTTCTTCCACACGTACGAAGTCGCGGGCAGCAGCTAGTAATGTAATAAATAACATAATATTATGTCTTGATGACACGCACATACAAAGATTATAAACAAAAATTATGTATTAAAAAGGGGGTAAGTTTGTCCCAAAGAAAAAAAAGTTTTAATTAATATTATCGTGTATGATATTATTTGAAAGAGCTTATATCTCTAAGGATTCAGAATATAATATTTTTAAAAAATTTTTGATCCTTCGATTTTAATAATATAGCTCAAAATTTGCAATTTATGAATCTTCTCCTTCTTTTTCTATTCTTCTTAAAATTACCGTTTATAAGGCTATAATTTTGATTTTAATAGGGTTAGCATTCTGACTCATAGGTAACAAAAAATAGTTTTATCGTCAGGGTAACAGATGCTGAAAAAATAAAATTTAATTACATTAATCTATTAACCGATCACTTGCTCCGACTGACTCGCTATTGGCTTGTTTTTTTATATTCTTTTATTTATTTCAAAATGTTTTTTTAGAACCAGTTTCGTGTAAGTATACTAAGTATAACATAATATTAGGTCTTGATGACACGCACATACAATGATTATAAACAAAAATTATGTATTAAAAAGGGGGTAAGTTTTTCCCAAAGAAAAAAAGTTTTAATTAATATTATCGTGTATGATATTATTTAAAAGAGCTTATATCTCTAAGGATACAGAAAAAATATTAAAAAAAAATTTTTGTTCCCTCGGTTTTAATAATATAGCTCAAAGTTTGCAATTTATGAATCTTCTCCTTCTTTTTCTATTCTTCTTAAAATTACCGTTTATAAGGCTATAATTTTGATTTTAATAGGGTTAGCATACTGACTCATAGGTAACAAAAATAGTTTTATCGTCAGGGTAACAGATGCTGAAAAAATAAAATTTAATTACATTAATCTATTAACCGGTCACTTGCTCCGACTGACTCGCTCTTGGCTGGTTTTTCTATATTCTTTTATTTATTTCAAAAGGTTTTATATAACCAGTTTCATGTACGTATACTAAGTACTAATTTTATGTATAGTATGTAAAATTATTTTCATGTAATAAGCCGGTTTAATTAGATAACAAAACACTTATTCTCCAAATAACTTGAGCAGGAGAATCAGCATCCGAAGCATGTAATACAATAACTGGCATCTGTGTATTCGACTATAGACTTAGTCAGGCCATCCGACGCAATTATCTCAAATATAAAGGCTCCCGGACTATGTCACATGGCTGAAAGCGACCGCAGGAGTTCCCAATTTGGCTGCCTACCTGCCTTACAATTTGTGCAAAATTAGGTAACCTCTATGCCTTTTGTTTGAACCAAGCTTACTTATTGAGAACAAAAACACAACTTAACCGGTTAAATGTGAACGGCCACGCGCGTTCTGGCGCCATTTTTTAAGTTCTGATTTACATTTTTGTCAGAAAATTAAAGAAGTAAATAGATAGAAAATTGAATTTTCAACTGTAAATGTTTTTTTGTTATATGTATGTTTTGTGGTAGGTGCTGTTGTCCGATCAGCAACCAGTGGGACGACACTTTAAATAATTAACGAAATTTTTGTTGTGATTATTGCGGCTCACTTCAATAACTATTTTTGATCGGGATAGCAGACTAGTTTCAGCAGATTCAGACTACCTTCTTCAGGGCGAGTGAAGACGCTCACACGACGACGAAGAAATGTTTTTTTTTATTATATAATGTTTATTTTATTGACCTCTGCTGTGTACCTGAATTAAACAAACCTAATGTAAATTAATATTATGTAAACCGAATGTTATTTTATGGAACGTACCTAAAGTTCTTCTTCTCTTCTAAAGAATCTGCTTCTTGCCACACCGGAGCACTCATCGTCTTTCTTCAATAAATCGTTCTCGGTACAAGCTGTTCGTTTGTGGAATGATCTTCCTTTACATATAAGAAGAGCCCCTTCCCTGCCTATCTTCAAGAGACTAGTTAAAGGACACTATCTTTCACTCTGATTACCGAAATATTCATTATCATTATTTTTTTTTTCCAGTTAACAATTTATTTCATAAGATATACACATATTATGTTATTTTTTATTGTTTTTTATAATATTTTATTAGTATTTATTCAAAGAAAGTATACCACAATTTCAGCAATCATTCTAAACAGTTTCATCCACCCAAAGGTTGTCTGGAAGAGATCGCTTTAAGCGATAAAGCCGCCTGTTTGTGCTACATAATAAGTTAGTTAGAAATTAATAATTTATATTTCTGTTCCTTTTTAAATGGTGTACAAATAAAGTTGTATTGTATTGTTTTGAAACAAATAACTTTTATTTTTTCATATCGATCAGTTTCTTACGCCTTCTGTTAAATATTCTGTTACCATTTTTATTTCTCTTGAAATTATTTATAAACTGGGTATTTCCATAAAATAATGCAATGGATGTCTACTTATTAAATTCAAATTAAGAATTAAACTCTTAAAGTTTTAGGTAGAGTAGCTAGTAAACAGGTTTTTTTGTCTTACATCCCTGCTAAAACTCAACCATTTTTATTTCGCGATTTCAGTTTTGACCTCGTTCCGAGAGTAGTTCGTACAAAAGAGTTTAATTACCATTTGGCATGTGCAAGAGCACTTATTGCATTATCTTGCGATAAGTATCCTGTTCACTTGTAATTTTCATTTTGTAATAAGTACCATCGAAGACTTCTTTTTTTGATAATAGAAATCTGATTAAAATCATAGAATAAAGAACAGGATAGATGATAGGGAACTTGAAAAAATAATTGAAAGAAAGGGAAAAGAGATAGAGAAAAAGACTTAGACGTAACTTTTGACCAAATCAAGAGTCCAAGAGGTTAAATCGAAGAGTGGCAGTAAATACCTACATCGTATTTACACAACCCTAGTAAATATCTACATCGTAGTTACATAACTAATATCAATATTAATACAAAATAATGTAATTAATATAATGAAAAAAAACAAGACGTGATCTTGCAAAGTTTCTTGCCCTTCTTCTTAGCAAGACTAAACCAATGGGCGGAGTTAGGCATATATTTATTATATGTATTGCATCTATTTATAATGTTATTTGTTTCTTTATTTTTATTTTGTTTAAGTGTATTTTTTTAGTTAAGGCGCTCTTATCCCAAAATCAGTAATTTCAAAGTCAAATAGAACTTTCAAATATCGTCTAAAACTTCCAAAAAAAAAACGCAATGTAGTTCAAACCTTTATCTAGATCTTCCACGTAATGTGTTACACGATCAGATAACTTTTGCTCGATAGTAATAATTCACGAACACAGCATGTAATAAGACCTTTCAAATCATGGCATTTCCATAATTCCACTCTTTTATTAACGAAACATATCTGGTAATATTGCTCTTTAAATTTTCTAGGTTGACCACGTAAGTGGGTTTTAATAAACATATCCCTTATTTTTAAACAATTTAAAAACCGATAAAAACAACGAAAAAGTACAAAAGTGTGGTTATTTTCTTTACTCCTTACACGTAAAGAAAAAGACAGAGAGTCACTCTTCTGGGATAAGAGCGCCTTAAGTGAACAATCTTTATTATTTCCCTGTGTATTTCTCCATATCATTATTTATTACATAAAACTATTTCCTATACACATAGATTATTTAATTACTTATATTTTATTAAAATCGACCTGGGGCTCTACCGCGTAATTCTCATTTGTATCAACTTCAACCAAATGGATGCGAAATTCAACGCGTGCAAAAGAGATGGCATGTTAGGCGGGCGTCGTCGCACGCACGTCAAATTTCAATCTCAAGTTGATGTTGATGAAAATGAGAATTACGCGGTAGACCCACTGTTTGTTCATAAATAAATATATTTCATTTCATATTTCATTTAATTTCATATTTCATTTAATTTCATATTTCATTTAATTTCATATTTCATTTCAATTCATATTTCATTCCATTTTTCTAATCATAACTCTAGAAAATAAATAAAATTATGCCTCAACAAGTACTGCAATACAACTAATAAGAATCGCAGAGCAAAAATTTCTCAAAAGAAAGCCAATTTGCCAAGAAATGAACTACTTACTCAACAATTTAGTGGTGGAACTTCACGGAGTGTTTATACAATTTGTTTGAAAAGTGCTCGGGAAAGTTGAAATTTAAAAGTGTATCTTGGCCCCCAGCTTATAGGAGATAACGTTTTATTACGCTGCAATATGAAGAAAGTACAGTTTAGACACCAACGTACTGTACGATTACCACCTATAGTCCTCAGTGGCGTGCACAGAACTTTTTGCTGGAAAAGCAAGCAATTGATCAAGAATAAAAATAAAAATAATATGAAAAAATTTAAACATCACTTTGAAAAAAAAAAGTTTGTATTGGAAATTTTCACTCTAGGGTAGACATTAACACCGATTCGGCGCAACACAACTTGACTTAATTGACAGGACTAAACTTAATTTAAGTGTTCTGTCCTTTTCTTTCTGTATCGAAAAGACAAAGACGGGGCGCTCAAAATAAGGTTAGTCTTGTCAGTCGTGTTGCGCCGAATCGTTACCATTGTCTAACCTGGCGTCATACATTTTTTTGTGTCAAAGAGATTTTTAAATTTTTTTTTTTTATTTTATTGTTGTTCTTGACCAATTGCTTGCTTTTCCAGCAAAAAGTTCTGTGCCCGCCACTGATAGTCCTATATGGTCTAGTGGTTCTAGTACTCACCTGCTAATCAAAAGACCTGGGTTCAAATCCCGTAAAAACACATTTAATTGTGCTTTGGAAGGCACGTTGGACTAGATAATAATGTCATGCATGTTCTAATTATTTGCAATACCGACAAGGTCGAATATGTATGTGCCTTTTATTTTTAACACCATTGTAAATACTCATATTCTGCAATAAAGATTTATGATTTATGATTTATGATTTATGATATATATTTGTATCCAAAGTACGACGATAGGGCTCATCACCCATCAAGCTGGGACGTAATAATCATTCGTGAAACGTGGGTGTACGAGTGTGCACTGTGATAAGCATTTCATAGTCCATACTCGGAAACAGCTCAAATTTAAGTTCAAATAGTTTATTTTGTGAAGTAGGTACACATAATACAATTTTTACCAGCAAAATATAATCTTCTTTAAATATATTTAATAAAATAAGAAACGTACATGAACTAAATTAAAGGTAAGTTAATTAAATTTATCCAGCAATGTATATAATTCAAATAATAGGTAAATTGATAGTTATATACTACGTATATATATATCATACATAAATATATATAAATACATGCCTAACTCCGCCCATTTGATTAGTCTTTCCAAGAAGAAGAGCAAGAAACTTAGCAAAATCAGTCTTTTTTTTTTAGCATTTTTCCTTAAAATTACTTACTGTTTTAGCAATTTTCCTTTGACAGCACCTCGGGGATTCATGTCGTGACGATGCATAATTTACGATTCAAGAGAGCATCCTTAAAAAATCGTAAAAATTTAAGAAGCCTGCCACAGTTGAAAGTGAAAGCAGTAGGCCCGGGGCCCGGGCATATTGAGTATGGCGAATATAACACCACTTAACTCATTTGACAAGGCAACCTTATTCCAAGCGTCCTGTCTTTATCTTTTCGATACAAAAAGAAAAAGACAGAATGCTTAAGGTGATATATCGTCCGTGCAAAGGTCCCCGTTACTCCGGGTGGAAAGATCCGCAGTGCGAGAGGGATGGAATCGGGGAAAATTGAGAAAATGTCGGTTTTAAATTGATAAAAAATTAACTAAAATAGCTATGAAAATTTCCCTTACCAGTAATTTAGGTATTGTTGAAACCCATCTCAATAAATATTTTTGAAGTGTGTTTACTGCCCCAATTTGTCAGAATATCAAAAAAAGTGTAAATTTAGACCTCATTTCAATAATTATTTTATAAATTCCTCCAATCGCGTTTCTGATAGACCAAAATCTAGAAGAAAGTCCCAAAATTGTTATACTAATTTATTTAACTTAGGACTTGGTTTGAACAGCAGATAAATAACTTCAAATAGTGTCGATATTGACGACATACCCCCTTAAATTATGTTTAGCCCTGTCAAATAAGTTAAAACTTACACCGAATCGATACATTTGAAATCCAGTTTTTTCCCATATTCATTACTACACAGTCACACACATCACACAACCAATCACAACTTTATTCCTTTGTCACTTTTACTGAACTCGGAAAAAATCTAGATTCCAACCTTTAGATCCTTCAATTTATTTTGTGAGAGCTTAGGCCCTCCTACGCTGTACCTTTATTACACAGTGATTATACGCGAGAACTCAGCCTCGTACTAAAGTAGGAGTAATGCCTCTTTTGGGCTTAGCTCAACGGTAACTTAGCTCCGCCAGTTTAAACTTTTTACCACAACTTTACAAGGACAGGATTAACTTATGAATAACTTATTGTGCCCGAAATTATGTTTTTGTTGGTGGTAGGCGTTTTAGTATGAGAAAATATTTGGTAGGTATTATTCTTTATTTACTTGGGCAAAACCATCTATGAATATAAAATAATCACCTGACAGTCTGACTGATCTATCAACGCAGACCAAATGACTGGACCTCCATCCATCATCCATCCATCAGCCTAGTTCGTCCACTGCTGCCTTTCCAGGACTTTGTCACTCCCGGCGGTCATCCTGGAAGAATTGCCCATACACACGCTGGGCAGGCGGGTTGGTGAGCGCGGTACCGGAACCCTCGCAACAGTGACGCCGCTGCCCGTCACCAGTCTGTTCCATATAAAGCCCAGCTATTAGGGATGGATATAGCGCCATGCATCAGTCCCAGGCATGGTGGGTCTCCTGGTTTTTTGGCTGTGAGCTGTCCTCTTACTCTCCCCCGAATTACTTCGAGGGGGTCTCCAAGTAAGATGGTAGTACCTCCACAGTCGAGCCCGGCATCAAAAAATTTGGACTGTAGGCAGACAGCAAGTACTACTATAGGTTTCTTATATGACGTGGACATCCGCTAAGAAGCCATTTTATTTTCCCGCGCGGTTGCAAAAAACGGTATAAACACTAATATAAATTTAAAATAAATATTTATAATTGCCTTTTTAAGGCTTTTCATTTAAGTTAATAATTATAAACAACAAAAATAAAGGTTTTGAGTATTTTCGAAATATATTTCGGCCTACTTTGGGGCCGGCATCAGTCGAATGGTGAAAGATTTGAATAAGAAATGAAAAAAATAAATATATATAACCTTATTTCTAATTAAATTTGCGCAACATACTTTTGAACAAAAACAATAAAAAATAGAAAATATATCAAAGAACATTTCAGAATATATATATTTATTTTTTTCATTTCATGTCATTCTGTATTCAAATCTTTCACCATTCGATTGATGCCGGCTCCGAAGTAGGCCGAAATATATTTCGAAAATATTAAAAATTGTTATTTTTGTTGTTTGTTCTGTATTCAAGTCGTTCACCAAAATAAACGCATGAAGATAAATGTCATGTCATGTAATATAAATGTCAAATAAAACGCATGAAAATATCATAATCATCAGTAGCCTAAGCATGAAAACATATCCGTATAGTTGCGTTTGAAACTAAACTTAGGTTGCCATACGTAGCTGTTAGTTCCGCTACTGTCCGCTTGGAGCGGTGTCCTAGATTCCATACGATTTTGATGTAGTTTGGAACGCAACTATACAGACATGTTTTCATGCTTAGGCTGAAGGACTGATTGCCAGGATGACAGTTTTTGTCTCGCATCTGTATAGCGCGCGCCGGCGCCAACACAGTAACATACCGGCACTACAGAAAGGAAACTAATGCTCTTTGCCCTTTCCAGATTGAAACAAAAAATGTAACAAAACTGTTAAGAGCGGTTTCGCAGCCAGATTGTGAAAAACCTGCCTTTTTCTAATTAATCAAAACAGAACATTTAAATTCAAAATTCATTCAATAGTTATTCAACAAATTCTTATTACATCTGTATTGTGAATGCTGCCATCACAAAGTTTCCATTGGTTTCTGTACATTAGAATTTCAAATTTTTTTAAATTCATTTTTCTTTACAAGATTGGAGACGAGAAGAGCCTCTTTTTTACCCTAGGGGAAAAATAAATGTATGGAGATCCATTAGGGAGCAAAGTAATTTCATACATTTATTTTTCCGCCTCCGAAACCGCTCTTAAGAAAAGACTTTCATGGTCCTAGATGCCTGTCACAGAATGGGAGAAAATTATTTTATATAACTGTGTTGAAAAACGAACCGTCGTCGTTTTGGCTGTATCTATATTATTATTTTCATTAAATTGATTGACCAAGTTACACAATGTGAAAGGATCATTTGAAGTTGTGCATTTGACATTATAATAATAACAAAGTTTATTTAAATCAAATATCATAATGACAATGTTTTTTGTACACGATTACTTAAAAACAAGTTACATTAAAAAAGTAACTAGTAAGTACAACTGTGCCCGAACTAGGTTCTAGAGTACTCTAGACCGGTGTTTTAGGCAGCAGCGCTCTTCCAACATGGCATTTTTATCCTTGTTCTCTATTTTTAAAGGTTGTCGTAGTAGGTACAAAATAAATGTATAAAATTACTATACTCCCTAGGGCATTTATGGATTTCTATACATTTATATTTCCCCAAGTTTAAAAAAGAGGCTCTTCTCGTCTTCATGTTTGTAAAGAAAAGCGACAATTGACGTACATGTTTGAAAAAACTACATTTTAAAGCCTTAAAATTATATTACTTGAATAGCAACTGAAAACTATGTTTATTCCATAAAATCAGGCTTTCTATTAGCTTTGAAAACGATTATTCATTAACTTGCCAAAGGAAAATAGTTCCCGCTGCGAATAAAAATAACTGAAATATTCAAAGCTTATATTTTTATAATAATTCCGTTTCATGAATATTCGAAAAAGCTTTCGATCGTAGAATTGAATATGTAAATATATATTTTAATTAAAATATAAGCTTTTTGGAATAAATCGTTTTGTTGGAAATAACTATTTGCTATTTTTTTATTGTTTTTTTTTTTATTTCTTTATTGTGTTGTTGTAGCAACATTGTTTTGTTTATCATGCCTTGTTTCTGTAAATTGAAAATATTAGGAAATAAATACTTGCGATTGGCGGCTCTTTTTAAAACATCATCAACATTATCTTGATAAAAACATATGTACTGTTTCACAATATCACTACGTATACTTATAACTCCAACCGGTTTCGCCTCACGGCATCAAGGTACAACAAACAATAAACTACTAAATTCCCCATTTTCCCTATATTATTCACTATATTTAATAGTATAAATGGTTTTGCCTCACGGCTTCAAGGAACAACAAACAATAAACTTTTAAATTCCCTATATTATTCCCTATATTTAATAGTTTCCGGTTTGCTGTTCCTTGACGATGCCGCGAGGTGAAACCAGTTGGAGTTACAAGTAGAGTGATATTGTGAAACAGTACATGTGATATTATCAAGGTGATGAAAATATTAACGTTTATAATCATAATTATTTTTTGTGCTTTCATGACTTTAGATATGAGGTATTTTGACCGTTTAACAAAAATTCTTCTAAACTTGGTGTTTTGAAAGTGCTTTCTTTTTTTTTCAGAAAACTGGTGGCTCAAATGTTATCATGTAATATATTTTTACAATCAGCTTATAAACTCCTTTCAGTTTATATGGGTATACACGATAGGTTTAAGAAAAAAATCCACCAAAAAAAATATGACGTCATAAAAACCAAACATGGATCTAAGCAATATTATAAGCAATATAAGCAATATTCCCCATTGATATTATTATTTTACAACTCATAACGAAGCCATTGTCACCTCCCCCACTCATGAATCATCAAGGAGCCCACGAGAATTGAACTTTTACCTCTTATTACTTATAAAATCTCACCGTATTTGTGGCTATAATTACAACATTTGACCCTATTTTTACTTTAAATGTTTTTGATGGGACACTTTTTCAAAACCCCTTTTAAAATTAAATTCATAATTATCAAACAAATTTATCTTTTGTTTCAGTGTCATTGAGGATGTAGGAGCCATGTGTGCGCCGGCCACTGCGGCGCTGTTACTGGCGGCACTCACCGCACTGCCCTGTCAAGGTAACCACATTCCTTTATTGTGAACAAGACAACATTGTTCCAATGTCAGTGAGAATATAGGAACCATGTATGCGCCGGCCACCGCGGCGCTATTACTGGCGACCCTCACTGTACTGCCCTGTCAAGGTAACCACATCCACATATTCTGAACCAGACAACATTGTTCATTGTTCCGATGTCAGTGAGAGTGTAGGAGCCAAGTATGCGCTGGCCACCGCGGCGCTGTTACTGGCGGCACTCACTGCACTGCCCTGTCAAGGTAACCACATCCCCATATTCTGAATCAGACAACATTGTTCATTGTTCCGATGTCAGTGAGAGTGTAGGAGCCAAGTATGCGCTGGCCACCGCGGCGCTGTTACTGGCGGCACTCACTGCACTGCCCTGTCAAGGTAACCACATCCCCATATTCTGAACCAGACAACATTGTTCATTGTTCCGATGTCAGTGAGAGTGTAGGAGCCAAGTATGCGCTGGCCACCGCGGCATTGTTACTGGCGGCACTTTGCTGCACTGCCCTGTCAAGGTAATTCCACATCCCCAAGACAACATTGTTCCAATGTCAGTGAGAATATAGGAGCCATGTGTACGCCGGCAACTACGACGCTGTAACTGTCAGCACTCACCGCACTGCCCTGTCAAGGTCACCACATTCCCATATTGTGAACCAGACAACATTTTCAATGTCAGTGAGCATATAGGAGCACCGGTCTGTGGCGCTGTTACTGACGGTACTCACTGCATTGCCCTGTCAAGGTAACCACATTCCCATATTGTGAACTAGACAACATTGTTCCAATGTCACTGAGCATCTAGAAGCCAATTTAATCTAACGACGATTATCCTTGTACGCACTGTAGGAGTGTACCCAAGGACAACAGCCGGTCAGTGTATAGGACTATTGTAAGGAATGAAAACAAAGGAAACCAGACTATTGGGTTGAGATGCTAGTAAACTGGATAACTGGGACAACGGAAGGAGCCTGCCCGACCTATGTTATTAGAGAAGGAAAAATGGGCAGGCGGACACTCGCCAATTCAATTAAATGGGTCCCACAAACGGTCACTCGCACGGAGAGACAAGGGAGCAATATCTGCTGAGCGGCTAAAGGGTGGATAGGCGTCACTTGACTTTAAACGACGATCACTTGCTCCCTGAGGGTCCAGCATCACGTGCGCACTCGCCACTTACGTTTCACATCCACCCCTCGAGCATAGCTCTTGCTACTCCACTCTGACGGGCCTTCCACGGCAAACCAGAGCTGAAGGTTCTATCCCTCGTTATTGTTCACTCCAGCCGGATAACAAAGGCAAGCCGAAGATGAGGAACAGGGCCTTCTACCGGGAGCACGTTCGGGTCCGTGGGGTTTTATTATTATAACAATCGTCAGTGAAAAATGAGTGTATGAGTATTAACTGCTCTAGTTATCACTACACTTAAAAAACACCTCTGACACCCTCGGCGATATTATGAATATTTGTATGTATTTCCCCGAAACGATCACTTTGACGTTTTTTCTATTGCCTACTTCGTGCCTAACCAATATTTGACATAAATACATTCATATCGCAGGCTTGGTTAATAATCAGTATCACGGATTGATAACATTATTTGCTTATTTCGCAAAATAAAATGTTGACCTCTCCGGGGCTAGGCTTGCGTTTGTCGAGAACACGAAAAATTTTTTTCACGAATATCAGAAAAAAGGGCATTGAACCTTGATACTGACCACTTACCGGATCTAAAGTATTAATTTATAAATAAATTTTTCCTTCTATACCTAACTTCATGCTAACTTCATATAAATACATTTTGACTGCCAAATTTCGTAGATTTATTAATTTAAGTAATTACATTTTAGGATATACAGACTACTTTCATGTTAGTAAATTAATACGAAAAGTTCAGAGTGAGGTCTCTCATTTTGCACTAATTACTCGAAGGAGGTTGTAAGGGAACTCCGTCAAATAAGTTTTGGGCCGTAATGAGTCACGAATGCCACGGTTTGACAAACTTTTTCGTGTTTTTATGAATATAAAACCTACCTATTGGAGACAACCATGAGACAACGAATATAACGAGGGCCTTCAAAGGCTTTGAATATGTCTATTAACAAAAGGGATATCCTTGTAAATTTAATTTTCATGATAAAGGGTTCCTAATTCTAAAGGTTTTTGCGGAGATCTCAGAATATACTCATAATTATTATAAATTATAGAGCCCAGAAAACATCATATACAAACAAAATGCCAAAATGGTTTTTTCGGGATATTTTAGGAGGTTAAAAATTATTTCATTCTCCATGTCGTGAATTTAGAATTTTAGAGGAATTCACAGCCAAGTTCACGCTTACGAGGCGTCGTTACGCGCAAACCTCCATACAAACGCTGTCACTAAATTGTGAGGTGTCTATGGAATGTTATTATAATATTTTCGGCTGAGTCCATTAACATTGTCTAGATTTATGTTTAAGTTGAACTAAAAACTGTGAAATTTGAGTAATGTCTTAACAAAAAACCCCTAAAATTCGTAAATTTAACGGTTTTTTACCAAAAGTGTAGCCAAATGTGCTTTAATAGTTTTAGATAGTATTAAAAAATTAATACGGGTGAAACATTTAAATGGTTTTCTAGATTAATAATAACCAATAACGATGTTTGAAAACGTGCACAGTCTTGCCAAAATGTGGTTTTTCGTGAAACGAGTTTTCAATTTTGCGCCGGCGATGAAATCGGCACGATTGTATTGCCCTCGCAAGTTTCATGGAGCGTGCACCTTATAGCAAAATGAAACAGCACGACATTTAGCCACGCCCACAACTGAGTTGGTCGCATCATGACGACTAGACGGCCATCCTTAAAAGGCTACGCGAATTTCATTTTTGTCACTGTCGAAAACACGCTCAGTGCAAAAGGGGCGGATTCAGGGCGAAAGTAAAAAATGTTAGTTTTATAATTTTTATAAAAAAAATAAAATAGCTAGCAAAATTTCAAACATCAAATATCTAGATATTGTTGAAACACACCTAATAAAATACGTTTGAGTTCTGTATATGGTTCCTATTCGTCAAACGAGGCGAAAAAGTGTGTTTGAACACCTCATTTCAACAATTATTTCTATCTAGGAACATGTATCCAAATATGTTTTCAAATTTAAAAACCTTAGATTCTTAGTCAAAAATGTATTAAAATTTTCCGTGTATTTTACGAAATACACAAAAAAGAAGCAACTCTATTTTTTTAGATATCGCCTTAAGGTGGTTGCGACGGTTCTCAATCCCAAACGCACAACTTATGATTGCTTTTCTAATTTTTCAGTAAAGGAGGCAGGATCACTTACACAGTAATGCATAATAATAGGTCATTACCTATGAAATTGCCGAAATTTTCTTACGGATTCATGAGTTCATAATTTCTGTAATTCAATAGCTATTTCCATTGTTTGTTTTTTGTTTGAGAGTTGATTTGAAGGTTTTACAACTACGTATTAAATTTTGTTTTATTGTCAGTTTGATAACTAAAATTTAATTTTCAAAAGCAGTCCGTCCTAAATGCTATCCGTTTCCATGATAAGATTCGTAACAATTTTTTACAGAGTACACTTTACAAAATTAAATTTATGTTGCTGTTAGCTTAATGTTGTCTCATTTATACACAAAAGAAGTTATAATATTTGGATTTGTCATTCCTAAGAAAATGCAAAAATGTTAGAACTGAAAATTGAGTTTCCTTTTAATTCTCCTTAGAAGACGACATTTTCATATCTAACGACCCTATGATAACACAGATTTGCTAGAAAAGGCTTATTGACATTATACTTTTCTTTAAATTTATGTCAAAATTAACATTTGTTTTTTTTTAAATAAGAAAAAAGTAATAAATTGTTTGGTACAAGACCCGTCGCGATACCACCACCAGGGCCCGTAGCAAAATGTTTAATCGCGCGCGACACCACTAGCTGAATAACAAGTGCAAGGAGCGTGACGTACTGTTTAATCACAAAAACATCGTGACACGCTCCTCGCACTTGTGATTCAACTTAGTCGCATTGCGCGCGATTAAACACTATGCTACGGGGGCTGAAGACCTAAAGGCGAATTTAAATTAAAGTTACTAAAATAGCATTAAAATTGTTTTTCATAAAGGACATTACTTGTTCCCAGTGGTTTTAGCTGGGAGCTAGTTTTGGACACTATGCCAGCCGTGATTGGCCGGCTCAAAGTTAAAGTGAATGCTATTGGAGCCGTCGCCATACAAAATTGTGTTCAACACACTTTATCGTGGTGTAATTTTTCAGCTCTAACCAGACTTCAATGTTTTTTTCATTCACTAGATTACACCTTTAAAATAAACGTGAGCTAACATCCTAAAATATTTTAAAGGAAGAATATCACAAACAGGTATTATCGTTGTAGAATAAATGCCAAATGTTAATACAATTTTGGCATTTGAAAAATTAAACGAAATATGAAATTAAATTAGTTTACAGTGTGACAAGGCTTTTTCGGCGCTGGAATAGATATTTCTGCGGTGATTTAGTTATAAGTCTGAAGAAATAAAACAAAGACGAACGGTAATATAAGAAACAATTAAGAGCTATGTGTCTGAAACATATTGTATTTTGTCTGTTAAGGCGATATGTTAATGTTTTATTGTTCCTGTTTCTCCATATGCGAATAAACTCTCAGTGCGGGAGGGATGAATTCGAGGAAAAGTAGCATAAAGTCGGATTTATATTAATATAAAATGTAATCAAGTTGCTATCAAAATTTCATTTCACCAGGTTTTAGATACTGTTAAAACCCATCTAATAAAATATAATTGCCATCCATATGTCATTCTAAATAGTCAAACTAGGAGAAATGTTGTCGAAAACGATATCATTTAAAAAAATATTTTTACCTAGCTGAATTTCTCCAATCGCGTTTCTGTTTAACAGATCCCTAGAAAAAGATTCCAAAAATAATATACTATTTCATCAAAATAATACCTTCTTAATGAAATAGATATGCTAGTTCTAAAAGTGTAGATTTTTTTTCCGTAGCGCCTTAAGAGCGGCATCGCAGCCGGATTGTGAAATACCCGCCTTTTTCTAATTAATCGAAACTGAACAACTAAAATTAAAGTTTACTCAATAGTTATTTAAAAAAAACTTATTACTTATGTATTGTGTATATTGCCATTGCAAAGTTTCCATTAGTTTCCGTAAATTAGAATTTCAAAAATTTTTAATTGAAAGAATTTTGAAATTCTAATTTATAGAAGCCAATGGAAACTTTGCGAATGCAGTATACACAATACATAGGTAATAAGGTTTTGTTGAATAACTATTGAGTGAATTTTGAATTTCAGTATTCTGTTTCGATTAATTAGAAAAAGGCGAGTTTTCACAATCCGGCTGCGAAACTACTCTTAAATGTATTGTGTTTGATTTTTTTATTCAAGTTTATTTAATATTAAATATTTTATATAGAACACGTTCTATTACGCTTTAAAATACATGTATTAGAATTTACATTCAAACAACAAAAGAAAAATCTCTGATAATATCTCTAAAAGGGTTGGCGTCTCAATAAATATATATTTAGGTATACAAAGAGCTTTTGTCATTTTACGAAACCGTTTATTGAAGTACGGTTCAAATGAGCGGAAAGAAGCCTCGTCTGTTACTAGCGCCCGCCCGCTACTTTGTTTACATGAACCAAACCATTTTTGTTCTAAATGTCCGCCTATTGCGAAAATTTTTTTCCTTAGGCGCACAACGGCTTTGCAATTATAACCCGTAGACTAACTTTCATAAAGTTGAAAATCGCGTGCGCCAAAATGCGCGCGAAATTATTCAGAACGAGTCTAATTTCAAGATTAAAATCGACTAAAATTACAATATTGCATTAAAGTCATTTTTGAATTTACAACGGTTAATAAACAAGATTTTCGTAATGATAGTAAAATATGACAAATAAAAATCAAATGGATTAAACACAAAACGGAAAAAACACTCAAAAAGAGAGTATTTTCAAAAAAAAATCAACTATGGAGCGAAGTTTTTCCAATTAGGTAACGCTACTTACAACGTAAAGACAAAAGTTGGAAAAAAAACATATATATAAGTTCCATATTGATTGCGTCTGTGGTAGATTCAATACAATCGTTCAAAAACTGTTGAAAAAGGAAGGCCTCCTCTTAATGGACGTTAGTTAGGACGATGACTTACTGTTCATGACGTCATGCCGGAACACGAAGAGGCGCTTGGCGACATGGTTACGTCATGAGAGTGGTGCCAAACTACGGCTAAACCTACGACCAGCGGGCGTATTATGTATGTTTAGTTGCCAACTGGACTGGGTGCCTGTCATCAAAAACATAGATATACTATTGAATTCTGATTGTCTAAGGATATGTTCGCACTTGAAGTGACGACACAGTTCGTAAATAGTTTAATACTATTGATACTATTGATTACTATTGATTCAATACTATTAAAAAGGCAATTTTGAAAGTTCAATTTTTATCTATGTTTTTGATGATAGGCACCCAGCCCAGAGGGCCTATTATGTATCTTTAGTTGCCATCTGGACTTGGTGTCTATCATCAAAAATTTTTTCATTAACCTGAATTCCTGCTGTCTTGTATTTTCTTATCCCTTGGTTAAAGTAGATATAAGTAATTTGATGTATAGTTTAAGTTTATGTTAAAAAAAAAAGACATGATCTTGCCAAGTTTCTTGCCCGTTCTTCTTAGCAAGACTAATCGAATGGGCGGAGGTAGGCATGTATTTATATATGTAACCTATTACTATGTAGTACATAGGATGGGATTTGGTCGGCTGCCTGGATTCGTGCTGGGGGCTCGGTTGGTGATCATTGAACCTGTTCCTGGTCCCTGGCCGGGTCTCCGGTATGGGTTCGGGCGGTTGATTGGATTTCACCTTGTATGTATTTTACCTATAATTTTAATCGTATATATATTGCTACATAAATTAAAAAAACATTTAATCTAAGTAGTTCATGTACATTTATTATTTTATTACATATATTTTTATAAGATTAAAATTTGACTTGTGAAACGTGTATTATATATACCTACTTTGCAAAATAAACTTTTTGAATTTGAATTTGAATTGAAAACATAGATATACTATCGAATTCCGATTGTCTAAGGATATGTTCCCACTTGAAGTGACGACACAGTTCGTAAATAGTTCAATACCGACTAAAGGCAATTTTGAAAGTTTCGTTTTTAGCTATGCTTTTGATGATAGGCACTTAGTCCAGTTGGCAATTAAAGATACAGAATACAGGGGCAGGTAGCAACTAAAGATACAGAATAGAGGGGGTCATTTGTAAGTTGGGCCATGGTCTAATTGTCCAGGGTACGCCGGGCGCATTTATTACTCATGTCATCAATCAGTATACAGGGTGTTTTGGACATCGATGTAAATATTTTGAGGGATGATCAAGGCAATGATTTTCAACATTTCTGACTGAATGCAATTACTATAATGCAAAGTTTTGTAGTTTTTGGGATACAAACAGTTTTCAATTTTGTACTTAAAATTAGGTAACTGCATTTAAAAGAATAAAACACTATTTATGGCTAAAAATATTAATTTAGGACGTAAATAAAATTTACAAAAAAAAAACTGTTTCTGCGTAAAGTATTTAGCTTTATGTTTATTTTCACTTTTTTTTAACACATTTATATTGTTTTTTTGTTTAATTGAAGTGTACTAAGAAATAATTTAAAATAAAATAATATTTTTATCCATATCCATGTTTTATTCAAATTTTAAGTAAATGAAACTGAAAAATGTCTCTAATTCGAAAACTAATAAACTTTGCATTATAATACATTCAGTCAGAAATGTTCAAAATCACTTTCTTTAGAATCCCTGAAAATATTCACATCGTTCACGCTTGACAGTCGAAATTTTGAATGCAGTCTCCCGATATAAAATAAACAGGCATGTGTTTCAGGATTTTCCGAAATTTTCAAGACTGTAAAGTCTGCGTCAGTTTTTCATTAAAAATAAGGAAAATTGTGATATTCTTCAGATAATAGCTACAAAACGGTAGTGTTTGGGCATTTTCAAGTCCATCATCATCATCATACTCCATCATCACCTGGCGCAAGGTCTGATGACGGAGTGGATACAGAACTTTCAATCGGAAATGTGTAGGGATATTATGTTTGGACTCTTTTGATTTTTATTTTTGAAACCATTTTACAATCCATGGCAACTAGAGTCTGATGATTTCCGCATTGGCAATATTTTATTCATCTATTGATTCATTCTAGTGTTCAAATCGAGTAGCAATTCCGGACGTGTGAATTGAAATGTCTCAAATGAAAACCTACTGCAATTTAGTTTTAAGAGACTATGCGAATTTTATTTATGTCACTGTCACTCCAAGCGAAAAATCGCGCAGTGCGAGAGGGGCGGATTCGGGGCAAAAGGGAAAAAAGTTGGTATTATATTTTTATTAAAAAAAACTAAAATAGCGTGCAAAATTTCAAATATTAAATCTCTAGATATTGTTGAAACACACCTAATAAAATATGTTTGAGTTCTGTTTATGGTTCCTTTTTTTATGGTTTAGAATTTAGAATGGTTCCTATTCGTCAAACGAAGAGAAAAAGTGTGTTTGAAGACCTCATTTCAACAATTATTTCTATCGAGGAAAAATTTATCCAAACATGTTTTCCAATTTCAAAACCCTAGATTATATAGTTAAAATACATATACAAGAAATTTTTAAAATTTCCGTTTATTTCATAAAATACACAGAAAAGAAACACCCGTATTTTTTCGCATATCGTCTTAACACGTAGTATGGATTCCATAACATAGCGTCGCAGAAATATGTAAAATATTCTGCTGTGCAACACGGGAACGCGTTGAGCAGTAGTATGATTTATGTTAGATATAGCTTTGAGCCCTGTGACAGCAGGACAACACTATACAATTTGTATTTCTAACTCTGTTTTTCATGCTTAAATATGTATAGCGCTGACAGATGTCACATAGCTCAAACTATATTTTACGGACAGTAAACCGCGTCCCGCACAGCAGATTAGGAGAGAGGAAGACTTAGAGATATTCTTTCAACATTATATTTGAATTCGCTTAGATTAAATTATGTCAAGGTGTGTTAATTCGAAAACCATTTCGAGATTTAGGTTTAAAAAGCCATATTTTAGAATTTGTGCTATAAAATTCTCATGATAATGAATATTTTTACCAAAAAGCTGCAACTTCCATTTGCCTTCGTGTGACGTCGCTTGCGAAATAGCTGTTAAGAAATGTGTCCTTTGCTATCAAGATAAATTTGTAATAATTTGCTTCGGACTGATTTAACAGATGGATGACAAATGAGTAAACAGACAGAGACAGACCACTTTTATATAAGCAATCACAGATCACAATCAGTATAATGTCTAAAATTCTCAAGTGACGTCATATCGGACAATTATTCAGAAAATCATAAAAAGAGAATATACCAAAATAATGAAAACAATGTCCTAAAATGGCGTATATCCTCTGGAAAAAAAAATTGGAAATTAAGCTATGGGAATTATTTTTCACGTTAGGTACCTATATCATTATAGTTACACACATATATTTCAAGTAATCAAGTCACTGAACTCAATTAACACCCTTCCGGGTGAGTTCTTTATTAACAGATTTCTAACAAAAGAATCTTCTTGGCCGAAACTAATAAATATCTATGTAATAATAAAATTTATAATAAAATGTAAAAATCTTAAAGCTGCGCGCGAAGCTGTCCCCAAACAAAAGTATTCAAGAACATATTTTACAAAATCTACATATTATACCATTCAGAGACAACCCTTGTTACAGTTTTATTAAATGTATAAATACCGTCGTATTTTAAAACAAACGCTCGAGCAAGGGACGCCCTTAGCTGCTAAGTAGGCGTTGTAATGTCGTTATTTTTGTTATTCGTCTTTATTATTTTAGCGGCGAAGATTTTTAAAAGAATCCTCTTTAATTAGCGCTCTTAGACGAAAAACACGAATTTTCTTGTTGAAAAAACTTGCTCAAGCCCAGTTGTTAGATGGATTTAGGTATTTTTAATGTTAATGAGAAGTTACTTTGTCGGTTTGGTACGCAATTAGGTAAAATATCAGCCCTTAATTTAAGTACACTGTTAAAAATAAAAGCATTATTAACTTGGTACTTAAAAAAATACTAAAATGTTAAATGAGTAATAACAGGATGTTAAGTTTACAACCATTTCCTTCTAAGTGGTAGTACAGATAAAACATAAGTTTGTTAAATTTTTAATTTGTAATTCACGACAAGTTTGTCAAATTTGTCAATTTTGTCACTGTCACTCCAAGCGAAAAATCGCGCGTATGGATTCAGGGCAAAAGGGAAAAAAGTTGGTATTATATTTTTATTAAAAAAACTAAAATAGCTAGCAAAATTTCAAATATCAAATCTCTAGATATTGTTGAAACACACCTAACAAAATATATCTGAGTTCTGTATATTGTTCCTATTCGTCAAACGAGGAGAAAAAGTGTATTTGAAGACCTCATTTCAACAATTATTTCTATCGAGGAAAATTTAGCCAAACATGTTTTCCAATTTCAAAACTCTAGTCAAAATGCATATACCAGAAGTTTATTAAAATTTTCCGTGTATTTCATGAAATACACAGAAAAGAAACACCCGTATTTTTTCGCATATCGTCTTAAATAAAAATCCAAAGTTGTCGTTACAATTTAAGCACTTTCACCAGTTACAACGGTTATAAAAACAGCAGACTGTAGAATCCTCTTACTTTTTTATCGTGTTCTAAAATCAAAATGTTTTCTTTCAGGAACGGACGCTGACGACGCTACTTCGAGACTTCTGAACGCAACTCTAAAATTAAACAAAACTAAAACTACCCCCACTCTAAACAAAGTATATCAGATGCTCTACAGTAGCGACATAAATGTTTATAACCAAACAAAACTCTTCAACAACTTTAATCATTCTAATCTTAATCTTAAACATAATTTAAACTTTGCCAACCATTTCGAACCTTCGTCCTCTAATACTTATGTAAACAATAATCTCCATGTAAACATTGTAGATAACCAGAAACTTCCTGGGGATGCTAAACTTGTTGTGAATAAAGAAGATATGAATACAAAGAAAGTAAAAAGAAAAAGATCAGTTAGTGTAGTGCGCAGTGATGACAATCCAAGCAATACAAAGAGTAATAATAGTGCAGAAGTGACAACCATGGTGACTTCACAATCTGTCATGGAGAGAAGAAGGAAGCCTGGGGAAACGGGATCTAGTGCTCCTTTACTCAACTATATCTTCGATACATATTCCAATACACATCAGCATCACAGTAGGAGTGAAAGGTGAGTACTTTACAATTATTTGATTTATTTTATTCGCGGACTTTATAAACATTTTGGATGATTATCAACTTGAAAATGATAATCGTGACAGAAAATTAATTATTTAGATTTTTTTAATTCATTTATTTACTACATTATACTATCTTAACAGCTAAGCCAATGCAATAGTGCAATAAATAAACATCAACAATATAATATTATACACATGAATTACAGTACAATGAAAAATATAAGTATTTAGAATTTCACACAAAACGACAATCAAAAAATGTATCTTTAACAAATACGAAACAAAGCTGTTCTTGTGAACTCACCCAGAGAGCAGAAAAATAGGTCTGTGTGATCGTGGATCTTGTTGAGCAGTTGTAGGGCTCGTGTCAGGGGAGCCTTCTGGTGAAGATTTGTCCTGCTGCTTCCTATGGCGAACAGTTGGCCACTTCGCGCCCTAAGGGAGTCCTTGGGTACCCTCAGCTGACATTCCATCAGCAAAACCGAATTAAATTGAACTCCACGCCATATTTTGAAGAGGTACGATGTCAAAGTAAGCTCCCGTCGTACCAACTCGTTTTAATCATAAGATTATTTTATAAGATTATCAATATAAGATTATGTTTATTTTGCGAAATCCATCGCTATGAATACTCTAAATATTATTACAGTGCATTACAAATCAGAAAAGATGATAACAAGAGGTCGCAGGTTCGAATCCTGGCCCGGGGAATTTTTTCAAATTCTTGTCTTTGGGTTTGTTTCTGATTGATCTTTTATAGTTTGTAATGCACTCTAATAATATTTAGATTATCAATATAGATTATTTTAATCATAAGATCCAAACTTTATAATTAATAAGATTATTATGTTTTATAACGAAATCCATCGCTTTGTAAACTCTGAATGCCCTTTGAGGCGCTTCCCTGGCCTAAATTAACAACTCGATGTGTGTTTGTGTGTTAGTACTGTCGGTTCAAATACACGCACAATCACAGAACATATTAACAATAATACGAAATGACATATGAAATAACGTTAACATGAGCGCGCAATGCGAAGTGGCAGGTACGACGATCGCTGCGTCCCCGGATAGCGAAAGATGTGATGGTCTTTCAATAATTTTTACTTGTGTAACATTTTAAACATGCAATTATCTTACCATTAGTGTATTGCTCGTAAATAAATAACATCAATTAGACAAGACAATACAACACAAATACTCTTTATTGTACACCAAAATAAATAAATAAGGTAAAAGAACAAACTTAAGAGAGAACATAACAATTGGCGGATTTTCGCCTAGACAACCTTTGGGTGGAAATTAATCGTTGGAAAAAATAACGCGAAGGTGGTGCAGAAAATAAATAATAATAATTAAATGGATAGCAAATATCTAAAATAAATACACAACTATAACATTGTACATACAAATACATATAATGCGATAAATATATACACTAATGTATAACAAAAATAAATTATATAATACGTAAACGTATTAGAGGTGTATATGTAGGTAGATTAAATCAGCAATTATTTCTAACTTTAGTCATTCCTTCGAAAGCATAGGCATTTTATTCAGACAGCAAAATCATACTTAGTTATCAAAAGCGATGTTTAGTCGCAAAATGAAATTTTGGCTCCCGATACTAAGCAACCGATACTAATCTTGGACACGGGTATAAGAATTAAAACAGGAATTGAGGAATTTTGAAAAAAAAAACAAATATTTATATTTGCAAATTCCAATTAACAAACTGAATATCCACTATTAGTTTTGGTTGTAGAAATCAAAGCCACTTTTGCTATCAAGACAAAAGATAGTATGAACTCGTTATAAGTACAAAATACAGATTTTAAAGTAAATTTATCAGTTTATTTACATTTATGAGTCAAAAACGTTGAGCAACTTCAGTGCGTGACTGTAACGAACTCGTTATAACTCGTTATAAGTCCATAATACAGATTTTAAAGTAAATTCATCAATTTATTTTACATTTATGAATCAAAAACGTTGAGCAACTTCAGTGCGTGACTGTAACGAACTCGTTATAAGTCCAAAATACAGATTTTAGAGTAAATTTATCAGTTTATTTTACATTTATGAGTCAAAAACGTTGAGCAACTTCAGTGCGTGACTGTAACGAACTCGTTATAAGTCCAAAATACAGATTTTAGAGTAAATTCATCAGTTTATTTTACATTTATGAGTCAAAAACGTTAAGGAACTTCAGTGCGTGACTGTAACGAACTCGTTATAAGTCCAAAATACAGATTTTAAAGTAAATTTATCAGTTTATTTTACATTTATGAGTCAAAAACGTTGAGCAACTTCAGTGCGTGACTGTAACGAACTCGTTATAACTCGTTATAAGTCCAAAATACAGATTTTAAAGTAAATTCATCAGTTTATTTTACATTTATGAGTCAAAAACGTTTTGGAACTTCAGTGCGTGACTGTAACGAACTCGTCATAACACGTTATAAGTCTAAAATACAGATTGTAAAGTAAATTTATCAGTTTATTTTACATTTATGAGTCAAAAACGTTGAGCAACTTCAGTGCGTGACTGTAACGAACTCGTTATAACTCGTTATAAGTCCAAAGTACAGATTTTAAAGTAAATTCATCAGTTTATTTTACATTTATGAGTCAAAAACGTTGAGGAACTTCAGTGCGTGACTGTAACGAACTCGTCATAACACATTATAAGTCTAAAATACAGATTGTAAAGTAAATTTATCAGTTTATTTTACATTTATGAGTCAAAAACGTTGAGTAACTTCAGTGCGTGACTGTAACGTGATATTGATTTCTCCGCGCAACGTATAAGGATGAGAACATATCCCATTTTTATGTTATGTAAATAAGACAACAAAATGTCGTTTAGCTTCCATTCCACGTTGTCAAATATCCATATTTGCGATGCCATTGCTCCGTAAAAAACATGTAAAAGCCGAACCAGTTGGGTATCGTCTATCGTCACGTCGTTTTAGTGTTCCGTGGGGTGAACGCGATATGCTCGCACTTTCTGAGGTCAAAGCACGTATTTTTGTTATATCATTTTATTCAGAGCGGGTTGATATAGCCGATAAAAATATGACCACCTCTGTATTTTTTGACTGTGCCTTTAGTCTAGACCGCCTCTTTAAGGTGCTTAAGGGGCTCCACAGTGCTAAACATCAGTTTTGCATTGGATTCAGTTCCATCAATGTAGGTGGTAAAAATTTGAAAAAAATAAGATATGTTTTTTGACTCAAGACAATCATTAAATACACTTTATAAATATACATACTTTCAATCTTCTTGTAATTAATAATACTTTTAAAAAAGCTTGAATTTCACGAAAAAAGCGATTCAGTTTCCATATTTCAAAACCGATTGAAACGAAACCGACACACGCAGATACTAACTAGGAAAAATCATATTTATTACATAAAGAAATTATAGATAATGTCCTAATGTAACCGCGATTTCAAAATAACTGATAGACCGTTAAAAAACAAAAGCGTTAGATCAGGACTGAATTTTAGCATTGTGCAGCCCCTTAATACCATTGTTGACAACCACTAAACTATCTTCGTTGATTACAATTTCATTGTCTATGCTACATTGTAAAGACCAACCCCGTCCTTTACACCGAAACAATATTATTATATTACCCTCAAACTACTAAATAAGATAGATGATGTTAAGGGTTTAACAATTTGCGATATAGTTATTAAGTATTTACACGTGAAATTTGTAACAAACACATGTTTATTTTGACGTACTCATGAGTCATGACTTCATGAGTCATAAGTAGATGAGTGATATTTGAGTTAATAAGTATTTGTTAACGTGGTCAGGATTGTATATTTGTTGACTGTTAAGAGCGGTTTCGCACCCGGATTGTGGAAACACGTCTTTTTCTAATTAATCGAAACAGAACACTTAAATTCAAAACTCGCTTAATAGCTAGTCAAAATTTTAAAATTAAAATTGACAGAAACCAATGGAAACTTTGCGATGGCAACATGCAACATACATAGGTAAGGTTTTGTTAAATAACTATTGAGTAAATTTTGAATCTAAGTGTTCGCTTTCGATTAATAAGAAAAAGGCGGGTTTTTCACAATCCAGCTGCGAAACCGCAATGTGCGAAACACTAAACGCAATAGTGTTGCCAGCTCAAATATTATTTCAATAGACTTGGGGACTTTTAGAATTCGGCACTTTACGTAGTCCCATAATTGTGACATTTAATTATATTTAGACACGTTAGACACATTGAATTAAATGTGATGTAGGTCATACATTCCATTATAAACAAGGCTTGGCAGGGATCTCGGGGGACTCATTATGGCCACACAAAATTGTGACACATTTGGTTCCGTAAACAATTTAAAACGACCTAATTGTTAGTTTATTCCGATGCCTCGAATAGAAGTTCAGACCAAATGTGTTCAGCCAGGTTGTGGTTTTAATCATTAAACTACCTTTAAACATTTAAACTCGTTTTCTATGTTAACGAAATGTCATCGAATTTACAGAGTGTATTTAAGGTCCCTAACAAAACTCATCTGAAAAGTTGGTTAATTAAAATACCTAGCAATTTATATTCAGTAGCACATCCTAAAAATTTATTTAATTAATGTAATAGGTACGTGGTGTGGTAATTTTCCACACGCGACAGGATTAAAACCCGTTTTGATTACACATTATTTTATTTACTCCTATAATACTTTAAGGTAATTACAACAACAAAAGCGGTTTTATAAGTAAGTATCTACACCTACATTGTATATCCGAAAGTGTAAAAAAATGTATGGATAGGATATCTTGAGCGATTGATGGAGTATGTTGTGAAACATTTTAGCAATGATAGAAAAACATTGATAAATTCTTGTACTTTATCTATTATCTTGTACGTTTGTGCTTTAAAACTTTCACGCTACCAGCGGGCCTATTATGTATCTCTAGTTGCCATCTGGACTGGGTGTCTATCATCAAAAACATAGATATACTATCGAATTCCGATTTCCTAAGGATATGTTCGCACTTGAAATGACGACACGGATTGTTAATAGTTCAATACCCACTAAAGGCAATTTTGAAATTTAAGTTTTTATCTATGTTTATGATGATAGGCACCTAGATCAGTTGGCAACCAAAGATACAGAATAGGGGGGCAGGTCAAATTCAAATAGTTTATTTTGCAAAGTAGGTATATATAATACACGTTTCACAAGTCAATCAAGGTTCATCGATTTAATCGACATCCTCAGGTGAAAACAATTGGACACAATATGTGTATGCATTTTATGTACATAGACAAAATTATATGCGCGCGGGTTTCTCTTCTTAGTTGTCGTAAAAACCACGGCTTAGAGCGCGCTAGGCCAAGTGCGAGTCAGACTCGCGTACGTAGGATTCCGTATTGTGGATGATAAATTTAATTTTGTCATTTTTTAATTTTTTTTTCGTGAATTTCTAACTGCATTATTTTTTCTGGAATCTTTACGTAAACACATATTAACATGATTTTTTTCATATTTTTCGGTCCACTAGTTTTGGAGATAAGAACCCCTTATTATCATTATAAATTTTTATGGTTTTTCAAAGATTTCTCGAAATAAATCCAATTAAATTAACCAATCTATATATTTTTACAATCAGCTTTTTATTAACTACAATTTGATACCCATATTTTATTTTTAGGATAATAATTTTTATTTTTCTCACTTTTATTTTGGAAATATTTTGAACAATTTCAAACTTTTCATATTTTTTTTACACCGTGATATGTGGGCATATTAATACTATTTTTGTGCCAAATTTTATGTCTTTATCTTTAACTTTGCTAAGGTTATGAGGCTGTTACATACGGACGGACGGACAACGGAGTCTCACCTTTTAGGTACTAAAGAACCCTAAAAATACATCATAGAGTTCAGTTCTCAATTCTGATTGATGTCAAATGAGGTACTCAATCTGTTGTATCTCTATCTCTATTACTCATGAAACTTTTGTCTATATTCCACGTCATCGATGACTCTTTACTCTTGAAAGGTAAAGAATTTGAAGTTCAAATAAAGAATTTGGTGACCTTGTTCAATAAAGTAAGCACTTCAGTATTGTTATCAACTTCGTACTTAACCTGTAGTTGATGGTCCTGATTGTGGGCACTTAGTGGAACTTATGAAACATCTTTGTTGAAAATTAAACTCTTCTACTTGTCCACAGATATTCATTTTATTAAGCTAAATCCAACTGGTTTCGCTTATAAGCATTCTCAAGGGTTTTGAACTATAACAAAATATTAACAATTAAAGATTGTTTACATGTTTTAAGAAAACAGTAGATTTCGCTTATGAGCGAAACCGGTTGGGTTTAGTTTAATAAAGTAAATATTTGTGGACAAGTAGAAGAGTTTAATTTTCAAGAAAGATTAACCTGCAGTTTTCAATCCTAGGCCAGGCAACGGCAACAGCATATATGCAGCAGCAGCGCCAGAAATCAAAGCGCTCGTGGGCTCCACAGCGCACCTGGACTGCAAGGTGGATGCTCTTCATGATAAACTGGTAATAAGTATGTTTCGTTATAGTTGGTCAAGGAATCTCTAAGAAATCTGACATCGATCACCATCATCGTCAGCTCGTTTCCGCCCACTGCTGTGTATAAGCCTCTCTCTCTTATGCGACCAATTCCTATCCTGGGCCGATCTCATTGACAGAGATGGATAAAATCTGCATAAAACAAGTTTGACCATTAATTTGAATGAGTTTGATCAATTGACCGATCAATTATTATTAGATATTTCAATGAGCTGTTAAACCATGAGCTAATTTCATTGAAAAGGCTCTAAAATAGTTTGAAAAGCTTGAAAACAAGGTTTCGTTTCCATGATCTAAGCAATTTTAAACTATCAATAAACTATCAAACTCGCCGTCCGAGTCCGAGAACTTTCTTTAAAGTCTTTGTTTTCTTCTTCTTGTCGTGTGGTTAGTGTCCAACCTGGTATTACAATTGTTCAGGCCGCCACTTAGGCCGACCATTATCTTTCGATATCAACCGCAAACAACAGCTTTACGTGCTTTCCGAGGCTTGGAGGGACCTAGATGTAATGGTTTCCCATCCAAGGACTGACCATGACAAGCGTTGTTTACCTGCAAATCGGAACTGAATGATCACACGGTCGCACGCTGCTACAGGCCCCTCAAATTATCTGCAAAATAATGTATTTTTTCGGATTCTTCATCAGAAAACGTGTGCCACGCAAAATTCGACTTTAATCAGTGTTCTTTACAAATGGACCCTATTTAATAAACGTTACAAATTGTAAATTGTAGATTGTTACAATTCTACAAGTTTGTGTTTAATAAAAATTACAACTTACATATGTTTCACGGCGGAAAATTTACAAAATTTAATAAACATTTTCATAGGGAAAATTGCTTTATTGAACACATAATTGTACAAGCTTACATATTTTGTAAATGGTAGTACAATCCGACAGGTGGTCGAACCCGTGTCAAAACTTTACAATTTTGTGCCTCAACGTAATAAGTAAGGAAAAAAAAAATTATATTTAAAAAATTGTTCTAATAACGAGTATTGAAAGTAATGACGGTAGTGTTTATGATTGTGTGATTGAAAGGCAACGGCGGGTTTTCGTAAAAGGATAGGTTCATTTCACTTTTAATGTGACAGATTTTACGTACAACGAAAAATTTCCGGTAAGCAAGACTACCGTCCAATATTTGATAACAAAATAGGGCATAAATTAAACTCTAAAATAGAGAAATGCACTGGTTTGGGCTGTGGTTCATAATAATACCATGTTGTAGCAGATGCACAATAAACCAAACGCTTACATTTTATGTAAATTGTAACTTATAACTACGTATTTGTAAATATCTCTACAATAATGTCATCGAAATCTACACTCTACAGGCGTTTTCTACATAATCTAAACTGATAATTGTAAGTTATTGAAATTAGTAAATTGTTTACATATTATTTCAAATTGTTTACTTCTCGTACAGCTTAACAAATATGGTAGATACTTTTTTACAAAATTGTAGGGTTGTAACGTTTATTAAACAGTGCCCTGGTCGTAACCCTTTTCCAATTTGTCGTCTATTCGCTCAACTAAGTCTTTTATAGCGGCGTCACGCCTTTAGGTAATTTGAGTTATTTATTTTCCTAAATTACCTTCACTTTCAGGTGTCGTGGGTTCGTCGAAAAAGTGATGAAGAACCAATGGAGTTGCTTACTACTGGAACACAACAGTATACCGCAGATGATCGGTAAGTTTGTCGATAATATAGAAGAAAATATTGCAGGCAATTTTAGCACCTATGTAAGATGGATAATAGCGACTATACCTTGCAACGTCATCATATGTTTAAAAGTGAATCCTGTTAAAAGTTAAACACAAAAATAATATTTTTGTTTGATTAATTTCCTTGAAATACAAGTACTAAAGTAAATCTTAAGTATAATGACGCGACAGGCGGGAGTGCGAGCACTTTCATACTGACATAATATTATATCGCCCGCACTCCCGCCACACAAAATAACCACTTACAGAAGGTTTACTCCGCATAACTAGCAAAAACAGGCGCACGCACACATAGACGCGTACGTACGACGATCTCGGATGAAGTCGGTAGAATGCTAATACGAAATTCTGCCGAGATCATCATACGTACGCGTCTATGCATGTGTGCGTCTGTTTTCACTCCGTCGTCGAGTCGGCCTTCTGGTAGTATCTATTTTGTGCCCACCATGTCGCGTACTAGTAAGATTTCCGGTGAGAGAGGGCGCTGCGGTGCAACGCGGTGAACTGTCAAACTGTGACGTTTTATATGAAGGCGGCGTTAGTTCGCCACCATTCTATTCATCACCGGAATCCCTTCAAAATTTTCAAGTCCTATGAGAATGGAGTTTTAAATATAAAAAATAAAATATACGTTGATTGATTATCGCCAGCGACCGGCAACTCTTTTAAATTTCCCAACTAATTGTTGAACCATTTTCTTTTTATTCTTAGTACATTTCCTGTCGTTTGGCAAAATTTGGCCCAGACGTAAGTTTAGCCAAACTTCCATAGAATTTTGGACAAGCTCCTTTGACTGATAAATCTTTGGAACCTCTCAGCGATAAATTTCATACGCCAAAAATAAATCACAGAGCGACAAGACAAGACTCTTTTTGCGCGTGTATTGGTCGTGGCCAAAATCGGATCTAACGCCGTTATCCTAGACCTAATAAAACGTAATCATTGTTTCACAGCTGCGCCCCCTATCGTTGTTATCCACGCGCCAAAAGAGCTTTGTCGCACTGTGTATCTATCGAGTAGGTATTGGAAATGTGAAACGATTTATAAGCCTTCCCGTTTTAAGTTTTTGTCTAATTTTGTGATGATAATATAATAGAGAAAGAGCAGTTGGTAGAGCAATCACCCGGTAAGCAAGAGGTCCCGGGTTTTAATCCCGGTTCAGAGTTCCTCACATCCAGATTTACTTTTCTTTCTGCGTTTCTATACTACAATGATATAATGTTAATTTATATCTCCTTGCGATGGATAAATCGCCAAGTGTTCAAACGTAGAAATTTATTTCTATCATAGTTTCGGTAAGAGCAATGTGTATTCTTCACTACCCGATGCTGTAAGGTGACGGTAGGGCATAATGGTCTTTGACTAGCTTTGAATACACTAGCGTCCTCTAGGCGCCAAGTGGCTCACTGTAAAAAGTGAGTATCTATAAAATATCATTGCAGAATGGGAAAGCACATCGGTTAATTCACGGGTTGTGTTGAGACCTGGATAGCTCAGTCGGTAGAGCAATCGCCCGGCAAGCAAGAGGTCCCGGGTTCGAATCCCGGTTCAGAGCTCCTCACATCCAGATTTACTTTTCTTTCTGCGTTTCTATACTGCAATGATATAATGTTAATTATAAAATTCAATGTCAATAATGTCAAAAAGGAATGGGGATCTATATCTCTCTATATCGATACTCTATCTTACGCTTATTCAGGTATTCAGCGAGGTTCATCCCTCCTGACATCTGGCGACTGGAGGTGAGGGATGTCAGACCTTCGGATGGTGCCAACTACGACTGCCAACTGTCTGCCCACCCCCCAAGGACAGCACGAGTCGCGCTATACGTACCTGGTCAGTGGTTTTTCATCAGGTTCTATTCATTTAAATAGTCTATTGAAAATCCCTTTACTAAGTAGATATAAGTATAGTTAAGCAGGTTACCTAATATTTATTCTTAGTTCAATTCTGTCCGATTCACAACAAGTGATAGTTTCGTTGTAAGCTCTCTGATCAACGATCTCTTTCGTCAGGACACTTACCGCAGCAAAAATTAAATAAACCTATTAGACTACGAGCGCACCGTGGGTAACCCTATGTATCGAGTAACAAAATGGAACAATTCGGAGATGTGCAGTAAGAAAACTACATCAAAATAAACAGGATTGGCTAGTCGCAACCAGCACTCGTAGCACAGTGTTTCATCGCGCGCGACGCCACTTGGTTGAATTACATGTGCGAGGAGAGTGACACGATGTTTTTTGCGATTAAACAGTATTTCACGCTCCTCGGACCTGTGATTTACCTAAGTGGCACCGCACGCGATTAAACACTGTGCTACGAGGCCTGGAGCATTTTGTAAAGTGAGGAAAAAAAATTCTGATGAAAAAATCACGTTTATAAGAAACAATTAGGGCCCTACTACGTTCGATAAAGGCGTATCAAAAAGTGCTTAAACAACTAAGGTTTGTGCGTCCTATGTTGGTACTAAAGTGTGGTTTTATCGAAAAAATCGATTTAGCATCGTTTTCAGCAAGATGTGACCAATTCGTAGTTGTGTAGAAACAAAAACTACATAAAAATAAACAAGGTTGGCTGGGCTCCACCTCTAGCACTTTTTACAGACGGCAAAAACAAAATGCTTTAAGGCGCTCTTATCCCAGAAGAGTGACTCTCTGTCTTTTTCTTTACGTGTAAGGAGTAAAGAAAATAACCACACTTTTGTACTTTTTCGTTATTTTTATCGGTTTTTAAATTGTTTAAAATAAGGGATATGTTTATTAAAACCCACTTACGTGGTCGACCTAGAAAATTTAAAGAGCAATATTACCAGATATGTTTCGTTAATAAAAGAGTAGAATTATGGAAATGGCATGATTTAAAAGGTCTTATTACATGCTGTGTTCGTGAATTATTTCTATCGAGCAAAGTTTATCTGATCGTGTAACACATGCGTGAAAGACCTAGATAAAGGTTTGAACTATATTGCGTATTTTTTTTTTTGAAGTTTTAGACGATATTTGAAAGTTCTATTTGACTTTGAAATTACTGATTTTGGGATAAGAGCGCCTTAAGTTGCGCCCAGCCAACCCTATTTATTTTGATGTAGTTTTTTTTTACACAACTACATCTTGTTACTCGATACATAGGGTTACCACCTGTACGCTCCTAGTCTATACATTATACTTAACAAAGTTGCGTTATATTTGTATGGAGAATTGCTTTACACGGAAGAATGAATATGTTATCGAGTCAGGGCTGGATTCAGAGATCTGGAGGCTCTGCGGCAACAAGGGAGTGGAGGCCCCTTTTTATTTTTCAAATAGTTCTTATAAATTTTCACTGAAGTGTTTTACTAATTTATTGCGAGATAAATAAAATTAAAAAAATTTAAGTTTCAAAAGTTGTTCTTTGGTCAGATTTTGGATGTTGTTTTTAATATTTTTAAATATATTTTTTGGTAAAAAAGAAAAACTTGAAAATTTCCATTATAGGGGCCCCTCTCTTGTGGAGGCCCCGGGGCTGTAGCCCTGGTTGCCCTCACCTAAATCCGGCACTGTGTCGAGTACCTACGTAACGTAAAGATGGCCGGTTTACAACCCTTGATAAATTAACAGGTTGTTTTTGGAATAAGCTATAAAGGCTTTTGTTTTGTTTGATTTTGGTTTAATTAAATAAACAAATTTGCCGCGCAAACCATAATCAGACGTCAACAAATTTACCTTAATCGAACACTTGTTCTAAAATTTATGCTAAACTAGCCTGAAAGTAAACGATTTATTAGCTAAACTAATCTTAGTCAAAGATAAACAATAATATTTGAAATATTTGAGTTAAAACAAATTGATAATATTTATGCATACTTGCAAAGTTTAGCTTTTGTTTGCAAATACTTAGATAATTAAATGTAAAAATCATTCAAATGATTTATGAAAATACGGACAAAAAAACAGAATAAAAAAATTATTACGATGTAGATATTACAGTAAGGACTTTGATTTATGCGACAAAAACTCGACGTTTCGGTCAAAAGATTGACCTTCATCAAGCTCCGCGGGGTGTTCTGGCGCGTGCGACACACTCGCAAGGACTGTAAAAATAATAAGGCTATCGCCGATTTAATTGGTTTTGAATTTCTTAAATAATAGGGTTTGTCCGCAAAATGGTAGATCTGTCGCCAAAATGTAGTCACCAGACAATATTAAAACAATTTCTGAGATTCATGTATAATATGATGATATATCGGAATATATCATCAAATTATATTTATTATAATACATAACTATATAATCAAATTAATTCAAAACTATTATTATCTAAAAATGTTAAATATGTTACTTGAAAAATTCACAATGTGTGCAATAACAATTGATTTGATTTCAATTTATGGTCTTTAGATAAAATAAAAACTGGCCAAGTGCGATCTGGACTCGTGCGTCTGTCTGTCTTTCTACCTTTTAACTCGAGAACTACTCAACGGATTTTGATGCGGTTTTCTTTATTATCATAGTAGTGATTCTGACCAACATATAGGTTATACAAGGTGTTGATAAAATAATCACAAAGCCCACGCAAGCAAAGCTACGCAAAAGCTAGAATATTATAATAATAATTTCTAGTAGAATAATAGATGAAACAGAATTTAATTAAAGTCACAGTAATTCATATTTATTTCAAAATCACAATTGAGGATTATCTTAAAAATGTAATATTATTTCATAAAATGTATAAACTGAACTATTAAATTGGTAATGAATAGTATTATTTTGATAACTTAAAAAAATAAAATTTAACCACTCTATTCCTGACAAAATGACAAATAAAACAAGTCGCAATATGGGTTCTCGATAAATCAATTTATTTGCTGACAGATCTACCTTTCTGAGTACGAAGCTATTATTTTTGGAATAAACCTATTAATTTGAGAACAAAGTTTTTATTAATGGGATGAACTACGGTTATTCATAGAACTAATATTTATAGTCCATCTTTTATTTTCGATACATATTGTCATTAAGGTGGATGGTCCAAGGTAGTTTTTATAAAAAACTTGTGAGAACTAATAACGACGACAAAAGTAGTACAGTTTCGTTCTGTTACTTTTCTCTACACGTTCAAATAATTTTACACTCGCGAATATTCAGTTTTTCTTAAAAACAATCGGTGTTACTACAAAACGATGTTTAACTTTAGACAGTGTTTAAATCTGTTGCTGTCACTTTTTTACAATATGAAAGAAAAGGTGACAACAATAGATTTAAACACTGACTAAAGTTAAACACCGTTTTGTAGTAACACAGAAAATGTTTTAAATGTCTAATTTTGCAATTTAAAATTTTCATAGATTGGATTAAAAAAGTTTTAAATAACAAAATTAGATCCTAAAAAAGTTTGCTTGTAAAAAAACTGATTATTCGCGAGTGTAAAATTGATGGAACGTGTGGAAAAAGGTAACAGAATTAAATAATAATACTTCTGTCGTCGTTATTGGTTCCCACAAGTTTGTATGAAGATTGCCTTGGACCATCCACCTTAATTCTGGAAACACTTTTTATTTATCTGATAATAAAAATATTTCGTGAAGATAGATTTATTAATTAGAGGATACAAGTTGGTGACAAAATTAAACTTTGCGACAGAAAATATGGTTCCCAAAAAATAATACTCAATTTTACACCGTTGCGTCGCGTAGCAAATTGTAGAGCTATAAAACTACGGCAAACTAAGTGCTACGAGCTACGAAACTGTTTAGGGATTATAAAATGACAATTTAAATTCAGTTTTCGTCAGTTTCTGTATTTTACGTATATTCTGGTATATTTCACTTTCGTACCTATAGCGAAGCATAGCAAGTAGACAACGCGGGTAGATTATTAATCCGTTTAGTTATGTATTTCCGAAAACAATTGAAAAACAATAGATAATTAGGTATATGCAGCGCGATCGCGCCTTGAAATGAGAAGGGTTAAGTGGTCGTGTCCACTTAGTTCAAAAACATTACGTTCAAAGTTTTTAAAGTAGACATTTTTTTACTTTTTAGTTAAATTATTGCTTCGGTCATAGATATTTAAACATCGTTTGTAAAATAATTAGTCGGGAATCTCCAAAATCAGCTCAATCAGCCCTTCATATAACCCTAAAATTCTTACAGTTACGACAAAAGCTTTTTTAAATGCTTTGTTTTGTTCGTACTAAGGAACTAAACAAAAAAACCGGCCAAGTGCGAGTCAGGCTCGCGGACCTAGGGTTCCGTATTGTGGGTGATAAATTTAATTTTGTAAACTTTTTCGTGAATTTCTCAACCGATTTATTTTTTTCTGTAATCTTTACGTAAACACATATTACCATGATTTTTTTCATATTTTTTTGGTCCAGCAGTTTTGGAGATAAGGGGGGGACGGACGGGACGTACATATTTTTGGGTTGTTTTAAAGATTTCACGAAACCATTGCCAGTAAATATAGTAAAAGTACATATATATTTTTACAATCAACTTTTTAATATCTACAATTTAATACCCATATTGTATTTAAGATTAATATTTTATATTTTTCTCAATTTTTTTATTGGAAAGATTTTGAACAATTTCAATTTTTTTTTTTTTTTAAATCGTGACATGTGGGCAAATTAATGATATTTTTGTGCCAAATTTCATGTAAGTATTTATCTTTTACGGTGCTAAAGTTATGAGGCTGTGACGTACAGACGGACGGACAACGGAGTCTCACCATAAGGTTCCTTTTGGACCTTTTAGGCACTACGGAACCCTAAAAACGGTGAAGCCACTGGAGCTGAAAGGCATAAGCGGAGTTTCAACTTTAAACTCCTGGAAAAACACGAAAAATCTTTAAAGCAGTCATATTTTTAAAATATAAAAAAAGCAAGTTGATTGTTGCGATTGTCGGCACTTCGTGGAACTTTATTATACTTCGTACATTGTAATTGTACATAGCGAACATTGACATACCAAACCATGGATCTCGGGTCTAGTACAAGATTTACGAAAAAAGTGTCCTTAGTGAAGTGTCAAAAGAAACAAAACACTTTATTTTGAATCGTATGTCATTGCTGCATGGCTCAATTTTGATTGAGGTGCAATGACACGCTTTTTTAGTTTTCAATGGTTTTGACACTCTTTTGGTTCGGACACTTTTGAGCGCAGATCCGATGTCTACCTACTTGTTAGTACGTCAATGATAGCGAACGACGATGTAAGCTTTATAGACTTTTATTTATTTTTTCAACAGAAGTATCAGTGCGCATAGTGGACGGTGCAGGCGCCGAGGTCTCAGAGCAAGTCTGTGAGATTGGTAGCACTGTGGCTCTGAGGTGTGAAGTGAGGGGCCTGAGGATGGAGGGGGGGCCGGCCCTTCTCTGGTACAGAAGGGAGGATCTGCTGAATGATGATACTACTAGAGGTGGCATCAGGTCAGTGTAGCTGCTTTTTTTGTTTATTATTAGTTTTATTAAAAAAATTTGATCTTTTTTATTTTGCTGCAAACAAATCTATCATTCAAGTTTTTTTTTTATTCATATGTATAGTACGCTTATAGAGATAAATTATTGTATGTTTACAAATTTTATATTTAGGCATGTTTGTTTATGTAAAGAATAATTAATTATTAATGCAAATAATATATGTAATACAAATTTAGAATATATAAATGTCACATAAATATAAGGCGACTGATTCATATAGCCAAATTAATATTGGAGATTCAGTGAGTGGTCAGAACTAAATTTCAATAAGCCTGTTTGCAAAATACGTACCTTGTTACTGAACACTTACAAAGTCTCTAGTATAAATTTGGCTAAGTATATCAAACCTTATGTAAATTATTATAATTTATAGCGACATCTGTTCAAGTGATAATATCTAAATACTTAAGGCGTTATAACGAGCGAAAGAAACAAAAATAATTTCTTTCTTGGAAAATCTGCTCAATCAAATGTCTAGAAATAGCAATGAACTATTTCTACATGGCATAGTTTTCATAGACAACGTATTCGATGGGCTAAAATTTTAACAATTGCTAAATACGGCGTTGTTTCTGAAAATAGTTCATTGCTATTTTTAGATAATTCAGTTGAGCAGATTTTCAATATTTGTTCTTGCAAGTAAGATTTTTTTTTTCTAATGTTGCAGCACTTTTACTTGATATAAGGCCTTAACAACTTTCCTTAAGAAAAGTACGGACGCAAATGAAAAATCAAATGGATTTGTATTCAACAGAAGCCTATAGTTACGAATTCACATTTTTTTTATTTTCTTTCAGATAAATTTATTTTCACCGGTCTATTTTTATTCAGTTTAGTTGATTGGCATCTATTTTCGATTTCAAAACTATTTTTAGCTACTTGAGGCCAACCTCTAAAAGGTAGTATACTCGAAATTGCAAACAAAGGTGGTGTTACCAGGCCGCTGAAGTGCAAACTACTTGACCGATCTAAAGTGGACTGGCCTACTTCTTTTGCAGCATGATATAGCACAAGATACTTATCTATGCCTCCTACAACTTAGAGCAAGCCACTAGAGATGTGCCAAGCTGCGTAGCTAGGGATGTGTATGATATCAGCCAATAGTTTGATTTTCAGAGATTAAGGCGATACCAAAAAAAATGGGGTTTTTTCGAATCCATTTACTCCACTATAACGTAATCTACGTATTTAATTTTTCGGTAAATGTTTATTGAATATTTGATTAAGATTGTCACTGAAGGAAAACGTAATTAAATGAAATTTTCTCTAAATTATTTTATTTTTATCTGAAATTCTGAAATCCTAACTAATTTCATTGTAAAAATTGCATTCAAAATATGGATGTTATGTATTTGTAAAGTCACCTTGAAAATCTTTTTGACAAAATAGCTAAGTATATTTTATATTAATAAAAAACTGACTTTTTGCTACTTTTCCACGAATCCGTCCCACTCACACTGAGGGTTTTTTCGCATATGGAGTAACAGGAACGCTAAAACTTTTACGTATTGCCTTAAGACGAGGCCTTCCTTAGGCGCACAGCAGCTTTGCAATTACAACCCGTAGACTAACTTTCATAAAATTGAAAATCGCATGCGCCAAAATGCGCGCAAAACGATTCATAACGAGTGTAATTTTAAGATTAAAATCGACTAAAATTACAAATTAAAAATTACAAATTTTGAACTTACATTGGTTAAAAACAAGATTTTCGTATTGATAGTAAAATATGACACATAAAAATCAAATGGATCACTTAAAAATCACTTAGTTTTGGTGGAAATAGACACATAAAGCTACCTCGCATAGCTCTGGTGGAAAGCCAGCCTAAGGGGAGATTACCTTTCTTTAAGAATAAATAAATTACAACAACAACATTAATTAGACAACATTAAGCTAACAGCAACATTAATTTAATTTTTGATCAGCTGTAAAAAAATATGACGAATCTTATCATGGAAATGGATGGCATTTAGGACGAACTGTTTTTGAAGATTTGATTTTTATAATCGAACTGAAAATAAAAACAAAATTTTATATGTACGAGTAGATATAAAACCTTGAAATCAACTTTCAAACAAAAAACACATGGTTGAAATATCTATTGAATTACAGGAATTATGAATTCATGAATCTGCAAGAAAATTTCAGCAATTTCATTGGCAAAAAAAAAATTAAATGATATCAAAATATGTCCATTGTATATATAATAATTATTAATTAAATAATATAATTTAGACAAAATACAATAAAATACTCGTAAATAAATAAATTATGTCATAAGCCTAAGTCATGCGAATAACTAAGTCTTAGTTAATCACAAATTATTTCTTTCATAAAACAAACATTTTGGATCTAGGAATTTTTGTATTTAGCAGAAGGGCAATTTTTTTAACCACAACGCAAACTTCCTTTCAAAAATGGAAGCTGTTTAAGGTGGATGGTCCAAGGTAGTTTTTATAAAAAACTTGTGAGAATCAATAACGACGACAGAAGTATTATTATTTAATTCGGTTACCTTTTTCCACACGTTCCATCAACTTTACACCCGCGAATATTCAGTTTTTCTTAAAAACAAAATGTTTTAGCAGTCTAATTTTGCAATTTAAAACTTTCATACATTGGATTACAAAAGTTTTAAATAACAAAATTAGATTCTAAAAAAGTTTGATTGTAAAAAAAACTGTTTGTTCGCGGGTGTAAAGTTTATAGAACGTGTGGAAAAAGGTAACAGAATTAAATAATAATACTTCTGTCGTCGTTATTGGTTCCCACAAGTTTGTATGAAGATTCCCTTGGACCATCCACCTTAATTTTATTTGGAATGATTGTACACTTATTGAGTTTTTCTTACGTAGTTCTGATTGCATTACGTTTGCATAAACTACGTTTGTTATTATAATAATAGAAAGAAGGAAAAACTCCCTTTAGTACAAACGTAGTGTGTGGAAATTGATAGGTTTTATTTCCCTATTGGATTAATTTTCTCTGAACACCACGCAGGAAAATGCTCTCGTGAAATTAATTGTACTTTTCTCATTAATCACCGGCGTGCTCCAATAGGCACCATCAATCTTTTCTTGTCGGTCATGAAAGCTATGTTTTTACAAAAAAACATAGGTATTAATTTTATCATATTGCTATTCAGGGGCTGAAACTTGGCCAGGCTTTATAACATGGCCTCGAAGAAAGAATCTTTGAATACGTGCGAAAATGTAATCGCCGTAAAAGCCTTTTTTACAAAACTTTCAATGTTCATCTGATATTATATAAACGAGCTTTCATGCGTGTGGTTTATACTAGGTGGCTTTTTGATCATCGTCCAAATTCATACTGGAGGCTTGGTAAGTGATCAGTATCCTAGACCAATACATTTTTTGTGAAATTTAATTTTACGAGTTTCACAAAAATACATTTTGATCAAAAATACAATTTTGTATAAAAATGTTTATACAATACAAGCGGAAAATCTTCACTTTGTGAATCCTGTTAGATATACATAGACATTCGATTAAATGTCTGTGTATACAACGTGTAACAGAAAGGTGTAACCATATTTGAAGAGCTTATTCAGTCAATGGTATAGAACAACTTTTACTATGGAACAAACCCTGTATCTTGAAAAAAAAATTTACTATTTCATAGAAAAATGCAATGCCGCTCGGCTGAAATGTATGGAAGGGCAGATATTTTTTTTGAGATTTCAGGTTTGGCTCCATAGTAAAAGTTGTTCTATACCATTGACTGAATAAGCTCTTCAAATATGGTTACACCTTTCTGTTACACCTTGTATATGTCGTGGGCATATCATAGAATTAGAATAGAATAGAAAATCGTTTATTTACAACACAGAAGAAGAAGACATAAGACATGAAGAAAATTTCAAAATTAATTTCAATCAAAACAGTAAAAAATTAAAACAAAATTATTAAACACTAATTTAACACACTAATTAGACATGTCAAAGTATGATATCAAAAGTCTTTCAACAAAAATTCAAAAATAGGTGCGACGATGAGGGGAGCGAGGAAGGGCGTATTAGGTTAACATTAAGAGTATGACATAGCCAAAACAAAAACCAGTTCCGGGCGTGGCTTATCCTATTTTACGATAGCGCGCGGGGGGAAATTCGTCCCGGTCTCTAAGCTCGCGTCACCATAGCAAAAATACGAATAGAGTGGACGAGACAGGGTCAAAAGTAATACGTATTTTATTTTATCTAATTTATTAGTGTATTTCGATCATCGTCACACGGCATTGATCCTACTTGCTATCACGTCGGGACGTAAATTTATTATGGTCGGCTAAAAGTGGTTTTTTGAGTGTTTGATTTATCAGTTGACCCTCGGAACATTTCAGACACTCCTTTAGAGATACATAATAATATCGTGGCGGTTAATTGTCACCATTACCCATTCTTTAAATATTTTTCGCCCGTTGAGCTGGTTTTACACTTGCGGGAAAATAAATTGGACCAAAAATTTCTTTACAAAAATTTTTTGCTAAAGTTTTTATTACAAAAAGTGGAAACTAACAAATATTCTCAGAAGGAATGCAAAGTAAAGTAATCAAAAGTATGTTTTTACAGCTCTATAGAGGGCCGTTAATATTGGTATTTATTAATTTTACCCAGAAAAAATTGTCTAGACAAACGGACAAACAGACAAACATAGGGATAACAAATTAATCCTAAAATAGTTTCATTATTTTCATTTTGCGTAACAGAACCTGAACATGTACCGACAGGATTATCTACGATCTAATAATTTTGCCATGCACTGTAAATATTTCAAAATAAATTTCTATATTTTAAATGCTTGGCGATTTATCCCAAGTAAGTGTACCTATATAATTTGCAAAAAACTTCACTTATTGGACCTGAAATGGTGAGCCAATACTAGAGGGTAATTTCACGAAAAGGTCATTGACCTTTGTTACAGATCTCAGTAAGTATAAGTAAATTAATTTGGGTTTCAATAACGATCACAAAATTATTCTTTTAGACTAACATATATTATTTTCCCGCATAAAAGTATGAATTCAATCCAAATTCATTCAGTTTTGTTGTTATGACTATGGCACGATGTAGCTAAATCACTCATACGCACATTTTGTTGAGTTTTTAACGGCAGGAATATGATGCTCCTCGAAATATTACTTTATAAAATTAATTTCAATGTGTTTTGAAGTAGTTTTGGGAGATATTTAGAGCTTGCAAAAAAGGGCACAGGTTCCACGTCTTACGGGCGCCAACGCTAGGCGCAGACTGACAATATCTTGCTGCCGCTGACTGCATCAGTGGATTTACGTATTTTTGGAAAAAGGGGGTGCTTTTTTTGACCCGAATAACGTGGTATTTGAAAAATGAATAGATATCATTCACACTAATTTAATTAAAAAAAAACCAACAAAATCGCAAAAGCGATACCTGAAACAAAATCGATAAGAAGTGTGCAATAGAGGGTTACAAAAAAATTCATTGACAGTACAAATATGAATCGATTAACGTGGTTTGTGGAAAATGAATACCTTAAAGTTCAACCCAAAACATGTATTTTTTTTATGGCTATACGTAACCTAATTATTGCAACAAAATCATCCGAAAGCTGACATTTTATTTCTGTTTGTATTTTCGTTCCCCTTAAGTAAATTTGGGGAGCCGAGCAAAGTGGAGTGGTGCAATGCCTAGATAGTTCATGACATGCCCAATTCCCATAGCTTAATTTTTTAAATATTTTTTGAAATCTTGTTTTTCAGAGAATATACGCCATTTCAGGACATAGTCTTCATCATTTTGGTATATAAATGAACCATTATTTTTTATTATTTTTAAAGAATTGTCCAATGATCTTGTCACTTGAGAATTTTAGACATTATACTGATTGTGATGTGTGATTGCTGTTCGCGCCACTTCTTGTGGCTCTCATACTGCGGGGTAGTTGTGAATTAATATTTTCAACTGTCATTTTCGCTGCATCTCCACCCGCTTAGTTTTGGACGCAAATCAGTCAGTCGTCAATCAGAAGCCTTTCACGCCGGAGGTATACGCTGATTGTCATTCGACTAGGTCCTACCTCGACCCTACCGCCCGCCATTTTTTGAGATCGCACCCGCTGTGCGCCTCATTTTCATCTATTACTATTACGAAGAAGATTAGCCGAGAAGAGCGCAACCAGGCACGAAGAGGAAGAAGAAAACCATCTTGGAGAACACCAGAGACTTGGTGGCTCAGGCGAAGCGTGGTTTGTGGTGCATGCAGCTCCTTCCCAAGGTCAGATCTTTCATCTTCGTAATTATTTCTCTTCACTTCCCGCTATTTTTAAAACCTATGGTGATACAAAGCACTGCCGTCATATCGCGTGCTCATTTTTTGGCCATTCGAGCCGGATCTAGATCCATTTTAGGCCCTTTGATCTGCGATCTATAACCATTTTTTGGTATTTCCAACCGCTATCTTCATGTTCTTTGTCTAAAGAACACGTGAATTCCGCTCTAATTTTCACTCTGCCCGCAGTATTACCCCGCATTCCCGCTCTTATTTGCATTATCTATGCATTAAAACCCCGCATTCGTCAAAATATTAGTGATTCCATTTCCTATATACTGGAAATTATAAATTATCTACAGTGAAATACGCCATTCTGTTAATTTATCCGCTGCGATTATACCATTTGATCATTTCACAGAAAATACTATCTGCCTACCTGCTAATTCTTAATATTATCGAGAGGTACTCGTACACAGGTTCGTCCGCCGCCCGTGTTATCTCTAACTCATTAGCATTATTCTATGTTGTAGTCAGTATAAAACTTTCAATAGTTCTGGTACTTGCCTAACTTTGTACTATATAACATGCCAAATTCCGCAGAAGCTGCAAAATTAAAGATGTCGTATAGTTTAAAGAAGCTTAAAAATAAAAGGCAAGAATTGTTTAATCGCCTTCAGAGAGTTTATGACTTTTCTAAAACCGCTTTAGAGGATGTTTCTTCGGCAGAATTGTTTATGGCCAATGTCGAAACTTTGGATACTGTACGCTCAGAAATTCATGTAATCATAGATGAAATTAATGACACAGAGGTATTGATAAATCCTAATTTTGAACCAAATTATCAAAGTTGGTCAGCTTTTGAGGATCTTTACTCCCATTGCAAATACATCAACCGGAAGTTATCACATTCTTCGAAATCGGCTGACTCTAAAGTTAAAGCTCCACTTGACATGGAATGTCCCAAAAAACCTACTATCAAGCTTCCAAAACTGGAACTCGTTGGTTTTTCTGGTGAAGCTACTATGTGGCCAACATTCTATGAAACATTTAAAACCACGATTCACGATAATCCGGACTTGACCGACAACGAACGAGTACAATACCTGATGGGTAAACTTTCTGGCCGGGCACTTTCGATTTGTTCTGGAATCACACCGAACGCAACTAACTACGACATAATCTGGAAAACACTCGTTTCTACTTTTCAAGACTCGCGTAGTTTAGCCACTACTTATTTGGATCAAATGTTTGAATTTCGCCCTTTAACTACCGCTAGTTCAAAAAACTTGGACTTGTTTTTAGACAAGTTCTGTTCCGCTGTTTCGTGTTTAAAATCGCTGAATATTAAAGATCTTTCGGATTTTATCCTTATGTATTTGGCCCTTAAAAAACTTGATGTTGAAACCGCTCGTTCATTTGAAATGTTTAAACGTGGTTCCGATTTACCCCATTATGATGAATTAATATCATTTTTACGGGAACAAACTAAGATACTGAACCGCACTGCACCCGCAATTACCGCTCCCGCTCCGAACCGCTCCGTTAATAATAATAACAACAAAACCGGGTACAGTACCAAGTCAACCCATGCTTTTGTCTCCGCTTCGACCAATAATAATTGTTGTCCGCTATGTAAACAATTAAAACACTATAATTTATATAAGTGTCCCGAATTTGTGAAACTAGATATCGAGAAAAGATTTCAGTTCATCAAATCTAATAACGGTTGCACCAATTGTTTAAGTATTACGCATAACAATTCCGCTTGTAAATCGTCTTATAATTGCCGCCATTGTAATTGTAAACACCATTCGATGTTGTGCCGCAAACAAAATGTGATGAATACTCACACCGCGCTTGGTCAAAATATTACCGTGTCTCCACGCACACATACGCAATCTTCGAGGTTGGTGGATCCTGCCGTATCGGCGACTAACACAGAACATATGACTAATGATTCTCAATCCGTACCAACTGCGAGTAATAATATTTCTTTATGTAACTTACAGCCTAACTCGCAGCGTAATGAAACATGCCTTTTAGGTACAATTCAAGTGATCGTGAAAGATTCTAACGGTATGTCTGTCCGTCTACGTGCGCTCTGCGACCCTGCGTCACAATCCAGTTTTTCGACGGTTTCCTGTTGTGAGAAGCTTAACTTAAAATATGAGAAAATTCCCCGCGCTTTTGTTAAGGGCATCGGCTCTTCATCAAACCCAATTAAGGGTGCGACAAACCTTAAATTGTTTTCACGATTTGATGATTCGGTTTCAATTTCGCTTGACACTTATGTAATCGACCGTATTACCGACAACTTACCATCGGTGCAGGTCGATTTGTCTACGCTTTCATATTTAAAAGGTATCACACTTGCTGATGAAACCTTTTACTTACCGGGCGAGATTGATATTCTTATCGGTGCATCTTTATTCGCGGATATCTTGTTATCAGGCCGCGTCTCTGGTCCCCCGGGTACGCCGACGGGATTTCAGACCATCTTCGGTTTTACGCTAATTGGTAATACGCCTGTTTACCAAAATACCGCATGTTCAATTTCGTTATGCTCTTATATGGAGATTGAACCGCCAATAGATTTTATTTTACAAAAATTTTGGCAATTAGAAGAGGTGCATTGTGAACCTGCTTCTAGTCCCGCAAATGATGAATGTGAAAAATTATTTATTAACAATGTGTCACGTGACCCCGCTGGTCGCTATTCGGTTTCTTTACCGTTCGCACGGAATCCTAACATACTAGGAAACTCGTACCATCACGCAAAAAAGTGTTTTATGTCTCTTGAGCGTAGGTTTGTTTCTAACGCAGATTTACGTTCCGAGTATAACAATATAATAAATGAATACCTAACTAAAGGTTACATATCCCCGCTTCATAATGATGACCAATTATCTCTTGGTTATTATATTCCGCATCATCCCGTAGTGCGTGTTGATAAATCAACGACAAAGGTGCGTATTTGTATGAATGCCAGTACTAAGACTGACTCCGCTGATGGTACTCGTGTCTCATTAAATGACACGCTGCACACAGGTGCTAATTTGCAAAACGATTTGTTTTTAATTTTACTTGACTTCCGCTTGTATGAAATCGCTTTTACCTCGGATATCAAACAAATGTTCTTACAAGTTTTGGTTAACGCCGATGATCGCAAATTTCAAAAGTTTTTATACCGCTTTGACACGTGTTCACCGCTTATCGCTTATCAGTTCAATCGCGTCTGCTTTGGACTACGTAGTAGCCCTTTCCTTGCGATGAGAGTAGTCAGGAAACTCTGTGAGGATGGGAGTTCAGCGTACCCGCTCGCCGCTACTGCAGCCGCACGAAACTGTTACATGGACGACATCTGCTATAGCACGCCCACCGTGCAGGGCTCCTTACAGCTCAGAGATGAGCTGGTAGGATTGCTTAAGGCCGGTGGCTTTGAGCTCGTCAAGTGGTCTAGTAACTGTCAACAGTTACTTGATACACTGCCTGATACTCACCGCTTAAATTCTAGTAAGAATTTTGAAGAACAAACTCAAACTCTTAAAGTTCTTGGCTTACAGTGGTCGCCTGATTCTGACGAGTTCTCTTTTACTGTATCGCTAGATAGTCGCCCATGTACTAAACGCAATGTTTTGTCCGTGATAGCACGTCAGTACGACGTCCTCGGCTTTACCGCTCCTGTGATCTTGTACGCAAAATTACTCTTGCAGAAAATCTGTATTTTAAAATTAGACTGGGATGAAACACTACCCTCTGATATTGCGCAGATTTGGCAAAACTATTTGAAGGAGCTACCTGTTTTGCGGGATTTACGTATTAAACGCCACTTAGACGTGTTCCAAAATTCGAAAATTTCGATAATATCATTTGCAGACGCAAGTGAACGTGGATACGGATGTGTCGTATATATTAGAGTACAAGATGACTCAGACACTTGCACTAGCATTCGGCTGGTATGCGCAAAGTCAAAAGTCTGTCCGCTCAAGACCGTCAGTGTCGCCCGCCTTGAGCTTTGTGCCTCGTTACTCATGTCGAAATTAACTCGTCGTGTAGTTGACGCTTATAAAATACGTCACAATATTGAACGTATTTACTGTTTTACCGATTCTATGGTAACTTTACACTGGATACATTCCTCACCGCACAGGTTTAAAACCTTTGTCGCGACGCGTATAACAAAAATAATATCCGCTATTCCCGCTGAATGTTTTTACCATACAGCTGGTTCTCAAAACCCGAGCGACTGTCTTTCCCGTGGTCTCACTCCCACGCAGTTGATGAGTCACCCGCTCTGGTTCACTGGACCTGCTTGGCTTTATCTGGACGCTAAAGAGTGGCCAATCAAAACAATAGAATCAGCTTCTATTGAAGAAAACTTGCCGGAATCAAAAACAATTTCTCTTCCCGCTTTTAGTAATGAAGAACCGCATCCACTTCTTTCTCTTTCGGAAAGAATTTCGTCATGGCTTGTGCTTTTACACACAATCATTTACATCTACCGATTTTTACGTATTTTACCGCGCTCTAATATTTTTACCGCTACCGATATGGATTTCGCTGAAGTTGCATTGATTAAAGCTCTTCAAGCATTTTATTTTCTTGATGAAATAAAAAGATTAAAGTCAAATAAACTTTGTTCTCCCGCTTTAAATCGACTATCGCCATTTTTAGATAAAAATGGATTGTTACGCGTTGGTGGTCGACTTCGCAACACAGACATGACGTTCGATCAACAACACCCTGTGTTGTTACCTCGTAAAAATCATATTGTCGAATTGATTATCATTCATTATCATCGCAAAAATTGTCACACTGGACCAGTGGCTTTAATGTCAATAATCCGCCAAAAATTTTGGATACTTTCCTGTCGAAATATTGTTCGTCGCGTAATACATAGCTGCAATTATTGTTTTAAGGCGAAGCCGAGACAAACCTTCCCTTTCATGGCAGATTTACCATCATGCCGCGTTAATGAGGCTAAAGCTTTTGTCCACTGCGCTGTGGATTATTGTGGTCCTATCAGTATCACTCCGTATCGAAAACGTGGAGTCCGTCCCGTCAAATGTTACCTCTGCATATTTGTATGCCTGGTGACTCGTGCAGTTCACGTTGAATTGGCAACTGATCTTAGCACGAACACTTTTCTTTCCGCGTTCAAACGTTTTTTATCTAGACGTGGAGCAGTGTCTTTCGTATATTCAGATAATGCTACGAACTTTGTAGGCGCTAGAAATGCCCTCTCAGAAATTTACAATTTGACAAACTCCGAAGAATTTAAAACGTCTTTCGCGAATGAACTTGCCGATCATAGAATACAATGGAAATTTAATATTCCACGTAGCCCACATTTTGGGGGACATTATGAGATATATGTCAAAGGATTTAAGACGCATTTGCATAGAGTAGTAGGTACTCAACTGTTGACCTACGAAGAATTATTAACTGTAGTTACGCAAATAGAATGTGTCATAAATTCTCGTCCGCTTACGCTGCTGAGTGAAGATCCATCTGAACTTAGCGCGTTAACTCCTGCACATTTTCTGATGTCAACTCCTTTAAAAGAATTACCCGCTTGTAAGGTGGCTGATGAGCCAGTTAATTTATTACGTCGCTACGCGTTGCTTGATCAAATGGTAGAATCGTTCGCAAGGCGATGGAAGAATGATTATCTCCATCTTCTCCAGTCTAGAGGAAAATGGAATACACCTTCCAACCCAATCAAAATTGGATCTGTTGTCGTTGTAGTTACCGATAACACTCCACCGCTTCAATGGCCGCTCGGTGTTATTGTAGCTGTATACCCTGGCAAAGATAATGTCATTAGGGTAGCTTCTGTCAAAACGACGACAGGTGTTTACAAACGACCTGTCGTGCGTCTTTGCCCTCTCCCATCTCAATAACTCCTTTCTTTGCCCCCGCTTCAAAATTTCGTTATTCTCTGTCTTATTTTTACTTTTCTATTCTTATTTTAAAACCAATGGTTTTAACGCCGGGGGCAAATGTTCGCGCCACTTCTTGTGGCTCTCATACTGCGGGGTAGTTGTGAATTAATATTTTCAACTGTCATTTTCGCTGCATCTCCACCCGCTTAGTTTTGGACGCAAATCAGTCAGTCGTCAATCAGAAGCCTTTCACGCCGGAGGTATACGCTGATTGTCATTCGACTAGGTCCTACCTCGACCCTACCGCCCGCCATTTTTTGAGATCGCACCCGCTGTGCGCCTCATTTTCATCTATTACTATTACGAAGAAGATTAGCCGAGAAGAGCGCAACCAGGCACGAAGAGGAAGAAGAAAACCATCTTGGAGAACACCAGAGACTTGGTGGCTCAGGCGAAGCGTGGTTTGTGGTGCATGCAGCTCCTTCCCAAGGTCAGATCTTTCATCTTCGTAATTATTTCTCTTCACTTCCCGCTATTTTTAAAACCTATGGTGATACAAAGCACTGCCGTCATATCGCGTGCTCAATTGCTTATAAAAAAAGTGGTCTGTCTCTGTCTGTCTACTTATCTGTCATCTAGCTGTCAAATTAGTCTGAAGCAAATTATTATAAACTTATCTTGATAGCAAAGGACACATTTCTAAACAGCCATTACTCAAGCGACGTCACACGAGGGCAAATGGAAGTTGCAGCCTTTTCGAAAAATATTCATCATCATGAGGTTTTTTAGACCAAAATTTCAAAAGTACGGCTTATTAAACCTAAATCTCGAAATGGTTTTCGAATTAACACACCTTAACATAACTTAATTTAAGCAAATGAAGTAAATAAGATGAATAACTAAAGTAAGCTAATTTATATAATATTAAAGATTACCTAGGGTATTGATTTTTATATTTAATTTGAAGACTGTAGACTATCCCTGACCATTTTATTTATATAATAGAATTAACACACCTTAATAAAATTTAATCTATGCTATATCTATAATGTGCTGACAACAGATATACGTATGACTTTCTATGACAATTAAACTCAGAATTCCAAAAATAACTAATTCGTGTTCTATTACTCTTCAATGTACTATCGAGGAAAAATCCGCAGACCCACTTTTCGTCCGTATTGCAATGGTGATAAGAGCGAAAGGCGGGTCTGCGGCAATTTCTTCGATGGTACAGACACACCGAGTTATACTGTCTTATTATATATGGATTAATATTGATTGATTTGGCACAGTGTCCGGACGGAGTTTGGTGAGAACGGCGCAAACTCCGTGCTGCGTGTTGCGCGCGTGCGATCAGACGACGCGGGACGTTACATGTGTCGCGTTGCGCATACGCCGCCTGTGATTTTACCACCGGCGCATGTCATGTTGCACGTTATTAAAGGTGAATAAACCCAAATTTAACATATTTAATTAAATATAACAGTGAAAGTGGTAGAGCTGATGCCGGGCTCGACTGTGAAGGTACCACCATCTTACTTGGAGACCCCCTCAAAGTAATTCGGGGGAGAGTAAGAGGACAGCTCACAGGCAAAAAAACAGCAGGCCCACCATGCCTGGGACCGATGGATGGCGGTATATCCATCCCTAATAGCCGGGCCTTATATGGAACAGACTGGTGACGGGCAGCGGCGTCACTGGTGCGAGGGTTCCGGCACCCCGCTCACCAACTCGCCTGCCCAGCGTGTGTTAGTATGGGCAATTCTTCCAGGATGACCGCCAGGAGTGGCAAAGTCCTGGAAAGGCTTATGCCCAGCAGTAGACGAACTAGGCTGATGAATAACAGTCAAAAATAACCGTACCTATGTTGTTTAATACTCTATGTATTTATTTTACGTATGTTGAAGCTACAATGTGTCCATTCGAACTATTTTGATTGTGATAAAAAATTAAATTTTTAAATTAAGTTTATTGTTTTGTTATGAATTCGAACTTATTAATTATTTGGTATGTTTGCAAGGAGATAAATAAAATAAAATAACAACTCACTTTAGACAATTTAAAAGACAAAGTCGTGCGTCACGTGCTGCGGTTGTAGGACAACTATTTTAGCACATGCGGAAAATTGCTGAGGCAGATTTCAGGTGATGTTAAAAGGGATTTATTTATATTATATATTGATTTTTTAGATTGAAAATCTACAGCGAGCATTCCTTATATTCCATGTATTTAATGAAGCTTTGTCGCTCCACTTTACATCCCATGACATTTATCACACTGTAAACAAAAATCGAACGTCTACTATTGCGAAAAATAATGCCAGAATAGCCGTTCAGGGGGGCAATTCTCAGTCTGTTGAATTAGCCTTCTCGACCGTAAAAACCTGTTATATCTGTCGAACTCCATAAATTTTTAACTCGAGTTTTAGAAATCTCACTTCACCTGTTTCTCCGGAATAGCACCCCAGGAGGTTACCAAGAGTGGCAGGAGCATACTCTCTTTGTTAGCAGGAGATAGAAAATGTATTTTAGGATCGGGCCCATAAAGACCCATGTGATATTTACGGATCGGGTCCATAAAGACCCATGTGATATTTTAGAATTTGGCCCATAAAGACCCATGTGATATTTTAGGATTGGGCCCATAAAGACCCATGTGATATTTTAGGATTGGATACATAAAGACCCATGTGATATTTTAGGATTGGGCCTATAATGACCCATGTGATATTTTAGGATCGGGTCCATAAAGACCCATGTGATATTTAAGGGTTAAGGTTGATGGTGAACTAAATTAACACAGCACCAATATGTACACAAATTCTTTTACAGTGTCAGCAATCCGCATGTGGAATAGTCTTCCTCTTAATATCCGTCAGTCTCCCTCTATCTCTACCTTCAAAACCAGAGTCTATCAACACTATCTACAGCTTCAGAATAAGTCACCAAACTTGTAATTTTCACATATCCCCCTGAGTCATTGTCCTCCTCATAATTAACTATGTATTGTTATCTATAATATAATATATTATGTAGATACCTTTATATGTATATTATTGTATTTGTGAGTAGATAGTATACATATGTATATACAATAATTAATACTTAACTCTATGTATATAGTATCTATGCCAATATGATTTCTTGGTCGAATTAATTATCGTAATCAACTTATCTGGCCTATCCTTAAAAACTTTCCACATCACCAAAAGTTAACTGGCAGAGAATTCTGATAAGCATTAAGTTTGCCTTTGTGCATTGTTATTTATTTTGTGCAAAGTATTTACTCGTACATACATACATACATTATCATTAGACTAACTAGTTTGATGCTAGCCTATCAGCTTCAGAGCCTAATCCTGTATGTCTGTCTTGTCTAGAATGATTACACATTCAGTCTAATCAAGCTAAGCCCATAACGTTCAATTTGTGCGGCGAACGCACACTGAACCTCGTAGTTAGCACCACAAACATGCCACGGACAAATTTGCTTATCAGTTTAATAGATTATAGCACATTGGCAGATACAGGGGAGTATCCCTCCCCCCAAACACCCAGGGATTCCATACATTTAACTCGACTTTCCGACTCAAATTCCAAATTCATACTGAAGGCTTGGTAAGTGGTCAGTATCATGGATCAATAACAATTTTTGTGAAAATGTGAAATTTCGATTTCCCATAGTTATTCACTCGGAACTGGGAGTAAATATAAATAGTCATAGGAAGTCAAAATTAAATTTATAGAATTTCACAAAAATTGTAATTGATCAATTACACTGATCACTTACCAAGCCCCAGTATGAATTTGAACGATGACTAAAAATTCACCTTGTACAACGTGTAACAGAAAGGTGAAACCACATTTGAAGAGCTTATTCAGTCAATGGTATAGAACAACTTTTACTATAGAGCCAAGCCTGAAATCTCGAAAAAAAAAATCTGCCCTTCCATTTCGGCCGAGCGGCATTGCATTTTTCTATGAAACAGTAACTTTTTTTTTTTGAGATACAAGTTTTGTTCCATATTAAAAGTTGTTCTATACCATTGACTGAATAAGCTATTCAAATATGATCACACCTTTCTGTTACACGTTGTATATGTAATCACTCCAAATTAAACATACTCGTAGTTTACTTCCACGAGAGGAATAAGAGCAATTTCCAATCACCCTGTATATAGTTCTTAATATTTTTAGGGACCTCCTTGTCTGTATTAAATTTAAAAGTATTTTAAGTAAAATGTTTAAGTGACTGTCTGTGTCCTAAATAAATCTAAATAAAAAATAATAATAATAAAAAAGTAATGCCGAAAAGTTTTTTTTTATTGTAGTTTGTCTTTGTTTTTTTTTTTTTCAGGGGAAAGTCTGGCGGAGTTGCATCAAGGCGTCGGGACAACTACTCTGAACACACAAATGTTCATCGTATCATTGGTGTTCGCTGTCAATGCATGCACGTAACAAGTTTCAGCAGAACAAATACGGCAACGACTTGTGTGTGTGACGTTACTATCAAAACGTTCGTCATGTCAACGTAATGTACAGTCAGCGGCAAAATTGTTAAGTCTGAGTTTATTTGTGGTTTTGGTGAAACTTCCTTGAGACTTACAGATGTTGTATCTCATGAGGTCTGTTTGGTTATGGTTACAACCAGTACTACAGTAGTGCGTGTGCACAGCACTTTTTCTAGTGTGCGTAACCTTGGAAGCACTACAAAACGCGCAACACACACGGAACGCGCTTATCTGTACACGTCACTACTACAACCATAGCCAAACGGACTTTGTGAATAGGGTTGCCAACTTTTTTTACAAGAAATAAAGTATATTTGATTTCAGGAAAGTTAAATAAAATGTACAGTCCTTTAAAAAGTATCCTTTATTAAAGGGGGTTCAAAGACAGCGGACGCTAGGAAGCTCCAGACAGCTTCACTAACATCCTCAAATCCTTTTGTGAAACATTTTTCCTCAGATTTCTTTATGGCTGTGTTTTCGCTGGCTGGTGTTGTCAGTTTACGTCTATTTTTACGTAAAGATTGAAATAAAGTATTTTCACGTACTTTATTGGTATTCAAAAGTATAAAGTACAGAGACCAAAAATAACGCAAGATAATTCATTTTAAAGTATGGTTGGCTACCCTATTTGTGAAGTAGGTACATCTACTGAGGATAACATAAGCGTTTGTGTCGTACAAAACATGAAATAAATAGTTGAGCATACTTTCTTTCTTACCAAGTAAAAGTTGCCCATTTCCCAAGTGTCCATTAGTTTTTACCTCACAACCATAAAAAAGGGACGACAGCAAATAAGTTAAGTTGAAGCTCTGTTAGCCACGACTGTACCTGTCGGCGGCGCCACTTACGAACGACCGCCTACGAGGAAGATAAATATGCTTCCCAAAACATTCAAGATAAACCAGAGTGAACATCTACGAGGATCATTCAACTTTTGTAAATTGTATTTTGTTGCTGACTGTAGTTTTGGTAGTTATTATCCGCATAAGCACAAACCCCGTCACGGAGATCGGAATTAGGTAGTGTGGTTTTTGAATTTGGAACTAAATGCTGATGTTAATATGGATACAATGTTTATCTATTACTTTGAATATCAATTCATCGGAAATTACAAATTCAAGGCAATGACTAAGGAGAGCAGTAGAAAAACTTATGTTTTAAAATCTATGTCACCTTTTTAGGGTTCCGAAGTACATAAAAGGTATAAAGGAACCTTTATAGTAAGACACCGTTGTCCGTCCGCCCGTATGGTTAAATATAAAGACTTGAAATTTGGCACAAAAATAGCATTAACTTAACTAGCCCACATAACAAGCTGTAAAAAAAATTACAAAATTTGAAATTGTTCAAATATTTCCAATACAAAAGAGAAAAACCATATGATATATTTTGTTCTAAAAATACAAAATAAGTATCAATTTGTAGATATTAAAGAGTTAAAAATATTCATCTTAACTATATTTACCGGCACTGGTTTCGAGAAATCTTTGAAAAACCACAAAATGTATGTCCCTCCCCTTTTCTCCGAAACTGGTCGACCAAAAAATGTGAAAATATGTCGATTTTAGACTGGCAAATCAAAAAATACCATAGCAATTAAAAAAAGTTGAACACACATGAGAAATATAAAAAAAAGGTAAAATAAATAAAAACAATATTTTATAAAAAAACAATATGGGTATCAAATTGTAGGTATAAAAAATCTGATGAAAAAAATATATAGCTTGGCTATATTTACTTGCAAGTATTTTGATAAATCCTTGAAAAACCACAAAAAAATGTATGTCCCCCCTTATCTCCAAATATATGGAAACCTAACACGCTGCGCTCGTATCACTGGTGGACCAAAAAATGAGAAAAAAATTCCTGGTTATATGCTTGTGTAAAGATTACAAGAAAAATATAGTGGTTGAGAAATTCACTAAAACAAAATGAAAGAATTAAATTTTCTCTTCCCATAACTGTCGAATTACAGAACCCTAGGTACGCGAGTCTGACTCGTACTTGAACGGGTTTTTTTTTTCAATTGAAATGTCACTACAGAGACAGAAAACAGCAGAGGCTATCAATAATTAATTAAATAAATAATATTTAAGGAATAAAGGAAATAATTGTGAGTGTTCATGCGAAAAGGGGCCTGAAGGACCTGAAGGAATTTGGGAAATTAAAGGTTTGAGACAGGCATATACACAATACAGCATTGCGCAAATGAATGTAATAATTTTCAAAACATCAAATTAAAACATTTAATGAAGGTTACTTTTAATTTTTTATCAAAAATGTTTTTTGGAATTCTAGGTTTTTGAATACCTTTACAGACAACAAAAAGTCCAACAAGTAAACATCATAGCGGGTTTCTACATGTACATTGAAATTCACATAAATACGGTTTCATTTCCAAAACTCACTTATTTTTTATTCCATTGAAGAGGTCTAGAAGTTTTTAAATTATACTGCAGATTAAGAGACAGGTAGACAGTAGGACAAAGACACAACAACATGAATTTACTGTTCTTGAAGAAACCCTAAACCTAAATAAATTATTATACTTTTTTGGTATTCAGTCTGGTGAATGAGTTAAGTCGATTACATTAATTCAATACTGGAGGTAAGTTTTAAAATTTGTTTGCCTCTGGATAAATCTTCAGGTCCCTTTTCGCATTAACTTCCAATCAAAATGAATGTGGATCAGCCGATTAATATAAGAATAAAATGGAACAGAATTCTTATCTCGGGAATATCCATATTAAAATCAACATAGCACAAATACATCACACCTAATTCTGATCTGTGCCCGTCACACAAGTTCACACAACTTCGTATTTCGTGACCCGTCAACGGTTCGTGTCAATTGCAATGGCATTGACCCGGAAAACTGGGAAACAATTCTCACAGATGCGTGAAAAAGCAAATAAAAGTTTATAAAATATTTGGTCATTGGTGGACATAACTTACTTTTATTTACGAAATAAATTGTTCATATTTGATGAAGTCTTTTTATTTAGTACCCCGAACTGTGTGAATATAATATCAAGCTGAAATTCATGTCTCGAGATCTCAGACTTTTATTATGTCTAGGCTTGAGACTTGAATAAATAATGACTAAATCTTATTTTTTTTACAATGCCTAATGGCTTGCTTAACGTGACAGAAAAAAATAGTTTAAAAACAAAATTTTTTTTTGTATAAAATGGCTTTCAGTTTATTTACTTGTGAATAGTACTTGTACTTGTAGAAAGTACGCCACTATTTTTGCACTGAAATTGAAACTAAAGTTTTGTTCAAATTAAAATGACTATTATTAAAAAAGCTTACGATTAAAGGTTAAGGGCAATATGTAAAAAAATACGGGTGCTTCTTTTCTGTGTATTTCATGAAATAAACGAAAAAATGTAATACATTTCTGGCATATGCATTTTGACTAGGGTTTCGTTTTTGGAAAACATGTGCAACATTTTCCTCGATAGAAATAATTGTTGAAATGAGGTCTTTAAATACACTTTTTCTCCTCGTTTGACGAATAGAAACCATGTACAGAACTCAAACATATTTTAATAAATGGGTTTCAACAATGTCTAGATATTTGATTTTGGAAATTTTGGTAGCTATTTTAGTTTTTTTTTATAAAAATATTAAACTAACTTTCTTCCCTTTCGCCCTGAAGTGCCTCTCGCACTGCGCGTTTTTTTGCTTGGAATGACAGTGACAATAATAAAATTTGCATAGCCTCTTAATAGCCTTGTCGTACCACCTAACCTACCAGTAGGTTGTAGCGCTGATGCCGGGCTCGACTGTGAAGGTACCAGAAGTTATTCGTGGGAGAGGAAGAGGACATCTCTCAAACAGGCACAAAACCAGGTTACCATGCCTGGGACCGATTGATGGCGGTATATCTGTCACAGATGGATTGTGAAATCCGCGATTTTAGAAAACCGCTAGATGTGTTACAAAACCGCCAAACGTTAACACGCAGAGTTGTATAACGTTTTACGTTATTCAATGCAGCGGGTCAACGTTTAGCAGTTTTGTAAAACAGCTTAGCGGTGTTGTAAAACAGCGTCAAATTGTAAATTTTATAAAAAACTACAGGAGTCCTTATTTTATCTTACATGTAAACCTAACACGCTCCTCCTCGCTTCGCTTGTCTTTGCACTTATTTTTGACTTTTGGTTGAAGATTTTTTACATTACATCTAAACGTGGGTAGTAGTATTGCCTAACGTAACAATCCAACAGAACCTAAGTTAGCTGGAGAGGGAGCTATGTTGTAAAACAGCTAGCGGTTTTGTAAAACAGCTGATTCTACTATCCAATTTCGACATATCCATCCCCAATTGCCGGCCCTTTTATAAAACATGCTGGTGACGAGCAGTCGCGTCACTGGTGCAAGGGTTTCGGCACCGCGCTCACCAACCCGCTTACCCAGCGTGTGTGAGTATGGGAATTTCTTCCAGGAAAACACCAAGACGGGCGAAATCCTGGAAAGGCATGGTCCAGCAGTGGACAAACTAGGCTGATGGATGGATGGACGCCACATGTATTTCTTCGGCACATCGTAGAATTGGGCAAATCATGATCTGCCTTCGCATATCATACTTCTGTTAAAACTAGGAGGATCGCTGCGCTCCGCTCCGCTTTGCTTGGCTCCCGAACTATATGGAAACCTAACATGCTCGTCATCACACCTATTTTTGGCTTTTTGGTGAAAGATTTTCGATTTCATATTTTACGATCTACCCAATTCTACGATCTGCCTGCGACATGTACATATGTACTTAGTAGGCAGTGTTGCCAGATGAGGAAACTGATATTACAGTGTTGAGGGCTCAAAGTTACAGTGTTTGGAACCAAATTACAGTAGAATTCATTAATTTTCACATTTTTCGCCATTTTCAACTAACTTATGTGACTTTTGGCATTAGAAAATTACAGTGTCTGCATACACTGTAATTTTATTAAATGCTACAGTGTACAGTAGATTGTGTTGAATTACAGTAGATCTACTGTAATAACAGTGTGTCTGGCAACACTGATAGTAAGGTAGAAAAATAGGTGAAATCATGGAGTAGAGAGCTTTTAAAAATACGACGAATAACTGGCATAAATAACATTTCAGCTGTGCCCCAATCAACCCGTATTCAAAAGCTGGTTCAAATTTGTAATACCTATCCAAACAATATAATAAAATTTAAATTTATGCGTAGAATGAACGAATACCGTCTAACGGGCGTCAATTCATAAAACTTATCCAAGCAACATTTTCAAATGGTCTAGGAGATAGCTACGTGTTTAATTAAAACGATATTTACTCAGTATCGATTTCTAAGTTTGAAGTAATTCTTCTGCAATCTTTCCCATAATAAATAAAATATTTAATGGTTGACACAACCTAGGGCATCCCGGTCAGCAGATGCAGTCTCTGAGAGGGGAAAAATTGATGGTTAGGTAATGGTTCAATGTTATTTGTTTTCATATCAAGATAGTAGTAACTTGATAATATGAATCATTAACTCATACCCGTTTCAGACCTAGTCAATCTTTTCGTACAGTGGATGCACGCGTACGAGGACAGCTACACGCGCACGTTTTTAATGAACTGGTCTTTAAGGGTTATTAATAATAAAATAATATATAAGTTATATAGGTTATATAAGTGTTATTATATAACATTTTCAGGGTAATATACCCAGGAATAGTGTTAAGGTCATCCTAATAGAAATTTTATAGAAGTAAAAGGCTAAAAATAGTAGGATGTGATGACATTGTGTATTAAAGTCATAGGGTTCAGTAAAGCTTCAACTCTGCAAAAAAGTTTGAGAGCTTTTCAAAAGTTGAAATTTTATTACAAACAAACTGTTATGCAGTTTGGCAAAATATAAATTGTAGTAGTTTTAAGTTTTCTGATAAATAATTTTTTTCCAAAAAAAAAATAAAAAAAAATTAAATATAAATCTTTGAAAGCCTGCGAACACAGACAGAAACCAGGCTTTAGCTTAGTAGAGGAACACACAAAGATACTTTTATGTATATGTTACAGCCAGAGTAATTAATCTAGATATTATTTATACTCTCCAGCCATTATATATAATGTCTACCTAATTTAGACAAAGTGATTATTGGAGCAGAATTAATCAAATAATCTAGCTATTATACATAATATCTAGTAAGACGTGGATTTTGACGTGGATTAAACACAATAAAATATTTCATCAAAAGTCAAAAAATAGTTGCGACGACGAGCGAAGCGAGGAGGAGCGTGTTAGGTTTACATGTAAGATAAAATAAGGAGACAAGCGAAGCGGAGCGGAGCGAGGTGACGTCTCAAGTTTTGTAACTTAAAATTAAATTGTCACTAAAATAAAAAATTGTTCGCCTGAAAATTATTCAACTGAACTCCAAATTGTATTTTCAAGTCGCCGTTTCATATGATAAGATACATGCCTTCGGAAATAAAAACATTATTTTTAAAGTATCCATATTAATTTTGAAAACCTATTGTAATTGTTGTATGGCTGCTTCATTTATTTTTTCGTGGGTTTGATTGAAGCTATCCCCAATTTAATCGGTTTTGAATTTCTAAAATTGTTTTTTTTTCAAAAATAATATAGATCTATCTTCAAAATGTAGTCACCAAACAATGTCTTTAGGATATATTGTCAAGTGCCAAATAAAAATGTTGGTATTTATTTTAATATAATTTATAAACCTACGTGAAGAAGAACGAGGGAGGCCTCTTTGTCATGCCATTTTTTATAAATAATAAAAATATAAATAAATTTTATAATTTAGCACTAATAACTGTATAATCCAATTAATTGATAACTTTTATACACACCTAAAACATTATTTTCTTTTAAGAAAATACATGATTAACCTCGCTCCGCTCCGCTTCGCTCAGCACCTGAATTTATGATCACGAGCGACCTAGCACGCTCCTCTTTGCTTCGCTCGTCGTCGTACCTATTTACCTATTTTTGACAAAATAATTTAAAAAACAAGTTGCGGAATGGGTAATCTATTTATTTGGTGAAAGATTCTGAACACGAAGATTCATTTGAAGATGATTTATGCCTATGATAAGCAATCATTTATAATTTTATATACAAATGAGTAAATAATAAAAATAATACTCGCAGATTATGTGTTTTCATTTAAACATTTATTTTCACCCATTTACGTCCATTTACACTCGGTATATAGCAGCTTTTTTGACCCTTGTCATATTTAGATTGCTCTTGTTATTGTATAAATGCCCACGAAGTCACAGCACCAATGTGAAAACCTTTACCCCTCAGCTATAACTTCAGGCTTCTGACGGCGCTTCTTGCTGCGCTTCCAGGCGGTTTTTGCGACGAGCTTTGCCCTGCCACGATACCCGTCGGCGCCTTCGACCGCATCGGATGTACTCAAAGCGCTCGACACTAGGTTCGTCCTGTGGGCTCGATCACTGGCGCGGCTCTAAGCTATGGCGCTGTAGGCACATACATTTGTTTCAACCGCCCGCCTCCCCGCATACCGCCGTCGCGAGAGCGCAAGTCACTCGAAGCCGGACAAGACGCGCGAGCGGCGACCCATGGCTGGCTCTATATAACTTCATACATTTGTTCTCTCCGCCAGCGCCGTCGCATGAAAAACCGCTTGGCGCGCCTTTCGAAGCCTGAAGCTGTGACCGACCTGTTAATGGTTGATCTACCTGAAGGTAGGTCAGCCGTGCCTGGCTCCGAAACCTTAGGTCAGGTTCTAAAAAACTTTCAGCATTTTAAGACTTTTGATGAAAAGTGGCTGCAGTACACAACCGAACTTTGTACAAAGACAAAAGTTTCTCTACTGTGAAGCATTGCCTCACCCTAAATAGGATAGAACATTTTTTAGCAGTGGTAGATTTATATTATCTTTAATTCTCCAACGGAGCCCATATGCACAAACTGTCTGATTAGAACGGAAGAGTCACCACACTTGGCGGTTCCCCGAAAAAAAATGCCTCACACACGCTGGGCAGGCGGGTTGGTAAGCGCGGTGCAAAAACCCTCGCACCGGTCTGTTTTATAAAAGACCGGTAATTGGGGATGGATATACTCCATCAATCATTCCCAGGCACGGTGGGCTACCTGGTTGTCCCACTTCTACTCTCTAGGAAAAATACTCAACAGTAACGATAGTAACCAATCACAAGGCAATAAAATTAACCTATCAAAATTGGCATTATTGTACACAAATAAATTATTATGATAATGATTTTTTCGACTTACTAGCTTTAAATTATTTAAATAGGTACAACAAAAGCTAAGAGTTATCTAATGTCTATCTCCAATCCTCAAGCATCATGCCTGCTCTGAACAGCATATAACGGATCGCTGAAAATTTGCATATTCATGAAGGCCTATGCTAACGCCCAATATCAAACCGTTATTCGATTTTAGGTAGAAACAAGTGAAAGCCATAAAACAATTTTACCACAATAAATTTTTGGGGTACATCATAGCCTCCCCGAGTGGTTTAAACTGAGATAACGATTACGCAAGATACGCCCGGGCGCACCTTGGACAGTTAAACTAAGTAACTATATTGATATACCTGGTGATATATTTCAGACGTGGCTTGTAAACATACTCATGACGAAACAATGCCGAAAAATCCGCCGCCAAGTAATACCCTGCAATCAGCACCCTAACACAGTAATTGTCGTAATCTCGAGTTATGTGCTCTCATCCATTGAGGAGTCCTATGGTAATGAGGCCAGGATCGAAGGTCAGGTGGAAGAATGGCAATTTCCAAGTAATGCAATCAACATTTTAGTAAAAATTATCTTGTTCCATCATTAGAAGCCCTAGGTGGGAGTGGTTACAGGCAGTTGTCAATACAGTGTCCGTTAGATTTTTTTTTTCAGATGGACATTTTTTGATTTAAATTGTTTATTTGCGTTACATATGATACAAAATCAGTTCTTTAAAAATATTTACAGAGAACGAAACATGTTTCACCAACAATTTAAATATAATCAGGTTGGTATTTGTTTTTCTTTTTATATTTTATTTAAATTTAAGTTAGTTTTATAAAAAAAAAATTATCATTATTTATATGTTATTTAAGATTGATTAGATGAATAAAACTTCTTATTCAATACTAAAAAAAAAAAAAAAAATATAACACAAATTATTCAAGTTCAAATTCAAATAGTTTATTTTGCAAAGTAGTAATACACTTTTTACAAGTCAAATTTAATCTTGAAAAAATATGTGTAATAAAATAATAAATTTACATGAACTAAATTAAAGGTATTTAATTTATGTAGCAATACATATACTATTAAAATGATACGTAAAATTTATTTATTTACATATTACAGCTAGTATTAGTGAGTCGTAACGCCGTCGCGTAAACTTCTTCACTCGCCCAGATAAAGGCAGTCTAAATCTGCTGAAACTGGTCGACTTTCCCGATCATAACACGTATTGAGGTGAACCGTTTTTATATAAATTATATAAAACACTTCACATAATTAAAATAATACAATTAAAAATTAAGTCACGTTTCATGTATGTCAAAGTTCATTCAGAATTACACTCTATTATTACAAAAAAAGTCAAAATACATTCTATGATACTCGTAAAAATAAGATGGTCAGAGATAGTCTACAGTCCTCAAATTAAATGTCATAATCAACACCCTAAGTAATCTTCAATATTATATAAATAAGCTTGCTTTAGTTATTCATCCTATTTACTTAATTCATGGTGATGAATATTTTAAAAATATTTATTGAAATAAGGCCTTTTTCGACACCTTTTCTTGGGATTACAAATGGACTGAGATTATATTTAATTTTATGGATTTTAACAGTATCTACTGACCCTGGACCTGACTGTCTATTATGTATCTTTGGTTACCAACTGGACTGGGTGAATAAACATAGATAAATACTGAACTTTCCAATTTGCCTTTAGTGGTTATTGAACTATTTAGAAAGAGAAAGAAAGAAAGAAAGAAACACATTTATTTGTTTTACGAACTGTGTCGTCACTCCAAGTGGGATTCGATAGTATATCTATGTTTTTGATGATAGGCACCCAGTCCAGTTGGCAACTAAATAATTATAATAGGCCCGGGTTAAATAACATTTTGTAATCAACTTGAGAACATTTAAATTGTACATAAAAAACCAACTTTTTGCTACTTTTCCCCGAATCCGTCCCTTTTGTACTGAGGGTTTTTTTCGCATATGGAGTAACAGGGACGCTACAACATGTACATACCGCTTTTTTACTCTCCCACTTTCTGGGAGTCATCCTAGGTCTCATCAACGGTTTCCTTCAGGCGCGATTGAATTGTTTCTCTTTTGCGAGTTATTTTGTTACTCAGATATTATGAAGTACGATTCCAAGCGGGCTGTTAAGTACCTAAATAACTCGCAAAATATAAACAATTCAGTAAAAAAAAATTGTCCTTCATTTAGACGGCCAATATGAACTAGTGTATATCTCTGGTTTTTCCAAAAACATCGCGGTAAAGGCCAGAAAAATATTTAACATAATACTTTGCATCAAAGTTGTCGTCGTCGCTGACTGGGCTCTTCAGACATATTAGTATGCGACCCCTATCGTACTATGCGTACGTGTTTATATGGAGCGAATTGAAGTAATTTTAAAGATTTCGTAAATTTACTAAGGCTATAATTTTACAAGAGACACTTTTGGCTTTTGTAGCCATTTGTTCTAAAAGTAGTGCTGTGCAATTTTCTTCATGAAAACATATTTCTCATTCATATTTTAAAATTAAAAGATCTATAAAAACATGTCCAATCCAAGTTAACATATGAATACAGTCCTTAATTCAAATATATACTGCCGATATTACATTAAAGAACTATCTTTGTTTTTCTGCAATGCGCCATGGTCCTGTCATGGCATTAAAGCTGAGCGGAGGTGGTACATCCTGTGCTAATTTTATGTTTTTCAATGCATGTGCTCGTAAAGACCCACTTTTTATGCATCAAAACCGAACAAAAAGTCGATTATTTTGCCCTAGGCTTTATTATTATTATTTTTTTAATTTATTTACAATGGTTGGCTAACCTGCAGACTTTCCTGTGTACCATACATATTATACTTTTTTTTTTCCACTGTTTAACGGCTCTGGATACAGTCCTTTTGAGCCAATTATAATTTAAAGTTCACAAGATTGTATTTGTTTTCATTTCCTCACACTATGCTACGCTCGTGTTTTAAATCGTCCTCGTAATTTATTCCTTTTCGCCCTAGTAGCATAAACTACTATTATAATGTAAAGTGTTCCTATTATGTACTTTGGGGGACGTATAAAATATATAGTTACTACCAGTTAGATGGTTAAGTATGTAATATATATTGATGAAAGATGAATCCTTATTTATACTTAATTGTACGTGATTATTCATATCTAAAAGGAATGCGGCAAACGTGTAGACGTGCCGCCATAATACTCCCCCCTCAATAAAATGAAATAAAACATATTAATAAAAATTTGCCTAAACAATAAAAAATTAACAATAGATATCAAATACAAAATTTGCAATAGAACATGCTGAAATAATATTAATAGTACAAATATTGCGTTTGTAAGTTATAACAACATAGTATACATTTTTGTAAGCACTGGTCACAAATCGCTTATTTACAGCGTTTATAAAATAATTTCTATAGAAGTTGACGTCATGACACCCAAAAATATTTTACTCCTTTTTAATTCTTCACAGCCTTTGATTTAATTGTTCGCATGTCTTCTCAATGCTTGGTCTCGTTTTCTGATACCAAGATTCGATGAGGAAGTAGTTATAGCGCGAGGTTGCTTGCATTTGCCAGGTTGCTCCAGTCTTCGTTGAGACGAGCGGTGCTGCTGAAGATGAGTGTCTTCTGTGCAGTTAGTTTGCTCTAATCCACAGTGAGTCGGGATGAGCGGTGCTGCTGAAGACGTGTGTCTTCTGTGCAGTTAGTCCACAGTGAGTCGGGACGAGTGATAAGGGTGAGCTGCAGGACCAAGAAGCTATGAAGGCTGCATTTGGTCTGGTTAAGCTCGAAAAGTGCTGGCTGCTGCGCGAGTGTTGAAAAACTTGTTTTGTTTTACTGCGAAGATTTGGCTGCTGGAGTTTTTGTTTGCCCGTACAAAAACTTATACCACTTTTTCAGTCGGTAGTGTTAATTGTTAGACGGCTATTTACACACAGTGTGTTTAGTTTTCTCCATTATATTGCCATAGAATTTTGTTGATGTTTCTTGATCTTGATCATGACGAATAACACTGATGAATGCATTCCGCTGAGTGCTGAGTCGATAGTTACCGTGACCGTGCTGCTGTATTTTTGTTGAATTGAATTTTTGCGAGTTGTTCTGATTCCTCGTAGCACCCAATCAAGCGGTTTTTGATTGCTTTGTATTTATCGGTTTCTGGTGGGGCCGTGAGTATGTCGCTTACTTGTTGTATTTCCTCTTTTGATAACTTTGCGATAACCATGTTGTACTTATAGTCATCGCCTTGCTTTTGAGGGGTGATGATGGCTTCGAACTGCGTAAACCATAGTCGGGGCTGATCCCTCCAGAACTCCGGAATCCGGGATATGATGGAGGTTGTCGCGATTTCCAATGTGTCCATGTTGGAGTTTGTTGTTGCATCTGGCCTAGTAGGTGTTATCTTGTTTCGTCGGGTTGCTTAGTATAGCGCCGTGCGTCCGGGGTGAGGTGGTGGCGGGTTCCCCGTGATTACGTCCAGTTCAAGTTGGGTGTCGCCATGCGCCCGGGGACCACGCCGGTCCCCGGCGATAATGTTCCAGTCGGGTTTTCCTGGTGTTCACGTCGGGTTGCTTAGTTCAAACTCGGGGTCACCAATTTGGGGGACGTATAAAATATATAGTTACTACCAGTTAGATGGTTAAGTATGTAATATATATTGATGAAAGATGAATCCTTATTTATACTTAATTGTACGTGATTATTCATATCTAAAAGGAATGCGGCAAACGTGTAGACGTGCCGCCATATGTACCAAGTAAACATGATGATATAATCTATACATGGTCTTAAAACCAAAATCTATGAAAATTAAAGAGGAAATCTTATTGAACAGACAATTCAATAGGAAATAACGTATTAAATACATTAACTGCGTTGAGTCATTCTCCAGCTCCCAGTCTATTTACAATTCCTGAGGATCGCAGACTCCAGTTAAGATAACTCAATTTCTGTTCCAACATTATTTACATAATGGGGTTGAGCATTATCGCCCTGAAATGTTACTGGTTTCCAAGCACCTCATTGGGTATTGTGACTAGATAAATATTTGTTCAATGCAAGTGCTCGTAAAGGCCCACTTTTTATGCATCAAAACCGAACAGAAAGTTGATTATTTTGCCCTAGGGCTTTATTTTCTTTTATTTATTTATTTACGAGATTTTGGCTAACCTGCAACCTTTCCTGTGTACCATAAATGTTATACTTTTTTTTCTACTGTTTAACGGCTCTGGATACAGTCCTTTTGAGCCAATCTAAATTTAAAGTTCACAACATTAAAATTGTAAAAATTTAATTTTAAACTATATAGAATATTTTATATTTGTAGATTTAGGTATTGCTTATTTTGAAAGTCGTATATTTTCTTATACTAAACTCGTGGTTCAATAGAACTATTCGTAATATTATTCAAAATGATATTGTAACTATTCTATACCTACTACTTCTATTATTTTTCTTTATTTAATTCAATCTATTCTATTTTATTAACAAAAGTCTTATCTTCACTTGCATTATGTAAAAATGTCACTAATATTATAAATGCGAAAGTTTGGATGGATGGATATTTGTTACTTCTTCACGCCGTAACTACTTAAGGCGCTTTATGCTGCGAAAGTGCTGCCACTTCAGAAAAAAAACATTATTTACTTACTAGAATACTTATTGAAAATCTACTCAAGTAAATGCGTAGATATAGCAATGAACTATTTTTAAATAGCATGGTTTTCATAGACAACGTCTTTGATGAGCTAAAATTTTAACTTTTGCTAAAAACGGCCGCTTTTGGTATAACTTGAAATTTTAGCTCATCAAAGACGTTGTCTTTGAAAACCATCCTATTTAAAAATAGTTTATTGCTATATCTATGTATTAACTTGAGCAGATTTGCAATCATTATTCCAGTAAGTAAATAATGTTTTTTTTTCCAAAGTGGCAGCACTTCTGCAGCATATAGCGCCTTAACCGATTGAGCTGAAACTTTGCACAAATGTAGTTCTAGACCTGGAATAGGACATAGGCTACCTTCTGTCCCAAAAATCAGTTCCCATGGGAACAAGAAATAGTGTCGTTCAGAGACGCGGCTCGGCCTTCAGCCTCTTGAAACATACTAGCTAGGGGATTAAATCAGTTATCAAAGACCTTCGAAGATACATTAAAAATATTTACAGATTTGATACGACTATACAAAAACTTAATCAACGCGGGCGAAGCCGCGAGCAAATGCTAGTAGAAAATAATTTGTAAAAAGTTTGTAAGGTGCAAAAATGCTGTAATAATTTTTTGGGAATAAAGGCTTATTATTATTATTATTATAAGCTCGTGGTTTCGATATATAGAGAGAATGAATTAATGATTAATGACGAAAGAAATAAGAGTGGTTTGCAAGTGTACGTATGCCGCCAAATTACAAAAGAGAAGGGCAAAGGTAAAAAGGGGTGTCAGGATCGTAGTAGATGGAAATCTGTAGTTCCTACCCACCTTTCTGGGACATAGGTGCGAAAACCGCAACCAAATCTATTCAACTATGACCTCAAAAAACAACAGAATTATTTTGGTGAATTGCGTACATAATGCTGTAACCAAAACAAAGACTAAAAATATTACAGATAATAAAAAGTTTTTCTTCCTTATTTTTTGTAAAACTTTCAATCATAAAGTTAAATCATAAAAATATTGGACTACAGCGATCATGAAATGTAGTCCAATATTTTTGGGTTTTTTTATTTGTCCTTTTTGTTATTTGTACTTTTTATAGATCCTATTAAAGTGAAATTTCGAACCCTACTGTACGTCCAGACAGACAGATAGCGAAGGCTTAGTAACAGGTAGGGTCCCGTTTGGCACCCTTTGGGTACGGTTCATCGACTATCTTTCAAACTATATTCTAAACTTATAAAGATCCAGATAAGTGGGTAAGTATGCCAAGTATATGTACGAATATTTGAATATACATAATGTTATCATTGACTACATATCCATGAAAACAGATATCTTCAATGTTTTTGTTATTCCGCTGAGAAATCTGATAATACATTATGTATTCTGCCGCCGGGCGACGAGGTACACCTGAAAGTATCTGTTACCTACTGCAAAAAGATCAACAAAATACGGAGAAATTGATATTGAGATAAATACAACGTGACTTTTCTTTACATAGCCAAATTCATACTAGAGACTGGGTAAGTGGTCAGGACCGCGGTACAATGACCCTTTTTGTGAAAACCTAAAAAAAAAGTTTGTGCCTTACTAATTTACGAGTATAAGAAGCCTAAATCTGTGTTGACTTTTTCACAAAAAAGGTCATTGAACCTTGACCACTTACCAAGCCTCCATTATGAATTTGACTACATAAACAAAAGTCACCTTATATGTTTATAAAAAAATATTTATGAATAATTTTATTTAAACGTCATCCATCACATGTCATATAAGGTGAATTTATGAACATCGTCCAAATTCATACTTGAACCTTGGTAAGTAATCAGCATCATGAACCAACAACGATTTTCGTAAAATTCATAACATGAAATTTCGGCTCCCCATACCGATTCACCCAGGACTGGGAGTGAATTACTAGTGGAATTCGAAATTTCATGACATACAGTAAAATCCAGTATTTGATATCTATCTATATAACTATCCAGTGTTGTGTTATGGTATTTTGCTCCCATAATTTAAGGTGGTACAGCTGATGCCGGGCTCGACTGTAGAGGTAGCACCATCTTACTTGAAGACCCCCTCGAAGTAATTCGGGGGAGAGTAAGAGGACAGCTCACAGGCAAAAAACCAGGAGGCCCACCATGCCTGGGACTGATGGATGGCGGTATATTCATCCCTAATAGCTGGGCCTTATATGGAACAGACTGGTGACGGGCAGCGGCGTCACTGATGCAAGGGGTCCGGCACCGCGCTCACCAACCCGCCTGTAAAGCGTGTGTGAGTATGGGCAATTCTTCCAGGATGACCGCCGGGAGTGGCAAAGTCCTGCAAAGGCTTATGTCCAGCAGTGGACGATGTAGGCTGATGGATGGATGGATGGATGGATTTTGTTGCCTTGCTCTTTGGCCTCTATAAAATAGAGAATAAATATTTCTGGGACGAAATACCTCTAACCTTTATCTATCTCTAAGAATACTCGTATCTATCTCTAAGGCTGTGACTGTCACATAGACATACGGACAGACATACGGACATACATATGGACAGACATACGAGTTTTACAGTAACTGTTGCTTTTTTCGTACGGAACCCTACAAATATTTTGTTGTTGTATTTAATTTCAAAAAGAAATGTTTCCTTTAGGTACCAAACATTTAGTTATGCCTTTGGCTCATTAAGGCTATCACAGTCAATACATTTGTCCCTGTCGGTCAGATAACGGTGCTCCTTCCTAAATGCGGATGCTTTTGTTAAGGGGCTATACCGTGAAAATTGACACTTTCTGAAGTTATTTATCTGCTCTCTTAATGAAGTTCCAAGTAAAATAAATTAGTATAACAATTTTGGGACCTTTTACTAGATTTTGGTCTATCAGAAACGCGATAGGAGGTATTTCATTCGATAGAAATAATTATTGAAATCAGGTCTAAATTTACACTGTTTTTGATATTCTGACAAATTAGGATAGCATACAGACTTGAAAAATATTTATTTAGATGGGTTTTAACTACACCTAAATTACTGGTTATGGAATTTTTTGTAACATTTTAGTTAGTTTTGCATTAATTTAAAACCGACTTTTTGACAATTTTCCCCGATTCCATCCCTTTCGCACTGCGGGTCTTTCTGCCAGGAGTAACGGGGACCTTTGTTAGCACGGTATATCACCTTAATGTTTTCCATAAATAAAAAAATACAAAGTGTTATCGACGACGCCATCTGGAGGAAAACTTAGAACAAAGAAAAAAAAAACTAGAAAAACGCTCATTGAACGTTTTTCTAGTAATTTTTTTTTTCTTGGTTTAAGTTTTCCTCCAGATGGCGCTGCCCATGTCACCATAGATAAAATGTGTTTTGTAGCAATCAATGTCAAAGTGGTTTTTCGTTTGTTTGGAATTTGTGCAAATTTTGTCTTTGATCCTGTTGCTTAAGAATATGACAGTGCCATCTAGGAATCTTATTAAACACTAAATTTGACACAAAGAAAAACGCTCTCGTTTTGTATTGTGGATGATAAAATTAATTTTGTGATTTTTTTTTCGTGAATTTCTCAACCGCTTTGGAAATAACAACATTTTTTTTATGTTATTTCAAGGATTTCTCTAAATAGATGCAATTCAATAAAGCCAAACTTTTTTTACGATCAACTTTTTAATACCTACAATTTGATACCCATAATGTATTTTTGTAAAAATTTTATTTAATTTATTATTTCTTTTTATGCTCAACTTTTTTTGAATCGCTAGAGTTTTCCTGTAATTGACCAGTTTATAATTGACATATTTTTTTTCATATTTTTCGGTCTACCAGTTTCGGAGATAAGGGATATTTTTGTGGTTTTTTAAAGATTTCTCAAAACCAGTGCCAGTAAATACAGTAAAAGTATATATTTTTACAATTAACTTTTAATATCTACAATTTGATACTCATATTTTTAGGGTATGTATTTTTTTTATTTTTCACTTTTGTTTTGGAAATATTTTAAACAAATTCAAAGTTTTCATTTTTTTACACCATGATATGTGACCAAAACAATGCTATTATTGTGCCAAATTTCATGTCTTTATCTTTAATGGTGCCAAAGTTATAAGGCTGTGACATACGGACGGACGAACCGACGGACAACGGAGTCTCTCCTTTTTTATTTTTTAGGTGCCACGGAACCCTACAAAACGACTAAAATGGCCCCAGACTTCTCATACTCTACTCGTACTTTTAAAATACTTTTTGTAAATTTAATACCATCACGTATGTTACTGTATAGACCAGGGATGGGGAAACTTCGGCCCGCGGGCCATCTCTGGCCTGCGACCATCAAACAAAAATCAAGGGAAATTTTCGTATTGTTAGAAATTTCGCAGCTAACTTGAAAGTTTAATTTAAGGCGCTCTTATCCCAGAAGAGTGACTCTCTGTCTTTTTCTTTACGTGTAAGGAGTAAAGAAAATAACCACACTTTTGTACTTTTTCGTTGTTTTTATCGGTTTTTAAATTGTTTAAAAATAAGGGATATGTTTATTAAAACTCACTTACGTGGTCGACCTAGAAAATTTAAAGAGCAATATTACCAGATATGTTTCGTTAATAAAAAAGTGGAATTATGGAAATGGCATGATTTGAAAGGTCTTATTACATGCTGTGTTCGTGAATTATTTCTATCGAGCAAAGTTTATCTGATCGTGTAACACATTCGTGAAAGACCTAGATAAAGGTTTGAACTATATTGCGTATTTTTTTTTTTTGAAGTTTTAGACGATATTTGAAAGTTCTATTTGACTTTGAAATTACTGATTTTGGAATAAGAGCGCCTTAACAGCAATTTGCAATTTCTTCCTTATTTCAATAGTTATTTTGTAATAAAATTGCACAATAAATTTGTATTTCAGAAAATACATACTAATATTTTTATTTCAATAAATAATGTTGTCGATTCAGTGTAGCACATGTTAACTGATTTGACAGAACTAAACTTAATTTAGGCGGTTTGTCCTTGTCGTTTAGATAAGGAAAGAAAAAGACAGGACGCCTAAAATAAGGTTAGTTTTGTCAAATAAGTTAAGTCGTGTTACGTCGAATCGACACAATTATAGCCAAAAGTGCAACAACTTGGCCCGCCATATTGTTCGTTAGTCAATATTGGCACGCAAAGGAAAAAGTTTTCCCTTCCCTGGTATATACCTATCTGCATCTGTGTCTATATTAGATGATATACGTCTCTTCAACATGATTGCTTACATTAGCAGACGTTTACAAATAGGACAAAAAAATATAAAAGTTACCCAACTTTTCTCTTTGTAGTGCTGAAAACTGAGGTAATTTAAGCATTTTCTTTTGAAACCTTCCATCAAGTTAATGTGTACTCTATGTTATCCAAAAAGTCGCTAAGTCAAAATCACATTTAAAGTACCTAAATCTCCTCACAAAAATACATTTACGTACAAAGATAGCAAAAATATAAAATTGTTATATGAAAAGAATGCAAGAGAAAGAAATAAGTTTCACTTACACATTTGAAATCTTTTACTCTTTTGCTTTGTATATTTTTGCTAAGTAGAATGCTAAAAAATGCACGGTGTGTAGAATTTCATCTTAGCGTATTGCGGAATTCATTTCAAACAAGGCAGCTGGGGTACTGTCGTTTTCAAAATGTTTATATTAAAGAAAGAAATAAGGCTGCTGGGGTACTGTTGTTTTCAAAATGTTTATATTAAAGAAAGAAATAAGGCTGCTGGGGTACTGTCGTTTTCAAAATGTTTATATTAAATAAAGAAATAAGGCTGCTGGGGTACCGTCGTTTTCAAAATGTTTAAATTAAAGAAACAAATAAGGCTGCTGGGGTACTGTCGTTTTCAAAATGCTTATATTAAAGAAAGAAATAAGGCTGCTGGGGTACTGTCGTTTTCAAAATGTTTATATAAAAGAAAGAACTAAGGCTGCAGGGGTACTGTCGTTTTCAAAATATTTATATTAAAGAAAGAAATAAGGCTGCTGGGGTACTGTCGTTTTCAAAATGTTTTCAAAAAGAAACAAATAAATCTGCTGGGGCACTGTCGTTTTCAAAATGTTTATATTAAAGAAACAAATAAGGCTGCTGGGGTAGTGTCGTTTTCAAAATGTTTATATTAAAGAAAGAAATAGACTGCGTGTAGCAAAAAAAGGCACTTCTGGTCGAGAAATCGGTATTTATATACCATTAAAGATGTCGATGACGTCTGTCCTGTCTTGTCATCCGTCCGTCAGTGTCCGTCAGACGTTGTTGTCCTTTCGTCAAAAGAAGGCTGGTCTAAGCCAGACTCCTTGTCCCTCTGTGGGTCCATCTGTCTGTCCATAACACTGTGTACTAACGTTTTAGAGAAGTTTATAGAAAAGCAGATCCAAATTGCAACAAAAAGCTGCAACTTCCATTTGCCTTCCTATGACGTCACTTGAGAAATGGCTGTTTAGAAATGTGTCGTTTGTTATCAAGATAAATTTATAATAATTTGCTTCCGAAGTTCCGACTTATTTGACAGTTGAGTAGACAGGCAGAGACAGACCACTTTTTTTATAAGCAATCACACATCACAATCAATATCATGTCTGAAACTGTTAAGTGACGTCATATCGGACAATTCTTTAAAAAATCATAAAAAAATAATACCTAGTTAATTTATACACCGAAATAATGTGAACTACGTCCTAAAATGGCGTATATTATCTGAAACAATTTGAAAAAGAATCTTTTATAATTTAAGCTATGGGAATTGTGGAACGGGACAGTAAAAGATACCTATAGAACCGTAGTGCCGCAGTGCACAGTAGGTGAAACAGACGAACTAATCTAACTTTTGTTTGCAAAGTGGCCGACTCACCACTGTGCACTGAGTTGCATTACGTTTGTCTCCGGAATTCAATTGAATGTGCTTGCTGAATAAATACCAGAACAATTATAAATTGAAAATCTACTTGAGAAATGTTGGCGGAAGAAGAAACTTGGTGCAAGATGTTGAAATGTTTAGGAGTATTGAATCAGGCTTCCACACTGTCTGGTTGGTATAGGCTGTTCACGCCACAAGCGTGACGCATGCGGATGAGTAATTTCGCAACACAGCGCCTCGCGCCGAAGGACTCGTGCGTCGGCGCTGGTTCGTTCTGTTCCGCGGCAGACGTCTCCCGAAACACACGTGTGCACACTCGCGCCGCCGACACGCCGATAAATCTCGCGTACCTTGCGCTCATACCAGTGTCGTGTTCACATTACTCCACCAACCAATACATCCTGCTCATCCCTGCCGAAGACCAGCTCAATCAGCCCAACAAGAAGGGACGCCACGCCGGCCCATCCAGAACCATCCAGAACAAAGGTTAGTTCACTCACAATCTTTTCCAATCTGTCTGCTCACATCCTCAAATCCCGTCTGCTCTGCATTTCCTGTAACCTCGCGGTTACATAGGCGGTGGAGCACACTAGTTTAACCTAGCCCCTAGTTTAGGCATATTGTAGGATGAAACATTCTGATCCCATTCTATAATTATATATTAGCATTTAATATTCACAGGTGGTAGAGCTGATGCCAGGCTCGACTGTGGAGGTACCACCATCTTAATTGGAGACCCCCTCGAAGTAATTCGGGGGAGAATAAGAGAACAGCTCACAGGCAAGAAACCAGGAGGCCCACCGTCCCTGGGACCGATGGATGGCGGTATATCCTTCCCTAAAAACCGGGCCTTACATGGAACAGACTGGTGAAGGGCAGTGGCGTCACTGGTGCGAGGGTTCCGGCACCGCGCTCACCAACCCGCCTGCCCCGCGTGTGTGAGTATGGGCAATTCTTCCAGGATGACTGCAGGGAGTGGCAAAGTCCTGGAAAGGCTTATGTCCAGCAGTGGACGAACTAGGCTGATTGATGGATGGATGGATTTATATATGAATCTCTGAAAGGCTGTCAGAGGTGTTTCCAAGTATGGACTGTGATGTGCAAGTCATAGTCCACAGACATTTATTACGCCCCAGCGTGATGGGTGGTGAGCGTTAAGTAAGGTTTAGACGAAGCCAGTAACGCTGGCGCCAGTCCTCAGTGCAGGCTTGTCACTAGCCTGGCCCGTGTTGTTAAGATGAGGCAAATAGATTCATTTCCATCCATCAGCCCGTATTCATCCACTGCTGCACATAGGCCTCCCCAATATTACGCCACTCTTGGCGGTACTCAGTCATCCTCATCCAGCCGCCACCCGCAATGTCCTTCAAATCGTCAGTCCAGCGGGCACGAGGGCAGCCTGCGCCGAGGGCGGATTCATTTAATTCCTGGATTATTCTTGCGGTGTGCACACATTTTGTGTTTTAAAAAAATGAATGCGATTCAAATGCGGCGGTGGTCGAAAATTAAGTGTATAAAGAACATATCTGCACTTTTAAGAGATTAGTTGATCAATAAATTATATATAAAGTATATATTAGATTTTGTCGCTTTCTAAATAGTAAGTATGTATTTCGAATACTCTTAATTTTTGCTTTAACTTCATCGATAGACAGTCCTTTATTCATTCCACCACGCAGGGTTTCTAAGTGTCGAAGCACGCATTTGCTTATTTCTGTAAGTATCGCAACGCTTATCCCACAAGCATTCGAGCTTTCTATACAGCTGAACAAATTTTAATGTTTCGTCCTCATTAAATGTCCTTGCTATCGCGGAAAATTTTAACAAAAACAAACGCGTGTACAGTCTACGGATAAGTGACAGCGACTGGCGCGATGCGTCTACACGCGTCTTCACGCTGGCGTGGGCACAGAGCACATGGCGTGGGGGTTGCGTTGTACGCGGGTGGAGGTCACTGGTTTAAAAAATAGGCCAGCGTTCTATTCTCGCCAGTGCTGGCAGCCAGCGGTAGCTTGTCTTGAAAAACTGTTTATACGAGGCCAATAACATGCCAGCGCTGGCTGCCAGTCAAACTGGCACCCAACACTGGCTTAGTCTAAACTTAGCTTTATCGCCGCAAAATTTGGACTAAACCTAAAATTTCAAAATTGGTAGAAGTAGTTGAACTTGGGTTTCACAGCAGAAAGACAGACGTGACGTCATGATGACATCAATTAGTATCTGCTTTGAGCAAAGAGCATGCCCATACTCGCAGTCAGAACCTAACCTTCGCCTTACCCGCACGTCTTTGTTCTCGGCATTCTTTTGTAATATCACTTTTTGTGGTCATATTTTTGAGGTTGCTAGTGTTTTTTTTTTAAATAACAATGATTAATAATAAATGAAAGTACGTACATACTGTATTATAAAACTTTATTATGATTTCACACCTGTCAGTATAATTTGTTTTTGATGTGAAATGAAATGAAATGAAATATATTTATTTATGTAATGTAGGTATGTATATCATCCTTATTATGTATATTTATGTCTGAACATTGCCCAAAATAAAGCGAAAATATCCTCTGCAATTTTTTCAAAAGTTTATTTTATTGTGTTCCGCCTGTTTCTAGACTGCACGGGTTATGTTATATGAAAGCTTTAACCCTTTTGTGAGGTTTTAATTCAAAAAAGTATCCCCCAACATTCACACATACTTTTTTTTTTTATAAACTGCTTTATACATATGATTTTTCAAAAACACGTATTTGTTTTACGTATTGTAGTAGAAATTTGCACAAACAAAAGCTCATCTATTTTAGTTTGAGTAGTGACTCAAATGGTATAGCCTTTGTAATTTCGCAGCCCGGTGAGTGACATAAGATGCTTTTCATAGGGGAATTATTAATCGGGCGAATAAAAATATTATTAGCGATTTCAAATTTCCGAAATAAATACCAAAGCGTGCGACTAAAAATACTGAGTGGGTGAATTTAAAGTATGAAATCGAAATTTTTTCACCAAAAGTCAAAAAATGGGTGTGATGACGAGCAAAACGAGGAGGAGCGTGTTAGGTTTACATGTAAGATAAAATAAGGAGCCGAGCGAAGCGGAGCGGAGCGAGGCGACGTCCCTAGTTTTATTACTTAAAATTTAATTGTTACTGAAATAGAAAATTTTTCGCATGAGAATTATTCAACTGAATGCCAATTTGTATTTTCAAATCGCCGTTTTCCACATTTTTATTCGCCCAGTCTTTGGCCCACTTAGTATTTTAGTATTTTTAACACCTTTTTAACAGTCTATATACAGTGTTTTTAATTTAAGGTAAATTTGAATTTATATTCGCTCGTTTAAATACTACCCCTTTTTATCCCGGAAAATGCAACTAATTCAGTGTGAGCAAAGCCGCTGACAAAAGCTATTATTTGTATATTTCCACAAGTAGGAACCGCACTCAGATAGGATCTAATCTAACTTTTCTAGTTTCAAGTAAACTGATGGTGCTTTTCCTAATTCCACTTCAGCTCGGGCAGAAATAATTGGAACTTCTTCTACTGGCATTTATTTGGAGAAAAAACATTTGCTTTAAAATTAATATTAAGATAGATTTTAAAGAGTTAGTCTAGGTTTTATACGTTTTTATGTACTTTTATATTATATATGTCAATAAAGCCGATTCTGAAGGCTTTAATTTTAGTTTTAGTGCTGTCAAAACTTAATTTTCTTGATTACAAAATAGTCTTTAAATGTTAGGAACAGAAGCTAAATTACTTTGAAAAAGTTTTAGTTTTGACAGCACTAAAACGCAAATTAAAGCCTCCAGAATCGGCTACAATGTCTATTTATTTTAATTAAGATAGTCAACTGATGCCGGGTATAGATCGGACCCGAAATATATCTTGAGATAACAATATTTATATTTAAATTATCATATCTACCAGTACCTATTTAGTATACCTTGCTCTTGCTGAATAGCATAACTCTTACGGCATAACTAGTATGAAAGAACTTATAAAACTTATCTTGTAAATATATACAAGCTACAACTTAAATTGTTAAAAATTATTATACCTAAGAAAACCAAGATTCTGTATGTAAATAATGAGATTGGATTATTTCAACACTGTAACATTCTACCTATTAAGGGGCTATACCGTGAAAATTTACACTTTTTGAAGTTATTTATCTGCTCTGTTAATGAAGTTCCAAGTAAAATAAATTAGTATAACAATTTTAGGACCTTTAACTAGATTTTGGTCTATCAGAAACGCGATAGGAGAAATTTCATGCGATAGAAATAATTATTGAAATCAGGTCTAAATTTACACTTTTTTTGATATTCTGACAAATTAAGATAGCATGCAGACTTGAAAAATATTTATTTAGATGGGTTTTAACTACACCTAAATTACTGGTTATGGAACTTTTTGTAGCTATTTTAGTTAATTTTGCATTAATTTAAAACCGACTTTTTGACCATTTTCCCCGATTCCGTCCTTTTCGCACTGCGGGTCTTTCTGCCTGGAGTAACGGGGACCTTTGTTAGCACGGTATATCAGCTTAACCAAAAAGTTAAGATTGCTATTCTCAAGGAAGAGTTTAGCTGTATCAGCATGTTAGATCCTAAGATTCGTTGTAAATCTCTAAGAAAATTAAGAAGTGCAAAAGAATATAAATTACCTAAGTTTATTATATGGAAGAAGAACCTGTGAGTATCTTCTACCAAATATATTAAATGACATGGATGATGATATCACACAAAGTTACCTACAACAGAAAAACGCCATGTCATCTCTAAAAAAATATTTTGCTAGTAGTGGTGACTGTGAATATATACTATGAGTAGGGCTCGGATATATATGTGCTAAAAATCACAAAATATGTACATATAATATGGATCTAAAAAACGGAAATATGGAAAAATATGGACTAAAAAGACAACTTATACGGAACAAAAAACAAAAAAATATTAAAAAATCAACGAAATTAAATTGCTTGACAGCTAATTCCAAACACAAAACACTTTATTCTAATATAATTGTTTGAATAAATGTTTAAAAATCAACAAAATTTAATTTCATAGCTTAAATTTAGTCTGCCTCTGTATTCGAGTTGTTGCAGTATACAACAATATGTTTCTTTAAATTTTCAAAATTGAAGCTCCTTCTGTTTGGTCGGAAAAACGCTGTATATTGGCTAAATGACCTTTCTACGTCACAGGAAGAAACTGGATTAAAAAAAAATTATGCAGTTTTTACTAGTTTAAGTACCAAAGATAGGAAATATGGAATAATGTGATTAAATTCTAAAAATATGGTCTTAACCCTAAAATATGGAAAAATATGGATTATAAAAACTTCATATTTTTTTTGAAATTCATTGATTTATCATCACACGATGAGACACGCACACACACACACACACACACACACACACACACACCCTAATCACCCGACACTCAACAAACTCATAATGGCAACAAACCTTTTGTATTATAAATTCGTCTTCTTTGCGAATAATTTATTAATTTAACCATATTATAATTGTTATGTTCCAATTTTTTATTAGTATGTTTAGTTTAGCATAGTGAAATCCGTTATTGGCACAATAAGATGAATATCATGTTCAAGTAATCTGAATGTACTTGCTGTGGATTTTTGTTTATGAATAAAATAAATAAATAAATAAATTTTCCAGCACAAACCATCATAATTTATGTAGAAAACCAAATAATTAATGCAAATTATTCCAATAAAAAATATGTGGTTACATATTTATCCGAGCCCTAACTATGAGCAATGACATTCTAATACGGAGTGTCATTGACTATAAAATAGCGAGTTATCACTGCTACCTATTGTTATTTCTAGATAGTAACTTTTTATTGTAAACTGTCATCTCATGCAAACAAAACATGCCGACCTAGTATAGCATTCAATTTTTGTCTCTCTTTGTATGTATGTGGATCACGGACGGCCCTCACGCACGGGCAGGCGGAAGCGTGTTGTGTGTGCGGACCGACCGCGATCACCACCCAGCTATGGTTGTGAGATGCTTACCTATTGCTACTATAATTTAATATAAGTACCGAACTCCGCAATCACTGATAAACCCTATGGGTTTTTGTTGATTGTGCGTTTATATAACTAGGTTAAGATTTTTGAAAATAAAATAAAATAATAAAAAAAAATTAAAACAAAAAACACTTACTTAAAAAAGTACTTGTCGATTAAGATTTTATGTTTTCATTGCGAAATCCATCCCTTTGAATACTCAAGTAGTTACACAAATTCCGTGTACAGATATGGTGGAAAAATTCGTCGTTCTAGATACGAACCATGGTAGTGCAGTCGGTAGCGCACCTGTCATGTAATCAGGAGGTCACAAGTTCAAATCCTGGCCCGAGAATATATTTTCAAAAATATTTGTGCTTTTCAAATTGATTTCTAGTTTGTAATGCATTCTAATAATAATTATTTAATTAATTAAAGTTTTAAAATAGATACGTGTAATTGGTATTTTGGTTAAATCCAAGTTGGTGTAATGCGTAGTTGGTATTTTGCGTAAGTCTTATTTTGCGAGTTAGGCGTTTTGCGTAAAGGCGGTGTTTCGCGTAAGTGGTTTTATGCGTCGAAAGGTAAATAGTGCGGAATTAAATATGTGTGCTGGATGTTCCCACTTTAAAAGGCTTTGCTTTAAAATTAGAACTTTGCACTTTTAAATGACCTTTAAATATAATGGTGTCACTATAAGCTTTTTTATAGAAAAACAACGCAAAAGAGAGCCGATAGGCTAGTTATGGAGAGTCGCGGAACGTTGTGGAGTGTGTGTGATAATTTTTCATGACAACCCAAAATACGGTATAGTGTGAACATTGACCTATTATTTATTTGCAGTTACAAGTACAATATTTTAACATTGTTCAGTCAGTACCATGAAATCATGTTTGGTTTGTCTTGGTCCTGGAGTCTACGATACATTAAAATAATATAATTTTCAATGCAGTTGCTCGTAAAGTTTTCTTTTTTGTGTAACAAAATTATGCGGAAACCGACTCTTTATTTCACGCGTGAAATAAAACAGTACTGAAATCCTTTATTTCACGCGTGAAATAAAGTATTTTTTTTAAGTTATTGACTCTGTGGTGCATGGTGCAAGTCATGAAATTTAAAAAATTACAAAGATATCCAAAAAAAAAACAATTTTTTGTAAGTATGCGCGCTCTAGCAATAATTGAATGATGATAAACACCATTCTTTATTATAAATTTTTTTTTTGTTGTATTTCCTTGCAAAATGCATTGAAAAATGTTGTAAGATACTTGAGCGTAAAAGGTTTTTATCCGAATCCTTACTTTCCGCACGTGTATCTTAAATAACTATTATAATGGAGGTAACTTACTTATTAGTTATTTATATACATTATATATATACATATACATACTTATTATTACTATCTAACAATATATTTTTGACTTACTTGTAAAAATAATAACTATTCATGTATGTACCCACACTGTCACAAAACTTTTGCATTTTATAACCCTGTCAAAACTCGTACTTTAGTCTGGTAATCATATTTCTGGATCCCACGTGACAAGCCCGACTTAGTTTGGGGTCCACTGGAAAACGTAGACACTAAATAATTTGTTTTTAATCATTTATTATAACTGTTTTCTTTTTATGTTTCTTTTTATGTTTAGATTAAGGATTTAATTTGATTTAATTTAATTTTAAAGCATGTTTTAGTGTAAGTTTTCAAGAAATAAATAATTTGTATTGTATTGTATTGTAAAGATACAAAGATACAAAGATTTTCTGGGTATGACAAAGATACCTTATTAACTATAGTAGTAGTAGATACCTATGAGTGTGAAACATTAGTTTTGTAATGGAAAGTATTATTTTTGAAGGACGTAATTTTTATGAATAGTGTATTATTTTTTTGTATCGCTTCACACTTTTTTATTGTTATTTCCATTATTTTAAAGAAAGTGCACCTTAACTTATTGCAAGTACAAAATTAATAAGATTAACTAAAATTTTTGGAATGGACATCGAGATATTTTTTGTCTGGGTCAGTTGGTCAGTTTTCTAGGGACTACACGAAATACAACATGAACGAAGTCGCGGGCAAGACATTTTTTCAACATATCAAGAACATTCGAAAAAGAAGTTCAGCAGACCGTTCCGTCCAACATGTCCAAAATCCCAAATCTTCCCGTCCAGAACAAATCTGCTATCTTAAATTTTCCGGATTTTCAGTGAAGCGCGTGAATTAACGGTCCGATAAAATTCGAATAAAAACGGAACGGTAGCATTAATTTTTTTAAGTTGACTTATCGATAAAAATACTTCGTACTGATTCACTTATCAGCAATTTAAATTCAATTTAATCTCTTATATCACCCACAAGCACTGAGACAAGCAAATAAAGTACTGAGACTCTAGCAAATACTGAGAGTCTCCTCAAGGTTTGACTCAAAGAAAGGTAAACAACTGAAGGAAGCAAACCTTCTCCGACACAAGTTCCTGTCAACATCAAAGAAAGAACCAATTAAGAGTAGTCACATCAGAACGAGGAATGAAGAAGGTACCTATAGGCATACACGAACTCCACTTAATCAAGAAAGGGAATATTAAAAAAAAAACAAGTATTTACTTATTACTTACTCATTATCCTAACATTTCACGCAATTGCTCATTTTAGATGTTGAAAAGATGTATAACTCGGAGCATTAAAGAAAGGAATCTAAAATGGCGGCATGTACCTGTGATTTTATTGCTCAGTGATACAGACAGCATAAAAAGTTGTTTCTTTAATATTTTTTTTGTAATATTGTTGGTCTTTTTTAATATACAAGGTGAAATTTAATCAACCGCCAGAATTCATACTGTAGACTCGCTTAGTGATCAGGAACAATGTGTACTGACATCACCGGCGAAATTTGAAAAAAAAACATTTTTGCTCCTATACTGCCTAGACTAGAAATTGTATTTGAACTAGTCCAGTTCACATAGGAAGAAAAATATTTTTTTTGGGATTTCGCAAAAAAGCGAGTGGAGCAAGCTTGAGCGGCAAATCCAGACTATTTTTTTTGCATGCAGTACGCAGGTGTGCGACTGAAGACAGATATACTGTGTGAGTGAGAGGGGATGATGATGGGCGCCATCTAAGATTCCTTTCTTTATTGCTCTGGGTTATAACAAAGATTATGATGTAACTGACCTGTAAAAACGTAGTAAAAAAGTATGTTTTTGCCACAGAACTAGTTTTTGCTAATGCTAGTACTGATCCTAGAACATCAACAATAACTTTCGATGATTCGTTTTAAGAAATAAGAACTCTCCTAAAATAAAAATGAAAAATAAAAAAATATTAATTTATTTTTTACTAAGTGAAGTGTCTATTGGTTTCTGCAAATTAGAATTTCAAATTTTTTGAAATTCTAATATTTTGAAGTTCCTATTTACGGAAACTAATGGAAACTTTGCATTCGCAACTTACTTAGGTAATAAGGTTTTTTTGAATAACTATCGAGTGAATTTTGAATTTAAGTGTTCTGTTTCAATTAACTAGAAAAAGGCGGGTTTTTCACAAAAAAGCTGCGAAACCGCTCTTAAATAAAAATTTGCTCTCACCGGACTAGAATAGTTTATAACTATTCTTTATCTACCTCGGAGAAAAGTGGTTGTGACAGACAGACAGACAGGCGGACATGTATTATTCACTTATAATTTTGTAAGCTCTTAAGGGGGTATATCGTCAAGAGAGACACTTTTTGAAGTTATTTATCTGCTGTTCAAAAGACATCTGAAGTTAAATAAATTACTATAACAATTTTGGAACCTTTTTCTAGATTTTAAACTATCAGAAACGCGATTGGAGGAATTTCACTTAATAGACATAATTATTGAAATTTACACTTTTTTTGATATTCTGACAAATTAGGATATCATACAGACTTGAAAAATATGTATTTAGATGGGTTTTACTAATACCTAAATTACTGGTTATGGAAATTTTCATAGCTATTTTAGTTAATTTTGTATTAATTTTAAACCGAAATTTTGTTAATTTTGACCGATTTCGTCCCTCTCGCACTGCGGGTCTTTCCGCCTGGAGTAACGGGGACCTTTGAACGGAAGATATATCACCTTAACAAATTTTGATACAGTTTTTATTGTAAGGTGTTTTTTTGAGAAGGTACCGTGTTAACGTAAATGTACCATTGCCCTATGAGGAAAGATTGTTACTTTCTGTTAAAGTACTCATACTACACTTACTACATACTACACAAACATCCCACTCATTGAAATTTTCTGAAAAGAGCCTGCATGAACTGAAAGCGAGGCTGTATTCATTGTCGAACGTTATGAAGTGGTTATTGAATCAATACTAACACAGGTCTGTGGTTGTCAAAGGGCCCTTCAATGCAGAAACAAAGACCAAGCCCGACAAAACCTCTGTGATATTAAATAAATCGAATTCAGAACAGTCCGACAGAACCTCTATTAGATTAAACGTCAATAACTTTGCCCAAAGTGCATGATTTAACATAATTTTTCTTGTTTAGAAATTTAAAATTGAAAATCATTTTAGTCTGTTGCATTTGACGGCAATAGTTCAGTGTTAGTGAGGTTTATAAAGCAAGAGTTTGAAATTTTATACACAATTAGTCATGATCTTCTCAAAACATACTTAAAATGCTGTTTTAACTTTGTTTGGACATGATCATGATTATTCGTGCATTAAATTTTAAAGTCATACTACATAAACCTCACTAATACTGAGTTTTTGGCGTCAACTGCCACATACCAAAATGATTTATACTTGCGATTGTCGGCACTTAATGAAACATAGAAAGCATCTTGATTTTGAACACAAAAACTAGTACTATTTGTTTCATTAAATATATTTGTTGCACTTCCCAACCGGTTTCGGAAATCAATCCATCATCAGGGGATACAAAATACTTATTATTTTAATATACGAGCAATAAAACGACAAACGTGCAGTTCATCTATTTTCGCAGCTGTTTAGTTAGATATGGAAACAGAATTATATAAGTGTAAAAATATGAAAAAAATGTAAATATACATATTTTTGTTGTTTTTTAAAGATTTATCGAAACCAGTGCAAGAAATATAGTAAAAGTATATGTTTTTACAATCAAATTTTCAATATCTACAATTTGATATCCATATTATATTTTTAGGATATTACCTATTTTTTATTTTACTCACTTTTGCTTTGGAAATATTTTGAACAATTTAAAATTTTTGATTTTTTTTTACACCGTGATATGTAGGCAAATTAATGCTATTTTTGTGCTAAATTTTATGTATTTATCTTTAACGGTGCTAAAGTTATGAGGCTGTGACATACGGACGGACAGATAACGGAGTCTCACCATAAAGGTTCTTTTTGTACCTTTTAGGTACTACGGAACCCTAAAAACTGGGCTGGTTTTGTTTTTGAATTGACGCCCCGTTACGCGGTATTGGTTGTGACAAGGTTCACAAGCCAAATTTAGTTTTTCCGACGGAACCTTTATTGAACCTACTAATCAGTACAAAACCTTAGAGCCTATAAGAGGTTTCAATGCGAGAATGACGTCATTGAAGATCGTAATGAGTTCTGTCGCTGACAGAAGACTCTTCAACAGAGAGACAGCAAGTCCTCCTTTGAATTGAGACACGCGATTAAACTCTTATTGCCTTAGCAACAGAAATTATTTTTGACTAGCTTGTGTGCATAAAAAACCTGGATGCTTTCTATGATGTTTGGTATTGAAGCAAAAGTGAAAAGGGATTGATTTTTACTCTGTAGCATATTACAATTATACCTTGTCGTAGTACAAACACATCCTTATGGTTTCAAATCCCTAGATTGCTGCCAAAGAGATGTTAAAGCCTGTCTCGGTTCTTGCATTTGTGTGGGAGCGAGGCTGTTGTTTTTGCTCATCTATAGGGGCTGGGACCGCCGGTTGCCAAATAAAATTCGGGATAACAGAAAACACGATGCAGGTTTATTGTACACCATTCGATCAAGGAAGGCAGGAAGTAACAGATACACAGGAAGTTATACAAAAACATTTCCATAGAGAAAATTACCATTTCGATGTTGCTATAATATGCAACAGCATTCTCTCAATACTCAGTCTAAGTACCGCACCTAGGAGCACAAAAATATCCTTACTCGGCTTATGGCGAATGGATACGCCAACTGTAATTTGGACCTGTCTTTGAAGGCCTACTCCTCCCACACGGGTGGTCCAAAAACTTTCATAAAAATATATGATAGGCATTATAAAGTCAAAAATAAATTTTAAGTTTCATAAACTGTTTTTCTATTGTAAGTTTTGACAAAAAAAATCGAAAGTCATCGAAAGTTTCACATGATTAACACAATAAATTCTCTTACTCCTTCCAAACGCCTAAAGCGATTTTAATTATTTCACCAAAATTTTTAGATCTAAAAAATTTAAGTTCAACATTTTTTATCCGTTCATGGCGTCCATGTGAAAAGTATTATTTTCTCCTATTTTGCGCTAGCCGGAGACGCAAGTGGTTGTCGTAACAGCCACTTTTAAAGGTACGCTGAAATTAACATTATTTCAATGTCGTTTCCGTTGATATTTGTACCGACACACATCGAGTTGCTTATTTAGCGTGGTCATACGCCTTATTACCCCTCAGCCACACGTTGCTCTTCGCGCTGCTACTCGCGTTACCGTGATGTTGCCCTGCCCTACCCAGCCAGACACTGCTCCACTTGCCTCACTCATCACTACACTCTTCGCGTGGCCATGCGCCGGCGCCGACGCAATTCGCTTGGATTAAATTATATCAAGGTGTGTTAATTTGAAGACCATTTCGAGATTTAGGTTTAATAAGCCGTATTTTCGAACTTGTGGTCTAAAAAACCTCATGACGATGAATATTTTTACGAAAAAGCTGCAACTTCCATTTGCATTTAAGTGACGTCACTTGAGAAATGGCTGTTTAGAAATGTGTCCTTTGCTATCAAGATAAATTTATAATAATTTTCTTCCGACTGATTTGACAGCTGGATGACGTATGAGTAGACAGACAGAGACAGAGCACATTTTTTATAAGCAATCATACATCACAATCTGTATATTGCCTAAAATTGTCAAGTGACGTCATATTGGACAATTCTTTAAAAAATCATAAAAAATAATGGTTAATTTATATAACAAAATAATGAAAACTGAGTCCTAAATTCTCTGAAAAAAAATTATCTTTTAAAAATTAAGCCATGGGAATTGATAGGCCGGTGGCGGCGCGCGGCGGCGCGGTGTACCTGCAAAAATCAACGGTAAGCTTCTCTAAAGAGCGCTTGATGTGGACTGTGGCAAAGAGTACTATGAATAAACGGGACTGCGGTGCGCGTAGCGCGAGTGTGTGGCTGGCTAGTTGTAGTCATCGCCACCTACATTATCGGGCCTTTGACTCGCGCACAAAAAACCGACAAAAACGGGAGCGGTGGGCAACCTGAGCGGGCAGCGTGAATAACGCAGCCACACGACATCCCTCCTGTTTGTTTATCTACCCCGTCCTGCATTACCTGCTGTCCAGCACCACTTCTTAAATGTTACCTATAGATATGTACTTGAATCGTGCCAAGTTTCATCCCAGCAGATTAAAATGCTTCCAATCTCAGTATACTGAGATCCCGAAATACCGAGATCTCGCATGATTTCTCGCTTACTGCAAAATTTGAAGTACGGGATCTGCGAGATTTCCGAGATGCTTCTGCATCGATGAAAAACTTACCCCCGGTTTCTGAAAGGCCAATCAATGTTAACAGTAGATTAAAAAATAATTATCTGCGGATTAAGCCAGAAAAAGCGGGAATTTTACCTTGAAATCAAAAATTAACTAAGTTAATTATTGATTCATCACTATTCAGACTTCATATATGCTTAATTTTCACCGTTATTTGCGGTTAAAGTTTTTTTAATCTACTGTTAACTTTGATTGGCCATTCAGAAACCGGAGGTTAGTTTGTCACAAAAAAAGCAAATCGGGGGGAAATTAAAGCGTATTTCAGAAGATGAAGTTTAATGCTTTATTTATCACCCGTCGAAGCCGATGATGCTGAAGTACCCCTTTCTATTGGGGCAGAAAAGTATGTTCAGAGTCAAGCTGGTGATATCGCCAATATAGAAAAGAACTCGTTGACTCAAGCTCTAACATTGCATGAGGAGCCAGATCAAAACTTTTAACTCCACCATGACAAGTATTTGTCAATCGCCCGCTTTAATTCCTTTAATTGAAACCATCATAAGCAAAGAGATGACTCTTTATGAATCAGGAGGGTAGATGGGTAAATATTTAAAGTTAGCACACAATGCCTTAAAGTCTGTAGTGCCTACAAGTGAAGCTGAGCGGGCATTTTTCACTGCCAGTTCTCTTGCCAACAAGATACGCAGTAGTTTAGTAGAAATACCCGTAAATGAAAAAAATGGTAATGGATCTAACAAATATTTAAAACTTTAAGCGTGCTATGTTTTACTACTTACTTTTAAACATTTTTATCGAAAAATGCGGGATTCCGTTATACCGAGATCCCGCACCATTGAAAATGTTTGATCTCACCGATACCGATATACAAGGGTGTGTTGGATTGGAAGCCCTAGTTGGGTACGTTAGCCTGATCCGTACCATGCCAACAAGAGGAATGGATGAAGAGATCCTTCATGCAAAAGCTAAATTATATTTTTTCGGATTTGGCAGTTCAAAACGTGCATATTTACATAATTTTCTGTAAAGTGCATATTTTTCAGAATGTGTTTGTGCCAGTTTTAAATCGTAAAGACATAATTTAGGCTTACGGAAAGCAGCAATGAGGTCCTGAAAATGATAGCGGACAGAATGGATGCAGCTGTCTTCCGGAGGTTCACGGAGTTGCACATTCTTCGTAGGGGTCGCTGAACCACTTGGCTAGCTGGGTCCATCCTGTTTATATTTTTATTTTTATTTTTTGTAATAACTTGCTGATACTAACATAGTTATAAGGTGTGTCATGTCATGGTGTATTAGCAATGTTAAAATGATTAACCGAATCAATGTATAACACGACCAGGAATATGAAAAAAAGTGACTAGCAGTGTCTAATGACAGCGGTTGGTGGTTCAATCGTTTTTTGATGAAAAAAATACAGAAATAAGTCTGAGTGATAAAGTTGGTGTATTATTTAACAAATCTTACTAACCTCTATGGACTTTATTGTCCAAAAATAACGTTTTTTTTTAAATAATTATACAGTAAGTATGGTTCGACAATCAGATTATTTGTTTTTGCACAAACTTTCTATACGTGCGTATCTGATTTCCGTCTTCATACTGTGATCTATTCGTCTAAGCCCTAAGCAAAAGAATATATTGGAACTTAGGTATTATTTTGGTAACAGGTGATCTGTCGTGCTGGCTTCCGTATATAGTATATGTACTGTACGTACATCTTATAAATATTCTCTTTATTGTATCTTTGTCGTGATAGAATGTAGAGCCACATTTTATTTACCGATGAACAAAGAACGATATGAAATATTGAAGAGTGTTTACCTTCTTCTTATAGCTCGCTGAATATTCAATGATTCAGTGAAATATTGCTTTTATCGTCTATTACTTCTGTGAACGGGATACCCAGTTATTGAATAACTGAATTTTTATACTTTTACAGTTTGTTATTAATTTTGTAAGTAGGTATCTACTTTTAGTTGCAAACTTAAAACAATTAGTTACTACGGACATATTATATTGAAGCAGATTTTTATACTTTAACAGTTTGTTATTAACTTTGTAAGTACCTACTTTGAAGCAGATTCTGAACGCTTTAATTTTAGTGGAAGTGCTGTCAAAACCAAATTTTTGTGATTGCAGAATAGTCCATAGCTGTAAATTAATTTATAATATTATAAACGACTGATGATGGCCTCATTGAAGAGGCCGAAATATTTCGCAAAGTTTGCTTTTATTGTTAATATTTGATACTTGCAAATATATAGGTCAACAATATTTATTTATGTATATTATCCTTCATAATTTGATTTAATATATAACGAGATACTCATTAGTTATTTAGAATATTAATATCAGATAACTTGACTTTTTTTTATTTTTTATACCTACATTAACTTTCAATTTAGATTTCTTGATAGTAACCTCTTTGAACATCGCTTATTTATTTATGCCAAAGGTTAGGTTAATATTTACTATTTTTATGGTCAAATGTGAGTTTTATTTGCAAAGAAAACCTTATGTCAGGGGTGAATAACATTTGACACGCGTGCCGTAGACGACAAGAAACTTCATATATTCGGGACAAAAAAGTATGAGCATGATTTGGCACCCATAATGAAAAAACAGATGTAACAACTTTTTTTATTATGTACTTGTGTATTATGTATGGACGCCAGCATGATAGGGTACCTACCTGTTGACAGTTCTTATTTTGGGGTCGCAGCTGTTATAATCGTTTACAAAATAATAACATTTAACGGACTGTAAAAGGAAATAGAGTTTATGAGACAAATAGAATAAAACATTTTTTTTTTCGTTACCGTAAATTCCTGCTGTCTTGCAGTTTCTTATCTCTTAACTAAAGTAGATATAAGTACTTTGTATGGTATAAGTTATAGCATGTAACAGAAATGATAAAAAAAAATGTAAAAAAAGACATGATTGACATTTTGCGATTAAAAAGTATATCACGCTCCTCGCACCTGTGATTCAAGTAAGTCGCGTCGCGTGTATTAAACACTGTGCTACGGGCATAGATATCCGTGGCTACAACCGATGGTCAACATATAGGCTACAACGGGTGTCGATAAGTTAACCGCCAAGCCAAAAACGGGGCGAAAGGCTGTTCCTTCAAATCAGAAACTACGCGGACAATAGAGTAAACTTGACGGTATAATAGATATTTTTATTTGTTATCCAAACAAAATATGTGTCCAAAGGTTTGCCATCCCTGCTTTGGGTAATAAAGTGTGCCGTGAAATAGGGTCCTCTAAGAGTAAGACTCACAAAAATGAAGGAGGAAAACCTTCGTCTAGATTTATTTGAGGCTGTTACCTTAACTCGTAACTTTTCTTAGGGTCATTTACCACCACGGGTAAGATGGATTCTGTTTTTTAATAGTGTTCAACGTCTACTTACTGGAGCCATATTTCAGGGTGCTACATCAATTATTTATTTATTTCATCCATCCATCAGCCTTTTTTTTCGTCCACTGCTGGACATAGGCCTTTCCAAGATTTCGCCACTCTTGGCGGTCCTCTTGGAAGTAATGCCCATGCTCACACACGCTGGGCAGGCGGGTTGGTGAGCACGGTGCCACAACCTTCGCACTAGTGACGCCGCTGCCCGTTACCAGTCTGTTTTATATAAGGCCCGGCTGTTGTGAATGGATGTACCGCCATCAATTGGTCCCAGGCATGGTGGGCCACCTAGTTTTATGCCTGTTCGAGAGCTGTCCTCTTACTCTCCCCCGAATAACTTCGAGGGGGTTTCCAAGTAAGATGGTGACACATATTAGAGTATAAACTATTAGGTTAATTCAATATACTTCTTCTACGCTTTCCTTAAATGCATTATTTTTGTAGGAACTACTTAATTCCCATAGCATAATTTCTAAAAGATTATTACACACAATATACCTTTTTATTTGATTTTATATTTATTTACAATTTCTTATATCCTTGCTGTCTATCCTTGCTGATATTCTAGAATAATTACCAGACGATCCAGAGACACGACACAATACTAAAACTAATATACATTGATCTAATGTACATAATACGAGTACATATACAGCAATACCGGGAAAGTATATGGAGTCGTTTTACTACGTTCAGTAAGAAGTTAATAGTTTGATAAATTAGTATAACAATTTCGGAACCTTTTTCTAGTATTCTGGGATACAGAAACTCGATTAAAAATCTTTCACTCGATAAAAATAATTATTAAAATGAGGTCTTCAAACACACGCTTTCTCATAGTTTGACAAATAATTATCATGTAAAGACCCCAAACATATTTTATTACTTGGTTTTTTACAATATCTACGTTTAAGTGATTGAAATTTTTTCTTGTGATTTTAGTTTTTTTTTTTATATAAAATAAAAAAGCAATTTCTTTAACATTCTCCCTGAACCGGTCCCTCTCACACTGCGCCTTTTTCCGCTTGGATTGACACTGCCCTTTGAAAACTAGATGCCTCACCTTAACAGTCATTTGACCGTTACCGACTTCCGTGGACTTTGCGGAAGTCCCTAGACTCTTTTCACTCTCCCATATTCCAGGTGACGATTTCTTTCGCTTGCGGCTCCGCCTGCGTTTATTTATTTATGTGCTCCGTTTTTGGCTTGGAAATTATTTTATTAACACCCCTTATAGCCTTTGTACTGACCAGGGTCACAACTATAATAATAAGGAAAACCGCATCCAAATCCGTTGAGTGGTTCTCGAATTAAAACGGAACAAACAGACAGACAGACAAAAATCCATAAAATTAAACCATGCCGTTAATTTTTTTTTAATAAATATGTATTATAATGTGTAGATACGACATTTTTACTTCTTTACACAGATATATCTAAACAAGGGGATCAAACTGACCTAATTACAACTGGAATCTCAATTTGGCTGTGGTATTTTCTCATAGAACTTTAACACTGATGCCCCAAAAAATTCTTTCAGATAATTTCGAAAGAAAACTTTTTCGACAACTTAAGACTGTACCTGAGCCTAGAGCATGACCAACTCCAGGCTGTCTAGGATTCGTTTGAAGAAATTCGGACACTCCTTGTATTGAAAAAAATATATTTGGTTTATTAATCTTTCCTCTAGGGATCTTAAACAATGTACTAAGATTTATACTTTTGTCAAAAAAATTTTTTGCAACCTCTTTTTTTTTTTGTTTTCAAACGTTCGCTTCAAGAACGCGGTTAAGAGATCAACTTGTTTTTTTTTTTCATAGTATAGGTAATAAAAATATGAAAGTATATCACCTAAATTCAATATTTTTTTCCCTACAATATATTTCAGTATCAGCTAAAAACACACCAATTTGTTGTTTCGCTGCGTGATCAATCACTAGAATCGTATAAGAAAAAGAGGCCAAAGAGCCAACATATAATCGCCTCCATGAAATGCAAATAAAGTCTTTGCCATTAGACTTATTGTGCTGGACGGGTAATAAAAAAAGTTGCTAGGGTATGCCATCCTCTTAAAAGAGCAAAATTCTATTACGGACCTAAACGAGGACCGAGAGCATTCTAATAAACGTTTATCCGTACAATATTCAGCTATTTACGAGTCTCAAGGCCTGCCTTTCCTCTGAAAAAACCGCGAAATGGAAAAAGAATAATTTAAAGTTTCAGACATAAACATTTATTCTGGTGAACAAGGCAAGTTGTTCGCCTCCCGTGGGCAACATTCGATTGAACAAATTATGCAAAAAGTTCCTAGCTCAGGTGTGCGTGACCGCTGGAGCGATAAAATGCACATTACCTTCGCAGATTTAAATTTTACCTTTGGAATTCCCATTGCTTAATTTTTAAAAGATTTTATTTAAAAATTTTTTCGGAGAATTTACGTCATTTTAGGACATGGTTTTCATTATTTTGCTATATATATTGACCATTATTTTTTTATGATTTTTTAAAGAATCGTCCGATGACCTTGTCACTTGAGCATTTTAGACATAAAAGTGGTCTGTCTCTGTCTGTCTACTCATCTGTCATCTAGCTGTCAAATTAGTCTGAAGCAAATTATTATAAATTTATCTTGATAGCAAATGACACATTTCTAAACAGCCATTAATCAAGTGACGTCACACAAGGGCAAATGGAAGTTGCAGCTTTTTCGTAAAAATATTCATCATCATGAGGTTTTTTAGACCAAAACTTCGAAAATACGGCTTTTTAAACCTAAATCTCGAAATGGTTTTCGAATTAACACACCTTAAAATAATTTAATCTATGCCAAAGTTCATATAAATAGCAAATAAAAACATCAAAATATATTTTTCTGGTCATTAGGCATTAGGCAGGGGCGTACCTTCCAAAGGGACGACAAATTAGGCAACTGCCTGGATCGGCCGGTCGTTAATAGGCAGTCGAACTGGCAAAGTCATCTAAACTACCCCTCTTCTAGCTTAGAACTTAAGCAAGCAAGCTAAGTTTGTTAGGAGACGCAATTGCCTGCAAATGGACTAGGAGCAAACGTCGGTAACCTTATATGTATCGAGTAACATTATGTACAGTTAGCAAAAACAAAATACTCTATCATCCATCTCATTATATCTCCTTGCGATGGATAAATCGCCAAGCGTTCAAACATAGAAATTTATTTCTGTCATAGTTTCAAAATACTCTAGGTTGCGCGCCAGCCAACCCTATTAATTTTGATGTAGTTTTTGTTTCTACACAACTACAAATTGGTCACATCTTGCTGAAACCGATGCTGGATTGAATTTTTCAAATAAATCGATCTTTAATAAAATCAGGCTGACTCACGTTAGTACCAACATAGGACGCGTAACTTTATTTTACTAAGCACCTTTTAATACGATCTATCGAACGTAGAAAGGCCCTACTTGTGACCCTTAGACATAATTTTTTTGTCAGAAAAACATTTTTTTTTTTGCTGACTATACATAATGCTCCAGGTTTTCTTTACTACACATTTCCGAATTGGTCACATCTTGTTACTCGATACGTAGGGTTACGCGTGTAGTGTGTGAACTTCTGAGTCTATGCGTGGATTGAGGCGAGGAGCGGAACGCGTCTTTTGAAGTGGATATATATATATATTTTTTTTAAATTATATTTTACACAAATTTCAGTACACAATATTCGCCAAACTGCTAAACAGTTTGTTGGCGATACGCTCTTACAAATTTTGATTTGTAATTCTATTCTCGCGCCTCGTACGGGAGACCAGTTATAAATTTGAACGTCACTTCCATGATCGACTTCACGAATAAATTTCGCAGATCAAGGCATTTTCGTATTTAGCACCGAACAATAAAAGTTTTGACAGGAAAGTTGTCTCTTGAAAAGAAATCTGGATAAACTTTTTTTTTGACGAAGGATAATTTTATTTCTTATTACAGATTATTACGTGTTTCAATCGTTTAATATTTATTATTAATTATTAATTATAGCTTATCTGATTGGAATATTTAAAAAAAATTACCGACTTCGACTTCGACATCGCCATCAGAAAGTAAATTTTTAATGTTTTAATGTTTTAATTTTTTAATTTTCAAGTGTAATAATTTAATAATTATTTTTTGACTCGATGGTTGATAAAAAGACGCAACTGGGCCCTCTCCTGGACAGCGGGTGCCCCACAAAGTGCGAGTCGGTGCCGCCGCAAAAGCATATTTCTTTGCGACGTGGAATGTCCGTTCCATGGTTTACCAACATAGCCGCTGTTACGAGGACAGCCCTGATTTCCGAAGAACTAAGAAAAATGATCATCATAGATGTTGAGGCTCTGGGTGAGACACGACTCTCTGGCTACGCGGGAGTATTGTATAAAGAATCAGTGTTTTCACAATATTTCGGAAGGGTCACGACACCCGTGAACTTTGCATTCACGTTCAGCTTCGCTATCAAGTCTAGCTTAGTGATATATCTATTAGAAATACCCATCGGAATAACTGAAAGATTGATTCGCTGCAAACTCAGTACCGGTTGCGGTAAACCTTTCATAATACTAAGTGCGTACGCTTCTATGCAAATATATATATAATATAAGCTTTCAGAAAAACACGAATAGTTTTTTCAAAATTTTCTGATGACGTTGTGGATGGTGATGGTGATGATTATTATAATTTCCTTAATTCCTTCCTCTGTGATTGGGAAAAGAGGCCACTTGAGATATTTATCGCCGCTATTAATTCCTGCCTCTTTGGCAGAGTAAAGAGGTGACTTAAGAAGTACCTACTTTAATAATGAGCGTTTTTCTCATTGTCTTTTTTTTCGTTCTTAGCTTTCCTCTAGATGTCGCTGTCCATGTCACCATAGATAATTATGTTTCGTAGCAATCAATGTCACAAAGTGATTTTTAGTTTGTTTGGAGTCTACAAACTTTGTCTTTGATTATGTTGCTTAAATACACGACAGTGCCATCTAGAAATCTTATTGAACACTAAATTTGACACAAGGAAAAACGCTCATTAACGGTTGTCTCTGACACAGCCCGCTGCTTGTTTTTTCTCCTCTGAACGTATGCATGAACAGTCAGAAAAACTGAGACAAACGCCCATTTGTGAGTTTCAAGACGTGTACGAACCCGAAACTGTCTCACTTTTGGCCTGCTTCACCCATTACAAGAAGTGCGCTCTGTCTTGATTTTTTATTTCATCTGAGTTTACACGTATAAGTCTAGTTTCCTAAATATCAACAAATTTGTCAAAATGAAACAGCGCACTCAGTGGATCGCAATAAAATAAATACTAAAGAACTTGATACTTTGCGACATAAGTTGCATCACAGCCTCTGCAACGAAGTAGACAGCGAAGAAGCGACGAGTGTTGAATTTGAAATGCGACTCCGAGCGGCATTTTATCTCCCACTTTTGTATTTCAGCTGTTTATTTCTAGAGAAAAGGTGGTTTCGTACAAAGAAATATCGGGGCGTTGAAATTCGTTTGATGTCTTTGTTTAATCTAAAATATCAAATGTTACCTTTTTGCTGCCGAAATCTTAACAATATTGAGTCAAAAAGGCCAAAGGCGTTGGATAGAAAACACGTTGAATAGGTAACTTTCTTTACAAAGCTTCTTCAGGAACGCCATTTGTTATATTATTGTTATTATTGCACTGTAACTGTTCGCGACTATAGCTACCTATTGATGTACACACTAGGATTAGTCACGTTTATTTTAAGTAAGGAGATAGTTATTTTGTAAATAGTTTTCTAAGCTTATTTTAAGAGCTGTATGTGATTTAATTAAAGTTTCAGCTTCAGAGTATTTTACTTAATCCAAATATATAAAATACATAGGTATAGGTATAATAGATAATTAGTTATTTGCAGTTATTGTAAATAAAATATGTTTTGATAATAAATAATAGCTCAGGTGAGCTCTGCACGGTGTTGCTTTGTTAGTGGGTTCAAAAGCAGTCTATCTCGCTCGCACATCTTCTCTTTCACAACACCCGACTGCTGCTCGCTCGCACATCTTCCCTTTCTCTCGCACACTATAAATATCTGCGGATTCCTTAGGAATCGCTCAGTATAAATATAAGCGTGGTTCCGAGCGGAACTTATACCCGTTCTGATCTTCTAACAAGCAACATCAGCAATACTAGCAGACCTCAACTGGCTTTCCAAGGAAACCTGTCTTTCTATTCAATCCCTGAACCAGCATTCGCCCAGTAATTAGTTGTGGGTCAGCGAAGGGGCCCACATTTATGGTCCTTCTACCCGAGGATACTGGATTTGAAAGACACCGAAGTACTGGAGAAAGGCACAGCGCGACGACCAGGCCGCCGACGACCCCTGCACACGTTAGCTGCTCACACGTCCGCACAGCGCTCCACGCTATTGAATAATGGAAACCCGAAGCAAGAAGTCTGCCAGCATAATGCCGACAAACTCCGAGTCTACAGATACTACGGACACAAGCGGCGGCGCCACCAACACCACAGACACGAATACTTTTGACAACAGCGGCACTACCAACGTCACTGACACCACTACCACCGCCACGTACGACGCTTCTAAGGCAAACCCGACGGAGAAAGGCGACGAACAGGTCGCAGACGACTCTTACACACGTCGGCCCCTCACACGTCTGCCCAGCGCTCCGCGTTCCATCGCTTCACACTCCAGCGCCTCACGAAGCCGTCGCAAAGAATTAGCAAAAGCTCGAGAAGAACTTCTACGCAAACAAGTGGAGTTGGCCGCCGCACGCGTCGCCGCCCTAGAAGAATCCTCAGATGAAGAAATCTTTGACGACATCACGATCCGAGAGAAAAACACGTCAGAATGGGTTCAACGAAATATATTAGAGCCGACGATGGAGCCACATAAACAAGATGACGTCACATGCACGCGGGAGGGGCTAACCATTCTGCAGCCAAATGAACGAGAGAGGGCGCCACTACAGTCCAGTGGCGCCATAAGGCAGGGAGCGGAAACCACGTACAACGTCGAACAGATTGATACTACTAACCAGCGAACCGTGCGTCCACCGTCGACGCGCCCGCCACACGACGCGAATACACGCAGAAAAGAGACACACGCGCCCGGGGCATACATCACACAGCCGCCGGCGCGATACTCTGAACAGCAAGCAAGAAACAACTTTAATTACCAAGAACTCGCGAATGCTTTCACACTCGCAGCACGCGCGGTTAATCCCAGTACTTCGTGGCGTAATCAAGAGTTACCATACTTCAACGGTTCGTCAAGCGATTGGCTGCCATTCAAAACAGCCTTTGAAGAGTCTGCTAGTCATCTCACTGAACAAGAAAACCTAGCAAGACTACGCAGAAGCCTGAAAGGAGTCGCACGAGAAACCGCTCAATGTTTGTTCGTCGGTTCTACTACGTCAGAGAAAGTTATGAAACTTTTACAATCAAGATTCGGACGTCCAGATGCATTAGTCATGGCAGAGATTAACAAGCTGCGCACACTTCCACGACTAACAGAAAACCCAAAAGATATCTGCATCTTCACTTCGAAAGTCCTGAATATCACCGCAACGATTCAAGCTCTGAACAAACCCCACTACCTATACAATACAGAGGTAGTACGTAACGTCGTCGACAAGCTACCATCAGCGCTTCGTTATTGCTACTACGACTACGCTGCTGAAGAACCAGAAGATCAGCCAGACCTTATCACACTCTCTGGTTTCTGGAAGTTTCTGGTAAGTTTCTGGAACGCACTGCCGACCGTTGCGGTGCATTTGCGCCCGCCGAGTTAATTACAAACACAGACCGGCGGGAGCACGCACCAATGAAGAAGCAAATACGCACCTATCATGTTGAAGAACCGACACCCACTATCATACTAGCGGTGTCATGTCCAGTTTGCAACGGCAATCATCGAGCTCCTGAATGCAACACTTTCAAGACTTCAGACTTAACTGCGAGATGGGAGTTAGCTAAAGAACACAAACTATGCTTCCGTTGCCTGAGAGTCCGCAAGTTTCGACGCACCTGCAAGTCTAAGAAGTGCAACATCAGCGGATGCGAGTACACACATCACCCGCTACTACACAGTGTCTATCCAACACGACACAAGCCAGAGAAGACGGCCAATACCACTGATTTAGCCACTATCGCCTCAGCCAAAGAGAAAGTCACGACGACGGCACTTCTGAAGATACTTCCGATACAAGTAGCCGGTCCAAAAGGCTCCTACGATACTTTTGCGCTCATGGACGACGGCTCTACATGTACCCTGATTGAAACTGCAATAGCAGACAAGATCGGCGCTACTGGACCACCAGCACCATTTTACATAGAGGGAGTAGCCGGCACAAAAATCGACGCCCTTCAAGCAAGACGTGTCAGCTTCAACATCAAGGGGCGCTACTCAGAAAGCTACGATATATCAGCCCGCACCATGGAGAGCCTTCAACTATCGCCACAGACTGTATCACGTGACATCATTCAAGCCAGTTCACACTTACAAGAAATTGAAGATCAGCTCGTTTATGAAGACGCAACTCCGACTGTACTGCTTGGACAAGACAACTGGCACCTACTTCTCACACACGACGTGCGACGAGGCGATAGATCTCAACCGGTCGCCTCTCTTACCGACCTCGGCTGGGTACTACACGGCGTGCAAGAAGTTAGAGCGAGACAGCAGATACACAGAGTCAACCACGTGACCATTTCAACAGAAAGCGAACGCTCTATGGAAGATATGATGAAGCAACATTTTGCACTCGAATCTATCGGTGTGGAAGCCAAACGCTCGTTCAATAACGAAGAAAAACGAGCTCTACAAATATTACACGAGAAAACACGGCGATTACCGGCAGGAGGTTTCGAGACAGGACTACTGTGGCGAAAAGACGACCTGTCGCCGCCGAGCAACTACGATACAGCTATGAAAAGACTTGAACTCGTAGAAAAGAAACTCGACCGTGATGAGAATATGAAGAAAACATACAAGAGTCAGATGCAAACACTAATTGATAATGACTTCGCCGAACTCGCACCTACTACGAAGCCAGCTAAAATTTGGTACCTGCCACACTTCGCAGTTATCAATCCACAAAAGCCAGAAAAGCTGAGAATTGTTCATGATGCAGCGGCTCGCACCAAAGGTTCCAGTCTTAACGACATGCTGCTTGCAGGACCTGACCTACTGCAATCACTACCGGAAGTACTCATGCGATTTCGACAAAGCCCGGTAGCAGTGACTGCCGACATCAAAGACATGTTTTTGAAGGTGACCATTAGAGAAGAGGACCGAGATATGCAACGATTTCTATGGAGAGACGATCGCCGCGACGGTACTCCTACTGAATACCGAATGAAGAGCGTCATCTTCGGAGCCACATCGTCACCATGTACGGCGATATACGTCAAAAATAAAAATGCAGAAGACTTCTAAGACACATATCCTGAGGCGGCAACAGCGATAATCAAGAATCATTATGTCGACGACTACCTATCAAGCTTCAACACAGAAGAAGAGGCTATTCGAATATCGTCACAAGTCGCCTACATACACAGTCAAGGGAACTTCCACTTACAACGATGGGCCTCCAACTTCCGACGAGTGCGCGCTGAACTAGCACCCAGTCAAAGAGAAGATGTGGTCCAACTTGACCCCGAGAAAATACTGGGAATGGTGTGGAATACCGAGACCGACACGCTGACATTTAATATCAACCGCCACAAGATTCCTGAGTACATCTTGGAAGGAGAGAAAACACCTACGAAAAGAGAGGCGCTGCGGACAGTAATGTCAATATATGATCGCCACACCCGTTACTATTCAAGCCAAACGAATTATGCAAGAGACATGGCGCTCGGGTATCGACTGGGACACAAAACTACAGCCTGCTGAAGCAGATGCCTGGAGGAGATGGATAGAACGAGTTAAACAACTGCCGCAGCTAGCCGTGCCGCGCTGTCACAATCATCTTGCGCGCGCACATGATATACAAATTCATGTCTTTGTGGATGCAAGCTCATCTGCATATGCTGCGGCCATCTACTGGAGAGTAGTCGACGAATATGGCCAAATATACGTCTCTCTCATTGCTGGCAAGGGAAGAGTCGCACCATTAAAGATGATCTCCATCCCAAAACTTGAGCTGCAAGCCGCCGTTTTGGGCTGCCGCCTAGCACAAACCTCCATTGAAGAACATGATCTGAAACCTTCAAGACGATTTTATTGGTCAGACTCACGCACAGTTCTCACATGGCTACGCACCGGCCCTCGAACATACAAGCCTTATGTCGCTCATCGAGTAGCAGAGATCACAGAGAACACCAAAACAAATGAATGGAAATGGGTACCGACTAAGATGAATGTAGCGGACGACGCCACCCGCGACACGCCACAAAACTTCACTACAGAGCACCGATGGTTTCGTGGACCCGATTTCTTGTACCTACCTGAAGAAGACTGGCCCCGCGAAGAAAATACTGCCACGGTCGAGATCACCGGTGAAGAGCGCGTGCACACTACAATCACACATACACGCTTGTCCGAGGCGCTACCCGACCCGACTCGCTTCTCAAGTTGGTCACGAGTCATGCGCGCCACAGCGCGAGTACTACAATTTATCGACAAGATACGTGTTACACAAAAATGCACGACTACACGCAAACGAACAAAGAAATCAGAGGAGAACGACCCCACTTGGAACAAGACGAAGCCAAAGTCGAGCACGCCAACAACACCGACTGCTACGAGCGCCATACGAAACGATAGAAAACTCATATCTATCGAAACAAGCGACCTACATCGCGCAGAACAATTATGGGAGCGCTCTCAGCAACAAGACGTCTTCGGTCAAGAGGTCAACGCACTACAAAAAGGGAACCCCCTCCCCTCCGACAGTCGATTATCACAGTTGTCTATCAAACTCGACAGCGACGGCGTCATACGGCTGAAATCGAGAGTAGCGGCAGCCGACAACATTACGCCTTCACAACGCGAGCCGGCCATCATCGACGGAAACCACCCGTGGGCTCGTCTGTACATAAACTGGACACACACACAGCTTCACCACGGCGGTTTCGAAACAACTGCGAACGAAGTACGTCAGCACTACTGGGTACTACGGTTACGTCACGCTGTCCGCAACGAGCTGAAAAAATGTCAATACTGCCGCATACGAAGAGCGAAGCCAGCGCAGCCATCGACAGGCAATCACCCACACAGCCGTGTGGCACACCACCAGAGGCCATTTACATACACGGGACTAGATTATTTTGGCCCTCTACAAGTAACCGTCGGACGTACACGACAGAAGCGCTATGGTGTGTTGTTTACATGTCTAACAACTCGAGCAATACACCTAGAAATCGCCGGAAGCCTGACGACTGACTCCGCTATCATGGCTCTAAGACGCTTCATCAACCGCCGAGGTTGTCCGACCGAACTCTGCTCGGACCAGGGAACGAACCTACGCGGCGCCGATCTAGAGATGCAACGAGCAGCAGAGGAGGCCATGCGAGAGGGGGCGTCGATACGTTTTATCCGGTGGCGCTACGTGCCCCCGAGTGCTCCATTCATGGCTGGGGCCTGGGAACGTCTGGTGAGGAGTGTGAAGACATCACTTCGAGTCATACTGCATGAGCGAGCCCCCAAGGAAGAAGTACTCGCTACACTACTAGTAGAAGTCGAAAACATCGTGAATAGCCGCCCACTCACGCACGTATCCACTGACGCCGAAGATGAAGACGCCCTCACGCCAAACCACTTCATACTTGGTGGACCGTCAAGAGTACCTCAACCTGGCATCTTTACGGAGCAAGACACCGCCGGCCGCAAAGAGTGGAGGATCAGTCAGCGACTCGCCGACATGTACTGGGCGCGCTGGGTACGAGAATACCTACCGGAGTTACAACACCGGCGGGAGCCGTACGCCCGAGGAGCCATCCAGTTGAATGACCTCGTCCTGATAGCAGACGGAACACTCCCACGCAACTCATGGCCGCGCGGCATCATCGTAGCCACCTACCCCGGCCCAGATGGAGAAGTACGCGCAGTCGACGTAAGGACCAACAAGGGGATACTCCGAAGACCAACAAAGAAGCTCGTAATTCTGCCGGTCACGCCAGAAGAAAAATAGTCTACACTATGAGTCGGCGAACACGAGATAATCTTCAGCTACGAGAGCTGCGGCGGGAGAATATGTTCGCGACTATAGCTACCTATTGATGTACACACTAGGATTAGTCACGTTTATTTTAAGTAAGGAGATAGTTATTTTGTAAATAGTTTTCTAAGCTTATTTTAAGAGCTGTATGTGATTTAATTAAAGTTTCAGCTTCAGAGTATTTTACTTAATCCAAATATATAAAATACATAGGTATAGGTATAATAGATAATTAGTTATTTGCAGTTATTGTAAATAAAATATGTTTTGATAATAAATAATAGCTCAGGTGAGCTCTGCACGGTGTTGCTTTGTTAGTGGGTTCAAAAGCAGTCTATCTCGCTCGCACATCTTCTCTTTCACAACACCCGACTGCTGCTCGCTCGCACATCTTCCCTTTCTCTCGCACACTATAAATATCTGCGGATTCCTTAGGAATCGCTCAGTATAAATATAAGCGTGGTTCCGAGCGGAACTTCCATTCCGCTCAGCACACCCGTGCCGAACGGTCGCCTCACCGTGCTCTCCGCTCTGCAGCCCGCAGAGCCACCTCGCGCCGACGAGCGGAGCTGCCCCGCAGCTACCGCCGCCGCCGCCGCCATCGGCCGCCGCCGCCGCCGCCATCGACGCAAGCAAGCGTCAGTCACCTCTGACGTCACGTAAGAGATCATCACACCCACTCACCCCCCCCTGCCACTGACGGCAGGGAGGTCACTCACTCGCCCCCTGCATTAGTGCTCTTAGTCCCCCCCTTTTTTATTTTGTACCCACACCCCCTCACCCCCTGTCCACTTCACCCCTGTCCACTTCACCCCCGTCCACTTCACCCCGTCCACTTCACCCCGTCCACTTCACCCCGTCCACTTCACCCCGTCCATTTCACCTCGTCCACTTCACCCCGTCCACTTCACCCCGTCCACTTCACCCCGTCCACTTCACCCCGTCCACTTCACCCCATCCATTTCACCTCGTCCACTTCACCCCGTCCACTTCACCCCGTCCACTTCACCCCGTCCACTTCACCCCGTCCACTTCACCCCGTTCACTTCACCCCGTCCACTTCACCCCGTCCACTTCACCCCGTCCACTTCACCCCGTTCACTTCACCCCGTCCACTTCACCCCGTCCACTTCACCCCATCCACTTCACCCCGTCCACTTCACCCCGTCCACTTCACCCCCGTCCACTTCACCCCCGTCCACTTCACCTCGTCCACTTCACCCCGTCCACTTCACCTCGTCCACTTCACCCCGTCCACTTCACCCCGTCCACTTCACCCCGTCCACTCCGCCCCGTCCACTTCACCCCGTCCACTTCGCCCCGTCCACTTCACCCCGTCCACTTCGTCCACTCCGCCCCGTCCACTTCACCCCATCCACTTCGCCCCGTCCACTTCGCCCCGTCCACCTCGCCCCGTCCACTTCACCCCGTCCCACTCACCCCGTCCCATTCACCCCGTCCCGAGTCACCCCGTCCCGAGTCACCCCGTCCCGAGTTACCCCGTCCCGAGTTACCCCGTCCCGAGTCACCCCGTCCCGAGTCACCCCGTACTGAGTTACCCCCGTCCCGAGTTACCCCCACTCTTTCCTAGCCATGGATTACGGTCCATGGATAGCGTTTACAAAAGACTTCTTCCAATCCCAAGGCCTCGTCTTCAACGAGAATGCCTTTGCAAGCCTCATCAAGGCTTCCTCGGAGGTCACGAACCCCCAAAGGTTCGAGACAGAATCCCCTGCATCTCCATCCCAGAGCATGGAGGTTTCGGACAACTCGTCCACCAATTCTGACCGTAAGAGGTCCGCCCCCCCCTCGATCTCCTCGAGTTCAAACAGTTCAAACTCTTCGGACAAAATGTCCAATGATGGAACCCTCACAGGTTCCATCAACAACGACGAGATCAACCCTTTCACCAGGGTTGAAAGTCGCAAAAAGAGGGTAAAGAAGGGAAAAGCCTCCCCTCCCCTCTCCCCCACAGAGGAAACCCCTGCCCCCACCCAGGCCACCCAGACTGCCCCTCCCCCGGCCACCCAGACTACCCCTAAGGTAGCCTCCCGCTGCGAGCCTCGCCTCGCAAAGAAGGAAACCCCCCCCGCCGTCTTGTTGCGAGACAAGTCCAAATGGTCGGCCCTCTCCAAGCTTTGTAGCGAGGAAAAAATCATCTACACACAAGCCACCAATACCGGCGTGGCCATCAAAATCATGACACCAACGATCGTTGACTTCAGGAGTCTCATTAAGCTCCTACTTCGCACAGGGTTCCCCTACCACACGCACGCCCTCGAAGAAGAGCGCAAAGTCCGCGCTGTCCTTCGGGGGATGCCGTTCGAGGTATCCAATGACGAGATCTTGGATGATCTAAAAAACCAGGGGTTCCCTGTTGAAGCTGTGCACAAGATGCACAGCAGCTCAGGGAAGAGATTCCCCCTGGCCCTGGTCATTATGACCAACACCCCGGCCGCTAAGGCACTCTTTAAAGAGGACCGCACAATCTGCGGGCTCTCTCGCATTAAAATAGAAAAACCCAACCGTCGCGGGTACCCCGCCCAATGCCGCCGCTGCCAACTCTATGGCCACGCAGCTGCAAACTGCACAGCCCCCCCAAGGTGCGTTAAGTGCCTAGACCCCCACAGCACTAAAGAGTGCCCAAGGTCCCTAGAAGACCTAACCCCTCCAGCCTGCGTTCTCTGTAACCAGGTTGGACATAAAGCCAATTACAGAGGCTGCCCCCGTGCCCCACGCTCCACCCTACCCAAGCCAAACAGGGTAACCAAACCTAAACCACTACCCCTATTACCCCCACCTAATAACCCAAACCACTTCCCTAGCCTTCCTAAACAGCCACAAGCTGCAGCCCCCCAGCCTGGCCCTCCCCCGACCAAGGCCTGGGCCCCAATTAGGACCCCCCCACACACACCACCCGTCGCCTCCCCCAGGACGTCTCAGTCACAGTCAGACGGCTTAACGCCCTCCCTGGCTGATGATATGAAACTAATCCACGACGTAATCTCGAACATCAATGTGCACGAGATTTCGTCGCTAGCTAATAAGCTGCGCGCTTCACGCACCCCCCAACAGCGCCTTCTAGCGCTCGTGGAGCACTCCCACCTCCTCACGTCATTATAATGTCTCAAGCCCGTACAGCTAGACAAAAACCCAAGGGCATCTCGCTCACCTCCTACAACTGCAGAGGATTACGCTCAAACCTCCCTGAGCTAAAACTCTATCTTCAGGAAAACGAAGTAGATCTACTTCTCCTCCAAGAGACGTTTCTTAAGTCTAAGAACCTTAAGGGGCTCTCGATCCCGAAATTCTCTCTTCTACGAAATGATAGAAGAGAAGAAGATCCCCTCGGAGGGACAGCCATTTATTATAGGAAAGCCCTCCACTGCTCTTCCCTTCCCACGCCTCCACTCGAGACCATGGAAGCCACTATATGTAGACTAGCTATGTCAGGCCATCCAACGCTAATCATAGCATCTATCTACATCCCCCCCACCAAAAAACCTGTTAAAAGAGACTTTGAAGCTCTCCTCTCTATGGGTGATTCGGTCATTATGTTCGGAGATTTCAACTCTAAACACACTGACTGGACCTGCCTAAAAACCAATACTAATGGTAGAAAACTCCTCGGCATAACAAATGCACTCGAGATCAATGTCTTATCTCCATACTCCCCGACTCATTATCCTGATAATACGGATCACTCCCCAGACGTTTTAGACTTTGCACTCACGAAGGGCGTGTCCCTGAATCTGAGGGCAATCGAAACACTAGATGACCTTGGCTCTGACCATCGCCCAGTCTCCCTTAGACTAGGTCCCCCAAATGACGTTCTACCTCCCCCCAAGACCTTTACAAATTGGGAAGGCTTCAAGAACACATTAGCTTCGGCCATAGATGCCCCCGAATCCCCCCTCAACCTCCCACCTGACTACTTTGATAGCACAGACAAAATTGATGCTACAATAGACATGCTAACGGACCTAATCAATTCCTCTCTCAAAGAGAACGAAAAGATCTCCTCCAAACCACCCCAACAGCTTCCCCTGGAAATCTCCAACCTTCTGAAAGCTAAGAGAGCAGCCCAAAGAAGAGCAGCAATCTATCCCACCCCAGATTACAGAAAGACCGCGAATCAATTGAGTCGCAAACTTAAGTCAGCTCTCTCTGAGCTCAATGAATCCCGTAGAAGTGAGCTCATGGAAAAGATATCCCCATCACACGTTGCGTTCTATCCAATGGCGAGAGCTCTCAGGATAGACGCAATCACTCACATTCCCCCTTTGACCTGCCCCGATGGCTCAACAGCCTTCGAGGACGAGGAAAAAGCAGAATGCTTTGCGGATAGCATTGCTTCACAGTGCTCTCCCAGCTCCCAACCAATTGACCCCTCCCACATAAAAGAGGTGGAGGACGAGATTCACTATCAGAACTCCCTTCCCCTCACCTCCGACCCCATCACAGTGACCGAAGATGAAATCCACTTCTTCATCAGAGGTCTAAAGCCCAAGAAAGCGCCAGGCGCGGACGGGATCTCCAATAAAGCCCTCAAGCACCTTCCTCAGCAAGTACTCACCTTGCTAGCCCTCATATTCAACGCTTGTTTTAATTTCGGCCACTTCCCAAAAGCGTGGAAAGAAGCCATAGTCATAGGTATTCCCAAACCAGGGAAACCACTCAACCTCCCTGCCAGTCACCGCCCAATTAGCCTCCTCAAATCATTGGGGAAACTATTGGAGAGGGTTATGCTTTCACGCATGAAAACCCACTTATTCCCAACAGATGGAGACCCGATCATCAACCCCTATCAATTCGGCTTCAGAGCCAGGCACTCATGCCCCCAACAAGTCCACCGTATAGTAGAATACATCCTAAGTGGATTCTATCCAAGACGGTATCCTACTGTCGCTGTCTTCTTTGACGTTGCGAAAGCATTCGACAAAGTCTGGCATGAAGGACTCATCTTTAAACTACACAAGACAGGCCTTTCCGACCGTCTTGTCCGCACGGTGGCATCATACCTCAAAGATCGCTCATTCCGCTTCAGACATGAAGGGCTGCTCTCCTCTCCACGCCCCCTAAGGGCTGGAGTCCCCCAGGGATCAGTTCTCTCCCCTATCCTCTACTCGTTATACACAAACGATATTCCCGTCCCCACAAACGGGGTACAGCTATCACTCTTCGCAGATGACACTGCTCTCTATGTCAAAGGACATAACCCCCCGACTATCCTCGCCAAACTCCAAAAGTCTATCGATGACCTTGGAGAATGGTTTCAAAGATGGCGCATCGATGTGAACCCTGAAAAGAGTTCCGCGATTCGCTTTGACCACAAACGCCGTCACCATGACAACCCCAACGTCCGAATGCTAGGTACCCCAGTCCCTTGGCATAGCACTGCCAAATACCTAGGAGTCACTCTGGACTCGAGACTAACTTTTGCACCCCACGTCAATAGAGTGACGCGCACAGCCCGCTTCTATCTGTACCGGCTTAACAGCATGTTAGGCAGGCACAGTAAAATGTCTCTCAGGAACAAGCGAACACTATACAAGGTCTGCATCCGACCTGTGTTAACGTACGCTTCCCCTGTCTTCGCACATGCGAACCCCAAAGTCCTGTATAAAATGCAGATAGTACAGAACTTATTCTGTCGGAGAGCGGCCAACGCACCATGGTACGTGCGCAACGCAGACCTCCATCGTGATTTGGAGCTACCCACCCTCCAACAATTCATGAAATCCCTCTCAGATACCTTCTTCAAATCTTCTGAAGAACACCCCAATCCATTAGTACGCGAGACAGTCTCCTATACTGCTCCGTCTATATCCCGATACAAGGTTCGAAGACCAAGAAACGTTCTCTCCGATCCCCCTGACAAACTCTCAGCCCATCTCAATCTCCTTCTGGAAGCCTTCGATGAGCTGAAGGCTCAAACCAAACGATCAGAGCCTAGCTCTTCCTCCCAACCCCCAGAAATTAACACTTAGTGTTCTTATCCAGCGGATGCCCCTATAGGGCTCCGCTAGCGCCCCCTTTCCCCAGAGGGGGTCGCTTCTGATAAAGGTTTTAAGACCCGTATGGGCCAAACCAAATTAGGTGGAGTTTAGTGGGTAGGCACTCAGTGAGTCCCACATAACCAACGTAACCGGTTACGTTGGTATGCTATGAGCATTCTCCACCTCCCTCCCACCGTGACCTCCGGAGGGTGCCTTGCTTGGGCGCAAAAAAAAAAAAAAAAAAAAAAAAAAAAAAAAAAAAAGAGCGGAACTTATACCCGTTCTGATCTTCTAACAAGCAACATCAGCAATACTAGCAGACCTCAACTGGCTTTCCAAGGAAACCTGTCTTTCTATTCAATCCCTGAACCAGCATTCGCCCAGTAATTAGTTGTGGGTCAGCGAAGGGGCCCACAGTAACATAAGGGGCGTCGATATATAGATTCTAAGAAATACTATAAAAAAATATTTACATATATATATACAACGTGTAACAGAAAGGTGTAACCATATTTTAAGAGCTTATTCAGTCAATGGCATAGAACAAAATTTACCTGTTTCATAGAAAAATGCAATGCCGCTCGGCCGAAATGTATGGAAAGGCAGTTTTTTCTTTTAGATTTCAGTGTTGGCTCCATAGTAAAAGTTGTTCTATGCCATTGACTGAATAAGCTCTTCAAATATGGTTACACCATTCTGTTACACGTTGTATATATAGTATATATATATATTTTTTATTTTTATAGTATTTTATTTTAAAAATCTTAACCTAGTTACATAAATGCACAATCAACAAAAACCCATAGGGTTTATCAGTGATTGCGGAGTTCGGTACTTATATTAAATTATAGTAGCAATAGGTAAGCATCTCACAACCATAGCTGGGTGGTGATGGCGGTCGGTCCGCACACACAACACGCTTCTGCCTGCCTGTGTTTATTATTCATTGTGAATACATGTTATTCTAACTTATGTACTCAACCTTTTCAAAGCAAATAAATTCCTCGGCATTGAAGTAATCTCTCATTCACTGTTCCAGTAGAAACTACACAATACGTACGAAAGCCTCGAAGTCACGTTCAGACAGTGATTGCGGGAACACCAGATTGTTTCAAATCTTGACCCCGGATACAGAAGAAATCAATCTGAAGGTTACAGATATTCTATCCCACGACTTATAACTTATAACTTTTCACCTAGCACATTGGTGTTATTTTATAAAAAGAATTATTTACAAAAAGAAAAATAAATTTATTTTATATTTTTTATTATTAAGGATATATGTTTTTATTGCGAAATCCATAGCTTTGAATACTCAGAATGCATTAAAAACTAGACATTTGTGCTTTTAAATTTGTTTCTGATTGATTTCTAGTTTGTAATGCATTCTAATATTTTTTATTATTTTATAAAAAGAATAATAAATGTGTAAGGTATCCTACTATTGAATAAAAGATAAGAAGTGAAGGCCTTCTAATAGTACAAATATTCTTTCTCATAAAGTCTTTTTCTGGTAGTAATGCGTGGACGTGCACTTTTTCTTAGGTGTGTAAACCCGGGAGCGCTACAAAACGCGCTTATCTTTCATTTCATTTCATTTATTTAATTCATTTCAATAAAATTGTATTTGAAATTATTCTTATATACTAGGTATGAACTTAAAGTCTAACACAGAATAGACAAATTAAAATTACACTACTAAAATACTAATACCAATTATAAAAATGTTAAAATAAAAAGTTCTTAGTAAAAATAACAATGGCTCGTCCTGGGGGCACGATCGTGCCCCCAGATATAAACTAAACTAAACGATCAAAATCTCAAAATGTTTACAACTCATCAACAGAGTCTGTACAGAGACTTCGTGAAGTAGAGTATCGTAAATTATATATAAAAATTCCAAATTCCTAACTAGTTTATTTTTAACAACAAATAAACAACATTGACAGTACCAAATTTCCTTTTTGTTTTAAAAATCAGGGCCTCGTTCAGCAGACAAATAACATAAATGTATCTATAATCTACATAACCCTCCCGCCGCCGCCGCCGCGCCGACACCGACGCATCACTCTATGTCCTTGATGGCTGCCCCGAGCCGGCGCTATAAAAACGGCCCCGCCTTTCACTAAAAGATTTTTTACTGGGCCATTTTTCCTTGTGTCAAATTTAATGTTAAAAAAGACTCCTAGATGGCACTGTTGTATACTTAGCAACATAAACAAAGACAAAATTTGCACAGATTCCAAACAAACTGAAAACCACTTTGACATTGATTGCTATGAAACATATTTTACCTATGGTGACATGGACAGCGACATCTGGAGGAAAGCTAAGAACTAAGAAAAAAAAACATCGAGAAAAAAGCTATGGATATGCCCGTCTTTTATTTTGAATCACTCACTTTGTGGTCACAGCTGACAAACTGTTTTTTTTTTTTTGAGGAATAAACATTGTACTCAAAATTTCCACATTGCGAAAAGAAATGGTTTGTTTAAAATACCATGTTACTTTAGGACAAAAAATGTTATCCACAATAATACTGAACGAATGCCTAGTCACGTAAAAGGTTTGTATATACAGGTTCAGTGGAGATTTAGTCTCAAAACCGAGCAGCAAGTTTTGAGAACGCCGTGGCCACTCACTCACTGTCATAGAACACTGCTCACTGTTTTTAAACACGGATTTCTTTCTTTTTTTTTCTAAGAAACATAGATTATCGCATACCAACTTGAAGATAATTTAATTTCATTCAATTAGTCGCACAAGTTCAATAATTTGATCAATAATTTACATTTCGGAACGGAATTTCTAAAGTGTGCGCTTACGAGCAGACATGTCTGCCCTATCCGAGCGGACGTCACTTTTAGTTACTTGCAGGCATGTCTGCCTTATCCATCTCAGAGGGTTAAGAGGCTATGCGAATTTGGTTTTGTCACTGTCACTCCAAGCAAAAAGTCGCAAAGTGCGAGAGGGGAAGATTCAGGGCAAAAGGGAAAAAAGTTGGTTTTATATTTTTATTTAAAAAAACTAAACTAGCTAGCAAAATATCCAAAATAACATATCTAGATATTGTTGAAAACCATCTATTAAAATATGTTTGAGTTCTGTGCATGGCTGCTAATCGTTAAACGAGGAGAAAAAGTGTGTTAAGAGACCTCATTTCAACAATTATTTCTATCAAGAAAAGTTTGTCCATACATGTTTTCCAAAATCAAATCCTTAGATTATATAGTCAAAATGCATATACCAGAAACTGAATACATTTTCCTTGTATTTCATGAAATACATAGAAAAGAAACACCCGTATTTTTTCACATATCGCCTTAAGAACCCGCTCCGTATTTTTCGTCCATTAGACGCGAAGTATTTTTTAAATATTTTTCTCATCTTTACCGCGATGTTTTTGTAAAAACCAGGGACATACACCAATTCATATTGGCCGTCCAAATGAAGTCCTAAAATTTATTTGATTGAATTGTTTCTCCTTTGCGAATTATTTTGGTACTTAGACATTATGAAGGACTATTCGGAACGGGCTCGTAAGTACCAAAATAATTTGTAAAAGAGAAACAATTCAATCAAATAATTTTAGGCATTCATTTAAACGGCCAATATGAAGTGATGTGTCCTTGGTTTTTCCAAAAACATCGCGATAAAGGCCAGAAAAATGTTTAACAAAATGCTTTGCATCAAAACTGTCTTCGTCGCGGACCGGGTTCTTAACAATGAGCTCTAGCTGGACAATGATAAGTTAAAATCTGCTCCTTTTTAATGTATGCGACCTGAAAAATTTAATTTAATATATTTTTCAATATTCTATTTTGGGTCAACATTCTACACAAAATGGCCAAATTTCCGGTCTGCAACTCAACCCGTCTACGAGCTAGAGACCCGTGGATTGCGGACGGACAGCAGAGCAGAACCTTAAGGCCCTACGCATCCAACACAATAATCGTATTAAGTAATTTTGAACTCAATGATACTGTCAGAAAGTCTACATTAGAACGCTCGCTTCGTGCGCTGCGAGCACGCATAATCGGTGAATTTGCGAGGTTTTTCTGGAATTTCTGAAAAAGTATTTCGAAATAAATAAAAATGGGTCAATAAGTGTCTTTAGTTATCTGTAAAGAAAATTCAGGAAAAGTTTTAGTTCTCTCCGTTGAACACCTTTGCTATAAACACATTTATTCGCAATTTGACGAGCTTACTTTGTGATTTTTTTCTATTGAGTGAAGTTAACTCAATTACGTTTTTAGATCAACTTGTGTTTAGAGTATATCCTCTTTTGTAACATATATTTAACTTGTATTTGAAGGAGATATCGAACTGACAATATTAATTAAACAAAATGCTCATTTTGGAATGGCAGGGCCTTAAGGGTCGGTATAATGTCAGATGCACAATTTCAAATGAGCATAAAACATTGTGTAACTTGGTCAATCGGTTTAATAAAAATAATATAGATAAAAGACTATAGGGCTGATATTCGTGCAGAAGCAAAAACGCAAAAGCTTTAAGTTCGCTCGATAGAAAAAAATTATGAAGTTACCTCTATATTTCATGTTTTTCGAGTGTTAAAGGACCTTTCTTAAAACAGTTTGCCTTGAAATTTGTATTAAAAATAAGAAAACAAATGACCCCGTATAATTGCACGGGGATTTTGAATAATTCTGTTTCGTTTTCATTTAATTTAACATCTAAGAATTGGCGCTTACGTCGATTTATTCTTAGACAAGGCGGCGACAAGATATCTCGGTCGCACGCGCTTTTTGTTCCATGCTTTGTTTCGTCACTCACCCGTCGGTTAGTTGTGATCGCTCCGTTGAGACGGGAGGGCTACGTTTTTGCGCTCTCGACGTCCCGGTTTCGTAATTTAAATAAATCTCGTAATTTGAAACATGGGAAATAAATGCAACCAATGTAAAAAATGGAATTAAAATGTTTTACGAGTGAAAATAAAGCAGTGGATGAAAGTAATGCAAAGGTACGCCATTACTTAACAAAATAAGTAGATAGGTCATGTTTTATTAAAGATGTTGAACTAAAGGTTGTCTCAATGGACTAATGAATATCGCTATGTTTTTCGTCTGAGGTATTTTTTTTAGCTTACAATTTAATATCACAATAAATATGGTTGATGGATGTGGAAGAGGCGAAAGAGTTGTGTCTGGATCGTAGCAGATGGAAATCTGTAGTCTCTGCCTAGCTGCCTACCCCTCTGGGAGACTAACAAAACCTTATCTCACCATCACCATCGGCGTATCGACGTATTCCCGTATCGGCGTATCGACGTATCGGCGTATCGTTGTATCGACGTATCCCCGTATCGACGTATCGTCGTATCGACGTATCGTTGTATCGACGTATCCCCGTATCGACATATCGACGTATCGACGTATACCCGTATCGACGTATCGACGTATCGGCGTATTGACGTATCGTTGTATCGACGTATCCCCGTATCGACGTATCGTCGTATCGACGTATCGGCGTATCGACGTATCGTCGTATCGACGTATTCTCGTATCGGCGTATCGACGTATCGGCGTATCGACGTATCGTTGTATCGACGTATCCCCGTATCGACGTATCGTCGTATCGACGTATCGTTGTATCGACGTATCCCCGTATCGACATATCGACGTATCGACGTATCGGCGTATCGACGTATCCCCGTATCGACATATCAAAGTATCGACGTATCGACGTATCAACGTATCGGCGTATTGACGTATCGTTGTATCGACGTATCCCCGTATCGACGTATCGTCGTATCGACGTATCGGCGTATCGACGTATCGGCGTATCGACGTATCGGCGTATCGACGTATCGTTGTATCGACGTATCGTTGTATCGACGTATCGTCGTATCGACGTATCGACGTATCGACGTATCGGCGTATCGACGTATCGTTGTATCGTTGTATCGACGTATCCCCGTATCGACGTATTGACGTATCGACGTATCGGCGTATCGACGTATCGTTGTATCGACGTATCCCCGTATCGACGTATCGACGTATCGGCGTATCGGCGTATCGACGTATCGTTGTATCGACGTATCCCCGTATCGACGTATCCTCGTATCGACGTATCGTTGTATCGACGTATCTCCGTATCGACGTATCGGCGTATCGACGTATCGTTGTATCGACGTATCCCCGTATCGACGTATCGACGTATCCCCGTATCGACGTATCGGCGTATTGACGTATCGTTGTATCGACGTATCCCCGTATCGACGTATCGTCGTATCGACGTATCGGCGTATTGACGTATCGTTGTATCGACGTATCGTCGTATCGACGTGTCGACGTATCGGCGTATCGACGTATCGTTGTATCGACGTATCGTTGTATCGTCGTATCCTCGTATCGTCGTATCCTCGTATCGACGTATCGTCGTATCGACGTATCGGCGTATCGACGTATCCTCGTATCGACGTATCGTCGTATCGACGTATTGCCGTATCGTCGTATCGTCGTATCCCCGTATCGACGTATCGGCGTATCGACGTATCGGCGTATCGACGTATCGGCGTATCGACGTATCTTTGTATCGACGTATCCCCGTATCGACGTATCGGTGTATTGACGTATCGTTGTATCGACGTATCCCCGTATCGACGTATCGTCGTATCGACGTATCGGCGTATCGACGTATCGGCGTATCGTTGTATCGACGTATCGTTGTATCGACGTATCGTCGTATCGACGTATCGTTGTATCATCATCGTTATCATTATCTTTGCAAGTATGACTTTCGAAAAATAAAATTTTGAAATATAAAAATTAGATGCAAACACAATTACGCAAAAAAATGCCATTGCGAACAAACCGTTTTGTCAACTGGGTTGAATTTTATACATCGTAGATGCATTATACTTATTATTGAAAATTAGCACGTGCACGGGTTAATGACCGCGGATCCACACCGCTCGTGGGAGCTAAGAAATAGCGCTCGCGGCCGTTGACGGCCGGTCGCGCAAACAGTTGAGGTGCGGGGATGCGGGGGCAAAATCACTAATTTGTCCAGGTTTATACGCAGCCTTAAGGATATGGATGAGGCAAAAAAAAACAGTTCCGGGCATTATATTAAAAGTCTTAGACAAATTTTTAGTATAATCAGTAAAAATGTGTTTTAAATTTTGTAGCGCGTCGCAGATATAGCTGTTTTATTATACATTAGATAGATGCACGATAGCAGGTTTTATACTTTTTCCGCTTTTTCCGCTTGTTCCGGAATAGTTAGAAAGGACGTGTCCCCGGATACAAATGGGTCTGCGGTTGTAAACGAGTCCCAGGGCCTTTGCACCGATGTGCGTTTATCACAGGCTTTAAAAATTATAGAGAATTCTTGTATTCTCGAAAATATGTAACATAACATAGGTTGAAAGTAATTTAATTGTTTCCACCCTTAACAGTATATTTCACGCCACTAAACTCCACTTGAACACATCACAAAACATGGTTGGTGGTCAGACTGATGGATGACATATTCTTTGAGCACTATTAGACAGATAAATACTAGATTATGTTATGGATACATCGTAAGTTAATGTAAATTATAAAAAAAATATATATGTTAGCATCTTGATTTTGAACACAAACACTTGTACTATTTGTTTCATGATAGCGTAGCATTTTCAAGCATAGATGCTTTCTATGTTTTATCAAGTGCCGACAATTGCAAGTATAAATCATGTTATATGTAATGTTACGTAATGATGTAGAAAAAAAAACAATGGATCTCCAAATAAACAAGGTTAGCTGGGCTTGATTGGCTAATTAATAATTATTGAAATTGAAATTTAAATTATTTATTTGTCTTCCAAACATAATTATTATAACACAGAAATTTGTTTCTAAAAAGTATGCGACAAAAAGGAATAAACTCAGCTATATGCTGTGATAGAAAAATAAAATGATCTTCACAGCGCTGATTTTCAGCTTGTCCCCGTTCTCGCAGAATGTACACATATGCGGGTAGAAAATTGGGAAAAAAGATTTAACATTATGATATAAATATAGCATGCATTACATTTAAAAATAGAAATAATGAAGTAGAACATGAATACATTATGAGTTGTTAAATTATTTATTATTCATAACGTATGCTTATCTGATCAGAATAATAAAAAATACCTCTTAAGTGAATCCGCTGCCATCACTGACATGTTATTACGATATCTATGGCCGCCATTGCTTGGAATGACCTCAGAATGACTATACTCTTACCTCTGCGATTGAGTAAAGAGGCGGCATAAAAAGTATCCACTAAAATTATTTAAGGTTGTATCTCTGACACAATCCATTTTTTTTTAGCTATGAAAGTATTATTTCTCACTGCAGCTACTATACCGTACCGTAGACTATGGCTTCAGTAACAATTCTATTCGTTACGCTCGTTTTAACCCTTTAGTGCACGTGGTAAAAACTGATGTGATTGCCTGCACTGCACGGGTTTAAAGGTGTTCCTTACATTTCCAACAGATTTTAAATAGGTTGTCATTAAAGTGAAAAAATGTCGAGAACTATTTACAATTTAGATTTACCTGAAAAGCACGCGGCTGTTCAGTCCTTTTTTTTTTCTTTAACCTGTTTTTGCTTATCCATAAATCTTTTGGAAATATAAGTCAAAAAGTTTGAAATATATATTATATATTAACAATTATCATAAAAAAAAAATATTAATTAAATTTTAATTATTTAATTAATCTTTTGTGTTTTTTGGAAATGTTTTTTTTTTCTGTATGCATGTTTTGCATGTTTATTTTGCATGTTTTTGTTTAATTATTCATAAATCAAATTGTTAATCTTTTATATTTTCATGTTACCTTGTAGTTCTGTACGATATGTAAAAAGTTAAATAATCTAGGAAGGGAAGAGGTCTGTTACCTATCAACAGGTTACTTTGTAGCCTAGTTTAGGTTTCAGGTACCTACAATAAGTTAAAACCTAATTTGCAATTTGTAAATTTTGAAAATTGTATTTATTTGTCTTTTTAATGAAATTATAAAAGGCAACGTTTATCTAAAGCTTATTTATTATAAAGGACACGTAACTTATTGAACAGTGTAGGTACCTAAATTCTAAAAATACGTAGTTTGACCATTCGACTTGGCCAAATAAACACAGAACTTAGTAATTCGTCAGTTTTTTTCGTCATAATGATCTTCACCTCATTTTAATTCAAGGGCACGTTATCAAACTTGGTTTCCACTTCATTGAATTCTCCGCTTCGTCTTTCAATTTCTGGTCTCGAAAGGTGAGAGGCTGTCCGGGAAGCATTCTAAAAATAAAAATAAACAAGCAAAAGTTATAAGTAAGTATCTTGATTAACGGGATACCTGACGCTAGAACATCAACAACACCAGGTTTTCAAGGGTTCATTGGAAGAAACTAGGTCTCTCCTCATATTGAAGAAAATATATTTGGTTTATCGATCTTTTATCTAGGGATTCCACCTATAAACAATGTATTAAGATTTATACTTTTGTCAAAAAAAATGTTTTCCACCCTCTTTTTTTTGGTTTTCAAACGTTCGTTTCAAAAACGCGGTTAACACTTGATTTTTTTTTATAAAATAGGCAATAGAAATATAAAGGGATTTTATCTAAATCCAATATTTTTTCCCTACAAAATATTTCAGTATTAGCTAAAAACACACCAATTTGTTGTTTCGCTGCGTGATCACTAGTATTACGCGTCCAAGAAAAAGAGGCCAAAGAGCCAACATATAACCGCCTCTATGAAAAGCAAATAAGGTCTTTGCCATTAGACTTGTTGTGCTGGACGGGTAATAAAAAAGGGTATGCCACCCTCTTATGGATTGCCAGATGGCCAGCCAAACCAGCCACGATTTCAAGGTATTCCGGCGCAATTGTTGCGCGTTTGACAAATTTATTAATGACTTCCTGACCGGTTTCACCTTTATGACGTCATCAAAGGAATCATACTTAGATCTAACTTTTTATGTTGTTTACATCAGTGTGAACGATGGAAAAATTCTTGAAATTAAGCTCTAGTTTTCATTAGCGTTTCTGCAAGCCGCGCAGGAAATATAATACTGTCGTTTGAATCAAATTAGGAATTTTATTTATTTATTTATTTATTTATTTACTTTAATTAAAATGGACAAACGAATTACAATAATTAAAGATAGTAACATAAACACAAAACGGTACAATCAACTAAAATAAATAAGAATAACACATAAAGTCAGAAACAGTCACTCTCACAAAAACACAAACACTCTGACAATATTTTCTGCCATCCATCAGCAAACAGATCACAGTCCTGGTTGGCGTTTAGAAGAGCGTTGAGGGAGAGAAGAGTACGCGGTATGTGTGAGTTAGATCGCGCCTTTGTGCGACACGACGGCACAGACAATGACTTATCGGAAGACTTTATCAAGTACCTTTTCAGCGATAGCAGCTCCTAATTCCGACATGCTCATGCGAGCAGCACTGTCGTTTCTCGAGATGCGGTTGCTACTGGCAGCCATCGAGGTGCGAGCACTTTCTCTCATTGACATTCGTCTGAAAAGGGTTATGGAATTTTGAATATGTCGACTTAATACCTCGACGAGCACATATCTAGAAGGATATAAAAATACCACAAAACTTTTTCGCTAGCGTTCGAAGAATGCATAGCTTAGAATTGTGGACCTGAAATATATACAAATGATCCAGTGTCTAAAGCCGTCGGGCGCATTTTTCAATTGTAGGTATTTCATTAAAACTATAAGTTAAGTTAGAGCACGGTTCTCTTCAGTCACTGCGCAATTATGAATACACAACCTTTCTAAAGGAACTTGCTTGCTATTGGTGACAATCGAAAACTGCATCACCCCTGTCAGCGTCTACCATCATTTTGCATTTTAGTATTTTATTCTGCATCTCGCTATAAAAACCAATTAATCGCATGTATCGCAACTCGGGGCCTCTAACTGTACATCAGCGTCACAGTTCTGCTGTGGCATTTTGCTGGGTCAGGGTCCTTTTTGTTTGCAGCATTTTAATGATATAAAATGTTACAAGAATATTATTAAAACTTGCGTGAGCTGGCTGACCATCCATCCATCAGCCCGTATTCGTCCACTGCTGGACATGGGTCTCCCCAATATTACGCCACTCTTGCCGGTCCTCAGTCATCCTTATCCAACCGCCACCCACAACGTCCTTCAGATCGTCAGTCCAGCGGGCAAGAGGGTGGCCTACGCTGCGCTTTGCTTTACGTGGTCTCCATTCCAATGCCTTACGGCTATAACGGCTATCACGGCGTGAGCTGACATACTAAATTATTATTAGGAAGTTCTAAGGACTACACTTGCCTTCATAATTCCGAAATTGTATCGGCGAAAAGGTTGGCATATAGTCAACAACAAATAATAATGTTACAAGAACTAAAGAGTTAATAAGTGTATTTGTTTACGATCATCATCATCATCATTCAGCCCACATTCACCCACTGTTGGGCATAGGCCTCCTCTTCTCCACGCCATTTTCGTCAGTCTTTCGCCAGCCTCATTCATTGCCTACCAATAGCCTTGACGATATCGTCTCCACATCGGGCCATCGGTCTACCCACTAAATGCTATCCTGGACTCGGCTGCCACCCTGTTACTGCCCTAGTCCACAGTCCGTCTTTCCGTCTAGCCAGATGTCCCGCCCATCATTCGTTTACCGTCACCTTCGACTCTAGTTCGTTGTCGAATCTCGACGTTCCACAAGAGAGATGCCTATCAAGGCTCGCTCAATAGCCCTCTACGCCACTTTTATTTTGTAGATGTGAGCTTTGGTCAACTTCCATGTTTTGGCACCATTAGTAAGGATAGGCAGGAGTCAGGAAACACTGGTTGTATACCTTGCCTTGAGCCATTGCGGGATTTTATCTCTAAAGGCATCTTCCAGTTTTCTAAAGGAAACTCACCCTAGCTGTATTCATCTTACGATGTGGCATTAAAATAAATGTATTTTCTTTCTTTATGTCTTTTATCAAAATCTGTCTTGGCGTTCTCAAGCTTTAAGCGAATATTTTAAAAATTATTGCTTATAGGAGATAAGCACGTACTATAAAACTATTCATAGTCTTTAAGTAACAGTAACAGTAACAGTTTTCCACAGGTGGTAAAGCTGATGCCGGGCTCGACTGTGGAGGTAACACCATCTTACTTGGAGACCCCCTCGAAGTAATTCGGGGGAGAGTAAGAGGACAGCTCACAGGCAAAAAACCAGAAGGCCCACCATGTCTGGGACCGATGGATGGCGGTATATCCATCCCTAATAGCGTCACTGGTGCGAGGGTTCCGGCACCGCGCTCACCACCAACCTATAGTATGAGTATAGGCAGTTCTTCCAGGATGACCGCCGGCAGTGACAAAGTCCTGAAAATGCTTATGTCCAGCAGTGGACGAACTAGGCTGATGGATGGATGGATGGAACAGTAAAAATAAATCAAAAGCTTATAGTAGTTACATACAGAAAAAAAAGAAACAATAACAGCCAACTCACACTGATGCTCTTCGTTTTAAATACTTCAAGTCTTCTTTCTTTTTTCTTCTTAACAAACCGCACTGAAAATCAAAATGATAAACATTTAATTAGCAGAATGATTCCAGAAATAAGTGATATAGTAAAAAATAGTATATTACGATACGAGAGCGATGAAACGTTTTCTGACGAGTGTGAGTTTGCGGCACGAGCCGAAGGCGAGTGCTGCAATCACACGAGTCGAGAAAAAGTTTCTCGCACGAGTTTCGTATAATTTTTTATAGCACAAGTGCGGAAAGTGTGCAAAAAAGTGTGCGAAAAGCACAGTGTGCTATAAAGATTTTTGCATTCTTTTGCTGTGTGAAGATTACACTAAGTGTGAAATTACCAATTTTGCAAAAACAACACTCAAAAATATATTCAATCACATCGAAATATTTTTACTGTAACTTAGTAAATAAAAATTGAACTGTTTTGTAAATTACGTGATATTTATGTGGCAGGCAAATTGTATAACTCGCCAGATTACAACGTCGTCGTCAGTTTCTAATCGTTTGCTGTTTTGCAATTTGCCGAAGTAAAATAAAATAAATCATTTTTTATAAAGCTGAAATCTAAAGTTTTTACCAAAAAGTCGAAAATAGGTGCGACGATGAGCGAAGCGAGTAGGAGCGTGTTAGGTTTACATGTAAATATATATTGGGAGCTGAACGAAGCGGAGCGAGCGAAGCGGAGCGAGGCGACCCTCAAGTCCTTACAGAATTACGATATGTTTAGGCAAATTTTAAAATGCAGAATTCCACTAAATCACGACGACATAGCAAATTGCAAAACAGCGAGCATTTAGAAATTGGTGTGGCCGTTTGTAAACTGACGAATTAAAGTATTTGCCTGTGACATTAATAATCCTATTAATACTCACGTGAGCTGACTTTAATTAAAACATTTAAAAAAATCAAATAATAAACCATCCGTATAATTCGTGGCCATCATTCAACAATGAAATAATGGCTGCATAATGAAACAATGAAAAATTAAAATGGCTAATTAAACAAAGCAGTACAAACCTCATATAGAATAAAAGCTATGAAACCCAAAAGGGCAAGCCCAAAGAGACAGGCGGCGAAGATTACCCAACCCGGAACACTACCTTTTCGTAGCATTATTGTGCTAGTGATACTGAAAATAATAAATGTTAGCATTTATTAGCATAGTGTATAGCGTAGCTAGAATTCATAATGGAGACTCGGGAAGTGATCAGTGACAAGGTAAAAAAAGTCAAGAGGTGTCGTGGGACACCCACTTGGAACGAAGTTGAATGACGCGCAAACCACCGCACCACCCCGTACTATGAAACGCGGTAAGAAGCGTTAGCGATAAAGAAATGTATGAAAGCGATACGACGAAAACGTAACAGTCAAAATGTTACACTTTTTTCAGCCTATCCCTCATGTGCCAAGCCCCTGGAGTATAAGGTGCATTATGGAACTTTGTTCTAAAAACTTAATTTTGTTTTGGCTTACCTATACAAGTATGGGGGAATTATCACGTCTAATTTAACAGAACACGATCGCGCTTTTTTTTATTATTCTGTAACTGTAATAGGAAATCGTTAATTGAGCGGTTTATAGAATTTTTTTTCATTTATTTTTATCACTTACTCTCCAGTATGATGCTTGATTTTAGTCACCCAAATCGTCTACACGAAGAACAATTTGCAAAAAAGTACCACCTTTCGTAGATGTATTAAAAACCTCCTTTTCTGCCTCGACGCAAATTTAATAGCAGACTTTTTGCTTTAGGTAGAGGTGATTATTGGATGGCTCACTGGCCCAAAATTGTGATGGTGGATAATATGTATGTTATTATAATACGAGTAATAGTACCTTTCAGTTATATTCTTATCGCCCAAAGTCAGTGTAAAGTTTGTACTGACTGTGACATTTTTGTATGGAAGAATTGTACCTGTTGAAAAAACAATTATTAAGTTTTGAGTTGTACCAACAAAATCCCCGCATTTCTTCAGAAATGGATAATACCCAATGATCCACGAAGAATTTCAATCGGGAAATAAATATCAGCTTTGGTTTCACCCAGTCCAATGAGAGGGCAAGTTACTTGGTACGTTTTCGAATCGTTTTCCTCGCTTGGTTTGGGAGCACAGGTATAGTATGTTATCGAATGAATCTGAAACACACAACTTTCTTATTAAAACAGCACATATATTATCAATATTTCCAATATTTAAAGACGAGCTTGGTCAAACCAAGCCGCCCAGTAAATTAAAACCATTTCTAACGTTCACTTAGAGTTAAAGGAGTCATGGCGAAAGTGATATGTAGACCAACAGATATGAAGTAATTTTTTTTAGGATGTACACATTTAGACGGTATTTTTTTGTTATGACGTCATCAAAATCTGACCCGACTGTTTTGAGATATTTCAAGTCAAATATATTAGTATTATTTTACTTTAACTAAATATTTTTATTACAATAATGTTATAATAAAGTAAGGAACTTATAAGAACTCCGATTTTGCAATGAGCTACATTTATTACATTTTTGACTGCAATGACGCCGAACTAAGAACTATAAATAAGTGGCCTGTTGTTAAGACGTTATGTAAAAGTGTTAGCGTCCCTTTTACTCCATATGTGAAAAAATCCTCAGTGCGAGAGGGACGGATTCGAGGAAAAGTAGCAAAAAGTCGGTTTTTTATTCATATGAAATATACTAAAGTATCTATCAAAATTTTGTTTAACCAAGTCTTAGATACTGTTACAATCTATGTCATTCCAAATTGTCAAACCAGGAGAATTAGTGTCGAAAAAGACCTCATTTCAATAAATATTTCTATCGAGCCGAATTTCTCTAATCGCGTTTCTGTTCTAACAGATCCCTAAAAAAAGAATCCTAAAATAATATACTATTTTATCAAAATAATACATTATTTACTGAAGTAGATATGCACGTTCTAAAAGTGTCAATTTTTTTCCGTAGCGCCGTGTCTTTGAAGACGCTGACGCCACCTCTTTCTGTCCGAAAAGTACCGAAAAAACTGTCGGGTCAGATTTTGATGCCCTTTCGCACAGAGGTGTAGTTGGGGTTACCTAATGTAAAAACCACAATATTATATCTGTTGGTTCATAGACCACTTTCCATACAAAAATAACAGTCTCCTTTAGTTTAGTGGGCGCATGTGATAAAAACAACCGGCCAAGTGCATGTCGGGCTACGCGCAGTGTAGGGTTTCGTAGTTGCTCGTCACAATATGCCGACTTAGAAGGTTCATAAACTTATATTTACTACCCGTCTAACACAACTAACAACTTCATCTAAGTAATTTTCAATGGAATTTGTACGAAATTTTAATTTCAAGTTGGTCGACCATTACTCGTTAACTTGTAAAGCCTACTTAGCTGTGATCGGTTTCTTTCTTACTTCGTTACCGTTTAGCTGGCAGGGTGTCCCCCGACACTTGACTCAAAAAAAAATTAACACTTTAAAGCTTAATATTTTGCAATATGGATCCCTGAATCAAAAACTGATTGTCACATACCCACAATATTTTTGAAATACCTATCTAACGACATCCTGCACCATGAGAATGACGAGAAAAAAAATTCATCCCCATTCATCCATTTATGTGTAGGGGAGGTACCCAAAAATTTTTTTTTCATGATTTTATTTTATCACTTTGTTGGCGTGACTAATATGTATACCCATGCCAAACAATAGCATTCTAGTACTCAAAGTCCCTGAGTTAAGCCACGGACAGACAGACAGAGGGACGGACGGACAGACATAGCGAAACTATTAGGGTTCCTCGTGGTCAACGGAACCCTAAAAATGAAAATGACATTATTTTGCAGGTCGTTTATACTTTTATGGAAAAATAAGAAAATTACTTGATTATGCATCAAGTAATAGAAGATCAAAAAACGACCGAATTGTTGTGAGCCAGCATATGAGTGTGTGATAAATACGAGCTTTAACTAAATATTTTTTTACAACTTCGCCATCTCTTTTTACTCATCGTCACTGAGGTGTTTCTGTTATTGGCGCTATATTCTGCAAAAGTGCAGCCACTAAGAAAGAAAATTACTTACCTACCAGAATAATTATAAAATTCCTGCTCAATTTAATGTGCTAAATAAATGAACTGTTTTTAAATAGAGTTTTCATAGACACCGTCTTCAATGAGCTAAAATTTAAACCTTTACTAAGAACGGCCGCTCATGGGATAAGTTAAAATTCTAGCTATAAAAAGAAAACAATGTCCTTTTGAAAACTTTGCTATGTAATAACAGTTCATTGCGATTTTCAATTATTATTCTAGTAAGCATAAGATAGTATATTTCGTGACGAGTATAAAATGGCAGATTTTCTTACCCGAGGAATGAAGCTATAGTTTCGACGTGAGCAGAAGGCGAACGTCGAAAGCTTACATTCAGAGGGTAAGAAAACCCATTTTTACTCGTTGCGAACGATACTTTTTCTACTACCTGATTTATGTATTTAAATATTTAATTTTTCCTTTCAAATTGAATGTATTTTATGACTTTGCAAAGCGAGGCGTGGTTTTTACCTTTTTTTTTCAGACTTCGGCCTGCGTCTTTTATTTGTGGCCAGTATCATTTTGCGAAAAAAGAGTGTCAGACGCGATATAATCGATTATGTCGTGAATCGGAACGCAGGGAATTTCGATTGTAAAGACAAACTTAGGACGTCAAAAAGAACCTAATTTAGCATGAAATGAAGACAAACGTCAAAAAGAACCCAATTTTGCAATAAATGAAATTTGAATACGACATTTCAAACTAACCTGATAGTCATTCCGCAAAAAACGGGGCTCGGAAAGTTCGATTTTCAAAACTAATTTCGAGTACTAAATGGAACTTTTTCATAAAAGTAGTAGAAAAAATGTTTTCTTTTCTAAAGGGGCAGCACTTTCGCTGGCATGCAAATCACAGTCAATATAATTAAATTGTTCACCCACGTTTCACCGTTGATTATTACGCCCAGCGTGATGGGTGATGGTGAACCCTATCACCGTGCTTCGGGGGCACAAATGCGGAAAATCACGGGGGCGTTTCTTATTCAATCTTCAAATCAGTGTTTTGTTGGTCGTAAGGATAGAAACTCCACACTACTGTCATCTATTGTCCAGGAGCAAAAGCAAAGGAGTGTTTACGCCATCTAGGGAAAAACGGCGTCATCTGTTTTCTAGGAACGGAAACTAACTGATCTGTTTCCAAAAATTCTACAATTTACTCGACGGACCTACGAGAACATTCCACAATTTTCCAGTAGGTTAGTGTCGTTAGTTAGGGAGCATTCCAGATCATTCCCGACAATGCTAGAATGTTCTCAAATTATCTACAAGTATCAGCGCCACATATAAATAGAGGTTGCAAGTGCCGCAGAGTCAGTTCAGTTTAGTATGTGATACGATTATTTATAGCGAAGTTCAATTAATAAGGATCAGCGATTACTGTTGCCGATTTATAGCGAAGTTCAATTAGCAAGAATCAGTAATTACTGTTTTTGAATTATGGCGAGGTTCAATTAGTAAGGAGCAGCGATTACTGTTTCCGATTTATAGCGCAGTTCAATTAGTAAGGATCAGCGATTACTGTTTCCGATTTATAGCGAAGTTCAATTAGTAAGGATCAGCGATTACTGTTTCCGATTTATAGCGAAGTTCAATTAGTGAGGATCAGCGATTACTGTCGATTTATAGCGAAGTTCAATTAGTAAGGATCAGCGATTACTGTTTCGGATTTATGGCGAAGTTCAATTATTAAATATCAGCGATTACTGTCGATTTATAGCGAAGTTCAATTAGTAAGAATCAGCGATTACTGTTTACGATTTATAGCGAAGTTCAATTAGTAAGGATCGACGATTACCGTTTCCGATTTATAGCGAAGTTCAATTAGTAAGAATCAGCAATACTGTTTCTGATTTATAGCGAAGTTCAATTAGTAAGAATCTGCGATTACTGTTTCTGATTTATAGCGAAGTTCAATTAGTAAGGATCAGCGATTACTGTTTCTGATTTATAGCGAAGTTCAATTAGTAAGGATCAGCGATTACTGTTTCGGATTTATAGCGAAATTAAATTAGTAAGGATCAGCGATTACTGTTTCCGATTTATAGCGAAGTTCAATTAGTAAGGATCGGCGATTACTGTTTCCGATTTATAGCGAAGTTCAATTAGTAAGGATCGGCGATTACTGTTTCCGATTTATAGCGAAGTTCAATTAGTAAGGATCGGCGATTACCGTGTCCGATTTATAGTGAAGTTCAATTAGTAAGAATCAGCAATTACTGTTTCTGATTTAAAGCGAAGTTCAATTAGTAAGAATCAGCGATTACTGTTTCTGATTTATAGCGAAGTTCAATTAGTAAGGATCAGCGATTACTGATTTTGATTTATGACGAAGTTCAATTAGTAAGGATCAGCGATTACTGTTTCCGATTTATAGCGAAGATCAATCAGTAAGGATCAGCGATTACTGTTTTTGATTTATAATGAAGTTCAATTAGTAAGGATCGGCGATTACCGTTTCCGATTTATAGCGAAGTTCAATTAGTAAGAATCAGCGATTACTGTTTCTGATTTATAGTAAAGTTCAATTAGTAAGGATCAGCGATTACTTGATTTATAGCAAAGTTTAATTAGTAAGGATCAGCGATTACTGTTTCCAATTTATAGCGAAGTTCAATTAGTAAGGATCATCGGTTACTGCTTCTGATTACTGTGACTGTCTAAATAAAGTGCCAGTGTTTTGGTATAAATTGGTATACATTTATGTATCCCGAACCCTAGCTCGTAACATCGTATTCATCCATCCATGAGATGATTCGTGTAAAACAATAGTACATTGTTCACCGAGGGAAGAAAGGGGAAGATTACCAACGAGGGTGTAGTTTGAGGCCCGAGGCGAAGCCAAGGGCCTCAATACACACGAGTTGGGAATCGCACTTTCTCCCGAGTGATACATAGTGCTTTATACTACACCTGCGAGGAAATAGTATCATTTTACTTTTAATCAAGATACAATAAAAGAAACCGACTGACTTGCGTGCGATTGTCACTTTTTTTTTTTTTTTTTTTTTCATTTTCCCACTAAGTGGAAAGGCAAAGGGATCTTAGCCCATACAGCCATGTTTGACGTTATAGTTTTTTATGTTTATATGCACTATCCTCTTCACAGGTTACGGCGATTTTAATTCACAATATCCTATCACTATTGTTGATCAAAACACCCAAAATGCAATATTTTTTCAATAAAACAAAAAAACGACGCCATCACGTCTTCGCGCCTTTTTTCCAACCTTTTATTTTCTTCTTATTTTTTATTATGTGCAGGAAAAGCAAGTGGCCAGTATCATTTTTCGAGTTTTATGTACGAGTTCGCAAAATAATACTGGCCACTTGGCCACTTGCTCATTCTTTATGTTATTTAAAAAAAAAAAAAAAGCACGTTAACAATGGATTTGCATATACTTTTTCTGCCCGCTCAAGCACGTTAACAATGAATTTTCATACACTTTTGCCGCCCGCATATTTGTATGACAGTATTGACGTACTTTCTGCATCGTTTTCAACAAAGAAAGAAGGTACTTTCCGAGCAGGTGTAGTATAAAGTAATATTTACTTACGCTTGGTTGTCTGTAAGTGTAATACGGTTGTTTTTCTAATTCAATTGTGACATTTAGGTCAACCCATTTTGTAATTCCAGTGTTTACAATCTGTAAGAAATAAATAACAATTGCTTTAATAATATAAAAATTGAATTGTTATACTCTATGTTTTGGGGTGTATGCATAATCACTGTTTGATTACGTCACACTCCCCGGCACGGTTCTAAAGTTTAAATGTACGTCTGAAAAAACTATTCTGACCATAAGATGTGCGGTTAGTGGATTAGGAAAATAGCTCTTTTTTGTGATGCCCTACGAGGAATTTTAAGGTTAATTTTACCCAACAATGATGAGGTGAAAGGTGATAGAGCTGATGCCGGGCTGGACTGTGGAGGTACCAACATCTTACTTGGAAACCCCCTCGAAGTAATTCGGGGGAGAGTAAGGGGACAGGAGGCCCACCATGCCTGGGACCGATGGATGGCGGTATATCCATCCCTAATAGCCGGGCCTTATATGGAACAGACTGGTGACGGGCAGCGGCGTGACTGGTGCGAGGGTTCTGGCACCACGCTCACCCACCCGCCAGCCCAGCGTGTGTGAGTATGGGTAATTCTTCCAGGATGACCGCCAGGAGTGGCAAAGTCCTGGAAAGGCTTATGTCCAGCAGTGGACGAACTAGGCTGATGGATGGATGGATGGAATGATGAGGAATCAACGTAATTATTGAGAATTTTGAAAAGGAAAATGAGGTCAATAATATCTCGGCGACGCGACGCTCGAGAGATGTAATTTTGTGTCGTTCAACTGCAGTAGCGTAATCAGAAAAAATCTTGTACGGTAGTCAAGGCTTTTTTATAAATTTATTTTAAGACTACACATAAAAGTTTTAGCGTCCCTGTCACTCCATATGCGAAAAAACCTTCAGTGCGAGTGGGACGGATTCGTGGAAAAGTAGCAAAAAGTCGGTTTTTTATTAATATAAAATGTACTAAGCTATCTTGTCAATAAAACACATTCTTGGTAACTGTTCCACTTTTATATGTATATTACACTAGCGACCGGTTTCGTTATAATAACATCGTCAGGCTATTGGATACGAATCATGAGATGGAAAATGTATTTCGTCTTTTATCTTTTCGTTTTTCGTATATTCCATCTCATGATTCGTATCCAATAGCCTGACGATGTTATTATAACGAAACCGGTCGCTAGTGTAATATACATATAAAAGTGGAACAGTTACCAAGAATGTGTTTTATTTACAAGATATTTCAAATGTTCCATCAAGAACCAACAACGACAAGTATCAATTTCTTGTAATAAGCTATTTTGTCAAAAAGATTTTCAAGGAGACTTTACAAATACCTAATATCCACATTTTGAATGCAATTTCACAATGAAAATTTCAGAATTACAGGAAAAACTATTTTAAAGTTTAGTAGTATTAACAGGGACAATGTAGTTATACTGTGAGCACTTTCGGATAATAGTAACAACGTAGAAGCATAATGTGAACTAATTTACACATTTTTAAAGAACTATTAAACACAGTTTTGTAATATTAACAGCAACCATGTTTTTGTACTGTGAACACTTTCGGATAGTTTTTTTTCTTGTTATAACGATGTAGTAGCAATGTAGAAACATAATGTGAACTAGTTAACACATTTTTAAAGAACTATTAAACACAGTTTTGTAGTATTAACAGCAACCATGTTTTTGTACTGTGAACACTTTCGGATAGTTTTTTTTCTTGTTATAACGATGTAGTAGCAATGTAAAAACATAATGTGAACTAGTTGACACATTTTTAAAGAACTATTAAACACAGTTTTGTAATATTAACAGTAATCATGTTGTTTACTGTGAACACTTTCGGATAGATTTGTTCTTGTTATTACGATGTAGTAGTAATGTAGAAGCATAATGTGAACTAATTTACACATTTTTAAAGAACTATTAAACACCGCTTACTAATATTAAAAGTAACCATTTTGTTGTACTGTGCACACTTTCGGATAGTTTTTTTTCTTGTTATAACGATGTAGTAGCAATGTAGAAACATAATATGAACTAGTTAACACATTTTAAAGACCTATTAAACACAGTTTTGTAATATTAACAGCAACCATGTTTTTGTACTGTGAACACTTTAGGATAGATTTTTTTCTTGTTATTACGATGTAGTAGAAATGTAAAAACATAATGTGAACTAGTTTACACATTTTTAAAGAACTATTAAACACAGTTTTGTAATATTAACAGTAATCATGTTGTTTACTGTGAACACTTTCGGATAGATTTGTTCTTGTTATTACGATGTAGTAGTAATGTAGAAGCATAATGTGAACAAATTTACACATTTTTAAAGAACTATTAAACACCGCTTACTAATATTAACAGTAACCATGTTGTTGTACTGTGCACACTTTCGGATAGTTTTTTTTCTTGTTATAACGATGTAGTAGCAATGTAGAAACATAATGTGAACTAGTTAACACATTTTTAAAGAACTATTAAACACAGTTTTGTAATATTAACAGCAACCATGTTTTTGTACTGTGAACACTTTAGGATAGATTTTTTCTTGTTATTACGATGTAGTAGAAATGTAAAAACATAATGTGAACTAGTTTACACATTTTTAAAGAACTATTAAACACAGTTTTGTAATATTAACAGTAATCATGTTGTTTACTGTGAACACTTTCGGATAGATTTGTTCTTGTTATTACGATGTAGTAGTAATGTAGAAACATAATGAGAACTAGTTTACACATTTTTAAAGAACTATTAAACACAGTTTTGTAATATTAACAGCAACCATGTTTTTGTACTGTGAACACTTTCGGATAGTTTTTTTCTTGTTATTACGATGTAGTTGAAATGTAAAAACATAATGTGAACTAGTTTACACATTTTTAAAGAACTATTAAACACCGTTTAGTAACATTAACAGTCAACATGTAGTTATATTGTGAACTTTTTCGGATAGTTTTGTTTTTGTCAATACGATATAGAAACAATGTGATAATATTTACAGAACATCGCATCCTATATTTGTCTCACACAATTTTAGATGCATAGTTAAGACTATACTTGTACATTTTGCAGCTAAAACTTCACACAACCGCAAAGAGTATTAACTATTGCGACTCTACGTCCATATTTCAAGTGCAAATTTCTATGTTCCGAAATATCAGCCGCCGCGGCCGAATTTGATTGTATGGGAAAAAGGTAAAACCACAATTAAGTACTTTGAAGTTTCATAAATTGTAACTTATAAATAATCGTAATTATCTTTTTACGATATAAACATAAATCGCCACGGCCCACGAAGTAATAACAATAATTATTGTTATAAGCGCGAGCGCGTCAAGCTCGTGTCAGGAATTTTGGCCGAAAATCAGGAATTTTGTCAGGAATTTTGAAATTCGTATCTGGTAACCCTATACAGACGCGACTTTCTTACTACTGTGTTATTAGTATAAATGGGTTTAGGTACATACGGAATACTCACGTAATAAATATGTTCAAAAATCTTTCCATTGTAATAAAGATCATCTTCAGTCATTTGCACAATATGTCCTCTTGAAGCTTTTCTGAAAATAATGAATCATAATGTAAAAAAATATTATTTATATAATTAAACGATAAATTATTTTAATTATTATTACGATGCACTATAAACTAGAAATCAATCAGATATTAATTCAAAAGCACAAATATTTTGAAACAATTCCTCGGGCCAGGATTTGAACCTGCGACCTCCTGCTTACATGACAGGCGCGCTACCGACTGCCCTACCGAGGTTCATATTTGGAATAACGAATTTTGCCACCATAGCTATACGTGTACACCGAATTTTTGGAACTACTTGATATACCAGCTTGTAATGCATATACTGAACGCTCACGAGGGCGTCATGTGATATCACGCCTTAGTCATTCAACAGAAGGGGCTGTCGTCGCTACAATACCTGTTGCATCAGGCAGTTACGAAATTCACAGTTCTCATTAACTAATATTATATTGAGGGCATCAAGCTAAAAGGGCGTAGCTACAAAAATATAAAAGTATCGTCTAGTTATTAATAAATAGTTTTCTTTAAATTTAAAAACGCCTTTTCCAGTCGTAGACTTAGGCATAATAGTGCCTATAACCAGTAAAGCAACCTTAGTTTTTTAGTACATCATAGAGCTAATAAATATGAAGATTCGCCTAAAAAGGTCGGAAATTTCGGATCTCAGAAAATCTGTAGATGCGCCTTTTCAGTTTGATGCCCTTGATTATGTTTTTGTAGTGAAATCCGTCGCTTTGAATACTCTTACTATTATTAGAGTGCATTACAAACCAGAAATTAATCAGAAACAAAATTAAAAGCATAAATATTTAAAAAAAGACATGGCAAGAAGTTTTCGCTTAAATAATATAGGGTTGTATCTCCACCAAAACCTGTTGCTTTTTTTTCTACTTTTTTGTCCTGTGACGTGTAAAATTTAACAGTTTTTTTTTTATATTTCATTGTCATCCAGTTCTGAGCTACGTTTACTATTTCAAGTCTCTAGTTGCTGACGTGGTAGTCTGATAGACACAAATCGAAAAACGTGTCTTGCGTCCTAATGATGAATCCCGCGTTCTTTGTACCTTCCTATCACGTGCTCAGGCGTTCGTTAGTGACCCAGGAGTGGTATTACAGTATTTCAAATGAAATTAATAAAAATTAATAATCTGTCAAAAAGGTGTCTGGTGGACTACAACTTGAGTAGAATTGTAAAAATTAGAGCACGTCAGTTGCACAGTTTTAAAATTGATTGTAAAATTTGTAAAATAAAAAAACAACCGAATTGACGACTTGTATCGATTGTTGAAGTGTTATACACCCATTTTTCACCGATGAGTTGGTTATTCATTCCAATGTGATAGATAGTCGGTCGGGCCTATCGTTTTACCCTGGGCAGGATATACGCTTCTTTGGTCTCAACGCAGTGTTTTTCTTTATCGTTGAGCAGTTCAAAAATCAAAATCATTTATACTCGTATTTAACATATTTAACAGTTTTTGCTGTCGAATTCTTCTTTTAAGTTTTCACCTGTAGTAGGAGAAATTCGCTCTCTCATCCATAGTTGCGAAAGAATTATAAATAAATATTTAAACAAAGCAAGACTTTAAAATGTACCATCGAAGAAAAGCCCGCCGTTCCACTCATCATGTAAGTTTTCAAATATAACGGTGACACTACCGGGGGGTTATTCCGGAGAAACAGTCGAAGCGAGATTTTTAAAACGCGAGCTAAAAATGTATGGATCCAACAGGTTTTACGATCGAGAAGGCTAATTCGACAGACTGAGAGTCACCCTGCAGGTCTGCCACAGGTATAATGCGCATAGAAATCTTCGCCAGTTTTCGTAATCTCGAAATTAGCCGAATCATAAATTGTAAAAGCCCTAAGCACTAGCACTTATTAGACAGAAAATAAGAGTCAAAGTCATTTTAGAACCTGTGCAAATATTTGGAACCAAAAACAATAAGGGTTTTTTTGTGGTCTATAGCCAACTGGACGTGCACTCTCTGTCATAGATCGTAAGCGTTCGGCAACATGACCTTTACCGAAGAATGGCCAAAATTCCTACGCGCAATATTTATAAGACTCTCGCCATGGAGGCAACAAACCTATACGAGTAAAGTGAAATTCAATAGAGTCCATCTCCTTTACTCAAGCTTGGTACCCTTCAAAATGAGAGCGAGAGGGCCGTCAAAAAATTATTGTTGCATGCTTTTTTTGCAGGATTCAAAGGATTTAATGGCGTCCTATACAAACTACAAGGCTACTGCCACTCTTAAGAGGATAGTTTCCGCAGAACCATAATTTATTCTTCCTGGTTTGAAGAATCTAGCAATACTACATAAAATAGAAAAAAAATGCATTTGTTTCAGAAGTCATTTCAATATTGAGAAATAAAGTGCCAAAGATGGCCCTAAAAAAAGTTTTCATGTCGAGGTTTAAGTTGATTAAAAAAAAACCGTTCATATTATTTATGGATTAAATTCTGTATAAACTTTATGAAGCTCTTAACGGGATAGATATTTTATAGCAACTTTGTTTTTTTTTTAATAATAAAATTAGTGAAAAAAGTTGTCATTTTGACTTTTTTCCAGAATCCGTCCCTCTCGCACTTCTTTCCGCATGGAGTAACAGGGTAGTATGCAAGCGGAACCTATCCTCTTAAGTTTAAAAAAAGAAAACATATTTTATATTTACCCCTCAATTTCAACACCTTTCGTATCATATGTCAATTCCCACGTAATTATTTTTGGGGTTTGCCTAGTACTATCATTGTTACATTGACTGTAAAGTGTCGCCGTGATTGAGACCTCTTTACTTAAACTAGTTAAGGATGTTGTGTCCAGCTCAATACTGCCTGTGTCCTGAAATCAAAACGACATTAAGGCGCTCTTATACCAAAATCAGTAATTTCAAAGTCAAATAGAACTTTCAAATATCGTCTAAAACTTCCAAAAAAAAAATACACAATATAGTTCGAACCTTTATCTAGGTCTTCCACGCATGTGTTACACGATCAGATAAACTTTGCTCGATAGAAATAATTCACGAACACAGCATGTAATAAAACCTTTCAAATCATGCCATTTCCATAATTCCACTCTTTATTAACGAAACATATCTGGTAATATTGCTCTTTAAATTTTCTAGGTCGACCACGTAAGTGGGTTTTAATAAACATATCCCTTATTTTTAAACAATTTAAAAACCGATAAAAACAACGAAAAAGTACAAAAGTGTGGTTATTTTCTTTACCACTTACACGTAAAGAAAAAGACAGAGAGTCACTCTTCTGGGATAAGAGCGCCTTAAAGGCTTTGGCACATAGAAAGCGGGGCTGCAGCGGGGCAGTATACAGGGTGCTTGGTAATTCGACCTATTCCTTTAAAGGGGTTACACTAGGGATCATCAATGATAATTTTTTTTTTAATAAAACACGTCGATATTTCAAAAATTACAAAATAAAAAAGATTTTCTTTCCACTTAAGACCTTTTAATTCCGAGATTATGGGAATTCAGGGCACATATTTTTTTATAAATGATCACTCATTTATCATTGATCAGCAATATAATAAATAAGTGCTGAGAGACGAATAGTTATTTTTAAATTATTTATTTTTGGTTGTTAGTCTGAAAATTTGAAAAATAATATAAAAACCTTCGTAACTCGGAGACCATTCATTTTCGACACCTAGTTGATAGGACTTAATTCGTTGGAAATGATCTCTAGTATAACCCTTTCAAGGAATAGTTTGAATTACCAAGCAGCCTGTATAGCGGGGCGCAATAATAGCGTGCGCTTCAGACTATGGAAGTGTCATGAGTGGCTTCTCTCATAGCGTGGCGTGACGCGCCGCTAATACGCTCGTTGACGCCGCGCTATCCGTGCTTCGATTCTACCCCGCTTTTTGTACGCCGAGGCCTTAAGTTAAGAGTAATTTCTCTGAATTCGTTACAAAATATTAAGAAACATACGTATATTAAACAAAAAAAAATCTAACTGCACTCTTATGGAAAATCCAAATATTTTGAAGCTACGATAATATCATTAAAAATAAGTCTATACATAATAGTTTTTTTTTTTTATATGTTTATTCATAATTTTACACTATTTTATTACATGGTGAATATTTATTATTTTTTTTTTTTATTCTTGTTGCACACAGAAAACTTAATTCTAAATTATATAATAAAAGTTATGTACAATGGCGTGCTTATCTCAATAATGAGATTTCTTCCAGCAAACCAAGGGTGATAAGGATATTTGAAATAAATAAGATATTCATATTGTGCACGATAATATTTATACAGAAACAAGATTAAATTAATAGTAGATACCTAACTAGTTAAAAATAATAACAAACTACATAAAATTTACATGCCTACATAGTATAAATAAATATAACAATACATATTCAGTAAATAAATACACAATAAATGATATATATACATACACCTACACGATAGGTTGTCGAAGATAGTGCTCTTTTATTTTCCTTTTGAATACACCAATGGAGGGGCTATCCCTGATAGTGTGAGGAAGGGAGTTCCACAGTTTGATGGACTTAACAGTGAAAGAGTTTCCATACGCCCCGGTGTTATGAGAAGGTGTTTTTAAAAGTGAGACTGTATGAGACCTGACTTGCTTGTCTCTAAGGAAAATATACTCATAACGATCGCGGAGGTATGGAGGAGAAGTGGGACTCTTTAAAATGTTGAAAAGGCAACAGAGGATATGAACATACTGAAGCTGTTTAATGGGAAGCCATTTTAATTGTTCACGGTACTGGGATACATGATCATATTTTCTTAGTCCATAGATAAACCTGATTCCCAGATTTTGTAAACGTTCAAGTTTACCAAGCAGCTCCTGACTGGCATCTAAAAAACAGACATCAGCGTAGTTGATGATCGGCAAAAGTAGAGATTGTGCGAGAGTAACTTTAGTTTCAAAGGGGAGAAATTTCTGGAGACGCTTAAGAGAATGAAATGTGGCAAAGACTTTCCTGCTGACCTCATTAATATGCGCAGCCCACGTCAGATTACAATCAAATATGACACCCAAATTTTTTGCAGATTTAGTGTAGGCAATAGGGATATCGTTATAAACTACTTGTGGAATTACCGTTTGATTGAGAAGGCTAGTCATATATCTGCTACCCAAAATAATGGCTTGAGATTTTTTGGGATTAACCAAAAGTCCGAAAGCCTCCGCCCACCTGTGAATGTTTGAAAGATCGCTGTTCATTTCTGAGACAGCAATATTTGCCTCAGTTACGTCAAAGTGGCGGCAGAGTTGTAAATCGTCTGCGTAAAGATGGTAGTTCGAAGAAAGAACATTGGAAACAGAATTTATAAAAATTTAAAAAAGGAGAGGAGAGAGGACACCACCTTGAGGTACGCCAGCAGTTAGTTGGCACCACTCCGAGGAAACCTCGTCCGAGCGTATGCACTGCAGGCCAGTGGCGTGCACAGAACTTTTTGCTGGAAAAGCAAACAATTGGTCAAGAACAACACTAAAAAAAATATAAAAAAATTTAAATATAACTTTGAAAAAAAAAATTTGTATGACGCCAGGGTAGACAATGTCTACCCTAGAGTGAAAATTTCCTATACAAACTTTTTTTTTCAAAGTGATATTTAAATTTTTTCATATTTTTTTTATTGATGTTCTTGACCAATTGTTTGCTTTTCCAGCAAAAAGTTCTGTGCACGCCACTGCTGCAGGCGACCCCTTAAATAAGTATCAAACCATTCTGTGACAAGAGGAGATACGTTAAGAGAGCTAAGAATGCTAAGGAGTACATCGAAGTCTACACAGTTAAATGCACTACTGAAATCCAATAGTGTGAGTATAGTCAGTTTCTTATTGTCAATAGCTAATCTTATATCATCGGAGACTTTCAGGAGTGCCGTGACGGTGCTATGCCCTGGGCGAAATCCTGATTGAAAGTGATTGAGTAAACTATTTTTAGATAGGAAATACGAAAGTTGGTTGTGGACTAAAGACTCAAGAACTTTAGAAAGGATAGGAAGAGTGGAAATTGGACGATACTCAGAAAACGATGAAGGGTTTGTAGTCTTTGGAAGAGGGATGACATGTGCATTTTTCCAGGCTGTGGGGAATGAGCTGGTGACAAGGGAGCAGTTGATAACGTCAGCTAGGACAGGTAAAAGTTCATCTAGTATAAGATGCAGCATTTGAGAGCAAATTTTGTCATCACCCACAGCCTTTGAAGTAATAGAAAGAATTGCTCTCTTAACGTCACACTCAGAAACAGTCTTGAAGGTAAAATGATCGCAGTCGGGTTTGGGCTTATTACGAAGGTTTAGGAGAGTTTTGTTTTTTAATTTGTCTTCTAAGGAGACAGGCGGTTTAGAAAAATGCTGATTAAGTGCATTCAAATCAATAGTCCCTGGATGGGTTTCGGATGATTTGCCAATTCCGAGCGTTTTTAAGAATTTCCAGACCTGAGCAGGGCTGTAATTATTGACAGATTTGTGAATATGGTGCCTCTTTGCGTTTCTACACATCTTTGTACAGCGATTGCGCAACTATTTGTAATTTTCAAAATTAATTTCACTAGGACATTTTTTATAATTACGCTTGGCCTTGTCTCGCAACGCCATAGCATCTCGTATGTTCTGTGTGAGCCATGGAGCTGGCAGATGCTTGACTTTAATTCTTTTAATTGGTGCGTGTTTGTCAAATAAAGAAATAAGTATTTGATTAAAGTTATGCACCTTGGCATCTACAGTTTGAGAGCATAAAACAGGAGTCCAGTCTATGGCCAATGCCTCCGCTCTAAGCGCCTCCAGATCTATCCCTTTGAAACTCCGCAGAAGAAGAAACTTGGGCTTATGTTTGGGGGGGCGTACTTTATACGAAAGGAAAATTAAATCATGATATGAGAAAGGAGATGTGAACTGACCATGAGTGGCTACTTTTGGGGGTTAGAGACAATAATTAAATCAAGAAGAGATGGGACACAGTGGGGCTTATAATGAGTTGCAGACAAAGAAAGTATTTTCATATTTAATGAGGAAACAATGGAATTAAGTTGCTTGGAGCGATGATCGTTTTTCAATAGACACGTATTGAAATCACCAAGAACAATGACGTCATCATATAGAGGACTTAACTCATCAAGCAGAGATTCAAAATTAGCAAAGTAGTCAATCTTGAGGGAGGGACTGTATAAGACACCCAGAAGTACCTTAGTGTGATGGAGATATAACTCAATAAACAGATATTCAGCTGACTTAGTATCAATAAACTGACATGAGTTTGTCCTGATACTACAATTCGTGAATACTACTCATATTCGTGCATGAGATATGCCCACAAAAGTAGAAACAAATAAATACTGATACTGATAGCTACCTGCACTAAAAAACTATTAGTTTACATTGCTTTTGGGTTTAAGTGTATTTTGGCTGTTATATTTTGTTATAAATCCGGAGAACCGATCTCTAAAGGATCTTGATCAAAAAGGGCGTAATGCAAACAAAGTTATTACGACCAACATAATTGTAATGGGTTCAAACAAAAGCAAAAACCGATATACAGGTTGATGTATAATCCAGTGAAGCGGACTCTTTTGATACCTACGACTCTGACAGATAAATAAAAAGACTCGGTGTTCAAAAAGAAGGCCCAATGACTCATGTTTATATTCTGGAACAAGTATTGCCGATCTTATGAAATTAAATGAAATGGAATATTATTAATATAATATAGGTACATTATATACAGGTGGTAGAGCTGATGCCGGGCTCGACTGTGGAGGTACCGCCATCTTACTTGGAGACCCCCTCGAAGTAATTCGGGGGAGAGTAAGAGGACCGATGGATGGCGGTATATCCCTCCCTAATAGCCGGGCTTTATATGGAACAGACTGGTGACAGGCAGCGGCGTCACTGGTGCGAGGGTTCCGGCACCGCGCTCACCAACTCGCCTGCCCAGCGTGTGTGAGTATGGGCAATTCTTCCAGGATGACCGCTGGGAGTGGCAAAGTCCTGGAAAGGCTTATGTCCAGCGGTGGACGAACTAGGCTGATTGATGGATGGTTGGACATTATACACACGTAGGTATTACAGGGTCAGGTTAAATGTAAATATAGGAATAAATAAATGAATGTGAGGCAATAAATACAACAGAGTTGATATATAAATAAACAAATGCAAATACGTCAAATAAATAAATATTATGATTAACTCCGCCCATTTAACCATAATTAGACACAAAGTACATAGATCAGGCCAACAAAATATTAAACCTATTTGTACCGAAAGGATACAAAAGCGCGTGAGTCTGTTTCGGCGCCGCCACCGGCACCGCCTTGCCGGTTGCTCTCGACGCCCCAACCAGGGTTGGATTTCGTAGTATAATTATACTATTTGTACCATATTTTCATGACATGTAGTATCGTAATGGAACTATACTACGTAAAAATACCATAATTTTATCTTCAGGTCGACCGACTTGTTTTATTGGTTGAGACGTTTTGTTTTTTAATGTTTGCCCTACAATATAGGAAATTTGCATCGAATTTATGCCGTCTGACGACATATTACGTCGAGTCAATGCCAAGGACGAAATTCCGATCGACGAATTGGCTGATATAGAGATCTAGTTGCCTCAATTTTATTAAATTATGAATATTTTTAGTAAATTTTTTAAAAATTTCACCTACAAATACGCTATTTTATTTGAATTCAAAACAAAAATCGACGAAAAACGAAACGTAGTATAATTTTAGCCAAGTAGTATATTTTTAATTCCCATAGACAATAATTTTCCGAGGGTCTGAATCCAACCCTGGCCCCAACCTACCGGACCATCTCTCACTCTGTGTCAGTCAGTTCTCCATCGCGCATGGCCGCACGGGCGCTGCTCAACATCGGAGGCCCCACAGTGTGAATTGTTTGCAACAGGGATAGCGTGTCTGATGACAGAATTTAAGGGCCTTACTATTGCCAAATGATTACTTTCTAAAGCCTACTCCTCTTTTATGGCCAAACCAAAAATAATGAAAAAATGTATTATGAATAATCAACTCTTAGAAAACATTTGCAACATTTTTCTTTTTCATACCACGAAAAATTCTACATGAATTTTTTTTTTAACTGAATGGTGTTTTTTGGCTTAAATTTCCTACTGCTCCTGAGTGGCGTGGCGTATTTATGCTTTGATAAATAGATAAACTTGATAGCTATAAACCTAACATACGATTGTTCAATCGAACAATCACGTCCATGTGAAAAGTATAATTTTCTCCTATTTCGCCCTATCAAGGACGCAGCGAGCGTCGTAATAAACGTTATTTCAATGTCGTTTCCGTTGATATTCGTAGTGACAAATATCGAGCTGCTAATTTGGCGATGGTAATCGCCTTAAGAGAATACTAGAAAGACGTATGAATGAGAAATTACTTACCTCAATAATAATTTAGATAAAGTTTTTGTCTGTATTTGCATAGATCCGCCTTTGTAATGTTTTTGGTGTTTTTATAAGTACTGTGTTATATACATATAATAAATTGAGATTAAATTGAAAAACATATATTAGTTCGATTAGTCTTGCTGAGAAAAAGGGCAAGATCATGTCTTTTCTTTTCTCTTACCCATGGGTCATCGTCTTTTTTTATCGGCTCAGATGGGGAGCACTTCAGCTGATCAGCTGATTGCCATCGAGAGCAATATTTGGTCGTGCGCAGCACAGTGACCCCTATGAGGTGAACCACCACGCATGCGCTGTACGCCGGCTCGTCGATGTTGCGCACGCGCATCTTTATTTTCTCAAAGCGGGTTGACCCGACCATGTACTGGTCTCTGAAAAATGTTTTGGAAAGCTTGTATAAAAATCCAATAAAACGCACAAATTTCCTAAAAAAGCCAAAATGACATTACATCATGTTCGTGAAATGCCACAAATCACATTTATTTCATATCTTTAATTCAAAAACAAGGGGAAAAATCTTAAATTATGCGTTTCGTAGCAGACACGAATCATTTCCCCTTAAGAGCGATTTCGCAGCCGGATTGTGAAAAGCTCGCCTTTTTCTAATCAATAGAGTTAGAACACTTACATTCAAAATTCACTCAATAGTTATTCAACAAATCCTTTTATTATACCTAAGTATTGTGTATGTTTAAATCGCAAAATTTCCATTGGTTTCTGTAAATTAGAATTTCAAAAAAAAAATTAAATTCAAAATTAATTTGAATTTCAAAAATAATGAAATTGAAAAAATTTTGAAATATAAATTTACAGAAACCAATAGAAACTTTGCGATGGCAACATACACAATACATAGGTAATAAGTTTTCGTTAAATCACAATTAAGTGAATTTTGAATTTAAGTGTTGTGTTTCGAGTAATTAGAAAAAAGCGGTTTTTTTTTAATCCGGCTGCGAAACCACTCTTAAGAGCCGTTTAGCAGGCGGATTGTGAAAACCCCGCCTTTTTGTAATTAAACAAAACTGACCACATAAACTCAAAATTTGCTTAAAAGTTTTTCAACAAAACCTTATTTTATTACATACGTATTGTGTAAACAAAACAGTCATCGCAAAGTTTCCATTGGAAATATAAAATGAAATGAAAATTGGTTTCTGTAAATTAGAATATCAAAGTTACAAATTTTAGCTTTTTGTTTTATTACAAAAAAGCGGGTTTTTTACAATCCGCCTGCTAAACGGCTCTATTTAGTTTTTATTTAAAAATTAGTAAAATATCGACTTTTTGATAATTGTCTTTGTTGTCTGAGGCAATGATGCTGAACAACTTTTCTAAAGACACAACATGCCCTCTTAAAATATTTCGTTTCGGCGATAACTAATACATAAAGGTAACTAAACCGCACGGTCCAAGGACCGTGGTGCGGTGCTTGGTAGTTTATTACCACAGTTTAAAGACACATACCCTCTAAAATTGTTAGTTTCGGCCATAAATTAATACATAAAGGTAACTAAAACCGCACGGTCCAAGGACTGTGCCGCGGTGCTAGGTAGTTTATTACCCCAGTTTAAAGACACATACCCTCTAAAATTGTTATTTTCGGCGATAAATTAATACATAAAGGTAACTAAAACCGCACGGTCCAAGGATGTAGCATTGCAAATTTTTTAGGTGCGGTTATCACAAAAAGTTACGCGTCGTAGTTTTGCTTGATGGTAAATTGCGGTTTACCGTCTTAATTAGACATGAAGTTGCTCGCGTGTCTGTTGCAATTCCCGAGGTTTTTTCTCGTTCATTTGTCGGCCGGAGCTTTTGCTGTCAACTTGTGTCGAGTGTTTCTTTATTTTTTGGAGGATGATAATGGCGGATGTGCCAACAGGAGTTGTGTTTTTTAATATATTAGGTGGGTTTTGTGTTTAAATTTGGGTTATTCATTTGTGTGGAATAGTTCTATAATATTGTTTTTGTATTTCAGGAAAATTATACATATTCTTTCGGATGATTTAAAAAAGGAATTTTTTCGTCGGGTTGGTGGGAGTTCTGACTATTGTCAGATCATGTTATGTATTGCTTTCTTTGTATTTTGAGTCACCGGAATTTTGTTCTCATCGTTCCGTGTGGTAAAGGTTTTAATATTGTCTATTCTCTTCTAATTCCAGGGTTTTCAAGTTTGAAGTTCAAGTTTTCAAGTTTTTCAAGATTTTCAAGTTTTCCAAGTTCAAGTTTGAAGTTGTATTGCCTCGTTGGTGATTATCCAGCTGGCAGAGAAATGATCGCCGCGTGGTGTACGCAGTAAGCAGTTCCTTTGTCTGCGTGGACGGGGATCGTTGACCTTGAAAGGGGGCAGCGGACGGCGTGCCATTTCCTGTTGTGAATATTGGAGTATTCAAGTATGTGTTGGAATTTTTATTTTTAACCACACACAATTAAGGTACCTAGGACGGTATGTTTTCAGGACACTTAGTTATGTGTCCTATTAGTAACCAAGTGTAAATTCTTCTTCCTGTTTCACTGAATAACCCAAACTGTAAAATTTTATGTTCCGTAATATTTTTTTCCCTGGTAGAACTGAATGGTGTACCAGACGATTTGGTTTAAAGAGTATGAACGACAAATATGTATTGTTTGTAGGATCTACGGCTCCCCTGAGCTAGATTTATTTTTGGAAATTAATTCCCTTGTTTGTTTTCAAGTTTTGTTACACTTAAAGTTTTTTTTAATGTAATTTCACAAGTTTCCATGTAATCTAGTTACCTGTGGTTAAGGCGGTAACTAACCTATCTAGTTATCACTTAAATGTTTTATTTTTGTCTTGGCAATACTAATTCCAATGTAATATTACTACCTGATGTTAAGGCGGTACCTGACACAACTATTTAAAGGTACTTAAGGTTTTAGTAATGTCTTGGCAGGATATATGCCAAATGAAGGTCTTGGCCAAAAGCTTGTAACTAAGTATAATTTTTCCGTAACACCTTTGGCTTGTGGAATTGACGATTTGTTTTGATAAAATTAAATACACTTCATTGTAAAGTACCTCGAAGTTTTCTTCAGAACCTTTTACCAACTATTAGGTTACAATTAGGTCACTGTTTAATTTTATCTTGTTAAGAGGCATGACCGGTGGAAAAGACCGGGTACCCGCCGGTTGTGCTTTCTGACAAGGACTGTTCCGCGGTGCTAGGTAGTTTATTACCCCAGTTTAAAGACACATACCCTCTAAAATTGTTAGTTTCGGCGATAAATTAATACATAAAGGTAACTAAAACCGCACGGTCCAAGGACTGTGCCGCGGTGCTAGGTAGTTTATTACCCCAGTTTAATGACACATACCCTCTAAAATTGTTAGTTTCGGCGATAAATTAATACATAAAGGTAACTATAACCACACGGTCCAAAGACTGTGGCGCGGTGCTAGGAAGTTAATAACGACAGTTTAAAATTACATTGTATAATAACAATACAACTTGTATCAGCTGGACTGGCAGCCCACAGTTCAACGACACGATAACAAAGACAGTTAAGGCGCTACGGAAAAAAAATCGACACTTTAAGAACTTGCATCTCTACTTAAGTAAATAATGTACTATTTTGATAAAATAGTATATTATTTTTGGAAACTTTTTCTAGGGATCTGTTAAAACAGAAACGCGATTGGAGAAATTCGGCTCGATATAAATATTTATTGAAATGAGGCCCTTTTCAACACTATTTCTCCTGGTTTGACAATATAGAATAACATGTGGACTGCAATTATATTTTATTAGATGGGTTTTAACGGTATCTAGGACCTGGTTAAACGAAATTTTGATAGCAACTTTAGTACATTTTATATTAATAAAAAACCGACTTTTTGCTACTTTTCCACGAATCCGTCCCTCTCGCACCGAGGGTTTTTTCGCATATGGAGTAACAGGGACGCTAAAACTTTTACATATCGCCTTAAAAAACAAAAGCGTTAGAGCAGGACTGAATTTTAGCATTGGACACTCCTAGAATTAACAAGAATACTCACTTAACCGTTGATTCAAGAGTCATGTTCAAATCCGGATGGCATTCTCCTATATTTTTACATCCAGGTGCAGCCCAGATGTTCCCGTACTTCGTATTATCTGTATGGTCTAGGAGCAAGGCTTTGGAGGAGTTGTACTCTGAATCGTTACGAAGATCGTCCACCTGCGTCACGTTTATTTGATACTCTATCACTTTCGAGTAGTCACCACCCTGCAGGGAATGTTAACCTTTGTTAATCTCTATTGCCGTTCTTGATTTAAGGTTAAACATCAGTCGCTTAGGGAAAAGTGCATAACTTAATTTTGTATTTCTTGTTTCGAAGTTAAAAATTGAAAAAAGTTTTGTTATGTGGGAATTAACATCAATATAAGTGAGGTTTATAAATCATGAGTTTGAAATTTAATGCACAATTAGTCATGATCTGGTCCAAACCAACTTAAAATGCTGTTTTAATTTTGTTTGGACCAGATCATGACTAATTGTGTATTAAATTTCAAACTCATCCTTTATAAACCTTACTAATACTGAACTATTGGTGTAAATTGCCATATCCATCCATCCATCAGCCTTAGTTCATCCACTGCTGGACATAAGCCTTTCTAGGACTTTGCCACTCCCGGCGGTCATCCTGGAAGAATGCCCATACTCACACACGCTGGGTTGGTGAGCGCGGCGCCGAAACCCTTGCACCAGTGACGCCGCTGCCCATCACCAGTCTGTTCCATATAAGACCCGGCTATTAGGGATGGATATACCGCCATCCATCGGTCCCAGGCATGGTGGGCCTCCTGGTTTTTTGCCTGTGAGCTGTCCTCTTACTCTCCCCAGAATTACTTCGAGGGGTCTCCAAGTAAAATGGTGGTACCTCCACAGTCGAGCCCGGCATCAGATATAATATAGATATAGTTATAATATAATTTAGTTTCTTTTTATACTGTATAGGTTTTATAGAGGATGTTTGGGACATCGATGTAAATATTTTGAGGGATGATCAAGGAAGTGATTTCTATTATTTCTGACTGAATTTACTTTTATGCAATGTTTTGTAGTTTTCGAGATACAGACATTTTTCAGTGTTGTCTACTTCAAATTAGGTAACTAAATTAAAAAAATAATTAAACACTATTTATGGCTAAAAATATTAATTGAAGCTTTTACTAAAATTTACAAAAAAAAAACTGTTTCTGCGGACAGTATTTAGCCTTGTGTTTATTTTCACTTCTTTTTGAACACATTGATATTGTTTTTTTTTTGTTTAATCGAAGTGTATCATGAAATAATTTAAAACAAAATCATATTTTTAGCCAAAAATTGTTTTTTTTTCAAATTTTAAGTAGATAAAACTGAAAAATGTGTATATTTCGAAAACTACTAAACTTTGCATTTTAGTACATTCAGTCAGAAATGATCAAAATCACTTTCTTTACCATCCCTAAAAATATTCACATCGATGTCCCAAACACCCTGTATAAGACTTATTTAACCCAATAAATGAATGACAGTATCTACTCGAATCTCAGTTGTTTCACTTATCGTCGCTCTCCTAACATTGTAGTTATACAACGTGTAATAGAAAGGTGTAACCATATTTGAGGAGCTTATTCAGTCAATATTATTCAGAACAACTTTTACTATGGAGCCAACCCTGGAATCTCAAAAAAAAAATCTACCCTTCCATACATTTCGGCCAAGCGGCATTGCATTTTTCTATGAACCAGTAACATTTTTTTTTTCGAGATACTGGTTTTATTCCATAGTAAAAGTTGTTCTATATCATTGACTGAATACGCTCCTCAAATATGGTTACACCTTTCTGCCGGCGCCAGACATGTGTCCACTTATTTGAACACTCGAGTGGACACACTGTGTGGCACGAGACTTTGTCTATGTGTTCCAAAGTTTGTACACAGCTTTGCACTTTGCCGAGCGGTATCGGTTTTTTAGCGCACATCAAAGGAATGTGTTCAAATAAGTGCGTAGCCTGCCACACTATTTGCAAAGACCAGTTGCGCGAGCGCTGTTGTACGGAAAGGTTGTGTGAGACACTACGAGCTTGATCGTTCAAAATGGACTGGAGTAACGAATGCGTCCTAGAATTTATTGAGTTGCTGCAAGGGGAACCATGTAAATATATTTTCGATATATTTTGTAGCACATGTAAAAAATAATTACATGCACATAAATAATATAAGCACACTGCGTCCACGAAATCGTCGTCCATCTCCTTTGTTGTCTACCAGCATACTGTGGAGAAAAGAGTTTGCGAAGCATGTGTGGCAGGTGCGCCAAATGTGTGTACAAAGTCGTCGAAGAAGTGTGCAAATAAGTGGACATATGTCTGGCGCCGGCTTACACGTTGTGTAGATAAGATATAAAATGTGTACTGTGGAGGATATGCAATGAGCGTTTTTCCTTGTGTCAAATTTAGTGTGAAATAAGATTCCTAGATGGCACTGTCATATACTTTAGCAACAGAATCTAAGTCAAAATTTGCACAGATTCCAAACAAACCAAAACCACTTTGACATTGATTGCTACGGAACATATTTTATACATGGTGACATGAACAGCGACATCTGGCGGAAAGTGAAGAACTAAGAAAAAAAAACAACGAGAAAATCGCCAATATCTCGTCATTCAATGGATACTCACCTCTGGTGTTAGAACAGTGATGTTCCTGCAATCGGGAACCTTGGCGTTTTGCAAATCAACGTAATACGTGAAAGTACCCCCTTTGTCTGTTGAAATTTGTTTTGCGTGGTCATGTTTTATTTTAACACTAACTGTGAGATCTATAATAGAAAAACAATGATTATATATCTGCGCTACTCACAAAAATATTTCAATATTTTATAAATATATGTAATATACAATATAATATAAAATTCTCACTTCCGTAGATCTTTGTAGGCTTATTTTCTGAAGAACAGGTCAAATTTACGCAAGATTGAAACATGAAGGAGTCTGGAGTTGGTCGATTCTGAAATTGAATAATATTTCTTGAATAATTTTTGAATAAAAATGCACTTTTATCAGTTTTATGTACATTTTCACAATGTATGAAATGGCTTTTTATTTTTGGTTATTTTAACAAATATAAAAAAAAGTAATTTAACGATTTTAATGTATATTTCGATCCCTGGGGATAGATAGAACAGTTACTATATTAAAAGAGAGTTGGCTTAACTAGCTGCTTGGTGGGGTTTTCGCAGTGCCCCTCTATCTAGTACAAATTTTAGGATCAGAGCACTCTAAGGCACTTTGATCTGAAGTGTTAAATTTGGTCTGAAAGTTTATCAGCGTGTAATTTTCACCTACCTGTAAATCAGGTCCATTTATAAACAGATCCGCTTTTATGATGGTCATGAATGGTATTATAGCAACACTGTTATTCGCAGGCATACCAACACTCAAACCTGTAACAAAGGCATTAAATGGCTTATATTTATTTAACTGACCACTAGGCCTCGTAGCATAATGTTTAATAGCGCGCGACGCGGCTTTGTTGAATCACAGGTGCGAGGAGTATAAACATCGTGTCACGCTCCTCGCATCTGTGATTCAAAGAAATTGTGTCGCGCGCGATAATACATTACATACACTACTAGGTCTGGTATAGTAAAAATAACGTATAAAAAAAACTTTGCAATGCATGTGCTCGTAAAGGCCCACTTTTTATGCATCAAAACCGAACAGAAAGTCGATTATTTTGCCCTAGGGCTTTATTATTTTTTTTTTTTTTATTTGCAATGGTTGGCTAACCTGCAGCCTTTCCCGTGTACCATAAATGTTATACTTTTTTTTCCACTGTTCAACAGCTCTGGATACAGTCCTTTTGAGCCAATTACAATTTAAAGTTCACAAGATTATATTTGTTTTCATTTCCTCACACTATGCATTGAAAAACGTAGTATGATACACGGGCGTAAAAGCAATAAATTACTCGGTTACGATTAAAACACTCGCTACGCTCGTGTTTTAAATCGTCCTCATAATTTATTCCTTTGCGCCCTTGTAGCATAAACTACTATTATCTACTTCCTATAAGCTTTTATCGGTTTTTAGGTTTTTTGAAGTCAGAGTTATACAGATGTTATATCATACGAAGTCTACTTGGCTATGGTTGTAGTAGTGACGTGTACATATACGCGTGTTTTGTATGTGTTGCGCGTTTTGTAAGTGCTCCCGAGGTTACGCACACCAGAAAAAGTGCGTGTGCATGCACTTCTACAACCATCAGTGGCGTGCACAGAGTTTTTAGACAGGGTAGACATAAAAAATTAAAAGCATAAAAAGCTTGGTAAAAACTTACCAAATAATCAAGTTACTGTTTGCGATTTGCCACCTGAAACATCGTTCAAAAATGCACCATTTCTTAACTTTTGTACACACACATTGTACAAAATGTTGTCACTTTCAACTTTCACAGTAAACACTGGCACTAGCCATTTTTTATACTGCTTGTCATCAATTTGCGTAAAGAACGTACGAAAAACAATAATGGATGGCGCCCGCCAAGCCGCCAAGGCGAAGGTGGCATTTTCAGTGAATGTCGTAAAAAGCCGTCGGCTTTTTGCAGAGTCATCGCCTACATTTCGCACGCAGACAAGCACAAACTTTTGCATTTTGTGCCATGTATTTACAGTAACGCACACAAACATAGACTGTTAGAATATGACCCACACATAAACACCGTCAGACACCATTCCGCGATGTCTTTTGGCATCGAGTGAGCGAGCGACTTGGAACTGACACTCGCAGTTCCCGCTAATGACAATAGATGGCGGTCGGTTTCACTACATTTTAGCAGAAAATTTATTACAATATGCGTAAAAATGCGTATTTGTCAGGGTAGACAGTGTATTTTTGTCTGTATGGACCGCACGCCACTGACGACCATAGGTAAGTAGACTTCGTAGAATAAAACATCTGTACTTAAAGAAATCTCTTCTTAGAGGTAAGTATACTTTTGAACATGTCGTTCCGATGTTAGTGACCAACTTCAAAATTACAGGGCTGTAATATTGTACTTACTTGAACTATTCATAATTCTTATTTTTAAGGGGCTGCACAATGCTAAAATTCAATCCTGGTCTAACGCTTTTGTTTTTTGGCTGTCTATCCTGATGCCGCGCACGCAAAACTTTAGTCATTTTGAAATCGCGGCTACACTAGGACATTTATTATAATTTCTTTATGTAATAAAGATGTTTTTTTCTAGCAAGTATCTGCGTGTATTTGTTTGTACATTGAATTAGAGCGCATGACAAACTTCAAGTAAACAAATTTCAAGTAAACAGATTTCGCCAAATTTCGCGAAAAATTCCGCGTACCAGGACAAGATAGCATCTTAATTTTCATGACAAGTGCGCTACCTATTACGCCAGCAATCATTCTGGACCGTCGAATTTTTCTACCATATCTGTCCAACGAATTTTCGTAAGCGTAATGCACATATTGGACGCTCACGAGGGCGTTATGTACAATACAATACAATATCTTTATTTACCAAAAAGCTTACACTATTTTATTACATGCTTAAGGTAACTTACTTAATTACGAACTAAAATTAGTGTACATGCATAGTGATGAGAATAACTGTGGATCCCACGCTAAGTCTAACTTGTCCGGTGGAATCCAAGACTGATTATCAAAATTAATTAAAATAAAATGAACTTTTAACAAAAAAATAGCAACCGACTTCAATAGTAACAGCAGTCATTCACTAAAAAGTTAATAATAATTCTATAAAGACCGATGGTACCGAAGCAACACTTTTGCCGACTTCTTTCTTCCTGAAACGTTATGTTATCTAGAAGTCGGCGTTCTTATATTGGTTTTTATGTTGCTATATCGTAGGAAATACGCCGACTTCTAGATAACATAATGTTTCAGGAAGAAAGAAGTCGGCAAAAGTGTTGCTTCGGTACCATCGGTCTTTATAGAATTATTATTAACTTTTTAGTGAATGACTGCTGTTACTATTGAAGTCGGTTGCTATTTTTTTGTTAAAAGTTTATTTTATTTCACATTTTTTAGTGTTGCTGGGTTAAATTGTGAAATATGGGTAGTTCTTGCAAACGTGGTTTTAATATGAAACGAAGTTCAAGTGAGTATAAGTAGCTATGTTTGAGTAGCTTCCTGCTATCAATCTCGAGTTATGTGGTGTCATTCGTTAAAGAGTTCTACGGTGATGAAGCCAAGATCGAAGGTCAGGTGGGTACACTGGCAATTTTCAAGCAATGCCCTGCAATGAGCACCATAACACAAACTGATTGCCGCAATCCAAAGTTATGTGCTGTCATCCGTTGAGGAGTTCTATGGTGATGAAGCCAGGATCGAAGGTCAGGTGGGTATTCTGGTAATCTCCAAGTAATACCCTTGAATTAGCTCCCTAACGCAGTGATTGCCGCAATCTCGAGTCATGTGCTCTGATCCGTTGAGGAGTTCTATGGTGAATATGGTGATGAAGCCAGGATCGAAGGTCAGGTAGAAGAATGATGATTTTCAAGTAATACCTTGTAATCAACACCCAGGTACAAAGCGATTACCTCAATTTCGAGAGGTATGCTGTCATTTTCTGAGGAGTTCCACTGCCTATCTCTGAAGACCTCCATCAGATCATGACCAAACCCAAAATGGGACCTACCTGGAAGTACACTCTTTCAAACAAAAAAAGAATTGTCCAAATCGGTTCAGAAATGACGGAGTTATGTAGTAACAACGCCAAAAAAAAAAAAAAAACATACAGTCGAATTGAGAACCGCCTCCTTTTTGAAGTCGGTTAATAATGTAAAATGTATACAAAGCAATGGATGTTGTTGTACAAACGTTTAATAGTAGAAGTCAACTTACCATAGCTACCTTCATGATCGAAGTCTTTTAACGGAGTGAGGCTGAACCCGAAGTATCCTGAACCCTCACCCTGGATCCTCTGTCTATACTTGGGTTCGGTTCCTTTGCTGAAGTCAGCCCCATAGTACAGGTATATGGCTCCTTGACCTTCATTTTCGTATGGAGCGCCAATTACCACTTCTGTGGAGGTGAGTTTCTCATAGTGAATTTTTCAAATGGGCGTGGATGGCAAAGTCACAAAATAGATACTACCAGAAGGCCGACTCGACGACGGAGCGAAAACAGATGCACACATGCATAGACGCGAACGTATGATGATCTCGGTAGAATTTCGTATTGGCAATCGATAGACTTCATCCGAGATTGTCGTACGTACATCTATGTGTGCGTGCGCCTGTTTTCGCTAGTTATGCGGAGTAAACCTTCTGTAAGTGGTTATTTTGTAGCAAGGTGCTAAATTATAGGCAGTTTGATAATTAGGAAAATTAATACTGTAAATTTTCTTATATGATTAATAAAGAACTATCTTTATGATAGCATATTGCCTGAGCGTAGCAATAAATTTATTAACGGGTCCAGATATAATAATAATATAGATAAGACACCCCTCTTGAAAGGTCGTGGATTAAAATATACGAGTAAATAAGCAGTGATAGAAATGGGTCGTGCAATTTGGGGTTGACGACCTTAATTTTTATATTAGTATGGATACGCCGCCGGCTAGATTGTGTTATAAATATAAAAATATTTTTTCTCCTTATGGGATAACTACATCTTTTCAATAAATGTATTGCATTTTATATGCTTTTATTTACATCAATTAGAAAAAATATACAGGGCGGTAAAATTTTCAGTTCGGAAAAAATATTATTATCTATATGGAATGGTTATTTTATGTATTACTAGCCTTCCGCGCGGCTCCGCCCACGTTTATTGCGTTTTGTCCCATTTTTAGCTGAGCCGTATACGTTGACCAGAACACTACGATGATAATAAAGAAATCCTCATCCAAATCCGTTGAGTGGTTCTTGAGTTATACCAGAATATACAGACAAACAGTAAAAAATTCTAAAAATTTTAGTTTTGGCTTCAGTACAATACCAATAAAATTTCGCGTATGTACAGACATGACTTTTATTATATAGGTATATCATTTATATTTTATTTTTATATTTAAGCAAACTTTATTTTTGTGCAGTGTGCACGTGTATGACTACTCTTATTTAAATTTTGATTGTTTCCTCAATGGTTTTCTGTAAGAAATCTCTTATTAAAGATAAGCTAACCCATATGTACAAACCTTTTATTGAAATTTTTTATGTTCGTGTTTCTGTGTAAAATAAAGGATATAGAATAGTAAAGACTTTTTTACCACTTTTTTATTTTTAAGTATAGAAGATGACAACGAATATGATATTTTTAAATATATGTATATTTCTTTCGAATGTTACCAGTTCTTAACGAATTTGCGGGATTATCAGTACTTGTATGGCATGCATGTCCACATTAAGATATCCTCATGAAATCCAGCAAACATTGCACTAAATATTCCTATCACTGATATACAACGTGTAACAGAAAGGTGTAACCATATTTGAAGAGCTTATTCAGTCAATGGTATAGAACAACTTTTACTATGGAACAAACCCTGTATCTCGAAAAAAAAATAACTTTTTCATAGAAAAATGCAATGCCGCTCGGCTGAAATGTATGGAAGGGCAGATTTTTTTTTGAGATTTCATATCCTCTGTTGCCTTTTCAACATTTTAAAGAGTCCCACTTCTCCTCCATACCTCCGCGATCGTTATGAGTATATTTTCCTTAGAGACAAGCAAGTCAGGTCTCATACAGTCTCACTTTTAAAAACACCTTCTCATAACACCGGGGCGTATGGAAACTCTTTCACTGTTAAGTCCATCAAACTGTGGAACTCCCTTCCTCACACTATCAGGGATAGCCCCTCCATTTGTGTATTCAAAAGGAAAATAAAAGAGCACTATCTTCGACAACATATCGTGTAGGTGTATGTATATATATCATTTATTGCGTATTTATTTACTGAATATGTATTGCTATATTTATTTATACTATGTAGGCATGTAAATGTTATGTAGTTTGTTATTATTTTTAACTAATTATGTATCTACTATTAATTTAATCTTGTTTCTGTATAAGTATTATCGTGCACAATATGAATATCTTATTTATTTCAAATATCCTTATCACCCTTGGTTTGCTGGAAGAAATCTCATTATTGAGATAAGCACGCCATTGTACATAACTTTTATTATATAATTTAGAATGAAGTTTTCTGTGTGCAACAAGAATAAACATAAGTTAATCAACGACATATTCAGACGGGTGACTACTTTCTTTGACCGCGACTGTACTACGGCTACGATTGTACTACAGCTACGATTGTACTACGGTTACGTTGTACTACGGCTACGATTGTAATACAGCTACGATTGTACTACGGTTACGTTGTACTACGGCTACGATTGTACTACAGCTACGATTGTACTACGGTTACGTTGTACTACGGCTACGATTGTACTACAGCTACGATTGTACTACGGTTACGTTTTACTACGGCTACGACAGACACAGCGGCGGCCGTAACGTATTTATGTCGTCGTAAGATAACGTAAAATGCGCGCTTTTTCGCGAAAAAGAGTTTACACCATTATACGGCGATATCTATACTAATATAATAATGAAAAAGAGTTTGTCTGTCTGTTTGTTTGAGACAGCTAATCTCCAGGGCTGCCGCACTGATTGTCAAAATTCTTTCTACAAATAAAATTTGGTGGACCTGTTATTATTCAATGTTGTAAATTGAATACATCTCTTTCAATATAAAGTAAGTATTATGTCCGTTACTATAGCGATGAAACTTTTGCAGCGAATCAGATCATGACCATGACCATAAAGGCAAATAAAAACCGCATACTTTTTTATACTGAACAAGATATCCAAGGAGACATGAAAAACATGAAAAACTAATTAAGTCCTTCCATGTAAAATACACAAGAATAAAAAAAATGTAAAAATGAAATTATTAAAAAATATATTATAAATAATTTTTTTTCATTATTTGTTAGTAATATTTATATTTTAGGTATATTTAATTTTAGTTTTATAATATAATATTTTTATGTTAGGTACTTAATTTTAATTTTGAATGTGTTTAGTTTAGATATAAATTGTTATTTAAGTTTTAGTTTACACAATAAATAATAGGATGTCAAAAAATATATGTTTCTATGGGAAGGTGGTCAGTACGGTCATAGATTTTAGAAGCAATATTTTTATCGAGTATTCAGAGAAGCATTGGTTTTTTACGCACATTACAACGGATAGGCGCCAGACCTCCTCAAATCAGGCACGTAGCCAGAATTCTACTTAAGGGGGCTTGTTTCTGGAATTCGATTAAATAAAACTGTCGTACTTTGAGGTTGTCCGGTGCCGAAGCATTATAATTGGCGACGGCCTTAAGCTTACCATCTCTTTTGTCGCCATCCATGTCGCCAATGTTCGTGATAGCAAGCCCGAAATAGCCATTGAGTACTTCTCCTTTTATAGTGTACATCTTTCTAAACTAAAACGAAAAAAAAAATTTTGGTTATTGCGTTTATCGATACTTGGTGAAACTGAAAACACATCTTGAATTAAAAGTACTTGAACTTTACTATGTCTCACTATTTACTTTTAGAGTTTTACCCAACCGGTTTCGGATATTATACAATTTTCAAGGGAAGATTGTTAATTGTTAGGAATACTGAAAAATTTTGATTTTAGGCACTGCGGGCCTATTAAATTGGTTACCAACTGGGTGCATATCATTAAAAACATAGATAAAAACTGAACTTTCAAAATTGCCTGTAGTGAGTATTGAACTACGAGTATTTACGAAATGTGACGTTACTTCAAGTACTAACATATCGTTAGGCAATCCGAATTCGATAGTATATCTATGTTATTGATGATAGGCACTTAGTTGGCAACCGATTCAAAGATATAATACAAAATAGGCCCGCATGTCAACATTACGTCAGAACCTGAACTCAGAGCCTGTCCAGCCTTAAGTCAATTACAAATGGAAGGTCAATATTTTATTTTGCGTGATACTGATATACGTGAAAGGACCGAGTCTCCGGTTGGAATTTGGCACAAAGTCCATTGAATGTTGTATTGAATTGTATATGAATGTCAACCGTAGATCAAATAATCAAATCAGTCATTTATATAATATTTTATTAATTTTAAAACAATTTAAGAGTTTAATTTATATAATGTTTCATTGAAGATGAAAATATATACATATATAAGCATTTTCCACATAAAGATTATAAATAAGATCAAGAACAAGATAATAAGAGAAAAAACAAAAATAACTGACTGACTTTCATACAAAGACAGAAATGGAGATGGGCAGGGCATGTTATGAGAATGAGAGATGACAGGTGGACAAAGAGGACAACCGAATGGTATCCCAGAGATGGAAGAAGATCTGTAGGAAGGCAAAGAATGAGATGGAGAGATGATATTGTGGAAGAAGCCGGACCAACATGGCATAGAAAAACAAATAATAAAAGAGAATGGGAAGTTATGGGGGAGGCCTTTGCTCAGAAATGGGCAGCTGAGATTTAAATTGAATTTTATAATGATTTTAATAATAAGTATAAGTAAATAATAGTTAAGATGCATGAAATAATAAATAATAAGAAAATTATAACAATTAAAGGAATAATTTTTTTTAAGATGCATGAAATTATTAAAAGATATTATCAATTTGAATGCAAACATATACTTTAAAAATATGTGTATATAATATAACATATTAATGTAAAACAACCAAAGATGCCCACATGCTCAGAAATAAAAGCTATTTTTATTTTATTTTTTATATATACATACTATTTAGCCGATTCTGAAGGCTTTCATTTTAGTTTTAGTGCTGTCAAAAAAAAATTTTCTTCATTGCAAAATAGTCCTTAACTGTTAGGTTTAGAAGTTAAATTACTTTGGAAAATTTCAAGTTTTGACAGCACTAAAACTAAAATTAAAGCCTTCAGAATCGGCTTTATTGCCTCGGATAAGGGGGCACAACTGAAGTTGCGCGATACGGCGCGTGACGACCGATAGTGGTTGCTGCGTGCACAATTAGTATAAATTTCAGTTTACCTTTTTATTATTAGAAACATAGACGTGCACGGCGCCAAGGTTGTACATGATTGTGTTTCCAACACTCCAAGTAGGGGCTCCAACCAGCAAGTCCATGCGCCCGTCATCATCCAGGCTGGCTGGGCACAAGGCCGCCGCGAACATGCTACCAGGGACGTCGTCGGTGATGCTAGAATATTGCTCTTTTATTGGATTGTGCATGGTGTTCTTCGGCGTTTTTTCGAAGAAGAGAACCTAAATGGAAATACGTTGTGAATTTGACTGTCAAACCGAGCTTTTTGAGAAGCTTTTTGAGGGGATACCGATGAAAAGGTCTCCAAAAAAATACTGAAGACGCGTTTCTAACAAATTGTCATTCGAAAGTGATATCCAACAATCATAACCAGACTGGAGTGTTAAGCTCTAATAAAAACCGCACGCTAAAATAAATGTTCTGTGTCTCTGTCTCTTTTACTTATAAAACTTTTTTCTCTTCGAGAATATCGCTGTCTCTATTACTCTTAATGTCTTAATGTACTCGTAAGTTAGCGCTCCAGCATGGTTACAATACGAGTATAAGCTTCTTGATGATACTAGACACACAAAAGGGCTTATGACTGGTTAGTACTGTGTACATGCAACACTGAGCCAGCTGTGATTGGCTGACTCACAGTGGGAGAGAATGCCATAGGCTGCGACGACCGCAATGCTAAAACTTGTGCGCGTTTTTAATTATGTTCCAGTTTTAATCAGAATATTATGTTTTTTTAGATCGCTGGTACTTTACCATTCCTCGTCCATCTTCACCATAAGTAGTTCCGATAGCATATAAGAAATCCATCTTATTTGTGGAAAAGAAGTTGCCTGTGGCAACACTGTAACCTGAAAACAAAAGTTACAACACTGTAACCTTAAAAGGACACACAATAAATGAAGACATGGCTAAAAGGTCTTTGCAACCAGGCCTAAAAATTACAAAAATGAAAAAAATACAAAACGATGCATACAAATCTTGTTTTTACTTTAATTTGTACGTATACTTATCATTAGCTGTTTAAAAAAATTTAAGCTTTAAAAGTCTACGTAGTATGCGTCTAAGGCCGATATTACACTATCAGTTTTCTTTGATTGAATATTTCATGTCAATTTTGTTAGAAAAGGGATCCCTTATTGCGACATGTTATAATAATGGATCAGTTTCCATAGACAATATTTGACAAAATATCCTTTAAAAGTGATAGTGTATAATATCAACCTAAGATAATTAGACAAATGAGCCAATTAATAATCGCCTCTGCCAAAATGTAATAAAATCTTCGCTATTTGTCTAATTGGTATTGAACGTGTAATGAACTGTAATAGAGTCAGTATAAAAATTGGTTGCTTTAAGTTTCGATTCGGTGTAACACGGCTTAACTTATTTGACAGGAAACTATGAAAGAAATAAATTTCTATTTTTGAACACTTGGCGAGTTTTCCATCGCAAGGAGATATTAATTAACGTTATATCATTGCAGTATAGAAACGCATAAAGAAAAGTAAATCTGGATGTGAGGAGTCCAGTAGTCCAGTAGTAGAGTAATCCAGACTACTTTTTTGCATGCAGTACACTTGCGTACTTGTTTTTTTACCCTGACTATATTGCAGTTAAAAGCAGACAACATAAGTTATAAACATAAGTATGATTATAACCAAAATAATTACCCAACGCATGTTTTACAATATCTACATTGTAATAGTAAATTTTTATAATGCCTATAAATGATTTATATATTAGGTCCGTCTTATTCATGTATCGCTTCCTTATTTGGTTCAAAGGGTCAGTGTATACTTCAACAGCACCTCTACCTATAATAAAACATTTTATTAACACATCATATTTTCTTCTTAGCACCAGGTCCCGTAGCGTAGTGTTTAATCACGCGCGCCGTCACTTAGTTGAATTACAAGTGCAAGGAGCATGCACGATTTTTTTGCGATTAAACAGTATGTCAAGCTCCTCGCACCTGTGATTCAACTAAGCCGCATCGCGCGCGATTAAACACTATGCTACCGAGCCATGTTTCACCCAATACAAAGAAGATGTTTTAAAAGTGAATGAAAAAGAAAAGAATACCTTTAAACCACGAACGTAAAAAAAGGCGGACGGAGTCGCAGCTAAGTAACTACTGAAGCATAGCAATGACGGCGGTTTGTATGTTAGTGGACTTACTATGGAAATTGGCTTACTATGTTGTGAATGTGTGCGTGCCCGGGCTCGTGCGAATAACCGGGTCGGCTTACTAAGAGTGCTTCAGTTGTTTGTTAGCGAAACTCTGTCCGGGATATTTTACAACCTTGTTTTAAACCTAATTCTGAATAATATGAAGTTTCTTTATACAATTTCTACATTGCGTGAAAGATTTTTTATAACAACCCGTCGGAAATATCTCGGTACCTCAGTTCACCCGCAAAGGTAGGTAGAGACCTTGCGGAAGGGGGGTTTCGGGTACCTAGATATTTCCGACGGGTTGTACGAAGTGTGACATCATACGTTACCCTCTTCAAGGAAGAAAAGCAGCGGGTTGTGTCAGAGATGCAAACATTAATTATTAAAGTGGATACTTCTTAAGTCACCTCTTTACTCTATCAAAGAGGGAGGAGGGCGGCCATAGATATTATGTAGCCTATTTTAGTGAATCCAACATAGAACGGACTTCGCACGTCGCAAATTTAAGTATACTCCCAGTTCATAATTATGGTACACTCCCAGTTCATTGTAACATTATAGTGGAGTACTGGTCTTCTAAAAAGGCTGACTTGGGTGTATCATAAAATGATTTGAAAGTAGGATAGAGTCAGAGTTCTTTCACGCGTGCAAAAGAAACAGCATTAGAACAGAATCATAACCCTTGAACTGATGGGTGTCCTTGTTATGACTTCGATCTACTACGCTTGAACTGAAGGGTGTCCTTATTATGACCGCCCGCCGAGCACGAGTTCCGAGTCGATTTATTGTTCCGATGTTGCTCTGTGGTTTATTTTGAGTGGTAAAACGAAAGTACTATCAGATTGTAGATAATTTATCTAGGAATAGAACGGTATGCCATATGTGTGGTATTTCCCACCAGGAAAGCCATAAAAACCATTATACTAAACCACTAGACGCGCGGCGCGCGGGGCGCGTGGAGCACATCAGACGCGGATAGGTAGCCTACGCTGAGAGCATCAGTTCAAGGGATAATGTGATTCATAGAGATGAAACGGATATCCGGTTACTATCCGGTATCCGGCCTATCCGGCCATATTTTTGATATCCGGTATCCGACCGGATAGTAGCCAGTATCCGGCCCGATACCGGATACTTAACTCAGCATAAAAAATTCGTTTAAATCACAAAATAAATTGATTGTATTAATGATTGAATAATCCAAATTCACATAAAGTGAATAAGAGTTGAGATAAAGATAAAGACAAGCTTTACAGCAAGTGTTGGGAATAAGCGTTTGTGCTTTTCTTGTGCACCAGCTTCTTTTGCTCTCACAATATACCGAATGTAACTCAACAGGTCATAAAAACACATGTTCTAAGAATTATACTGAACAAGTTTTCCAAAGAAACATACTTGTGGAAATGAAAAAATATTTTCATGTTTCTTTATTCATTTTGAAAACCTATTGTGAATTTTGAAAGGGCACTGGGCGGGCAGGTTCCATTTTTTTCAATATGTTACTTTGGGAAATTTAGTTCAGTATGAACAGTAGATTACGGGGTTTCCTAGATGGCTGACCATTTATATACAGTATAGACCGCTGCAAGGAGACAAAATATACAAATTTACGAATTTCGTTAAGATTGGAAAATGGTTTCGCGTTTGCAGACCAGCATTTGTATGATTGTGGTACGAAATTTACATTTAAAAATGATCGTCATTTAGAAAACGCACAAATAATCTCGCCCAGTTGCACCCGCACGCACCTTGGTGCGTAATGTTTAGACTTGCTCAATAAGTGCGAAACGCATATCTTGAGCCGGATATTCGGCCGCCGGATATCCGGTTATCCGGCCAAGTGCCTCGCCGGATATCCGGTATCCGGTATCCGGCCAAATCACTATCCGTTTCATCTCTATGATTCATGCAAAATGGCCTTTTTAGAGGACCAGATATACAGCAGCATTCCGCTTCCACTTTGCCAAGCATGGAGTTGCAAGCGCTAGGCTCGACGACTACGGAAAAGATGCTTTTGCGGCGGCACCGACTCGCCGTCCAGTAGATGACACAGGAATCCACCCGCTTGTTGAATTAACTTATGCAAGAGAGACTCAATGGGCCCAGCGCTCTTGTCTTACTTCAGCAAGCAGCGTGGTCGGGTCGAGGCACACGGACCCGTAGTATAAGCCGGATATGATCTTCCCGGACGGGAGATATATTCAACAGGTAATAAAAGCAAAATTAATTCAGCAGAACTTTCCACGATAGTACCTTGCGACTGGAGAGCAGGGCCGCCAACAAGTATTGTATCATCAACAGCCACATTTATACTCCATCCAAAAGAATCCATTCTCGTTTCTGTTGAAAAAAAAATATTATAAAAAAAAACACTACCACAGATAATTTAAGCTACCAACTAAAACAACATTATACCCCAGGTTGAAAATGAACCCCTTAGCTATATTGAAATCTATGAATCAGAATCAATAACAGAACACAGAATCGTTTAAAAAGAAGGGTTTTTTTTTTCTTTATTGGGAATGGTTTTTAAATTTCGAATAAATGATTAATCTACGCGACGCGACATTTGACTGACAAAGGAGTTGCCGATAGTTCATTTCTCAAATAAATGTTTAGTATAACAAGTGTATAATGACGAGCTCAGAAAATTAAACAATCGACTGATCATACTGACCAACTTCTACAGAAAAGCTTTAGTAACACAAAATAATTTAAATTTCAAATGAAAAATTACAAGTAGGTTTAAGAGTGAACTGTGAAATACACGCCAGAGTCCACACTCGGTACACTCGCGTTTCACAAAGGATTATATGCATACCAATAAATTTAAATTTCAAAAATTTTGAATGAGCCTTTAAATTAAAAAAAAACAATTAATTCTAATTTACAGAAACCTTTGCGATGGCAGCATAGACAATACATAGGTAGGTAATAAGGTTTTGTTGAATAACCATTGAGTGAATTTTTAATTGAAGTCACGAATCACTGAATTTTGAAATTTGAATCACGGATTTAGAACAGAGATTTAAGTATTATGTTACGATTAATTAGAAAAAGGCGGGTTTTTCACAATCCGGCTTTTTATGTTACGGAGCTATTTCCACGAGAAAGGCCGACGCCGACGGTTGACAGAATCATGTTGAATGAAGGAAAAATATTCGTTATACTCACCGAAAATACTAGTATTCCTCTGCAACATACTTTGTTGCGGCATTTGCAATTTAACTAGTTTATCGTTTTGTCGTTTTTCAATGAAGCACTGTCCATATGTTCCAAAATATGGGCTTTCGTGACCATCATCGAATTTTGCTAAATCACGTCTAAATTCCCGAGGTGCACACGCCTTGAATAAGAGAACAATAATTTAATGAATGAATGAATGAACACTTTATTGCACACGAATAAGAATATAAGATACATACAAAGAACAGATAGAAGGCAAGGGCGGACTTATTCCTATAAGAAATTTGTTCCAGTCAACCTTGGGAAAGGATAAAAACATTTTTATCTTATAAATTTAAACCTAAATCAGCGCATAACAAAATAATAAAAAGTGATTTCAAACCAATAACCTAAACATAAAAATATACTTCATACAAATACATACATAAATACACAGATACATATATACAAACAAACAGTAGCTTAGACAATAAGTCATTCAGAGAGAGGAGGGGTAAATTTTTTTTCAAATTGTATCTAAAAGAGGACACAGAAGGAAGATCTTTGAGGGTAATAATTGATAAGAACATGATAAACCAAAAATTTGTGCGTGCCACATCAAAATTTGGGCATGCCAACATCAAAATGGGTATCATTTAAGCCATCGCCGATTTAATAGATTTTGTGTTTTCAAAATAATAGGGTTTATCCGCAAAATAGTAGATCTGTCGCCAAAATGTAGTCATCAAACAATATAAAAACAATTCCACAATAAATCATCGAGATATATGATCAAATGCCAAATAAATGTTTCTGTATTTATTATAATAGGTTTGTCCTGATCGCTGTATAATCAAACTAATTGAAAGATTTCATTGAAAAATGATCATCGTCGCCATCGTTTCAGCCAAAAGACGTCTACTGCTGGACATAGGCCTCCCCCAAGGATCTTAATTTTCACGGGTATTATATATTATTATCTTAATATATTTAATTAATAATTTCTAGGAGAATAGTAACTGGAACACATAATTAATTTTTAGCCACAATAATCAATATTTATTGTTAGAAATGACATCTTAGAATAAAAATTCTAATTAAGTGAGAATATGAAATAAAAGTAAAAAATAAAATTCTCATTCATTTCATAGCGCCCCAATTCGGCTCCGCCCATTTGAACAGTTTTTCATTAAATTTATAAACTGATCTGTTAAATTGGTAACCAATAGTATTATTTTAATAATTGAACGAAATAAAATGTAATTACTGTACTGCTGGCAAAATAACTAATACAAAGAAATCGCAATCTGGGACCGATAATTCAAATTATTTGGCGACAGATCTAGCATTCTGCGGACGAAGCTATTATTTGAGGAATAAAACTATTATTCTAAGAACGGAGTTCTTATTCATCTGATGAACTACGATTTTGTTGGTAATCCATACTCTTATTTTAGATACATATTGACATTATTATAACATATATAATCGGGTCTACCGCGATCAATTTTTACCTTTTTACGAAAAGGGGACACCCGACGTTTCGAGACAGTTGCATGTCTCGTGGTCTACGGGAAACTGGCAAGTATGGCGAGGCGCAGTGATGAGATGCAGGTGACGGCCGCAGTATTTTCCTTGTACCCGCAAAAACACTTTAGTCTTTAAAATTAATTGTTATCTTATTCACGCACGGCACACAACGCTCACAGTATCCGGAGATGCACTAAGAGAAGAAACCCGCGATTTAAATTTCCCGATGACTGGACTCCATGTGGGAGACAATTTGAAATCAACCAAAAATTGATCGCGGTAGACCCGATTATATATGTTATAATGTGTACAAAACGCGAGAGTTTAAAGTTATATTGACATTAATTTGATAATTCATACCTGCGAACACGTTTTATTTATCTGAGAATGAAAATATTTCGTGGCGATAGATCTATTAATAAGATGATACAAGTTGATGTTAAATATGAACTTTGGTGACAAAAAATATATTCCCCCATCAAAATTTGAGCGTGCCAACATCAAAACTTGTGTTCAGCAGGCTTCAAATAATCATTTTATCCGTTTTTGTAAACCATTTAGTTATCTTAATTTAAAGCAAATTCAGTTTTATGTCAATATTTTTTATACATTTTTACAGTTACGAAACAAGGGACATCACTTGTTGTGGTAACACCTAAAAATAGATTGACCCTAGAATAAAAAAAGTGAACCAGTTTATAATAGTACAATAGTATAACAGTAAAACTTACCACAAAGAAAGAAGATCCGGTGGCGACTGTAGCTCCGAGCCACCAATCTGGATATTCTTGATCTTTGTTTACCCAAGTAAGAGCTGCAAGGTCAAACAAGGTCAAACAATGTTTTCAATTATGTACGCCTAATTATGTTTTCTCTTTGAGGATAGCCATCACACGCAATTAAGCCTCCATATATAGCAAACACAAAATTGCGACATGTCTATGGAATGTTTGTATAATATTTTAGGCTGAATCCACTGATGATCCTTTCTAGATCTATACTAAATTAGAACTAAAAAAGAACTAAAAAACTTTAAATTATCACTTAAAAACAAACCCCTAAAAACATACATTTAACGGTTTTTTACTAAAAGATTAAGCGAATATGTTTTTATCGTTTTCTTTATTTCTTTATTTCTGTCTTTATTTCATATTATAATCATAATCTAACAGAGTGCAATGAGAAATCGAGACCCATAGACATATGATTAGACCAGTTTATTAGACCAGTTTAAGACAATATGAAAAAATTATACCCATTTCGCATCGAAAACTTGATCTAGAATAATTGTATTACTATTAATTTGATTTATGTGTATAAATGATTTTTCAATGCAAGTAAAGGCCCACTTTTTATGCATCAAAACCGAACAGAAAGTCGATTATTTTGCCCTAGGGCTTTATTATTATTATTTTTTTTAATTTATTTACAATGGCTAACCTGCAGCCTTTCCTGTGTACCAGTGTACCATAAACGTTATACTTTTTTTTCCACTGTTTAACGGCTCTGGATACAGACCTTTTGAGCCAATCATAATTTAAAGTTCACAAGATTATATTTGTTTCATTTCCTCACACTATGCATTGAAAAACGTAGTATGATACACGGGCGTAAGAGCAATAAATTACTTGGTTACGTTTAAAACACTCGCTACGCTCGTGTTTTAAATCGTCCTCGTAATTTATTCCTTTTCGCCCTTGTAGCATAAACTACTTTCGCCCTTGAACTACTGCAGTGCAGTTTATGGACCTCGACTGTTTAAAAAAACTGAGCGGGCCATTCAAAGGATACAAAATGCTTGCGCACGGTTTTGCTTTCAAATCCCAAAACGAACACATATAACTCCATATCTCAATAAAAATGGAATTTTAAATATGAAGGCACGCAGGGAATTACATATTGCCTGTACAACACAAAAAATACTCTGGAGTAAAAACCCAGAATATTTGTTTGAGAAATTTAAATGGCGCAATGATGCCCACAAGTTTAATACAAGATCGAAAATCCAGAACTTGCTTTTGATTTCCCAGCATAAAACAAAGGGATATGAAGGATGCCTCAAATATGCGGCATCAAAAATATGGAACAATCTACCGCCACCGTTACGAGTAAAGATTAGTACAACTTTTAAAGCTAAATTTAAGTCAATACTCCTGCAGCGGCAAAAACAGGGTGAAAATTTGGAGCATCCTGATAAGGTTAATTTTCTTTTCAATACATATTATTGATTAAAACCTTTTATCTCTATACCAAAAAAATAATAAACCTATATATAGATAAAATGCCCTCATCTAAAACTCAACATTCACTACATTACATTCATCATATTTTTCATTTCATTTCATCAAAGTCTTGGCCAATTCTATGACTCAAACGCACTAAAGCCAAACCCATCTAAAACGCAATCATGCGTATTCCATCTGCGCAACCGAGATGCGAACAGGCAACTCAACATCCTTTGGCGAGGGACGGTAATCGAACACAGCTGCAGTCCAAAATACCTTGGCATAACACTCGACAGGTCTCTTACCTTTAAGAAAAACTGCGCTAACATCAAACAGAAAGTGAGTACGCGAAACAACCTGCTAATACGTCTCACGTCCACAAAGTGGGGAGCAAAACCGGACGTTCTCCGCACAACAGGGCTTGCACTCTGTTACTCAGCTGGAGAATACGCATGTCCTGTCTGGTGTCGGTCAGCCCATGCAAAGGACGTAGATGTGGCACTCAACCAGACCTGCCGCATTATAACGGGCTGCCTTAAATCAACCCCTCTCGGTATGCTGTACCCACTTGCAGGCATAGCCCCACCAGCAGTCCGTAGGGAGATCACGAGCGCAGTGGAGAAGCTGAAGCAAGAAACTGACCCGCAGCACCCGGTCTACAAGTACCAACAAGAGCAACCTCGACTCAAAAGTCGCAACAGCTTCTTGAAGGGCACCAAGGCTCTCACTGACAGTCCAGCAAATGCGAGATGTTATCGGTGGAGAGAAACACTCCCTCCTCCTACCACATTTGCCCCAGCACAGGAGCAGCTGGCACCTGGGAACAAATACCCGTGGCCTATTTGGAAAACGCTTAACCGCCTGCGCACCCAGGTTGGCCGCTGCAGACACAACCTTTTCAAATGGGGCTTTTCAAATAACGGGAGCTGCGATTGCGGAGCCACCCAGCAAACCATGGCTCACGTCATGTCATGTCCATCGTGCCCGACCACCTGCACGATGACCGATCTTTTTGAGGCCAACGACAGAGCCATAAAAGTGGCCTCTTTCTGGTCCGGAAAGGTTTAAAATAATAATAGTTTGATGCCATCGACACGCTAAGAAGAAGATCATATTTTGGATTTAAAATAAATTTACTATTTCATCATCATACATAACACTACACATCAGACACAACATAAACCTTACACACTTATGTACAGCCCTTCTTTTATTGTGTACTTACCCTTATTACTTTCTGCTCTGAACACTACCCTAAGAGCTGGGGATAACTGAAAACCAGCGCTGCACACTGTATGACAGCGTCAGCAAATGCTGAGTTATTCCCATTTGTCCAAATAAATGTTTTGTTTAAATGTTTATATTTTGTGTACGAACTGTTTGTGTTTTTAACTTTGTGTTTTTAATATTTTATTGTACTAATTTTTTTCTTTTTTGTGTGTATTTGGCAATAAATGTTTCTTATTCTTATTCTTATTCTATTAATTACATAAATTAAATAAACAGTTAAATTAAATTTTTCGGGCCATTCGGGCCCGGCATCAGTCACAATGGCAGAAATATATCTCACAAAATTTTTATTTAACTGTGATGTATGTAATTCTAATCATTTAAAAAGACAAAAAGTCAATATTTATTTACATTTATGTATATACTTACTTCCTTACATTAGTAATATTAGCGTATTTTCTTTTTTCTTATACAGTGCGTCCCTCGTACAAGTGCACATCCAAAAAGGGGTGAAACTAGACCTTATTTTATCGACAAAAAATTTCGTTTTTTTTTTTAGCATATCTTTGTTTTATAAATTTACGTTTTAATTTTTTTTTTGCCTACCATGGAGACTATGTATAAAATATGTCATAACTTTTGATCTATTGCAAGCAATGCAATGAAATAAAACTGTTATAATTCTTAAGAATAGACGTTGCATATCAAAAACAAAACATAATCAACTACCATTACCATAAAAATAATATCCTAAAAGATTATTTCTTGAATTTTTCCGTCTTTTTTTTCAGTAATAGTCAATTTATTCAAAATAATTTCCCCGTTTTACTATATTTTTATTCCTATTTATAATTGCCTATTTCATTATCTTTCTAACAAAAAAAAAATACAACGTTCTATCATAAATACAATATTTTCTACGAGCGGTTAACCAAAGGCACTGCGCTTGCGTCCCTTACAGGTGGAGTATTTTTTCAAGACCTTTTTTTAAACCTCCTATACGCTGCAGAGACATGGTGCTTATACCGCCACCAAATCCGCACCCTCGACCGATTCCACCTTAAATGCCTCCGAAATATACTTAAGATCAGATGGTCTGATCGGGTGCGAAATACCGAAGTGCTGCAACGCGCCAATGTGGGTGGCATAGAGGCATACATCATGCGGCGACAGCTTCGGTGGTGCGGACACGTGTCGCGGATGGCGGAGGAGCGAGTGGCGAAGCGCATCTTCTTTTCAGAACTCCAGTCCGGAAAGCGAAAAAGTGGAGGCCAGTACCTAAGGTACAAGGATGTTCTGAAAAGACAATTAAAAAGATGCAACATTGAGCCATCGCAGTGGGAGGATAAGGCAGCTCAACGCGCAGAGTGGCGGAACCTTGTTCAAAGGAAAGTTTATGACTTTGAACAAGAACGAAGGTCCGATTTAGACCGAAAAAGGGACGACCTTAAGTCTCGGCCACCTGCGAACATCGCTTACAATTTCATGAATGGTGTGCTGACGTGCGCCCTATGTGGGCGTACATTTAATGCAAAAATTGGTTACGCGAGTCACTTGAGAGCACATCAGAGAGCTGGACAGCTTAGCTCTCAAACTTGACAGGAGTTAAGAAGCTGTCGCTGTGGCCGAGAACGGCTGTGAAGCTATATATATATATATATATATATATTTTCAAGAATAAAAAAAAAAAAAAAAAATTTTTCTTTGTTTTTGTCGATATATTTGATCTTGTTTCACCTACTTTTGAATGTACACTTGTACGAGGGACACACTGTATAATATGTTACCGTTTTATAAATACACAGCTCTAAAAAAAAATACTTTCACCGTTCACACTATGTTGTATCGATATCAGCTGAGAGTTTATTGGCATAGTGGACGTGCAAATACTTTTACTTACATAATGTAAAGAACTTTTCTATAATTCGCTTAGATTAAATTATGTTAAGGTGTGTTAATTCGAAAACCATTTTGAGGTTTAGGTTTAATAAGCCGTATTTTCGAACATGTGGTTTAAAATACCTCATGATGATGAATATTTTTCGAAAAAGCTGCAACTTCCATTTGCCTTCGTGTGACGTCACGTCACTTGAAAAATGGCTGTTCAGAAAGAAATGTGTCTTTAAAAAAAATTTGTAAAAATTTGCTGCCGACTGATTTGACAGACGGATGACAGTAGAGTAGACAGGCAAAGAAAGACGACTTTTTTTTCTAAGCAATCACACATCACAATTAGTATAATGTCTAAAGGTGGCTCCGTCGGAATAATTAGCAACTCGATTCTTGGTGGTTGAAATTTCGAACAAAACCACATTAAAATGAAGTTTTTATTAGCTCGCAGTGCAACATGGCTGTTACGTTAGTCGCTGCGGCTGACAAGTGCGAAAATAGTGTGTTTTTAATTTATTTTATGCAAAATAAAATTAATTTCCAAGAACTGAGAAAACCAAATCATTTTTTATTATTTTGTCTAGAAGTTTATTAATTTTCATACTGTTTCGATAGAAACTGTAGCAGTTATGTTGTTACAAGTGATCAAAAAATCGAAAAATAAGGGTAAACTTAGAATTTTCTTGCTTCACTTCTGTATGTTATAATGAAATTCAGGAAAAACCACATCACTATTTGTATCATGCAGATTACTAAGTATTTTTCTTCTGTTAAAAAATGCTATAGTTACCGTATAAAATGATTACAAAGTTACTTAGTTCAAGGTCGTTGGCGTTGGTAGAAACCTAAAATTCTCAAGTGACGTCATAACCGACCAAGAGCATAGATTAAATTATGTTAAGGTGTGTTAAATCGAAAACGATGTCGAGATTTAGGTTTAATAAGCCGTATTTTCGAACTTTTGGTCTAAAAAACCTTATGATGATAAATATTTCTACGAAAAAGCTGCAACTTCCATTTGCCTTCGTGTGACGTCACTTGAAAAATGGCTGTTTAGAAATGTGTCCTTTGCTATCAAGATAAATTTATAATAATTTACTTCCGACTGATTTGACAGATTAGATAGACAGAGACATACCACTTTTTTTATAAGCAATCACTCATCACAACTCGTACAATGTCTAAAACTCTCAAGTGACGTCATAGTGTACAATTCTTTAAAAAATCATAAGAAGATAATGATTAATTTATATACCAAAATAATGAAAAATATGTCCTAAAATGGAGTATATTCTTTGAAAACAAATTTAAAAAATCTGTGAAATGCAAGTCACAGTCCACATTCGGTACACCCTCGTTTCACCGACGATTATTACGTCCCCTATCGCCGTTCTTCGGGCACAAATACACGCTTTTTGGGGCATGCAGGTTTCCTTACGATGTCTTCCGTTCAGCAAGTGGTAAGTAAGACAAAATACTAAGCACATACATTCCGAAAAACGCATTGGTGCATGCCCAACCAGGGATTTCAGCATTGAGAGGCCAGTGTTCTACCGCTGAGCTACCGCTGCGCTGCTTAAGGCGCTCTTATCCCAGAAGAGTGACTCTCTGTCTTTTTCTTTACGTGTAAGGAGTAAAGAAAATAACCACACTTTTGTACTTTTTCGTTGTTTTTATCGGTTAGTAATAGTTTAAAAATAAGGGATATGTTAATGAAAATTTAAAGAGCAATATTACCAGATATGTTTCGTTAATAAAAGAGTGGAATTATGGAAATGGCATGATTTGAAAGGTCTTATTACATGCTGTGTTCGTGAATATCTATCGAGCAAAGTTTATCTGATCGTGTAACACATGCGTGGAAGACCTAGATACAGGTTCGAACTATATTGCGTATTTTTGTTTGGAAGTTTTAGACGATATTTGAAAGTTCTATTTGACTTTGAAATTACTGATTTTGGGATAAGAGCGCCTTAATATTAATTTAATTTGTTTTTTAATAATTAAATGAACTTACTTCTTTTCTTTTCGTCGTCCAAAGTTACATGTGACTGAGTACAGTTCAAAGTTTGCACGTTACAATGGTAGATCTGGCCAATATGATCCGCTTGTGGTGCGCTTATTATGAGGCTGTAAGAAAAATTGATCGTTGTCAAAAAGTTGTTGTCAAAAAAGATTTTATTTACTAGGACAAAGTTCCTTATCGCGCGTGACACTTGAGACACTTGGCGAATGAGAGCAGTGGCATAGAACATTTTTCCGGAAAAAAAAAAATATCTAATAAAAAAATCAAGGTCAAGATTGACAATAAAAAAAAAATAACACTTTGAAGAAAAAAGATTGTATGAAAATGTTTACTCTAAGGTAGGCAGTGTAAATTATGAAAAAAGTTAAATAACACAATGAAAAAAAAAGTTTGTATGAAAATGTTCACTCTATCGTAAGTGGTAGGCAGTTTTTCAAAGTGTTATTTAAATTTTTTTATTTTTTTTTATTGTCATCCTTGACCTTCAGATTGCTTTTCCGGAAAAAAGTTCTATACACGCCACTGAATAAGAGCTAGGTCGAAAAAAGTGTAAAGTTTCGACCGTCACAACACTTTTTCTAAAGCACGTTACAACTATGCATATAGTGCAGTGTAGACTGTAGTTATATTACTTATTTGACAGGACTAATCTTATTTTGATTCTGTCTTTGTCTTTTCGAGACAGAAAGAAAAAGACAGAACGCTCAAATTAAGTTTAGTTCTGTCAAATAAGTTAAGTCGTGTGGTGGAAGGCGCCGACGGGTGTCGTGGCAGAGCAAAGCCCGTCGCAAAAACCGCCTGGAAGCGCAGCAAGAAGCGCTGCCAGAAGCCTGAAGCTATGGCCCTGGCGTAAAAACTGTGTTTTAGACTCCAGTCTCCCCCAGCTAGTTACATGTTATAATTGTATTACAATTCCCACTTGTGGTTTAAGTTCTGTACAGTTTTACAAGTACTAAAAAAACAAAATTTGTTTAACTTATTCATGAATAATATAATAGAATCTACATTAAAATCGAAAGAGTTACTCGGAGATAAAAAGATAATTATCTAAGGCAAGAATAAATTAGGTATATTTTATATTATCATTGTGCCTGTTATTACAAAATACGAGTATATTGCCAATGGAACTTCGTTCCAACCGAGTGTCCCAAGACACCTCTCGCCTATTTTAGGGTTCCGTAGTCAACAAGAAACCCTCATAGTTTCGCGATGTCCGTCTGTCTGTCTGTCAGTCCGCGGCTTGGCTCAGAGACTTTTAGTACTAGAAATGTCTGCAAAATATACGCCAACTGCAATTTGGACCTGTCTTTGAAGGCCTACTCCTCCCACAGGGGTGGTCCAAAAACTTTCTTAAAAATATATGATAGGCATCATAGAGTCAAAAATAAATTTTAAATTTCATAAACTGTTTTTCTATTGTAAGTATTGACAAAAAAAATCGAAAGTCATCGAAAGTTTCACATGATTAACACAAGAATTCTCTTACTCCTTCCAAACGCCTAAAGCGATTTTAATTATAAATTACAGGAAATTTTTAGATCTAAAAAATTCAAGTTCAAAATTTTTTTTCCGTTCATGGCGTCCATGTGAAAAGTATTATTTTCTCCTATTTTGCGCTAGCCGGAGACGCAGTGGTTGTCGTAACAGCCACTTTTCAAGGCACGCTGAAATGAACATTATTTCAATGTCGTGTCCGTTGATATTTATACCGACACATATCGAGTTGCTTATTTAGCGTGGTCATACGACTTAAAGCGCTAATTTTTATGCGACGTTACGTTATGACACCATTGATCGTAACGTGGCTCCATTCATACACCAACTCCTCTTTTTAATCGCTCCGTAGGTATAACCATTGAACATTTAATATTTTCTGCGACTTGGCTCGTCCTGTTCAATGAGTCCATTTGGAATCACATGTGCTCTTAAATCAGGTGTCTATGACTCTAACAGTCACACTCACAAGGTTAATTATATTTAATTTATTTCAGTGATTAAGAATAAATCTACACAAAATTTACAAAATGTCTGAAACCAGCCGTACGTTTTTTATATTTTTTTCCTGGGTAGCGGTGATACTAATGAGTAAATTAACATGTCATGTAGGGAGGGAAAGTGTTTTGAAACATGAAAGACAAAAGCACAAAATAGATACCACCAGAAGGCCGACTCGACGACGGAGTAAAAAAAGACGCACACATGCATAGACGCGTACGTATGATGATCTTGGCAAAATTTTGTATTGGCATTCGACCGACTTCATCCGAGATCGTCGTACGTACGCGTCTATATGTGCGTGCGCCTGTTTTCGCTAGTTATGCGGAGTAAATCTTCTGTAAGTGGTTATTTTGTGACAAAATCATTTTACTAGCATAAAGTGAGGTGGTCAGCCTCAGAATGGCCTATCTCTCCCAGACACTTGTGTTTGGAAGAAATAGGTCACTCTGGTTCTTGATTAATAATAATACGTTACCGTTTATCAGTATGGAATGCCGTACTAAATCCGAACAGTGATCCCTTGTTTAGTAGTCGTTCCATGTTTATATATTTTATTGATTTGTCGTTGTATAAAGCATTCCCAGCTCCAGTCCAGCCGCTTACAATCAAAACTAGAACTGAAATTGAAGTTTTTTTTTTAGTGCTCTGTACTACCACGGGGGTCCACTTCAGCGTTTTTCCATTAGTTTGTCTGTGACATGCTTCTGACTTCTGAACCATCACACCAAAGGCAAATCCTATATATCGCATCCACCCACTGAGAAAAATTTCGTTTTTGGCCTGCAGAGAGGAATCGAAATGCGGTTTTACAGACGGACAGCGGAGTCTTAGTAATAGGGTCCCGTTGGTTACCCTTTGGGTACGGAACCTTAAAAAAGTTTAACATAAAATCTACCGTCACAGTAAATAGCATTACTTTACTCGGTAGACATTTTTATTTAAAAAGAGATAACACGAAATACTGTTTTTTAGGGTTCCGTACCCAAAGGGTAACCAGCGGGACCATTACCAAGACTCCGCTGTCCGTCCGTCTGTCCGTCTGTCACCAGGCTGTATCTCATGAACCGTGATAGTTAGATAGTTGAAATTTTCACAGTTGATGTATTTCTGTTGCCGCTATAACAACAAATACTAAAAAACAGAATAAAATTAATATTTAAGGGGGCTCCCAAACAACAGACATGTTTTTTTTGCTGTTTTTATAGGTACGGAATCCTTCGTGCGCGAGTCCGACTCGCACTTGGCCAGTTTTTTTTTTTGTTCATCTTGAATTCTACTGCTACTTTATATCAGATTCACACTTACGGATCATCACGCCAGTCGTTATTCTAATATAAATAATTCACGAAATAAAATAATTTTGATACTAATTTATACTAATTCATAATACACATATTTAACACGTATTCGTGTACTTTTCCTGTGACACTGAAACCAACTGCAAAGTCTGCAAAGCGAGAACAAAAATAGACCATCGCCTTAAGGGTCGACTCTCCGGATTTGTAACAAAATATTAAGATATAATTATAACAGCCCAAATACCACTTTTAGCTAAAATAACTTATTTTTAAAAGTTTGCTATGTGCATAATAGTAGTTTATGCTACAAGGGCGCAAAGGAATAAATTACGAGGACGATTTAAAACACGAGCGTAGCGAGTGTTTTAAACGTAACCGAGTAATTTATTCCTTTTACGCCCGTGTATCATACTACGTTTTTCAATGCATAGTATGAGGAAATGAAAACAAATATAATCTTGTGAACTTTAAATTATAATTGGCTCAGAAGGACTGTATCCAGAGCCGTTAAACAGTGGAAAAAAAGTATAACATCTATGGTACACAGGAAAGGCTGCAGGTTAGCCAACCATTGTAAATAAATTTAAAAAAATAATAATAATAAAGCCCTAGGGCAAAATAATCGACTTTCTGTTCGGTTTTGATGCAAAAAAGTGGGCTTTTACGAGCACATGCATTGAAAACATATTTTAAATGATATTATGGTAGCTTCAAAATAATTGGATTTTCCATAAGCGTGATATTAGATTATTTTAGAAATGTACGGCTGGTATCACGACTATTGAAGAGCCAATTGTTTTATTGAAATATCATTAAAAATATGTTTATGCATATAGCAAACTTTTAACAATAAGTTTTCTTAGCTAAAAGTTGTATTTTGGCCGTAATAGTCTATTTACTCTATTTTTAATTTTATTTTCTTTCTAGTTAGTGTTTATTTTAAGTATTTAGTTTTATTTATATTATTTAGGTGCCTTATTTATGTTATTTAAGTTTCTTGTTAATGAAAATATATTACTATAATTACGGCTAAAATACAATTTTTGGCTAAGAGCATTGTATACCAATAGTTTACTATATGCATAAACGTATTTTAATGATATAATGGTAGCTTCGAAATAATTGTATTTTCCATAAGACTGAAGTTGGAAAAATTTAATTAAGAAATTCTAACTTCACTCTTATGGAAAATACAATTATCATTATATTATAAAATCCGCTCTCAACTAAATGTTGTATTCTGACTGTAATGACAGTTTTTTATATTTTGTGACAAATTCGGAGGATCGACCCTTAAAGTTTATATACTTTTTCCTGGTCCGGTTTACCTCATGATAAACTTTGTACATATTTTAATTGAGGATTTGTAAATTACTGTAACGTACAATAAAGCCAATTCTGAAGGCTGTAATAGTAGTTTATGCTACAAGGGCGAAAAGGAATAAATTACGAGGACGATTTAAAACATGAGCGTAGCGAGTGTTTTAAACGTAACCGAGTAATTTATTGCTTTTAAGCCCATGTATCATACTACGTTTTTCAATGCATAGTGTGAGGAAATGAAAACAAATATAATCTTGTGAACTTTAAATTATGATTGGCTCAAAAGGACTGTATCCAGAGCCGTTAAGCAGTGGAAAAAAAAGTATAACATCTATGGTACACAGGAAAGGCTGCAGGTTAGCCAACCATTGTAAATAAATTTAAAAAAATAATAATAATAAAGCCCTAGGGCAAAATAATCGACTTTTTGTTCGGTTTTGATGCATAAAAAGTGGGCCTTTACGAGCACATGCATTGAAAATTTAGTTTTAGTGCTGTCAAAACTAAATTTTCTTCATTGCAAAATAGTGTTAGGAACAGAAGCTAAATTACCTACTTTGGAAAAAATTGAGTTTTGACAGCACTAAAAATAAAATGAAAGCCTTCAGAATCAGCTTTAATATTAGCTTTGTAGTTAATTTTTAGGGTTCCGTACCCCAAGGGTAACCAACGGGACCCTATTACTAAGACTCCGCTGTCTGTCTGTCTGTCCGTCTGTCACCAGACTGTATCTCATGAACTGTGATAGTTAGACAGTTGAAATTTTCACTGCTATAACAACAAATACTAAAAAACAGAATAAAATAAATATTTAAGAGGGCTTCCATACCACAGACATGTTTTTTTTTGCCGTTTTTTATAGATAATGGTACGGAACCTTTCGTGCGCGAGTCCGACTCGCACTTGGCTGGTTTGCGATGGGTCCCGTTCTCAAACGCACAACTTATGATTGTGTTTCTTATTTTTGAATATAACTTATTAAATAAATCAAATAAATGTGATTTACGGTATTACGGAACTGTGTTATTTTATGCTTTACGCTATAAACGCTGATCGTGCACAATAACTTTTTATGTTAAAAAAAAAGACATGATCTTGCTAAGTTTCTTGCCCTTCTTCTTAGCAAGACTTATCGAATGGGCGGAGGTAGGCATGTATTTATATATGTAACCTGGGGGCTCGGTTGGTGATCATTGAACCTTGTTCCTGGTCCCTGGCCGGGTCTCCGGTATGAGTTCGGGCGGTTGATTGGATTTCACCTTGTATAATATAATTAATATAAATTAAACTTTAGTTTAGTTCATGTACATTTTTTATTTTATTACATATATTTTTATTAGATTAAATTTTACGTGTAAAAAGTGTATTATATAGATGTCCCATAAGTGACACGCCACAGTGAACTGGAGGTAGGCCAGCTCAAGTGGCATTTAACCAGCCTAACATGACCCCAGTAAAAGATGCACGGTTTTCAAGTTATTGCCAAATTAGTGTTTTTTGAGAATTTTCACTATTTTTAACATTGTTAGTGCCAGCATTCGCTTGGAAAGCTCTCGAAATATTTTTTTTCACGTGTATGGAGTCAAGAATAGTTAATTGACATGTCAAAAGTGTTATGTCAATAACTGATGTAAAATGCTTAAAAATCCTGGATTAATCTTAATTTAAATTATCAGCAAAACATTAATTTAGACTTTGGCCACCTGCCGTGACTAAAAATTCCTAGAAACGAAAAGAGCAAATAACGTCAAAATATTGAGCTTCTTAAGCAAATTTAGAAATAGTATGACACAAGCATCTTTATGCGATAAGATAGGCATTCGTATCACTTTTCCGATGCCTTATTGAACTAAATTAAAACTAGGAACCCCGCAAGCCATCGCTATTAACTAACTATTCTTAACTATTAACTATTCTTAACTCCATAAACGTGAAAAAAAAATATTTCGAGAGCTTTCCAAGCGAATGCTGGCACTAACAATGTTAAAAATAGTGAAAATTCTCAAAAAACACTAATTTGGCAATAACTTGAAAACCGTGCATCTTTTACTGGGGTCATGTTAGGCTGGTTCGATGCCACTTGAGCTGGCCTACCTCCAGTGTCACTGTGGCGTGTCACTTATGGGACACCCTGTATACCTGCTTTGCAAAATAAACTATTGGAATTTGAATTTGAAAGCGTGTTGTGCGTTTGGAAACAGACCGTGCGCATCTACCTTAAGATATTTTATTTTTATATTAGCATAGGCAGCCCTGGCCGTTAAGGGTATGCCAACCAGTTCGGTTTGTAAGGCCGAGGACTTAGGAGTCTTAGGACTGGTGAGATGTTACTACATCCGGCGCATAGTACCTACTAGTATGACGTCAGCAAAACTCTTATTTTATTGTAAAATGTGTGTTGTAAATTAAATAAAACAAATTTCATGCCCAGGCGCGGATAGTGAACTTTCAAAATAACTTTCAAAAAGATATAAGTCAAATTCAAATTCAAATGTTTTTTTTTTTTGTAAAGAAGGTGCATATTTACAATTTAAATTTTATGTTACAAAAAATATATTTTTAATAAAATATTAAATGTACATGAACTAAATCAAAGGTATTAAAGTCCTGATTTTAAGAAATATTTAAGAGCCGTTTAGCAGGCGGATTGTAAAAAACCCGCCTATTTGTAAATAATCAAAACTGAACACATAAATTAAAATGTTGCTAAATATTTGTCCTACATAACCTCAATACAAATGTATTGTGTATACTTAACGTGACCATACGTCCCGTTTTGATTCAAAACGGGACGTTTGCTTAACTTTGAACGGCACAGTCCCTTTTTTCGGTACTTCGTCCCGGTGTCCCCAAGAAAAGCTTTGGGACGCAGTATTGTCCCGTTTTGAGAATGCTGTGCTATGCCTATGCACACTTTGCGACATTCAAACTGCGCGAAAAGTTCAAATGTCAATCAGCTTCCACACCATTGCACCGCAATGCGCTTTCTGAGTTTGGGCGCAAGAAAAATAATTTGTTTACAAAAATTGTGGCAAAATCGTCTTTAATTTTCAAACTAAACGCGGTGAATCCCGTAGGTACTCCTTATTATGTTTTAAAAGTGACCACAGAAATTAAAATATTGTTCTGTGATAGTGACCGTGAAGAAAATACATGATCTTGCCAAGTTTCTTGCCCTTCTTTTTAGCAAGATTAATCGAATGGGCGGAGTTAGGCATAATACAGGATGTCTCAAAAGAAAGTTTATATTTGTTTAGCTTCCTGCGTGAACGCAACGAATCCGGGGGCGCGGGGGGTATGGCAATCGGTAGCCTGGGTTCTGGGAATTTAGTCACGAGGTTTTCTTAGGGGTGGACCGCGCGTTCTATGTGCTAGCATTTTACAAGTACAATAAAAACGATGATTCAGCGAAAAAGAACGGAGAAAAATTTGCAGTCATAGTGGTTTGCGTAACTTAAATGATGTGCCAAGTGTTCTCCTCATTCAAAAACTGATTAAAGAAAGAAAGAAAGAAATTTATTTGGGGACAAAAATAATACATGGATAAGCAAAATATAGGTACATAATAACTATTAACTTAAAACTAGTACTTATAATTAACATATTAAACGAAAGAAAAGCCGAATGGTAACATTATATTTTATTACTAACATATTAAACACAATAGTCAAAGATTAGGATGAAGCTATCCCATGCATTCAACGTCACCAAATTGGCCATAACTCAGCATGGCGCTGTGACGCAATAATACATACTTATACAAACATAATATATGCATACTACGCCACAACGCTGGTATTCTGTTACAGCCAGTACATTAAAAAGTGCTAAAGCGGTCTTTTTAAACTTTTTCACATATTTTCGAAAGAGGAGAACACTATAATAACATGTAAATCTGTCTAATGCTGTGTAATGAATGACATTGATCTATCTATCACATAATATTCATTATGAACTAGCTGCTTGGACACGGAACACTTTTACCAGGAGAAGAATGAAAACTCAGTAGAAAAAGAAAGCGACAATATTTCTTTACTGCTAGCGCCATCTAGGGAATGCCCATTATAAACCTTCATAGTTATCCACATATATACATATATAGGTATACATATACATGTATTTATGAGCAGAATTCAAATATTGCTTGTTTGCACAGGGATCATTACTTAATCTATTATATTTTATGATCGTTCGGAAATTTTACTAAAGGTACAATTTCATATCTTTAACAAAGATTATTTTTAAAAGCGATCATAAAATATAATAAACCGAGTTTCTTAGAAACTTACATTGAAAAGCTTTAATTTACACTCCATGTTTATTATTAAGTTAATATTACAGTTTTTAAAAATTACACGTTTCAAATTGTTTGAAGACAAATTATTACAAGTTATTCTGAAAAATATCGTGGTAAACTGGATACATTAATCATGGATTTAACAGATTTTTGGTGAAGCACCCTTAAGCCAACGCAGGCTGATACAATTTTAAATAGAATCACATCAAACATATTATTTAGAGTGCATTACAAGCCAGTGAAGCCAGTAAGATCAATTTGAAACAAATTCCAAGGAAGAAAAGTATTTTCCAAAAATTTCTGCAACCGTATTCGTATTCTTTGTACCTGGACAAGGAAATCATTACAATGTCAAGCCGGGATCGGTGGCCAGTGTACGCCCGTACTTTGAACACTTTCTTTTTCCTTCTTCATCTTGTTTATTTGTTGTGAAAACATTAAAGAACTCAAATTCAAAATAAAAAATTGTTTGAAAAAAATATCGTCTTTTCTTCGTATGACATTTCTTTTTTTTTTGTTTTTAACAGCGCTGGAAACCACTCCTTCGGAGCCAAAACACACAAAAATAGTTCACATAATATTATATTATATTTTAATTGACATAAAATACTATTATTAAAATGACTATAATAAATAAAAATAATCGAAACAAAAATATTTTTATCAGGTTAGTTGAGTGTTACCATAAAATTGTGAAATGTATAAAAGTGGGAACATTCTGGCCTGCCCCCGCCACCTGATTGGTTGATAGCTTTGTCGCCGCTAGTTCATGGACAGTTGACCAGGGCTGTGCTTGGACGAGTAAACCAGACTGGCTGGCGGAAAAACTCGAAGAGCGGAGCGCGGGGCGCGGGACGGGGGACTATAAGCCACGCCTCTGTTTTTTTAAATGGTTTAGCGGCTCTGGATGAAAGTCCTTTTAAGCCAAAAATTTAGAAGTAATTCAAAATAACGGTACAAGTATTGACCTAGATGGACGGAGAAATAAGAGGAGTTAAATAAAAACTTGAAAAAAAAAATATCCCACATCTATCTAAATAAATCTGATCAATAAGTACTTGTTGAAATGCTACTTGAAAAACCTTGATTTGCAATGACAGATAAATTTCCACACATTCTGTACATCACATACCACTTTACTGTTATCTAGGGACTCAATTACATTTGAACGATCACACTACATACCTAAGTTATTTAAAACAACTTATTGGTTTGTCTATAAAAAAAAATAGTTTGCCAAACTGTATTTAGATACAAAACTGTTAATAAATAGGCGCAGGTAATCACAATTACCTCAAAATATAAAGATGGAAGTTTGAAGGTTCTTCAAATTTCAAGTAACAATTGAATGTGTGCCCGGAATAAGGGGATATTTAATACAAAAAAATCAAAACGCTGTTTTTAACGGAAAAAGGGTCTATATCGCAATATGATCAGAAGATGATGAAAAAAAATGTTGTTTATTTCATATAGACCCTTATTCCGGGCACACATTCAATTTTTATTTCTGATTTTATTTTTTCCAAAAATTAAACTATAGTTCCACAATTATTATTAGAATGCTTTACAAACTAAAAATCAATCAGAAACAAATGTAAAAGCACAAATATTTTTGAAAAAATTTCTCGGGCCAGGATTTTAACTTGCGACCTCCTTCAGAATGAGCAAGGCGTAAAATCACATAACGCCCTCGTGAGCGTTCAGTATGTGCATTACAAGCTGTTATATCAAGTAGTTACAAAAATTCGGTGTACAGATATGGTGGAAAAATTCGTCGTTCCAGATACGAACCTCAGTAGCGCAGTCGGTAGCGTGCCTGTCATGTAAACAGGAGGTCGCAGCCCGCAGGTTCAAATCCTGGCCCAAAGAATTTTTCCAAAAATATTTGTTCTTTTAAATTTGTTTCTGATTGATTTATAGTTTGTAATGCATTCGTATAATAATTAGAGTATTCAAAGCGATGGATTTCGCAATAAAAACATATAATCCTACATTTACATAACTGAAAGAATTTTTTTCTAAACAGTTTCAGAGATACGTGTAAGTATCGACAATTAGACATACGTAAATCAGTGTAAAACTTGTTAGTCATTTTCTATGGCAGTATATAAATTGTCATGCGGGTAAAATTTTAAATCATTTGCTAACAAAGTTGTGACTGTCAACATTTTACTTTAACAATGATTTTGTTTCTAACGTTTATATTTTGCTCTGTTGAAATAGGATTGGGATTTTCAGACAATTTCAACGCATATAAATCATACAAAGATTACAGAGTCTACGATGTGAGAGGCGATAAAAACGCTTTAGTCGATTTTCAAAACTTCACGAGAAAAGCATACGGGGTATGTGACATAATTATTATTATTATTTTTTTTTATTATTAAATTTATTAATAAGTAATATTTTTTTTTACTTCATGTCATTCACTATTAAAATTTTTCAACTTTTAAATAATTGTGATTTTTTTGTGTTTACAAGTATCAAATTAAATGAAAAGCTTATTTTAGCCAAATAAAAATATTTATTTTAAATAATAAGAGCCTTTTAGTAAATTACAAACATAAAATTTACATATTTATAATGTACACTTACAGAAACATAATATACACATAAAAATAAAATACATCAAATATAATACACATATTATAAAATCCCATTAAACATCTACATAAAATCCCATTGCTTAACGAAGGTCTTATCATAGATCGTGTAAATTTCGTATAGTAAATTAATTTTGCTTTTTTGGGGGTCAGTAAGTGTAAGTAAAATTAGGATAGGTCCGTAAGGTAAGTAAATTTGGTGTCAGTAAGTGTAAGTAAAGTTAGTATTTTAATAGTACAAAGTTAAATGATAAGGGCAGCAAAATAAGAAAAACTACAAAGAGCTGGCAAATCTTGGATAAATTTGTGAAACTACAGTTTTATACATTTTTTTCTACATTCATACATTGTGTATGAAACAAACCTACTCGCACCTGATCGGTTTTATTTAACAGAGCCCTAAAAATAGTGGATTTACAGAGAAATTAAGTGGCAGCTAGGTCAAAATTAAATAATTAATTATTATGTAATATATAGCGAACACCCCACAGCCACAAAATAGATACTACCAGAAGGCCGACTCCATACAACGTGCGAAAACAGACGCACGCATGCATAGACGCGTACGTATGATTATCTCGACAGAATTTCGTATTGGCATTCGACCGACTTCGACCGAGATCATCGTACGTACGCGTCTATGTGTGCGTGCGCCTTTTTTCGCTAGTTATGCGGAGTAAATCTCCTGTAAGTGGTTATTTTGTGCCACAGCGTTGCTCGCGTGGCCCCTTTTCTCCCGACCTCGTCAGAATTTCCTAAAATCCCTTCTAAGCGTATGACTACAACACAGGAACTTACAGTCCAAATTTCATGTTCCTATGTCCCTACGTTTGATCTGGGCGTTCATCTATCAGTCACTCTTTTATGTATAAGCAGAGAATGATTAACATTATAAATAAAGAAAATTTTGAAGGCTTTAATTTTAGACTTAGTGCTGTTAAGCGTTTAACAGCACTTAAACCAAATTTAAAGCCTTCAAAATCTGCTTAAATATCGTATGTAATTTGCTGAACAATGGTTGACAAACAATTATTTTCGTTACCGAAATGGTTGATTTTTTTTTGTTACACTTGTTATATATTCCAAACGTATGTATAGTGGTAATATCGTAGAATTCAGTATTTTACAATTTGGCTAGGCATATCGTAATTCTGTAAAAACTACTCTAGGTTGCTTTGCTCCACTCCGCTTCGCTCGGCTTCCAAAATGTATGAATTTAGGTAACCTAACACGCTCCTGCGTCGTCGCACTTATTTTTATATTTTGGTGAAAGATTTTCGGTTTCATATTTTACAATTTGCCGGATTCTATAAAATGACGACGGCATATTTACAACCGTGCAATATATTTATGTTAGTCGATATTTTTAAATGATAAGATAAGCAAGTACTTGCTTGCCTACTTGAAACTTTCTCAGAAATAAACATTGATTGTATTTATTCGCTTACCCATCTTTATCACTCTGTACCTATATATTATTATTATACCCGTATTAACTTACTAGTGCTTTTTACGAGTATCGTAAAGCCATAAAGGTAAGTACAACGCAGTGGCGAAGTATCCGTGGAAGCCGATTCCCACCGGCTTACCTTTCAGGAATACCTCCAACTACAACCAACCAATTCTGATCCCACCGTTCTTCCAAGTATTACAAAAAAAAAGTCTCAGTCTTCCGTACACATACCTAATGCGTCAACGAGCGCGGCGCTATGCCGTTAGGCAGTGCTCTTCCAAATATGACTATTAATTGCAAGAGGCGAGATGTTTATTATTCCCTGATTCGAACACATTTTGTATGGTGAAAGTGGAACCTTATCTTCTGAAGAAACATTAAGAATTCTTAGAATTGGCCCTTGCATCACGCGGTGGGTGCATTTTTTTTTTGGATCAGCTTATCACTGTCATTATCCCACCCCTCGCCACTGGTACAATGAGAAGTTTTTGATAACGTATTTGTACAATTATTAATTCACCCATTGTACTCAAAATGTAATGTAATGTAATCGATCATCACTGCCCTTGCGGGGCTAGTGTTTGTCGGGCCGGACTCCATGGAGTTTCATGTCGGCGTAGTGCCGGCCGCCTGTCTCGCCACGCAGCCCTCAATGACGTTATCCGAAGGGCCCTCGTCTCCGTAGGAGCTCCGGCTACTCTCGAACCTCCCGGACTGGTTCGTGACGACGGAGAGAGACCCGACGGTATGACGTTAATACCGTGGAAGCATGGGAGGCCGCTCGTGTGGGATGCAACCTGCGTGGATACGCTGGCGCCCTCTCATGTTTCCCAAAGCAGTAGGGCTGCTGGTCTCCAAGAGGCGTACATATGTGGCAATAGGTTCAAGCTACATGTTTGCGCCTTTTGGGGTCGAGACAATGGGGACATGGGGTCCGGAGGCGCGTCAGCTTGTCACGGACCTCTCTGTAAAGCTTGTGGACACTAGCGGCGCCCGGTGAGCTGGCTCTTATCTAGGCCAGCGTATAAGTCTTGCCATACAGAGAGGTAATGTGGCAAGTATTTTGGGCACTCTCCCGCAGGGCAGCAGACAATTTTCTTTTTATAATTATTTCTTTAGGATTATTTTTGTATTAATTATTATCTTTCATTAAGGAATATTTACTCAAAATTACAAATGTTGGTAAAAGTTCTTTTTTTTTTCGTGTTTTTTAGAATTGCACCAATAGTAAAAAAATATCGTATAAACGAATATTATCAAATCACTCTTTCAGCTTTTCAGCTAGAAAAAGACCAGCCTGTATTTATCAATTTGACAAGTGTCATCATTTTCATGGAACATACGGAACCCTTATCCATTTATTTGCCTGTGTACCTAGCTGTAGCATAATAAAGAAGTTTTACATGAAAATGATAATTGGTTATGGGAAGTTCATGCCAAAGCATATCCTGATTGAAAATTCGTTTCCTGAAAACACTTTTTGGCCATGGTTCATTGTTTCTGCAGCAAACTGACTTAAGATTTTAGATATTTTTAGAATTTGCTGAACAAAGGAATTTGTCACGTTATGTAATGTCTCGTGTCTTACATATATTACAAACATTACCTGTATTTCAAAGGCGGTAGAGCTGATGCCGAGCTCGACTGTGGAGGTACCACCATCTTATTTGGAGACCCCCTCAAAGTAATTCGAGGGAGAGTAAAAGGACAGCTCACAGGCAAAAAAAACAGGAGGCCCACCATTCCTGGGACCGATGGATGGCCTTATATGGAACAGACTGGTGACGGGCAGTGGCTTCACTGGTGCTAGGGTTTCGGCACCGCGCTCACCAACTCGCCTGCCCAGCGTGTGTGAGTATGGGCAATTCTTCCAGGATGACCGCCGGGAGTGGCCTGGAAAGGCTTATGTCCAGCAGTGGACGAACTAGGCTGATGGATGGATTACCTGTATGCTTTGACATAAACATAAAAATGAATGTCATTTTTTTTCGTTCCAAAGCAAAGGGTACCTTGGTTATTATGTCTAAAAGAACCGAATGACGTCACTTACAATGTAAATATTTAAAAAAATATATTGTTAATTATTGACAGCATAAAACTGAAATTGCTTGAAATTGAGATCACTGAATGGTCTATATTTGAGGAAAAAAAACAATTATATCAAATAGACTGGAATACCGTACCCGAAACTCATACCAGATCATGTTGGGATGTAAAAATTTTCGGTGAAAAGAGGGTATACGAAGATTGAGTGTTGGCAGTTCACATTTGGAAATACTAGCACCCCCTCACGGATATACCTACTATGGCTTGACGACATAATCTATTATATGCTTATTTGCATTCAGCCAGCCGTTGACCCTTAAACCAACTCTGCATTTGTTTGTTTAAATCTATAAGGTCATTCAATTTAAATTGAAAGTAATTTAGGAGGTGATTCAGTATCGTTAATACATCACATTCCACTGCAAAGTACATTTTTTTGCGCGAACTTTTTCTTCACTTGTCCATACAAACTGAGCCAGCTGATCGCACTTTGTACTGAGAAGTGAAAAAAAAGTTCGCACAAAAAAAAGTGCTTTGCAGTGGAATGTGATGTATTAACAATACTGAATTATTTCCTAAATTACTTTCAATTTAAAGTGAAAGACCTTATATATTTCTTTGTTCAACTCTATATCTGTTTGTTTCACTCTATATTTGTTTGTTCAACGCTATATTTGTTTTTTAGGTAAATGGAGACCTCTTTTCCAAATTCAAAGATCGGTCCTGCGAAGAGCTGAGTGTGCTGGTGTCCCCAGACTTGCAGAACGACTTCAAGCTTGCTATGATGGACCGAAACTTGACACACACACTGATTGAAGATGATTTCTCCCAGTAAGTGTGACCAGCCCCCCTATTCTGTATCTTAGGTTGCCAACTGGACAGGGTGCCTATCGTCAAAAACATAGATAAAAACCGAACTTTCAAAATTGCCTTTAGAGGGTATTGAACTATTTACGAACTGTGACGTCACGTTTTAATGATAGGCACCCAGTCCAGTTGGTAACCAAAGATAAATAATAGAGGGGCTGATCATTTCATTCTGTTTTAAGGGATTTCAACGGACAAAAGGCATTTTACAAAGAAACGAAGATGTTTCTACAAAATTATTAGTCATTTTAAATTAAAGCTAAAAGAGCACTACCTCTGTCTGTCTTAAAGTAGGTACTCGTAAGTTACGTATGTATTTATTTATATTAGTATTTATCTATTATGTATTATAGTCTAGTGTATTTAAATTTATATATTGTTATTTTATTTGTATGTTAATGTGACTTTATTTGTAGTACGCGTATGTCTCATTACTTATTTTTATTATTATAGTGTCCTCTACCACTATGATTTGTTGGAAGAAATCTCTTTTCAGAGATAAGCTCGCCTCTGTACAGGTATTGTATTGTAAATAATTATATTTATTGTATCTGTGTACAATAAATAATAAAATTAATAGTTGTGATTGTGATCAGTCTCACTTTATATTTATATTTTTTTATTTATATTTATATTTCTGAAAACGGTTTAATTAGAAACTGGTTGGGTGGGAAACGGAAAAAATAAATAATAAGCCTAGTACAAGTGTATTTAAAATTCAAGAAGATGATTCTTTAACTTGTGACTGCTATATAGTCTGGCAGATTACCGACTAACGAGCGTATTTCTCGTTATTTTTTTTTCTTAGTTCTTAGCTTTCCTCCAGATGTCGCTGTCTATGTCACTATAGATAAAATATGTTTCGTAGCAATCACTGTCAAAGCGGTTTTTAGTTTATTTGGAATCGGTGCAAATTTTGTCTTTGATTATGTTGCTAAGGTATACGACAGTGCCATCTAGGAATCTTTTTGAACACTAAATTTGACACAAGAAAAAACGCTCATTATGCACCAAAATGCATAGAAGTAAAGGCAATTTGTTTTTTGTGTTTACTTTGATTTTGTCATCAGTTGAATGCAACAAAATATTGACAGATAAGTTAGGAATAAAATAATATATGCAATAAAAAATCATTGCTCATTATGGACACCAATCATGAGCACCAATCATTGCTCATTATGGACAGACTCAACAGACAGCACTGACAGACATGACCCGACCGACCGACAGACAGACAAACTAGACCGCTCAAAATTTCAAATAATAACAACAACAACATCGCACTACTACATAACCACCATCATCCATTACCAACATATTTTACACAAGAAGAGAAGTAATTAGATATGATCAGAAGTAATCAGCAAGTAGAGAAACCAATTTATTTAGAAAAAAGTTATTATTATTTTCTTGTTTATGGCTTCTGATAATGTGTGTGACTAACACATTTAATTCCGCCAATTTCACGTCATAAACCAAAGCACGCACCACCTTGCAGAATGGCCTTCAAATAAAATATGTCTCAATCAAACTGACAAGATCCTTTAGAATCAGACACTTGTCAAGGCAAAATAGATCCCTTTTCGATATCTATAACATTTTATCTTTTATTTTATCTGTATTAATGAAAAGTAATTTCGAGGAATTTGGTATCCTGTATAGTCCTTTGATGATTTCTATTATCTACAACAAATTACAGAATTTGATCAAAATGTATATATACAATTTATCTAATTAACTATATAGAAAAAAGTTACTAAAATTGTTAACAAGTGTCACTTTTACTTTTTTACTTTTTTATTTCATATAATGAACTAACCTAACCTAACTTATCTGTCAATATTTTTTTCCATTCGACTGATGACGGCACATACCGTGGGCCGAAATATACCGAGTAAAAACCTGTTTTTATTATTTTAATGTTAATAAATAAACAAAAGAAATAAATAAAGTTTTAAAAAGGAAAATATAATATATAGGTATATTAATACTTTGACTTTGATTTGTTGTTTATGATGAACCTGAAGAGCACTGGCATTCAAAACGACATCATATATCTTTTTTTACTTGAAAATATATTTTTTAACTATTTTGTAAAGTATCACAGCCAAGCTGCCAACTACCATTTTATATTGCAGATTTTTTTAAATTTCTTTTAATATTTCAGGATAATAATCCAAGAGAAAAATGCTTTTAAAAGGGCAAAAGGTTTCGGATGGACTGCTTATTATGATATTGAAGATGTGAGTATCTTATTAGTTATGATTTAAAATTCTAAATAATTCTACGTTCAGTTTTCTAGCGGACGCCCGCAGCGTTTTTTGCGCAAGGATTTCAAAAAGTAAAGATAGGCCCTTACCGTAGTATGACAGCACCAAAATGTTTTCACCTTTAAATGGGTGACGCTCACACGTTTGGAATCAGTGCTCATCTGAACACAGTGATAGTTGGACGCCTTAATGAATTTTTATGAGAAAAGGGGTCTTGATATAGCGTCGTGTGCATTTTTAAAGTGCACTAACATTTCAATAAATACGAATAAAGCCAAAAGTGTGACATTTCACATTCAAAAACAATGCAATAGATTTTAGGTGCCAGGGCTAATCTAAACTTTTTTTTTTATCTTTTGCGTGGATCTCGTTTGTTTCAATCCCTTGGGAATTTCATTAAGGCGATATGTAAATGTTTTAGCGTCCCTGTAACTATATACCTATGCGAAAAAACCCTCAGTGCGAGAGAGACGGATTCGAGGTAAAGTAGTAAAATTTCGGTTTTTTATTAATATAAAATGTGCTCAAGTTGCTCTCAAAATTTCGTTTGACCAGGTCCTAGATACTGTTAAAACCCATCTAATAAAATATAATCGTAGTCCATATGTCATTCCAATTTGTCAAACCAGGGGAAATGGTGTTGAAAAGGACTTCATTTCAATAAATACTTTTATCGAGCCGAATTTCTTCAATTGCGTTTCTGTTTAATTAGATCCTTAGAAAAAGATTCCAAAAATAATATATATTTTATAAAATGATACCTTTTTTACTAAAGTAGATATTCAAGTTCTAAAAGTGTCGATTCTTTTTCCGTAGCGCCTTACACCCCTTCTTGGCGGATCTCTACGTCATACAAGGAATAGATTCCAAGGTTTTCAAGAAATAGTCCAAATTTCATGTTCCTAGGTCCAGCCGTTTGGTCTGGGTGTAAATAGATAGCCAGTCAGTCGAAAGTGACCAACATAGCTTGCCAAATCAGTAAGTTGAAGTGGAGTGGGCTGACCATATTTGTCGCCGACATGTTGGCCGCTGGGGCCGACAGGCGTTGGTATAGAGACCACGTACAGCAAAGCGTAGCGACCGACGACGTGAAGGGGGTATATCTTCAATATTGATACTTTTTGAAGTTATTTATCTGCTCTTCAGAAGTAGTCCCAAGAATAAATGAGCATAACAATTACTATCAGACACGCGATTGGAAGAATTTCACTCGATAGAAATAATTATTGAAATGAGGTCTAAATTTACACTTTTTTTGATATTCTGACAAATTGGGATAGTATACAGACTTCAAAAATACTTATTTGAATGGGTTTTAATAATACCTAAATTACTGGAAATGGAAATTTTCATAGCTATTTTACTTAATTTTGTATTAAATTAAAACCGGCATTTTGACAATATTCCGCGTTTCTAACCCTCTAACGTAACGTAACGGGGACCTTTGCACGGACGACGTGAGTGACGGTTGGATGAGGATGACGGGGGACCACCGAAAGCGGCGAAATACTGGTTAGGCCTATGTCCAGCAGTGGACGAACACAGGCTGATGGATATATGGAAAAGGTGACCAATTCAGCCATTTGGTGGTTTGGACGGTAACCATCAGGGGCCAGTTGATTTTTTTACTAATACGTGTTACTATAATATCCTTTATCACGGCAAATAATAAAAATAAATTCCATACAAAAACCTCGAAAAACTTGCATTTTTTAACGTTGTTTGTGTCAGCTCTATCTTAAAGATATACTCGTATAATACATACAAGTTTCGAGTCAGATTGTAGTACATACTCCAAAGTAAAATTAACAAATAATAAAAATTAGGGTTCCGTACTCTGAAACACTGGAGGTGCCGAAATGTTTCAGGCGCTAACATTTTAGCAGCTAGTAACATTATGTGTTGTTGTTATTTTTTTATACTTCCATACCCATTATACTCCATTTTGCTACTTTAATAGGTTGAATTTTAAATGACAGTGATTTACTTTTGGACCAACGAAATAAATCAGTTATTGTACTTTAATAGATCTACAAGTATCTTCGGAACGTTAGCAGAACCTACCCTGAGTGGACTGAACTGATCGTTGGAGGGAAAAGCTACGAAGGACGAGACATCCTTGGACTCAGGATTGGCAGTCCGGCGCAAAACAATGATTCCAAACCTGCCATCTTCATTGAATCAGGTTGAAAATTAAACTTATATCCGTATAAAGAATACACCTATGAAAGTGGTTTGTTTTCAAATATTCGATGGATTCGATTAGAATAACATGTTCTACAAATTATACACAAATTCCTGTATTTTTATTACACAAATATTTATTTTGTTACTTTAGGCGACCGGTTTCGTATGACCCATCATCGGGTCATATAATTAATAAGTGTCCTACGAAACCGGTTGCCTAAAGTAAAATAAAAATAAATATTTATATTGAATAACCCATGAGTTACGATACCTTCACACTTCAATCACCGAAATGACGTCATACCGAAAAATAATGTCCACACCGAATTAACCGCTTATGTCAGGTTAGAAATTTGGGTTTTGCTACATTGTTCGTATCTGTTACAAAATATTAAGAAATAATTAAAACCGCCAAAATACAACTTTGCTATATGCATAGACATATTTTTAATGATATTATGGTAGCTTCAAATTAATCAGATTTTCCATAAGCGTGATATCAGATTATTTTAGGAGTTTACGGCTGGTATCACGACTATGGAAAACTCAATTGTTTTATGGCTATTGTAATATCATTAAAAATATGTTTATATATTTATGTTTAAAAAAGTTGTATTTTGGCCGTTGTAATTAACAGCTTACTCTCGTCTTACCCCCTCGCTTACCCCTCTAACACCCGCCACGCAAATCGTCTTTATATCGAAATAATGGTACGGAATTCAAAAAGGTGTCATAAGGGCTACCGCTATCAATTTCGGTTAATTTATGAGTTATCGGTACCGTTTTCAACTCCTGATTTGTAGAATAAAAGTAAAGCAATTTGTTCATAATTGGTTGCTTTGTTTTCCATCTGTCAGTCAGTCAAGGGAGTTAAGTAGCAAGTTAAATTTAAAGATATCATAAACATTCACGTATAACGTACAACATAAAATTATGTTTTCGTTGAAGTCTAAGTCTTGTATCTTGTAGTTGTGGTCTATAAACGTCTTGTAGTCAACACTCGTAGAAACAAATTCCACCGACATTTATTAGGCTATATTGCCTCCGTAAATTGCCGTTACCGACGTTCGCAAAACGAACGGATGACCGATACTACGCAACCTTAGTATTTAATATACTCAAAGTAAGCAACTGTCTGCAACAACACCCGGTACTGCTTCTCATGACGTCACGTCGGAACACAACGAGTCGAGTCTGAGTGTCTTACTGACTGAGGTACCGCCTTAACCTTCCAGTGAAAATGTCTATAGCTGGAGATGTTATGACTTTAGATATGACATTTGCCCATGCACCATGCATAATAGAGACAGAGGGTTCTAAACAGGGTTGCCAACTCGATACCACGGTTGGGTGCTAAATGACATCTCAAATAGTGCTAGATTGGTATGAATTTCCAAAATTATTGCTAAGATTTATTGCGAAATCCATCGCTTTGAATACTTAAAACATTATTTTGAGTGGTACAAACAAGAAAACATCATTATGAACAGACAATCACTCGTACTATCCCACAAATTTATAATTATTATTTATAATGTATTACAAGTTCTACCAAGTGCCAACAAGCAACAATATAAACATTCAGAAAACATCAATTAGAAAAAAAAAACAAGTTAAATGAATGAATGTGTTTATTTATTTCAAAGATACATACCACAAAACCAAGTAGAAATTTGGTATGTCTGTGGGGAGGGAGTCGCACTTCTTTTTCTGTAAATTAGATAGTTAGACAAATATTTTGATGAAGATTATGTATCTTGTTTTCCTATTATTAAGAATATCTTGGGGAATTTCGTATATGAGGCAGGTCTTGAATGACTGCTAAATAATGCTAGATTTAGTGCTAGGTGCTGTACGCAATTTTTTATTGCCAGATACACGAAAATTGTGCTAAATCTAGCACCTAAAGTGCTAAGTTGACAACACTGGTTCAAAGGGGAGTTCTCTTTCCTTGAATTTATATCAAAATGGGCTTACTAGTATAGATCATAACAGTCTAGGAATTGTTCAATAAAACCCTTGAATATTATGAGCAACGCTCATAGATTCACGTTTAAATTGCTCTTCGAAATGACCAGGCATCCACGCGCGGGAATGGATCACGCCAGCCACGACCACGTACTTCATCAACCAGCTCCTCACCAGCAGCGACCCTGAGATCAGCAGCCTCAGGAACCAGTTCGACTGGCACATCTTCCCCTCCGTCAACCCAGATGGATACCATTACAGCTACACCCGAGTAAGTAGAAAAAGGGAAGAGAAGTGGGGGAAATAGGCGGATGTGACTAACAAAGAAGAGGAGGGGGAAGTAGGAAGTGCTCGTCCCCAGGGAACAAACTATAGCCTATTTCCAAGTGAAGAAGTAACTTTTACAACAGTGAAAGAGTTTTGGAAACGGTTCAGTAGTTCTAGAAACTACCAGCGTGAATTTATGAAATGTCCATGTCCCTGAGGAACTGTCGTTCCCCAGAGAACAAAATATAGCCTTTTTCCCAGTGTCAAGAGTCTAACCATTATAACAGTGAAAGAATGCTCCTAGGGAATAGCTCGTCCCGAGTGAAAAAAATTAATGCCTATGTCCAAGTAAAGAGTCTAACCATTACAACATTGAAAGTATTTTTAAATCACTTCAATAGTACCAGAGATTACCCGCATGAATGTAGTAAATGGCTATGTCCTCAAGGAACTCCCGTCCCCAGGAAACAAACTATAGCCTATAGCACTCAGGGATAATGTAGCTCCCTATTAGTGATTTTTTTTTAGATCGGATCCGTAGTTCCAAAGATTACCTCCTATCCAAACTCTCAAACTAACTAACTCACAAAACAAACTAACTCACAAAACAAACTAACTCACAAACTAACTAACTCACAAACTAACTTGCTCGCAAAAGTGTTCTTTTCCAAATTTTTCGTGAAATTATTATAAATAATGTCACGCAAAGATGATATTTTTGATGGTCGTAGAAAAACTACTGTGTGCAACTAAACATAATTAGACATTGAAACACTCGTGCAGTCTATTACTAAACGAACATTTCATTGTCCAAAACCTTCCAAAACCTAATATAAATCAAATTAATTGATATTATTAAAACTCGCGAGAGCTGAGCTGACATACTAAATTATTATTACCTATGGCTTGAAAACTCACGTGTGACTGTTGTTGACTATATGCCAACTGTTTTACCGATACAATTGTATGTAATAATAAATGAAGTGACATTTATAGCATAGTTTAGGCCCCTATTTTTGCGATTTTAATGGATGAATAAGAATAGATATTATTATATTGTCCTCGCAAGTTTAATGGAGCGTGCACCTTATAGCGAACTGAGTTGGTCGCGTCATGTCTGTTCTTAATTATAATTGAAATCCTAAGTATGAGTACAAGCAGGAAAATATTTGGTTAATTCTAAATGATTGAAGGTTTGTTGATAAGGGTTTTATTTTTAGGACCGTATGTGGAGGAAAACCAGATCGCAGTCACCAAATGGCTGCTTTGGCGCTGATCCCAACCGCAACTGGGACCACAACTGGAATAGTACGTTATTATATAACAGCATTATAAACGGATTTACAAGAACTTACGTTGTTTGTCAGTATCGCAAAAACCGGTGTAACAGTGACACTGTAATACCGTGTTTTTGCGCTGCGATTGGCCTTATTAATAGGCTATTTGACTAATTTCGGACGTAATTTTAAATGATTATTTATAACATAATAAGCACACTTCTTTGATATTTCCGAGAAATTTTACTGTTTTATTAATAAAATAAATATTTAAGTTTACGTTTTAAAAATCGCTCCGAAAACGATGTTTCTGTTATGGCGCTGGTCACGTGACACGCGTGACGTCACACGCTAGTAAACAAGTACACATAACCTCAACAAAACAGTGCACCTAAGTGAATTCTCATTACAAAATTTATCCAAAATTAACCGAAAAGTGCTTCACAGATCGAATTTAACACTCAGAAAACATAAAATGCAAACAACAATCAGTCTAGGAATCCATGTTTACTTGCATGTGACGTCACCATGAGTTGCCACCAATCACAGAGCGTTCGCGGCACATTGCCGTCACAGATAAGATATTTTAAAATATTATATTTTATTTCGCGTAATTTGCAAAAAATATGCGTTATTTAGTTTAAATAACGTGAAATATGTCTTTTTTAGGCTATTATCTGATAGGATGACCACAATTTGTAATGTATTTTCAATGTTGTCAAATAGCCTGTTACACCGCTTAGGTAATCAATCAGCGACAATTATTGCTTCGTATGCTTTGAGCTAGGCAAAGAGTATCTCTGTCATGCAGCCTCGAATTCTCCTATAGAATACCTTTAATAAAAGGTTTGGCCGTAATTTACCGATTGTTAGCAGCTGATAGATCCAACAAAAGATCCTTGCCTAAATCTGAAACTCGCTCATTTTTAATTTTTAAATGATTATAATTACATAAAAAACAGTTACATGAATTTTTTTGTGAGATATATATATTTCGGGCCATTCGGACCCGGCATCAGTCACAATGAAGTAAACAAAAGCTCATTTTTCATGAAATTGTTATTTGAAAAGATGGTCGTAAAAAAATGATTGTGTCCAACAGTGATATAACTATAATAATACTATTTCATCACACCTATTCAAAAAATGACAATTGGCTTTAGAGCAGGGGTGGCCAACCCGCCACCCGCTTGCGACTTCCCGGATGTCAACCTGAGGTCCGCGGAGCCAATTAACGAAATCACTGTTTGTTTTATATTAATTGAAACTTAACCAAAACGCATCAACATAAACCGTTCGTACATGCTTACCGAGGGGGTGTCAGAGGTGTTGCGAGTGTGAAGTGTGAAATGTAAGTCACAGTCCATACTCGGTACACTCGTGTTTCTTATATGTATATTTATATATTTTTTTTTATTTATTTATTTACATACATACAGTTGCACAAACATATTTCAAATATACACCACGTAAACCCTTAGGGGTTTGTTTGCGGTGCTATTACAATCTACCACATAAGTAAATTGATTAATCTAAGTTAATACATAGTTAAGTTTTATGTTAAATTAAATGTTCATAATATGATTTTATCTTAGCGGGTAGGTTTTAAAAGGAAAAATTACACTTTGATTTCTACTACAAATCCACAAACATATCCGTGGCATCACGATGTTCCATAATGTTTTAATATTAGAGCGCATTATTGATTGTGATGAATCCACCGACAAGTTTGTAGTCTTACAAAGAAAAGTGCAAAATCAAATGCAATAGGAGCATCAATTGTAACCGAAACAAGTTATTTTATGTTTGATGAATGATCTACAGGCTGTTTGTTACCTTGTAAGCTTGAGAAAAGGTAAACTTTTAATTTTGACTTCAGGTTTTTGTGCGTGATTTCTTGTCTCAAGTCCATTGGAATTTGGCAATACGTCGTGCGGTAGTACGATCACCATAATAATTAGTGGCCTTAGTTATATACAGGTGCTTTTTTGCCATTCGTCTGGTGTAAATTTTATGAGAAACTGGCTGTTGTATCTCTGAGTTGAAGTAATGATCTTGAAGTAAAAGATATTTAAATATACATATATTTATATATACATATAGCCGAAAACTGGTGATAGTAATCGTCCATACGAGCAAATTTCCGTGAAATAAAATTGATAAAATAAAAGCAGTTGTTACATACATTTTGTTCGGGTAGCTATGTAACTTTTCTATAGAACAGCTGATTTTTTTTCGCAATTCGTGGGTGTTAGTTCCATACTAAAAGTTGTTCGTAAAAACGAGTACTATCACCAGTTTCCGACCTCCACAACTTCATCTTAACAAATTATAAACAATAAGATTTTCAAATAAGCAATCTTAGGTTAGTTCGCTGCAGAAACAATGAAATATTTCGAAAAATTATTATCAAACGTTTTTTCAATCAGCAAGCCTCGACATAAACTTCCCATAGGTACTCAAGTATAGTGCGTACAGTACGACAAGACTTAGAGGTTCCATCGTGTCAGTTCGTAAACCGAACTTTACCGAAATAAAACCAATTACAACCAATCACATCTTACCAACGCAATCACAAAAACTAATAACGCGCTCGAAGCGCCAACGAATAAACGCTGAGGCGGAAATGCGATTATTCCTATTGGTCGAGCGAGGAGGTACGAGTACATTGTTAGAACCTCTGAGTCTTTTTGTACTGCAATCGTACTTACAATTAGCGAGCTTCGTTAAATTAGCGGGGAGGTGAGGGGTTGTTTCTTCACAAAGTCCATCCATCGATCACCCTGTGTTGGAATAGACCCCTCCAAAATTTTGCCACTCTTGGCAGTCCTTCGTTATCCTCATCCAAGCGCTACCCGCGATGTCCTTCAGGTCGTAATACCAGCGGGCACGAAGTCAACCTACGCTACGCTTTGCTGCACGTGGTCTCCATTCCAGTGCCTTTCGGCCCCCTATGGCAATCATGTCCACTGCCATTTCAACTTCCTGATTCGATAGACTATGTCGATCACTTACCATTTCAGACGGATCTCCTCGTTTTGGATTTTATCCATCAGATATATCCCAAGCATAGCCCGCTTCATAGTAATGATACTCCTACTTTATATAAATATTCATATTCTTTGATGCTACTGTCAATACTGTCACTCCTTCCAGCCGCCAGCTCGACTAGCAACCCTTGTGACTACCAGACCTACGCTGGCTCCGAGCCCTTCTCTGAGGTAGAAACCAGAACGCTCTCGGAGTACATCGCCAGCATTGAGAACCTTCAGGGTTACCTCGGGTTCCATTCGGACGCCCAGATCCTGCTGGTACCTTATTCTGACTCAAAAGAGCATACTGATAACTATGATGATTTGGTAAGTCAATAAAAAATACATAATCACGGCATGAATCCCCGAGGGTGTCAAGTGTTTCCGAGTATACCTTTAGACCAGCGGTCCTTAACCGGTGGTCCGCGGACCACTAGTGGTCCCTGGACGCACCCAAAGTGGTCCGCGAAGCCAATTCTCCGGATTTGTAACAAAATATTAAGATATAAATCTAATGGCCAAAATACTACTTTTAGCTAAGACAACTTATTGTTAAAAGTTTGCTATATGCATAAACATATTTTTAATGATATTATGGTAGCTTAAAAATTATTGGATTTTCCATAAGCGTGATATTAGATTATTTTAGGAATTTACGGCTGGTATCACGACTATGCAAACGCCAATTATGTTTAACTATTGTTATATTATTAAAAATATGTTTATGCATATATCAAACTTTTAATAATAAGTTTTTTATCTAAAAATTGTATTTTGGACGTTGAAATTATTTCTTAATATTTTGTTACAAATACGGAGTAACAACCCTTAAATAAATGACAACCAGTGATATAAGTGACATAAAATACTGTTGGCTTCGAACGTCTGTAAACTGCTACATGGATTTGATAGCGCGTGGATGACAGTGACAGGGGGGCGCAGCTGTGAAACAAGGAGTACGGTAGCGGCGTTAGTTCCGACTTTGGACACAATCAATCTACGCGCCATAAGATTCTTGTAGTACTGTATTATTTACTGTATTTTACGTCCAAACAGTTGGTTGTCTGTGGCAAGACATAAATTTGCAAATAGTCCCTCATCACTAAAAGGTTAAGAACCACTGCTTTAGACTGTGATATGCAAGTCACACTCTACACTCGTACACCCACGTTTTACCTAAGATATTCTCTACGTATACGTGAACAAATATGGATCCACAGCTTAACGTGCCTTCCGAATCACGCAGACCAAACAAAAATGTGCCCAACGGGATTGTAATTAGAAAATTATAATTAGTACTAATTACAGTAATTGTAATTAGAAAAGAATTTTATGCTGTATTCGAAAATGGTGCCATTTTTGTTTCTTTCAGGTTCAAATTGGAAAAAGGTCTTTAGAGTACGGTTACAAAGTAAACCAAGAAGAATATGATGGCCCTGGGACAGCCGCTGAAATTTTATGTAAGTTATGAAAAATGTTTACAAAAGCACTATACAGTCGGCGTTATCTAAGTTGGCGAATATAAGTATAATCACAAAAGGCGTGAAGCAGATACTGTAAATAAAAATGCTTGAAAAATAGGAGTAGGAGTGACGTCACAGAACTGGAGTCGTATTTTTGAATCGTTCGTTTTCAATTCACGTGTGAAAATATATACCTGTCTCATCTTGCAAATGACAAGTTCTGATGTGCTACGTGAGATGGGTTTATACTTTCGCACGTGAATTGAAAACGAACGATTCAAAAATACGGCTCCTGGTTCTGTGAGTGACGTTCTTTTACAAAACTCAAACTGCTAACATAATTATTTCCTGATCTTAACCCTTTATAAGGCAGAGAAAAGGAGCTTATGTTTTATTTATTTATTTGTATTATTAAATTTGTTTTTAGTGTTTTTTTTTTGTTAATTATCCCTTTTTTCAAAAAATTATCCCCTTGAAACAAAATTACAAATTGAATAATAAATATTTTTTTTTTTTGTAATCTGCCATAAAAATTATGGTGGCATTTATATTGCCACTGCCTTATAAAGGATGAGCATTTGTTCTGCCGTTCAAAAACCAAACCAAGGAATTTAGCTACCTAGGTTATTATTCTGTGTCCTGGTTTTTTACTGCATGTTTAACTAGAACGAAAAGTGGATGTCCGAATTTTTCCAGTGAATTCTCTAGACAAGGGGCCTATGAATATATATCGCTAATTTGACGTGAAATTTTTATCGCATGCAAATTATGGAAAATTACAAATAAAAGATTTCAGGAATAGGCTGCCGATCTTTGAGTTCTAAAAGCGATTTGGACTAAACAATTTAGACATTTTATAGTAGCAATCACAACAACAACGACAATAACCTTTAAAAGCGATAAATGTCGAAGTTAGTCAATAACGCCCCAGTATCAGCTAAATAATATGGTGTAGATTACAGAATTAAAATAGTAGTTTATGCTACTAGGGCGAAAAGGAATAAACTACGAGGACGATTTAAAACACGAGCGTAGCGAGTGTTTTAAACGTAACCGAGTAATTTATTGCTTTTACGCCCGTGTATCATACTACGTTTTTCAATGCTTGTGTGAGGAAATGAAAACAAATACAATCTTGTGAACTTTAAATTATAATTGGCTCAAAAGGACTGTATCCAGAGCCGTTAAACAGTGGAAAAAAAAAGTATAACATCTACGGTACACAGGAAAGGCTGCAGGTTAGCCAACCATTGTAAATAAATAAAAAAATATATAATAATAAAGCCCTAGGGCAAAATAATCGACTTTTTGTTCGGTTTTGATGCTTAAAAAGTGGGCCTTTACGAGCATATGCATTGAAAATATATTTATATATGACTAAGGACCGAAATCGGTCAAATAGCCATCGCTATCTTTGTCGTGACTGCTGGCCCTGACCATGAAAAGCGGTTTGAATAACATTACTTTTGGACAGATGCGTGTGATAACGTTTATATACTGCTGTATACATATATCATTTTGATACATCAGAAACACTTCAGATTAGTATTTCTGATACAATTTTAAAGGTCTGTTCTAGACCGTTCTAGAAATGTACAACGTGTTAGTATTATGCTGTTATGCTACATATTTTAAATAGTATTATATATATATATATATACGAAAACACAAAATATAATCACAGGTTGTAAAATATATTTCGACCACTAGTTGTGGTTGGCATCAGTTACATGGGTATTAATTAGTATTTACAATGATAAAGATATAAAAGGTAAATTTAATAATTATAAATTAAAGGTAAGTAAAAGTATGATATTGAATATTTTATTTTTATAATGATGACAGCTAAACAGAGTGATGGATAGAGAATTTTACAACCTGTGATTATATTTTGTGTTTTCATATATACAATGTGACTTTTTGATCATCGTCCAAATTCATACTGGTGGCTTGGTAAGTGGTCAGTATCATGGATCAATAACAATTTTGGTGAAATTCGTAAAATGAAATTTCGACTCCCCATAGTGATTCACTCGGGACTGCAAGTGAATTTCTATGGGAAGCCGAAATTTCATTTTAGGAATTTCACAAAAATTGTTATTGATCCAAGATACTGATCACTTATCAAGCCTCCAGTATGAATTTGGACGCTTGGTAAGTGATCAGCATCATGAATCGATAACAATGACTGTATAATTCGTACAATGAAATTTCGACTTCCCATAGTAATTTACTCCCAGTCCTGAGTGAATTACTATGGGGAGTCGAAATTTCATTTTATGAATTTTACAAAAATCGTTATTGGTTCATGACGCTGATCACTTACCAAGGCTCAAGTATGAATTTGGACGATGTTCACAAATTCACCTTGTATATACAACGTGTAACAGAAAGGTGTAACCATATTTGAAGAGCTTATTCAGTCAATGGTATAGAACAACTTTTACTATGGAACAAACACTGTATCTCGAAAATTTACTGTTTCATAGAAAAAAGCAATCGTGGCAGAAATGTATGGAAGGGCAGATTTTTTTTTGAGATTTCAGGATTGTCTTCATAGTAAAAGTTGTTCTATACCATTGATTGAATAAGCTCTTCAAATATGGTTACACCTTTCTGTTACACCTTTTATAATATTATTAATCAAATATAAGACAAGAGAAGTCAATTATCATTTTATAATTTAAATAGATTAGATAAAAAAATTTATTACAAAATCCTGTAACTGAAACACCAAACGATATTTCCACAGACGCAGCGTCAGGTGGCAGCATGGACTGGGTCCGTGAGAAGCTTGGCACCCCTCTCGTCTACACTTATGAGCTGCGTGGGTACTACTTCACCTGGCCTCCGTCCAGGATCCACGAGCAAGGAGACGAATACACGCAGATGATCCTTGGCTTGGTCTCCGAGGCCAAACTGCTTGGATATTTCTGAACTTTGCACTAATTCAATAAATCTGTGCACACAAAAGGTTTTGTTTTGTGTAGAAGTTGCCATCAGCCTTGTTCATCCACTGCTAGATATAGGCATTTCCATAACTAAGCCACTCTTGGCGATCCTCCTGGAAAATATGCCCATACTCACACACGCTGTTCCACAACCCACAACATTGGATAGACGAGAAAAAAAAAAACATCCCCACTTTAAGTGCCGGCGAGGTACCCTAAAAAAATGTTATTCAAGATTTTATTTTAGCACTTTGTTGGCGTAATTAATATGTATATTAATTTTTAAATTATTTTAATTAATATGTCATGACGAAATTTTGAGGGTTCCTTATTGTCTACGGAACCCTAAAAACGGGAAAATTAAGTTGGTCAAGTGTAACTCCTCATAGTCCTCATAAGTTTATCCTTTTATAATGAAACATTGATTTATGACAATAAAAAACATGAAGTACCTACATCACTGGGGGGGCAGAGAATATAAAGTAGCTGGGGCTTCACTGCGACGAACATTCGGTAAGCAGAATAAAAGAAAATAAGAAAAAAAAACCGGCGAAGTTCGAGTCGGACCTCGCTCTTTTAGGGTTCCGTACATATGACCAATGATTTCAAACTAGATATTTATTTAATTTTAGGTAATACTCTAATAATGTCAGATATAAAAACTGCAAAATTAAGTTGGTTGAGTATTCGGGGACGTAATCCTAAAACGAAAATCAATATAAATGGGCATTTTTAGTATATTTGTTGTTTAAATACAGCATATGGTACATAAATTTCAAATTCTTAACTGATTTGGCCTTTGAGATGGACCCCGTAACAAAAATGGTCTAAAAATGATAACTTTGATATCTCCCCATTTCTTTAATATTTAAGATAAAAAAAATTATATATATTTATACTCTACTTAACAATCTTTAAACAATAACATTCCAAATGCTAGGGCAACAAAAAAAATGGGTCAACATTTTACACAACATATAAAAATTTCAGGTTTCTATCTCATTCCGTCTAAGAGCTAGAGACCCGTGACATACGGACAGACAGACGGACAGCGGAGAAACATTAAGGGGCTCCACAATGCTAAACATCAGTTCTGCATTGGATTCAGTTCCGTCAATGTAGACGGTAAAAATTTAAAAAAATATATGGCGTGTTTTTCGACTCAAGACAATTATTAATTAGACTTTATAAATAAATATACTTTCAATCTTCTTTTAATTATATTACTTTAAAAAAAGCATGAATTTCACGAAAAAAGCGATTCAGTTTCCATATTCCAAAACCGATTAAAACGAAACCAACACAAGCAGATACTAACTATGTAGATAAAAACATCTTTATTATCTCGTACAAAAAGAAATTATAATTAATGTCCTAATGAAGGCGTGATTTCAACATATACGAAGTTTAGCGTGCGCAGCATCTGATTAGAGCAGGATAGACGGTTCAAAAACAAAAGCGTTAGAGCAGGACTGAATTTTAGCATTGTGCAGCCCCTTAACAGACCCCCGATTTGCCCTTTGGGTACGGAAACCTTAAAACAAAACAAGAGTAATACGAGTATATGGGTACCATCCAGTACCATCTGACAGACCGAACCTTCGCTGAAGAGGAGCCCACATGGAAGACACTAGCAACACCTTCCTGTCAGTAGGTGTTGACACTAGATCGAGTTCGAATGGACTTCCTTCTCACAAATGAAGGGAAATTTCTGCGCGCAGTTGACGTCATTAAACGCATCACTTTCTTTATAGATGGCGCCACAATACTCTAATCCCTTGGAGTTATTTGGCTCATGGTATGCCCACTTGACGTAGCCCGCCTCCTCAAGGGTTTGATCTGAAATAGATAAAAGAGATACATTAATTTAACCGTAAATTCACCGATTAATAACCAGATATAAATATAGGTAAACCCTGCTCGTTATATCATTGCGGGACGGGAAGGCACTTAGCTGGAGAGCAATCGCCGGCTACGCGAGTTTTGGTTGAATCCTGGTTCAGAAAATCTAGCATAGCAGACCGTATCGAGTTTTAACCGCTAAATACAACATGTCTATCCCTCTTGATGTCTATATGCGATAACGCGATATCGAGCTCGATATGGTTAGCTATGCTAGACTAGCTGAGCTCCTCATGTACAACTTTTCTTCTATATTTCTATTCCCTGTATCTATTCCCATTTAGCAATAATGTGGTAGGAATGGCCCCAAAGATTTAAAACAAAATACCAGCCAATATACGTGACATGAATAACTTATCCAGTTTTAAATTGAAATTGAAAAAACTACTTCTCGATAGAGCATACTATAGCATTAACGATTATCTAGCAGACCAAATTCGGTAATACATTTGATGACAGATGTACCTAGATAGTAACCTAATCCATTTGTACCTAAAATTCATTTTGTTTGGGATTTCTCCACATTAGATTGTATAGCTTAAGTTGTTTAGTTTATTTACTTGCATGCTGTAAAAGGCAGAATACAGCAGAACAATACCTGCATCAACATTGTAACATCTATAACTACCTGTATTTCAGCAATAAAGACATTTGATTTGATTTGTGGCCGAGTAGAGCGCTCAATTGCCTGCTAACCCAGAGGTCATGGGGTCAAATCCCGCGGTGCACAGCATTAATTTGTGTATGGTCTATGTCCTTCGGAAGGCACGTTATGCTGGAGGTCCACCCATCACGTTTGTGACGCTATAAATGTGTGATTACGTGTGTGCCAAATGTGATAGCAAAACCTCCGACACCCTTCGAAAGTTCATGTCGTGATGGTACATGTTCTATACACAAATGATACTTGTTAATCTGCATCTCCTTGCGACAGAAAAATCGCCAAGTGTCCATCACCACAGAACTAGTTTTGTGTTCATCACAGTTTCCCTATCAGTTACTATGATGAACAATTTTCCAGGTGGTGTCTAGAACCAAAGTCTAATAAACCAATTCAATCAGATAAATTTTAACCTTTTCTTTATTGACAAGTTTTTTTTTTGCTGTATTGAATTTGGCAATTCTGGTAATTTAAGGTTGAAGGTCGATTTTGAATATACATTTTTGACTTTGACTTACCGAAGATTGTCTTAAATATCCGTGGAGAATCATCCACAGGCTTTTCCGCTCTAAATCCGACAAAATAAAACAAGTCCGACCACGGGTTGCTCGCACAGCGAACCAAAGGCGCCCTCTTTGTTAATGCCCAGACAGCATCAACTTCCATCTGTGAGTTCACCACAACTAGATGAGCTCCTTCCGCTTGACATTGGGAAAAGCCTTCATTCCATGTCATAGCAATCTTGCTAGCTTTGTAGCAACTGCCTGCTGTCGAGTTATACTCATAATCTGGAAATATACTTTATAAAATTACTGACTATTAAAAGAGCGTCAATAGAAGTAAGAAATCAAGCATGAATAATTTATAATGTTTTAGAGGACTAATGCGATAGCATAGTATGGCGATAGCTTTCTCTCAACACATACATATTTTACAAAATACACACTCGTATTTCGTGGTCATATCGTAAAACTGGCCATACCATGAAATAAAAAGTTAACAAGTCTTCCAACAAAAAGTCAAATATAAGTGTAACGACGAGCAAAGCGAGGAGTAGCGTGTTAGGTTGCTGGTGATCATACATTTGGGAGTCGAGTAAAGCCGAGCGAAGCGAGGCGACCCCTTTTGTTTTAACAAATTTTGTGATATGGCTTTCATATCATACGGTGAATTTTATTATATGGCTACGACATAATATGCAATATTAAATATATATGTATAAAATATAATTAATCGTCACGACATGAATCCCTAAAGGGGTTGTTAGAAGTGTTCCGTGTGTGAACTGTGAAATGCAAGTAACAATCCACACTCGGTACAACCACGTTTCACCGACGACTATTACATCCCACGTGATGAGTGGTGAACCCTATCGCCGTTCTTCGGGCACAAATACACGCTTTTTAGGGCATACAGGTTTCCTTAAGATATTTTCCTTCACCGTTCAGCAAGTGGTAGCACATAAATTCCGAAAACTCATTGGTGCATGCACGACCGGGGATCGAACCTGGATCTCAAGTTGTGAGGCCAGCGTTCTACTCCTGAGCTAACGTCGTGTCACATACCCCGAACTCAAGTATGAGCTTGATTGGCCCAGCTGTTCTGAGTAAGGCCACAGAGTTACAGATTCACAGTGAAGCTTCTTTAGAATCTCTGGTTGAGATTTTTAGCAATTCTTCTACCAGCTTCTATTGGATTGATCGACAAATCTTAATTTCATCTCATCAAAATCTAACCGATGTAAAGAGTTACACTCACCTTGATTTTGAATATAAACACTTGTACAAGTTGTTTCATAACACAATTATATTTGTTGCACACTTCCTTGATATCAATCATTGTTGACATACGTTTGTCGTTTTATGGCTCGTATATTAAAATAATAACAATCATTGTTGACATACGTTTGTCGTTTTATGGCTCGTATATTAAAATAATAAATATTCTGTATCCCCTGAAGATGGATTAATTTCCGAAACCGGTTGGGAAGTGTGCAACGGGAAGTGTGCAACAAATATAATTGTGTTATGAAACAACTTGTACAAGTGTTTATATTCAAAATCAAGATGCTTTCTATGTTTCATCAAGTGCCGACAATCGCAAGTATAAATCAGTTACACTCACCTTTCCCATAAACATCGCACTGAGAGTTGAAAGGTGCATCTTCGGCTTTCACTTTGCAGACGAATGGTAGTTTATTCAATTCAAACAGTGCGACTACGTCTCCTTTTCGTGTAATTGCATCACGTTGATTTTGAGCAGAAGGATAGGGGTATTTGGAGGGGTCTTCGAATAGATTTTCTTCCCTAGATACTATAACAATAAAACTTTGTAACTGTTAGAGTTTTGTTCATCTGGACATAATCAAATTAACCAGTAGTTCTCCTCGAACTGTGAACTCGCGATTCAATCTTGACCGATTTTGCAAATGTTCGAACTTGAAAATTCTTTTTGTCTCATTTACTCGCCTAGCAAATTTCATGACATTCCGATCAACGATACTCGAGTTCCATTCATCATCCATCTATCAGCCTAGTTCATCCACTGCTGGACATTAGACCTTTCCAGGCCTTTGCCACTCCCGGCGGTCATCCTGGAAGAATTGCCCATACTCACACACTCTGGGCAGGCGGGTTGGTGAGCTCGGTGCCGGAACCCTCGCACCAGTGACGCCGCTGCCCGTCACCAGTCTGTTCCATATAAGGCTCGGCTATTAGGGATGGATATACCGCCATCCATCGGTCCAAGGCATGGTGGGCCTCCTGGTTTTTTGCCTGTGAGCTGTCCTCTTACTCTACCCCGAATTACTTCGAGAGGGTCTCCAAGTAAGATGGTGGTACCTCCACAGACGAGCCCGGCATCAGCTCTACCACCTGTATACTCGAGTTATCGTCGGACAAACATTCATAGAAACACTGATTGTTCAAATAGACTCGGAGAACTTCGATCGCTTCGCTCACTTGTTCAAAAATACACTTGATTTGACATCCTATATACTCGTACCAATATATTGGATTCTGCAGTCTAAATTTTAAAAAATCCTGATTGTTCTGAGTGTTGAAGTAAAATTGTTGCTTACAGTCAATAATAGGCTTCTCCTCTTCAGACTCATGTGGTAAACCATCATCCCCAATCCAAGCCCACTCGCCCAAGTCAGGGTACCGTTTAAACATTTTATGAAACTGCACCACATCCTGTTTCGATGAAGGTACCATCAATTCTGAGCCTTCGTGGTGGCATATTTTCCATGCTTCGTCATAATCTACTAATTCTATATGGAGTTTGTAGAAAGCATCTGTTATTTTATTGTATTCGTAGTCCTTTCTGTATTGCTTGCTTTTGCTTGGTGATTCCATTGTAACTACTGTACCTGAAAGTGAATACAATAATATTATATTCGCTGTTCGACTATTGGTTTAGTTTTTCTTGTAACTATAAATCGAAGCTTGTTTTATTTTAAATGTTCTCGTATTTTCTAACTTTATAATATTTGGGATTGATTTTTTCTAAGAACATCCTTAGAGAATTTATTTTGATTTTGTTTACTTAATCTGGAACATAATTTTAAGAAATTCTGATGAGTATCTGAAAGTGTTAAGTAGTTTACCAAAAATAATATTAATAACGCACTAGTCTAATGAATTTCTTACTTACCCAAAAAATATAATGTAAATATCCAAGCCACATTTTTGTAAAATGTTGTCATTTTGTTAATATTATGATTATGATAATTAATACGACCGTCTCTTTTACATATGAATATTAAACTGACACAAGACCTAGGTGATAATGATAACTAATAAAATTCAATAAGTAAATACCACGAATAAATATCAAATAATTGGTTTGATAAATTCAAGTCAAACCAAAACAATACGTGAGTCAAAGTAATCACATGACCTTTGGGTCAACAAACATCTTCTTGGAATATATTTTAAGCATAACTAAGTAGATAATGTTTACGTGGAAACACATCAAAACAAACGAACAAAACCTGCTTGGAAAATGCAAAATGACGTCTTTTGATCTAGGTATCTAGACAAAGTGTTATAATTTGCAGTCCGTAGCTTCTATTTACCCCTCTTTGATACAAAGAACAAGAGAAAAAGTAATAGCCCCCTCATAAATACCCCCATCTCTCACACCAATCGTATGAAAGATGTTATTGCTCTGGCTGTACCGTCAGCGTCATAGAAATCTCAATAATGGTCATCATAATAGATTAAGCGCTCACCCCACATTACCGGTCGGCCACAGCTTCAGGCTTCGAGAGGCGCGCCAAGCGGTTCTTCTTGGATGGCATCGGTGGAAAGAACAAATTTATGAGGTTGTATAGAGCCGGCCACGGGTCGCCGCTCGCGCGTCTTGTCCGGCTTCGAGTGACTTGCGCTCTCGCGACGGCGGTGTGCAGGGAGTCAGGGAGCCGCGCCAGTGATCGAGCGCACAGGACGAACCTAGTGTCGAGCAATTTGAGCAAGCGAGCGCGCTATACATACGATGCGGTCGAAGGCGCCGACGGGTGTCGTGGCAGGGCAAAGCACGTCGCAAAAAGCGCCTGGAAGCGCAGCAAGAAGCGCCGCCAGAAGCCGGAAGCTGTGGCCCTGGCGTTAACGTCACTTTATGGGATGCAATACGATGCGAGCAATTGAAAATATTGACATTTGTGTCGATTCAGTCACTGAGTAAGGTTAATCCTGTCAACGTGTTACACTGAATTTCAGTGTAACACGTTGACAGGATTAACCTTACTTTAAGCGTCTGTCTTTGTCTTTTCGATGCAGAAAGAAAAAGACAGAACGCTTAAATTTAGTTTAGTCCTGTCAAATAAGTTAAAACGTGTTACACCGAATCGACACAATTGACTGCTACTTTATGCCATTAGCCAAATTTCTTTCCAATCCTTTTGAACGATCGAGCGAAGTTCTCCGAGTCTGCTTGAACAGTCCCGCATTTGTATGTTATGTATGTATGAATGTTTGTCCGATGATAACTCGAGTATCGTTGATCGGAACGTCATGAAATTTGGATGGCGAGTAAATGAGACAAAAATATTTTTTAAGGGGATCGAAAATACAAACAGAAATAAAATGTCAGCTTTCGGATGATTTTGTTGCAATAATTAGGTTACGTATAGCCATAAAAAAAATACATGTTTTTGGTTGAACTTTAAGGTATTCATTTTCCACAAACCACGTTAATCGATTCATATTTGTACTGTCAATGAATTTTTTTGTAACCCTCTATTGCACACTTTTTATCGATTTTGTTTCAGGTATCGCTTTCGCGATTTTGTTGGTTTTTTTTAAATAAAATTAGTGTGAATGATATCTATTCATTTTCCAAATACCACGTTATTCGGGTCAAAAAAAGCACCCCCTTTTTCCAAAAATACGTAAATGCACTGATGCAGTCAGCGGCAGCAAGATATTGTCAGTCTACGCCTAGCGTTGGCGCCCGTAAGACGTGGAACCTGTGCCCTTTTTTGCAAGCTATAAATATCTCCCAAAACTACTTCAAAACACATTGAAATTAATTTTATAAAGTAATATTTCGAGGAGCATCATATTCCTGCCGTTAAAAACTCAACAAAATATGCGTATGAGTGATTTAGCTACATCGTGCCATAGTCATAACAACAAAAGAATAATTTTGTAATCGTTATTGAAACCCAAATTAATTTACTTATACTTACTGAGATCTGTAACAAAGGTCAATGACCTTTTCGTGAAATTACCCTGTAGTATTGGCTCACCATTTCAGGTCCAAATAAGTGAAGTTTTTTGCAAATTATATAGGTACACTTACTTGGGATAAATCGCCAAGCATTTAAAATATAGAAATTTATTTTGAAATATTTACAGTGCATGGCAAAATTACTAGATCGTAGATAATCCTGTCGGTACATGTTCAGGTTCTGTTACGCAAAATGAAAACAATGAAACTCTTTTAGGATTAATTTGTTATCCCTATGTTTGTCTGTCTGTCCGTTTGTCTAGACAATTTTTTCTGGGTAAAATTAATAAATACCAATATAAACGGCCCTCTATAGAGCTGTAAAAACATACTTTTGACGTTTTTATTTATATTACGTTTTAGGTTTTTACGTTTTTTTTTTTACGTTTTTCATACAAATTTTCTCACTATGAAAATGTAGGGATGAACACTTGAGATAATATTTTGCATTTAAAAGTCAACACAGAAAGGAATTGTTGAACAAATAATGTAAAAAATATGAAAACCATGTTGTTCTATTCTAAAGGGATTAATTATCTACTGTTCAATGTGGCGATAGCTTTGTTTATTTTTTTCCTTGAATTATTTTTTACTAAGATAACAAATAGTTTAATACAAGGTTTTCCTTAAGAGGTCCCTTTACCCCTGTATTTTTCTTAAAATTCATACAATAGTTATAAACCGAATGTGAAGTCTACAGCTTATTTTCTTCATATCTTTTTTCATGAGTATATTCTAGTGACATCTAACTACGTCTCTATACAGCCCAAAAAGCAAAATTTGGTAAAACACCATCATAATAGCTGTCAGGATATCGTCAATATTGCCTCGTTTTTACGCAAAGTTTAACAAGTTTGTATATTTTTATCTATACCGGAAATAAAAAAGACAGAAATACAGGCGTCGTTCATGTTAAGATGACTAAGTATAAACAATTACCGTTTCATGGAAAACTGTTTTGACCTGAAACCATTTCACAAATTCAATTAACTTATTTTGAATATCTTGTCATTTTGCACTTCTTGATGAGAAATACAATTTCAATAAGTAAAAATACAACTTTAAGTTAAGAAAACTTATAGTTAAAAGTCTGCTGTATGCATTAACATATTTTTAATTATATTACAATAGTAATAAAATAATTGGCTTATCCGTCGTCGTGATACCAGCCGTAAATTTCTTAAATAATCTGATATCACGCTTATGGAAAACCCAATTATTTTGAAGATACCATAATATCATTAAAATATGTTTATGCATATAGCAAACTTTTAACAATAAATTGTCTTAGCTAAAAGTTGTACTTTACCGTTATAATTATTTCTTAATATTTTGTTACAAATTCGGAGAAATAGCCCTTAAGGAAAACGTTGTATGAAAATATTTGTTATCTTTGTAACAAAGAAAGAAAAAAATAATAAACAAAGCTATCGCCACATTGAACAAACAGTAAATTATTAATCCCTTTAGAATAGAAAGATATGGTTTAATATTTTTTACATTATTTGTTCTAGAGTTCCTTTCTGTGCTTTCTTTCAAATGCAAAATATTATGTAAAGTGTTGATCTCTATATTTTCATAAGGAGAAAATTTGTATGAAAAAGTTAAACAAAAGGCCATAAAAACGTTATAATATGTATATTTTACAGGGCTGTAAATATTAGCATTTATTGATTTTACCCAGAAAAATTGCCTAGACAAACGGACAAACAGACAAACATAGGGACAACAAATTAATCCTAAAAGAGTTTTGTTTTTTCATTTTGCGTAAAGAGACCTGAACATTTCAGGTGTCCCAAAAGTCAACGCTTTCCCTTGGAAGGCTGGTAGGCCAGCTCATGACTGACCAGAATATCAAATTATGACCTCAGCAAAAAGTAGATAGTCTTCGAGTTGATAGTACTTTTATAAATTCGAATAGATTTTTGAGAGTCAAAGCTAACCAGTTCTAAATTCTAAGAATAAAATTTTTGTTGCGCAACTCTGAATAGTCATGCTATTGATAAAGTCAAAAATAAACCTTGAAATGCTGTTACATCAGGAAGAAAAATAAAAACCCAATTTATGAGCAATTTTTTGTAATTAGGTTAGTTCGATACCACACCCTGAAAAAAAATGTCCTATGTTAGTTTTGCAAATTGTCTTAAATAACGGCTCATCAAATATTGTTTTTCAAATGATCTGGCAATTTCTGTGTATTACTTTTGAAAAAAAAGTTATTGCTATTTTACTACCAAAGGAGCTGCGTATTTTTTAAAATAATTAGAATTTAGAATGAAAGAGTGGCGGGCAGTAAAAATATTTGACGTTCATTAGAAATGCCATTTAACACGCGTTAGAGTGAGATAAATAGTGACGCTATTTAAAATGAGTTGGAATGAGATAGGAACGCAGTTAAACGTGGTTGAATGAGAGAGGCATAATTGATATAGGCTACAGTGAGATAGGTAGTGACGTGGTGCATTCCTTCCGAGAATATTTGTTAGTTTCCACTTTTTGTAATAACAACTTTAGTAAAAATTTTTTGTAAAGAAATTTTTGGTCCAATTTATTTTCCCGCAAGTGTAAAACCAGCTCAACGGGCGAAAAATATTTAAAGAATGGGTAATGGTGACAATCAACCGCCACAATATTATTATGTATCTCTAAAGGAGTGTCTGAAATGTTCCGAGGGTCAACTGATAAATCAAACACTCAAAAAACCACTTTTAGCCGACCATAATAAATTTACGTCCCGACGTGATAGCAAGTAGGATCAATGCCGTGTGACGATGATCGAAATACAGTAATAAATTAGATAAAATAAAATACGTATTACTTTTGACCCTGCCTCGTCCACTCTATTCGTATTTTTGCTATGGTGACGCGAACTTAGAGACCGGGACGAATTTCCCCCCACGCGCTATCGTAAAATAGAATAAGCCACGCCCGGAACTGGTTTTTGTTTTGGCTATGTCATATTCTTAAGTTCAACATGAATCAAAGCGGACAAGGGTTTGCCGAGATATGGGGTTGTAAGAGCTATTTCCAAAGTGCAAGCAAAACCGAGGAGGAGAAAAACCGATTGTAAAGTTTACAGTTCGGGGTGAACTACTACCTTCGCTCAACTACCGAATGTTTCACAAGAAACCTTACACGCTCCTTCACGCTTCGCTCGTACTCGCACCTTTTATTTTGATATTTACGACAATAAAAAACATTTATTGAAACAAGTAACTTAAATAACATTAAAATTAAAATAAAAAGGACTAAAATAAATACATCGAAACTTAACTAAAAAAATCTTTATAAATATACTGAAACACCTTAAAAGATAAACTATATTATAAATAAAAAACTTCGTCCAAGTTAAAAAAAACATAAAAAGATGGTGTCTTCTCATATCCCACTAATGTTATAAATGCGAAACTTTGGATAGATATGTGTTTATAATATAATTAAAATTCGCGTGAGCTGACATACTAAATTATTATTACATGCGGCTTGAATAGTCACGCTCACGTGTGATTTTTGTTGACTATATGCCAACCGTTTTATTGATTTCGGCATTATCGAGACGTGTGTCGTTCTTAGCTTCGTCGTTGTCAAACGTGGCAAAGTGGCAACCGCCGATCGTGCGCTGAGCGTGGGCTGCGGCTGTCGATGAAGGTGGAATGGAGATATGTGTTTGTTACTTCTTTACGCCGTAACTACTAAATCGATTAGGCTGAAACTTTGCAAAAATTTAATTCTGGATCTGGAAATAGGACATATGCTAGTCGGTTTTATCCCATAAATCATGGCATGGCATGGCAATGGGGTCGTGTCAAGTTGCTACAGAAATGTGATGTGTATACTGAACCGACTGGGCAGAAAATGCAGTTCTAGACTTGGATAAAGACACAAGCTACTTTTTATTCCTAAAATCAGTTCCCATAGGATGGCTGTGGGGTTTCTGTAGAAATGTGATGATTGGTTCTTCTTCCCGCCGCCGTAACTACGAACAGATAGAGCTGAAGCTTCCTTTCATCCCATAAATTAATTTCCATGAAATGGTAATACGGTGTGTCTAAGTTCCAGCAGAAAAGTAACTGTATATTTTCGTTATTCCACACCATAGGAAAACTACCTATTGAATCTGTTTTTAAGGTGGCACCGTCGGAATAATTAGCAACTCGATTCGTGGTGGTTGAAATTTCGAACAAAACCATATTAAAATAAAGTCCTTATCAGCTCGCACTGCAACATGGCTGTTACGTCAGTCGCTGCGGCTGACAAGTGTGAAAATAGTGTGTTTTTAATTTATTTTATCTATACTAAGCTTAATTTCCAAGAATTGAGAAAACCAAATCATTTTATACCAATTTGTCTAAAAGTTTATAAATTTTCATACTGTTTCGATAAAAACTGCAGCAGTTATGTTGTTACAAGTGAACAAAAAATCGAAAAATAAGGGTAAACTTAGAATTTTCTTGCTTCACTTCTGTATGTTATAATGAAATTCAAGAAAAACCACATCACTATTTGTATCATGCAGATTTTTCTTCTGTTGAAAAATGCTATACTTAAGTTCAAGGTCGTTGGCGTTGGTAGAAACCTTAAATCATGTACTCGTAAGTAAAAAGTTGGTAAGTAGTGAGTCCTACCTACCGTACCAACTACCTACCGTTCCAACTACCTACCGTACCGACTACCTACCGTACCGACTACCTACCATACTGACTACCTACCGTACCGCTACCGCTGCTAAATAGGTTATTTAAGGGCACCGTGTTCGCCAGAGCTCCTTATAAGCGCTGTTTATAATAATATCGTTATTTATTAATATTATCCAAAATGTATGAACTGGATGAAGCATCCCTGAAGATTGGCCTTAGGATGAACATGTCCAAAACGAAGATTATGAGTAGTAATTCTACCAGCCTACCCAACATCCGTGTAGATAACTCTATCATAGGGATGGTAGGAGAGTACATCTACCTTTGGCATTATTTATTCTTTGCGGTGAATCTCACGTTAAGTAGATCGCAAGACGTATTCAGCTATAATGGGTTGCCTTTAGAAAACTGGAAGATGTCTTCAGAGCAAAAACCTTGCAATGTCTCAAGACTAAGACATTCAACCAGTGTGTCCTTCCTATTCTACTTATGGTGCCGCAACATGGACGCTAACCAAAGCTTATTATAAGTGGCTCAGAGGGCTATGTAGCGAGCCATGCTAGGCATCTCTTGTGGATCGTGTACCGAACGTCAAGATTCGACAAAGAGCTAGAATCGAAGATATCGGTAAACTAATCACGAGACTTAAGGGGCTGCACAATGCTAAAATTCAGTCCTGCTCTAACGCGTTTGTTTTTAACTCTCTATCCTGCTCTAGTCAGATGCCGCGCACGCAAAACTTCAGTTATTTTGAAAACGTGGCTACATTATGACATAAACCATATATTCTTCTATCTATCTATATAAATAAAAATGAATTGCTGTTCGTTAGTCTCGCTAAAACTCGAGAACGGCTGAACCGATTTGGCTAATTTTAGTCTTGAAATATTTGTGGAAGTCCAGGGAAGGTTTAAGCGATAAGAAAATGTGGAAAAATTGCGAGGAAAATACTAAAAACGACAATTTTATTTTCCCATACAAACTGTTCTTACCTGTCAAACATTTGATGTTCACCCCGTCGCGTCGGTTCGGTATGTTAGAAATAAAAACATGTAGATCTAGATTAAATAAGGGTTTGGAATCGACAACATAAATCCATAATAGTCTGATTATCGCGTATTTAGATTTAAAACATGTAAAATAATGACACTATAATGACACTTGGTTGTTGTGTTGGGTGCGTTCAGAAATATACTTTGAAACAGTAAAGTTCGCTATACGATCTGAAATTGGGTACTAAAAATCAAATCAGCGACTCTTTATCAAATGTCCGGTACTATGAAATTTGGATGAGGTTTTACATTATGACGTCACAGTTTTTTGTGATCAAACTGCTTCCTTTTTTCTTAGTTTTTAGCAATTATAAAATTGTCAAACCCTCAAAAAAATCCGTAAAAATGTTTTAACAATTATTTTAGAAGATCACATTGGATTGTGTCAGTTATTTTACGTTAACAGCAGTCAAGTTTCAGAATGTACGGAATTGCATTCAATTTATCTATTACCCGCACACATTATGTTTTTAAAACCGGAAAAAAGATTCAAAACTTGATTTGTCATTCTGATACTGCTTACAATGCCGAGGAGAAAACGACCTAACATAGGTCGTCGAAGTCGATCGAATGTGCGACGAGCTACCTCACGCGCTAATCGCACTGATGACCAGCGAGAGACTGATAATGCTAACAGTCGTATTGGTATGGCAGATTTGCATTCTAGAGTGAATTACAATGAAGTGGATAATAGGCATGGAATGGAACGAGTTCGGGCACATCGATCACAACAGCAGCGAGCACGGGAAAATGAAATTGATCGATCGATTCCGCAGACGCAATGTTCCTGTGAACCTGGCACGAGGAGCATTCTCCTACGATCAAGAAATAGATTATAGTGCCGACAAATCTGTAACAATTGGGGAAATGTCAATCATTTGTCAACATTGTAAAGCTTTAAAATACAGCGGTGAATTTGCAGGATTATGTTGTACTGGTGGTAAAGTAAAATTGCCACAGTTAGTCCCACCACCTGATCCATTAGACTCATTAGTTTTTGGGATGGTTGATTAATTGATTACAGGTGCTGAAACCAACAAAAAAGTCAGTGCTATGAATTTTTATTCAAACAGAATCCGTGAAGGTGAAGTAAATCACATTTTGATGTGTCAACGGCTTTTTCATCAGTTTGCAGTTGACATGTATGTCAAAATTGAGACTGAACGATTGACGTACATCCGTCTAAACCAACAGCAGCTTCGATCTGAAGAGTACATTCATCTTCGCGATGCTATTAATGCCGATGGCAATGCAAACAATGTGGGGAAAATGACAATTTTGCCGGTCACTTACACTGGGAGGCCGCGCCACCACGGTGTCGTGCATTTGGGTATATTTGTTGTTACTAATACATATATGTCTGAAATAATATTTTTTTAATAAATATTTTTTATTAAAGACTATATAAATCAACTTTTACGGTAGAAACCATATTTTCTAAAATTTCCGCGATTGACTCCTGAATCGGCAACATATCAATTAATCTAACAGCAAATGCGAACCAGGCTTGCTAAAGATGTCTTGACTTGCCTCGCCAGGACTTGACGACGTGGCGGAAGGCCTCGGTGACTCGGAAAAATCTGGTAGAACCAGAATATTGCCGATGTTGTGCTCATGACTTTCTTAAATCTCATCCAAATCCTTTAGTTCATCGGCAGTTAAATTAAGTTCTTAAAATGTTATTCTTTCAGATGATGACACAGATGATGATGATGGTATTGTTGAGACGAACTTCGGTTTTAATATTAGTTGTTGTTTCACTCGATTTTTTTGTTCCTTAGCCCTATTAATTCGTATTATTCGGCTCAAATTGTGACCGCACTTTATACAAAACTTGAAGGGATCAGCGGTTATTGTGAAACATTCGTCGCATCTTTACAATTTTTTGTGCAACTAGGACAGGTACTTCTGTTGTTCTGCCGTTCTATCCACTTTTTACAAAAGGGACAATGCAATGTTAAAAGTTAACTATAACTTCTGAAACATTGTTTTGAAATATCAATTATATTTTCTTGGAAAGTTCGGTGACAGTGACAATGACAGTCAGTGTTGGCAGGTTACTGTTACGTTTAGTAATGTGGCGTAATCGATACAGACAAAAAAAATAGGCTGGTACCTTATTTGTTAATATAAGTGTCTATAATCTAATATAATGTCTCATGCAAAATAATTATGAACATTAAGCTGGACATGTGTGCGTGATTTGCCCACTCTTTCCGCCCACTATGGAGCCGATACTTAGACTATCTGATGATGCCTTTATAAAGCTGCCGGCTCTGAAATACATACATATGGTTTAAATTAATATGGTTTATATTAAGAGGTAAGTGATACGAAGTTCACCGGGTCAGCTAGTTATGTAATAAAGATGTTTTTTTCTCGTTAGTATCTGCGTGTGTTGGTTTCGTTTCAATCGGTTTTGAAACATGGAAACTGAATCATGAAATTCATGTTTTTTTAAAAGTAATATAATTTATAGCACACTGTGCGTAAAATGACCGCTTTACGCACGCTGCGGCTCGTGCCGCAAACTCACACTCATCAGAAAACGTTTCATCGCTCTCGTATCGTAATGTACTATAATAAAAGATTGAAAGTATGTTTATTTATAAAGGGTAATTAATAATTGCCTTGAGTCTCAAAACAACCTATAATTTTTTTCAAATTTTTATCATCTATTAAAAACTCACACTCGTGTTTTAATAACCTCTATATGTGCCAGTTTCATAAACTAATTAAAGTATAATTTTTTTTTATTTATTTATTTTATAACTAAAAAGACATACATATTTTACAATAATAAGGGTTTCTGATACACATACCATAAGAAAGCACCATTCTTGCGGATTCTGGGTGCACGTTCGTCATTTTCCAAGTCAATGTTGGGGTAAACGCAGATAGGCTTTTCTAAACGATCATTATTGCATATTATATTTTATTTCAAACTGGCTTTTGCCCGCGGCTTCGCCCGCGTTGTTTAAATTTTTGTATAGTCGTATCGAATCCCACCCCCTCCAAGCCCATCCCACCCCATCTTCACTATCCCATCCCACAAATATTCAACGGCATGAAGGATTAACAGAACATCACTTTTCTATAAGAGCTTGACACCCCCATTGCCAGTGGCGTGCACAGAACTTTTTTCCGGAAAAGCAATCAAAAGGTCAAGATTGACAATAAAAAAAATATGAAAAAATTTAAATAACACTTTGAAAAAAAAAAGTTTCTATGACGTCAGGTTAGGCACTGCCTACCCTAGAGTGAACATTTTCATACAATCTTTTTTTTTCAAAGTGTTATTTAAATTTTTTTATTATTTTTTTTATTGCCGTACTTGACCTTCTGATTGCTTTTCCGGGAAAAATGTTCTGTGCACGCCACTGCCCATTGCTTTCCAATGGGGACTAATTTATGGGATAAAAAGTAGCCTACGGCCTATTCCAGGTCTAGAACTACATTTGTGCAAAGTTTCAGCTTAATCGTTTCAGTAGTTTCGGCGTGTAGTAGTAACAAACATCCATCCATCCATCCAAACTTTCGCATTTATAATATTAGTAGGACATATCGAAAAATTAAATATTCGACAGATAATAATTTGTAATATTTAAGGCTATACATTATTAATAATATTAAACTCGAGCAGTATTCTCAGTCTGAATTTCCTTTTCGCATACGAAAGAGTGTTTGTAAAAACAGTCCAAGTCGTTCAGTGTTCCTGATCCTTTGTACAGAGCGCCGCAGTACTCGTTGTTCATTTTGTTGTTTGGTTCCCCCTCCGCCCACTGATTGTAGCCCGCCTCCTCCAGGGTCTCATCTGTAGACAAAACAAAATTTTAAGGATCGTTAAATAAAATCACTTTGATTTGTACAGCAAGGCAGTGAATAGTATATTTCATTACGAGTGCGGAAAGCCTGTCATTGCAAAGAGTTCCGACAAAATGTCTACCCGAGCCGAGGCGCAGCCGAAGGTGAGGGTTGACAGTCGGAACAAGTTGCAATGACGGTTCCGCACGTGTACTGAACAACTATTTTTAATACAGTTGCGAAAAAATGAAGCAATTTAATAAAATAATAAAAACACAATAAACTCAACTAACTAATACTCCACGCAATAAATTCGTCGTATGTAGATATGTAGCGACTTTTTGACTTTTCCGGTAAAATGTTCTCCGAAGCATTTTGTGCAATTATACTGAGTTCCGGTGGTGTTAATTCAAATAAAATATCGTCGAAATTACTCATTTTGTGCAACAAACAACTAAAACAACCCGCAAAGAAAATTTTTGGAAAATGGCGCCAACCGTAAAAGAATATAAGCAGAGATTTTTTTTTTTGTTTTCTTCACCCATTCTGAGTAGGCAAAGGGAACTATGCTCATACAGCCAAGTCTTCAGTAGATTTTTTTTATTGATATGAAATAAAAATGAAATTTAATGAGATGAAATGAAATGAAACCTAACCTAACTCATCGAATCAAATCATTAAATCTGATATTGAAACAAAATAGTAGCTTCTTTTTAGAAATATTTGCATGAATCATAAAAACTTCTTTGATTTTTTTTTAGTAAAAACTTCGTGGTTGGTTTTTTCTTTTTAATAGACAATATTTTGACAGTTGGGAAAGAGAACGCACGAGTTCGGAAAAGGTAAAGAAAAAGCTCGAGTATGTAATAGCCCACATCCCGAACGCTATACGTCCCTGCAATACGCCACTTTTTGAGCAACTGTATTAAAAAACATATTCCGATGCACATTCAATAAAAGTTATTTTTTTAATGAAAATATGGAAGCTGCTTTTTAAAATAACGGTCTGTCTGGGGATTTTTTTAATACAACATGCATTCCATATAAGACAGCACCTGATTTTTTGGTAAATATTCGTCTGATTATTGACATACTGCATTCGCGAAGTTTCTATTGGTTTCTGTAAATCAGAATTTCATAATTTTTTCATACAAATTTTTTGAAATTCTAATTTACGGAAACCAATGGAAACTTTGCGATAGCAACATTCACAATACATAGGTATTAAGGTTTTGTTAAATAACTATGGAGTGACTTTTGAATTAAAGTGTTCCGTTTCGATTAATTAGAAAAAGCCGGGTATTTCACTATATAGCTGCGATACCGCTCTTAAGGTATCCCAAAAAATCTTACTTCATTGTACTGTTTAAAGACATAAAATTGTTTTACAAATGAAATAAATAAACATCAATAATGCATTTTTTTTGGTGAGTAGAACATAATATAATGTCAAACTTGGAATAATTACGCCTAGAAGTAGTGTAAGCGCACGAAATATGCGACGGTTCAGTCTTGGCCAAAGTAGACGAGACCATGCTGTCACTGAGTCAGTGCACAAGGACATTTAAGTCGTATGACCACGCTAAATAAGCAACTCGATGTGTGCCGGTACAAATATCAACGGAAACGACATTGAAATAATGTTCATTTCAGCGTGCCTTGAAAAGTGGCTGTTACGACAACCACTGCGTCTCCGGCTAGCGCAAAATAGAAGAAAATAACACTTTTCACATGGACGCCATGACCGGAAAAAAAAATTTGAACTTAAATTTTTTAGATCTAAAAATTTCCTATAATTTGGTGAAATAATAATTAAAATCGCTTTAAGCGTTTGGAAGGAGTAAGAGAATTCTTGTGTTAATAATGTGAAACTTTTGATGACTTTCGATTTTTTTTTTGTCAAAACTTACAATAGAAAAACAGTTAATGAAACTTAACATTTATTTTTGACTCTAATAATGCCTATGATATATGTTTATGAAAGTTTTTGGACCACCCGTGTGGGATGAGTAGGCCTTAAAAGACAGGTCCAAATTGCAGTTGGCATATCCATTCGCCTTAATCGAGAACACATCTCCAAATTTTTCATTAAACATGCCGAGTTGCGCTTTTAAAATGAGGTTCAAATTACTATCTGAAAGATAAAAAGGACAAAAATGTATCATTTCATATTTAAGTAACACATTTTCATTAATATTTCTTAGTGCAAAGTTCATCAAAATCAAAAATAAACTCGTAATATTTTTGTTTACAATGATGTTGCCAGTGTTACCATTACAGAGAAAAAAATATTCACTAAAATATGTTGAATTTATGTATACTATACGTATTAGTTTTTGTCGCGTAAGATGTGTGTTGTGTAGTTTTCAATAGCATCAAGAGTTTTTAGAGTTCCGTCAATAAAGGAAACCCTATATTTTTGGTATACACGGTGAAATAAATATAACTGTAGCTAGGGTGCTCGTGAACATTTCGGCATATGATTAATATTTCAGATAAAAACAAATCGATTTGGTCCAGTCACTTAAGGTCCTATCTCGCTGCGTTGATATAAATAAAGGCCTTTATTTCCTAATACATGCAATACATTTTACACCGTCATTTAATTTAATTTCAAGAAACTAGATTATGAAAATAAATCGTTGTTTAAATTAGGTTAGTCAAATTTAGTTTCTTCTTACTTACTAGTGTAAAGAATTTTACTTCTTCACTAAATGCATTTTAAGCGGGCAATATTATTCACGCGCTTGTGTGCGTACGACCATCAATAAATACACCGCGGTCACACAAACTATACAGAGAAAATGCTTTCATTTTTCGAACAGCTGTTCATACAAGACACTACTTCTAGACGTAATTATTCTAGATGTCAAAGCAGAAACCAAACGCTGAGTCTAACTAGCAACATATGAACATCAGAAGTGATGATGTAGTTCAACTAAGTAAACTGAGTGATGGATTAGAAATGTAAAGGTTAAAATTGATTAAGTCAAAATCGAGATTAAAACGGAACATTGATAATAAAAAAATTATCTAGTAGATGTTTCACTAACTAACAGGTAATTGGTCAGTCAGTCAGTAATGGGTCTACCGCGTAATTCTGATTTTCATCAACATCAACTTGAGATTGATATTTGCCGTGCGTGCGATGACGCCCGCCTAACATGCTATCTCTTTTGCACGCACGTCAAATTTCAATCTCAAGTTGATGTTGATGAGAATCAGAATTACGCGCTAGACCCGCAGCTAAGAGAAAGCACAAAATATACAGCTATTTTTTGAAAACTCACTAAATACTGTTTTGAAGACTCTCGGACCTCCAATTTCCGGCGTCTCAGCTCTGAAGCCAGCGAAGTACTCATTTAACCAATCATATTTATTGGGCACATTTTGTATCAGGTCCGTCACGGCATACTTTTCGGTCTGGGAGTTCAGGACGACCAGGTGAGAATCTTCTTGCTGGCATTCTGATGATGCCTGGTCCCAGGTCATGGCGACTTGGGATACCTTGTAGCAACTTCCGGTTGAAGAGTAGAAATGGTAGTCTGGGGACAAGAATAAAAGGTTGGATACAAATATGTTTACTGAAAATCTTAGTACTAGAATGGGAGCAAAAACTCCCATTAATGGTCTGCCGTAGAACAATGTTGGTAGACAGCATTGACGTAAAAAAGAGGCGGACAGAGAGTTTCGCTGACAAAAAACTGAAGCACCCATAGTATACCGATCTGCTTGTACACACAAGCCCAGCACGAACACATTCACATCATAGTAAGCCGATTTCCATACTAAATTCACTCACACACTTACAAACCGCCGCCATTGCTATGCTTCAATAGTTGCTTCGCTGCGACTTCGTCCGCCTTATTTTTTACGTCCATGATAGACAGTAAAAGTAGTTTCTACTTTCCACTAGTTCTACTGTTCTGTAACATATTGCATTGTAGGATTGTTTATCCCTAATGGGAACAAAGGAAGCGTGAAATGAGAATTGGAGTAGATTTTAAATGGTATCTATAAATTGCCATGGATTTCTAGATCCGTTGAAATTTTCCGATTATGTAGAGTACCACTCTTGTTGATAAACACATAAGTAGGATTTGGTATCAAAATTAAGATTAGGAATTCATAAATTTCTATCTTGATTTTGAACACAAACACTTGTACTATTTGTTTCATAACATAATTATATTTTATTGCACACTTCTCAACCGGTTTCGGAGATCAATCCATCTTCAGGGGATACAAATAGTTAGTATTTTAATATATGAGCAATAAAACGACAAACGTATGTCAACAATGATTGTGTCACAATGTTTGTGTTCAAAATCAAGATGCTTTCTATGTTTCATCAAGTGCCGACAATCGCAAGTATAAATCATATAAGTTTTTACTCTATAAATCGTAAAATACATTCAAATTTAAAAATTTCTAATCTTTACTTCTTTTACTTCTTCTTGTCGTGTTGATGGCAATGGGCAATCCTAAATTTCCGCAGCCAAATGGGCCGCCACGTCAATTTCTCTTTGGACATCCGGGCAAGACAGCAGGCTCCATGGTCTGTGGGGAAGCTTCACAAGCACAACGGTTAGCAGCCGCGTTTCGGGAGCCCCATTTGTACATGTTCTCTCCACAGCGGCCCATATTAGTTCTAATCTTTACTAAGATTATAATTAGAAAACTTAAATATTTACCTTTTCCATAAACGTTACACTGGGAGTCGAAAGGTGCATCTTCGGCTTTAACTTTGCAGATAAATGGCAGTATGTTTATTTTTGACATTCCGATGACTGTTGCGTTTTTTGATATAGCTTGATGTTGGTTTCGAGTGGTAGGTTCAAATTGAGACAAGTTCTTCTCCAATTGTTGCTCTTCTCCTTCTTCTTCATCTTCACCGTACTCGTAAGCTGTAAAAAATAATTTATACATATATCTTAAGAGCCGTTTAGCAGCCGGATTGTGAAAAACCCGCCTTTTTAGGGTTCCGTACCCAAAGGGTAACCAACGGGATCCTACTACTAAGACTCCGCTGTCCGTCTGTCTTTCCGTCTGTCTGTCCGTCTGTCTGTCCGTCTCTCTGTCCCTCTGTCCGTCTGTCACCAGGCTGTATCTCATGAACCGTGATAGTTAGACAGTTAAAATTTTCACAGATGATGTATTTCTGTTGCCGCTATTTATTTATTTATTTATTTGTTAGGAGAAAAAAAAAGAAAAAGATAAAACTTAGTAATAAATTAGTTCAGGTATATCTATTCCCTTGCAATCGTGAGCAAATGAACAGAGACATTATATGCCATTGCACATCACTAGAACGTTCACGATCCATTAATTATCTCGGGATAGTTATTGATGATAAGCTCCGATGGAGTGCACATATTGCGGCTACATCTGCAAGAGTGAGAAAGCTTATCTACATTTTTAAGAATTTACGGATGGTTGCTAACCATAAACTATTAATCCAGACGTATAAAGCACTCTGCCAATGTATTTTGAGTTACTGCATTTGTTCCTGGGGTGGTGCATCAAAAACAAACCTTATTGAAATTGAAAGAGCACAACGTGCGGTGCTGAAGGTTATTATGTATCTGCCCTTCCGTCACCCTACAACCACACCCCCGTCACTTCATAGTCAAGGCTCAAGTTATTTACCTACACTCTCACGCGCGCATCTGGCTTGTCCGCACACGCTTGTGTGTGTGCGTGAGCTAGTTTAGGGCTGGCAGCAATCGTGTGAGCGTCGTCGCCCGAGAGGGACACAATATAAGTCAGCAACTTATGTGATTCTCTTCCTAAATTTTAGCGTAGTCCAATTTCTGGTTCCCCGTGGATTAATCAGTATTAAAAAAATATATGTATATGTATATATATATATATATATATACAAGGTTAAATTCAATTAGTTGGCGAAATTTGAAACATATGTAGAACATGTCCATATGAATAACTTTTTTTAATAGGATAGTGAAAAATTATTAAAATTCGTTTTCCCTTTCCATACTGGACGAGTCAGCTGATCGGAGCAATTTGTATAGGAGGAAGTGAAAAAAAGTTAAGAATTTCGCTTAGCTCCCATACAAACAGTTGTCCATATAGACTAGTACTACCTTTGTTTTGAGTTTCGCCAAATAATGTTATTTAACCTTATATATGTATATAAATCGTTACGACCTGAATGCCCCGGGGGGTGTCGGATGTGTTCCGAGTGTGAACTTTGAAAAGAAGTCACAGTCCACCCACACTCGGTAAACCCGCGTTTCACCTGCAAATATTACGTCCCAACGTGATGGGTGGTGAGCCTTAATCGAACCTTAATCTCAAGATTAAGAGGCCAGCGTTCTACCCCTGAGTTACCGCTGCTTTTTCGTTACTTTAAAAGTAAATATATATATATATATATAGTATGCCTAAGCTTAGTAAGTACCTATATAGTTTCGTATGCATAAATGATCATCATATAATTAACAACTACTCAAACATATATTTTGGAAAAAAAATGACAACTTGTCAAAACATGGAAAGTTATAAATACTGATTTTATTGTACCAAATGCGTTACTGAACGAAATTGTAAGGTTTGATCACGCAATTCTAATTTTTGAAAAAAAGTTTTCCAGGCATCCATAAACACTGCAATAACGCACCATACTGATTAAAAATCAGCATCGTGATAAAACTTTGTAACAAAACACGCGCGCAGCAAACGAGTGGTAATCGAGCTCTGCCTGACTCCAGATTTCCACTAACTTGCGGGGGACCGCGGGGGACGTTAAATTCGCGCGGGGAGGTGAGTGTCGCTTCTTTACGTAGTAATACTTTATATTCTCTGCTACAACTATGGTCTACGAACAGGCAGAAGTTTTATCAGTGCGGAAACTTTTTATCTATCAAACCATTCGGAGGTATCACAGAACGATCGTTTCAAACATTCCAGACAGCAACAAACGAATACAACGATTCCCTGTTCCTCGAGTGAAAAGCGAATTTGCCCGCAAAAACTTTTATAATATTGCTCCCCGTCTATACAACTCATTTTTCAACAATGATCTTCGTATTAAAAATCTAAGTAATTTTAAAGTTAAATACGAAATATTAAATTGGCTACATAAATTGAGTTACGATGATACCGAAACTTTAATAAAAACTAAGTCGTGAAACTATTTTAAATAATTCATTTTCAGTTTACCTATTCTTGTAATTGTTTTTTTATTTTTATATTATTAAAATTTTATTCTGTTATTGAATATTTTAGCATCATAAGTAAAAACGCTGTAGTTCATAATATTTTCACTCACACACACACATTTTTACTCTCATATCTACACCCTCACACACACCCTCACTCACACCTTCTCACCCTCTCCCTCACTCACAACACACCTCACTCACATCTTATAATATTAACTTTTCTTATTGAACTTAACCACATAATATACAGATTCACTTTCAAATACATACATATATTCTGAAGCAACTTTAATTCATTATATTTTTTATTTATTTTTTGTATTTTTTTTTTAGATATAAATTGTTACTTGCTCTTTTAGCACTCATAAGTATAATATTCTTAATGGTTCTGGTAGAGCCTAGTTTCCACTTCACAAGGCAACTTAATGTGGGAATTAGTGTCGTCTTGTATATTGTAACGTATTTTTGCAATAAAGAAATTTTCAGTTTCATTTTTTCATTTTTACTATTCTCACAGATTACATAAAGAGATAAAAATTAAGCAGATGAAGAAAGTAATGAATAAATGTTTGATGACAATATTGAATATAAACCTATTACAACCTAAGCTGAACCTATGGCATGCACATGCAAACATAAAATTTAAAAATTACAAACTTAAAATTAAGAGACAACAAATAATAAAACAAGACCACTATTTTTTTCCACAAACGCTTTCTTTACTTTATTTTTATAGATGTTACGAGCGCAGTTATAGAAATCTATATTTAAAACATTTTTATTATAATAATTGCACATGCGATATATAGGAGCTCTTTTTCCATTCTGAGTTCTAGTTCTTCTAAGATAAAGAGGAATTTGGGTCTATCACTACGATAACGGAGACTGGGGAGTTGGAAATCAATTTGACGTAAGAGGTTTGGGAATTTATATTCTCCAACACGAGAGTTTCGAAGAATAACTGAGTCAGTCATATGTCTTCAATCTGCAAGAGACATCAGCCCGAACTTAGTAAAAAGATTGCTGTATTGATATGATTGAGACGATAGTTTAAGGAACGTACAAATCTTTTTTGGATTATTTCAACCTTCCGAACATAAATGTCAAACACCGGATTCCATATTTCTGAGGCATATTCTAATTTTGACCTTACAAGAGACTGATATAAGATTTTATATGAGAGGGGATTTTCAAAGCATTTGGCCACTCTAAGAATAAACCCTAACATGCGATATGCTTTTTTTGTAATGTCTTCAATGTGGAGCTCAAATGTCAATTTAGAGTCAAATAAAACGCCAAGGTCACGTATTTGATTGACAATTTCTAAGGAATTATTCCCAGTGTTGTAAAGAAAACAGTGTTTATGCCGCTTCTTAGAAAAAGCCATAACTTTGTATTTGTTCTCAGCAAGCATGATTTTATTATTAATATTAATTATTAATTATAATTAATAAGTAAACAAACTGTTCGGATCTTCCTCTAATTGCAGGCAATAATTTTTGTTTTCAATACGCTTGTATATTTTTAGGTCGTCTGCATACATCAAAATCTCAGAATGCTTGAAACACAATGTAATGTCATTTATAAATATTATAAAAAGCAGTGGACCTCTAATTGAGCCTTGGGGGACGCCAGAAGTAACAGTAGTATAGGACGAGATATACCCATTTAAACCAACAGCCTTTCATCTCATGCACAAGTAGGATGAAAACCATCGTATCAAATTACCCTTTATTCCATTGAAATAGAGATTCTGCAATAAAATCTTATGATCCACTTTATCGAAGGCTTTTCGAAAGTCTGTGTACACTGAATCGACTGCCACACTATCGTCAAGAGCTTAAAAGAGAAAGTTTGTTTTGATTTCACAAGGCCGTGCTGACTTCATGACGTGTATCCAGAAGGGGTTCAATGTAGGGATATACTTTGTTGTGTATTAGCCTTTCAAAGACTTTTGGAATTATTGATAGAAGAGAGATGGGACGGTAATGTTCAACAAGATTCTTAGCACCTCCCTTATGAATGGGTATCACATGAGCTATCTTCCATTTTGTAACTTCCAGGGTTAGTCCAGGGTTATTCGATTAAAAATATATATTTTGAAATTTTATAATTTTGTTTACATATTTAAATGTAAACATATCTACATATTTAAAATACATTATAGTAATGTATACATTTAATATACTTATTATAATAATATATTTAATATACATTATTATAATGAATACATATTTAAATATGTAAACAAAATTGTAAAATTTCAAAATATGTATTTTTAAACAAATATAATCCTTCAAAATGCTTAAACGCAAAACCGGTTGGGTGTAACAACATGTATAAACGTTTTGTGGACAAGTACAAGTGTTACAAGTACAAGTACAAGTACAACAAACACAAATACAAGGTGGCGCAAAAGTAATGTCTTAATTTGAATTGGCTGCCATTTTTGCAGATGGTGCCAAATTTCACTGTGCTTTGTCATTTATTTTTTGCTTTATTTATTTTTTCATTTATATCAAAATGACAGGCATCGACATTTTGATGATGGCAGCCAATTCAAATTATGACATTACTTTTGCGCCACCTCGTATGATATCGCATTTATTGAATACAATCTTACATTCAGTAGTAGTAGACTGAGACTGCTTCTCTTCAGACTTATGTGGAAGTCCCTCATCACCAATCCAAGCCCATTGAACCAGGTCAGGGTATTTGTTGAACATTCTATGTAACTGCATCAAATCGGGCAACGATGCAGGGAACATCAATTCTGCACCTTCGTTGAGGCACACGTCCCGTGCCTGGTCATACTCCCTTAATTCTACATGAATTTTGTAAAAAGCATCATTCTCTTGTTTGTAATCATAGTCGTTTCTGTATTGCTTGCTTTTACTTGATGGTTCTAAAGCAAATGTTGCGCCTAGAAAGTGAAAAAAATTGTAAGGCATGTAACTTTAGCTGCAAGTTAAATTGATATAAGTAATTTACAGGCACACCAAGGGGGGGATTTTGGGGGTTCGAACCCTCAAAGATATAGAAAAGAATATCATAAATTATAACAAATACTTTTTTGACTATGGCTGACCTCATGCAAAAAAAAATACACAGGTTATTTCTGTGACGTGATACAAAACTCAAACCAGAGTTCTGCTATTCATAGTAGACTTGAAAAAAATCATTGACTAAATAACTTTTGTTGTATCACTCTTAAAATCACAAGAAAATTATTTTACCACCCCACAAATTTTTTTTCGTATGATTCTCTTTTATTTATGAGAGATTTTTTTCTCTACAGAGAGAAAGAAATCTATTCCATTATAAAATCAATCTAACAGTGTTTTGTGCAACTGGGACACAATGTGAGATTGGTAAATTTCGTAATAAACTACACAAGTGTCCCAATGTCTAAAACACAATACTTTATCTACGACCATCGAAAATATGGTTTTCACGTGACATTATTAATAACACTTTTAACTAACAATTTCACGGAAAATGAGAACGCTTGTTCATGTACTTCAGGTGCGTCGTCAGCTATTGCTGCCTGAGGGCCATTAAGAAGCCACGAGGAGAAAAGAGGGCGTGGCTTAAGAAATAAGGGCGGGACTTATTTCTTGTCTCTGTTGTTGATTGGCTGAATCGCGGTGTTCAGATAATAGTAGTTTATGCTACAAGGGCGAAAAGGAATTCATTACGCTCGTGTTTTAAACGTAACCGAGTAATTTATTGCTTTTACGCCCGTGTATCATACTATGTTTTTCAATGCATAGTGTGAGAAAATAAAACAAATATAATCAACAAAAAAAAACAATTTAATTATTAAAGTTGAAATTTACATTGTTACAATTTTGCAAGTTAATGATTGTCTCAAAAGGACTGTACCCAGAGCCGTTAAACAGTGGAAAAAAAAGTTTTACTTTTATGATACACAGGAAAGGTTGCAGTTTAGCCAACTTCTCGTAAATAAAAAAAATAATAGTAATAAAGCCCTAGAGCAAAATAATCGACTTTCTGTTCGGTTTTGATGCATAAAAAGTGAGCCTTTACGAGCACATGCATTGAAAAACAATTAACCGCTTTTGATGTTGTAATTACATTATTAGGTTCAGTAGGTTCAATTGTCTGTATTAGGGTTCCGTATTATTATTATGGATAAATATGTAGTTTTAATGCGTTTGTTCCACGTTACTGCTGCTATAACTTTACAATATCGACAAAAATCATATTTTATTTTGTGTGTGGTGTTGGTTCGCTGTTTCCATTCGTTTTATAGCACGAGATTATTTCAAATATAGCTTTTTAAAATTATAATATGTTAATAAAATATTCTTATAAAATACCGTTTACGGGCTTTTTTATTTTTTGTATGTTATATTTATGTAAAATATAACATTTTTTAAATTCAGGAAGTTATTTACCTGCCCTAAAATAACCCTTTAAAATAAGTATTTGCCCTGCATAAATAGAAACTCTGACTTAACCTCTCTTTAAAATAATCATTACATTCAGGGAGATGTCATGCATGCATAATTGGATATGCCAACTGCAATTTGGACCTGTCTTTGAAGGCCTACTCCTCCCACACGGGTGGTCCAAAAACTTTCATAAAAATATATGATAGTCATTATAGAGTTAGCAATAAATTTTAAGTTTCATAAACTGTTTTGCCATTGTAAATTTTGACAAAAAAAATCGAAATCATCGAAAGTTTCACATGATTAACACAAGAATTCTCTTACTCCTTCCAAACGCCTAAAGCTATTTTAATTATTATTTCACCAAATTATAGGACATTTTTAGATCTAAAAAATTCAAGTATAAATTTTTTTCCGTTCATGGCGTCCATGTGAAAAGTATTATTTTCTCCTATTTTGCGCTAGCCGGAGACGCAGTGGTTGTCGTAACAGTCACTTTTCAAGGCACGCTGAAATGAACATTATTTCAATGTCGTTTCCGTTGATATTTGTACCGACACACATCGAGTTGCTTATTTAGCGTGGTCATAATAATAAGGAACTGCTAATGTACAGCTCAAATTAATAAAGTATTAAAAAGAATTGGCAGGAAGCTTAACAGTGGCACGAGTTGCTTCTAGCGGCCTTTTGCTCGATTTGGCAGGACTAATCCAGTGACCCAATAATGTTCGATTACAAACCAATAATGTTTGATTACCACCCAATAATGAACCAAGTACCCCAATAATGTTTGATTACCAAATTGATGATACTTAACTTAATCGTGTTGAACTAATTAGGGATTTAAGTGTTAAGCTTGATGTTAAATTTAGTTTCAAAGCTCACCTCAATCATATTGTGAGTAAAGCTTTCAAAAATCTAGGCATGATACTAAGTTAAGGGAAACCTTTTAAGAATGCCTAGCTATAAGACTTTATATTTTACGGATTTTTGCCTATGTCCATAGCGTTTTAGAGTTCACCAATACTGTGCGGAGTCCACATCACAATGTAGATGTAACCTCGATCGAACGAGTACAAAGGAAATTCATAAAGGCTCTTATATCTTGGGAGTATATAACTTTTAGTCACTTTCTGAATTACGAAGATGCCTCTAAGCGACAAAAACTGCCTTCACTTGAAAGCCGTCGGTCATTCCTTGATGCAAAATTTTTATTCAAACTTTGACTCTACTCCTCTTTTGGAAAAAATAAATTTTTCAATGCAAGTGCTCATAAAGGCCCACTTTTTATGCATCAAAACCGAACAGAAAGTCAATTATTTTGCACTAGAGCTTTTTTTATTTATTACCTGCAGCCTTTCTTGTGTACCATAAGTGTTATACTTTTTTTCCACTGTATAACGGCTCTGGATACAGTCCTTTGAGCCAATCATAATTTAAAGTTCACAAAATTATATTTGTTTTATTTCCTCACACTATGCATTGAAAAACGTAGTGTGATACACGGGCGTAAGAGCAATAAATTACTCGGTTACGTTTAAAACACTCGCTAATCATCCTCGTGATTTATTCTTTTTCGCCCTTGTAGCATAATCTACTATTAAAGTTTCACGTAGCACTACCTCACGTTCTGGTATGTTTTATATTAGCTTTGGATCTACAAACTACTACAAAAACCCTTACTCATGCGCAGCTGCAGGGTACACAATAAAAAACTGAAACGTGTGGATCGTTTTTACACTTTCTCTTACGTTCTTTAAAAATAAAGCACGTTTATTTTGTTGCAATATTATATTTATACATAATTTATACATAGTTTTTACATAATTTATATTGTTTGATAAGCTTGCTTAAATTAACTTTAATATAAGAATCATAAATTCAAAATTTTGTCGTCGATGTTTGCATTTAAATATTTGATTATTTACTATGAAATTGCCGTTTTCTATTGAGAATTTAAAGAAAACTCAATTTTCAGTACAAAACTGTTTGCATTTTTTTAGGAAAGGATATATCCAAATTTTATTTAAAAATTGTGTATGAATGAGACAACATTAAGCTAACAGTGACTTTAATTGAAATTTTTCCAAGTGTCAGCTTAAAAAAAAATATTACGAATGTTGTCATGGAAATTTAACAGATTTAATTCTTTGAAGATTTAATTTTTGTAATCAAACTGAAAACAAAAACAAAATTAATATGTAGATATAAAACCTGGAAAGCAACTTTTAAACAAATAATCGAAATAGCTATTGAATTACAGGAATTATGGACTCTTGAATCTGTAAGAAAATTTCAGCAATTTCATAGTAAATGAACTATTATATTTATTATTATTAATTTAGGGACTTCCTTGTCGATGTTGAAATAAGATAACGTTTTAGTTATATGTTTATTACTATAAGACTGTATGTGTCCTAAATAAATATAAATAAAAATAAAAATAATAAAGTGACCCATGATAATAGAGGTATTATGTTGCATATAAAAAGATGGGTAACAACAAATGAAACCACATATTATTCTAATTATATTGAACTAAATAAATAAACACTTTTACTTACATGAACAAAGCGTAACAAAAATCCATGCCAATTGTCCGCTCATTTTTGTAACTTATTTTTTTTAATGTATTATTTTTATCAAGTATTGAACTGTCCTCTTTAATAAGACAAAACTGACTAACTTTAAGCCAGTATGGAGATCTCACTATATAATCAAGCGTAACATGCATGACCCTTCAGTAAGACCTCACGGCAATAGGTCATATATTATCTATCACATGCTGATTTTTCCTTGAGGGTAAATCGCAATCTGTCAAATTAGCCTTCTCTACCGTAAAAACCTGTTTTTTCCCGTGAAATTCCATGAATTTTTAGCTCGAGTTTTAACCGTTTTTCGACCGTTACTCCCGAATAGCCCCCCTGAAACGGTTAGTTAGTTTATTGAAAGAATGATGTTTTATTTAGTTTAAGTTATTTTTCTAGCTCGCAGACAGAATGAGTTACTGACCTCAAATTTGGGCTTTAATTCGATACTACTCGTAAATGCTTTCGAGTTCATGATTTTTTTAGTGAAAGATATGGTCACAAGAAGACATTCTGTGTTAGTCGCGTTTTGCGAATCATATTAGTTTTTGAGATATGATTTTACAAAATTTCATAAATTGACAATTGTAACCAAACGCAATTTTGTGACACGAACGTTCCGTTTCACAAAACGAAAGAAGTTGCCAAGTTTTAAGGCTGATATTTTGACGTTTCGTGTAGCAAAAATTTCCATGGAACGAAACGCACCCCTCTGCGGTTGCTTATCATTGGTTAGGGGTCGGGCATCTTATTTTCGTTCAGTCAGTGTTTGTACTCGCCTCAGAATAAGCAAAGTACTCGCAGTTGAGACCGTCACTTCCTCGGTTCCTTGAATCTATACCAAAACCGAATCAGAGCAACCCACTTCCTTGGGGTATAGGTTAAATCTGTACCAAAACCGAATCAGAGCAACCCACTTCCTCGGGGTATAGGTTGAATCTGTACCAAAACCGAATCAGAGCACCACCGACTCCACGCAGTCTTGTAGCTACAACAACAGTTACTAGAGTGTATATCGAAAACCGGAGGCTTCGAAGGGGCGCGCCGCCACCAGCGTGCGGTGAGGAGCAGCGAAAAGCCGAGCGGCGAAGGCGAGTGACGATGCCTGCGACGAATTGCACGTTTCGGGTGCCGCGCCCTGAGCGGAGCTAAAGCAAGAGTCAATTTTATCCAAAAAAAGTAGTTTTCATATTCTAAACTGCGTAAATGATTAATTTGGACCAACATAACCTCAAAATTTGAAAAATTAATATCTCAAAAACTACGCGAAAAAAGGAGCCGATGTTTTTATCTTTCCCTTGACATGTGTTGCGGGGCTCATTGAGAGCAGAAATATTTTTTTTTCTTCTAAATTAAAGAAAAATAACGCCGTGAAGGTTGACAGTTCTATACCATTTTTGTTATAGAACAAAATAGGGTCTATCTCAAAAATTAAAAAGTAGAAAGTTTAACTTCCTTTCTGCCCTTTACTGTACCAAAGATTATGAAATATGCATATAAACGGGTAGCCAAAGTGCGTATTAAAAAAAAGTGCACTTGAGGCAATTCATTAGTCATGTAACGAAATCATTCGAAGGGGTTATAACGACCAAAAAAACTTTTAGGTAGAACATTTGTACACAAATAATGAACAGATTTACTAATGAAATTTTAGTAAATACCTACATTATGATTTTTTAGGAATTTACATCTAAACTTACGAATATGGAAAAACTAATTATTTGGATGCTAATCTAGAGACAGGATATTGATTTGGTCAGCAACTTTCGTCACATGGTAGGTTGTATTCACGAAATTGATGACGAAAAAGATATAAAAAAAGGTTTTTTTTCGATATTTTGGGGGTGACATAAAACGTCTAGTGTACAGACAAGACAGACAGACAGACAATGATGAAATTGTCTCAGCACAGGCGGCGGTGGCGGGGTGGGTTACGCCCGAGTAGGTAGGTACTAGCGCTTCGCACCGCAGTGATCATTTATCAAGAGAATTTTAGGACTGTTTTTAGGTTCCGTAATCCGCAAGGAACCCTTATAGTTTCGCCTTGTCTGTCTGTCTTTCCGCGGCTTAGCTCAGACACATTAGTACTAAAAAGCTGTAATTAAGCATGGATATACATATTAATCACGTCAACAAAGTGGTAAAATAAAATCTTGAAAAAAATTTTTTTTAGTTTACCTCCCCTATATGCAAAGTGGGGATGATTTTTTTTTTCACGTCTATCCCAAAGTGTGAGGTGTTGTTTGTTTAGGTCGTTTACAAATGTTGTGGATGTGTGAAAATAATTTTTCGATTTAGGGAACCGTTTGCGAAATATTAAGCTTATTAAAAAATATTTTTAAATGTACTTAGAGAAGCAGAACATTTTATATGTACTTATATACGAGTAAAATACACGTATAGTGTAGGGCGACTACGGAACCCTACACTGCGCGTGGCTCGACACGCACTTGGCCGGTTTTTATTTGCAATAAAGGTCATCTATACTAATATTCATGTGACGCAAGTTGTGGACAAATCAATACGCTGTAAAAAAGGAATATCCTGACTAACTGATCTATTACATGATCTATGCATGATATATGATCTATTTCATGATCTATGCACGCAGGAGCAGGAAATATGGACTATAGGTCTGGTATGACGTAGACATCCGACAAAAATGCGTACCGTACCACAGTTTGCTTTAATGATGATGTTAATTTATTTACAAATTATTGAGGTTTTTAATGTAATTAAACATTTATTTATTAATTTATATATGTATTAAATTTTTTTTTTATTTATGTTTGTCTTAGAGCATATGGGTGTAATTATAATATGTATTTTATTAATTATATCTATTGGTTTACTTAAACATTGGTTAGTTAAATTAGTGTATTTTCGTTTATTATTTGGTAGTAAGTATTCAGTTTGTACACATTATGATGACTGTTTTCTTTTTATGTATTCCTAATCTTCTGTCGGTTTTCTGGAAGAAATCTCTCAGCTCACCGCTGTACACTCATTTAAATTTTTACGTGTGAAATTAAATATTTTGTGTATGATAAATAATAAAAATAAGAACAAGAATTTATTCTGGAAAAACCCCAAATTAAAAATAAATAAAATATACAGGTAATAATAGGAAGTAAACAAAATACGAAATATTGGAGGAAAACAGAACTAAAACCGGAACACACAAAACAAAAAATTTTGACATAGCCAGACCGTAGTGTTTATTGCCCGAACCTATGCTAGCGACATCTGTAATTAGCTTTGCCTGTGAATCTCCATTACAGAAATCAGATATTTCTGAGAAAATACTTATAGATTTATCAATTTTTCATAAGAAAACGAAGATCATTACAATACCAGTAATATTGTAATATCAATTAACCACATTCATTGAAAATAAACTATTTCTATTCTATTTCTATTTCAATATTTAAGTCCATAAGTTGAAATTATAAATACCTATCTGTAACCGTTACGGAGATATTCAAAGAATCTTTTATATATCTACAACGTGTAACAGAAAGGTGTAACCATATTTAAAGAGCTTATTCAGTCAATGGTATAGAACAACTTTTACTATGGAGCCAACCTCAAAATCTCAAAAAAAAATCTGTCCTACCATACATTTCGGCCGAGCGGCATTGCATTTTGCTATGAAACAGTAAAATTTTTTTTTTCGGGATGCAAGGTTTGTTTCATTGTAAAAGTTGTTCTATACCATTGACTGAATAAGCTCTTCAAATATGGTTACACCGATGTTAGGTAGGTTGATGTTGTGGAAGCCGGAAACTGACACCTTATGCCTACTAGAACTTACGAACAAAATTTCATTAAAAAATCGAGAAATCGAGAAATCGTGAAAAAATAAAAATAAAATTTTTCACATAAAAGAATACACTGACTGAATGATTTATTTGTTTATGTACCAAGTACACTTCTATTTATGTAAGTTTAGTACAAGTAATATTCTATACAGTAAAATTTAAACCATTGTTGCACACATTGGCTCACCGAGTATGGACTGTGACTTGTTTTTTTATAGTTCAAACTCGGGAACAATTCTGACACCCCCTCGGGGATTCATGTCGTGGCGATATATATATATATTTTCATCGCCGTCTCCTGTAGCATATTTTCCGTCGTCTGAGGAGAAGAAAATACAAAAAAGTTAAAAATCGAACCACCCTAGTAAACATCCGGATTTTAGGATATTCCCATGGGATCGGGAGAAACGGGATCGACGCAAGCAACGCCGCGGGGCGTCCGCTAGTTATAAATAATCATTATTCCAGAGAACGTTGAGGTCAAAGTGATAAAGTTGACCTTAAGAGGAAATGTGATATTTAGCGAAACTGATAAACATTTTCTTGGAAAGCATTCTATGTAAACAAAAGGTGATAAAAGTGTTATTAATAACAAATAATTCAACTTTGTTTTTTATAAACAACGGGTATTTTTGTCCACTTCCGCGCTTGATGAAAATAGTAATGAGTCTTAGAATTAAAGGCGCTCGCCAAGAAAAAGAGAGATTTAAAGGGCCAAATTTTTCTTTCGAACAATCTAACCCTTTTTTTGAAATACTTTTTTGCTTTTCGTAAACTGGCGTAATGCAATGTGCGCATGATCAAGACCTAACTTTGTGCTGCCACAAATTCTAACGCCACAAACACATCGCTGCCGCTTTGGAGTTAGCGTCGACCAGCTTGGTCATCATGGCCTTTCATTACAGCGCAGTGCTGAGCGTCTGCCACGTCAAGCCAGACTTAAAGACGTCATCCGCCAGGCCCTTAAACCGCCAGGGGACCTAAAAAGGCCAACTTGGGTGAATCATGAAATGATTTGGAAATAGGATAGAGTCAGTTTCTTCATGCGTGCAAAAGAGACGGCTTTACAACAGAATCATAATATGATTCATCTAAAACGGCCTTTTTAGAGGACCAAGTCTGGTATGCGTGGTGACGGCAGGAGACCCGACGGCATGACTATTTTAGCCTGGAAGAACGGGCGGCCATTGGTGTGGGACGTGACTATGGTAGGCGTGGCAGCTACAGCAGAGGCATCCAAGAGGCCTATGCAGCCTTAGGAGATGGCTACATACTTGCGCCTTTTGGGTTAGAAACCCTTGGGCCATGGGGACCAGATGGGTGACAACTTTTCCAAGAAATATCCTCGCGCCTGGTCGACGCTTCTGGTGTTTGGCGGGCTGGGGCCTACGTCGGACATGGGATTAGCCTTGCAATCCAACGGGGTAACGCCACCAGCCTGCTGGGGACCATCACCTATAATAATAAATAATATTTTTAGTTTGATTTACGCCGTTTTTCATTTTATTTTTTTGTAATTTAAATTATGATTTATAATTTAGTATTTTTTATGTTATTAAAGTGTCTTATAAATAAAAAACATACGCAATGAAATTATGCGGGCAAACTAATTCTATTTTTGGGCAAAATTTCAAGTCCTTATCTTTAGGTGCTAAAGCTATGACAACAGACGGACAACGGAGTCTCAAAATAAGGGTTCCTTTTGTACATTTTAAGTACTACAGAACCCTAAAAATAATTGAATGTATTTTCGTAAAATTCGAGTCGTTCTGTCCTAAACCAATATTAAAATAACGTTGTGCAAAAATTATTACGGAACGAGAACTTCCGTTTGTACGAGTATAATACCGAAGATATTTAACTCAATACCGATATTTAACTCAATGACGAAAATTCAATGGCAAAACAAATTTAAAAAGATTTTGAAAAAGCATTTTTTCCGCTTTTTATAGATTTTGCAAATTTGTTTTACTTATTGTTTATATGTGCACGAAGGATTCCGTACCATTATCTATAAAAAACCGGCCAAGTGCGAGTCGGACTCGCTTACGAAGGGTTCCGTACCATTATCTATAAAAACGGCAAAAAAAACATGTCTGCTGTATGGGAGGCCCCTTAAATATTTATTTTATTCTGTTTTTTAGTATTTGTTGTTATAGCGGCAATAGAAATAAATCATCTGTGAATATTTCAACTGTCTAACTATCACGGTTCAAGAGATACAGCCTGGTGACAGACGGACAGACAGACGGACAGCGGAGTCTTAGTAATAGGGTCCCGTTGGTTACCCTTTGGGTACGGAACCCTAAAAAAGACATGTATTCGTATTGTCTTTTGGAAAATAAAAATATATATTTTAAATTAACCAACCTGAGAATACCAAAAAAACGCGAAGATAAAATGTTAATCAAATCTGAAATTATTGGGTGGGTTGCCGAACTGGACCATATTACTCCACTGTCTGTCTGTCTGTCCGTCTGTTACAGCTGTATTCAACCGTTATATCAGAATACGTGTTGTCATGGACTCTATGCATACAGGTCCGTGGGCGAATAATATAAATTTATTTTTTACGGACGGGTAATAAAAAAAGTTGCTAGGGTATGCCATCCTCTTAACTGACAGGCTTTGCCTTACTTAAGTTTCAGTTGAACACAATTTTTGTAAATACTTTAGCCTTAACAACCAAAATTTATATTTTTAGGTTAAGATTTTTGATCCAATAACAAATTTTTGTATTTGTATTTGTTGGTTTGTCCTTCTTTCACGCAGCAACGGAGCAACGGAGCAACGGATCGACGTGATTTTGGGTGTCCAGTAGAAAATTTTCAACTACAAATAGCGGGGCTAGAGGCGCGGTAGGGGTAGCGTTTGTTGCGTCATCTTTGCGGATTTGTTAGTTACTAAGGCTACGTTTCAAAACGTGTGATCTTCGTGCGAAATTTCACTCGTTTTTAAGAAAGAGGCAGAGCTATATACTAGAAAGAGAAAGAAAGATCTGGTTTTGAAACGCTTGCGAGTGATTCCCGTGATAAAAGCGTTTTGGAACGGTCTGGAGTAACACACGTCAAGTAAATACATAACCTCAAATCAAAATAAATAAATAAAGTAAAGTACCTAATAAAGAAGGAATTGAACCGATAACTATTGCTCTTAATATGGATTTAACATGCAACCTTTGCATTTGCAAGCCATAAATCTGTCGGAGCAGTTTCGAAAAATTTTCACCGTATTCGTACGGAAATTTTGAATTATATTTTCAAAATTCGTCCGAATCCCGAGAAAACTCCGAAATGACAACTGTCAGGCGAATTTTATCGGTGCCCAGACAGAGTTAGAAATCGCACTTGTCAGTGTGATATTTACATTTCTCGAAAGCGTTTCAAAACACTTAGCGCAACTGTCAGGTAACAGTTCGTTCACCCTCGGTTTCACTCTGGTCGATTTTTGAACGATGCAGGGTAAAATTCGCATCGCTCCGAGTGATAATCACACGCTTCGAAACGTACCCTAACTAACACAGAGCACACCTTGATGAATCATTGGTCGGGAGCGCACCGCGCGCATAGTAAAACCAGAACAGTAGTTTAACTCACATACCTACTGTTGCAGGGTTGTCCCTTCTTTTAGTTTCGTAGCTAATAAAAAATCAATACTTAAAATGTTTGGAAGCCGATTATAACAAATCAGCTATCAATCGACGACGTAGTGAAACATCCAAACATACAAAACTAACATAAGTTAACAAACATAGCACAGTTATGATCATAGGTACCAATGTTAAAATGTGAGCAAAGAAAATACGGTTTGCATTTTACATTATTATTTATATATGCCATCAATTCTCATTCACCTTTCTTGTTGAGTAGGTATTGAGAAGAACGATAATTCTGGATTTGAGGCATTATTATTGAGGCATCCGAAGACAGTACAATATGTTCGATTGCGTTATGATTGCGTGCTGTCGACATATTTGAATTGGTCGGTGACGCGCGGCGCGCGGCGTGGCGGGTTGTTCGAGAGTCTTGACTGAGCGCGATCGCGGCGTGACCCCGACTAGCGCCTACCTTGTATACTAACATATTGCTGTTGTGTGCGTACTGTAGTTCGCGCGTACTAGCACGCACACATATTAGCCGCGCGATGTACCTTTGCTTGAAGATAAACTACTGTTCTGGTTTTACTATGCCGCGCGTTTGCAGTTGAGCAATATTTGAAGTTTGGTGAGTCGTTGGTTCGAGCGCGTCGTGCTTTCTGTTCCCACTTCGATATTCGGCGATTAAACGATGGTCCGAAAACGCAGCTTATATGGTCGTGGGTACAAAGATTCCGACAAAAAGGGACAATTATTTACACGCCGCCGTCTACGCCGACGGCCAGGACCGTCTACGTCAGCAGGAACGCCAGAACGTGTGGCACACGTGCAACAAGAAATCATAAGAAATCCAAGAAAATCGGTGAGAAAGATTGCGGCCTCTACGGGAATTAAAAAGTCAACACTGCATGCGATTTTGAAAAAAAAAAATAAAACTTCATACCTATAAAATGCAAATCGTCCAAAAACTAAATCCCAGCAATTATGTTTTAGGAGAAACGTACGTCCGAACGATGTCGGAGCCTTTTAGGACCCCCAGAACACTTGGAAACATCTTGTTTAGCGATGAAGCTCATTTCCACATTGACAGCTATGTGAATAAACAAAATATGCGTTACTGGAACGCAGACAATCCAAGGCATCAAAAGAGTTTGCACTGCTCTAAAACGACAGTATGGTGCGTGATTTCTGCTCATGGAATAATCGGTCCATATTTTTTTAATGATAGAGAAACTGTCACTTTTTCGGTATACTGCCGTATGATTGGTGGAATTTTGGTACCGCAATTGCAAGTGTTTCAAGCTCAGACCCTCAGAATAAGGAATACAAATAGAAACCTGGCTAAAATAAGAACTGGGCATTAGCCATTGTACTCATCTAACGTAAATTACTCCTGTGTGTGAGTGAATGAAACGACGGACCGCACTTACTTTATATTTTTTCCTGGTGTGTCACTAGATTGAACCAAACAAATGTCAGATGGATGTAATTTGGATGTATTTTAAAAATTATAATACCATCAAATTAAATATATCTCATCATTGTATCGTTGTGTTGTAATATCGTACGTTGCGTGCATCACATCTTAATTTGGTGGCATCGAAATGTCTATTGCATTTTGCGAAAGTTACAGCTTCACCGAGAGAAATTAAATATTTTGGTGCTCTTCCTCTCAAAATTCGTGAAAGTGTGATTTATTATTGTTTGTGTTGATTGTTTTTTTAACATTGTAATAAAATGTCTTGTGCGATTGAAGGCTGTAAATCGCATACAGGAAGAAAAGAAAACAACAATGAAGCAATATCATTTCATCGGTGAGTTTTGATAGTTTTTATGTTAATAAGTTGCAGGATCATACCTAAAACTCAGTAACAATAATAGTAGTTCTTGTAAATCATACTCGTGTTCAATTCTACACCGATATTTGCCTGTTTTATATAGATTTTCTGCCGACTACGAGAGGTTATGTTTTTTCGTATAGTGATGTACTAAAGTCCGTGTGGCCGTGTGGCAAACTATCGAACATTGGTTCCCGCGGCAGCCGTGCATAAAGGATAATAGATTAATGAGAGGTTTTCTTTTTGGGTATTAAAAAAAAAATAGTTTCCCAGAACTCTGTAGATGGTGTTGAACTGACTACGTTGCTAGGTGCCAAAGCCAAAACGATTGAAAAAGAAACATTGCGTCACGTCACGTCACGTCACATACGCTCGTTGGTTGATGACATGTGTGCTGAGCATATTATGTGTGAATGCTTTGTTATGGTCCGTCCAGGTTTAAAATGTACCATGGCTTGTACTCATTGCGCTTTACGACTTTCATCTTTAGGAAAAAGATGTATGTCTCCATTTTTATACAAATCCACAAGGCAGAGACTTCTCTTCTTTTTCTCTTGGGAGATTTTCTTTCTGGCTTAGAAAACTCATAAAAAGACTGCTAATTATTTTTTTCTTTTTCCTTGTTGTTATTATTTATTTATTTTCAAAATGTCATTGTGATGTGATGTGACAATGACATTAATTACTTTTTTATGTACGTTTCGTTTTACGATCTCAAAATTACATCCAAGTGCAATAATCAAAAAATTATATGACGTTCCGTTCCTTGCAGTAACTTACCAAGTTCAGCGCCATCTATCCAGCGACTAGGGAAGAGTAAAAAAAAAAAGAAAAGAAAATCCCTCATTGCAGCGCGAGTTAAAAGAAAAATAATGCCGAATAAATATCGCTATATTTTTTTGTTACAGATTTCCAAAAAGGGAAGAATTAAAAAGTGAATGGCTTAGACGAATAATTTGACCAAATTGGGCAATTAAAAAAGCGGTCATATTTGTTCGAAACACTTTACGTCGGATTCTTTTAGACCAAACGAAAATTTAAAATGGAGACTTTTAAAAGCAGATGCCTTACCAACGTTATATTTACCAGATACAGACACATTGGTAACCTTTAAATAATTATGTATAATTGCATTATCAATCTTGTTTGTAGGTACGTGCTTGTACTATACTATAGTATATTAACTCGATAATTTTTCAATTTTAGGCAACAGAACCAGTACCTATGGATGTCTGTGGTTTAGAAAAGTGCATACTTCTATGTTCGCAAATCGTTCTGAAAGGCCTGTTCATTCACGTTACTGCCGTGATCGACTTGACGAAGAAATTCCGCAGATCAAGACATTTTCGTACTTAGTGGTTGACAATAAAAGTACTTTGACAGGGTAGTTCTATCGTGAAATGAATTTTGGGAATGCTTATTGACTTGAACTGCGCATAATTTGATTTCTTATTACAGGTTATTAGGTATTTTAATCGTTCATTATTTGTTATTAGTTTTTATTCAAGATAAGTTGATGTTTATTTCATAGAAATAAAAAAAAATGAAATTACCTCTGTAGTAATTGCGCTGTCATCGCTCATCATTGACATAATATTATTATTACGAATCCTATAAGTCTATGATTATTATGATTTCTATTGTTGCGATTAATTTCTTCCTCCTTGATTGAACAAAGACGCGACATCAACGAACATCTATTTGATTGAGTTAAGAGGCGACTTAAAAAGTATCCACTTAAATAGTTTACGGTTGTATCTCTGATACAAGCTACAGCATTTTTTGTACTAGAAACAAGCACAATTTTGGACTTAACTTATGTACCTACCTGCCTACTATATAGTAATTTGTACTTAATAAAAAATATGCTAAACGAAAGATATCCTTTTATTAATTCCTTATTTACACAATATAACATGTGTCCCACTGGGGTAGACAGAGACCACTTTGCTATTAATTCTCTTGGCCTCCTTCCAAAGCAAGAGGATGTCACCAGAAAGGTCGGTGCCTCCTGCATTCTCTTTTTTTTCACACTTTGAAACGATATGATGTGTGGTAAGGAGATTGGTCGCGGTTCATTTCGATTTGGTTTATTTATCGTAGTCAAAAATCGACTTTGTTACATCACTAGCAAAGCAACGAACTAGTGACAACCTACCTAATTAAGAAAAAACTAATACATATCCATCTCTCTCTAACGCACTAAAATGTCGTAAGAAAATCAAGTATAGGTGTCTTTCTCCGCGTATTATTTTAGCCAGGTTTCTATTTGTATTCCTTATTCTGAGCTCAGACCTCTGAGGTTTCAAGGGTCTCAATGTTGAGGTTAAGGGAAATTTTCCTTCTTAAAAAGCAAGTACGGAGACATACCATGTCCACCTCGATCGCCGGATTTGACACCGTGTGATTTTTTCTTGTGGGGTACCATACCCTAACTTCCCTACAAGAAAATATCCGGCGTGAAATCGCTGCCATCCCCCCGGAGCTTTGTTCGCGCATACTTGCCAATATGAGGTTTCGCTTACAAAAGTGCATCCACATAGGGACGTCACTTGGAAGAGATTATTTTTAAGAAGTGAAATACGCGGACCCTTTTTAAATTTTAATAATAAAATGAAAATTCTAAACTCATTCGTTTATTTGTTATTTAATTTTGAAATGGACACCCTCAGTTTATGGGCCGGAGAGTGACATAGGCTACTTTTTATCCGGGGAAAATGCAAACAAAATCAGCGCGGGTGAAACCGTGGGCATAAGCTAGTAACTGATAAATACCAAGAAATTATTATCATGTGTAAACAAGTAGTCGTATGAGTCCTAACAATAATTATAATTTCAATATTCTTTGAATCTATCTATATAAATAAAAATGAATTGCTGTTCGTTAGTCTCGCTAAAACTCGAGAACGGCTGAACCGATTTGGCTATGTTTAGTCTTGAAATATTCGTGGAAGTCCAAGGAAGGTTTAAGCGATGAGAAAATGTGGAAAAATTGCGAGGAAAATACTAAAAACGACAATTTTATTTTCCCATACAAACTGTTCTTACCTGTCAAACATTTGATGTTCGCCCCGTCGCGTCGGTTCGGTATTTTAGGAATAAAAACATGTAGATCTAGATTAAATAAGGGTTTGGAATCGACAACATATATCCATAATAGTCTGATTATCGCGTATTTAGATTTAAAACATGTAAAATACTGACATTATAATGACACTTGATTGTTGTGTTGGGTGCGTTCAGAAATATACTTTGAAACAGTAAAGTTCGCTATACGATCTAAATCAAATCGATCGATCTATCAAACTGCTTCCTTTTTTCTTAGTTTTTAGCAATTATAAAATTGTCAAACCCTCGAAAAAATCCGTAAAAATATTTTAACGATTATTTTAGAAGATCACATTGGATTGTGTCAGTTATTTTACTTTAACAGCAGTCAAGTATCAAAATGCACGGAATTGCATTCAATTTATCTATTACCCGCACACATTATGTTTTTAACACCTGAAAAAAGATTCAAAACTTGATTTATCATTCTGATACTGCTTAAAATGCCGAGGAGAAAACGACCTAACATAGGTCGTCGAAGTCGATCGAATGTGCGACGAGCTACCTCACGCGCTAATCGCACTGATGACCAGCGAGAGACTGATAATGATAACAGTCGTATTGGTATGGCAGATTTGCATTCTAGAGTGAATTACAATGAAGTGGATAATAGGCATAGAATGGACCGAGTTCGGGCACATCGATCACAACAGAGCGAGCACGGGAAAATGAAATCCGCATCGATTCCGCAGACGCAATGTTCCTGTGAACCTGGTACGAGGAGCATTCTCCTATGATCAAGAAATAGATTATAGTGCCGACAAATCTGTAACAATTGGGGAAATGTCAATCATTTGTCAACATTGTAAAGCTTTACATAAAATACAGCGGTGAATTTGCAGGATTATGTTGTGCTGGTGGTAAAGTAAAATTGCCACAGTTAGTCCCACCACCTGATCCATTAGACTCATTAGTTTTTGGGATGACTGATTAATTGATTACAGGTGCTGAAACCAACAAAAAAGTCAGTGCTATGAATTTTTATTTAAACAGAATCCGAGAACGATTGACGTACATCCGTCTAAACCAATAGCAGCTTCGATCTGAAGAGTACACTCATCTTCGCGATGCTATTAATGCCGTGGCAATGCAAACAATGTGGGAAAAATGACAATTTTGCCGGCCACTTACATTGGAAGGCCACGCCACCACGGTGTCGTGCATTTGGGTATATTTGTTGACTAATACATATATGTCTGAACTAATATTCAATTTGATATAATTCAAATATTTTTTATTAAAGACTATATAAATCAACCTTTACGGTAGGAGCCATATTTTCTTAAATTTCCGCGATTGACACCTGATTTGGCAACATATCAATTAATCTAACAGCAAATGCGAACCAGACTTGCTAAAGATGTCTTGACTTGCCTCGCCAGGACTTGACGGCGTGGCGAATATTGCCGATGTTGTGTTCATGACTTTCTTAAATCTCATCCAAATTCTTTAGTTCATCGGCAGTTAAATTAAGTTCTGAAAATGTTATTCCTTCAGATGATGACACAGATGATGATGATGGCATTGTTGAGACGAACTTCGGTTTTAATAACAGTAGTTGTTTCACTCGATTTTTTGTTCCTTAGCCCTATTAATTCGTATTATTCGGCTCAAATTGTGACCGCACTTTATACAAAACTTGAATGTATCAACGGTTATTGTGAAACATTCGTCGCATCTTTACAATTGTTTTGTGCAACTAGGACAGGTACTTCTGTTGTTCTGCCGTTCTATCCACTTTTTACAAAAGGGACAATGCATTGTTAAAAGTTAACTATAACTTCTGAAAAATAGTTTTGAAACATCAATTATATTTTCTTGGAAAGTTCGGTGACAGTGACACTGACAGTCAGTGTTGGCAGGTTACTATTACGTTTAGTAATGTGGCGTAATCGATACAGATAAAAAAATAGGCTGGTACCTTATTTGTTAAAATAAGTGTCTATAATCTAATATAATGTCTCATGCAATTATGAACATTAAGCTGGACATGTGTGCGTGATTTGCCCACTCTTTCCGCCCACTATGTAGCCGATACTTAGACTATCTGATGATGCCTTTATAAAGCTGCCGGCTCTGAAATACATACATATGGTTTATATTAAGAGGTAAGTGATACGAAGTTCACCGGGTCAGCTAGTATATATATATATATATATATACATATATACAGAGTGGAAAAAATGTAAGGGCCTTGGAGGGGAACTACCTTAAATCCTTTAGTTAGCTCATTTTACTGAAAGAAAACATTCCTTTATTTTTTAAAAGAAACAAAACTGCATTCAAAGATCTTCTAAAATTTGCTTGTGTCACCCGGGAACTGAACCAACTAAAAATTAAAAAAATAAACCCTCGCTATTTTATTATACAAATCAGTAGGATTATTGTTCAGGATAAAATAATATAATAAATTTTTTCCACCCTGTATATATACCGCCTTTAAGATAGAACTGAAACAAATAACGCTGACAAAATGCTACCTTTTCGAGGTTTTTTTGTATGGGGACTCCCGTTGGGTAATCATTTATTTTTATTTTTATTGTCTGCCGTACTAGAGGTCATAGTAACATGTCTTCTATGAACATTTTAATTGGCATTTTATTTGTCACGTATTGACAGAAATTAGATACGTTTTTATTTTTATACCTTTTCGATTTATCCATTTATTAGAAGATCAAACAGGTCAATTCAATGTCATCATCATACATAAATATCATAACTTAAGGGTTAAACTAATAAATGCTTATCTGTTACCGTTACGGAGATATTCAAAGAATCATAATTCTAGAGAATATGGAGGGTCAAGCTGGGGTGAAATGATGAGTCCACCTTGATAAACAGTTTCTTAGAATATGCATTCAATATAAACAAATGTAGGTGGTAAAAGTATTATTTTTAACCATTGACTTACTAACAAATCTGCGCTCAAAAGTGTCAGAACCAAAAGAGTGTCAAAACCATTGAAAACTAAAAAAGCGTGTCAATCGCACGTCAATCAAAATTAAGCCATGCAGCAATGGCATACGATTCAAATTAAAATGTTTTGTTTCTTAATATTTTGACACTTCACTAAGGACACTTTTTTCGTAAATCTTTTACTAGACCCGAGGTCCATGGTTTGGTATGTCAATGTTTTTAACATTTCTTTCTGTCAAAGTACTTTTTTTAATAAGCAATGCGATTCCTTTTGGCCTAAGATGAGAAAGCGTAGATGATACCTAGGACAAAGTGAGAGAGTGAAGGCAGACGAGGCGTAAATCAGCCTGTCCAGCGGGCCTATTGTGTATCTCTAGTTGCCTTCTGGACTGGGTGTCTATCATCAAAAACATAGCTATACTATCGAATTCCGATGTCCTAAGGATATTTTTGCACTTGAAGTGACGACACAGATTGTTAATAGTTAAATACACACTAAAGGCAAATTTGAAATTTCAGTTTTTATCTATGTTTTTGATGATAGCCACCTCGTTCAGTTGGCAACTAAAGATACAGAATAGGGGGGCTGCGGGCCTATTGTGTATCTCTAGTTGCCTTCTGGACTGGGTGTCTATCATCAAAAACATAGATATACTATCGAATTCCGATGTCCTAAGGATATTTTCACACTTGAAGTGACGACACAGATTGTTAATAGTTCAATACCCACTAAAGGCAATTTTGAAATTTCAGTTTTTAGCTATGTTTTTGTTGATAGGCACCTCGTGCAGTTGGCAACTAAAGATACAGAATAGGGGGGCTGGACTGCAGTCTCTATAAAGATCGCAATCACTTTCCGACTGATATGTGTAGCGGCCGAACTGGCTCGTTGATGCGCGTGCTGTTTTAGTTCATGTGACTAACCTTGGGTTCCGCTATACATAGAAACTAAAGGCAGCGTAACAGTCTGAACTAGTCGTGAAAAAATGACGTAACGTGATATGTTTCATAAAAAATAGTATATTTCGTGACGAGTATAAAATGGTGAATTTTCATATAAATATATGAAAATAATAATTTCGTATAAATTAATTTATTTTACTTTTTTATATTTCTCTTTTGTGCTCATTTTTTTTTTATTGCTATTGTTTTTCTGTAATTGGCCAGCTATGATCTACAATTGACATTTTTTTCATGTTTTTCAGTCAACCAGTTTCGGAGACATACATATTTTTATAAAGTTATGAGGCTGTGACATACGGACGGACGGACGGACAACGGAGTCTCACCATAAAGGTTCCTTTTGTACCTTTTAGGTACTACGGAATCCTAAAACTAAAATAATGGCTAGTCGAGAAGTCGGTTTATAGTTATATATAATGTATATAATGATGATACATGAGATCTGATAACTTTTCAACAGTGAAAGCTTGGCAATTGGGCTGCTCATGGTAACCTATTTAACATGAAATGTTTTTGGTGGGATCACATATTCGGGTCATTCTTCTTTTTACCAAAAATTATGTTCGCAGCAATTCGACATAATAAAAGGTGCAAAACGATAAGTCTTAAAAAGTTTTTTATTTAACCCAAAACCATTTGGATAGTTTTGTCTAGTTAAGAAAATCATCAAGATTCCTGAATGTCACCTCTTAATTTATTTTTCAAAGGCCCACTTTTTATCCATCACAACCGAACATAAAGTCCATTATTTTGTCCTAGGGCTTTATTATTATTATTTTTTTTATTTATTTACGAGAAGTTGGCTAACTTGCAACCTTTGCTGTGTACCATAAATATTATACTTTTTTTTCCACAGTTTATCGTCTCTGGATACAGATCTTTTGAGCCAATCATAATTTAAAGTTAACAAGATTATATTTGTTTTATTTCCTCACACTATGCATTGAAAAACGTAGTATGATACACGGGCGTAAGAGCAATAAAGCTCGTGTTTTAAATCGTCCTCGTAATTTATTTCTTTTCGCCCTTGTAGCATAAACTACTAATAAGAGTTCATTAAAAACTAGAATAGATCAATCAGAAACAAATGTCAAGTAAACAAATATTTAAAAAAAATCCTAGGACCAGTGGGTCTACCGCGTAATTCTCATTTTCATCAACATCAACTTGAGATTGAAATCGGGCGACGACGCCCGCCTAACATGCCATCTCTTTTGCACGCGTTGAATTTCGCATGCATTTGCTTGAAGTTGATACAAATGAGAATTACGCGGTAGAGCCCCAGGATTCTTAATAGAAAAACATAGGTTATCTTAGTTAATGAGAACTGTGATTTTCTTAGCTGTCCGAAGCAACAGGTATTGTAACCACGACAGTGCAGTGGCGTGCATAAAACTTTTTTCCGGAAAAGCAATCAGAAGGTAAATAACGCTTTGAAAAAATAAAGTTTGTATGACGCCAGGGTAAGCACTGCCTACCCTAGAGTGAACATTTTCATACCAACTTTTATTTTTCAACTTATTATTTTAAAAAAATTATTGTCAAAATTGACCTTCTGATTGCTTTTCCGGAAAAAAGTTTTATGCACGCCACTGCGCTGTCCTCGCTACCTGTTGCTTCGGACAGCTAAGAAAATCACAGTTCTCATTAACTGAGATTGCTTTTCCGGAAAAAAGTTCTATGCGACTGCGACAGCGCCATCTTTTCGGAATGAACAATGCGTAACGCAATCGTGAGCGTTTGGTGTGTGCATTACGGGCTAGTATGTCAAAAGGTCACAAAATTCGTTGTACAGATATGGTGGAAAAATTCGTCGGTCCAGATGAGAACCTCGGTGGCGAAGTCGGTAGCGCACCTGTCATGTAAACAGTTTCGAATTTTTTCTAAATATTTGTTTACTTGAGATTTATTTCTGATTGATTTCTAAGTAGTTTGTAATGCACTCTAACATTAATTAATCTAAAGCGAAGGATTTCGCTATAAAATCATAGATAACCTAGGTCACGCCTTACTTCAGAAAATCAGAATAATATGTTATTTAACGTTCTAGGAACTGTTAGTAACTATAACATGTCTTGTGTCATTGGCGTATCTAATCTAGAGCTATTTTCCAGCGGGGGCCTAGATCCAGAGCGGTGGCGGGTAACTATACCAAGCCGAAGCCCAGTTATATTTGACTATTTTAGCTTTTCATTTAATTTTATACTCATTTAGAATTACACAATATAACTTTAATATACAATAAATAAAGGAAAATTTATTAGTGGGCCGTCATCAGTCAAGTATTAAAAAAATGTTTACAAATATACCATAGTAATTTATAAATATATTTATAAATTGATTTTTTATTTATTTATTATTTATTTTTTATTTTTTATTACTATGGTATATTTGTGTTTTTTTTTTAATACTTGACTTGACTTGACTTTAGTGGGCCACTAAGGGCCGAAATATATTTCCAGTTTTAAATTTTGTTTTATTTATTGTACATATTTAAAGTTATATTGTGTAATTTTAAATAAAAAGCTAATTGAGGCATATTTATACTTATTAAAATTTTATACACATAAACACATAAACAAAATCACAATTGAGTTATTTTCGATTTATACAACGTGTAACAGAAAGGTGTTACCATATTTGAAGAGCTTGTTCAATCAATGATAAAAAACAACTTTTACTATGGAGCCAACATTGTATCTCCAACAAAAATTTTACTGTTTCATAGAAAAATGCATTTATGCTCATTTATGCACATTTAATATTTTATTACATATATTTTTTTTTTATAAGATTAAATTTTGACTTGTGAAATGTATATTTTATATACCTACTTTGCAAAATAAACTATTTGAATTTGAATTTGAATTGAATTTGAATTTGCAATGCTGCTCGGCCGAAATGTATGAAAGGGCAGATTTTTTTTTGAGATTTCAGGGTTGGCTCCATAGTAAAAGTTGTTCTATATCATCGACTGAATAAGCTCTTCAAATATGGTTACACTTTTTTGTTACACGTTGTATATTTAGATATATATTTTCGATATATAAAAAGTAGTATTGAGCTATATATTGGTTTTCAGGACTTTCTCTGCTTAAATAAAATAAATTAGCTTGAATAAGCCTATTGACGATTAGCCTAAAATTTGCTGTTTTTAAGCTCAAGATTGCTGAACAAATCGAAACAATGAAATCAAAATGTATTTATTGATAAAATTAATATAAAATCATTATTACATTATTACAAATAAAAAATAATACAACAAAATCTCAAAGGAACAAAAACCAAGAGTAGTTGGCTTGATCCATGGAGTTTACGTTAGTAAAAACTGTGTTTTCTCAAAAAATTACTAAAATAACTCGAAAATTACAATGAATTTCTAAGAACCATCTAAATAATTAACCAAATGATTTGGTTGCTCTACGGTGCTCTTGCTGAATAAACGAAAACCATAACTAACGATCCACCCGTCTCTCCCCCCATATATCCAGAAAATATTAAGGCGTATGACCACGCTAAATAAGCAACTCGATGTGTGTCGGTACCAATATAAACGGAAACGACATTGAAATAATGTTCATTTCAACGTGCCTTGAAAAGTGGCTGTTACGACAACCACTGCGTCTCCGGCTAGCGTCAAATAGGAGAAAATAATACTTTTCACATGGACGCCATGAACGGAAAAAAAACTTTGAACTTAAATTTTGTAGATCTTAAAATTTCCTATAATTTGGTGAAATAATAATTAAAATCGCTTTAGGCGTTTGGAAGGAGTAAGAGAATTCTTATGTTAATCATGTGAAACTTTCGATGACTTTCAATTTTCTTTGTCAAAACTTACAATAGAAAAACAGTTTATGAAACCTAAAATTTATTTTTGACTCTATAATGCCTATCATATGTTTTTATGAAAGTTTTTGGACCACCCGTGTGGGAGGAGTAGGCCTTCAAATACAGGTCCAAATTGCAGTTGGGGTATCCATTCGCCTTAACTATGATGCGTAGGTCATGGGCTGGATAACCCATCTTAGGTCAAGGGCTTGATAACCTATCGTGGGTCATGGGCTTGATAACCTATCGTAGGTCTGGCTTGATAAGATCTCAGGTATATAAGACAGAATATCTAGTATTACTAATCAGTTTAAACTGAACACAGAAAACTAATAAACTTATTTCAAAAAAAAAAAAAAATGTGCAGAAGTGTAGCTCTGATTTTGTCACTATATTTATGTAAGTACAATTGCATTATCACTATTAAATAATTATAGTTATTTTTCATATATATATATATATAATAATTTTAATAAATCATTTTAGTTAATATTGATTTAGATTAGTTTAATTTTGTTTAATTAATAGATTTATTTTATTTATAGGATAGTTTCAACAAATCTCATAAAATACATACATAAATAAATATATCATATAATGACGGACTAAAAAAAAAAAAAAAATTGTAAATATAATATGTTTTTTTTTAATGCTATTTTTATGAATATACATATAGCACCTGAAAATAATATAAAATGCCCATTGCCCAATAATGAGCGCGTCTCCCGTAGTGAAATATCAGCACGGAGAAGGTTTTTAAGAACTCATCTACCCTAACAGTTTTGTTCTTCCTCTCCTTGAATATGTATAAGGATCCCCAATACGCGGTCTATTGAACAGATAGAAATAATCCAGCGCATGTTCACCAAATATAAAGTTCACCAAACATATCTCTTACATTGACTCAGTGTAATGATTTTGCTTCCCTTGTCTCACTTCTTGAAGTAAATATTTTGACCAAGTCTTTTTACAAAAAGTCATTAATAATTTAAGTGACACACCCAATCTTCTTTCTAAAATTAAATTTCACTGCCCTACTCATATTGTAAGGCATCGTAAACTACAAGTACAAGTGTATTTAAGACCAGGCTTCCCTAATTGCCGAGTTTTTACATAAATATGCTGAGTGAGTGTACTACATACTTGATTCATGTAAAATTTTAATATATATATATTTCAGACCTTTATCTTTGCAATGCCAACCCAGTTACCCAATTGGATAATTTTCACTCAAAAGATTAAATTTTTGAAAGTTATGTATGAGTTTTATGTCTAAAATAAATACCCACAGTATGAAAATATACTAAAGTATGGCAAAAAAAACTAAAAAACTAATATTAATCAATTTTAATCTTGAAATTATACTCATTCTGAATCATTTTGGCGCACGCGTTTTTCAATTTTATGAAAGTCAGTCTCCAGTTTATAATAGCAAAGCCGCGCTGTGCGCCGAAAGAAGGCCTCCTCTTAATTAGAAGACCTCACCCTAAACTGTTTCAATTATACCCAAAGTAAGGACAAAGTATGCTGATATTAAGGGTCGTATAAGTTCAGATGCACAACTTCAAATGACCATTAAACATTGTGTAACTTGTAAAATAATATAGATAGAAGACTAAAGGGCTGATCTAACCAATGTGGAAAAAACGCAAAAGCTTTAAGTTCGCTCGACAGAAAAAAATTACGAAGTTACTTTTAAAGGGCCATCCTTAAATTTTACAGCCCTGTAATTTGTTTTAAAAATAAGTGAACAGTAACTCCGTCGTAACAATTTAGAGCATTTTAATAATTTCATCCATAAGCCGAGTTACTAAAAAAAATGCAGTTTTTCATGAGCGCGTGTTCCTTGGTGGTTGTAACAGCCACGGCTGAAGGCGCGCTATTTTAAACTAAAAGGAAACGTCATAGAGTTCAGTTCTGATTGATGCAAAATGAGGTGCTCAATCTGACTTTATATGAAACCTTAACTTATTACTTCATTTGTGCTTTCAGATTTGGACTATTTTCTCTCTGAAAATTAATTGTAATAGAAATATGTTTAAAAAGCTTTTGTGTGTGGTTAGTGCTAAGCACAATATGAACTTATAATTGTATTTTGTAATTTTATTGCTCTTTTCTAAAATTTGTTTTATCGTCGCAGTAGTAATCTTTCTTGATTTTTATAAAAATCTTCATGTTGCAGACGAAATCATTGAATAAACTATTTTTTTTATTAAGTTAAATATATTTATATTGCTTTTATCAGCTTGTTTCTTTTATTTTTGATATATAATTATATAAGATTAATATATATAAATGAGACACAATTAAATATAATTATAATTATTATCACAATAGAGTCCAACATACAAGGTGACTTTTTGATCATCGTCCAAATTCATACTGGTGGCTTGGTAAGTGATCAGCATCATGGATCAATAACAATTTTGGTGAAATTCGTAAAATGAAATTTCGACTCCCAGTGATTCACTCGGGACTGGAACTGAATTTCTATGGGAAGCCGAAATTTAATTTTATGAATTTTACAAAAATCGTTATTGGTTCATGTTACTGATCACTTACCAAGGCTCAAGTATGAATTTGGACGATGTTCACAAATTCACCTTGTATATTTCGAAACTCCACTGAGCCAAGCATCAGTTGGAGTAATAATGATGGCAGGATGACAGATAATATTTACAAGATGACATTGACAATAATAAGATAAAAAATTAAAAAAAAGGAACTGCTTCTTTCTTTAAAACTAAACTTTTTGATTGAAGTTAATTAAAAATTGAAGTAAATTAATTGAAGTACATTACTTCAATCAAAACGTTTAATTTTTAAGAAAGCAGTTTTCCTTCTTTTTATTCTTTATTTTATTATTGTCATTGTCAGCTTGTAAAAATTATCTGTCTTTCCGCCACCATTATTACTCCGACTGATGCCGGGCCCAGTGGGGCCCGAAATATATCTTGGACTCTATTGTGATATCTTATAATAATTGTGTCTCATTTTTATATATTTAACTGTATAATGTTTTATTAAGTACAATCCTCTTTTTACTTGATAAATTTTACTTAATAATATATTTATTAAGCGTATCAAGACATCAAGTCTGTTTACGTGACATCTTTTAGGCATCGAAGTACAATAGTAGTTTATGCTACTAGGGCGAAAAGGAATAAATTACGAGGACGATTTAAAACACGAGCGTAGCGAGTGTTTTAAACGTAACCGAGTAATTTATTGCTCTTACGCCCGTGTATCATACTACGTTTTTCAATGCATAGTGTGAGGAAATAAAACAAATATAATTTTGTGAACTTTAAATTATATTTGGCTCAAAAGGACTGTATCCAGAGCCGTTAAACAGTGGAAAAAAAAGTATATCATCTATGGTACACAGGAAAGGCTGCAGGTTAGCCAACCATTGTAAATAAATTTAAAAAAATAATAATAATAAAGCCCTAGGGCAAAATAATCGACTTTTTGTTCGGTTTTGATGCATAAAAAGTGGGCCTTTACGAGCACATGCATTGAAATATAATTTTCTATAATATACTTAAGGCCAGGTAGTTCGGAAAAATCTGCCCTGCTCCAAAGCCGTCATTTTACATTTGCCTATTCTGGGAGCGGGACGCTCAGAAAACTCGCGATTGCGCGTTGTTTTTATAACTTTTCATTGATTAATTCATATTAAAGCCGATTCTGAAGGCTTTAATTTTAGGAGACGCGTCACAATGCTAGTTTCAAGGCGTTCGTGGCGCGAATACCGACAAGTAGGGTGTCAACCTTCATGAAGGAGGACTTCTGGCCGAAGGGCGTGATATACCGTCGTTTTCGCAGTAGAGTACCATCTACACTACTGAACCGGCACAGTGACGTTGTGCCAAAGTGACACTTAAGTAAAAATGTATTAATTCTTTTTATGGGCCTTGTTGCCTGAAATAAAGCAATTTATTACATATTTATATTTATTTATGATTTATGATTAGAAGTTAAATTACTTTGAATAATTTTAAGCTTTGACAGCACTATAACTAAAATTAAAGCCTTTGAATCGGTTTTATTGTATGTATTTATGTATCTGTCACAATCACAAGCTTCTAATTTGTAAACCATTGATACTAGGAAGCTGAAATTTAGAATTTAATAGACCAACTACCTTTACTCGCAACGCAACATGTCTTTACTAGTCATAACAACCACCAGGCGTGTGCCAAGGAGGGGTCAGGGGAGCATGAGCATGCCAAAAAAGCCTTACTTAGCATGTTCCGATAAAATAATATTTCATAAAAAAATATTTAAAATATAACATAATTTTCATACAATTAAAGAAATATTCCTCTGATGACACCCCCTATTTTGAGAGCTGGGCATGCGACTGAAAACTACCCGATTAACATTTTTTTTCCTTTTTAGGTGTGACATTTGGCTTAGATCCACCAACTAAAAGCAACAAATACAGAGACGACTATTATCTTGATAAAGATAATGAAATATTTTATAAACAACATAAAGAACTAAAAACGTATGACGAAGCAAGGGATATCTGTCAGAGTGAAGGTTCAGAACTAATGGTGTCATCCTGGCCAGATGTGGTACAGTTACAGAAAATGTTCAGCGAAAACCCTGATTTACCCGATAAGGCGTGGCTCGGTGACGAAGAAGGAATTAAGAATGATGTAGCCAAACAATGTAAGTAGAAACTAGCTTAAATATTTAGCCTATTATCTGTGATTTTGCCAATAGATGTAAGTTGAAACTAGCTTCGATATTTGCAATTTAGCAAATGGATGTAAGTTCAAACTAGCTTTAATATTTAGCCAATAGATGTGAGTTGAAACCAGCTTCAATATTTGCAATTTAGCCTATAGATGTAAGTTGAATCTAGCTTCAATATTCAACCAATATATGTAAGTTGAAACTAGCTTCAATATTTAGCCAATATATGTAAGTTGAAACTAGCTTCAGTATTTGCAATTTAGCCAATAGGTGTAAGTTAAAACTACCTTCAATATTTGTAATTAAATTTTTGGTGCTACGGAAAAAAAATCGACACTTATAGAACTTGCATATCTACTTCAGAAAAGGAGGTATTATTTTGATAAAATAGTATATAAATTTTGGAATCTTTTTATAGGGATCTGTTAAATGTATCTGTATGTATGAATGTTTGTCCGACGATAACTCGAGTACTGTTGATCGGAACGTCATGAAATTTGGTAGGCGAGTAAATGAGACAAAAAGAATTTTTAAGTTCGAGCATGAGCAAATCGGTCAAGGGGTTGCTAACATGGGGTCCACGAGTTCAAAATTCGGGGCGAACAACAATTTATAAGTGGTAGTTGGAAAAAAATGTATTTACTTTTTTTAAAGTTTTCAATGATCGCAACGACTTAGATTCACGAGATGACAAACAATTACACCGTTTCTTTACAGACGCTGAACCTAGGACCATAAGTGCTAAGCCTCGTAGTCGAAAACAACATAAAGCAATGTTGAAAGACAAAACTATACTCGCCATTTCAATCGACGAACAGCTACCTTTCATCTGCAAAGTAATACTCGACGATGCACCTTTCAACTATCGCTGTCAAGTTTATGGAAGAGGTTAGTATATACTACGAGTTAAACTGCCCTGCGGCCTTATTGTCTACCTTCAACATCTTTCGCTATCGCTTTCAAAAGTACGCATGATTGGCTAGAAATGATGTGTCACGTAATTGATGATAGCAATAGATGTTGACGTTAGACAATAACGTCCACGGTCTTCTGTCTATTTTATGTATATCATCACGACAAGGAGGTTTGTCAGAGATGTTCCCGAGCGCGGACTGTGAAGTTCAAGTCACAGTCCTCACTCGGGCACTCAAGTTTTACCAATAATTATTACGTCTCAGCCCGATGGGTGATAGGCTTTGGCGCCGTATTTCGGGCACAAATTGGTTCCATAGCAAAATAGCATATGCACAGTAAAGCACCTTCTGAACGTGAATTGCGAAGAAAAGTTACTGAAATCATTGCCTTCTTCTCTCCGTTTTGACTGGTTTCCTCCGGAGTGAGTTGCCTTAGAAGATAAACCTCGTTGTCACTTAATAAGGACAAGACCTTATTAGGCATATTATGAAATTATAAAATGGGCTTCATCAGATATTTCAACGTTAAATTCAAAAGGACGTTTTAAACTACGTGTCTTTGTGTTAGCGTTTATGTGTGTCCATTGCATCCGAAATACTGATTTATCCTAATGTATGGCAACTGGTACCTTGGTACCTAATTGATTTTATAAGGTTCATTATTTGATAGGAAGTCTTAATAAAGCTCAATAAGAATGCGATTTCTATAGACTTAATAAGATCCAACGGCTATGATTGAAAAAATGACTAAATTACATTTCAGACTTTACTTTATTAGAGTTAGTATCACTACTAACAGACACAAAACTATAGTTTAATTCATAGCAAGTAAAATTATTCCAAGCCTCTACAATTTTAATTGATTTTTATCTTAATAATAGTAAGGGAACACGAACACGCTACAAAAATGTGATTAAAAATCATAGTTCTTACATTTGTTATGGTCCTTATATGGATCACTAGTGCACAATAAGGTCCATCGACACGCTTTTGAAAATATTTTTTGTTCATTAACTGGCTTTTGTTACATTATTTTTGTACAATGTCTTCAATTCATAAGAACTATTTTATGCTCAAAATGTTGTAGAGTAAACTGAAAAATTTCCTGAAATCGATTTATAAGGAATTTCAAAAACGTGGTCCGTTTTTGGTAGACTTACTTTTATATATAATTTCATGTATGTATCTTCACATTGGCGGCGGAAGAGGGGGGGAGTGGGGGGGGGCTTACCACTGAAGACATAGAAAACAGCAGATAACGAAAAAAAATAATCTATGCCCTCTTTAGTTGTACACACTTGTTCCGCCGCCAATGCTGTCTTATTTATCTGAAAATATGAGCTATGTTGCTCGAAATACATATTATCTATTTATAAGTCCTCCTAAATATATATATATTTTTTTATGTTAAATATAAAATATATATTAGATTATTATGTTAATTAATATTACATTTTGGTTAAAATTAGCACGTTGCTTTTTTGTTAGCATTAACGCTACCCTTTTTAACATCTTTTTCATTCCACCCAAAGGTTGCCTGGAAGATATTGCCATTAGCAATAAGTGCCGCCTTTGTCGGTCTTTTATGTGAAAATGTTTTGTGAATCAACTTTTTAATATCTACAATTCGATATCCATATTGTATTTTGAACCATATCGTATTTGTTATAAAAACTTAAATAACATGAAATAAAACTAAAATTAAACCTTACAAATTTACCTATAAAACTAAAATGTTTCCTAAAGTAAAATTAAACTAAGTAAAAAATGTTGGCCAGATCGCCGCCGTCTTGTGGCAGGGTTCCCAGAATGCTGGCAGCATTTCCTCTTTGGATTGCCAAACTAAGGCGTTGTCCAAAGTATGCGCCAGCTCTTGGGTCCCCCGAAACGTCAACCAGCCATATTATTTGTAAATTATATTAATAAAGGTACGAAAAGTGTAATAAACAAAAATAAATGAAAGTTTGTATATATTGTTACCTCCAGGATACCATCGCTCCGCATTGACCGGTAGCTGCTATAAGATATCGGAACTGTCCATGACCTGGGACCAGGCATCCAAGGAATGTCAGCAAGAAGGCTCTCACCTGCTCGTTCTGAACTCCGTGGCGGAAAAAGATGTCGTCGTCGAATTGATAAAGAAATATCCGAGTAAAGCAGACTACCTAGAAGAGTACTTCATTGGCTTCAAAGCTGACACCACTGACGGGTCAACGAGGACCTTTACAACTATTTTTGGTGAGACTTCTCTTTTTCTTCTTCTCTATCTCTATCTTCTGTATATATTCTATACTAAAAATAAAGTAGTAAAAAAGTTGTGTCTGTTCTGTACATTGAATATTTTTGCGAAATTTTAAATCAACTGAGTTATTAGTATTCTAACGAGGCCAAAATTACGTATTTTTTGTATTTTTGTCTGTCTGTTCCGTTTTAACTCGAGAACCACTTAGCAAATTTGGATGTAGTTTTCTTTATTATCATCAAAGTGACCAATGATATTAGTAGAAAGTGTAGATAGGTTACCTACACAAGATTCGAACTTCTAAAACGGCACAGAACATAAATGACTTCAGTAAATTACGTAGTATTGCAATGTCACACTAACACGTGGAAGTCATAGTTATCGCGAGTGAAAAGAGACAAGACCTATATGTTGCTGTGCAACGTCCCGTGCGACGTCCGTCGTGCGCTGACGCCGACGCGATATTGAGTTCTGGTTTGCAAATTAGCCAAGTTTTAACGTGCCACTCGCAGATCGTCTATAACCCGTCTACTCTTTCTTATAATATCATTGATAGTGACCCTGATCACCACATAGTCTCTACTGGATGTTGATAAAAAAGACTGCCGGGCCGAAAACAGAGGAAAGATTGAATAAACGCGGGTGGAGCCGCGGGCGAAAGTCTAGTCTATAATTTTTATATTCATGTTCGCTTATAACTTGAGATTCGCTGGAGCTGAGCATTGATCATTTTTGTCCGAATTGTCCGTATCTATTTTCGCTTATAACTAGAAAACCACCGAGCACATTTGGTTGCGGTTTTTATTATAACCGTGGTTGTCTTTTAAAAATGTTGGGTGTATAACAGGGTGTAAATAGACTTAAATCTTTAAACATATTTACTCTACTCATCAACTTCTTTTGCCTTTTCATACTACCTTCAAATACTTTCTGTGCATTTTGTATGGGCAAGTCTAATTTTCTGTAATCCCTTTTAGTACTGTCGTTGGTGCACACGCAATTTTTTTCTAATATGCGTAACCTAGGAGCGCTACACAACGCGCAACATACCATTGGCGGATACAGGGGGGGTGGCATAGAGGCCATGGCCCCCCCAAAACGCTAAGGACTTCCATATATTTGACTATTTTACTCAACTTTCAATAAAATATATAGGTTCACCAAAAGCAACTTAAGGCTTGAGGCACCTAAAAACTTCCCTTTTTTTACTTTGTGATAAACCTCGACAAAATGCCCCCCCCCCCCCAAATCAATCTTGGAACCGCCCTTGCAACACAATAAAATTAAGTGTTCTGTCCTTTTCTTTCTGTATCGAAAAGACAAAGACGGGACGCTCAAAATAAGGTTAGTCTTGTCAGTTGTGTTGCGCCGAATCGGTACCATTATCTGTACAAGTGCTCCCAAACTGATAATGCGCATACAAATCTTCACCACTGTTCGGCAATGTTCGTATTTCCTTACACTTTATATACAATCAATAAGGTCACGATGTACGTCCGGTCTCTCGGCTATAGATTTGTATGCGCATTATTATTTTGGGAGTACTGTAAGTACTTGTGAATATAAGAATGTTGTTTGGTCCCCAGGTGATAAACTGAGTAAGGCGGGCTACGGCTGGTGGGCGGACGGAGAACCCAACAATCAAAACGGCATAGAGAACTGTGGTTCATTTTACCGGGAGGGTGGCACTTTGAACGACCTCAACTGTGATTTCCCGCACCCTTTCGTTTGCGAGAACGAGATAAAATAAATCAACAAAACCACCAGAATGTAGCATGGGCTTAGAATATCATTGTGTATGATAGATATTTTTTTAAGTTTGATGAAATAAAATAACCAATCTTATTACTGTAGTTTGTAGAAAGAGAATGTCAATGAATACATCTTATTTTTGTCAACAAATAGTCGTATTTTATTGATTACCAGAATAATTTAGTAATTTTATTATAAACTAGCTTCTGCCCGCGGTTCGCCCGCGTAGCCTACAGGAAACAATTTTTTTTCAGAAACAAACACTATAAGGTTAAATAATATTAGTTGGCGAAACTCAAAACATAGGTAGTACTAGTCTATATGAACAACTGTTTGTATGGGAGCTAAGCGAAATTCGCAACTTTTTTTTCTCTTCCTCCCATATAAATTGCCCCTTATCAGCTGACTGGTCCAGTATGGAAAGGTGAAAACAAATTTTAAGAATTTCGCTTAACTCTTATACAAACAATTGTTCATATACACTAGTACTACATTTATTTTGAGTTTTGCCAACTAATATTATTTAACCTTATACAAGGTGAATTTGTAAACATCGTCCAAATTCATACTTGAGCCTTGGTAAGTGATCAGCATCATGAAACAATAACGATTTTTGTAAAATTCATAAAATGAAATTTCTACTCCCCATAGTGATTCACTCAGAACTTTTGACAGAATTTTTGTGAAATTCGATATAGTGAAATTTCGACTTCCTATAGTAATTCACTCCCAGTCCTGAGTGAATCACTATGGGGAGTCGAAATTTCATGATGTTAATGATGCTGATCACTTACCAAGGCTGAAGTATGAATTTGGACGATGTTCACAAAATCACCTTGTATATATATATATAGTTTGAAAATTAATCCCTTAGCTTTATCAAAGGAAACAATTCTATGTTTGATATAAAAATAATACATGTGTTGTTACTTTTGTCTTGTTTCATAATAATAAAAAACCGGCCAAGTGTGAGTCAGACTCACGTGCCTAGGGTTCCGCATCGTGGATGATGTATTTAATTCTGTCATTTTTTTTCGTGAATTTTTCACCCGCTACATTTTTCCTGTAATGTTTACGTAAACACATATTGCCATGATTTTTTAAATATTTTTCGGTCATTAGTTTTGGAGATAATGGAAGGGATATACCTTTTTTATAGTTTTTCGAGGATATCTCATCATTGATAACGAGTTCTAAAGCTTAGATAAATCAGTTTTTAGTTAGGCATTTAGACAGTAAAAATTTGATTTGGTATTACAGTAAAAATAACAATAAATTTATTTACTTTACTGTTAACAAAAACATAATTATTTTAACTTATGTATTAAGTGCACAGAACAGAATAAAACAAAACGCAGCAGTGAGCAAAAAGAAAAAAAAAACGAAAATTAAGAAGATTTTTTACTGTAGAAGGTCCCCTCCTCCGTGAAAGTCTTTTTGCTTAAACTTATCGCTTATTTCAGGACCATCAGACCAGTTTGGCTGCATGCCGTTTTATAGTCAATTTTAACGTCCTCTTCCGTTTTAAAACACATTTTCACTTTGTCGATCGGACAATCTAATACAGGTTTCGTTAAAACAAATTAACTTCACTCCGAGTGAGCGTAGCATAGCGGAGTATACAGAGTAAAATAAACTTTTAACAAAAAGTAAAAGTAAAAAGTCGGCGTATTTCCTACAATATAGCAACATAAAAACCAATATAAGAACGCCGACTTCTAGATAACATATTGTTTCAGGAAGAAAGAACTCAGCAAAAGTGTTGCTTCGGTACCATCGGTCTTTATAGAATGATTTTAACTTTTTAGTGAATGACTGCTGTTACTATTGAAGTCGGTTGCTATTTTTTTGTTAAAAGTTTATTTTATTTCACATTTTTTAGTGTTGCTGGGTTAAATTGTGAAGTGTGGGTAGTTCTTGCAAATGTGGCGTTAATATGAAACGAAGTTCAAGTGAGTATAAGTAGCTATGTTTGAGTAGCTTCCTGCTATCAGCACCCTAACACAACATGATTACCGCAATCTCGAGTTATGTGCTGTCATTCGTTGAAGAGTTCTACGGTGATGAAGCCAAGATCGAAGGTCAGGTGGGTATACTGGCAATTTTCAAGCAATGCCCTGCAATGAACACCCTAACACAAATTGATTGCCGCAATCCAAAGTTATGTGCTGTCATCCGTTGAGGAGTTCTATGGTGATGAAGCCAGGATCGAAGGTCTGGTGGGTATTCTGATAATCTCTAAGTAATACCCTTGAATTAGCACCCTAACGGAGTGATTGCCGCAATCTCGAGTTATGTGCTCTGATCCGTTGAGGAGTTCTATGGTGAATATGGTGATGAAGCCAGGATCGAAGGTCAGGTGGAGTAATGTCGATTTTCAAGTAATACCTTACAAGGTACAATCAGCACCCAGACACAAAGCGATTACCTCAATTTCAAGAGGTATGCTGTAATTTTCTGAGAAGTTCCACTGCCTATCTCTGAAGACCTTCATTAGATCATGACCAAACCCAAAATGGGACCTACCTGGAAGTACACTCTTTTAAACAAAAAAAGAATTGTTCAAATCGGTTCAGAAATGACGGAGTTATGGAGTAACAACGCCAAAAAAAAAACATACAGTCGAATTGAGAACCGCCTCCTTTTTGAAGTCGGTTAAAAATGAGGCTGTTTTATAGAATCGTGTTTTTGAATGCCCAATCGACACCTACTATAGTGATCTGGCAACATTACCTTATGTTTACTAATACATATAAATATCTATTGGCTAACACCGAAAATTTCTTTGTCAGTATCAGGTATTTACCCCATGCTATTTGGATATTTACTTGACCGCTCATTGCCTCGTAGCACAGTCTTTAATCGCGCGCGATGCCACTTAGTTGAATCACAGGTGCAAGGAGTGCGACACGATGTTTTCGCGATTAAACAGTACGTCACGCTCCTCGCACTTGTGATTCAACTAGTGGCGTCGTGCGCGATTAAACCCTATGCTACGCCAGCTGGTCAGTAGGTTGGATTCAGTAGGTTATTTTTGGAGAGTTAAGATGACAGCTGATCATGAACAAAGGATTCAAGGACTTTGGAAAGGATGGGAAGGATTGAGATGGGCCTATAATGTGATATTTATTTTTTCTTCTCTGAATTGATCCTCAGCTAAAGAGTCTCTGGCGAGGCCGAAGGCGGTGCCGAGTTTTTGAACGAAGTACAATTTTGTCATAACTGATTTGATAGTATGTTTGGCAAGGCTGAAAGTATTGATTGCAAAACAAAGAGTTGGCGTACAGAAAGGACTCGTGTTTCTGAGTAAATCGTTTTGGAACAATAACAAAAATGTTAAAAAGTGAAACATTATTGCAAAATGAACAGCCCTGGTAGATAGTAGAGCAAATGCTTGACTGTGAATATATACAACCACTCCGAAGTTATTTGGAGGAGAGGCCGTCTATTGTGACATTAACTAAGGCTAAACATGACACCGCCAAAACAAATTTTACCGTTGTTATGGGGAGCTTCAACGCCAAAGTGGGAGTACAAGGGTGTGGTGAATCCGTAATCTCCTTGCCGTTGCTTTGGAATATTGTTGTTATTTACTATAATGTTTTTAGGGTTCCGTAGTTCCCCATATTTTGTGGTGGTACGGAATCTTTTGTGCACGAGTCCGACTCGCACTTAGCCATATTATTGCATAATGTAGTTGATGTTTGACTCTGTGAAAATATTGTTTGACTCGGTGAAAATTTTGTCACCCCAGTGATGTTATACATAGGTATGTATATATGTATATTATGCATAATATATGGAGTTTTTTTCATTGCTGATATAATGGGTATTAAATAAACGGGAGCCATGGAGCAAATAATAAAAATTTAATCATATATTATCACATCTCAGCTACTATTCCAACAAAAAAAGCCTCGAAGAGGTAAAGGCGAATTTCTTCAATAATTAAAACAAGAAAAGTAGTGCAAATAGCCCATATGGCCCATGGGTCATGACTAATATTAGGTATTTACATATGAAATTGCCGAAATTTTCTTCAAGATTCATGAGTTCATAGTTCCTGTAATTGAATAGCTATCTCCATTATTTGTTTTTGTTTGAAAATTGATTTCAACGTTTCACATTTACGTATTAAATTAAATTTTTACTGTCAATTTGATATCCAAAATAAAAATTTCAAAACAGTTCATACTACATAAATACAATCCATTTCCATGATAAGATTCGTAATAAATTTTTACAGCTGACACTTTTCAAAAATTAAATTAATGTTGCTGTTAGCTTAATGTTGTCTCATGCATACACAAAAGAAACTACATAATTTGGATTTGTCATTCCTAATAAAATGCAAAAATGTTATTACTAAAAATTTACTTACCTTCAAATTCTGTATAGAAAACGGCAATTTCATATGTAAAGACCTGAAATATATCTTTATACATCATAGTGCCGTAAATTTTTACTTAAACTAAATAAAACTTAAATTAAAAAAGTATACATTAAAAAAAGTAATACCTACTAAATAAAAAAATCGAAGCCAATGTCATATTAATATTCTTCAATCAATATTATATATTTATTTATTTATTATATAAACAGTTACAATATCCTTACAGGCTAACCCAATACAATATTGTCACTTAAAAACTAATCTAATCCATAGAAATATATAAAAACGCGAAAAAATATTCACTTTCCCATAGAAATTGACGAGTAGCAATGAAAATAATTTATGGAAAAGTGAATATTTTTTTCGCGTTGTTTGAAAAGTTTTTCTATGGAAGTGGTTCACTAGATTCAGTACAGCATATATGTGGTTTAATTTTCTGAGCACGTCATTGTTCACCCGGTATATCAATTTTCTGAGCACGTCATTATTACACCCGATATATCAATTTTCTGAGCACGTCATTGTTACACCTGGTATATCAATTCTTCAACATATCATTCAACAATCTTCTGGGGAATTTCTTTTTCACATATGTAGAGGTGATCGTAATAACAGTCGAAGTCATTTAGTTTCCCCTCAACCTTGTAGATGGAGCCACAATACTCTGAATCGGCGTAGTTGCTGGGCTCGCCCTTCGCCCACTTGTCGTAGCCTGCCTCCGCCAAAGTTTCTCCTAATAAAAAATTAAAAAATATATATGATAAACTACAGAATATTTGAAATGATATATGATGAAATTAAATACTTATCTATAATTTAATAAAATAAATACATAAACAGGGTCCAATTTAGTACTAAGAAACATTTTGATTTCATAAATTCATTCTTTAATTAGGGTAATGTAGGGTAAATGTTAAAAAGCAAAACGTCTCAACCAATAAAACAAGTCGGTCGGTCTGAAGATAAAATTATGGTATTTTTAACGATACTACATAATACATGTCATGAAAATATGGTACAAATAGTATAATTATATTACGAAATCCAACCCTGGGCGGAGCCAACCTTCCCCGTACCTCTGCCTTCCTCCCCGCGTAGTGTCACACAATTAACCCTAGAGAAATGAACTATCGGCAACTCATCTTCTTAATTGCTCCTTGGTTATACCTATACAGTAAAGCCGATTCTGAACGCTTTAATTTTAGTTTTAGTACTGTCAAAACTTGAAATGTTCCAAATTAAATTAAATGTTCCACATTCAGCCTCAAATACATATTTTACTAACTGGACGACTTACTGAAAATTGTTCTGAAGACTCTCGGCGAACCACCAAATGTCCTCTTAGCTCTGAAGCCACCTGAGTAGTATAACCGACCAGCATCATTTGGTATCATTTGCAATAGGTTCCACACGACCTGCTGTTCGGTTTCCGAGTTCAGAATCACTAGATGGGAGCCCTCGTGTTGGCATTCTGAGTACGCTTGGTCCCAGGTCATGGCCATTTTGGATATCTTGTAACAGCTTCCAACTGTGGCATTGTATTCATAATCTGAGGAAAAAAGGCAGCACTTTTATTATGAACTAGCTTTTGCCTGCGGCTTCGCCCACACTGATTTCGTTTGCTTTTCCGGGATAAAATATAATAAATATAAACCATAAACTATCACTATGCAAAAAATCACGTCGATCCGTTGTTCCGTTGCTGTGTGAAAAGACAAACCAACAAACACACTTTCGCATTTATAATAGGGGTACGGATTCGTAGACAGTTTAGAAATGGTTACATTTTTCGTTATGTTTTAGTGATAATATGTTTAAAACTATTTCATAAAAAGCTAACTCCTGATTCAATGGGTTAAATACAAAATTGGAAAGTAAACCTCGACCAGGCCGCCTTAGAAGGACGTATGCTGACCTAATTGGCGACATACTGGAAGAAGGGCCTTGTCAAAAGTACCCGGTTTTATGAGTAGATTGATAGATGTGGAAGAGGTGTGTCTGGGTCGTAGCAGATGGAACTCTGTAGTCTCTGCCTACCCTTCTGGGAGACAAGCTTGAGTACATGTATGTATGTAAATACAAAAATATGTAACGCCTTTTTACCTAGAAAGATATCAGAATGAGCCCGTCTCCTACATGAAGATTTTTATAAAAATCAATTGGGTTTAAAAATCTAAAAATAGTAGTAAAATAGTTTTTTCTATATCTCAAAAAATTACAAAGTTATTGGCAATCAAAGTGAGCTTAATGGCTTGTATCGTGACGTCGGTGTCGTCACGATTTCATTCTAAAAGTGATAAATAGCTATCGCTAACTTCGGTAATAATAGGGAAAATTCAAAAAGTTTGGTGCTTTGCTATAATTAACTAATCAGCTGTTAGTACAAAAACTATACTGATATTTCACTACAAAAAACGCGTCTATTGTCTCATTGCTAAAGGAGTATTTATATCAAAACTCGAAAAAAAAAAAAAGAATGTACCAAACCTTTTCCATAAACGTCGCACTCAGAGTTGAATGATGCATCTTCAGCTTTCAGTTTGCATATGAATGGTAGTTTACGCATTACAAACATTGCGATTATGTCTCCATATCTTGTCAATGCATCATGCAGAGGAGGTTCAAAGTATGAGTAAGGATCTTCTGTTACATATTCTTCGGTAGTTGCTATAAAAAAATTACTAAGTTATTTTTGGCAAATAGATTATACCAACCAAACAATATCAAAACACCAGCCAAGTGCGAGTCGAACTCGCACACAAAGAGTTCCGTACTCATAATACATACAACATAAAGAGTTCAATACGGGTACGGAACCCTAAAAACATGGTAAATAATTCCACTTACAGTTATGAACAGGTAAGGGATCGGATAATCAGATCGATAAATACCTAAAGTTGGGAAAATCCTTTAAAAAATTTGTAGGTGTAGAGTGAAGCATTGTGTTACAGTGATAATGATATTTGTCATGATAGTAGTTTATAATTTAATTAAGTACCTAGTATCATTTCCTAATTTATGATTTCTCTAAGGAGTTAACATTAATTAATTATAAATACGCCGTTAAACCTCGTTAAACAATGGAAAAAAAGTATAACATCTATGGTACACAGGAAAGGCTGCAGGTTAGCCAACCATTGCAAACAAATAAAAAAAAAATAATAATAATAAAGCCCTAGGGCAAAATAGTCGACTTTCTGTTCGGTTTTGATGCATAAAAAGTGGGCCTTTACGAGCACATGCATTGAAAAGATATATATGTGTTTATTTTTTTCATTACCCTGAATTCCTGCTGTCTTGTATTTTCTTATCCCTTAGTTAAAGTAGATATAAGTTTTGTATAAGTATAAGTTTTATTTTTAAAAAAAGACATGATCTTGCTAAGTTTCTTGCCTTCTCTTGTTTTTCTTCTAAGCAAGACTAATCGAATGGGCGGAGGTATTCATGTATTTATATATGTAACCTATTATATATAGGATGGTATGTAGTATATAGGATGGGATTTGGTCGGCCGCATGGATTCGTGCTGGGGGCTCGGTTGGTGATCATCATTGGAACAAGGTCCCTGGCCGGGTCTTTGGTATGGGTTCGGGCGGTGGATTGCATTTCACCTTGTATAATACATATTTTACCTATCATTTTAATCGTATATAAATTGCTACATAAATTAAATAAACCTTTAATCTAGTTCGTGCACATTTATTATTTTATTACATATATTTTTATAAGATTAAATTTTGACTTGTGAAACGTGTATTATATAAACCTACTTTGCAAAATAAACTATTTGAATTTTGAAATTTTAAATATGAATTTTGTCGGCTTCTTAAAATATTATTTATTTTGATAGTAAAAATTACGGAATTGCTTAAAACGTTACAATGTTGTACCTAATACTTAATAGATGTTAACGTAAATGTACATTATTGAGGAATTGTATACATTTCCTAGGAAATTTATAAAATGCCTAGCTGATTTATCTATTTATTTTATTTTTGATCGGCCTTCTATTTTGCCTTCTGGAACCCAATTCCGGAGGTATGGAGATGATCTCCACGGTCGAAATATCTGGCGAGAAAGTGCTTATCTCCGTCGAAAAATAAAAAATGCTATTCTAACGATCTCCATCCGTAGATTTTTCGATCGCAAATCAGCGAGATGTCTCGACTGGTCATAAGCTGGGGAGATAGACATCTCCGTTGCAGTAACTGCCAAATTATACATTTTGACGGCTTTTGTGTGGTTATTTTTGATAAAATTTGACTCGGCTACGTTTTATGGACTTTTATAAGCAGGTCCCTGTAATTTTGATGACTTTTGGCTACCCATTGTGAATTTCCTACAACCGATTGGATACCCACAAACGATTATTATGAATTCATGGCCCAGAGCTAGTTTACAGAAGCTGAGGCTGCTGAAAGTAGAAGAAAATATCAGACTTCAAGGTGGAAGTACACTATTAGGAAATCACACATAACAGCTAGCAATTTTCAGTGTATCATTGTAGTGTAGAGATTAATAAAAACAAGTTACAAAAATCATGTCACCGAAGCATTTTCACTCTAAAGCTACTATGCATGGAAAGATACAGGAGCCCTTTGCTATCAAACGATTTGAAGAAATGTTTACCATAAGAAGTGTAGTTAAGTGGGGCATATTTCTATTGGAAACTCACCCATTTCTTGGTGCTTCAGCAGATGGTATTTTAGGTGCCAATGGTGCATTGGAAGTGAAATGTCCATATAGTGCTAAATATCGAGAGATAAACCCTACAAATGTTCCATTTTTTGGATATGTGGATGGAGAAATTACATTAAAGAAAATTCATCCACATTACAGGCAAATACAGAGTAAACTATTTTGTACCAAACGTGCCAAACGGCAATATTGTACATTATTGGGTGTATACACTTTCACATTTGGCTGTAATTAAGATAAAAAGAAATGATAAATTTATTGAGGCCATGGTGGATACTGTTGAGTGCTTTTTATAATCATTATTTTAGATACATATTTGTTTAAAAATTATGACATAATCAATTAAAATTGAACCACAATACAGTGCTTTACTTATTTATTTATTAATGTTAACTATAGCTTCTCTAAAATTACAGCACAAGACACAAACAAAAAATGTTTTACTTGCTAAATATATATAGGTAACTATGGCTAAGGTCACTCTAAAAAATATGCTAAAATATTCTTGATCGTACGTATAATGTGTTTGCTTAGATTTGTTAAATGAAACACGTATTATTTTTACTAAAAAAATAAAAATAAGACAATCAGTTATATTCAAAATGAATCGGTAAAAACGGAACGTCTCTAAGACGAAATTATCTTCTCCGTTGCTAATCCTTCTCCATGGTCTACAAGAATAGGGTTTTTTCGTAGTGTGGAGATTTCAATCGGACATTGATGCGGAGATTTGAAACGGAGATTCATCTCCATAGTCGGGATATTTCGTCCGAGCCCGGAATTGAGGCCCTGCTCTGTTCGGCCCAAATGAGCTTGGCAATTTTTAAATTTCTATTCTTTAATTTATTTATTTACTTTTATAAAGTTACTGAATGTCTTTATTCCAATTAACTTTACATAAACAATTAGAGTTCAAATTCAAATTCAAAATTCAATACAAATATACAAGAATACAAATATTTCGTTAAAACTCGAAAGAGAGGGTCGCGTGGGGTCGCGAGGTGACGGTTATTGGGTGGGTGGAAATGTATAATTTCTTTGAGTTTATATACGAGTACATAACTGACCTATATTTATAGATGTCACTGCTCTATGGTAATTGTCTGATTGACAAATGGTTTTGGTATTGTAAACAAGAATGTCAAAAAATATAGTATAGAATTCGTTCGTACGGTATTGGGTATTTTTATTTTTCAACCTTACCGAGGTCTACTGTACGGACATTTTACAGATAGTGAAATTTTAAAACAATTTACTTAGAATATTCATAACGCACAAAAATTCCCTATATTGTAGGGTAAATGTTAAAAAGCAAAACGTCTCAACCAATAAAACAAGTCAGTTGGCCTGAATATAAAATTATGGTATTTTTACGTAGTATTGTTCCATTACGATACTACATATTACATGTCATGAAAATATGGTACAAATAGTATAATTGTGCTACAAAATCCAAACCCTGGTCGCGCGCGCGGGCGGCGGGGTGAACGAGGGCTCAGAAACCCGAGCATGGCCGACATTTCCTGACGGTTCTCGAGCTAATGGGCCGCTACACCTTTTATTTTATTTATTTATTTATATTTCCGGTAACATATAGATTAGGTATTACATTACCGTAATGTTTGAAATGATTCCGTAATTCCGGGATTTTTACTATCAAAATAGAAGCCGAGTCCACACCTACAAACATTCTCAGTTTTTCCAACTTTAGATATATATCGATCCGAATATCCGATCCCTGGTTATAAATGACCAACTTAACTTGATACTTACGATTTATTAAAATTGGGAATTGATTATATAAAGTGCAATAACTTTATTTCGCGTCGAATTAGAAGCCTGATTTTTTACAACACCGCAGGGCCGTAGATTTCTGTAAGAGGTACTCGTATCAGTTTCAACCTGATATCTCATACGAAGCTTGAGAAAAAGATCAGTTTCAACTTGATATCTCATACAAGGCTTGAGAAACATAGTCGTGACCACAGTATTGTTCTGTGGCCGTGACAGGCAAACAGACAGACGGGCAACAAAGTGATCCTATAAAGGTTCCGTATTTTCATTTTGAGGTACAGAACCCTAAAAATCACTTAAACATAAAACTGATGGTGATGAGAAGAGTGACAGAAAATCTATTTATAAAATAAATAGATATGACACTCAAGGACCTTTTTAGAGGAACGCAAAAAAAATGGGAAATTTCTCACGCGTTTCTTTTTCTTTTTAATCAAAATTATTCAAAATATTTCCAAAACAAAAGCGAGAAAAATAAAAAATATTATCCTAAAAATACAATATGGGCATCAAATTTATTTCATTTTTCATTCTCTCTAATTTTTCACTCGTTTTAAACGGGAGATTTTTTTTTAGGTTTACCTTAAATGATGATGATGATGGTGGAAGAGGATATCAGAGCTCATGGTCCTTACCAAGGAACTTTCAGACGATGCGGGATGTGTATAGTATCGTAGCTTTTTGCAGGAAAGATTAGGTAGCTCGATGCATATCTAAAACTTTGAAGCTGGTGTGCAGTGTATCAGGGAAGACTCCTGTTGATCACCTATCTTTACGGTTTGTATGTGCCATTGAGATTTGATCTCTATGGCAAGGTCAGTGTACTTTGTAGTTTTCTCGGTGTGTGTTGGTGTGAGATTTTATGTGTGTTTGGAATTTTCATGCACACGGGGATGGCGCGACACAAATTTTATTCGAGAACCTCTGTCGCCACTTTTTGGAATAACGTAGTATTACATAGTTCGTAAACATACGCGACGCACACATAGATTCACCCGTCTCTATACAGCCAAAATAACACCGTATTTCTATGAAGCTTAGATGTGAAATACCAAATACATCACGGCACTGTGCCAATGTGTGTAAAGAGCCATGACCAGCGGCCGCACAATTACAAGGTCCGTGTTGATAATGTTTGAAAAAATATACATTGCGGCGTTAATATTCTAACTCAATGTGTGACACTCTTTATAACCTGCAATGGATAAAATATTGTCTAATTTTAACGCTACTCGCTACAACGCTAAATATTTCATGGTAAGGTTGACATTTTATTTACCGCGAGGTTTATTCTGTAAATATCACAGTAAACACATGTTTAAATTACTTACGAGTGAAATTAAATTCCTTTGGGTGTCTTATTTGCGTTATTGGAAGAGTTAGAACAATTTGGCACGTTGCAATACACCATTTTTACAATATTATTTATATAATTTATAATTTGTTCTAGCGTGTTCGGTTGAGAAATGAGAGGCCTGCGGCTTATGTCTTGACGTATTGATCAAATCGGTGAGTCGCAGTCACGGCTTTCATGGCCTTTCTATTCCTATTAATATTTCTGTGGCCATGCATGTTACAAGGTATATTATTTTATTATTTTTGTTGTGAAGTATTGTGTCGTGTTATTGTAATGTATTGTTTTGTCAGTGATGATAGTCCTCTCCCAGGACAGTTTGTAATCTGCCGAGTCCTACACAGTTTGCGGTGTATGCTGTTTTTTGCATGATGAATTGTGCAAGAATGCAAGGTATTGATGTATGATGGCAGCGACCTGATCATGACGATGTTTGTAGTCTGTTTGTGCGATTGTGCCGTATAGTTTCGTTATTATTACTACTCGATTAAAATTGTTAGTACTGCATAAATCAAAAACTTTTATAACGATGGAAAAAATATTACTTTTAAATACTTAAACAAATGCCGCGAAAAATTCGAGTAACTACACAATTTTTTTTTCGTTCGTCTGATTATTTCTCGTGTAGTTTGTGATTCAACTATACTTACAGCATCTTGTAAATACGAGTAAAACACATTCTTGGTAACTGTTCTACTTTTATATGTATATTACACTTACGACCGGTTTCGTTATAATAACATCGTCAGGCTTTTAGATATAGCTACGAATCATGAGATGGAATATTTCGTCTTTGTTTACATTTGTGATGTGATGACAAAGTTTGATAAATAATCAGAAATAATGACAAAGTTTGTCATCACATCACAAATGTAAACAAAGACGAAATATTCCATCTCATGAGTCGTAGCCCTATCTAAAAGCCTGACGATGTTATTATAACGAAACCGGTCGCTAGTGTAATATACATATAAAAGTGGAACAGTTACCAAGAATGTGTTTTATTTACAAGATGTTTCAAATGTTCCATCAAGAACCAACAACGACAAGTAGGTATCAATTTTATTTTATACTTACAGCCACCGTTAAGCTGCTCTTCTTTTGTTGATTCTTCTTGCCCAATCCACGCCGTGTCGCCATAATACGAATAACTGTTGAACATATGTTGAAACTGCGTCAGATCCCGCTGTGATTCAGGAACCATTAGTTCTGCACCTTCATTATTGCACGTCTGCCTTGCATCTTCATAATTTTTTAATTGTATATGTAGTTTGTAGAAAGCATCTGTCTCTCTATTATATTGGTAGTCGGTTCTGTATTGCTTGCTTTTACTTGGTAGTTCTAAAGCAAATATAACACCTACAAATGGAAAAAAACCGTCTTAATGAATTAATGTAAAAATCAGTTGTAATCTAAATATAAAGTTGTTTTTAGGGTTCCGTAGTACCTAAAAAGTACAAAAGGAACCTTTATGGTGAGACTCCGTTGTCCGTCCATCCGTCCGTATATCACAGCCTCATAACTTTAGCACCGTTAAAGATACAGACATGAAATTTAGCACAAAAATAGCATTAATTTGCCAACATATCACGGTGTAAAAAAATATGAAAAATTTGAAATTGTTAAAAATATTTCCAAAATAAAAGTGAGAAAAATTAAAAATATTATCTTAAAAATACAAAAAGTTTATTGTAAAAATATAAACTTTTACTATATTATATATTATATATAATAACTTATATTAAAACAATGCAAACTAAACCAGCGCGGGCGAAGCCGCGGGCAAAAGCTAGTAACCGATAAACACCACGAAATGTTTATTATAATTCCTAGCAATAATTATGAATTCAATATTCTTAAAATATTTCAGTCTGTCAGTCTTATACTGTCTGTTACGTATCCAAAATTAAAAAAACTAGGACTCGTTCCACTTGCAGTTATGAGAGACCAACTTAACTTAACACTCAAGATCAATAAAACTCTATGTACTCGTATCTTAATGTCTAATTAGACTTAATTAAGTCTTAATTAGACTTAATAAATTATTAAATGTTGGTGATTTTCTGACTTTTTTTTTACGTTTTCTATAAGATCTACTTGTGAGCGGAATTTAAGTTTGTGTTTGATACCCCATATGGGAAAAGCCCTCAGTGCGAGAGGGACGGATTCGTGAAAAAGTAGCAGAAAGTCGGTTTTTAGGGTTCCGTAGTCAACAACAAGGAACCCTTATAGTTTCGCCATGTCCGTCTGTCTGTCTGTCTGTCTGTCTGTCTGTCCGCGGCTTAGCTTAGAGACTATTAGTACTAAAAAGCTGTAATTTGGCATGGGTATACATATTTAACAAGCCGATAAAGTGGTTCATTAAAATTTTGAAAAAGTTTTGTTTTGGGTACCTCCCCTACACGTAAAGTGGGGATGATTGTTTTTTCTCGTCTATCCCCTAGTGTGGGGTGTTGTTGGATAGGTAATTAAAATATTGGGGGTGTGAGAAAACCATTTTTCGATCCAGGGTTCCGTTTGCGAAATATTAAGCATAAAAGTGTAAATTTTTGTTAGAGTCAAGTGAAGACGTGAAAAAAATCACGACAGTAGTATACATAACGAAATTAAAAGGAAAACTATCACAGCTAAGTAGGCTTTACAAGTTAACGAGTACAGATCGCGCCAAATTTTTAGTCCCTTCTAAACACGGGGCGATTAGCATCAGTAGGAACAAAATGTATGGGCCTTCTTGGGAAGAGCAACTTCCGAACGTACTAGAAGTTTGGCGCGATCTGTATTAGTCGACAAACTTATAAAATGTACTTGGACAAGAAGTCCGCATATTGGGCAGGGCAACTACACTGCGCGTGACCCGACACGCACTTGGCCGGTTTTTATTATTAAAACATGTACTAAAGTTGCTATCAAAATTTGGTTTAATCAAGTCCTAGATACTGTTAAAACCCATCTTATAAAATATAATTGCAGTCCATATGTCATTCCAAATTTTCAGACCAGGAGAATTGGTGTCGAAAAAGACCCCATTTCAATAAATATTTGTATCGAGCCGAATTGCTACAATCGCGTTTCTGTTTAACAGATCCCTAGAAAAATATTCCAAAAATAATATACTATTTTATGAAAATAATACATTATTTACAGAAGTAGATATGCAAGTTCTAAAAGTGTCGATTTTTTTTTCGTAGCGCCTTAAGAGTCGGAGTTCCGAGATTGGGCAAAACAGGATTCGGGGTTATGTCTTTTTAAGATAGTAAAATATTAATTTCTGAACAAAATAAATACCACTTGTTACCTTACAAGATGACGTACAGGTTCATTAAAAAAAATCTTGGCACTAATGTATAGTAACTTCAGAAAAAAAAACAGGATTTTCAAGTTTAGGTTACACCCGTAGCGCTGCAATGATATTCAAGAGATTTTCTTGAAATTCCTGTTTTTTTTCTGAAGTTACTTGTAGTGCTCTATGACCTTAAGCCATAGAGACATTCTTCATAACTTCACTTTGACTTTGACTTGGATTTTTGGAAAATAAACAATAATGCTAAAAGGTATTTTATCTTCGTAATTAACTGTTTCCACATTACTATACATTATTGCCGTGATTTTTTTAATGAACCTGCACTTCATCTTGTAAGGTAACGGGTGGTATTTATTTTGTTCAGAAATTTGAATTTTTACCGTCTTAAAAAGCCATAACCCCGAACCCCGAATCTCGGAACACCGACCCTTAAGAACCTAGCCCGTACTGATATTTCACTACGGGAGACACAATCATTATTGGGCAATGGGCATTTTAAATTATTTTCAGGTGCTATATATTCATAAAACATAGTACTTTTAAATAAAACATTATATTCATAATAATTTTAATAGCGATAATGCAATTGTACTTACATAAATATAATGACAAAATCAAAGATACACTTCTGTACATTTTTGTTATTTTTGAAAATAAGTTTATTAGTTGTCAGTGTTAAGTTTAAACTGATTAGTGATACTAGATATTCTCTCTAATATACGTGAGATCTTATCAACCCCTTGACCTACGATAGGTTATCAAGCACATGACCTACGCATAATAGTTTATATTCTCTGGAATTGGCGTATATATGGGGAGAGAAGGCAGGGGGGTTCGTTAGTTATGGCAACCAACTCATTTGGTTAATAATTTAAGTAGTTAAGGGCCTGTTTCACCACTTCCAGATAAGTGCCTGATAGTTATATGTGACATATAACGCATACAAAATGTGTTCCATTTTTAATCTTATCTTCTGGATATCACTTATCTGGAAGTGGTGAAACAGGCCCTAAGTAAAGTAAAAGTAAAAATTTATTTATTACATAAAGCATATAACAAATTATTCTTATATAGATTAAAAAACATATATACAAAAGTAAGTCTTAACTAATAAGGATAGCCGTTGGCATCTATGCTAGTGTGTAGCACTGTACAATAGATACCAGCGTCTTCCGACATTCACTTTTATTTAATAACATTTTTTTTTTCTAGGCTTAGCTCATAGGTTATAAGCATAAGGATAAACAATTTTGAAATCTTAGGAACCAAACAAATTAAAATGAAAGAATTGCCTATTTAAGTAATTTAATATTACAATGGAAGTGGTATTAAAATTAATAAGGTTGGGTTAGAATTTGGGGAGAAATGATTTACTGGAGTTTTGGGAGTAGGTATGTGAATAGTAAATAATATTATGCTTATGTGACAGATTTGAGCAAATCTTCCGTGTCTTTTGTAAGTCATATCAAGAAGCCACTTTGACATAACGGATTTGCAGAGATGAAGTTTTTTTGGGTAGATATTGAGAACATTATTTATTCTATTATACAGGTGACAGCTGATACATATAATAATAAATAATAATAATAATACATTCTTTATTTACCAGACAAAAGTCCAAAATTACAATTAAATTATAAGTTAAGATTACAGGAATTACATTCAATTAAATAATATAAGATTAGATTTAAACATGATCAATAACACGAACAAAAATACGACCAAAAACACGAACAACAATTATTTTTTACAAATTAGGAAGCAAAGCTTATGTGGTACTTTCACCATAGTTTGTGGAGCGGGCTTGCTTGCCATTCTCTCACTGCACCAATAATGGCGTTCTTAGATGCACATATCAAAGCACGCGTCCCCGCAGAACGCTGACGCAAGAGTGCGCTCATATACTCGTATGTAATGTCGGGAGGTAAGTGCAAGTCTGTGTGAAGGTATTCGACAAACGAATTCATTGCGTCGTGTTTCTTCAAAGAACTTAGTATTGAAAAGGATAGAGCAGTGCTTAGGCAGGGTGGTGCGAAAAACAAAAAGCTGTCTCATGGTAAGTACTTGCACTTCTTTGTACAAAAGGGTTGTTCCAAAACGGTAAGGTATGTTGGTCATTACCTTGAGAACAGCCCTCTGTGCTCGCTCCAAACGAAGCATAGATGTGGCATAGCCAGACCGTGATGCAGTACGAAAGGACAGATTGAGCTAGGGCATAGCACACAGTTTCAAGTATTCTAAAACCTGCAGATGACCTCAGTTTCTTAGAAATGAAAATGAATCTGAGTTTTTAGAAATGCATTGTATTTTTCGAGTTATTTTAGTAAATTTTTGATAAAACACAGTTCTAGTACGTAGACTCCAGGGTTCAGTTAATAAGACTCAAGTGAACAAGTTCTTTTTGTTCCTTTGAGGTTTTGTTGTGTTATTTCTAAATGTATGTAAATATTTTTCATTAAAAATAATCAATTTATTTAAAGATAAAAAACAATTTGAGTTTAAAACTAAATAATCCTATAAAATACGAAAAACAAACTAAAATTCTAAAAATAGATATATTACAAACTAAACTAAATAAAAATAAATTTACACTAAATAAAATATTTTGTTAAAGTCATCGCTATCACTGGGCAGGGTGCCCAAGACATTATTAGATTATTACATCATTTGTAATAATGTAATAATGGCTTTGTATTAATTTTTAAATAAATTTTTAGTTGATTGATTCGATTTGTTCACCAACCTTACACTTGAGCTCAAAAACAGCAAATTTTATAATCGTTAAGAGTATGACATAGCCAAAACAAAAACCAGTTCCGGGCGTGGCTTATTCTATTTTACGATAGCGCGCGGGGGGAAATTCGTCCCGGTCTCTAAGCTCGCGTCACCATAGCAAAAATACGAATAGAGTGGACGAGGCAGGGTCAAACGTAATACGTATTTTATTTTATCTAATTTATTAATGTATTTCGATCATCATCACACGGCATTGATCCTACTTGCTATCACGTCGGGACGTAAATTTATTATGGTCGGCTAAAAGTGGTTTTTTGAGTATTTGATTTATCAGTTGACCCTCGGAACATTTCAGACACTCCTTTAGAGATACATAATAATATTGTGACGGTTAATTGTCACCATTACCCATTCTTTAAATATTTTTCGCCCGTTGAGCTGGTTTTACACTTGCGGGAAAATAAATTGGACCAAAAATTTCTTTACAAAAAATTTTTACTAAAGTTGTTATTACAAAAAGGGTAAACTAACAAATATTCTCAGAAGGAATGCACCACGTCACTATCTCTCTCACTGTAGCCTATATCAATTATGCCTCTCTCATTCAACCACGTTTAACTGCGTTACTATCTCATTCCAACTCATTTTAAATAGCGTCACTATTTATCTCACTCTAACGCGTGTTAAATGGCATTTCTAATGAACGTCAAATATTTTTACTGCCCGCCACTCTTTCATTCTAAATTCTAATTATTTTAAAAAATACGCAGCTCCTTTGGTAGTAAAATAGCAATAACTTTTTTTTCAAAAGTAATACACAGAAATTGCCAGACCATTTGAAAAACAATATTTGATGAGCCGTTATTTAAGACAATTTGCAAAACTAACATAGGACATTTTTTTTCAGGGTGTGGTATCGAACTAACCTAATTACAAAAAATTGCTCATAAATTGGAATTTTATTTTTCTTCCTGATGTAACAGCATTTCAAGGTTTATTTTTGACTTTATCAATAGCATGACTATTCAGAGTTGCGCAACAAAAATTTTATTCTTAGAATTTAGAACTGGTTAGCTTTGACTCTCAAAAATCTATTCGAATTTATAAAAGTACCATCAACTCGAAGACTATCTATTTTTTGCTGAGGTCATAATTTGATATTCTGGTCAGTCATGAGCTGGCCTACCAGCCTTCTAAGGGAAAGCGTTGACTTTTGGGACACCTGTTTACCCTTGGGATAAATCGCCAAGTGTTTAAAATATAGAAATTTATTTGTATCATAGTTTGAAATGTTCAGGTCCCTTTACGCAAAATGAAAAAACAAAACTCTTTTAAGATTAATTTGTTGTCCCTATGTTTGTCTGTTTGTCCGTTTGTCTAGGCAATTTTTCTGGGTAAAATCAATAAATGCTAATATTTACAGCCCTGTAAAATATACATATTATAACGTTTTTATGGACTTTTGTTTAACTTTTTCATACAAATTTTCTCCTTATGAAAATATAGAGATCAACACTTCACATAAAATTTTGCATTTGAAAGAAAGCACAGAAAGGAACTGTAGAACAAATAATGTAAAAAATATAAAACCATATCTTTCTATTCTAAAGGGATTAATAATTTACTGTTTGTTCAATGTGGCGATAGCTTTGTTTATTTTTTTTTTATACAAGTTTAAATATTTTCATACAAGGTTTTCCTTAAGGGCTATTTCTCCGAATTCGTAACAAAATATTAAGAAATAATTATAACGGTAAAGTACAACTTTTAGCTAAGACAATTTATTGTTAAAAGTTTGCTAAATGCATAAACATATTTTAATGATATTATGGTATCTTCAAAATAATTGGGTTTTCCATAAGCGTGATATCAGATTATTTAAGAAATTTACGGCTGGTATCACGACGACGGATAAGCCAATTATTTTATTACTATTGTAATATAATTAAAAATATGTTAATGCATACAGCAGACTTTTAACTATAAGTAGTATTTTTATTTATTGAAATTGTATTTCTCATCAAGAAGTGCAAGATGACAAGATATTCAAAATAAGTTAATTGAATTTGTGAAATGGTTTCAGGTCAAAACAGTTTTCCATGAAACGGTAATTGTTTATACTTAGCAAAGTGTGTAAACTTAGTCATCTTAACATGAACGACGCCTGTATTTCTCTCTTTTTTATTTCCAGTATAGATAAAAATATACAAACTTGTTAAACTTTGTGTAAATACGAGGCAATATTGACGATATCCTGACAGCTATTATGATGGTGTTTTATCAAATTTTGCTTTTTGGGCTGTATAGAGACGTAGTTAGATGTCACTAGAATATACTCATGAAAAAAGATATAAAGAAAATAAGCTGTAGACTTCACATTCGGTTTATACCTATTGTATGAATTTTAAGAAAAATACAGGGGTAAAGGGACCTCTTAAGGAAAACCTTGTATTAAACTATTTGTTACCTTAGTAAAAAATAATTCAAGGAAAAAAATAAACAAAGCTATCGCCACATTGAACAGTAGATAATTAATCCCTTTAGAATAGAACAACATGGTTTTCATATTTTTTACATTATTTGTTCAACAATTCCTTTCTGTGTTGACTTTTAAATGCAAAATATTATCTCAAGTGTTCATCCCTACATGTTCCTAGTGAGAAAATTTGTATGAAAAACGTAAAAAAAAAACGTAAAAACCTAAAACGTAATATAAATAAAAACGTCAAAAGTATGTTTTTACAGCTCTATAGAGGGCCGTTTATATTGGTATTTATTAATTTTACCCAGAAAAAATTGTCTAGACAAACGGACAGACAGACAAACATAGGGATAACAAATTAATTCTAAAAGAGTTTCATTGTTTTCATTTTGCGTAACAGAACCTGTACGATCACCGATCGCGGGGTTGATAAATGATAAGTTTTGATAGTTTTACGAATTTATTGGACAAACACACGTAAGTATAATTGATATTGATGAATGATTGATGAGTACACGCGGTATGGACGGTGACCGATTGTGAACTGATGAAATTAGGGCGATGATCGACGACGGCTAAGTAAACAGCCAACGCAGCAGAATGTGCGGCTTGCCCGTACATGCTCCCGGGGGAAAACAAAACAAATTATATTATTGATACGAAGATAATGATATGATAAAATGAGAGGTGAGGTGCTTTACAAAGTGATAAAACATTTTCTTTTTATATGTAATGCTAGTGTCTCTAAAACAGTGTCCATTGTTCGGATTTATTATAAAATGACAATATACACTAAACACAATTTTCTGCGCTAGAGAACCTTGCTTTAAAAACAGGTGACGTGCTCGCATCAAATTTACGCACACTTGCACTCGCCCAATGAGGAAGAGTCACGATTTTTGTTAAGTATGTAGATCGATGACAGTAAAAAAAACATGACTTATGGTGAAAAAAATATCCAAATCGGACAAGAAATGTCGAAAGTACAGCAATTTTACTGTAGCAGTTCAAATAACGCCCGCCAGTACCAGCCGCGAGCGCGTGACGTCATCCCACACATACCCGGGGCGCGACCCCGCACGCGCTCTTCAGTTCTGTAGGTGTACTCTGTTTCCCGCGCAGTTCTTGAGCTGTGCTTGTCACGGTCGCTTTGTTATAGATTTATTGTTGTGTATCAATATCCTTAAAAATGTCTTACAAATATTGTGTCGTGCCAAAGTGCAAGAGTACAAGTAGTAGTACGCCCGACAAACTATTTTTTCATGTTCCAACAGACAAAAAAGCTAGAAAAAAGTGGTGTAGTGTTATGAAGAGAGATCCTTTATCAAGCAAAAGTACTCATTACTGTTGCGAAGATCATTTCGACGTAAGTACCTTTCCTACGTTATACCTTATACTTGACGTATACCTATTTCCTCGTATTATTGAGTAAATGTCACCTATTTTATCGATCAATGGAATCAAAAACCTTAAAACTTAATCCTTTTATGTCATATTGTCTCAACCTTAACACAATCGTATGAGGTAATAACAATAAACAATAATCAACGTAGGTATGATATTTGTAGTCCGGGAGACTACCGCATTTTTATCTACGATAATGAATACCTATCAACAATAGGTAATGATTCGAATTTTAATTTCTTTGCTGTAGGACCTATTTTTTGGATCTGCTTTTCTCAGTAAGTAAAGTATTATTTAAAAATAAAATAAAGAATCTTTAATCTGTTTTTACTTTTTACAGGTCGAAAATGACATGGAAAATTATATAAGGTACCGATTGATGGGTGGTCAACTAAGACTAAAAAAAGGAGTTCTGCCGCATAAATTTGACTGCCAAAGAAAGGATAACGCTGTTGTAGAACGGACTGGATATAAAAAAAGACAGCAGATTGAGTACTTTGAAAGAGTGCTCCGGAAGTTGGTCATGAAAACCTAATAACACAAGAAGAGTTCGTGGCGTGTGAAACGATTGATTTTAATTCAAATGATACAGAGGCTATAAACCCGCTTGAAGAAGATAATGCGGCAAATCTACACAATGATCCTAAATATAAATCACTCGCAGTGCAAGTTAATATAAAGCCAAAAGTTCGAAGCAAGGGCATTAATACTGACGCCGGTTTTGACCGGGTTGAAGAGTTTGCTCTTAAAATAAAAACGGTGAAACCAAAAGAACATCGTCGGGATCATCATCGGGAACCAATGCATGATAGCTTCACATCTTACTCTAATACCTCATCAGTTTCTGCGAGCCTAAGTGGATTCAGTGTAAATACTGACGCCTGTGAAATGAAACGACAAGTAGATACTGAGTTATTTAAGGAACACATGCAAAAAGGAACTTTAATGTCTATATCTAGAGAACCTAAGCTTTTTCTCGGATTACCATCGCAAGTGTATTTCTGTTTAGAATATTTGAGTGAATCTACTGAGAGACCTCTGATGGATGTATTATTGAGCTTGAAAAAACTGAGATGGCGTGAACCGAATTCCGTGCTTGCTGTTCAATTTGGAGTTTCGGAATCTACAGTCGCCAGACATTTCAAAGAAACAATACCTAAGGTTGCTCAATGCATGGAGAAACTGATTTTTATTCCTCCTCGCGACGATATTCGCTCAAATCTTCCGATACCTTTTAGAAGGCGTTATTCAACAGTCGTCAGCATCATAGATTGTTTAGAAATTCAAATCGAGAAACCTAGCTCAGCAGTACATCAGGCGCTGACGTGGTCACAATATAAAAATGCGAATACTATAAAATATCTAATATCGATAACACCTAATGGACTTATAAACTTCATATCCGAAGGTTATGGAGGAAGGACATCGGACGCCCTTATCTTTGAAGACTGCGGTTTTCTTCAGATGTTATCCCCCGGTGACGTAGTGATGGCTGATAGGGGATTTAAGAATATAGCTCATTTACTTGAACGTCAAGGTTGCAAACTTTTAAGGCCTCCTAGCGTTGATTCGGGATCAAAACTAAGTAAAGAAGAAGTTTTAGAAACTAAAAGAATAGCGGCCCTTCGAGTACACGTCGAGAGAAGTATAGGGCGTTTAAGGGAGTTTGAAATGATTGCACCTCATGCATGTGTTGACATTGATTATGTTAGAATATTAGACTATGTTGTGACATCTGCTTGTGGAGTAGTTAATCTTCAAGAATGCTTATTTAGAAACCAAGTTTAAAATAAAACAATATTTATATCTTAAGCCATCTGTTTATTTTTATACCTTAACCTAAGTTTTGACCAATTTAGGAAAGACTGAGTGTTTCCAAAAACTTGTTGACTTTTCCAAAAGATCTTTGCAGTAAATTTCATCAAAATCTTCTTCAAAGATTTCTACTTCTTTGTTAGCTTCAAAATTCTTATCAGCAACACAAAAAAGCCCTTTAGTTTTGTTGCAAAAAAACATTTGCAGCTGGATTTGACCTTTTGATTTGTTTGTGAGACGATTATTTTTAATAAAGCTTTCTTTGCCTTGTGTGGTCATGGGACATTTTATTTCTATGACATATTCTTGTGTTAAGCCATCAGGAGATGCACCTAAAATAGGCCAATCACTTTTCAAAAACAGCCCACCATTTTCGATTACAAATTTTCTCAATTTTGCTACTTTTGCCCTAACATCAGGTTCCAGTACTTTGCCTCTTCGCATTGCAGGAGTTTCTGGTATGGTTGCACCGAATATTTGCTCAACTAATGAACCATCAGGGGTTTTGCAATGGGCGGCGTCGTGTATTTTTGACGCGGTTATTCTGCAATATCGCATCTCATGCCATAAAGGAGACTGAGCTTGAGATAGAGTTTCTTGTTCTATTTTTGAACACTTTTCTGGTGTTTGTTTTGTTGTACAATAATCGATGAAGCCTTGTGCACTGTTCGTGTCGTTACCTTCTTTTTTATAATCATTTATCAAGTTATGCAATGATAATTTCGTAAGTTCATTCTGTGTAACGTAACTTGTTAACTGAATCCTAATAGAATTTAACTGTATATTGTGCACCAGTTTGTTAAAAAATTGTTCACTTCTTACATTAGCGTTATCGTCAATATCTCCAGCGCTGGAACCGATATCTTTGGCTTTTATAAATTTCAAGGTTGTGCCCACTGTGGCCAGTTTTGGTTTGGCCCAATAACATTTTTTTTCAGTTGGAGAAGGCTCTTCACTGCGTCTGTGTATCCACATAAGAAATGCTACACTATGTTTGCAACCTCCTTTTTGAGCAGCACAATCATGACAAGTAACATCAATAATAGTTTTATCATTTTCTTCACATTTGAGAGTGCAGCTATAACCTTTAGTTTTTACTTTATGCTCCGGTGTTATTCTTGCCTTTACTGTGCACACATTTCCATTTCTTTGGACTTGGACATACTCTACGGCATCGTCGCCATATGACTCTCGTACAGACCTGTAATAATCATACAGCATTAAATACCTACATCACATTACCTGATGCGGTTGCACCATTTAAGTGCATCGAAACAAAAAACATGGTAGGTATCCGCTAATGTTAGTTAATCTACGGCGCGCTCCCGGTCTATAATGTTTAGGTGAACTTGAAACCGGCACTTACTAAATCGCAATGAATCATGCCTGCAGTTGCCTGCTTACAAAAACATCAACTCGAACTCCGTAGGAAGAAATAATGTAGGTACTTGACTTGACTAACGTTTTTATGATGGAGTGTGTTATGCTGTCCATGTACCTTTTTACCCAGGTTATTTTATTATTTTCACATTACCTACCGCAACAGCCATGGGAAAAAGTACCTAGGCCTAAACTCACTAACTAACACATTAAATTTGGTAGGTACTTACCGTTGAAGCTTCCAACCTCGGATTTCAGCGCTGGTATACTTCACATGATTGTTTAAGTATTCAAAAACCATGAAAGAATCCACTTTAGGTAGATTATCTGACTGTCCTTTTTCGAATCCATCTTCCAATTTGTTGCTCATTATTACAGAACACCGAAACAATAAACCGATAATGCATAAAACTCGAAAAAAAACCGAGTGTTCGCTACTAATCACGAATGTGCGTACTGGACGACTGCGATCGCGCGGGGTCTGTGTGTGATGACGACATCGGTATCCACGGGCGGGAGGCGCGCGTTTTAAAATCAAGCCCGATAAAATATTAAATAACTTTGCCATTTATGGACGGATTTCAAAAAATCAAAAAGTAGTGTACTCAGAAAATCATAACACATGCAATGTAATAGTCAAAATTGGATTCTCCCGTTATGTGACTTATCCTCATTGCGTCTGATGTATTGAACATTCGCGCACTTTTTGTCACTATCACTGCTGCTTGAGTGGGCGGCGGCGGGCTGCTCCGTGGTGACAGCCCCGGCCGCCGCCGATGCTGCGAGCGCAGGTGTGGACCTTGGGTCCGCCGCCTGCTGACGACGACGCCTCCGTAGTCTCCGCCAAACCCAGATTGATACTGCTGCTCCAATGATCGCAAATGCCATACCATATATAGCTGTATAGTGATGCACATCGTGATATGATATTTCTTTTGCTAAAGTCCCTTTTTGTTTAATTTGCTCTATTTACTGATGTATTTCTTGCAAAGTCTGCTTTTGGGCACCGATCTCTTTACTAATATCTGATTCATTTGTGGGCGGAAGTATCGTAATGTTGAAAATCTGATTAATTGGCGAAATATCTGGCAATATAACATCGAACCTTGTTTTACTTATGCTTTGATCTAGCTTCCGAGAGTAAATTGTGAACTCATCGGTTTTGATTATGCAACCATGGCTAATGGAGATTATACCGGCTTCAGCCAACTGTGCTGCAGAAAGTTGATCTTCACAGATTATCCTTAGTTGACACTTGTCGCAGCAGAAATACAAATATTGGTTCTGTGCATGCATCTCTTGCCATATGTTGCTACAAAGAAATGTCACAGTCTTACAATTATCTGATCCTCTATCTTTCACACAAAAGCTCTCGTCCTGTTTCATATGATAGATTGGTTTCTGCGTATGACAGAAAAATGATTCGTCGGCTTGATAGCATTCTTTGATCTCGTCTCGGGACATTTCTACGTAGGCATCCTTTTTCAAATTGATTGCTAAGTACTCTGCGGCAGGGATCACACTAATCATATCTCTTCCTTTTTTCTCGGGTATTGCAGTTGCTTTAAAAATTTCGTATGCATCTCTGCTAACCAAGGGAAGCTTTATTTCCAGGAGAAGGTACTCGTTTGTCATTCTTGCTTTGACTTTAAGAATTTTGTAAATATTTTTAAGGTCTGTTTGAATGTTCTTGATTGGAAGGGATGATTCTTTTGATATGTGACTTGAGATCGTGCTTAGCTCATGTCGAAGTTGTTCTGGGGTTAAGATATGAAAGTTAAATCGTCCTTGATAAATATCTGTTACCGTATCTAGTAACATGCTCTGAATAGTCTTCAAACACTGGAGCATTGAGCTTGCTGTTAGTGCCCCTAGGGTGAAGTCATTGATATTTGATAAAATTTGCAATTCGTTGCTCAATTTGTTGATAACTTTGTCTACTTTAAAAAAATGTTGATTTATGATTTTTTGTTGCTTATTCATGCTGTCTTCCATTCTTTTCAGGAGATTATATTCGGATTCAATGACCGACGTCTGATTTTTCCATAGCGAAGCTAAATGATTTTGATTATCTCTGATGAGTTCGATGTCAACCGACGCCGTTGATAAGCCTGCGCCGGCTTCGATGCCCCGTCTGCGTACTGGAATGCTGACTCAGTAACAGGTGATTGTAGTATTCCAGTTCCGAGAAGCCTTGTTGGAGTTGTAGTAATATGACGTCACAATGTGATTGATCCTTTATGTTTTGGCAAGTCTGTTGTAAATGTTTTGTATATCTTTCAAATGCTGTTGTACCTTGCCAATATGGATTTAAATCGTAATAAACTACCAATTTCCATTCGTCACTTAATAACTCCATATTTGATATTTTATCGAAAAGAATTCGCTGTTGGTCGCGTAACTTTGTTATGTTATATGTACATTGTGCGCCGGTTATCATAATAATGCACATTATAAATGATATAAGTGAGAAAGGACTCGGTTTTCTGATTCTCCTATTAATTTTTCTTTCTACCTGATGATTTATGTTTGTTTCACTTTGCTGTTTTTCTTGCTCCCTTGATAATTTTGGATAATGATAATTTTCCCGACTTGTTGGTAAAACCTGATTTATCCTGGCTTCAGGTAAGTTTCCCATTATTTGATATTGCTTTATTGGGTCGTGTTTTCTACAAATAACACACCCTCTTAATCTTTTCTTTACAGCTCCGTTTCCACCGATCAGCCAATACTGCTGACGAAGCCATGATAGCGTGAGTCGTGCTCCGCCGTGAAACGTCATCTTGTGTGCATGATCAATTAATAACTCTGTTAAGTGACCATTATGTGGGATAATGATAGGATGTTTCATATTTTCGCTGAGATTTGCATGCTTGATACGACCACCGCCTCGCAAAAGCTGATTTTCATCTAAAAATGGATTTAAATTTGATATTTGGCTCTTTTTATCTACTTGGTTATGCTCTGATAGAGATTCTATTACATCTGAGAACTCTGATTGTTGTATGACCTTAATAATCTGGATCCTTGCTTGTCTGATTTCCTGAATTGTTAGGAAAGATTGTTTTTGGTGATCACGTGATATGAAGCGTAGTATCCAGGCGACCACTCTAGTCGCCCGAGTGAAGCTGCTATGTCTGTTTAATATCTCATTGATGATATGGGGTTCACGTTCGTGTAAGTTGATAGCATTGCATGTTTGTTTTGGTACTTTTTGCTCTTCTTTGGTGGTGTATAAAGGCCGTTCTTTTTCGTTTTGATCGTTAAAGGAAGACAACCACGTCGGTCCCTGCCACCAAAGCGTATGATTTTTCAATTGATCTGCTGATAAACCGCGACTGGCACAGTCAGCCGGGTTGTCAGTGGAGTTCACATATCTCCAGCACTCAGGTGGCATGACGTTTGTTATTTGCTGGACTCTGTTTGATACGAAGGGCTTCCACCGACTTGGTTCACCTTGAATCCACCCAAGAACTGCCGTTGAGTCGCTCCAGCCATAAACCTTGATTTTATGATCTGATAAGCAGCCCAAAACTTTCGTCATAAGTTTTGATAATAAATGAGCCCCACAGAGCTCACCCCTGGGCACAGAAAGGTTTTTACTATCCGACAATATTCTTGTCTTAGCTGCTAATTGCACAATAGTAACTTTTGATGATGATTCTTCGATGACCTTGCAGAATATTATACACGCAAAGGCCTTTGTTGATGAATCACTGAAACCATGAAGCTCAATGATGCCGTTTTTTCTGATTTCCAGCCATCTTGGGATTTTTATGTGATTAATATTTTAAAGATCGTTTCGGATATTTATCCATTCTGATTTGATGTCTACTGGTACTTCTTCATCCCATTGAATACCAGTTAGCCACACCTTTTTGAACAAAATCTTGAGCTTTGTCGTAACTGGCTCCAGCCAGCCCAGAGGATCAAAAAGCCTTGATATGTTTGATAAAAGTGCTCGCTTTGTAGTCTTTTCTGATAGGTCGTTGATGTTGATTTGAAATATAAATTCGTCTGATTTAGGGTTCCAGCGCAACCCTAAAGTTTTGTTGGATTCTGCTTGTTTAAATTCAAATGTCCGTTGCTCGTCTTGGCTATTTCCGAAAATTTCAGGTTTGTTTGATGCCCATTTCCGCAAATTAAAGCCTCCTGACTTCAAAAGCTTGTTTAAATCTGATATTAGCTGCTTTGCTGACTTGATATCGTAACTTCCGCTGACTAAATCGTCCATATAAAAGTTATTTTCTAGTACTTCTTTTGCTGCTGACTGATATTTGTGACCCTCGTAGCGAGCTAACTGTTTAAGCGTCATCATCGCGAGAAAAGGCGCTGCTTTTGTTCCGTAGGTAACGGTCGTTAGCTGATATTCTTGTATTGCTTGATAGGCTGATTCCCTCCATATGATTTTGTGTAAATCTTGATCATCTTCATGTAAATATATCTGCCTAAACATTTTTTCGATGTCCGCCGTAAATGCTATTTCGTACTGTCTTCAATTTAAAATTAGTTCAAATAAGTCTTTCTGCAAATTTGGACCTTGTTTCATTATAAAATTAAGACTAATATTGCTTGAAGTTAACGCCGAGGCATTGAACACGACACGAAATTTAGTTGTTGATGACTCTGCTCGTTCTACAGCGTGGTGTGGCAAGTAGCAACCGCTTTGGCTATTATGTGTCGCTGCTTTCATATGACCGAGATCTTGATATTCTTTGATAAATAATTTATACTGTTCCGCCAATTGGTTCCGCCGTTTAAACCTATTTTCGATTTGTTTAAACTGCGCTACCGCTTTTTGTCTTGATTCACCTAATTTTTCTAGGCCGTGTGATTTTAAAGGTATTCGGACTTGATAGTGTCCGTCGTCTAGCCTTCTCGTTGTTTCTTGATAAAACTGCACGCATTCTTGATCTTCGGTTGATAATTCTGATTTTTCTCCGATGTCTTCGACTGTCCAAAACCTCTGAAGGTCCTCTACATTGTTGGTAATGACGTTGCATTGTAGTGATTTTACATTTCCTGATAATATCCATCCTAACTGCGTTTGTTGCGCAATCGGCAGTATATCATTTTTCTTGATAATACCTCCCATGATAATTGATGAATAAACATCGGCCCCTAATAGCATGTCAATAGGGCGACTTTTGTAAAACTTTGGATCGGCTAACTTGATATTTTTCAAATAGGACCATGAAGGTTCCGGAAAAGATTGATTCGGTAAGTTGTTTATCAATTAATCGGTGTTAAACGTGTAATTTGTTGATACTGACGAACAATTGATATTGATAAGGCCTTTGCAACTATTTTCCTTGGATCCAACGCCATAAATAACTCCTTTACATTTTTGGCGCGGTAATTGCAACAGTTGCGCTGCATTTTCGCTAATGGCCGAAATTTGAGATCCACCATCAATTAAACAGCGCAAATTATGATAAATTCCGTCCTTTGCCTGGACTTTGACGATTGCAGTCGCCAATAAAATTTCCGAAATGTTTTCCTGTGAAACGTGACTGTTTCGGGTCACTTTTTCCGGTTTCGACATGCACTCGAAAGCCTCATGCAACAGCGTATTATGATTACCGTTGCATTTTCTACACCTTTTTTCGGAGAAACAATTTTTTCCATTATGATTATAGAGACAGTTTTTGCATAAATTTAAATTGTTTATTGACCTCCTTTTCGTTTCCGCTGATAGTTCCATAAACTTGTTGCAAAAGAATATGGCGTGATCGGTGTTATTGCAATATGCACATCTTTTTCGATCGCCGGACCCTTTTCCCGTGTTGTATGATTTTTGTGTAGAATTATTATAGAATTTTCTTGAGTGATTTTCATCATTCTGACGGAAATTTGATTTTGATTGATATTCATACTTGCTACTACTTGGTGACGACGCTGATGGGCTTTGCCGATTCTTGTCCTGCTTATAACGAGATGATTCTAACGATGTAAACTTCGTTTTTAGAAAGTTCATGAAATCTGATATGCTAGGCAAAGCTTTTGGGTTCCGCAGTGATCTGACGTAGTCATCGTTGGTGACTGGATCCAGTTTTTGTTGTAAAATATAAACTATCAACGGATCCCAGGTGGTGATGTTTGCACCCAGGTTTTTTATCGCAAAAAGACATTCATTAGTGGTGTCGTGAAGTCTCTTTATTTGCTCAGCTGATTGTTGCTTCATGATGGGTAAATTAAAAAGAAGGTCTAGATGCGAATTTACTATAAGCTTCGTGTTGTCAAATCTATCATTTAATATTTTCCAACAAGCTTCATAATTGTCAGAGCTTATTTTCAAGTGCTGTATGATAGCCTCCGCTTCTCCTCTCAATTTTGATTTAAGGAACTGCATTTTCTGAGCGTTGGACATTGATGCATTGTTGTGAATTGCTTCCACGAATAGGTCCTTAAAGGAAACCCACTTATGATAATTCCCATGGAAATCCGTGATGGTCATTCTCGGCGTCGCCTTTTCCATGTTAGCGACGGCCCATAACTTTTGATTAATAGCTTTTTTGATATTTTGGTATTTTTGTTCATTTTGGGAGAATGTTTCTTCATATTCTTGATTATGACCGTCCAAAATGCTGTCAATCTCCCAATGGAGTGAATCTACTGCTCCCCAACGCGTTTCCAGAGATTTAAATGCGTCTTCGAACTCCCACTTTTCCTTGATTGAGGACACCTCGATGTTTGAAATAGTCCTAATAAAAGCTTTAAAATTGCTGGATTGCTTGCGCAGCAACTCTTCGGTCTTGCTATCTTGTCCTCGATTTACCAGCAGTGGACGTGGAGTCTGCTTCTGCTCCTTAGCTCCTTCGGAGGTATCGCCACGGAACCTATCTTGATTTTGCATATACTCTTCATATTCACAATTGATGATATTCTTTGTGGCCTGATAAGTTTGTTGAACCTTGCTGTACTCCTTATTCGTGAAGTAAGGTTCATCTCGCACTTCAAACTGATATAACTTACTGTGATTGGCTTGAAAGTCGTCCCAGTATCTTTCGAGGGTACTGAGCTTCCTTTTAAAGTAGTCTTCAGAAGATTTCCGATCCTTCGGATCCTTCTTAAAGTTTGATAGGAGTTTTTCCAACTCTTGCTTGATAAGGTTTTGATTTTCTAAAAGATCTTGTCCCTCCATGTTGATAATGATAAGTTAGTCAATGAATAAATGGAAAGATCTTACTTGATTTGTTGTTTTGAGCTTTTTACTGCACTCGGTGCTGCTCTGCTGACGCTGATATTGATTGATGCGGATTCTGAGTGATCCTGATGCTGATAGTCTTGATGCTGATTGATGCTGATGCGCTGATTGATTGAGGTCATTCAAGCCCTCGACGGATGATTTGATACGCTTGATATGCTGCTAGTTGATAGTATGATCCACTTAATTGATAATTCACATGCTATAATGATAGTTCACTTGATAGTATTTGATTGATAATTCACTTGATATAATAATAGTTCACTTGATATAATAATAGTTCACTTGATAGTATGATAGTTCACTTGATATGATAAGAGTTCACTTGATAGTATTATAGTTCACTTAATAGTATGATAGTTACTTGATTAGTATTTTGATTTTTGACAGGACTGATTTTTAAATTCCCGACGCGAGGTCCTGATTCAAAATCGGTTCGAAGGACCATGTACGATCACCGATCGCGGGGTTGATAAATGATAAGTTTTGATAGTTTTACGAATTTATTGGACAAACACACGTAAGTATAATTGATATTGATGAATGATTGATGAGTACACGCGGTATGGACGGTGACCGATTGTGAACTGATGAAATTAGGGCGATGATCGACGACGGCTAAGTAAACAGCCAACGCAGCAGAATGTGCGGCTTGCCCGTACAGAACCTGAACATGTACCGACAGGATTATCTACGATCTAATAATTTTGCCATGCACTGTAAATATTTCAAAATAAATTTCTATATTTTAAATGCTTGGCGATTTATCCCAAGTAAGTGTACCTATATAATTTGTCAAAAACTTCACTTATTGGACCTGAAATGGTGAGCCAATACTAGAGGGTAATTTCACGAAAAGGTCATTGACCTTTGTTACAGATCTCAGTAAGTATAAGTAAATTAATTTGGGTTTCAATAACGATCACAAAATTATTCTTTTAGAGTAACATATATTATTTTCCCGCATAAAAGTATGAATTCATTCCTAATTCATTCAGTTTTGTTGTTATGACTATGGCACGATGTAGCTAAATCACTCATACGCATATTTTGTTGAGTTTTTAACGGCAGGAATATGATGCTCCTCCAAATATTACTTTATAAAATTAATTTCAATTTGTTTTGAAGTAGTTTTGAGAGATATTTATAGCTTGCAAAAAAAGGCACAGGTTCCACGTCTTACGGGCGCCAACGCTAGGCGTAGACTGACAATATCTTGCTGCCGCTGACTGCATCAGTGGATTTACGTATTTTTGGAAAAAGGGGGTGCTTTTTTTGACCCGAATAACGTGGTATTTGGAAAATGAATAGATATCATTCACACTAACTTTATTAAAAAAAACCAACAAAATCGCGAAAGCGATACCTGAAACAAAATCGATAAGAAGTGTGCAATAGAGGGTTACAAAAAAATTAATTGACAGTACAAATATGAATCGATTAACGTGGTTTGTGCAAAATGAATACCTTAAAGTTCAACCAAAAACATGTATTTTTTTATGGCTATACGTTACCTAATTATTGCAACAAAATCATCCGAAAGCTGACATTTTATTTCTGTTTGTATTTTCGTTCCCCTTAATAGGCTTATTCACGCAAATTAATTTTATGTAAGCAGCGAAACGACCTTATGTGGCCTATACTTCTTCAAGTTTTAATTTACTTTTATTGAGTACCCTGGGCTTCGGCTTGATACAGTTATCCGCCACCGCTCAGGGGCCAGCCCTTCCCCCCTCCCTGGTAAATAACACTAGATACGCCAATGACATACGACATGTTATACTTACTGACAGTTCCTGGAACAGAAAATAACATGTTATTCTGATTTTCTGAAGTAAGAGGTGACCAAGCTTATGTTTTTATTGCGAAATCCATCGCTTTAGATACTCTAATTATTTTTGGAGTGCATTATAAAAAAGAAATCAATAAGAACAAATTTCAAGTACACAAGTATTTAGAAAAAAATCCTTGGGCCAGGATTCGAACCTGCGACCTCCTGCTTACATGACAGGCGCGCTACGCCACCGAGGTTCTCATCTGGACCGACGAATTTTTCCTCCATACCTGTTCACCGAAATTTTGTGACCATTTGACATACGCTCACGAGGGCGTTACGTAATTTCACGCCTTATTCATTCCAAAAAGATAGCGCTGTCGTCGCTACAATACCAGCTAAGCAGGCAGCTAAGAAATTCACAGTTCTCAGTTACTAAGATTACCTATGAGGATTTTTTTCAAATATTTGTTTTCTTGACATTTGTTTCTGATTGATCTATTCTAGTTTTTAATGCACTCTTCAGGCATCTTCATGATTTTCTTGACCAGACAAAACTATCCATATTATAGTTTGGCTACTATTTACAATTATGCACATGGTTTTGGGTTAAATAAAAGATGTTCACGCCACAAGCGTGACGGATGCGGATGACTAATTTCGCAACACAGCGCCTCGCGCCGAAGGACTCGTGCGGCGCTGGTTCGTTCTGTTCAGCGGCAGACGTCTCCCGAAACACACGTGTGCACACACATCACGCCGCGCACCTTTGACCCGCGGATAAATCTCGCGTACCTTGTGCTCATACCAGTGTCGTGTTCACATTACTCCACGAACCAATACATCCTGCTCAATCAGCCCAACAAGGAGGGACGCCACGCAGCGCATTCGCCGGCCCATCCAGAACCATCCAGAACAAAGGTTAGTTCACTCACGTTTCTTCCACAATTCTCCCGTGTCAATCCTCAAATCCCATCAGCTCTGCATTTCCTGTAACCTCGCGGTTACATTTCTGGTCCTTCGAGTCCGTTATCGAAAATTTCGAAAATTTCTGGTCCTTCGAGTCCGTTATCGAAAATTTCGAAAATATCTGGTCCTTCGAGTCCGTTTTCGAAAATTTTTGATCCTTCGAACCGTTACTGAACCAGCCCCCGTCGATTTTTACAGTCCATTTTCACCCGGTTACATATTTTGGCCCCCTCCCCGGCCCTTTTTCCGGCAAAAAATATTTTGTGGTCTCGAATACCTATTTCGGGTAGGTAATTACTGCGTCCGCGCCGCCTAGAACATTCCATTTATCTGTATAGAACCGGCCCCCCCCGCCCCCGGCACAGAATAAACTCACTTTCATCCCGTTTATTATTATTATTCAGCTCAGATAATATAATTATATCCTTTTGGATCACCCATTCTGTTTAAACAAATAACAAAATTTTATAGACCCCGTGCCGGGTATTAATTTGACACCTTATCTTGTGTTCTGGAATTGGTTATCCATTCAGCCCAATTGTTTGTTACAGTCCACTATATTTCTTTATTAAACCCCCCTCCGTCACTCCCAGGGATTAATTATCAGCCCTTATAAACCCCATACGTAAAATTAATTAAACTCATAGTCAGCTTTTTGCTCAACACTGTTAGGTACCATTGTTTATATGTAACTCTCGACCCAATTTACCAATTTTTACCCAATTTTTACCCGCGGAGAGGTGTAAATCTACCCACTGTCAAAGATAGTTTTCGTATCTTGCGAGATATTTTTTGGTGCGAGTATAAATTTACTTTTGTTTCGTGCTACATACGTATGTATACATACGTTATTACGTTACGTATTACCAAAGCTTGATTTGCAACATTAGATTGACCACTCATTTAGAACCGATTTCGGTAAATACATTCTTTGTTTTTGTTTACGCACTCAAAGAAGTAGGTAGGTATTTTGTTCTATAAATAGAATTTACCACGACTGTTGTTTTTGTTGTAATTGTACTATCGTGTAAGCAAGAACTAACGCGTATTGTCGGCACTCTTCTCATCTCTGATCTTATTGTTTATGGTACACATATAGGTTGTTCCACGTTGGTTTATCAGCTCATATACAGGTTGTTTAAAAAAAAAAAATTTTTTTTTTTTTTCTCTGTCGTGTTTATTTAAGAGTTCCGTGTTCCGTTTGAACATAGTCATTGTTACTTCATCCGCGCAAGTATCTCAGCTCTATTCATCTATCTCATCAATTATTTCAGTTGTACGCTCGCTATTATAGTTCAGCTCAAACTCGTTGCGTATTTTATCTTAGTAAACAACCATCTAGTTTAACAAGATTAAGATGCCTTCGAAATCACAAGCCGCGATTTTTCGTGAGGCCGTAAAGGCGATAGTTCTGTTAAAGGAGATCGATGCGGCGGTCGAGGCAGGCGACAGAAAAACATATTCTGTGGCGGACTTCACCGCTCGTTACGCAAACATACAACGCGTTAAAGCTAAGTTAGAGGACGTGTTTTATGAAATCCTTGACGATGAGGATCGGTCCGACGAAATTGAGGCAACCTACACGAAAAATTTTCAGTCGGCACTTAGTGACTATGATGCTATCCTAGTGGCATTCGAAAAATTGAAAGAAAAATCAGCTCTTCCGGACAATACGCAACCCCTCAGCTCAGGTACACCCGTTGGTGTTCTACCAAAAATACCTATTCCGGAGTTTCACTCGAACGTGGAAGAATGGCCCTCGTTTATTGCCGTTTTTAGGAGCCTCATCAGTGAGATGGCTACAGTCTCGGATGCTGTCAAGCTGCATTATTTGTTAGGCGCCCTAAAGGGAGAGGCACATGAAATGGTGAAACACCTCTACCCTACCAACGAGAATTATCCCATAGCCATGGAAATTCTCACCAAGCGTTACGACAATCGTCGCGTACTCATTGACCGATTTGTGGACATCATCATGAACCTTCCGCACATCCACATGCGCTCGGATATCCGCACATCGTTTTTAATTCCGCTTATCTCAGCGCAAAGCGCTCTCCGCAACCTCGATCTGCCCATGAAGGATTCTGACTATGTTTTCGTGTCCATGGTGGTGCGAAAACTACAAGGCGATCTCCGCACTCTTTTCGAGCGGAAGTACGGATCTCGCACAACTCTGCCCACGCTCAAGAACCTCATTGAGTTCTTGGAAGAGCACGCACGCTGCAAGGAGAATGAGTCGTCGTCCCTTGCGTCACAGGATGCTCCTTCTTCAGCACGGCTCGGCCCGTCAGAAAGGCTCGCTCAGCTCAATCAGCTGGTTCAGCCCACTCGAGGTACTCCACGTCAGCCCTACCAGGCTCATCAAGAGTTCCGCCCCATGGCTCCTCGGCAGGACAATCGCTCCCCCCGTCCTATTCGTCAACCATTTTTGGCATTTGCGACAGCGCCAGTTTACTCGGCCCAAACATCCCCATCACCCACTCGCCAACAAAATTATTCGGCTCAACCTTCTTCCCCTACTGGTGGTATGCCATGCCCATACTGCAAGAATAGGGGACATAAGCTCATCGCCTGCCCACAATTTAATAACCAACCGGTTCAAGGTCGGTGGGATTTTGTGAACTCACGCAACCGGTGCCGACGCTGTTTGGGTCCTCACTATGAGAATGAGTGCAGGTCTACACGGGCATGCAAGGAGTGTGGGCGGACTGACCACCACACTTCATTGCATCGCCATGGGGCCATGTCTCCGACACGCTCATCTGCTCATTTGTTGCCTCCGTCTCTACGTGAGCAGCCCAGACAGCGCTCAGCGCATGAGCCTCAACACCATTCGGCACATGCTACACAGGCATACACGTCCCGTCCCAACCCGCCCACTCAATCGCGATCGCCAAGTAGGTCTCGGGTAGGTAGGCAACAATGACTACCTACAATAACAGAGCACTATGAAGGCGAGGACGACCAGCACTCAGCACACTCATCACATACACACTCAGCTCATTTTCACTCCATGACTTCAACTCCAACAGAGAATTACTGTAACTCCGCACAACGTGTAGTGAACGTCACTAACACACCAATTTTGTTGCCAACCGTCTCACTTAAAATAGCAGACGTACATGGTCAATTTCACTCAGCACGAGCCCTGTTAGACTGTGGAAGTATGCTGACTCTTTGTTCTCAGCGCATGGCCACAATTTTAAATTTACCATTAAAACATACATCTCTAAAAATCGCAGGAGTTGGAAATCAGCACACACAAAACTCAAAGGCATCAATCACAATTGTATGCCGACCTACACACCGTGACACACCTACGATCACGGCCACAGCCCATATATTGAAGAACGTAACTGGGTACCTACCGTTAGAAAAGGTTCCAGATCTCACTCAGTTAACAGGTCACCCACCGATTCCTCTTGCTGATCGAGAATATCACACACCAGCTCCGGTTGATCTAATACTAGGATCTGACGTTCTTGGTCAAGTGTTAGACAGAACCAAGGTTTCGCTCGGCCCTGGCAAGCCCATAGCCTTCGGCACGATATTCGATTTTACATTAATAGGACCTTTCGAAAGTTTACATACCTCACCCACGAATCAGGTCAATTCAGTGCACATTGTCGGCTCTCACACGGACTCAGAGCATTCAACTCATGACATTCACAAAAGTCTTGAGAGGTTTTGGGAATCCGAGGAACCCCAAACCTACAAGCATACCAGCCCATTAGAGGAACAGTGTGAGGACATTTTCCGCACCACAACTACTCGTGAACCATCAGGTCAATATATGGTTACACTGCCCTTTCTGCACAACGCGCCGACATTAGGTTCCACTCATGCTATTGCGCTACGCAGGTTTCTCAATTTAGAGAAGAAGCTGCTAGCGAACCCGCCCTTCCGCTCGAAATACGTAGAATTCATGTCAGATTACATAAAATTGGGACAAATGTCGCCGTGTCACCCCAATACCTTTGCTCATAAATCCCATTTCTATATCCCACATCATGGCATATTCAAGCCAGGATCAGAAAAGTTACGCTGCGTCTTTGACGGAAGTTGTAAAAGCTCAAATGGCGTCAATTTAAATGATTGTCTCCATACAGGTCCAGCTCTTCAACAAGATATTGTTGACATTATCATGTCCTTCAGGATCCACTCACAAGTTTTCACCACTGACATCCGAATGATGTTCAGAAATATCCTCATTCACCCAGAGCAAAGACCTTTTCAACTCATTCTCTGGCGGTCTTCACCCGACCAGCCCCTGCTCACGTATGCCCTTAATACCGTCACATATGGATTAAGGTCCAGCCCATACCATGCCATCCGCACTTTACTCCAATTGGCTGATGACGAAGGTCATCGCTACCCCCACGCTGCTCAGGTCCTCCGCAAATCAATATTTGTGGACGACATTCTCTCAGGTGCAGATTCTGTGGAATCTGCTCAGTCGCTCCAAAACGATCTGATCGAGTTACTCGTCCTAGGTGGCTTCCAGCTCAGTAAATGGACCTCCAACTCGCCTCAGCTCCTTGAACGGTTCCCAGATGACCAGTGCGACATGCCCAAGGACTTTGACTTCAGTCCCGACTCTAATTCCATTAAGGTTCTGGGAATACAGTGGATTCCTCAAACTGATGAGTTCACTTATCGCATTTCTCTGCCCACTCATGCTCAAGTCACAAAGCGCTCCATTCTCAGTACAGTAGCGTCTCTCTATGACCCCAATGGCTGGGTTACTACAGTCATCTTCCGCGCAAAGATTCTTCTGCAGAAGCTTTGGCTTCTGAAAATAGGATGGGATGAGCCTATCTCTGAAGAAGTCCACACAGAGTGGCAACACATTTCAGAGGATCTTCCTCAGCTCTCAAACCTCCGTTTACCTCGACACATTTGTAAGTATAAGCCCACGTCTACTTACTCACTTCACGGGTTCGCGGACGCATCAGAGGCTGGCTTTGGTGCCGTTATCTACCTTCATGAGCGCAATACCACTGGACATGTCAATGTACACCTAATCATTGGCAAGTCCAAGGTCGCACCAATCAAGACTTGCCTCTTAATCCCGAAATTGGAGTTGTCAGCCGCGACTCTTTTATCTCAGCTCATGACTCGAGTGTCAGCCCAACTGTCAGCTCATATAGCCATTTAAACACACACATGCTGGTCAGATAGCACAATAGTGTTGGCATGGCTCAATACCCCACCTCACCGATTACAGACTTTCGAGGCCAATCGAGTGGCTAAGATCACAGCTACTTCAACTAGCAATACGTGGAGGCATGTGCCCACAAACCTCAACCCTGCTGACTGTGCAAGCAGAGGCATGTCTGCCCAGTCTCTCTCACTTCATGACAAAGGTCACCAAAGGGTGGTCACCCAGTTGGCTCAAAGAACCTACCTGCACTTGGCCCAAGATGCCACCCGCTCTAGGCCATCATGCTCTCCCAGGCCTTAAGCCCAAAAAGGTACCAGCACACATAGCAGTCCCAGATATCGATCTGGACTTGCTCACTCGCTACAGCTCACTTGACAAGCTCGTCGGAGTGACGGCTTGTATTCAAAGGTTCATATTCAATTGTCGGCACAGCCCAGATGCACGGCGCTCTGGTCCGTTGACAGCTAATGAACGCAGGGACGCTCTGTTGCACTGGGTCCGCTCTGTTCAGCACAATGAGTTTGCTGAAGACATTAATCGTATCCAGACTGATAAAGTTTGTCCCGTTCGGCTCCAGCGCCTCTCGCCCTTCATAAAGGACGGCCTCTTGAGAGTTGGTGGTCGTCTCTCTCACGCGTCAATTAGGTATGACGCTCAACACCCACTCATTCTACCCAGCAAAATACACTGCCACCCTGGAGCTGACACATTACACGCCATATTACGCCAGCAGTACTGGATTCTGTCCGCTCGTCGTATTATTAGACACCGCGTGTTTAAATGTATTAGATGTTTCCGGTGCCGCGCTCAACCTAAGGCTCCGCTCATGGCTGATCTCCCAGTAGACAGAGTTACTCCTCAGCCAGTTTTTAGTCACGTCACGACGGACTTTGCTGGCCACTTCTTCGTTAAATCCAGCACGTTGCGGAACGCGAAACTCATAAAGGCGTACTTTTTAACCGACTTCAAAAAGGAGGCGGTTCTCAATTCAACTGTATGTTTTTTTTTTTTTTTTTTGGCGTTGTTACTCCATAACTCCGTCATTTCCCAACCGATTTGAACAATTCTTTTTCTGTTTGAAAGAGTGTACTTCCAGGTAGGTCCCATTTTGGATTTGGTCATGATCTGATGAAGGTCTTCAGAGATAGGCAGTGGAACTCCTCAGAAAATGACAGCATATCTCTCGAAATTGAGGCAATCGCTATGTACTTGGGTGCTGATTACAAGGTACTACATACGCCACTGTTGCAACAGGCATGCGACAGTTCGTGGGATCTCGCCACGTTAAGAAGTGCTCCGTGCTTTATATTTGACAAAAGTGCAAAATGGCCTCAAAAGCCCTCGAAATTGTGGTGAAAGAACTACAGAAGACAATTGAAGCCTTGTGCAATAAGGTCAGCTCGCTAGAAACTAAGGTCAGTGCCCAAAATGACCTATTAGTTAAAATCAGCTCACCGAACATCGTATCGCCTTTATCGGTCAAACCGGCCAGTCGGCAAAGCATTCCAGCACCAGCAGCGCTACAGCAGCGTCCACTTCGACAGGCACGTATAAAGACGCAGGAGATGCGCAGCGCTAATAAGCTTACTGCAGCGACAACTATGAGCACAACGCGAAACTCACTTATAGCCAATGGCAGCCCACTAACTAGCAACGCGCCTGCGCCTCGCACGGTTAAAGCCGATGATCCTAAATCTAAGGGCGTGGCCATGAACTCTGAGGCCGTGACTAAAGACGCAAGTATTGTCTTACCATCTCGGGTAGAACCCCTACCTATTGCTAATGTATCTGCGCTTAGTACTACGAATCTAAGCAAGGAAGACGTTGCTGTTACTCTAACAGCTATAGATAAAGTCTCTCATGAAGAAGGATGGACGAAGGTGGTATCGAGGAAACCGAAAAATCAACACCGCCCCAAAAATATTCGAGTGGGTTCCGACAAATCTAACAATGAGCTACAGACAGTTGAACGACTGAAATACATTCAAGCGTGGTCTTTCAAGCCGGAGACTACAACTGACAGCGTGCTTAAGTTCCTAAACAAAGTTGCGTTATCAAATCATTATATTGTGGAGAAGCGGAAGCTGCAAACAGATAAGCACGCTTCGTTTGTTATCGGGATACCAGAAAGTCTGTTCGCGCTTGTAGACACTCCAACGGTGTGGCCCCACAACGTTAAGTACTCGGACTGGTTTCCCATTAGGCCCCGCCGTCAGCAGCGGGGCGACTCTCAACGCTGTGACGTCGACGGCAAGCCCACCGCCGCTGCCACCGCCGCACCGCCCGCCGTCGCATCATAACTACCCTCAATCTGTGACTCCTGCGCCTAATCGCGATCTTAAAATAGATGTCTCTATTTGTCATCAGAATGTTAGGTCCATTTTAGGTAAAAGAAATATGATTGAGGTACTATTGAGAAAGGAATTAAAATGTGATATATTTGCTGTAACCGAGCATTGGTTAACTGATACTAGGTTAAATATGATCGGTTTTGATAACTTTATTTTAGCTTCTAAATATTGTAGAAAGAAAATTGACGAACATGGAGGGTCCTGCATTTATGTAAAGAGCAACTTGAAATTTGTAAACAGGGTAGACTATTGTAAAATGTCTAATTTAGTAAACTGTGAGGTGTCAGCAGTTGAATTACCAGACCTGAAGTTGTTAATTCTAAGCATTTATAGATCTACTGAATCGAAACTCCCTGACTTTATTGATTGTTTTGAACGACTTCTCGACAAAGCGCAAAATGAGACGTTAGATGTTATATTTGCAGGTGATTTCAATATTGACATGTTAATAGACTCGAGTGACCGGCGTAAACTTAAAGACACAATTTCAACGCGAAATTTTACGGCCCTTGTAGATTTTCCTACGAGAGTGGTAAAACAATCGAGCACTTCGCTAGACAACTTTATTACGAATGCGGACATGTACCGAATGACTGTCAGTCCAGTGTCGGCGCGCGTTAGTGATCATGACGGGCAGCGGCTTGTTATCAGTTGTACTGTTGAGTCATCGTTGCCGGTAGCGACCCATTGCAGGCGTAGGCAATATTCAATGCAGAATAAAGCCAATTTTGTCAGGACTTTGGATTCCTGCGATTGGGCCCACATAAAACTTAGATGTGCACACAGTCCTGAAAAATACGCAGCGGCCGTCTTGAACATTATTTCAAACGCCGCGGAGATTAGTTTTCCCTTTAGATCGGTTCCCATAAATAAGCGAGGAAAATATTGGATCAATAACGATGTTTTAGCCATGAAGGACACCCTTCATCAATTACAGGACCTTACTGTTCTGTTTCCAGACTGTGACCATGTAGCCAATATTGCCACAAATTATGCTAAAAGATATGAGGTGTTCCTTGCTTCAGAACGCGCGTCGTTTTACTCTGATAGAATTTTATCTAGCGACAATAAAGTAAAGGAAATGTGGCAGGTTGTTAGGGAACAAACAAAACCACACGACAAATTAATGAAGGATTTTACGGACATTGTGAAGCAACCAAATGGTGAGCCCTTCAACTGTAAGCTGGATCTGGTCAATTTCTTCAACCAGCAGTTCGCTGATGCTGCCAGGTTGGTGTGTGCGCCGCGCACTGATCTAGTGTCTGCGCGCGCGCTCCTCACCGCCGCACGACCGCCTGCCACCTCCTCGCTCCGCCTCAGGGCTTTCACTATCCAGGAGCTTTACAAAATTATGTTGACTCAGATCGCCCCAAAGAGCACAAAAGACTTAAACGACACATCATGTGAATTACTGTGTCGAAGTGTAACTGTTTTGGCCGCCCCTTTGAGTGACTTATTTAACACGTTGCTTAAAAATGGCTCTTTTCCCAAAGCATTAAAAAATGTCAAAGTTACTCCTGTATACAAAGGGAAAGGTAAACCTGAGGATAGTAAGGATTACAGACCCATAGCAATCATCCCTGCCCCTGCAAAGATACTTGAGGTGGGTATATGCAATCGTCTTGTAAGATTCCTGACGGAAACGGATGCTCTCTCTTCAAAACAATACGCGTATAGACCAGGGCACTCGACAACTGACCTAGCTCGAGAGCTAGTGTGGCAGGTTCTAAGCGCGCGTGAAGCCGGCCTGCAGGTCGCACTACTAAGCTGTGATCTGTCGCGTGCTTTCGATGTATGTGATCATCGTCTCCTTGAGATGAAGTTGGAGTACTACGGGATGCGGGGGCCGGCTTTGGCACTCATGGCTGACTTCATGAGGGACAGACAGCAGACGGTCGTGGCTTCCGCTGGTGCACTTAGATCGGAGCCAAGGAGTCTGGACATGGGTGTCGCTCAGGGATCCTGCATCTCAAACCTGACTTTCAGCCTCCTTATGAATGATCTACCGGAATCACTGAACAGTGCGGAAGTTCTGATGTATGCGGATGATGTGGCTGCTATCGTGACTGCTCACCGCAATGAATCACTCGAAACCAAGCTGCAAGAAACCGCGGATGGACTTGCATCATGGTTTCGTGCTAACGGACTCGCTATTAATGCGAAAAAAACGCACTTTATAAGGTTTGATTTGTCGGGGCACATGGATGCACCAATAACCGTGACAATGAATGGCGATAAACTGTCCCAAGTAAGCGCTATCACTATGGTGGGCTTTAGAATTGACAGATCACTTACCTGGCGCACACACATCGATGCACTCTGCGATAAGCTGGGTCGAGCCTGCTTTGCGCTCGGGCGTGTAGCGCGCGTGCTGCCGCCGCAGGCGGTGAGGCAGTGTTACTTTGCGACGGTGCACTCGCTGCTTAGCTACGGAGCCGAGCTATGGGGTCAAGCGGCTGATTGGGAAAGGGCCTTTGTCATGCAAAAGCGAGCTGTGCGTACAATTGTACAAGTCTACGATCAGTCCGTCACGGCGAAACCCATTTTTATTGACCAGAAAGTGATGACACTGCCTGCAATGGTTATATATCAAGCTTGCATTTATGTCCATAAAAATCTAGGACAATTTCGGCGTCGCAAAGACATCCACAAATATACGACAAGGGACGCCAACAAACTTGTTTCTCGTGTCCATCGACTCGAGAAAACTCACAAATGTACCCGCGTTTTCGGTATAAATGTGTACAACTCGCTGCCTACTGAGATAACGAACGCACCATCACTCACTAGTTTTAAAAGCAAGCTTAAAAAACTTGTTGGAGACAATCTTCAAGCCGGTGCGTGACGGGTACCGGCCGCCGTGCGGCTTTAGACTAATTTATAAGTGCGCGCGTTTAATTTATATTCATTCATTCATTCAATAATTCAATCAATCATTCTATCTGTCTTCATTCATTCAATCAGCCTTCATTCATTCAATCATTCATTTTTATGTTTAGTCATTCTCTTCTCTCTGCGATCTTGTACATACACGCACGCGACACTATTGTCCTTAAAATACAGCACCTAAAATTACACTCCGTTTATTTTACTCGAGCTATCCCGTCAGAACTCCCGTCCAGAACATCTAGGAACAGCGGGCACTGACACCCCAACATGGTCCTTCGATCTACGAGGAAAATTAGTTGTCGTCTTCAAGCGTGACGTCATCAAGGACTCGTCAAAGGAATCCCTGGAACACCTGTGGGACGCATTAACCCACCAAGGACATCCTAAGAAACACCTTCGAGTACGCCGCCTCAAGAAAAGAGTCGCCAAATATCAAAATCACGTATCTTCTTTGTCTTCATTGTGCCACTTCAAGCGTGACGTCATCAAAAAGCTTCACTGGAACACCTGTGGGAAGCATAAACCCGCCAAGGATATCCTAAGAAACATCTTCGAGTGCGCCGCGTCAAGAAAAGAATCGTCTAATATCAAAATTACGTGTTTTCTTTGTCTTCGTTGTGCCACTTCAAGCGTGACGTCATCAAATAGCTTCATTGGAACACCTGTGGGAAGCATAAACCCGCCAAGGATATCCTAAGAAACACCTTCGAGTGCGCCGCGTCAAGAAACGAGTCGTCGAATATGAAAATTACGTGTTTTTTCTTTGTCTTCTTTGTGCCACTACTAGCGTGACGTCATCAATTTTCTTATCTTCTACGTGCCATCACGTGTACCTGCACCAAAGTTCATCGTCATCCAGTATCCCAGAACACTTACCGAGTCTTTCGCCAGCGCAAGATCTACAAAATTCGCCGAACGAGACGTCGGACTTGGAGACGTAGAACATTTTGGAGGGAACACGACAATTTTTGTGAGTCCGTTCCGATTATTCCTTATTCCTATCTTTAAAATCTAAATCCTTATTAGTATAGCTATCACCTATTTGCCTAAGCTTACATTTTTTCATGCCAAAGCTGTTTTATCGCAAAAATCATAAGCATAAGCGTTAGTATAAAGGCAAGCCTTTGTAAACGCCCAAACTATACAAATATTCATCAAACCGCATCTTTATCATTTTTTTGCATAGCCGTAATTAGCTGCTAACTCGATCGAGTACCTGTTCCGCTTGCACGGCAGTTGCCTTCGACCTGCAGTGACGCATTAGCTAACCATCAGAGCATACGCATATCGCTGCGCTGCTGAGATAATAATTAGGTACATTCCTTGAAAATAGTTATTTATTTTGATCTCCGTGTATATTAACGTAGTGACCGTTACTTGTATACTTTTCCTTTACCACAATGAGTGAAGAAAAGATCAAGGAGCTTGTTAAAAAACGCGGTAGCTTAAAATCCAAGTTAACTACTTTTAAATCGTATCTAAACGTTATAAAATGCAGTGATAACTTGAGTGACACGCAAGTGAACGAATTAAAGCTACGTTTGGAAAAAGTTGAAGCCTTATATGTGCATTTTGACGCGTTACAGACCGAGATCGAGGTCCTGGCGGAAGACAGCGACGAGAGGTATGCGGAAAGAGATCAGTTCGAGTCACAATACTACAGCATCCTCGCCGAGGGCAGGACTTTGCTGAATAACTACACATCGAAACATTCCATAAATCAGGTGGGCTCTGTGTCGACTTTTTGTGATCACAATGTTACTGCAAATTGTAAACAAGAGTCAATTGATTTAGCAAACATAAATTTAGCTTCTTTTTCGGGATCGAATCAAGACTGGCTCGAATACAAAAATACATTCTTTTCCATTATACACAAAAGTGATCTTGACGACATAAGCAAGTTTCACTATTTGAAACGTTCCCTTAAGGGCTGTGCCGCGGAAGTTATAAGTAATTTAGATTTTACAAGTGCAAATTACAGGGAAGCGTGGAGTTTGTTGTGTGACAGGTTTGATAATTCGCGTGTATTAGTCAATAACCACGTTCAAGCGATTTTTAACATAGATAAAATACATAAAGAGTCTAGCCACGCCATCCACCATGTGATTGACACTACCAACAAACACCTTCGCGCTCTTTCTACTTTAGGGCAGCCAATTACACACTGGGATACACTTATTATTCAAATTATGTCTAATAAATTAGACGATGTTACAATTAGCAAATGGGAAGAAGAAAGAAATAAAGCTACAACCCCTCCCACTTTAAAGGAATTTAAAGATTTTCTTGCTGCTAGGGCAAGAGTTTTAAAGTCGTGCGAGCAGTCAAAGGGCAGTAACAAATCGTATGACATTCCAAAACAACATTTTCAACCTAATATGCAAAATAAAATTGCATGTCCCATGTGCAGCGATAAACACTTTCTTTTCACGTGTCCATCTTTTCGAAATCTTAGCGTTGAATCACGTATTCGAAAGGCCAATCAATCCAACGTTTGCTTAAACTGCCTTCGGCCTGGACATTCAAATAATCGCTGCAAATTATCTCATTGCAAGTATTGTAAGCAAAAACATAATACTCTTTTGCACTTCGATAAAAACACAAATACAGAGAGGGAAAGCAACATTGCCCTTTCCACAAATACAAACATATCCACCTCAGACGATAAACACTCTGCTGTTCTCTTATCCACAGCTATGGTGAAGGTTGCGGATCATAAAGGCAGACTGCATGCCGCCAGGCTAATCCTGGACAATGGCTCCACTGCAAATTTCGTGACACAGCGCCTCTGCGGGAGACTGGGTTTGGTGAGACGAAACACGAGTTCCACTGTGACAGGTATCGACAGTCAGTGTTCTAGTACCAATCAGTCTTGTGACCTTACTATCGTATCATCTAACGGTGACTTCAAGGTGAGCATCAGCTGTTACATTCTTGCTGAGATTACACAAGCGTTACCTACGACTTACATCGATCTACAAAAAATCCCTATCCCAGCTGGGTTATGCTTAGCGGACCCCTCATTTAACATACCTTCATCAGTAGACATCTTAGTCGGAGCAGAGATATTTTGGAGCGTCCTAGGATCGTCTTCTATAAATCTAGGAAAAAATCTACCAAAATTACATGAATCCAAGTTTGGCTGGTTGGTGACAGGGTCCATGCCTCAGTTAAAACCTAATACTAATACCATCTGTCATTTCGTTCAAAACACTACCGACGTACCAGATTTGTCTCGATTCTGGGAACTTGATGCAGTGTCACCTCTTCATAGCCTGTCAAAGGAGGAACGAACTTGTGAGGATAGCTTTAAAGCCAATACAATTCGTGATAAAGATGGTCGTTTCATAGTGACAATGCCTTTAAAGGAGTCCCCTGAAATATTAGGTGATTCTTACCAAATGGCAAAATTACGTTTCCTCTCTTTAGAACGTCGTTTCGAACGCGATCCTGCCTTCAAAAAGAGCTATACAGACTTCATTAAAGAGTACCTTGACCTAGGACACATGACAGAAAACAAACATTCAGTGCATCACAAAGATAAGGTCTCATATTATTTACCCCATCATGGTGTCTTTCGTGATTCGAGCACTACTCATCTTCGTGTCGTGTTTGACGCATCGGCCGCTATTTCGAAGAACACGAGATCCTTGAATTCGATTCAGATGGTAGGTCCTGTCGTCCAGGATGATTTATTTTCCATCCTACTTCGTTTCAGGCAACATAAGTTTGTTGTGACAAGCGACGTTGAGAAGATGTATAGAGCCATACTAATAACGCCTTCTCAACGATCCCTTCAACAAATCATTTTCAGGTTTAACTCATCCGAACCTCTTAAAACATACACACTGAACACAGTAACGTACGGCACTTCGTCTGCTCCATACTTGGCCACCAAATGCCTAGTCTCACTCGCTGAAAAAGCTCCTAATGATCAAGCTAAAAACGCAATTAAAAAAGACTTCTATGTAGATGATTATTTGGGAGGCGGTGAGACATTACAAGCTGTAAAAGACTTGTGTAAAGATCTAATTCATACCTTAGACTCTGCAAAATTTAATTTAAGAAAATGGCAGTCTAATAATCAAGAAATCTTAAAATCAATTTCAGACATCAAAGGTGAGACCGACAAATCTTTAAACCTAAATGAAAATGGCTCTTGTAAAACTTTGGGTCTGAACTGGAATTCTCAGAAAGACTCACTTTATTTTTCAATTAAATTTAATCTTAAAGGTAAAGTAACTAAACGATACATTTTATCAACCATTAGTCAAATTTTTGATCCTCTTGGGCTCGTGGGCCCATGCACAGTTGAAGCAAAATTTATTTTGCAGAAGCTTTGGATGGCGAAATGTGAATGGGACGAAGAAGTACCTCTTTCGATTAAAAAGCTTTGGATTTCATTTTCCGAAACTTTAAGCAAACTCAACACTATTCATATTCCACGTTGGGTACTCTTAGATAAACCATTATCTTTAGAATTACATACTTTCGTAGATTCTTCAAATTTAGCGTACGCTGGTGTGGTCTACGTAAGGTGTGTAAGCACGGATGGGACGGTTGGTGTTCGCCTTTTAGTTTCTAAGAATAAGGTAGTGCCGATCAAACCCATCACGATCCCTCGTCTTGAGTTATGCGGGGCGCTCCTGGGCACAAGACTCTATAAAAAGGTAGTTAATGCATTGACAATAAAATTTGACCATTGCTATTTTTGGTGCGACTCTACTATCGTTTTAGGGTGGTTGTCTTATTCACAAAACCAACTTAAACAATTTGTACGTAATAGAGTAAACGAGATACAGGAGAGTACCAGTGGTCACAAGTGGAACTACGTGCCGTCGAAAGAAAACCCGGCAGACCTAGTTTCTCGTGGGGTGAGTGCCGATGAAATCGGCAAGTCCTCGCTTTGGTGGTTCGGTCCTTCGTTCCTACAGCAACCAACCGAATTCTGGCCAAAAATGCCAAATAATAACTCTCTGAATGATAAATCTCTCCCAGAAATTGTTCTTGCTACTACCAGTTGTCAAAACAACTTACTAGAGCTCATACATAAAATATCAGTTTTTTCATTTCTTGTCAGAACCTTTGCAATAATATTGCGCTTTATTGGTATCTGTCGTAGACAAACCATTAAAGGTCCTATTTCTGTTTCAGAGTTACAATCTGCACAGATAGTTGTCATGCGTTTAGCACAAAAAGAAATGTTCCCCTTAGAGTACTCTCTACTCGAATCTGGTAAACCATTACCCAGCAAAAATAGACTTCTTGCATTCTCCCCATTTATGGATGAAAATAAAGTAATCCGTGTAGGGGGGCGACTCAATAATTCATACTATAGCTATGATGTAAAGCACCCAATAATGCTTTGTGCAAAACATCACGTCACTAAACTTATTTTCATATTGCACCATAAAAGGCTCTTTCACGCAGGCCCTCAATTGCTTTTAGCTAATATCAGACAAACTTACTGGCCATTAGGTGGTAGAAACTTATCTAAAAATACTGTCAAATCGTGTGTCCGATGCTGTAGGTTCAAGGCAACGCCAATTCAACCGATCATGGGTAATTTACCGAATCCTCGAGTACACTTAGAGTTCCCGTTCCTTGACTCTTCAGTCGACTACGCCGGGCCAGTCTTGATAGCCGATAGAAAAGGTCGTGGTGCTAAATTAACCAAATCTTATATTGCTATTTTTGTTTGCCTTGCAGTTAAAGCGGTTCACATAGAACTCGTCACAGACCTCACCAAGGAAGCTTTTCTTGCTGCTCTCTACCGCTTCATATCTCGTCGCGGGAAGCCACAAAATATTTTCTGCGATAGAGGAACGTCTTTTGTTGGAGCTTCTAACGAGCTCCAAAGACTTATGGAAGACTCTTCTTCCGAAATAGCCTCTTCTTTGGTCAATGAAGGGATTAAATTTAACCTTTTGACATCATTTACACCTCATATGGGGGATTATGGGAACGAGCTGTCAGATCTGTCAAGCATCACTTGAGGCGCATACTTTCATTAGCCCATTTGACGTACGAAGAACTGTCTACTTGTTTAGCGCAAATAGAAGCTATACTAAATTCCAGACCTCTCACTCCGTTATCTTCAGACCCATCCGACTTCACAGCCCTTACCCCATCTCACTTTCTTATAGGACGATCATTAATGTCTGTTCCTCATCCACAGATCACTGACGTGAATATCAGTCGCCTGCAAAGGTTCGAGAGGGTAGAAAAACTCCGACAACACTTCTGGAACCGATTTTATAATGAGTATATCTCTCTACTTCAGAGAAAGGCGAAATGGCATCGCTCTACAGGAGACCAGCTGAAGGAAGGGATGTTATGTCTAATTCGAGATCGGAACCAGCCCCCACTTCTTTGGCCTCTCGGAAGAATTGTTGGTATTCATCCGGGATCTGATGGCATCACTAGAATAGTAGACATATCTACAAAAAAGGGTGTCATACAAAGGGCATTCAACAACATCTGCCCCCTCCCAACTTCTTGAACTTAACACTTCAACCCTGGGAGCTTGTTGGAGACAATCTTCAAGCCGGTGCGTGACGGGTACCGGCCGCCGTGCGGCTTTAGACTAATTTATAAGTGCGCGCGTTTAATTTATATTCATTCATTCATTCAATAATTCAATCAATCATTCTATCTGTCTTCATTCATTCAATCAGCCTTCATTCATTCAATCATTCATTTTTATGTTTAGTCATTCTCTTCTCTCTGCGATCTTGTACATACACGCACGCGACACTATTGTCCTTAAAATACAGCACCTAAAATTACACTCCGTTTATTTTACTCGAGCTATCCCGTCAGAACTCCCGTCCAGAACATCTAGGAACAGCGGGCACTGACACCCCAACAAACTGCTAGTCGAGTTTGCGCCTTACACGGTCAAGGAGTTTATGGACAGATGTGGTACCTAATTGTACCTACATACAATATTAATCTTTTTGACATTATTTAATCATAATACAATTTATTGTTTTTTCAATTATTATTATTATTATTTTTGACTAAGAATATTATTATTCTATAATTTTATAGTTAATTTTAAAAATAATTATACTTTAAGTATAAACTTTGCATTATATTCCTTGACATGTAACTATATTTGTTATTAATAAATAAATCTAAATCTAAATCTAAATCTATTACTTGAAAATCGACATTCTTCCACCTGACCTTCGATCCTGGCTTCATCAACATATTCACCATAGAACTCTTCAACGGATCAGAGCACATAACTCGAGATTGCGTCAATCACTGCGTTAGGGTGCTGATTCAAGGGTATTACTTGGAGATTATCAGAATACCCACCTGACCTTCGATCCTGGCTTCATCACCATAGAACTCCTCAACGGATGACAGCACATAACTTTAGATTGCGGCAACCAGTTTGTGTTAGGGTGCTCATTGCAGGGCATTGCTGAAAATTGCCAGTGTACCCACCTGAATTTCGATCTTGGCTTCATCACCGTAGAACTCTTCAATGGATGACAGCACATAACTCGAGATTGCGGTAATCATGTTGTGTTAGGGTGCTGATAGCAGGAAGCTACTCAAACATGGCTACTTATACTCACTTGAACTTCGTTTCATATTAACACCACGTTTGCAAGACTAACCTATACCTCACAATTTAACCCAGCAACACTAAAAAATGTGAAATAAAATAAACTTTTAACAAAAAAATAGCAACCGACTTCAATAGTAACAGCAGTCATTCACTAAAAAGTTAATAATAATTCTATAAAGACCGATGGTACCGAAGCAACACTTTTGCCGACTTCTTTCTTCCTGAAACATTATGTTATCTAGAAGTCGGCGTATTTCCTACGATATAGCAACATAAAAACCAATATAAGAACGCCGACTTCTAGATAACATAACGTTTCAGGAAGAAAGAAGTCGGCAAAAGTGTTGCTTCGGTACCATCGGTCTTTATAGAATTATAATTAACTTTTTAGTGAATGACTGCTGTTACTATTGAAGTCGGTTGCTATTTTTTTGTTTAAAGTTTATTTTATGTATTTTCGTTTGCCTCGCAACAAAGGCGGTTCATTTGGAACCAGTCTCTGCACTCACAACGGAAGCGTTCTTTGCGGCATTGCAACGTTTTATTTCACGTCGCGGTACTCCAGTTCTCATTCGCTCAGACTGCGGCACAAACTATGTAGGTGCTAGAAATCAGCTCATTGAAGTTCAGAACTTCCTCAGGTCAAACAATGATGCAATCACTCACAAGCTCGCGAATCAGCACATAACTTGGTTACTGAACCCGCCTAAAGGGCCTTGGTTTGGCGCTCTGCACGAAATAAACGTAAAATCCACCAAGCAACTACTTTATCGCGTGATAGGTGAACAGCACCTCACTTTTGAGGAATTCTCTACCCTTTTGGCTCGAATTGAGGCTGTACTCAACTCAAGACCCCTCTGCCCAATTTCATCCGACCCTACGGACTTTGAACCTCTCACGGCCGGACATTTCATTATTGGTCGTCCGCTCATCGCTCTACCTGAGCAGTCTTTTGACGACAGACCCATATCTGCTCTTAAACGCTTTCAACTCATTCAAGCGCTCTCTCAGCGCTTTTGGACTCTCTGGTCCAGATCCTACCTCCATACCCTGCAAACCCGCTCCAAATGGCTCTCCCCTTCTTCCCCTCCTCAAGTGGGTGAACTGGTCCTCATCAAAGAGGATGACCTGCCTCCGCTCCAATGGAAGTTGGGGAGAATTCTCCGCACGATACCTGGCAAGGATGGAGTGATCCGAGTTGTGGATCTGGACACAGCCCATGGAAATCTGCGACGACCTGTGTTCAAACTAGCCAGGCTGCCGTTGGATTCAGCTCAAGAGGAGTCGCAGCCCCGGCCCCCCCAGGATGTTCACGCCACAAGCGTGACGGATGCGGATGACTAATTTCGCAACACAGCGCCTCGCGCTGAAGGACTCGTGCGGCGCTAGTTCGTTCTGTTCAGCGGCAGACGTCTCCCGAAATACACGTGTGCACACACATCGCGCCGCGCACCTTTGACCCGCGGATAAATCTCGCGTACCTTGTGCTCATACCAGTGTCGTGTTCACATTACTCCACGAACCAATACATCCTGCTCAATCAGCCCAACAAGGAGGGACGCCACGCAGCGCATTCGCCGGCCCATCCAGAACCATCCAGAACAAAGGTTAGTTCACTCACGTTTCTTCCACAATTCTCCCGTGTCAATCCTCAAATCCCATCAGCTCTGCATTTCCTGTAACCTCGCGGTTACAAAAGACTTTTTAAGACATATCGTTTTGCATCTTTTATTGTGTAGAACTGCTGCGAACACAGTTTTTGGCAAAAAGAAGAATGACCCGAATATGTATTCCCACCAAAAATATTACATGTTAAATAAGTTGCCAAGAGCAGACCAATTGACAAGCTTTCACTGTTAAAAAGTAATCAGATCTCATGTAGAGCCAATCCCCAAATGCTAGCTACATCCACCTGCGTCTTATACTATGCGTCTCGGATCGGATCGGATCGATCGGATCGGATCAGATGTATCACCGGAGCGGAGATGATCAGCTGTCATCTTAACTCTCCAAAAATAACCTACTGAATCCAACCTACTGACCAGGAGCGGTCAAGTAAATATCCAAATAGCATGGTGTAAAACCTGATACTGACAAAAGATCTTTCGGTGTTAGTTAATAGATATTTCTATTCATAAACATAAGGTAGTAGGTGTAAAACAAGACAAAAGTAACAAAACATATATATTTTTATATCAATTGTTTCCTTTGTAAAGCTAGGGAATTTTAAATCTGTGTAATATGTGTAACATTTTTCTGTCCTGTCCGTCGTCCATTCTAAGGCTCGTTGTAAAACATGATGACCAGGGTCTGATGATGGGACTGGCAGGTGAATAAGGAATCTCCTCAACGGACAACAGCAGATCCTTCGAGTTTGGGGTTATTTGATTGGTCTTTATTAGTACTTTGGTAAAACATGGTGACCACATAATGATGATGGGATTGGAAGGTGGATACGGTAACTCCTAAACGGACAACAGCAGACCTCTCGAGTTTGGGCTTATTTCGGCGATCTTGATAAGTGTGTTTGTAAAATATGGTCACCAGGATCTGATGATGGGACTAGAAGGTGAATACGGGATCTACTCAACGGACAACGGCAGAACCTTGGAGTTTGGGGTTATTTGAATGGTATTTATTAATACTTTGGTAAAACATGGAGAGCAGGGTCTGATGATGGGACTGGAAGGTGGATACGGGATCACATCAACGGAAAACGGCAGACCCATCAATTATGGGCTTATTTGGTTGGTCTTGATTAGTAACTTGGTAAAACATGGTGTGCGACTTTAGTTTATAAAGTACTTCGCAGCGCAGCATGCGAGACTACAAATTAGATGCCGTCCTCCCGTCCTCGCATGTTCGTTTTGCGGCCTCGTTAACTTTGTTTGGGATATTGTCAGTTTGAAAATTCATTTGAGAGGGAGTGAGAGCGCTTATAATGTTTGTTTCTGAAAAAAATTGTTTCCTGTAGGCCACGCGGGTAAACCGCAGGCAGAAGCTAGTTATAATAAAATTACTAAAATATTCTGGTATTCAATAAAATACAACTATTTGTTATTAAAAATAAGATTTATTCATTAACATTCCCTTTTTACGAACTACAATAATAAGATGAAAAAATATATCTACCATACACAATGATATTCTTAGATCATACTACATTATGTTGATTTTGTTGAATTAATTTATCTCGTTCTCGCAAACGAAAGGGTGCGGGAACTCACAGGTGAGGTCGTTCAAAGTGCCATCCACCTTGTAAAATGAGCCACAGTTCTCTTGGCCGTTGTAATTGTTGGGTTCTCCCTCCGCCCACCAGCCGTAGCCCGCCTTATCCAGTTTATCACCTGAGGACCAAACAACATTCTTATATTCACAAGTACTTACAAATATTATATCTCATGAAGTCCGTTGAGCTATGGTTGTAGTAGTGACGTGTACTGATAAGCACGTTTTTATTGTGTTGCAAGGGCGGTTCTAAGATTGATTTTGGGGGGGGGGGGCATTCTGACGAGGTTTATCACAAAGTAAAAAAAGGGAAGTTTTTAGGCGTCTTAAGTCTTAAGTTGCTCTTGGTGAACCTATATATTTTAAACCTATGCTGTGTAAAAGTGCACCTAAATCGAAACTAAAGTTGAGTAAAATAGTCAAATATATGGAATTCCTGGGCGTTTTGGGGGGGGTTATGGCCCCCATGCCGCCCCACCTGTATCCGCCAATGGAGTGTTGCGCGTTGTGTAGTGCTCCTAGTTTCCGCACACTAGAAAAAAATGCGTGTGCACCAACGACAGTACTAAAAGGGATTACAGAAAATTGGGCTTACCCATACAAAATGCACAGAAAGTATTTGAAGGTAGTATGAAAAGGCAAACGAAGTTTATAAGTAGAGTCTGTAATGGTTTTATTTAAAGATTCAAGCAATACAGAAAAATCATTAACTCTCCCGATTACGATACAATGCTTAAAAGAAGAGTATTCAGAACTACAACCATTGTTACAAAAACTGCTTTTGCACAAAGATTTGCTACGTATCTTCATCACCATGTTTTCAACAATACCTATGGTCAAGGAATGCAATATTAAACACTCCTCTATAACTGAAGCTAAACTGAAGATTGAAAAATGGCTACTAACTCTCAACTATGACAAAACGGAAAATATTTTAGGGATTTATGGACAACAAACAGTAAAGCCGATTCTGAAGGCTTTAATTTTAGTTTTAGTGCTGTCAAAACTAAATATTCTTCATTGCGAAATAGTTCTTAAAGCTTAGGATCAGAAGCTAAATTACTTTGGCAAAATTTAAGTTTTGACAGCACTAAAACTAAAATTAAAGCCTTCAGAATCGGCATTATTATATACCAACTGACTCATATTACAAACTAATATAATGAATAAATAATAAACAAACAAAAGACAAAGACAAAGATAATTTTATTAACAAAACTAATATATATATTATATAAATAATTTAGAAACTAAAATAACATACATTAAATATATTTATTTTATATTGAATTTGTAATTATGTGTCCTTTTATATAATTTGTGTAGTATTTTGTCTATATTTATTGGTACTATTATTTTCTATATTTTAATTTTATTATTATAGGTCTCCCAATCTTTGATTGCAACCTTAGCTTTAGTTTTAATTTTAGTCTTATAATTAGGTTTTAATAAGTCAACTTTTCTAATAATCTTTTATGTTAATTATATCTTATTGTCACTTTGTTATCCACCTGTACGAACATTGTATATCATTAATATTGTAATCTGTTTACCGGCACCCATGGTACAGACTCTCCATGGTCTAGTCTGGGAGTCACTGAATGCTGCTTCAATTGTAAAACTGTATATGTGAAATAATAGTAGTTTATGCTACTAGGGCGAAAAGGAATAAATTACGTGGACGATTTAAAACACGAGCGTAGCGAGTGTTTTAAACGTAACCGAGTAATTTATTGCTTTTACGCCCGTGTATCATACTACGTTTTTTAATGCATAGTGTGAGGAAATGAAAATAAATATAATCTTGTGAACTTTAAATTATAATTGGCTCAAAAGGACTGTATCCAGAGCCGTTAAACAGTGGAAAAAAAAGTATAACATCTATGGTACACAGGAAAGTCTGCAGGTTAGCCAACCATTGTAAATAAATTAAAAAAAATAATAATAATAAAGCCCTAGGGCAAAATAATCGACTTTTTGTTCGGTTTTGATGCATAAAAAGTGGGCCTTTACGAGCACATGCATTGAAAAAATATTTTTCATATTTATCATATTGACACCCTGTTATACACCCAACATTTTTGAAAGACAACTGCGGTTATAATGAAAACCACAACAAAATCTGCTTAGTGGTTATAAGCGAAAATAGATACGTACAAAAATTATCAATGCTCAGCTCCAGCGGATCTCAAGTTATAAGCGAACATCGAAAGCTTGGGATTATGATAGTGATCTTTGTCATAATAGTAGTTAGTATAATTTCCTTACTTATGTTATAAATCCTCTAGAATTAACGTTAATTAGTTAATAGATGAAATGACTGTAAAAGCAGATGGACTGTTATGGGACAGGTAGACAAAAGTTATATACTTGTTTTTGCCTTCATGACATAATTTTCTCCTGCCTTGTATTTTATATCTCTTTATTCAATTAAAGTAAAGGCTTACTTTTTAAATTTAGTTGTTTTAACTAATATTGTATATAAAAAACACGATCTTGCTAAGTTTCTTGCCCTATAAGACTTATCAAATGGGCGGAGTAAGGCATTTATTTATTATATGTATTGCATTATATTTTTAATATTATTTATTCCTTATTCCTATATTATTATTTTATTCAAGTGTATTATTTTTATTAAACTTACGTAAACCCAACCTTTATTATTCCCCTGCGTATTTCCCCATATTATTGTTTATGACAGAATACTAGTACCTATACACACAGATTATTTCATTACATATATTACATTAAAACCGACCGTTAATAAGTGTATCTTTTATACCTACATTAAATTAATAAATATATTTCATTTCATTATAGACTATACTTTTTCTCGGTGTTCCACCCGCATTTATTCAATCATTCCCCGGTTTTCGGCTCAGTAGTTTTGATAATTTAGTAAAGCCTATATGTTGATCAGGGTCACTATGATGATAATAAAGAAAACCTCATCCAAATGTGTTAAGTGGTTCTCGAGTTAAAACGGAACAGACAAACAAAAACAAAAAAAAAATATCATTTTGGCCTCAGTACAATACTAATAACTCAGTTGATTTAAAATTTTGCAAAAATATTCAATGTACAGAACAGACACGACTTTTTTACTACTTTATTTTTAGTATAGAATATATACAGAAGATAGAGATAGAGAAGAAGAAAAAGAGAAGTCTCACCAAAAATAGTTTTGAAGATCCTGTTTGACCCGTTAGTGGTCTCAGCTTTGAAGCCAGCAAAGTACTCTCCTAACCAGTCTACTTTACTCGGGTATTGCTTTATCAATTCGACGACGACATCTTTTTCCGCCACGGAGTTCAGAACGAGCAGGTGAGAGCCTTCTTGCTGACATTCTTTGAATGCGTTGTCCCAGGTCATGGACAGTTCCGATATCTTGTAGCAACTACCGGTCAATGCGGAGCGATGGTAACCTGGAGGTAACAATGTATACAAACTTTTTTTTTATTTTTATTTAGAATGACTAATAAATAAATTATATTTATTTCGAGCAACAAAATAAGACATTAGCATTGGCGGCGTAACAAGTGTGTACAAATAAAGAAGGAATAGATTATTTTTTTACGTTATCTGCTGTTTTCTTTTATTTTTGCGAGGCTTCAGTGGTAAGCCTCCCCCCCACTCCCCGCTCTTAACGCCGCCAATGTGAAGATACATGAAATGATATATAAACGTAAGTGTACCAAAAACGGACCACGTTTTTAAAAGTCCTTATAAATCGACTTCGGAAAGTGTTTTAATTTACTCTAATACAACATCTTGAGCATAAAATAGTTCTTATGAATTGAAGACATTGTACAAAAATAATGTAACAAAAGCCAGTTAATGAACAAAAAATATTTTCAAAATCGTATCGATGGACCTTATTGTGCACTAGTGATCTATATAAGGACCATAAAAAATGTAAGAACTATGATTTTAATCACATTTTTGTAGCGTGCTCGTGTTCCCTTACTATTATTAAGATAAAAATCAATTAAAATTGTAGAGGCGTTGAATATTTTTTCTTGCTATGAATTAAACTATAGTTTTGTATATGTTAGTAGTGATACTAACTCTAATAAAGTAAAGTCTGAAATGTAATTAAATTTGTCATTTTTTCAATCATAGCCGTTGGATCTTATTAAGTCTATAGAAATCGCATTCTTGACAGTGAGCTTTATTAAGACTTCCTATCAAATAATGTAACTTATAAAATCAATTAGGTACCAAGGTACCAGTGGCCATAAATTAGGAGAATTCTGTATTTCGGATACCATGGACATACATAAACGCTAACACAAAGACACGTTGTTTAAAACGTGCTTTTGAATTTAACGTTGTAATATCTGATGAAGCCCATTTTCAAATTACATAATATGCCTAATAAGGTCTGGTCCTTATTAAATGACAACGAGGTGGATCTTCTTAAGCACTTCATTATGTCCGGAGGAAACCAGTAAAAATAGAGACAAACAGGCAGTGATTTCAGTAACTTTTCTTCGCAATTCACGTTCAGAAAGTGCTTTACTGTGAATATCCCATTTCGTTATGGAACCAATTTGAGTCCGAAGTATGGCGCCAGAGCCCACCACCCATCGGGCTGAGACGTAATAATCATTGGTGAAACTTGAGTGCACGAGTGAGGACTGCGACTTGAATTTCACAGTCCGCACTCGGGAACACCTTTGACACCCCCTCAAGGATTCTTGTCGTGATGACATACACAAAATAGAAAGTAGAACGTGGGCCTTATTGTCTAATGTCAACATCTGACGCTTTCATCAATTACGTACATCATTTCTAGCCAATCACGCGTACGTTTGATAGCGATAGCGATAGATGTTGAAGTTAGACAATAAGGCCGCAGGTTGGAAGTTTAACTCGTAGTATATACTAACCTCTTCCATAAACTTGACAGCGATAGTTGAAAGGTGCATCGTCGAGTATTACTTTGCAGATGAAAGGTAGTTGTTCGTCGATTGAAATGGTGAATATAGTTTTGTCTTTCAACATTGCTTTATGTTGTTTTCGACTACGAGGCTTATAAGAACTTATGGTTCTACGTTCATCGACTGTAAAGAAACGGTGAAATTATTTGTCATGTCATGAATCTACGTCGTTGCGATCATTGTAAACTTAAAGGTAAATAATTTTTTTCCAACTACTACTTATTAATAGTAGTTCGCCCCGAATTGTGAACTCGTGGACCCCCTCTCGGCAACCCTTTGACCGATTTGGCCCATGTACAAACTAAAATTTTTTTTGTCTCGTTTACTCGCCTTCCAAATTCCATGACGTTCCGATCAACGGTACTCGAGTTATCGTCGGACAAACATTCATACATACAGATACATTAAACAGATCCCTCGAAAAAGATTCCAAAACTCTATTTTATCAAAATAATACCTTCAGGTATCAGGTGGTAGAGCTGATGCCGGGCTCGACTGTGGAGGTACCACCATCTTACTTGGAGACCCCCTCGAAGTAATTCGAGGGAGAGTAAGATGACAGCTCACAGGCAAAAAACCAGGAGGCCCACCATGCCTGGGACCGATGGATGGCGGTATATCCATCCCTAATAGCGTACATAAATGGAACAGACTGGTGACGGGCAGCGGCGTCACTGGTGCGAAGGTTCCAGCACCGAGCTCATCAACCCGCCTGCCCAGCGTGTGTGAGTATGGGCAATTCTTCCAGGATCACCGCCGGGAGTGGCAAAGTCCTGGAAAGGCTTATGTCCAGCAGTGGACGAATAGGCTGATGGATGGAATACCTTCTTTACTGAAGTAGATGTGCAAGTCCTAAAAGTGGCGATTTTTTCCGTAACGCCAAAATGAAATTGCAAATATTGAATTTAGTTTCACCGTACATCTATTGGCTAAATTGCAAATATTGAAGCTAGTCTCAACTTACACCTATTGGCTAAATTAAATTGCAAATATTGAAGCTGGTTTCATCTTACATCTATTGGCTAAATATTGAAGATAGTTTCAACTTACATTGTCTGGTTACATCATTCTTAATTCCTTCTTCGTCACCGAGCCACGCCTTATCGGGTAAACCAGGGTTTTCGTAAAACATTTTCTGTAACTGTACCACATCTGGCCAGGATGACACCATTAGTTCTGAACCTTCACTCTGACAGATATCCCTTGCTTCGTCATACGTTTTTAATTCTTTATGTTGTTTATAAAATATTTCATTATCTTTATCAAAATAATAGTCCTCTCTGTATTTGTTGCTTTTAGTTGGTGGATCTAAGCCAAATGTCACACCTAAAAAGGAAAAACAGATTAAACGCATGCCCAGCTGTCAAAACAGGGGAGGGGTCATCGGGGGAATATTTCTTTAATTATAAGAAAATATGTTATATTTTATATACCTACATTTTTGTGAAATATAATTTTTTCGGAACATGCTGAGGCTATTTTGGGAAGGGAGTCATGCCCCCCTGACCCCTCCTTGGCACGCGCCTGGTAGTTGTGATGACTAGTGAAGATACGTTGCGTTGCGAGCAAGTTGGCAGTTGGTCTATGAAATTCTCAATACTATACCGAATTTCAGCTTCCTAGTTTCAATGGTATACAAATTAAAAGCTTGTGATTGTGGCAGATACATATATACATACAATATCGTTATAAAATAATAATTGAAAAAATATAAAAACACCTCGCAATCGCAAGTTTTCTGAGCAGCCCCTCAGAATAAGGAATACAAATAGAAACCTGGCTAAAATAAGAACTGGGCATGAGCCATTGTACTCATCTAACGTAAATTACTCCTATGTACGAGTGAATGAAACGACGGACCGCACTTACTTTATATTTTTTCCTGGTGTGTCACTAGATTGAACCAAACAAATGTCAGATGGATGTAATTTGGATGTATTTTAAAAATTATAATACCATCAAATTAAATATGTCTCATCATTGTATCGTTGTGTTGTAATATCGTTCGTAGCGTGCATCACATCTTAATTTGGTGGCATCGAAATGTCTAATGCATTTTGCGAAAGTAGTCCTCTGTCAAATGTACAAAAATAGGTTCCCGTGTGCTCCTTGATGATGCAAGTGTGGAAGTAGTCTCAATCTCTTCGTTTGACCTTTAAGAAACATAATTTCGATGGTGTCACTCTTGAAAATGTTGCGTTTGGGTGCTGCGTGCAAAAAACAAAATGGCCGCTATCGCAAACACGTTTTCCTATTTATATCAGTAACGGTTGTGATTACGGAAAAAAGTTTGATGTGAAACATGTAGCTACGCAGATTTTACACACAAAAGGTTATTACAACTTTGTATGTAGGATCAACCGTTTTCTCATAAAAAGTACTTTTATATTTAAAAAAATAATATGAATATGTCTCAGAATGAGGGTATGGCAAGTGAATTTTTACATGCTTGACATTATTTAATAATTGAAATAAATTATAATAATTATTAAAATATTATAATAAATAATTTAAATGAATAAAATATTATAATAAATAATTTCGAGCATGTAAATATGCGCTTGCAATAATACATTAAACAGGTCCTAAAATATGTAAAGACCTGTGATTAATTTATACGCCAAATTCACTGTATTATATATTTCTTTGTTTAAAATTATTGTTTAGAACGTGTAAAACGGCCGCAAAGAAGGTTAAAATTACAATCAAAGACAAAACCTTTGCCATAAAGACAGACTTATCTCTTATTCCAAGATTGTTGATAGCTTCCAGAAGCAGACCTAATAAAGATTCGAGGCACAATTTAAGCAACTACGAGTTTTCAGCACTACTGAAGGCCTTGTTTGCAGTTGACGGGAGTATGCACCATTGTCCTAGGTAAATACAAACTTACGGATGCTCTTGAATCAATTCAAGAGATACCTGCCAAAGAAAACGAAGATGATCATGCTTCTACCATACGTGATATTTTAGGAGAAAATAAAGAGCTACAGGGAAAAGCTGTGATAGTAGATGGCATGGCACACAGTGAAGACATGTAGTGACCTCGGTGTAAGCTTCAGACCATGGATCAAACAACAGGATCATTTGCTGGCAAAGGTAAAATAAAGTGGTGAAAAGCTTTTAATTCCGCAAATAATACGCTGCTAAAAGTTTTGGCTAAATTATGGCCTACACTGTCACTCACTAAAGATGTCAGGACTAACTTGGATGCGTTCATTTGTCAGCTTTATCCCCAAGACAACACTGACCGACATATGAGCTGTGCGATGGTTGTTGTTAACAAAGAAACAATGTCAAGATGAGAACCTTCCTCCAACAAGATCTGCACTGGATCCGGAGTTGCTAAGGGCTCACCTTCAGTGTTTTGAGTGTAATCAGGGCCTAATTCAGCATCCCAATAACCCACCACCCTCAGATTTTGGATGGAACAAAGTAGGAGGTGCATACGAGCCTGTTGCTTGTACCAATCCTTGTGCACCAGAGCTTATCTTGGAACTTTGTCGCTGCTCATGCTCCAAAAGGCATTGCTCTTTTTCATGTACATGTCAGTCAAATAGACTCCGGTGTACTGAAATGTGCAAGTACTAACGTAATCCCGGCCGTTGTGACAATATGGGAGAGTGCGAGCTAGACGATGATGAATATTTAGGTCTAAGTAAGATTTGCATTGAAAGTGACGATGATTGTAATCAAAAATGTGAAATTGCATGTGTGACATGTATTATTGTCTCCACTATGTCTACAAAAATCTGTTAACATTATAATTCTTCCACACTATTTTCATTTAAGTTTAAACCATAGTGTTACTTTTTATCTTTCAATTTCCTACGGAACAGCATAAGGGAAAGGGGATGTTTTTTAATGTATTAGTATTTAATTATTATTATTATGTTGGTACACTTTTCAGTCACGGGCCCATAAGGACCCGGTCATTGATGGGGCTGAAGCCAACATTGAAGAGGCCTTTGGTACCATTTAATCTAAATGTGAGATGGCTGCATCCATAGAGGCCTCTCTCTCAATGTATCATTGAGATACACTAACGGACATTCCCCCACAGTTGCCAAACTATTGCCAGGGAGGAAGCGACTTGGAGTGGGCTATGAGGATTGGATGCCAAATGGGCCGGATAACAAGGCTATGGAGTGAGATAACGGACATCTGCCTCGAAAATCTCTCACAAATTTAAGTAAAGCAGATGGTGACTTGCCTCTTGATAACTATCCAGCAAGATAGCCGTTGTGGGCCCCTTATCTAGCCACCATGGGGCGGCCAGGGGGCAACACTATGTAAGCAGCTAAGGTTGTCAAGTGCCCCCGGCGTTATAACATTTTACATTTACAACCTGGAGCATAGGTTCCGCTCTTGCATCTCCACTCTGGCGATGGGGTCGTCACATTATCATTATTATTATTATTTTTTATTTGATTATAATGAGGATTATCTACTGGCCCTGTAAATAATGTCATGCATGTAAATTTGTGCTTGCAAAAGGCTCATACTCTGACATTAATTTTTATTTTAGAAAAAAAATTTAATTACTTTTTATGAGAAAACGGTTGATCCTACATAAAAAGTTGTAATAACCTTTTGTGTGCAAAATCTACGTAGCTACATTTTTTGTGAAAAATTTTTTTTCGTCATCCCAACGGTTACTGAAATAAATAGGAAAACGTGTTTGCGATGGCGGCCATTTTGTTTTTTGCGCGCAGCACCCAAACGCAACATTTTCAAGAGTGACACCATCGAAATTATGATTCTCTAAGGTCAAACGAAGAGATTGAGACTACTTCCACACTTGCATCACCAAGGAGCACACGGATGTACATTTGATAGGGGACTAAAGTTTACAGCTTCACCGAGAGAAATTAAATATTTTTGTGCTCTTCCTCTCAAAATTCGTGAAAGTGTGATTTATTATTGTTTGTGTTGATTGTTTTTTTAACATTGTAATAAAATGTCTTGTGCGATTGAAGGCTGTAAATCGCATACAGGAAGAAAAGAAAACAACAATGAAGCAATATCATTTCATCGGTGAGTTCTGATAGTTTTTATGTTAATAAGTTGCAGGATCATACCTAAAACTCAGTAACAATAATAGTAGTTCTTGTAAATTATACTCGTGTTCAATTCTACACCGATATTTGCCTGTTTTATATAGATTTTCTGCAGACTAGTAGAGGTTATGTTTTTTCGCATAGTGATGTACTAAAGTCCGTGTCGCAAACTATCGAACATTGGTTCACGTGGCAGCCGTGCATAAAGGATGAAGCCGCAGATTAATTGCAGCGCGAGTTAAAAGAAAAATAATGCCGAATAAATATTGCCATATCTTTTTGTTACAGATTTCCAAAAAGGGAAAAATTAAAAAGTGGATGGCTTAGACGAATAATTAGACCCAATTGGCCAATTAAAAAAAGCAGTCATATTTGTTCGAAACACTTTACGCCGGATTCTTTTGGACCAAACGAAAATTTAACATGGAGACGGTTAAAAGCAGATGCTTTAGCGACGTTATATTTACCAGATACAGACACATTGGTAACCTTTAAATAATTATGTATAATTGCATTATCAATCTTGTTTGTAGGTACGTGCTTGTACTATACTATAGTATATTAACTCGATAATTTTTCAATTTTAGGCAAGAGAACCAGTACCTATGGATGTTTGTGGTGTAGAAAAGTGCATACTTCTATGTTCGCAAATCGTTCTGAAAGGCCTGTTCAGAACTTGTACGTTACTTCCGTGATCGACTTCACGAAGAAATTCCGCAGATCAAGACATTTTCGTACTTAGTGGTTGACAATAAAAGTACTTTGATAGGGTGGTTCTTTCGTGAAATGAATTTTGGGAATGCTTATTGACTTGAACTGCACATAATTTGATTTCTTATTACAGGTTATAAGGTATTTTAATCGTTCATTATTTGTTATCAGTTATTATTCAAGATTAGTTGATGTTTATTTGATATAATAATAAAAAAAATTAAATTACCTCTGTAGTAATTGCGCTGTCATCGCTCATCATTTTTTGTACTAGAAACAAGCACAATTTTGGACTTAACTTATGTACCTACTTGCCTACGATATAGTAATTTGTTCTTAATAAAAAATATTATGCTAAAGAAAGATATCCTTTTATTAATTCCTTATTTACACAATATAACATGTGTCCCACTGGGGTAGACAGAGACCACTTTGCTATTAATTCTCTTGGCCTCCTTCCAAAGCAAGAGGATGTCACCAGAAAGGTCGGTGCCTCCTGCATTCTCTTTTTTTTCACACTTTGATACGATATAATGTGTGGTAAGCAGATTGGTCGTGGTTCATTTCGATTTGGTTTATTTATCGTAGTCAAAAATCGACATTGTTACATCACTAGCAAAGCAACGAACTAGTGACAACCTACCTAATTAAGAAAAAACTAATACATATCCATCTCTCTCTAACGCACTAGAATGTCGTAAGAAAATCAAGGATAGGTGTTTTTCTCCGCGTATTATTTTAGCCAGGCTTCTATTTGTATTCCTTATTCTGAGAGCAGCCCGCTCCGACTGAGCAGGATAGGAGAGTGTAAAATGACAGCGTTGGAGCAGAGCAGATTCTTCCGAACTACCTGGCCTTCAGTATATTACAGAAAATGATATTCTACCTTGATGCCTATAAGATATCACGTAAACAGACTTGATGTCTTGATACGTTTAATAAAATAAGAATTGTACTTTTTTTTTTTTTTTTTCTGAAATGGCTACGGTCACTTTTCAGAGCGCCATTTTGCCACAGATCAATTTAAGATTCTGTCAGACGAAGTAAAGCCATCACGGTATGTATTATATAAATAAAAAAAAGTTTATTAAATGATTTCATCTGCAACAAGAAGATTTATTTTTATGAAAGTCAAGGTAGATTATTATTAGTAATTATTATCATGCTTGTATATATTTGTTATATCTCGGGACTATATAGTCTCGGACCTTTGGGAGGCTTGCATGGGGCCGCAGCCAACACGTAGAGGCCCTTTAAACAATTTTATCTAATTGTGATGTGACACCAACCGACGATTATCCCTGTACGCACTGCAGGAGTGCACCCGAGGACAACCCTCGGTCAGAGTAGGACTATTGTAAGGAATGAAAACAAAGGAAACCAGACTATTGGATTAAGGTGCTAGTGGACTGGATATCTGGGACTATGGAAGGAACTATAGCGCCTGCTCGACCTATATTAATAACACCGATAAATGGGCAGGCGGAGAATCGCCAACTCAATGAAATGGGCCCCCCAAACGGTCCCTCGCACAGAGAGACAAGGGGGCAACATTAGCTGAGCGGCTAAAGGGTGGAGAGGTGTCGCTGGACTTTAATCGACGATCACTTGCTCCTGAGGGTCCAACATCACGTCGTGCCCACTCGCCACTTGCGTTTCACATCCACCCTTCGAGCATTAGCTCTTGCTACTCCACTCTAACCGGCCTCCCACGGCAAACTAGAGTTGGGGAGCTGTCCCTCATCATTGCCTTCCCCCGGGAGCACGTTCGGGTCCGTGGGTTTGCTACTGACCAAAAGCTTGCCTCAAGCTGGCCTGCTTTAATGCCATTGCCCTGTTAGCCATGTAAGTTTTGTAAACGTTGCCCGCCTCTCACGTGGCCTTATGTTCGTTTGATTTTGGGAGGCTAATTATTATTATTATTATTATTGTATATTTTTATTATATCTCGGGACTATGTAGTCCCGGACCTTTGCGAGGCGTGCATGGGGCCGAAGCCAACACGTAGAGGCCCTTTAAATAATTTTTCAATGCAGTTGCTCGTAAAGTTTTCTTTTTTGTGTAACAAACTTATGCGGAAACCGACTCTTTATTTCACGCGTGAAATAAAACAGTACCTACTGAAATCCTTTATTTCACGCGTGAAATAAAGTATTTTTTTAAAGTTTTTGACTCTGTGGTGCATGTTGCAAGTCATAAAATTTAAAAAATTACAAAGATGCAAGGAGGTTTTGCTGTCCAAAAAAAACAATTATTTATAAGTATGCGCGCTCTAGCAATAATTGAATGATGATAAACACCATAACACATAAGATTCTTGATTATCTCATTTAAAATACGTGTTTTGTTTCCGCAAACAAAAATATTTTTCACATTATTGGCTGTATGTATACTGTACCTTTGCCTCAAGAAAGAAAAAACTGTATGAAACGCGCGCTCTGCAAAGAAAGCACGCCATTTTGTTGTAAATAGGCTTTGGTGAAATAAAATTAATTTCTTTATTATACTTATTTTTTTGTTGTATTTCCTCGCAAAATGCATTGAAAAATGTTGTAAGATACTTGAGCGTAAAAGTTTTTTATCCGAAGCCAATGAAAACACTCGCTGCGCTCGTGTTTTCAATTTGGCACTTATTCGTATAAAACCTTACTTTCTGCACGTGTATCTTAAATAACTATTATCTAAATGTGATGTGATTTTTATTATTCGTAATCTACGACGATAACAATAATACATACACAAATTTTAAAGAAGAGCTATAAAATTACAAAATAAAATTATAAATAAGTTCATATTATGCTTAGCACTAACTCCACACAGAACCTTTTTTAACATATTTCTATTGCAATTAATATTCAGAGAGAAAACGGTCCAAATCTGCAAGCACGAATGAAGTAATACTCTGTTATGTTGCACATAAAATCAGATTGAGAACATAATTTTGCATCAATCAGAACTGAACTCTATGACGTTTCCTTTTAGTTTAAAATAGCAAGCCTTCAGCCGTGGCTGCTACGACCACCAAGGAACACGCGCTCATGAAAAACTGCGTTTTTTTTAACAACTGCTTATGGATGAAATTATTAAAATGTTCTACATTGTTTCGACGTAGTTACTGTTCACTTATTTTTAAAACAAATAACAAGGCTGTAAAATTTAAGGAAGCTCCTACGCTCGAAAAACATTAAATTAACATGAAGGTAACTTTGTAATTTTTTTCTGTCGAGCGAACTTAAAGCTTTTGCATTTTTTCGCAATTTGGCAATTGGGCAATTGGGCAATGGGCATTTTAAATTATTTTCAGGTGCTATATATTTATAAAACATAGCACTGTGGAAAAAACGTTATATTCATAATTATTTTAATAGCGATATTGCAATTGTACTTACATAAATATAATGACAAAATCAAAGCTACACTTCTGTACATTTTTGTTTTTTTTTGAATATAAGTTTATTAGTTGTCAGTGTTAAGTTTAAACTGATTAGTGATACTAAATATTCTCTCTTATATACGTGAGATTTTATCAACCCTATATATTTTTATCAACCTACGATAGGTTATCAAGCACATGACCTACGCTTTTACATTCCGAGGGTAAGAAAACCCATTTTTACTCTTTGCGAACGATACTTTTTCTACTACCTGATTTATTTATTTAAATATTTAATTTTTCCTTTCAAATTAAATGTGAAAATGAAATGAAATGAAATTGAAAATGAAAAATGGTTTATTGGTTGTATAAGCTCTTAAGGGGAACAAAAATACAAACAGAAATAAAATGTCAGCTTTCGGATGATTTTGTTGCAATAATTAGGTTACGTACTTATCGCCATAAAAAAATATATGTTCTTAGTTGAACTTTAAGGTATTCATTTTGCGCAAACCACGTTAATCGATTCATATTCGTACTGTCAATGAATTTTTTTGTAACCCTCTATTTTACACTTGTTATCGATTTTGTCTCAGGTATCGCTTTCGCAATTTTGTTGTTTTTTTTTTAATAAAATTAGTATGAATGATACCTACTCAATTTGCAAATACCGCGTTATTCGGGTCAAGAAAAGCACCCCCTTTTTCCAAAAATACGTAAATCCACCGATGCAGTCGGCGGCAGCAAGACATTGTCAGTCTACGCCTAGCGTTGGCGCCCGTCAGACGTGAAATATGTGCCTTTTTTTGCAAGCTATAAACATCTCCCAAAACTAATCCAAAAGACATTGAAATTAATTTTATAAAGTAATATTTCAAGGAGCATCATATTCCTGCCGTTAAAAACGCAACAAAATATGCGTATGAGTCATTTAGCTACATCGTGCCATAGTCATAACAACAAAACTAAATGAATTTGGAATTAATTCATAATTTTAAGCGGGAAAATATTATTTTACTCTAAAAAAATAAATTTTTTGATCGCTATTGAAACCCAAATTAATTAATTTATACTTACTGAGATCTGTATCAAAGATCAATGACGTTTTCGTGAAATTGCCCTCTAGTATTGGCTCACCATTTCAGCTCCAATAAGTAAAGTTTTTTGCAAATTATATAGGTACACTTACTTGGGATAAATCGCCAAGTATTTCAAATATAGAAATTTATTTTCAAATATTTACAGTGCATGGTAAAATTAATAGATCGTAGGTAATCCTGTCGGTACATGTTCAGGTCCCGTTACGCAAAATGAAAAAACGAAACTCTTTTAGGATTCATTTGTTGTCCCTCTATTTATCTGTCTGTCCGTTTGCTTAGACAATTTTTTCGGGGTGAAATTAATAAATACCAATATTTACGGCCCTGTACAGAGCTGTAAAAACATACTTTTAACGTTTTTATGGCCTTTTATTTAACGTTTTTCATACAAATTTTCTCACAATGAAAATATAGGGATGAACACTTGAGATAATATTTTGCATTTAAAAGTCTACACAGAAAGGAATTGTAGAACAAATAATGTAAAAAATATGAAAACCATGTTGTTCTATTCTAAAGGGATTATTTATCTACTGTTCAATGTGGCGATAGCTTTGTTTATTTTTTCCTTGAATTATTTTTTACTAAGATATCAGATAGTTTTATACAAGGTTTTCCTTAAGAGGCTCCTTTACGCCTGGATTTTTCTTAAAATCCATACAATAGGTATAAACTGGATGTGAAGTCTACAGCTTATTTTTTTCATATCTTTTTTCATAATAGTTAGGGAGGCGAGGTAGCTAAATGGCGTAATTCAACGGCGCCGTCGAGACCTATCAAAATCGAAAGATAAAATCATTTCGAAAAGAAAAGCTCGTATGGTAAAAACCATTTTAGCGGTGGGTTTGGCGTGTACGGTTTTTCAAAAATGTTAAAAAAAACAGTTACTTGGGCATTCTCGAGCGCGTCAGATATTCATACTACTTATGCCCCAAGTGCCTCTGATAACAACGGTATACTAATCTGCCGGTTTGCGTGGTGGGGGTAGGCATATAAAGTAGTCAAAAATGCAAAAAAAAAAAAATTACTCGAGCGCGTCAGATTTTCGGAAGGGGTGCTAAGTAGGCCCCAAGGAAGCTCCCTTTAAAAAAACTGTCGATTTTGGCGTGACGATAAGTTACGATGAATTTTTGAAAATGCAAAAAAAAAAGGTTTTTTTGAAATACTCGAGCGCGTCAGATTTTTATAGGGGAGGTTTATCTCGGTATCCTGAAAGCATATTTTCTTAATCTGACAAAAATGTTGGCGGGTTCTCTTAATCTGACCGAAAAAGGTTTTTTGGTTTCTTTTTTTTCCTTTTTTTTTCTTTTTTTTCGAAAATTGTCGAGAAGCTTTAGAAAAAAAAAAATTGAGATATAATAAAAGTCACATAATTTAATCATCGTTATTTCATATCAATTTTTTTTACCACCCTCAGTTTTCGAGATATACTCAAAAAACCGGGAGTTTGAGTTTTTATGATGCTTCAAGTCAAAAAGTTTTAACTTTGGACAAAAATGTAAAGAGACCTTTTTTGTGTAAAATAAAATTACCTTTTTTGTTTATTTAAACTTTTTTTTTGTAAAATGTATCGTTCGCGACTTATATGCCGCAACGCGTTTTTCGGAAGACGAAATGGCTCCTCCACACTTCTGGTCATGCGGAAACCGGCAGATTTTGTATTTTTAGTAAGTTTTAGATTATATTCTTCAAAATAAAAAAAAATAAAATCGCGCTCGAGAATGCCGGATTAACGTTTTTTTTTTACAAGTTCGCGACCCTATAACTCGGCGGCGTCAAGGACTTATCGTCAGATTAGTTAAATTTAGTCTTAAAACACTAAAATCAACCCCCAATATCTTAATCTGACGCGCTCGAGTATTTCAGACTATCGATTTTTTTTTACTAATCTGATCGTCTATCCTAGGCGCGCGTCACTACATATAGAGCTAAATACTTTATAAGGTTGTTCTATTAGGTCTAAGGTATCTCTCATATCTTAAACTGCCACGCTCGAGTATTACCGAAAATTCCCCTATTCGCCTCCCTAACTATAAGTTTATTCTAGCGACATCTAACTACGTCTCTACACAGCCCAAAAAGCAAAATTTTATAATACACCATCATAATAGCTGTCAGGATATCGTCAATATTGCCTCATTTTTACGCAAAGTTTAACAAGTTTGTATAATTGTATCTATACTGGAAATAAAAAAGATAGAAATACAGGCGTCGTTCATGTAAAGATGACTAAGTTTACACACTTTGCTAAGTATAAACAGTTACCTATTCATGGATAACAGTTTTTACCTGGAACTATTTCACAAATTCGGCGCTTTTTGAATATCTTGCCATCTTGCACCTCTTGGTGAGAAATACAATTACAATTAGTAAAAATGCAACTTTTAGCTAAGAAAACTTATAGTTAAAAGTCTGTTGTATGCATACACATATTTTAATGATATTACAATAATAATAAAATAATTAAGTTTTCCGTAGTCATGATACCAGCCGTAAATTCCTAAAATAATCTGATATCACGCTTATGGAAAACCCAATTATTTTGAAGCTACCATAATATCATTAAAATATGTTTATGCATATAGCAAACTTTAACGATAAGTTGTCTTAGCTAAAAGTTGTATTTTGGCCGTTATAATTATTTCTTAATATTTTGTTACAAATCCGGAGAAATGACCCTTAAGGAAAATGTTTAATGAAAATATTTGTTATCTTAGTAACAAAGAAAAAAAAATAATAAACAAAGCTATCGCCACATTGAACAAACAGTTAATCCCTTTAGAATAGAACAATATGGTTTTTAAAATTTTTATATTATATTTTGTTCTACAGTTTCTTTCTCTGTTTTCTTACAAATGCAAAATATTATGTAAAGTGTTGATTTTTATATTTTCGTAAAGAGAAAATTTGTATGAAAAAGCTAAAAAGGCCATAAAAATGTTATAAGTATATTTTTACAGGGCCGTAAATATTGGCATTTATTAATTTTACCCAGAAAAATTGCCTAGACCTACGGACAGATAGACAAACAGAGGGACAACAAATTAATCCTAAAAGAGTCTTGTTTTTTCATTTAGCGTAAAGGGACCTTAACATTTCAGACTATCATAGAAAAAAAATTCTATAATTTAAACACTTGGTGATTTATACCAAGTGTATATAGGTGTCCCAAAAGTCAACGCTATCCCTTGGAAGGCCGATAGGCCAGCTCATGACTGACCAGAATATCAAAATATGACCTCAGCAAAAAGTCTTCAAGTTGATGGTACTTTTATAAATTTCAAATCTGACAACTCCGAATAGATTTTTGAGAGCCAAAGCTAATCAGTTATAAATTCTAAGGATACAATTTTTGTTGCGGAACTCTGAATAGTCCTGCTATTGATAAAGTCAAAAATAAACCTAGAAATCCTATAAAATCAGGAAGAAAAAAAAATACACGATTTTAGAGCATTTTTTTGTAATTAGGTTAGTTCAACACCACACCCTGAAAAAAAATGTATTTTGTTAGTTTGGCCAATTGTCTAAAATAACGGCTCATCAAATCGTGTTTTTAAAATGATCTGACAATTTCTGTGTATAACTTTTGAAAAAAAAAGTTATTGCTATTTTACTACCAAAACAGCTGCATATTTTTTTCAATAATTAGAATTTAGAATGACATGCATTAGAAATGCCATTTGACACGCGTTAGAGTGAGATAAATAGTGACGCTATTTAAAATGAGTTGGAATGAGATAGTAACGCAGTTAAACGTTAAATGAGAGAGATAGCGACATAATTGAGATAGGCTACAGTGAGATAGATAGTGACGTGGTGCATTCTTTCTAAAAGTATTTGTTAGTTTCCACTTTTTGTAATAACAAATTCAATAACAATTTTTTGTAAATTAAATATTAAAGAAAACTTATTTGTTTTTTTATTCAGTTTACAGTATATATTTCTATAAAACACTTTATTATAACAATTATGTACCAGATATTTTTTGATTTGTAAAATCGGCATCAGTGGAATTAGCTAAAATGTATGAAATATAATGTTATTTACTTCATTCTACCATTTTATGACATTTTAACATATTACTTACATAAATTTTACCTAATTCCACTGATGCCGATTTTACAAATCGAAATATATCTGAAATATAATTGTTATAATAAAGTGTTTTTATAGAAATATAGGTATATATATCTATATTTCTTAACTTCAGTTTAAAAATTTAGTTTACATAGTATATAGTATATACTATATATACTGTAAACTGAATTTTTGGTTAAGAAATAATTGGTCCAATTTATTTTCACGCAAGTGAACCAGTAAAACCAGCTCAACGGGCGAAAAATATTTAAAGCACGAGTAATGGTGACAATTAACCGTCACGATATTATTATGTATCTCTATGGGAGTGTCTGAAATGTTCCGAGTGTCAACTGATAAATCAAACACTCAAAAAACCACTTTTAGTCAACCATAATATATTTACGTCCCGACGACGTGATAGCAAGTAGGATCAATGCCGTATAACTATGATCGAAATCCACTAATAAATTAAATAAAATAAAATACCTATTACTTTTGAACCTACCTCGTCCACTCTATTCATAGATTTGCTAATTTTGCTATGGTCGACGCGAGCGTCGAGAGTGGGACGAATATCCCCCCCGCGCGCTATCGTAAAATGAGTAAGCCAGGCCCGGAACTGCGGGTCTACCGCGTAATTCTGATTTTCATCAACATCAACTTGAGATTGAAATTTGTCGTGCGTGCGACGACGCCCGCCTATCATGCCATCTCTTTTGCAGGCGTTGAATTTCGCATGCATTTGCTTGAAGTTGATACAAATCAGAATTACAAAATTAGAAAGGTGGTGACCGGAGTCTTCTTTTAAGCGGAGAGCAGCCTGTGCCAGAAGTAGAACTGTATATGTATATATATATATATACTGTATACCATACATGTACTCTAGTATCAACTATGTAATACAAGAATAAGAGTACTAAAAAACTAACACTATACAATCAAAGAATAATATAAAAAAACAAAACATAATATAAATTAAATACAAATTATACAGAATGTTTACACTGTTGATTGTTGGCACTTGGTGGAACTTGCAATACATAATGAACAGAAAATCACTTGTACTATCCCACAAATTTACTTAATACTTCCTGACCGGTTTCGCCTTTATGGCATTATCAAAGGAATTAATATAAGATCTTAATTACACAATAAATAGTTTACATCAGCCAGTGCGATCAATGACACTAAAGTCATTGATCACACTGGCTGATGTAAACTATTTAAAGGCGAAACCGGTCAGGAAGTATTAAGTAAATTTGTGGGATAGTACAAGTGATTTTCTGTTCATTACAAATTATACAAATTCAAAGTTTAGTGCTGCAGCAAAAACATTTGTGAGAGTAAGGAAGTGAGTAAGTGTGTGTAGGTGAAGGTGGGTGTGTGTGTTTGTGTGTTGATATAATCGTAATGTATTTTATGACTTTGCAAAGCGCGGCGCGGTTTTTACCTTTTTTTTTCAGGCTTCGGCTGGCGGCTTTTATTCGTGGCCAGTATCATTTTGCGAAAAAAGAGTGTCAGACTGTGCACTGTGAAAAAAATCACGATCCGTTGCTCCGTTGCTGCGTGAAAGAAGAAGAAACAAACAAACACACTTTCACATTTAGAATAGGGGTACGGATTCATCAATTAGAAATTAGAAATTATGAGATTCTTCGTTATGTTTTAGTGATAGAATGTTTGAGCCTAAGAGTATTCATAAAAAGCTATAGGAATAACTCCTGTTTCAGTATAGGTTAAATACAAAAGAGGAAGGTACAGCTCGACCAGGCCACCTTAGACAGTAGTATGCTGACCACATTGGCGACATACTGAAGAAGGGTCTTGTCGAAAGTACCCGGAATAGAAGAGCTTGTATGACTAGAACGATGGATGTGGAACGTGCGAAAGAGGTGTGTCTGGATCGTAGCAGATGTAAATCTGTAGTCTCTATCTACCCCTCTGGGAGACAGGCGTGAGCATACATATCCATCCATCCATCAGCCTAGTTCGTCCACTGCTGGACTTAAGCCTTTCCAGGACTTTGCCACTCCCGGCAGTCATCCTGGAAGAATTGCCCATACTCACACACGCTGGGCAGGTGGGTTGGTGAGCGCGGTGCCGAAACCCTCGCACCAGTGACGCCGCTGCCCGTCACCAGTCTGTTCCATATAAGGCCCGGCTATTAGGGATGGATATACCGCCATCTATCGGTCCCAGGCATGGTGGGCCTCCTGGTTTTTTGCCTGTGAGCTGTCCTCTTACTCTCCCCCGAATTACTTCGAGGGGGTCTCCAAGTAAGATGTTGGTACCTCCACAGTCGAGCCCGGCATCAAATATGTATGTATGTATACATGTGTATGTATGTAAATAGAAAAATATGTTACGCCTTGTTACCTATAATACACGCCTCTACATGAAGATTTTGGTACCCTTAGGGTAAGGAACCCTAAAAACAGTTGGTGCACGTAGCACATTATTTGACTTCATTTTATGCCAAGTCACATTATGCTGACCAGTTGATTTATAAAATGCCTCCGCGGTTGTAAACTTGTAGAAAGTAAAAGAAACACAATTTGCCTGTCACATACTGACAGAAATTAGATACCTATTTATTTTTATACATTTTCGATTTATCCATTTATCGACCATAACATAAGGGTCAAACAACTAAATGCTTATCTGTTACCTTTATGGAGATATTCAAAGAATTATAAATAATCAAAATTCTAGAGAACATGGAGGGTCAAGCTGGGGTGAAATGATAAGTCCACCTTGATAAACAGTTTCTTAGAATGCATTCAATATAAACAAATGTATGTGATAAAAGTGTTATTTTTAACAAATATTTTTGTGAAAGTATTTTTTTTTTTATAAACAATGGACTTCCTCTTGGCATAAGATGAGAAAGCGTAGATGATACCTAGGACAAAGTGAGAGAGTGAAAGCAAATAGGGATGGAACGATGCGAGTAAATACAAGTAACTACTCGATACTTTTCTTTCGATACCAAGTACTTTTGGCATCGATACTTTAGAACTGAGTACCAAGTAGTATCGTGAAGTAAGTACTTGTATCGGTACTCGGTCGGTCACTCAACGAAGAGTGTCAAAAAACTCGTGTGCACAAGATTATTTACTCTATGGTAAGGTTTAGTTTAAATGTTTGTGTCGCTTCTATTCCGGGTACTTTCGACAAGACCCTTCTTCAGTATGTCGCCAATGTGGTCAGCATACTACTGTCTAAGGTGGCCTGGTCGAGCTGTACCTTCCTCTTTTGTATTTAACCTACTGAAACAGGAGTTATTTCTATAGCTTTTTATGAATACTCTTAGGCTCATACATTCTATCACTAAAACACAACGAAGAATCTCATAATTTCTAATTTACGAATCCGTACCCCTATAATAAATGTGAAAGTGTGTTTGTTGGTTTGTCCTTCTTTCACGCAGCTACGGAGCAACGGAACGACGTGATTTTTTGCACAGTGATAGTTATGGGCCGCGGGCAAAAGCTAGTTCATAATAAAAGTCCTGCATTTTTTTTCCTCAGATTATGAATGCAACGCCACAGTTGGAAGCTGTTACAAGATATCCAAAATAGCCATGACCTGGGACCAAGCGTACTCGGAATGCCAACACGAGGGCTCCCATTAAGTCATTCTGAACTCGGAAACCGAACAGCAGGTCGTGTGGAACCTATTGAAAATGATGCTGGTCGGTTGGCTCTCAGCTGGCTTCAGAGCTATGAGGACTCGGTGGTTCGCAGAGAATCAATTTTCAAACAATTTTCAGAGGCTGAATGTGAAATTTTTTAAGAGAAATTTAAAAAAAGTTGTACCGAACGACACAATAGATGGCGCCGTTTGTACCAAAAGTGTCAAAAATGTCTTTTTCTACTACCTTATGAAAAAGTTCCATTTAATACTCGAACTTAGTTTTGAAAATCGAACTTTCCGGGCCCCATTGCGAAATGACTATCAGGATCGAGGTCAGTTTGAAATATAGTATTTAAATTTAATTTATTGCAAAATTAGGTTCTTTTTGACGTTGGCTTCATTTCATGCTAAATTAGGTTCTTTTTGACGTTCTTAGTTTGTCTCTACAATCGAAATTCCCTGCGTTCCGATTCACGACATTATATCGATTATATCGTGTCTGACACTCTTTTTTCGCAAAATGATACTGGCCACGAATAAATGCCGCCAGCCAAAGCCTGAAAAAAAAAGGTAAAAACCGTTGTAAAGTCATAAAATAGATTAAACATGAAAGGAAAAATTAAGTATTTAAATACATAAATCAGGTGGTAGAAAAAGTATCGTTCGCAACAAGTAAAAATGGGGTTTTCTTACCCTAGGAATGTAAACTTTTATGCGTAGGTCATGTGCTTGATAACCTATCGTAGGTCAAGGGGTTGATAAAATCTAACGTATATAAGAGAGAATATCTAGTATCACTTATCAGTTTAAACTTAACACTGACAACTAATAAACTTATTTTCAAAAAAAAAAACAAAAATGTACAGAAGTGTAGCTTTTATTTTGTCATTATATTTATGTAAGTACAAGTGCATTATCGCTATTAAAATAATTACGAATAACGTATCGGCACCGTTGTCCGACTAGGCTCCTGTATGCGACCGCCCAGTATTTTTGAAATTTGTAACAATATCCCGCGTCAAATAAGTGAACAATTGCTTGTCTCTTATAGGCCAATTCTTAAATTACCGATGAATCATGATTGGTTCTAATTTCCGCTACGTTCAATTTTGTTATTAATTTTGTTGTCACTGTGCATCGGTTTAGTTCGAAGTCGAGCTTTGCGGAACGTAAAAAGTTTGTGGAGGTTGTTTTTCATTTTTTGTTCGATTCTACATATTTTGTTAAAACTGACATATTTTTTTATGTAATTTAGGGTTCCGTTCATATATTAATGCAAGATTTTTCAGGATTGATAAAATATTAATAGTCTTATCATCTTTTCTATTTCGGTCGGAATCAGGAGATCCGGTAAAACGATTGTTTCCAGATACCGTACAGTGGACGGTATCAGATGTTTTATAGACTTTCATACTTTTGTTAATTTTCATTATAAATTGTGGATAAAAACTATAATTTGAATATACACATATTTTTGTGACATATACATTTGCTTAATATCCTGATTCCGTCCTAAGTTTAGACTTTTAGATTGATTCATAATTTACTTAAAACATTCCGTTCTTTCTCAAATGTATTGGGATATTAAATGTACGTTAATGGTTTTAAAAAGTTATTTTATATTAAAAATTGACATCTGAGATATTATTATAAAATTTTTAATGACTATATATGTCTTTAAATTTCTATAAAGCTCACTCTTTTTTTTCATCACATTGGATAAATAATTAAAACACATAATTATTGTAATTGGACGGTAATGAGTGGTGATAAATTCAGTTTTGCTTGTTACCGACCACAATAAATATACCATAAACCGGAGTCTGGTCATCCGTTTGTGTATCAAGACAAAATTTTAAAGTACTTGCAAAAAATGTACGGTGCTCAAAAAGAGTGTGTTTGTATAGAAAAATACAAATAATGAGCAACAAGTAACACCTGTCATGAATTTATTTTAGTATGGCCTCAGGAACAAGTGTCACAAAAAAAATGAAACTGGAATTGAAATAAAACAACACATTACACAACAAGAACCAAACTGCTATGAAAATATGATGATATGAAAATAGCAGTTTATACAAACAATTGTGGAATCTTTTCAGTTTCAGTTTAAAGGAACATAGAAAAACCTCACCAAATGAAAGAAAAGAATGTCAAGTTAAATATGGAATTAATTATTCAGTACTTTTAAAGCTCGACCACAATTATAAAGTTGGCAGAATAGTTCCTAAAAATGAAACAATTTATTCCATGTATTCTGTAATATTATAGAAACAAGATAAATAAACCTAAACCTAAGAAAAAAATTGCCACATAAATTGAAAAAAAAAATTTGTAAAGCAAGTTAAACTTATTGAAAATGAAGACGATGTTTTCAAACTTTTTATTAGCAAGGACTGAAATTATTTTAATTTGTAAATTTTATAAATAAAGTACAAGCTCTTAACCTTTTCTTTATCTTTGAATTCTTAGAAGTTACGAATTTCATTCATTAATTACTCAAAAAGAAAAAAAAACACCATTATATTTAATCACAGTTTAAAAATAAAGAAAAAATCGAAAAAATAAGTAAAATAACATAAAAACTTGATTGAATAATTATAGACGAAAAGAGAAATATCATACGACATATATAGGCGTTTGTAGTTAGAAAACTGCTGGCATCTATTGACATAAAAATATAAAAAAGTATATTTTAAATCATGGTTTTTAAAATCCTGATGACGACCCCACTGAGGGGTCAAATATAGCACCTATAACTATTTAACGAAGTGTTTATATATATGTAAAATACAACATACAAATAATAAAAAAGCCGTTCAACGGTATTATACAAACAATATTTTATTAACATATTGAAATAAGATAAAATACAGTTGGCCAAACATATGAAGTATATATTGATAGCGACGAACATGAAAAAATGTAAAATATATACTATTAATAAAAGTTAATTAAAGCCTAAATTAAAAAAATTATTAATTGAAACAAACCATCTATACATTTTGATATCTCCAGTAACTTTTGACCCTATTTTTATGAGATAATGGCATTTTTGGCAATTTTTTGAATGGTGGTCGGAAACGGGTTACTTGCTGGACGGTATCAGGAAAACTTCAACTAAGCGGTCGGTAACTGGAGCTTTTAAGAAGGACAGGCAAACATATTAATAATATTTTTTTTTGTATACTCTGACAACATAAATATTGATAATTATACTTTATAATGAAAGTCTCAACAATAAGGTTTAAAGTAAGCTATATATATAGTTTATAAATCAGTTTACGTTTATCTTTGGACGGTTTATTTGAAAAAAGGGCGAGAGTGGTCGGACTTGGGCGCATTTACGTTATAACGTTTTTTTCCACAGTGCTATGTTTAATGAATATATAGCACCTGAAAATGATTTAAAATGCCCATTGCCCAGTTGCCAAATTGCGAAAAAACGCAAAAGCTTTAAGTTCGCTCGACAGAAAAAAATTACAAAGTTACCTTCATGTTTATTTTATGTTTTTCGAGCGTAGGGGCTTCCTTAAATTTTACAACCTAGTAATTTGTTTTAAAAATAACTGAACAGTAACTACGTCGAAACAATTTAGAACATTTTAATAATTTTACCCATAAGCAGTTATTAAAAAAAAAAACGCAGTTTTTCATGAGCGCGTGTTCCTTGGTGGTCGTAACAGCCACAGCTGAAGGCGCGCTATTTTCAACTAAAAGGTAACGTCATAGAGTTCAGTTCTGATTGATGCAAAATGAGGTGCTCAATCTGACTTTATATGCAACATAACAGAGTATTACTTCATTCGTGCTTTCAGATTTGGACCGTTTTCTCTCTGATTATTTGCAATAGAAATATATTAAAAAGCTTCTGTGCGGCGTTAGTGCTAAACATAATATAAACCTATAATTGAATTTTGTAATTTTATAGCTCTTCTTTAAAATTTGCGTATGTATTAATGTTATCGTCGTAGATTAATAATAATAATAATAATAATTAGCCTCCCAAAATCCAACCCTACGTCCGAGCCGAACATCAGGCCACGTGAGAGGCGGGCAACGTTTACAAAACTTACACGGCTAACAGGGCAATGGGAATAACGCAGGCCAGCTTGAGGCAAGCTTTTGGGCAGTGGTGACCCCACGGAACCGAATCTGCTCTGCTCCAATGCTGTCATTTTACTCTCGCCTATCCTGCTCAGTGGGAGCGGGCTGCTCAGAACACTTGCGATTGCGAGGTGTTTTTATAACTTTTCAATTATTATTTTATTAAGATATTGTATATATATATATATATATATATATATATATATATATCTGTCACAATCAAAAGCTTTTAATTTGTAAAGCATTGAAACTAGGAAGGAAATTCGGTATTGTATTGAGAAGTTCATAGACCAACTGCCAACTTGCTCGCAACTCAACACATCACAACTACCAGGCGCGTGCCAAAGAGGTGTCAGGGGGACTCCCCTCCCAAAATAGCCTTAGCATTTTCCGAAAAAATTACATTTCATAAAAATGCATATAAATATAACATATTTTCTTATAATTAAAGAAATATTCCCCCGATGACCCCTCCCCTGTTTTGACAGCTGTGCATGCGCCTGACAACTACCCGATTAATCTTTTTTTCCTTTTTAGGTGTGACATTTGGCTTAGATCCACCAACTAAAAGCAACAAATACAGAGAGGACTATTATCTTGATAAAGATAATGAAATATTTTATAAACAACATACAGAATTAAAAACGTATGACGAAGCAAGGGATATCTGTCAGAGTGAAGGTTCAGAACTAATGGTGTCATCCTGGCCAGATGTGGTACAGTTACAGAAAATGTTCTACGAAAACCCTGGTTTACCCGATAAGGCGTGGCTCGGTGACGAAGAAGGAATTAAGAATGATGTAACCAAAAACTGTAAGTTGAAACTATCATCAATATTTAGCCAATATATGTAAGTTGAAACCAGCTTCAATATTTGCAATTTAATTTAGCCAATAGGTGTAAGTTGAGACTAGCTTCAATATTTGCAATTTCATTTTGGCGTTACGGAAAAAAATTGCCACTTTTAAGACTTGCACATCTACTTCAGTAAAGAAGGTATTCCATCCATCAGCCTATTCGTCCACTGCTGGACATAAGCCTTTCCAGGACTTTGCCACTCCCGGCGGTGATCCTGGAAGAATTGCCCATACTCACACACGCTGGGCAGGCGGGTTGATGAGCTCGGTGCTGGAACCTTCGCACCAGTGACGCCGCTGCCCATCACCAGTCTGTTCCATTTATTTACGCTATTAGGGATGGATATACCGCCATCCATCCATGGTGGGCCTCCTGGTTTTTTGCCTGTGAGCTGTCATTTTACTCTCCCTCGAATTACTTCGAGGGGGTCTCCAAGTAAGATGGTGGTACCTCCACAGTCGAGCCCGGCATCAGCTCTACCACCTGGTACCTGAAGGTATTATTTTGATAAAATAGAGTTTTGGAATCTTTTTCGAGGGATCCGTTAAATGTATCTGTATGTATGAATGTTTGTCCGACGATAACTAGAGTACCGTTAATCGGAACGTCATGGAATTTGGTAGGCGAGTAAACGAGACAAAAAAAAATTTTAGTTGGAACATGGGCCAAATCGGTCAAAGGGTTGCCGAGAGGGGGTCCACGAGTTCACAATTCGGGGCGAACTACTATTAATAAGTAGTAGTTGGAAAAAAATTGATTTACCTTTAAGTTTACAATGATCGCAACGACGTAGATTCATGACATGACAAATAATTTCACCGTTTCTTTACAGTCGATGAACGTAGGACCATAAGTTCTAATAAGCCTCGTAGTCGAAAACAACATAAAGCAATGTTGAAAGACAAAACTATACTCACCATTTCAATCGACGAACAACTACCTTTCATCTGCAAAGTAATACTCGAGGATGCACCTTTCAACTATCGCTGTCAAGTTTATGGAAGAGGTTAGTACATAATACGCGTTAAACTACCAACCTGCGGCCTTATTGTCTAACTTCAACATATATCGCTATCGCTATCAAAGGTACGCGTGATTGGCTAGAAATGACGTACGTAATTGATGATAGCGTCAGATGTTGACATTAAACAATAAGGCCCACGTTCTACTTTCTATTTTGTGTATGTCATCACGACAAGAATCCTTGAGGGGGTGTCAAAGGTATTCCCGAGTGCGGACTGTGAAATTCAAGTCGCGGTCCTCACTCGTGCACTCAAGTTTCACCAACGATTATTACATCTCAGCGCGATGGGTAGTGGGCTCTGGTGCCGTACTTCGGACACAAATTGGTTCCATAGCAAAATGGGATATTCACAGTAAAGCACCTTCTGAACGTGAATTGCGAAGATAAGTTACTGAAATCACTGCCTTTTTGTCTCCATTTTGACTGGTTTCCTCCGGACATAATGAAGTGCCTAAGAAGATCCACCTCATTGTCACTTAATAAGGACCAGACGTTTTTAGGCAAATAAAATTTTAAAATGGGCTTCATCAGATATTTCAACGTTAAATTCGAAAGCACGTTTGAAACCACGTATCTTCGTGTTAGCGTTTATGTGTGTTCATGGCATCCAAAATACAAAATTCTCTTAATGTATGGCTACTGGTACCGTGGTACCACATTGATTTTATAAGTTACATTATTTGATAGGAAGTCTTAATAAAGCCCACTACCAAGAATGCTATTTTTATAGACTTAATAAAATCCAAAGGCTATGACTGAAAAAATTACTGATTTAATTACATTTTAAACTCAAATTTATTAGAATTAGTATCACTTCTAAAATACACAAAACTATAGTTTAATTCATATCATGTAAAAATATCCAACACCTCTCCAATTTTAATTTATTTTTAACTTAATAACAGTAAGTAAACACGAGCACGTTACAAAAATGTTATTAAAAAACATAGTTCTTACATTTGTGATGGTCCTTATATGGATCACTAGTGCACAATAAGGTCCATCGACACGATTTTGAAAATATTTGTTTGTATTAAATGGCTTTTGCAACATTATTTTTGTAAAATGTCTTCAATTCATAAGAACTATTTTATGCTCAAGATGGTGTATACGGGTAAATGATAACACTTCCCAAAATCGATTTATAAGGACTTTCAAAAACGTGGTCCGTATTTGGTACACTTACTTTTATATATAATTTCATGTATCATTCATTTCATATAAAAATAATCTATGCCCTCTTTAGTTGTATACACTTGCCGCCAATGCTAATGTCTTATTTTGTTGCTCGAATAAATAAAATGTATTTATTATTCATTCTAAATAAAAATAAAACAAGTTTGTATACATTGTTACCTCCAGGTTACCATCGCTCCGCATTGACCGGTAGCTGCTATAAGATATCGGAACTGTCCATGACCTGGGACAACGCATTCAAAGAATGTCAGCAAGAAGGCTCTCACCTGCTCGTTCTGAACTCCGTGGCGGAAAAAGATGTCGTCGTCGAATTGATAAAGCAATACCCGAGTAAAGCAGACTGGTTAGGAGAGTACTTCGCTGGCTTCAAAGCTGAGACCACTAACGGGTCAAACAGGATCTTCAAAACTATTTTTGGTGAGACTTCTCTTTTTCTTCTTCTCTATCTCTATATTCTGTATATATTCTATACTAAAAATAAAGTAGTAAAAAAGTCGTGTCTCTTCTGTACATTGAATATTTTTGCGAAATCAAATGAGTTATAGTATTGTACTGAGACCAAAATTATATATTTTTTTGTTTTTGTTATAAAATGAAATATATTTATTTATTTAATGTAGGTATAACAGATACACTTATTATCGGTCGGTTTTAATGTAATATAAGTAATTAAATAATCTGTGTGTGTAGGTGAGCATTTCTCAAAAAATTTGCTACTAATTCAAAAACTTGTCCAAAATGAAAATATCGTAAATATATGTATATAACATAAAAAACTGATAATTTATTATGTTTAGATTGATAATATTGGTATAGCACGTATGTGATTTCACCGTTTCAGTGATAAAATTGTGAAAATCCAATTAGGGGGTGAAAAAAAGCGTCCTATTTTGTTACTACTTATTTGGTGAAAATTGGATAAGTTATTGTAGATATACCAGTAGGAAACATTGTTTCTTTAAATTCATGATTATACTTTTAATAATTTCAGCAAAAATATCCCTTTAAATAAAAACATATTTACGAAAACTCTGCAATAATTATTTTTTGTTACCATTGGTACAAACATAAAGGCAAAAGTTTTTATTTTATGAAAACCAAAATTAATTATAGAAAGATAATATTATTTATCCCGACATGTTTCTATTTTTCATTATTAACGATCATTTTTAGGTGTTTTGAGTCAATTAAAACCCAGGAAAATTCAAAATTAATGTTGATTAATTTTGGGACAGTAACAAAATAAGAGTAACAAAATTCCTTTTTTGTTACCTTTTTTGCTACTTTTGTTTGAATTCCTTTTTTGTTACCTAACTTTCCTCGTATACATTACTATGCCAAAGTAACAAAAGAAGAAGTAACGAAACGAGAATAATTTATGTTTTGAAATGTATTCATCACAGTAAAAACAATAACTGTTTTATTTAAATTCAACTCGAATGTAACTTAGAATATTCTCTTTCAAAAACCAACAATGGTTTTATGAGATATTAACAATTTACCTGTAAAATCTGGTAACAAAAACTGAACAGAAATTGAGCAATAGTAGGCACGTGTACACTTTAAGACGCCATCCAGCAGAGAGAGATTGCTCAACAAAATGGCATACTGAAATGTCACGTAGAGTGTTGCCAAAAACTAAAAATATCAACTTATTGGTATATTTCACAAAAGTAATATGCTAAAATTGGTAACAAAAGAGGATGTCACTTTTTGAAACTTTTCTGGGACAAGATTAAAATGTGTTTTTTGAAAAAATAATGCACTAGTCTCTTCTCAAAGATAATATGAAATGAACCCCGACATAATGATAAAGCAATTAAAATCAAAAAATACGTAGGATGCTTTTGAACTTTCCGAAATATTAGCGATCAAAGTATCAGTAAGTCGTATGGGACACGTGACTTTTCATACATTAAAATTTGGGAATGTTTTTTATTTACTTAATTTTAATTAATATATAATTATTTTAGACATTCAGTATTTTTTTTCGTATTCAAAAATAAATAAAGAAAACCACACCGTCTACAGTTAAATACTGTTAGACCATTTTGTACACAATAATGATAAATAACTTTGTGGGACAGCAAAAAAATCTAGTTACGAAAAAAAATGAGAAATGCTCAGGTACTAGTTTTATGTCAAAAACAATAATATGGGGAAATACGCAGGGGAATAATCATAAATCATATCATCATAATCATATCATTTATTTGCAGATTAAAGCCACACCTGGCACACGAATAATTTTATAGAATAGGTACACAGAAAAAATATATATATTAAATGTCAACATTTGTGTAAGAAAAAGGTAATAATTAAATAAATTCAAAATATGTCAGGTACTTAGTTATAATCAGAAAAATAATTATCATAGCAACAAGAAGATTTACGAACAAGAAATTAATATTTTATAAAATATAAGTTTAAAAATGTTCTCCTTATTAAAAAAAAAAAGTATATTCAAAATTGTAACAATTTAGTTGTCAGAATATTCAATATAGATTAAAAATTAGGAAATGATAAGATTTTCATCAATCATTATAGAATTAATTTATAGTATAGAAAGGTCTTTCCACCAAATACGATTTAAGTTTTTTTTGGAATAATTTTAGGTTTGCATTGTCCTTAATATAATCCCAGTATAACTCAGACTTTTGCTGAATTTTAATATTGTATAATTTGGCATAGGGGCTTTTAGATGATTGCTTTTTCTATTTCTAAGGTTTCTCTGATTTTTACCCACAGTTTGATAAGTATGTCGATTTTGAAAAATATAGCTACATACGAGATAAATATAAAGAGCGATATTAATAAAGGTTGGGTTCACGTAAATTTAATAAAAATAACACACTTGAATAAAATAAAAACATAAATAAGTAATAAATAATATTATAAATATATGCAATACATATAATAAATAAATGCCTATATAATAAATAAACTCCACCCATTTCATTAGTCTTGCTAAGAAGAAGGGCAAGAAACTTAGCAAGATCGTGTTTTTTTATATAATATTAGTTACAACAACTAAATTTAAAAAGTAAGCCTATACTTTAATTGAATAAAGAGATATAAAATACAAGACAGGAGAAAATTATGTCATGAATTAAAAAACAAGTATATAACCTTTGTCTTCCTGTCCCATAATAATCTTTTTTTTTTTTATTCCGGACCAGTTCCATAATATTACAATTAACACATACATAAGACAGAAAAACAACAAAAATAATTAATAAATAAATGAAAAATAGTCTATGAGTCTGATTATGAATAGTCCATCTGCTTTTACAGTCTATTCATCTATTAACTAATTAACGTTAATTCTAGAGGATTCATAACATAAGTTAGGAAATTATACTAACTACTATTATGACAAAGATCACTATCATAATCCCATGCTTTCGATGTTCGCTTATAACTTGAGATCCGCTGGAGCTGAGCATTGATAATTTTTGTACGTATCTATTTTCGCTTATAACTACTAAGCAGATTTGGTTGCGGTTTTTATTATAACCGCAGTTGTCTTTCAAAAATGTTGGGTGTATAACAGGGTGTCAATATGATAAATATGAAAAATATTTTTATTTCACATAAACAGTTTTACAATTGAAGCAGCATTCAGTGGCTCCCAGACTAGAGCATGGTGAGTCTGTACCATGGGTGCCGGTAAACAGATTACAATATTAATGATATACAATGTTCGTACAGGTGGCTAACAAAGTGACACTAAGATATAATTAAAATAAAAGATCATTAGAAATGTTGACTTATTAAAATCTAATTATAAGACTTAAATTAAACCTAAAGCTAAGGTTACAATCAAAGATTGGGAGAACTGTAATAATAAAATTAAAATATAGAAAATAATAGAACCAATAAATATAGATAAAATACTACACAAATTATATAAAAGAACACATAATTATAAATTCAAAATAACTTATAAAATACATTAATAAATATATTTAATGTATGTTATTTTAGTTTCTAAATTATTTATATTATATATATATATATATATTAGTTTTGTTAATAAAATTATCTTTGTCTTTGTCTTTTGTTTGTTTATTATTTATTCATTATATTAGTTTGTAAATATGAGTTAGTTGGTATATACTGTTTGTTGTCCATAAATCCCTAAAATATTTTCCGTTTTGTCATAGTTGAGAGTTAGTAGCCATTTTTCCATCTTCAGTTTTAGAGGAGTGTTTAATATTGCATTCCTTGACCATAGGTATTGTTATAAACATGGCGATGAAGATACGGAGCAAATCTTTGTTTAAAAGCAGTTTTTGTAACAGTGGTTGTGGTTCTGAATACTCTTGTATCGTTATCGGGAGAGTCAATGATTTTTCTGTGTTGCTTGAATCTTTAAATAAAACCATTACAGACTCTACTTATAAACTTGGTTTGCCTTTTCATACTACCTTTAAATATTCTCTGTGCGTTTTGTATGGGTAAGCCCAATTTTCTGTAATCCCTTTTAGTACTGTCGTTGGTGCACACGCAATTTTTTCTAGTGTGCGTAACCTAGGAACGCTACACAACGCGTAACACACCATTGGCGAATACAGGGGGGGCGGCATGGGGGCCATAGTCCCCCCCCCAAACGCCCAGGAATTCCATATATTTGACTATTTTACTAAACTTTCGTTTCGATTTGGGTGCACTTTTACACAGCATAGGTTTAAAATATATAGGTTCACCAAAAGCAACTTAAGGCTTAAGGCGCCTAAAAACTTCCCTTTTTTTACTTTGTGATAAACCTCGTCAGAATGCCCCCCCAAATCAAATCTTGGAACCGCCCTTGCAACACAATAAAAACGTGCTTATCTGTACACGTCACTACTACAACCATAGCTCAACGGACTTCATGAGATATAATATTTGTAAGTACTTGTGAATATAAGAATGTTGTTTGGTCCTCAGGTGATAAACTGGATAAGGCGGGCTACGGCTGGTGGGCGAAAGGAGAACCCAACAATTACAACGGCATAGAGAACTGTGGTTCATTTTACAAGGTGGATGGCACTTTGAACGACCTCACCTGTGAGTTCCCGCACCCTTTCGTTTGCGAGAACGAGATAAATTAGTTAATTCAACAAAACCACCATAATGTAGTATGGTCTAAGAATATCATTGTGTATGTTGTGAATATAATAATGTGAATATATATTGTGAATATAACTTGAACATTATTTGCATCTACCGAACTAATCAAGTAAATGCTATGGACTATTTAGAATTTTTAGAGCGCTTGTTCGACAAAATAAGTACCTGTGACTTGGAATGCGTAATCATGGGTGACTTTAATATAGATTGCTTAGGTAACATGCACTCCGAACAAAAGCAACTAAATGACTTATTATCATGTTACAATTTAAAAAACCTTGTGAAGTTTCCTACTAGGGTGATAGGAAAGTCATCGACCTGTTTAGATCATTTGTACACAAATCTCCCGCGCCGGTCAGTCCGAACCAGCCCGGTGATCACTAACATAAGCGACCATTGCGCCGTCCGCTGTGAGGTACAGTGTCAGCTCACCCCCCCGGCGCCCGGCCCTCGGTACGGTAGGGTCCATTCAGAGATAAATCGCCCCAATTTTGTTGCCTCTTTACTAAGTATTGACTGGGATGCCATCCGTAAGCGAAACAATGGCTCCATTGAAAACATGACCATGTCGGTGCTAAATGTAATCTCGAATAGGTATGAGGACTGTTTTCCCTTAAAACGGTTTAATAATGTTAAACAAAAACCATCTTGGGTAACAGACGAAATTTTAAACTATAAAACTCTATTGTTTGATGTTATAGAAATCGGTAAAAACTGTTCTAATATTAGTGTACTGAATGCTTTAGAAAAACTTAACAAAACCTACATCAATCTCATTAAATCTGAGAAAGCGACGTATTACTATCGATTAATAGCCAATAGCCCCAATGCTTCCAAAGCAATGTGGAAGGTAGTTAATAAGGAGACAGGACAGCACTCGAAATGCTGCGCCAGCTTTACCGATATTGCCGTGGATCCAGCCGGAAATAAGTTTACATGTAGGAAGGACGCAGTAAACGCTATGAACGGGAGGTTTGTAGGTGCGGCGGCCGCGTGTGGCGCCCCTCCCGCCGATCTGCCCTTCGTACGCACCACGTTGAATACTGCGCGACCACCGGCCGACTGCTCGATGCGACTACGACCGTTCACAGCGGACGAAGTGCATCGCATTATAACTAAACGTATACCTCACAAGCTTACCAGAGATATTTATAACATCTCCATGGAACTGATTAACATAATAGCTGTACCACTATCACCAATCCTAGCTGAAATTTTTAATCAGTGTTCGCTACGTGGCACCTTTCCTATCTGCCTGAAAAAAACCAAAATATCTCCCATCTTTAAAGGCAAAGGAAACATAGAAAACATCGATGACTACCGGCCTGTTGCAGTAATTCCATCAGTGTCAAAAATTTATGAGAACGGTCTAAGTGACCGATTGACTAATCATCTGAATGCAACCAACGCTCTCTCTGATCGGCAACACGCATATCGTCAGGGTTATTCAACAACCGGTATGACGCGTGAGGTGTTGCGGCGTGTTGTAGGTGCCAGAGAGGATGGCCTTCATGTAGCCGTGTTGTTTTGTGATCTGTCGAAGGCGTTCGACGTCGCAGATCACAATACTCTAGCCATCAAGATGCACCACTATGGGATCAGCGGGCCGGCTCACGCTCTGTTCACCGATTTGATGCGTAATCGATCACAAACTGTCGTAGCTGATGGAGGTGACACAAGATCTGATCCTCTCGACACTACGATGGGCGTGGCTCAGGGATCTTCGGTCTCGAACATACTGTTCTCCCTGCTTCTGAACGACTTACCGTGTGCGGTTTTTGACTCTGAAATTCTCATGTACGCTGATGACGTCGCCGCGGTTGTAAGCGCACCGTCTATCGAGAAACTTGAAGTGCAATTAAACAACACAGCGCTACAGCTATCCCAATGGTTTCGGGGAAATGGTCTCGTACTCAACTCAAAAAAGACACATTTCATTCATTTCTGGCTTCGTGGTACACCTCCCCGACCTCTATCAGTTCAAGTGAATGGAACTCAAATAGAACAGGTGGAGTCCACAACCTTCCTCGGGTTCAAACTTGACAGGCGCCTGACATGGAAATACCACATTGACGCGCTATGTGGTCGACTTGGCGGCGCGTGCTTTGCGCTAAGGCGTCTGGCGCGCGTGGTGCCGCGGGACGTGGTGCGCGCCTGCTACTTCGCAACCGTACACTCGCTGCTGCAGTACGGCGCCCAGCTGTGGGCGCGCGCCGCCGACTGCGAACGTGCCTTCCGTATGCAGAAACGCGCGATCAGAGCTATTATGCAAATACCACGGACAGAAACAGTGAAGCCACATTTCAAGTCCCTGAAAATAATGACACTCCCATCTGTTGTCATCTTTCAGGTGGCGGTGTATACCTACCAAAATATCGGCTCATATAAAATACGTATAAGACCGCGTACGGGTGACAAAATCATTGGCGTGAAACATAGACTTAAAAAGTCAAGTATGCTTACGCATGTTATGGGCCCCACTGTTTACAATTTGTTGCCTAAAAATATTATAGGATCTCCAAATCTACAAATATTTAAATCCAGGTTGAGGCGCTGGCTTGTCGAGCAGGCGTTCTACTCGGTGAAAGATTTTTTTATGACAAGCGCAATGTAAGGCTTACTTATTATGTGTTTTGTAAAATTATACATTGTATTATTATTTTAATTTAGATTTAAGTATTTATAAAGTGACATGTAATGAATATTACGAAATAAATGATTATGATTATGATTATGGTAGATATATTTTTTCATCTTATTATTGTTGTTCGTAAAAAGGGAATGTTAATGAATAAATCTTATTTTTAACAACAAATAGTTGTATTTTATTGAATACCAGAATATTTTAGTAATTTTATTATAGCTAGCTTCTGCCTGCGGTTCACCCGCGTGGCCTACAGAAAACAATTTTTTTCAGAAACAAACATTATAAGCGCTCTCACTCCCTCTCAAATGAATATACAAACTGACAATATCCCAAACAAAATTAACGAGGCCGCAAAACGAGCATGCGAGGACGGGAGGACGGCATCTAATTTGTAATCTCGCATGCTGCGCTGCGAAGTACTTTACAAATTAAAGTCGTATACCATGTTTTACCAAGGTACTAATGAAGAGCAATCAAATAAAAGCCCATAATCGATGGGGCTGCCGTTTTCCGTTGATGTGATTCCTTATCCACCTTCCAGTCCCATCATCAGACCCTGGTCCCCATGTTTTACCTAATCAAGACCGATCACATAAGCCCAATCTCCAAGGGTCCGCTGTTGTCCGTTGAGGAGATCCCGTATTCACCTTCCAGTCCCATCATTAGATCCTGGTGACCATATTTTACAAACACACTTATCAAGACCGACCAAATAAGCCCAAACTCGAGAGGTCTGCTGCTGTCCGTTTAATAGTTACCCTATCCACCTTCCAATCCCATCATCAGATCTGGTCACCATGTTTTACCAAAGTAAAGACCAATCAAATAACCCCAAACTCTAAGGATCTGCTGCTGTCCGTTGAGAAGATTCCTTATTCACCTGCCAGTCCCATCATCAGACCCTGGTCATCATTTACAACGAGCCTTAGAATGGACGACGGACAGGACAGAAAAAAGTTACATGAAAATGAGAATGAAAAAATTAAAATTAAAATATTTATTTCTTTGCCAAAAAAGGTAGGTACATACATTATACAGATTTTACATATAATATTTTACAGATTGAAAATGAATCCCCTATAGCTTTACAAAGGAAACAATTCTATGTTTGATATAAAAATATATATGTTTTGTTACTTTTGTCTTGTTTTACACCTACTATAGTGATCTGGCAACATTATCTTATGTTTATGAATAGAAATACCTATTAACTAACACCGAAAATTCTTTTGTCAGTATCAGGTATTTACCCCATGCTATTTGGTTATTTACTTGACCGCTCCTGGTCAGTAGGTTATTTTTGGAGAGTTAAGATGACAGCTGATCATGAACAAGGGATTCAAGGACTTTGGAAAGGATGGGAAGGATTGAGATAGGCTTATTATGTGAGAAGGATAACCTACTGAAGGTTGGATTCAGTAGGTTATTTTTGGAGAGTTAAGATGACAGCTATGATGATGCTTAAAGGATTCAAAAACTCTGGAAAGGATGGGAAGGATTGAGATAGGCCTATAATATGATATTTATTTTTTCTTCTCTGAATTGATCCTCAGCTAAAGAGTCTCTGGCGAGGCCGAAGGTGGTGCCGAGTATTTGAACGAAGTACAATTTTTTCATAACTGATTATCTTTATTAATGTTTGGCAAGGCCGAAAGTATTGATTGCAAAACAAGGAGTTGGCGTACAGAAAAGAGTCGTGTTTCTGAGTAAATCTTTTTGGAACAATAACGAAAAAGTTTTCTAATTATTACTTTAAGAACCGCTTTTACAACTACCACCCCAAGCGGAGATGGAGGATGGAGTGATTGACATAACGCAAGATAAACTATGTTTAGCAACTGAGGATCTGCTGATTGTCTTATTTCTAACTTTTCTATACTAGCCTGCATACCAAATTTCAGCTTTGTAAGACTTCAGGAAGTACCCTAGAGGTTTTGATGCTCATGAGTCAGTCAGTCAGTTAGTAATGAAATCGACGTATTTTATAGTATTTTAAGTATTAATAAAATGCAAAGTATAAAAGCTAGACAAATTAAACTTAGCGGATTTCGTGAGTATGCTTATCTTATCCTGAAAATTTGGGTATTTTTTGGTATCTTCTGTGTTCAAATTTCGTTTGTACCCTGAATTTTAAGTCTTTTTAAATATTTGTATGCCTTTACGGCGGTACATAGCGCACTACTTTTGTAAAACCTTCTATTTCTTACCTATGCTGGACAAATAAATGCTTTGATTTGATTTTATTTAAACTTAGCAAATTTCATGAGTCTGCTAACTACGTCTTATCCTGAAAATTTGGGCTCGCAAGTATTATCACAAAATAACCATCCAGAAGGCCGACTCGACGACGGAGCGAAAACAGACGCACACATGCGTCATGCATAGACGCGTACGTATAATGATCTCGGTACTTATTCGTCCAAGTCTCGGCAGAATTTCGTATTGGCATTCGACGGACTTCATCCGAGATCGTCGTACGTACGCGTCTATGTGTGCGTGCCCTTATTTTCGCTAGTTATGCGGAGTAAACCTGTAAGGTGGTTATTCTGTGTCTATTTTGTGGTATTATCCAGGCCGAATAAGCTATGAGGGTTTGAAAATACGACGAAACACTTCGAATAAAGCTACGTATGTTGCATTGCTTCCTTAGACGGCGTCATGGCGGGTGCAGTGTCGTGCTCCCAGATTTTCAAAAATGGGTTATTGAAATAACAAAATATAATTAGCATAGATGAATGAGTATTTTATTAGTTTTTTTTTTAACTATGAATGTATTCTTTGCGTTTGAACTTCCTGCTCACATATGAAGGCATATTCGTGTGAACAGGCAAGATCGTTAAATTTTCCGTCGTTCTTGAAGATAGAGCCGCAGTACTCCGAATCCAGGTAGTTGTTTGGTTCATGCTCCGACCACTGGCTGTAGCCTGCATCTTCCAGGGTATCATCTGCAGAATGTATGGTGGCTAAGTATAGTCTACTACATATCAACAAGACATTAACCAGGTCCAGCGCAAACATTTTGATCCTAAGACCCACAGGCGAATCATAGATAAGGAATATGCGTACTTACCAACGAAATCATTCGATGATACTTACATACTAGGGCGGATCGAAAATCCAGTTTTTCGAATTACATATTGGATAGGTGGAATTACTTTAAAGCGACGATGTATAGAGTACAACAAAAAAAAATATTCGAAGTTTTACAAAAAGTACCGAAGAAAAAAATATTTTCATGCTTTTTCACATTTTGCAAAACTTCAAATCAAATAGACTACAGATTTCCATCTGCTACGATCCAAACATACATCTTTCGCCTCTTCCACATCCATCAATCTAGTCATACAAGCTCTTCTATTAGGGTGTTTTTGACAGTGCCTTCAATCAGGGCGGCCTGGTCAAGCTCTACCTTCGACTTGCGCACCATAAATTTCTTTCGTCACTCTACTTTCATTAATTTCCTCTACATATACACAATAAATAATAATACTATAATCTAGTAATAAGAGCTATTTTATTCAACTTACTACGAACAGTCCTGAAAACCCTCGGTGCACCGCCAGTGGTACGCTCAGCTCTGAAGCCAGCAAAGAAAAAGAAATGAGCCTTAGCGCCGGCAACTTTAGTTGGTTCTTTCTTAATCAAATCCCAGACGGTCTGATGTTCGGTCTCGGAGTTCAGGATGACCAGGTGAGAGCCCTCATGCTGGCATTCCGAGTACGCCTGGTCCCAGGTCATGGCGACTTTTGATACCTTGTAACAGCTTCCGGTTGCTGCTTGGTATTGGTAGTCTGCGAATAAATGTTTATAGAACGACCTTTGGAGGATTGTAATTGTTTAAAAACACACATGATTCTTCGAAATAAACTATTCTTGTAGCCGCTTTCGAGTGTTTTATTTGTGTAAAATCGATAAAGAGGTAATTTTATGTCATAAAGTTTTCTACTTTGTAACAAATTAGAGATGTACCCACTAGTCGCTAGTCGAGAAAGCCGACTATCCGGCCATATTTGTAGTCGGCGACTAGTCGGCCTATTACTTTACATATTTCTATGCTTAAAATAGGGTGATTGAAATAAAATCGTAATCTTTATTGTTATTAATTTTTATTTTAGTTAGAATCAGCCTTACAGTTTGTAAAATAATATAGAAATAGGAACACTTTCTTTGGTAAATAATTGGACTTAAATCAAAAACACTATAAATTTTTTTTTAAAAATCTCAACTCTGATTGAACTTATTACGTCACATAACTTGTTATATACCCGAATTGTTTTTATATACCAGAATAATAATTTTATATATTTTATATACCATCGAAAGGAATGATCGGCTTAGCCGACTAGTCGGCCTTTTTTCAACCGACTAGTCGGCCAATCGGCTAGTTGGCCAAAGTCATGGTCGAAACATCTCTACAACAATTTTTTTTATAAAATTCTCTCACGCTTGGCCCCTACGCGCCTGATGAAAATCTTCAATGAGACTTACGATGAAGAGCGCTCGCTAAAAAGTGGGAAAGTGAAAATAGACGAGCCATTGAAAAGTCTGTCCAAGGACTTACACAAAATCTACTGAAGTCGGTATATTATTGATATAGCGCAACCTGTAACCACCAAAATAACGATTTTTATTTTCAAAAAAAAACGGCCTAGTGCGTGTGGGACTCGCACACAAAGGGTTACGTACCTCCACACATTATGGGTATTATGGAACCCTAAAAACATTACTAATTACGCTGGTTAGAAACAGCGATGTTTGAAATAACTTTCCTAATAATTAAATATTGGTAATTTTCAGATTTTTCCCTCACGTGTGCTATATGACGAACGTGTAACCGAAATTTCAATTTTCTATTGAACAGCAGATGTTTTTTTTTGCGATTCTGGGTTTGGCTCCGTAGTAAAAGTTGTTCGTATGGACAAATACTATCGCCAGTTTCCGGCTTCCGCAACTTCATCTTAACACCCAGTAGTATAAGATCAAAAAGATGAAGGGAACGATAATTTCTGGCAAACTTTGAGTTACAAGAGTATTGGCATAAAATATCTTCATACTTTATGACAGCTGTATTAAATCCTTTATTTTTTATATTTATGTTGATGTCTCCCATATATAAAATATGTATGTAAGTCTACTGTATGTAAAGGACAATAACTTTTTTTGCGTTAAGTTAGAAGCCTGATTTTTTAACAGCTCCATTAGGCTCTAGACCTCTGTAGGAGGTATCAATTTCAACTTGATATCTAACATGCGACCCGGGCAAAAGGGTCTTGACAGACAGACATAAATATATACAGACGGACAACAAAGTTTATCCTATAAGGGTTCCGTTTTTTTCACGGAACCCTAAAAAGTACAGATCTGCCATAGAAACTCGTATGCACATGGAAATCTTCGGTCAGTTTTCATAGTCTCGAAAATAGAAAATCATACGTAAGGAACAAATTGAAATGCAAAGGTAAAAAAACGTTGCTTTTACGAGTAGGTAACTGTCTGAATACCTACTTGTACAATCCCCGGCACGGTTTTAGAGGCACGAGCAACGAAGTAGTGGGGATCGCGCATACAATTTTGAACGGGCGGACACATAGTTTGATGGGACGGACCGAAAAAATCACTTCAGGTCTGGGTGATTCTGGCACGTGCGGAAAAATTGCGAAAGCAGATTTCATGTGATATTAAAACAGGACTTCTAAGAATGTGTATCGATTTTCTCTATTATTCATAATTCATAATACCTAATTTATTTGTCAAACATAGGTACAATAATTGGATATACATAAGTTTAAAATGGCCTCTCTATGTTTCGCCTTAAAGGCACACAAATAAGCTAGATTAAAGTCATAATAAAATAATACAATGGTAAATTTCAAAAAAGATTTACAATTAAAAAAATAATTGGTTACATTGCTAGATATCATGAAAAAACCAGACGCACTAAACTGTAAAAAATATTTATTATTTAATATTTTCTATTAAAAACCTAAAGTTTGTATTCCTTATATTTTGTAGTCTTTATTGGACAAGGTTTCAGTCATTTAACTTTATATCCAATGGTATTTATCACACAATAAATAAAATCCGAATGATTGATATTGCTTTTGAAAAATAATGCCAGAATAGCAGCCACCCTGGACGGCTATTCAGAAGCGTGCGCAAAAATTGCGAAAGTAGAAAAATCAATAATTTCCGTAGAAAAACCCTCGTAAAATCACTCGAAATCTGCCGTAGCAAATTTTTTCGCACTTGCCAGAATCGCCGTCCGTGCCTCTAAAACCGTGCTGGGGAGTGTATATCCTATCCATACTTAATTACTAACTACACCTTTATATTACTTACCTTTCCCATAGACTTTGCATTCATCATTATACACAGCATCTTTGGCTTCCACTTTGCACATGAACGGTAACTTTTGGAGACAGGAAACAGTCTCGATGTCTCCCTTCCTCGTCAACACGTCACAGTCGCCTCCAATATTGCTCCTTAGCTCTTCATCCTGGGCGTTCACTATAGCAACATGATAGTAGAGACATAATTGGGAATGAATGCAGGAAAAAAATACACAGATGAATAACTCTATGACGTTTCATAATTGTTTAAAATAGGGCACTGTGAGCCGTGGCTGTTACGACAACCGAAATATCACGTGCGCTCGAAAAACTGCGAAAAAATAACTCGGCTTTTGATTGGGTGAAATAAAAACACGATTTGTTCAAACTAGCTAGATATCATTCAAACCATTTTTTTAAAATACAACCAACTAAATCCTGATATTGAGAGAAAATCAATATAAAGTCAAAAATTAGTAAAATAGAGGTTTACAAGATTTTATTTACAGCAACTATTTGAATCAATTGACGTGGTTTGTTCAAACTTACTTCATAAACGTTAGGAGAACATAGTTGTATTTTTTAATAAGGTAGGTTTCTTGATTATTGCAACAAAATCATCTAGTCTGTCATTTCATTTCTATTTGCCTCATCTTTCCCCTTAATTCAAAACCGGCGGCGGTCATACATAATCTCCGCTGGAACTTTTTGAAAAGAAGTTCCTTATCGCACGTCTTTTATCTTACTCCAACCAGACGCTTGGCAAATGGAACCTAGACAGAAAAAAGTACAACAATTCGAGCGGGACGTTTTGCTGTATCGCTTTCCATAGACTTCTTCATCGCTAATGCTTCTTAGGGGTGGAGTAAGCGACGCGAGCGGTGGCTTGTTGCGCGCGCGCGCGTCAGTATTCAGTGTTGCTAATTTAGCATATTAAATGCTAAATTTGGCATATTTTATTCTTGTTTAGCTTTAAGCATATGGCATATTTGTTTAGCATATTTTTATAAAACATGAAAACGATATCAATAGCATTTTTTTATATAGAAATAGATATATTTATAACTCTATCAATTTCCCTACCTCACTAGCATGTTCTAAAATGAAGTCATGCAATGTAAAGATGCAGCTGATAATAACCCCTTTGCGGATTTATGTGAGTTTGCAATGTCTCTTTTAACATTGCCGCCAATGACATTGGTATAGAATGTCATTGATTGCCGCATCAAACGCGGATATGGAACATAGGTATTTAGCCAAATGTCTGTTCAAAACTAAACTTCAAAATCGTTTGGCGGTGAGAACCCTGAATGCCATTTTGTACGTCAGATTCGGCCTAAAGAGAACAGGAAACTGCTGTTATTCTTATACTGTTCCAGACCATGCTGTACTACGCTTTATCGGTACCAAAGAGAGTTACGACTCTGGCTCTCAGCCTTTCACATCAGCTGGTGTTGATGAAGATGAAGGTATTGATATTTTATTTCGCTGATTTTATTTACTAACAACTCAAAATTATGTTGGCATTTAAAAAGAAATTTAGCATATTTCTGGCATAAGTATTTTAAGACACCACTCGAGCATATTTTATAGGAGTTGAGTTGGCAACACTGTCAGTATTGAAAAGAACTTCGTTCCAATCGGATGTCCCACGACAGAGTTTTTTTTACAATTATCATCGCCTACACTTTGACATGTAGGTTGCATACAGTCGGGCCATAGATTTAGTACGGTAGTATATACACTAACGGTCGATAATGGGCTGCTCCTCTGCCGACTCGTGTTTCCCTCCATCATCTCCGATCAGCACGAACTGTCCTAGATCAGGATATCTCTTGAACATCATATGCAGCTGCACCACATCCTGTTGCGACATTGGAACCATCAGTTTGGCGCCTTCGAAGCCGCAAACCTTTTCAGCAATCCAGCGGCGCTTGCTTTCTATGTGTAGTTTGTAGAATGACTGCGTTTTTTTGTTGTAGACGTAGTCAGACCGGTATTGTTTGCTGACGCTGGGCGGTGTGCCAAAAGTAGAGGCTGAAATTTGTACAGCGAGCCCTTTTTAATTTACTCGTATACCGATGATGGATGTAGATTCAATATCAGGTTATCCAATCACTGTGAGAATTGAACTCGCGACCTCCAGATGATAACACTAACAATATCTCCCACTAGAAAACCCACTTTTTAATTACAGGCATAATAATGGTGAACCCCACAGAGTACATTAGTAGTCGTAAAGGGTTTAGAATCAAAATAGTTAATATTATAATAAAATAATCGCATTCACTTACCCAGATAAATCGTAAACAATGTAACAGTCAAAACGCCCATTTTTCTCGGCATCACTGTACTGCTCTGCACTCACAAATACATTTTATCCTTTCATACATGCACAAGTGCCCTTGTTGTAATTTAGGGCAAATCAACTGACTTCGCAAATAAAACAGTTATTAATATCAGTTTCTTTGTAAACATAGAGAAACATTTTAGTAAATAAAGACCTCTGCCCGACTGTTTGATGATAGCAGAATCATGTTGTATCACGAATGTAGTGTTTATTCGCGTCTTATTATCACTTGTCCAGTTAAATTTATGAGGGGAGAAGGTTATTAGATGGTATAATAACATAATAACTGAATTGTGGCGCGAATTCTCAACCACCGAGCGCTCTCCAAAAACGGATTTTAGATTATATTGTGGACAATAACAAATCAAACTCGATGATATTTTGTAGACAAGAAAAGGAAACTAATATCTGGGAGTATGAAAAAAGTCTGGATCTTACGATTTTGAGCCTTAGAGTTTAGCATGCACACGATCGTGCACCCGATTTGCGGGCGACACGATACACTCGCGAGGGGAGGAGTGTCGCTTCTTTACGAAGTTACAGTTTATATTATTTGCCTATGCGTAGGTACCTATATGCTCTTCTTTAAATCCATTAACTTGGCCCTTAACTAATCCATTAACTAAACAGGATAACCAAGTGTAAAATGAAAGCGTTGCAGCAGGACCGATTTCTCCGAAACCTCGCCTTAACAAACTTTTTATGTTGTTTTTTTTTTATGTGAATTAATTATTAACAGCAATCAACCTAGGTTCTAGGTTGATCGATAGTTTCACGGTACTTCGATAATTGGCATTAGAAACGTCAGACACCGATTATAACTCAAGCATAACCGGTCGGCCATAGCTTCAGGCTTCGAGAGGCGCGCCAAGCGGTTCTTCTTGCGACGGCGCCGGCGGAGAGAACAAATGTATGAAGTTGTATAGGGCCGGCCATGAGTCGCCGCTCGCGCGCCTTGTCCGGCTTCGAGTGACTTGCGCTCTCTCGACGGCGGTGTGCGGGGAGGCGGGGAGCCGCGCCAGTGATCGAGGGCACAGGACGAAGCTAGTGACGAGCGCTTTGAGCGAGCGAGCGCGCTATACATCCGTTGCGGTGGAAGGCGCCGACAGGTGTCGTGGCAGGGCAAAGCCCGTCGCAGAAACCGCCTGGAAGCGCAACAAGAAGCGCCGCCAGAAGCCTGAAGCTATGGCCGAGGGGTAAGTCCGTTTTCTGTTCCGTTTCGGTGACTAATCCAGCCAGCAGCCCTGCTGCAAGGGTGCGAAGACCGGAGACACCGGTGAGCCACGTAGTATACAGGAGGGGTGTGTAGAGAGGCAGTAGAAATAAGGGATACATAAACTGAAATAAAAGGTCTCGTAGTAATTATGCAGTAGTTTTATTGTTACATCGTGACGGAACCCAAGGATGTTACAGCGCCACTACCATTAGGGTTCACACATACCTACTTACATACCCCTACAAAATTACAAGTTTTGGCAGTACGCAACAATGGTAAAATGCAACTAACTCCATACAGAAACACGTATCTATAATTATTTACACTCATTTTTAGTCTTACGTATGTCGGAACAAACTAAATCACAATGATACAGAGTCCGTGTGTTCAAAAATTAACTAATATTAGGAAATGGTGACACGAGTAATGTCGAGAGAATCAAACTGAATAGATCTATTGTAAAATTGTGTCTTGGGCGTTAAAACGATGGATACAGCCATTTGATATTAACACCTAACATTAAAGTAACTTAAAACGAATATCAGTGCACAAAATATCTACTATTTACAATACGACTGGTATTGAGAGTTAAACAAAGATAATTTTTAAAATCACTCTTATTTTTCTTTTTTTTTTGTCATTTTTGTTAAATTCATACTTAGTTAATTAAACGTGGGATGTTTCAGAACGAACACAAGCGAAGGCGTCTAATTCGTAATAAGTAACATAAGTTTTAATTATCACTACTATTTACATACAAATTATCTAACTTTTACACAACATATTGTATGTGAAAGCGTTCAAGTGAGCAAAATCATTAAAGTAATAAGCTGCGTGACTGTTGACTGACCATAGAGTTACAAATAAAAGTACAGACTGGCGTCCTAAGAACTAAAGATCACTTCGTTAAAATGAACAGTAGTGTTCTTAAAACTTAAACAATACGAGATCTCAGAAAGTCTGGAAATACCTGAATATACAGAAGCGTGCTACGTAGTGATACAGCCCCGATACATCGCCTGTTACTGAATTAGGTGGACCGATCAATTAGCGTCACGCCTACGGTATGAAGACAGCGCGGGGACGAATCTTGCAGCCGCGCCCCGCGCTCGCTTCCCCAATCCAAACTAAACCCCCTTCACACCGCAGACTTGAAGTGTATTAAACGGTTCGCCTATACAACCCTTACAGGTATCATATTTACAAACATCTAACTATACTTGCCTCGTATTTATTCCACATAAAATTTCGTAAGCATTTCATTAGAAAACCTAAAATTATGAGACTAAAGCTATTTATTTACAAGAGCCACTGCTTCTAAAGAGAGAGGAATTAATTGGTGTTCGGTGTGGAGTATAGAATTCGATAATTAACCCTACTGGATCACAGAGTCAGCTAATTGAAGGCTAGGTGCAGAGCCGTATTTTGAGGTGTGGAGGCCCCTGGGCTTCAGCACCCGTTGCCCTCCCCTAAATCCGGCCCTAGCAAGGTGGGATCTGCGCCTCGCCTCTGTACATACCCTCAGGATCATCCATCATATATCTGGCGTGAGATCTTTTTTTAGAAAACATATTGAAAACAAAAAGGCCAACCCAAATCGGCAATCATGTATATCGCAGAAATTGGCCCCGATCCACTCTTGAGCTTTTGTGTTTTTTCAAGTCCAGTAAAAAGAGGATTAGCACACTTTTCGTAATGATAGGTTATTTTGAAGTCAATTACGATTCCAAAAAACATGTTAAACTTAACGAACCGCAAAAATCTGATTTTAACTGAAATGTTCAATGTAGAGAAAGGCTCATATTTTTGCAAACTTTTAGATACATGATGGTTTACCCTGCTGGGCGAGACGGGCTCTACATTTTGTACCATTGCGGGATCTCTACTAGCTACATCACGTAAAGCTAAACTGCTCTATAATATTTTATTTGTTAGCGAACAATTCGCCATATATATATAGACAAAATCGTCCGCGCGGGTTGACTGACGTGTTCACAACTTCGACTGCGCGGTTGCGAATGTCAGTGAGTGACGCGCAGTTACCGCACTTCCCTTTCCCGCGACACCACCCGCCCCCCGCTAACGTCTACAGTACCTCGTCCCCCCAGCATCTGTTACCCCGCAGGACGGTCGGGTCGCACGGTTTTGTTAGTCTATAGATATAGAGCGGGCTAGAGGAGCTTAGAGTTTGATGTTTCCCCTTTACCCGTTCTAATTTTACATACAATATTTATCGGTGACATGCTACGAATATTAAACGTGTTTTACTGACGATACCGACCAAAATTACGAGTTTAATTTTTGAAATCTGTAATTTTTTTTTTTGGGAAGTGAATATTATTTTGCGTAATTAAAAATAGGTGCTCAGTAAAAGTTTAAGTTTTGTAACACGTCACTAGTACAATGTAATGTCACGTGATGCAGCCTCACAGAGATAACAGCATTCGTGTGGGCTCATTACAACGGCTCACGTCCCAAATCAATACTAAAGCCTATAACATTAATACTATAACCTTTATTTATTTATTTACAAGTTTTATTTTTTATATTTTATAGTTTTGAACTAATTTTAAGGCTACGACGTCCCTTCACGCACACATACTCTTCATATTCTATTTAAAGTGCTAGTGACGTGGTTACACTAGATTACCGGCCATTTCTCAAAAGGTGCGTACAACACATAAAACGCGATTGTGTTAAGGTGAAACATTAGTCGCTTAGCGCAACTTTGTTTTTCTTATTAAGAAATAAAAATATGAAAATCATTTTGGTCTAGGGCAAGGCTGGCCAAAACCAGGCACGCGGGCAACGAAGTGGCCCGCCACGGCATTTGAATTTGCCCGCCAGCACTTCGGTCGGCCGGCTAGTCGCCAAATTACTATCAGGAAAACAACTTCACAGAAATATGTTATTTCATTTCATTTACAAATATTAATATAGTAGTGGTGATGGCCCGACGCCGCCACAGTCTAAAAAATTTTGCTCACCTGGAAAGTCTATTGGCCAGCCTTGGTCTAGGGCAATTGACGTCAATAGTTCAGTATTAGTGAGGTTTATAAAGAAAGAGTTTGAAATTATATACACGATTAGTCATAATCTTTTCAACACCAACTTAAAATGCTGTTTTAACTTTGTTTGGACAGGATCATGAGCAATTGTGCATTCAAATTCAAACGGATGCTTTATAAACCTCACTAGTACTCAACTATTGGCGTCAATTGCCAACATACCAAAAGGTTTTTCGATTTTTCACTTCTAAACAATGCACTTTATGATAAGCGGCTGACGTTTAAACTTAATAGGAAATATGAGCAAGTTTAATGTGTTGTACGAGCCAGCTATTAAAAAACAATCTCTATTGTTGAAAATATTCAGTTCCTAAGTCTTTATGCTTAGAAACACTGAACGTATCTTGCACTCACGCACACTAACACCAGTATACATATCCAGACGAACCTCAACTAGGTTACATCTATAAATGCTTGAAATACAATTAGTGTTATTACATTTACAACATTTGCTATAATATCTCACTACTGCAATGATAGTATGCGAATATTACTCATACATTTTTTTTATTTATATTTTTTTTCAGCGTACTGAGTAAACTATTCTTTATCACTACGTGCTAACGCCTACCTACCTAGCTAAAAATGTTCAGTCGATGTTACATATACAATGTTGTTTAGGAGAAGATTATACAGTAGGTATGTAGTTATGTATATGCGGGCCGGTACAGTTTATTATTTAGACAAAGTAATTGCGAAACCAAAATGTAATGTATCATTTGAAAATTGTAAATAACTACAGTGTTTCCATTCGTATTTGCACTGGGCACAGGCAACGATTTTCTTATGGCAACCCCGTTATAACCAAATTTGTTTATACTACACCTGCTCGGAAAGTACCTTCTTTCTTTGTTGAAAACGATGCAGAAAATACGTCATTACTGTCATACAAATATGCGGGCGGCAAAAGTGTATGAAAATTCATTGTTAACGTGCTTGAGCGGGCAGAAAAAGTATATGCAAATCCATTGTTAACGTGCTATTTTTTTTTTAAATAACATAAAGAATGAGCAAGTGGCCAAGTGGCCAGTATTATTTTGCGAACTCGTACATAAAACTCGAAAAATGATACTGACCACTTGCTTTTCCTGCACATAATAAAAAATAAGAAGGAAATAAAAAGTGACAATCGCATGCGAGTCAGTCGGTTTCTTTTATTGTGTCTTGATTACAAGTAAAATTATACTATTTCCTCGCAGGTGTAGTATAAAGCACTATGTACTATTCTCGTGTCAATTTTAAATTCAAACAGGCAGTGGTTTTAGTATAAATGACTAATAAACCTAAAATGATCTAAAGGAATAGTGTAAAGTATGGATTTGTTTTTAACATTTTTTCTCTTGAGACCCGTCGCATGAAAATGAATGAATCTTACAGCGCAGTGTATTTATAGACGTAAGTACATAAGTAAAGAGATTCTTCGTTGGCACAATTAACACATTTCTACGACATGTATGTGATTCTAAATTTGAAGTAACGACATTTACGATGAATTTAAAACAGCGCTGTAAACATATTTAAGATATTCAAGTATACAGATCCCAAAACTATGCCACATGGAGGAAAAGTACCTTAAATATTGTAGATGGAACATTTTACTGAAAGAAGACATTATTTTAATTTAAAAACAATTTAAACTGCATTCATAGATTTTTAAATAGTTACATGGTTGAACCGGGAATCGAACCCGCTATACGAGAAAAATTGATTAATTTTATATTAAAAACGTTAAAATTCATGGTCTTCGTTTTATTTCTGACACCATGTTATTTAGCAAGAAGTCGGTTAAAAAATAATCCTTATGATGAAGCCTTTCGATCGGTACGATAAAGCTACAGGGTAATTATTTTTCTCATGTAACGGGTTCGATTCCCGGTTCAACCATCTATAAATTGTTTTTTAAATTAAAATAATGTCTCCTTTCAGTAAAATGTTCCATCTACAATATTTAAGATACTTTATGGCATAGCCGTGGGGCGCCCTGTATATATAGAAATGCAAAATTTAATTGTTTGCACTTTTGTTTCATGTTGGGTCTAACCTAGACGTTTGAAATTTACATCTGTATATTCTTTGACTTATCGTCATTGTTAGCTTTTAGTATATATTATTTTTCAATGCAAGTGCTCGTAAAGGCCCACTTTTTATGCATCAAAACCGAACAGAAAGTCGATTATTTTGCCCTAGGGCTTTTTTTACGATAAGTTTGCTAACCTGCAACCTATCCTGTGTACCATAAATGTTATACATCTTTTTCCACTGTTTAACGGCTCTGGATACAGTCCTTTTGAGCCAATCATTAACTTGCAAAATTGTAACAATGTAACTTTCAACTTTAATAATTAAATTACTTTCTTTGATTATATTTGTTTTATTTCCTCACACTATGCATTGAAAAACGTAGTATGATACAACGGGCGTAAGAGCAATAAATTACTCGGTTACGTTTACTCGTCCTCGTAATTTATTCCTTTTCGCCCTTGTAGCATAAACTACTACTATTTTCAAACATGAACCTTTTTGTGAAAAAATTATTATCTGTACCAGCCCTGCAAAGATAAATAAAGAACACAGGGATCAAAAACTAAGACTTAACTCAATCAAGTAAAATGAAATTACACATTTCGTGTGAGTTAATATTAATTATACATATTGCAACATTTATTGCTAACAATGTCCGTACGAAACACAATAACCAGGCACACAATAAGAACTAAACTACATTTAAACATCACAAATATACACACGTGTATCATTATAATAGTTACATAGATACTAGAAATAATAAAATAAGTCGTAATACACAAAGTATATTATGATTAATGAAACCGTGCGAATGATTACTTTCTCCTGAACGTACCAATGTCCATTCTATCGCTTTTTAGCTCACAATTCTCGACGACTTTAAGCCGCTTCACATTCACGGCGAGACTCTTGCCATGAAGGGGACAAAGCTATATGAGTAAAAAGAGATAGACTATAATGCGTTTCGCCTTACTCGTATAGCTTTGTCCCTTTCAGGCGAGAGTCTCGCCGGGAATGTGGTGCGGCCTCTACGATATCTTTTTCTCATTCTATAATCCTTCTATCTACCTAACTTCGCTGGTCCATCTTTCGATCGTTTCGTTGTATTCTCTTGTTTGCACATGGCTTATCTCTGCCATCCATTTCATAGTTACGTCTATCAAACCCCGTTCACCTTACAGAACTATATTCACAAATAGAACCTCCGACAGCTAAATCTATACTAATGACACCTGGCCACTCGACTACATCTAAATTTACGCCAATTAACTGTGTAGAAATTGTGCTGTATGGTTTTGCCAATATTTATCATATGTTCATTTAACTACTTGATTAAAGGCAATATTTTAAGCAGGTAATTGCGTGCTCGCCCCAATTAAACCTGGTGAAACCGATTGCCAACTGGCTACTGGCTAGTCAATAATATCTATTTTAGGAAAGATTTATTCATCAATTTCGATAAATTTAGCTACTAAAACACTCATTATGCAATGAATCGGATCAACACACCAATTCACTTTATCCAATGTATTTACATATCCCAGCACAAAACCTACACATTTGAAAAGCGTAATTAAACATCCAAAACGTATAGGACATAAATATTTGGTAAGTTTGACGTCACAGTTAGTTCCGCTGCCTTGCTTTAAGAATTTTTCTCTCTAAACTTATTATCGCGATGAGGTATGGTGCGGTATTTTTACAATTAGTATTTTTAGACTTTTCTAATAGAATAAACGCGCCAAGCTAAGCGAGGATATCTCAAAACTAGTAATTATTATTGACATCTAAAAGCAAAACAAATTTATTCAACATTTCATCTCCAAAGTAAAAGTGACGCATGTAGAAAAATTAACCCAAAGCTGACGATCAATCAGCATGTTTCACCAAACGAAAACAGTCCTTAACTGGATCGACACAAGGTTCACATTAGCTGGCGCGTCGCTTGTCGTGTGCGCCCTTGGACTCGCGTCATTCCCATTGGTGGGGCGAGGGCGGCAGTTCCGACGGATGCGCCACCGTAGAGCTGCAAGATCGCAAGTATCGAACGAAATTAGTTCTAAAGTCCTAAGGGGTAGAGTATACCCACACCCACGCCACGCGCTTGTTTGCTGGATTCAAAATATCGCCTTTATTTGAAGGGTTTGTATAAATTGTCATTTTACTCGGCTTAGGTGCACTTTTCTTACGATTATGATTATACAGTTTCCCCAACTTTTCTATAACTTTGCACTGTGCACCTAGTGATTTACACACAAGAAGTAACTAAACAATTTTAGTTAAAACCACTGAGCAAGCATTTAGAGCACCGTGCGATATCGTGTTACTGGGTAATCCGTATTCGAATTGATTAATACAAATTATAATAAAAAAATCAAAACTACAGACTAAAATATTAAAATACTGACTATTATTTCTGTTTCATCGGTTAAAACAGGTCGTCAACACAAAACGAACAATTTAAGAAGGCCATCTTTCATTGAACCCAGCATACAAAACGATACACATGCAAAGAGATTCATGATTTTTTTTTTATTCATAAATTTCATCAAATACAAAAGAATCTACTGATAATAAAAGAGAACTGGTATAGCAAACTGCATCACAAATCAAACTACGATGTTTAGCTACTTTAATAAATAAAATATTTCAATAATAAAAGATTCACCACAACCTTGTGCTTGGCAATGTGCGAGTCTACTCATGCACTACCTACGATCTCCAATATACCTCAATGAAATGGTCACAGTTATTATAACAGTAATACGACAATTATTAAATCAACCAAAAAAATTCTTTGAAGCGTGTCCTTGAAAATGTAATGTGCTATAGTGTAATGTTTATACAAGATTGTATACCGTTATAAAACTGTGACCGTGTATATGATAAATAATACCTACGAAAGATTAAGAAAATGGCAAAATCCAAGATTCTACGCATGCACTGCAACCAGACCGTTGGTATTCGGACGCCGGACAAAGTAGCAAGACCAAACGATCAACCCTTTTGAAATTAAGAAACAAAAAGGACGCACGCAAACGAATCCAAACCTCTGAGATGAGAAAAAGTAAGCAACTGGCTGAAAAGTCTCCCAAATAAAAAGAAAACTATTTAAATGTCAACTGACGGAAAGAATATTGTATTTGGAACGTCTTTAGATGCGTGTGCGGGCGTCCCCGCGGGGCAAGGAGTCCAAGGTACTTATAATAAGGACAACACAATAGCGTGCGAGCGAGAGGGAAGGCTGCTTACTGAGCGATATCGACGCACTACGCAGCGCACAGAAATATCACGGGCGTTAGCAGTAGTATTTTTGCCGCTGTCTTGAAAGGGGAACAAACTTTGGCTTTCGAACTCGGTCTAGAGCTGTTGCAAAAACACAGAAAAAAGCAGGATGTTATTCACTACGTCTTAGGTCGGGAGCGGTGCTTAGTCGAAGCTTTAGCTACAAGGAAGCGTCGAACCACCATTTCAAGAGGGTTGATTTCGCTCGAAAAACAGCGGTGTATATGTGACGTAGCGTGGTATTAAACAACTCAGTACTATCGCATGGAAGCGTCTGGGGAAATGAAAACCCATGCAGAAATCGGGCTCTAGCAAAATCGACCCGTACGCAAATCACAGTAATTACTGTACAAGAGAAGGCATAAAGTATTGATTACCTACACTGCAAAACACAAATCTACTGTAGGCGTGGAAGGATGGGACAGGAGGGATTTCGACATAGGCTTTTGCGACCACCGAGTAGTTACACCGATTTTGAGCACTTTAGTAATGATTGTCGATGGCATGAGACACGTATGTAGGTATTTACAATGATGCTGTGACACCGACGTGCGCACACTAAGAACAGACCGCACCGTGCCACACCTAGTTGTGATGACCATTGCTTTATATATATTGTCTTTTTTATTATCTTTCACTATTATTTGGTTATAAACATCCCATGTGTTGACATCACCGATAAACGATAAGATTCCAAAAGTGAAGCTCTCTAAATATCTGAAAACGAGAACAGTACACTTAAGATATTGTTAGTATCAGTACAGTGCAAAAACAAACAACTAAACAAAGAAATTGAAATGGCGGCTATCCCGCTTCTGATATAAGGGAGTTACGGTCAAATACTAAAATGCTAATCAATTTAAGCGTCGTTACATGTCATGCTATTGTTTTAACAAAGTTAGAAGATCGGTGGTAAATAAGAATTTACATAAATTAACAAATTGGTATTCCATAACAGATTTTACACTACGTAAATTAATTAAAAGCAGCAGCATGACACTAAAAATATCATTTAAGCGACTCGCATTTCAATATCTTCCTACAAATAAAATTCCCGAGCTGAAACAAAACCAGTGTTGTCAACACACGGGTGCTTTTCATTAACTGAGTGGCTATTGTTGGGTGCGGGTGGTCGCTATAGCAAACGTACGTATCGCAAAGAAATCACCTAGTGTCGGAGGTTGGTTGAGGCGAAGGCGGCTCCCCCTTACCTTGCGAAACTCTTGAACGCAGCCGACTGGGGGTTGATGCAGAGAGGAACGCGCGACGTTTGGAGTTGCTCCGCTATGAACTTGTGGATTTCCTCTGGAATTTTGGGAAGCAAATGATATTAGTTTCTTTCACAATAGAAGGGTTCTTGATGAAAATGATAGGGTATGTATGTATCATTACGCTGCTCTGCATTTAGCTATGCTTGTTGTCGCGTTCAACAACTTTTCAGTGACTGACCGCTGAGATATGCAGCAGTGCTAAAGCGCTGTAAGCCTCGAGCACAAGAAACGAATGGCGCTGCTTTTTGCAGCATTTGAGTTACCTGTCACTTTACCATTTTGTCAAGGGCATGAATAAATTTGCGTTGAAAACAACAATTAACATAATGAACTTTAAATTGTAAGCTAGAGGTTTCCTTTAGATAGACTTTTGGCGATCTGTTATTGCGCTACAATAAAAAAAGCATTTAATGAAACAAGTCTGAGAAAAAGAAGCCAAGGTCAGAGTTCTACTCAGCACGGCTGTTGATGTTTTGAGGTCCCGCATGATATCATAAATTTATTTTCAATGCAAGTGCGTTTTTATGCATCAAAACCAAACAGAAAGTCGATTATTTTGCCCAAGGACTTTATTATTATTATTTTTTAATTTATTCACAATGGTTGGCTAACCCGCAACCTTTCCTGTGTACCATACATTTTATACTTTTTTTTCCACTGTTTAATGGCTCTGGATAAAGTCCTTTTGAGTCAATCATAATTTAAAGTTCACAAGATTATATTTGTTTTATTTCCTCACACTATGCATTGAAAAACGTAGTACGATACACGGGCGTAAGAGCAATAAATTACTCGGTTACGTTGAAAACACTCGCTACGCTCGTGTTTTAAAACGTCCTCGTAATTTATTCCTTTTCGCCCTTGTAGCATAAACTACTATTATTTACACAATGAGCTTGGAGTTTGGCCACTACCGCGCCTGATAGAGAGAAAGAGGGAAGCGCGCTTGCCAAGGGGAAAGTGACATCAAGCGTGTATAGTGCGCGCCAATCTTTTAGTCGCCTCTGATTGAGTTACGAGTGCAAGCTTGCGCAGGTACAGTCAAGGAAACAATAATATCAACGATTGATTATTAAATGTTTACTATAAGTGGGAAGGTGTACTTGTTGTACCTACCTATTTCATTATTTATTTATTATTTTAGTGCGATCTTAACTATATAAATAAAACGCATTAATATAAACACCATTTTCCTACAATGTCGCCTTAAAACGCTTTAACGTCCGCGAGGCATAACAACAACTATAAACTTTAACAAACTAAATAAACAAAACAACAAATAAAGGCAACAATAACAAACAGATTCAACGATAAACTTAACGAATCATGGCATTTTTTCCTCGAATGTATTTTTCATGGATCGCGCGCGTGTGTAGTTTACTGACGTATCACTAACACTAACGCATAGTGTTGACACCTGGTAAATGGCGAGCGGGGGGTGTGGTGCGGCACGCAGGCGGGTGTGCTCCGCGCCCTCGCTCCTGTAACGTCCCCCTGACACCATAAAACGACTATTGCGTCGCCTCGTGCGGCTATCTTCAGAGGCGACTAAAAGATTGGCGCGCACTGTATCAGTCTAACCCTTTGGTTAACCACCAAAGTCGTTAACGGACAATCGACAGATACTACTCAACTGCCTGAACCCACTCTGTCAACACGGTTTCTAATTACGAAGACCAAGCATCAAAGGGATCTTGGCAGACCCTGTAAAAGGCCCATGACAATGAGAGCCGGTTTACCTTTAACTTGATGCACAGAGGTGAGCTTCCTCTCCCAGCCGTCGTGGAAGGGATGCTGCGCGGTCGGCTCTAGGTCGGGCGAGTAGTGGCGGGCGGCGGGGGGTGCGGAGTAGCAACACTTGCACATGCACGAGTGGTACCGGAGCCGGCCCTCCTCGAGGTACGGGTGCGCGAGCGCGTCCACCACCGAGATACGCTTCGCCGGGTCGAATACCAGCATCTGGAAGTGGGAGATATAAGCTGTTGATGGGATTATTGTATATACAGGGTGTTGGATGACACAACTTGCGTCACATGAATATTAGTATGCATTAAGCTAATTCCAAAAAACAGAATATAGAAATTTAATACCATTTGAAGAAGGAATTATGTCCTTTTTAGTCAACAACAAGGAACCCTTATAGTTTAGCCATGTCCGTCTGTCTGTCTGTCTGTCTGTCTGTCCGCGACTTAGCTAAGAGACTATTACTAGAATTAGAGTACTAGAAAGCTGTAATTTGGCATGGGTATACATATTTATCACGCCGATAAAGTGGTATAGTAAAATTTTGAAAAAGATTTTTTTTAGGGTACCTCCCCTACACGTAAAGTGGGGATGATTTTATTTTTTCTCGTCTATCTTCTAGTGTGGGGTGTCGTTGGATAGGTAATTTAAAAATATCGGGGGTGTGAGAAGACCATTTTTCGATCTAGGGTTCCGTTTGCTAAATATTAAGCTTAAAAATGTTAATTTTTGTTAGAGCCAAGTGTCCCCCCCCCGCGCCGGGAAGTGATTTTGGTTTTTCAGTCTACGTAAATATGATACTTCGCGTGTTCTTTATTCAAAAGTAATGATAATATTTACGCGTATGTTTAAGAAAAATGTATTTTTGTTTTTTGCTGTTGAACAAAGCTCTTTGTTCTGTGGCATTTGACGCCAATAGCTCAGTATTACAGTAGAGCCACTGAGTGATGGCGCCTATGACGTTTAAATGCCTACAAAGTATCGTAATTATTTATAAGCAAGTGTGAATTAAAAAATGTAATACTTCATTGTTGATAGTGATGTACTACTTGTTTCGGTAATTATTTTTCGATTTGAATGTTGCTTTATTGTGCAATAGAATTCGTATAGAAACAAAGAATTTTTTTTTTTAAGTTTCTCATTTTTTATAGGTCGTGTTTGAGGTCGCCAAGTTACGCAATAATATTTAATTAAAAACAAAACAATGACGAATTTAAACTAAACGAAAATAAATGATAGTAAAATACTTTTTTCGATTTAGATATTTAAACATCTCTTGGGGGCCCCGGGGCACTACACCGCATAGCCCTCCGATAGCTACGCCACTGGTTTTGGGACATTTTCCTTTTGTATCATTATATTGAATGTTGAATGACGTGTCTAATATTGAGTAAACTCACACTTGATTTTTATTTTTAACCGAAATTTGAAATGTACCTCATCACTAAATGCAGCTGTCATAAGTGCCATCACTCAGTGGCCCTACTTTAGTGAGGTTTATAAAGCAAGAGTTTGAAATTGTTTACACAATTAGTCATGATCTTCTCAAAACCAACTTAAAATGCTGTTTTAACTTTGTTTGGACAAGATCAAGACTAATTGCGCATTAAATGTGTCCTGGCTGCTTTAAACATAAATTATTTTTGTTATCAGATTAAGCTTGTATGTTTTGTAAATGTTAAAATTTATATAATTATATGTATTTAGTTATATTATATATTTATGTATATCTTCCTAGTCTTTTTTATAGTAATTTTATTCATGCTCTTTGTGTTCTAAATTGTCAATTGTTATATCTGTTATTTCCAATGTTGTGTACGGTTATTATCTAATTATGAACATTACTTGTTATTTGATTGTCAAAGTGTTATTTGAATGTTTTGTTTGTAATTTGTTACTGTACCATTTAAATAAAATAAAATAAAATAAATAACAAGAAATACAAAGTTAAGTTATGCACTTTGCGCTAAGCAACTGACGTTTAACCTTAACCTGCTTACCCAGCATGGTGGTTAAAGTAAACCTATGTCTAAAACGACTACACAACGACCAACATTGTGATTTGCGGGAAGCTTATGTCCATCAGCCTGATTACCGTATTGTATGCAGTGTTAATTTGGTGCTAATCACACTGACGTTTACGTCATAGATGTCATTTTCGCAGGCGAAACTTGGTATAACATTTTTTTATTCATTTATTATTTACCATATAAAGAACACTCTAGGTGCTAAATTTCACAACGCTAAAGTAAGTAGAAGTAACCTTGATTTTTTGATAGCTAAGCACGTGGGGAGTGTTTTACATGGTAAAACGCCAAATTACATTTTTCGTGATTTTAGTGATCTTTCCGTTTTTTTCCCGATGCTTGTGATACTTGTGTGAAATCTGAAAAATTATAATGTAGTTCAACTCCTTACCTACCTACACAAATTTAATTTGTTAAAAATATTTTGTTTTAATATGCAAAATTGTCCAAACGCGAGAGCATGTTTGGCGAAACGGACCCTTAATGTTCTCTCATTCATACACAAAAGAAATTATAAAATTTAGATTTGACATTCCTAAAAAAAATGCAATAATGTTAGTACTGAAAATTAACGGCAAACCGCAATTTCATAGGTAATTACCTATTATTATTAAATTTCGCCTGCGTGGTGACTGTCACTTATAAATACGGACGTGAGACTCGCATTCCCGTCAGGAAAATACGATAATTATTATTGGGCTGCAGCTGCAGCAGTAGGCTGGGATGATGTTGACATAACGCGTGTCCGATTGTAGCCTCTATTACCTGCGCCAGAAGGTGCACCGCCTCGTGTGTGGCGTGTACAGAGAGCGTGTAGAGCGCCGCAAGCGCTGGCGGGCGAGGCGCGCGACGCAGCATGTGCGCCCGCGCACCCGCGCACGCGTGTCGCATGTCCTCCAGCGACGGCGTGCCCAGCAGCTCCGTTATTAGCTCCAGCTGGAAAATGACACACAAGTTATTATTTCTACGTTAACTAACAGGAAATACACCGTTTTGAATTTGTTACTACTGTAAGTTGAATTCATAATAAGAGCAGACATTATGACGCGACCAACTCAAGTTGTGGGCGCGGCCATATGTCATGCTGTTTCATTTCGCTATAATATGAACGCGCCATGAAACTTGCAAAGACAACACGAGCGTGCCGATTTCGTCGCGGGAGCAAAATTGAAAACTTGTTTCAGGAGAAATATGATTTTGGCAAGATTGTGGACGTCTTTAACATATTTTTGGTTATTATTAAATCTTTAAATTTTCTGATTTGTTCTAAAACAACAAAAGCTACACTTTTGGTAAAAAAAACAATTCAGTTTACGTATTTTAGGAGTTTGTTGTGAAGATATTACTCAAATTTCACGATTTTTAGTTCCACGTAATCATATATCTAGATAATGTAAATGAACTCAGCCTAAAATATTATAACAACATTCCATAGACACCTCATAATTTTGTAATAGCGTTTGTATGGAGGTTTGCTCATGATGGCACCTCTCAAAAGACAACACTTACATACAATTTATCCCGCAAAACGCGACGTTTTAATTTCTTTCCAAAATAATTTTCAAGCGAGTCTGTCGTAAACATTCAAGGGAATGCATACACTGCAGCGTTAGATAAATTGTATGTGTAAACCGTTTCATCTTTTAATTACAAAATACAGTGTTAAATATCTTAATTACTCCTATTACAAAGTTCTGTTTGAGGTCCAAATTGGCCTCGGGGATTTATTTATGGCAAAAACATAACTTAAATCGCTTGAAAAAGGTTAAACAGGGCGTAGTTTCAGTATATTTTATTGTTTCATCTATAATGCTCTATATTTTATGTTTAGCATATTATTTATAGCACATTAATTAAGTATATTTTGCTGTTATTTCTTGTAATTAGATTTAAATTTGAAGAATCTGCCCTTATATTTTTAAAGCACGTCAGAGAAGGCGGACGTCCCTCGTGCCAGCGCGATCCACCACGCTCCAAGTAGTTTATATTTCTATCCGTAAAAGAAATCTCATAAAACTGTGGTGGAAAATTTCAAATATTTGCATAAGGGCTACCGGAATTTATTTCTGTGAATTTATGGGTACCTGTTACATTATCAATCCCCGTGCAAGATAATGCCCCACAAAGCCATATATCTAGAATCCAACTACTTGCGGAACACATCGAGTGAAAACAGACTGAACGGCTTGGCTCTCATGAACATTCACTATGGGATAGAAATTGATGCGATTGAAGTAGTGGATATATTTAAAAATAAAAACAGAAGATTAATTTTGTAATATTCTGTGTTTCTGTGATATATAAAATATGACAGAACGTAATTTTTTTTATTTAGCTTATAGTTTATATTATACTGTCCCACTGCTCAAAAAAGGACTCCCCCAATTCCTTCGAGGAGATTTTTTCTGTATGTATTTTTCACATCTTTAATATTTTTCTTATATAAGGGTTATTTTATGTACTTATAGTCGTTTTATATTCTTGCTTTATTTTTTTTCGGGGGGGGAGGTGGCTATACTAAAACCTGGCTACGCCCGTGATCTTGATGCAGCTACAGGTATGGTACGTCACCTGCTGCACAGGACTCTGCGCCTGGAACAGGATCCTCCTGCCGAGCAGCTCCCCGAAGATACACCCGACCGACCACACGTCCACCGCCGCCGTGTAGTGACTCGCGCCCATCAGGATCTCGGGCGCTCTGCAAAACAAAGTAGCATGGTGAAACGGATGGACAATGAGCTCGTCTCCTATGGTTAAATATCAGTATATATTATAGCAGATTCTGAAGGCTTCAATTTTAGTTTTAGTGCTGCCAAAACTTAAGTTATTCCAAAGTAATTTAGCTTCTGTTCATAACAAATATAACCTATTTTGCAATGAAGGAAATTTAGTTTTGACAGAACTAAAACTAAAATTAAAGCCTTCAGAATCGGATTTATTTTATGGTAACTGATTAGTTAATGCAAAGCACAAAACATTTAGATTTTTTTAAAACTTCCTATTATTACTGAAGCTAGCGATAGCGATATTTATCACTTTTCACGACGTCACGATAATTAAATACAATTTTAAAACTTTTTGCTTTTTAAATACAATTTATTTTCATAAAAATCATAATGATATGTCGGCGAGCGTCTATCAACAGCAGTGTGTTGTCACACACTCCCTTAATTCCGTTAAACTTATACCCGTTTTCACTAACGAAGACCAAGGCGGCACGCTTACTTAGGTGACACCAAAGAGTTCCGTCAAACATGGCCAGGGGTTGGTAAAACGTATTATTGCTATAGACCAGGGTTTCTCAAACTTACAACCCTCGTACCACTATAAAGTTTTCCAGTCAACTGCGAACCCCTTTAAAACAAACTTGCCATAGAAGGATTTTACAGTCACAAAGTAATGTTGTTAATTAGTAATTGTGATAGGTGGTCTTGTTTCTCGTCGCAAACTGAGTCGATTTTCGGAGCAATTTTGCTCAATTTTCGTGTTGCTTGTGCGAGCTAGCCAGTCAGCCGCCGTAACGTAAATCTTGTCACAAACCCCCTATGATCAACTAGCGAACCCCTGGGGGTTCACGTACCCCACTTTTAGAAACCCTGCTATAGACAACTCTTAAAATATTTAGGCATCTGATTAAGGCGTCTCCTAAACATGTTATTTGGATTCCAGACACATATTTATCTCAAGTAACCTTACAGGCAAGGATTGAATAACCCATAAATTACGATACTCTTCAATCACCGAAATGATGTCATACCGAAAAATAATGTCTACACAAAATTAACCGCTTATAACCGGCTGGCAATTTGGGTTGTCGTATATCGGAAAATTAACAGCTAAAACCGCTTAAAACCGATTAAGAATTTGTATTTTATTTCAAATTCCGCCCACGTGATGCGCAGCGTACTCACGTCTCATCCCCTCGCTTACCCCTCTAATACCCGCCATGCACTAAATCGTCGGTACCGGAACAGGAAATCGGTGGAATAGTGGTACAGAATTCAAAAAGGTTCCATAAGGGCTACCGCTATTCATTTCGGTTATTATCGGTAATTTCATGAGTTATCGGTAACGCTTTCAATATCTGCTTACAACCTTTAAAAGTACTCGAAAATTACGGTAAATTCACTTAAACAAAAGAAAAATTGTGAATGTGTTCCGTTTCTCAAGCATACTGCAAAATTTATACACCGAACTTTCAATTCGCTACCCTGGGATTACACCTACTTCATATTCAGAGCCTATCGCATATCATACGATACTGTGAAACTTATCCAATCTTATTTATAACGTAAAATCTAACTTTCAAGGAATTAGGTACCTTCCGGGTTACTCTTAAATTAATTACATTGTTTGAACGTTATCTTGTTAAAACTCCAAACTTCGAGGAAGATTATTCAATTATGAGATTATTTTTTTCAGGGTTCCGTACACCTGTAGGATGCCAAACGGGACCCTATTACTAACTAAGCCTCCGCTGTCTGCTGTATGTATGTCCGTCTGTCACAGGGGTCTACAGCTTTAGCCGTTATATGTTGAAATTTTAACAGAATATGTTTTACTATGGTCTTTACCACGGAAAAAAAATTAAACCCAAGGGGATTCCACATACAAAAAAGAAACCTCAAAAAGTAAATTTTTTTAACGTTGTCATATCCCCCCCTTATCTCCAGAACAAGACCGAAAAATATGGAAAAAATCGTGGTAATTATGATTACGTAAAGATTACAAAAAAATATACAGTGGTTAAGATATTAGGGTTCCGTACTCAGCGGGAGCCGCACATTGTTTTCCATGCGTTAGTATTTTAACGGCTTGCTTTGTCGCCATTTGTAGGGTTCCGTACCCGTATTGTGTAGTGGTACGGAACCCTTTGCGCACGAGCCCAACTCGCACTTTCCCAAATTATTTATTAGACTTGTGCCTGATGCAAATAAATCTAGCTCGAACCGCCCAATAAATTCATTCCCTCGTAAATTAATTTACATCTAAATCATAAAGAATGATCAAACTGCTGTTCAGGCCATTGTTCGCAAATTGTCAGTCTTATTGTATTCCATTACAGAGATTTCACCAGATATCAAACCTTAAAGAACAACAAAAAATATTCTTATTCAAATGATTAGCATGCGGTCGCAACTTATCGTTTATTTATGCAAAAAACGTCTTTTTTGCCATGGGCCATGCCTCGCGGCCTGCGGTCGTCCACGACCTACTTTCAAATCTGCGGTCACCGGAGCAGGCAAAGGTCACTCACTCATTCAGCCCATGTGCGGCTTCAAGACAGTGTACTTTAAGGGGCTGCACAATGCTAAAATTCACTCCTGCTCTAACGCTTTTGTTTTTCAACTGTCTATCCTGCTCTAATCAGATGCCGCGCACGCAAAACTTCAGTTATTTTGAAATTGCGGCCACAATAGGACATAAACTATGATTTCTTTATGTAATAAAGATGGTTTTTGCTAGTAAGCATCTGTGTGTGTTGGTTTCATTTCAATCGGTTTTAAAATATGGAAACTGAATCGCTTTCTTCGTGAAATTCATGCTTTTTTAAAAGTATAGTAATTCAAATAAGATTGAAAGTATGTTTATTTATAAAGTGTAATTAATAATTTGTCTTGAGTCAAAAAACACGCCATGTTTTTTTCAAATTTTTACCATCTACATTAACGGAACTGAATCCAATTCAAAACTGATGTTTAGCATAGAGGAGCCCCTTAAGAGGCTATGCGAATTTTATTTTTGTCACTGTCACACCAAGCGAAAAATCACGCAGTGCGGGAGGGGCGGATTCAGGTCGAAAGCGAAAAATGTTAGTTTTATCATTTTTATAAAAAAACTAAAATAGCTAGGAAAATTTCAAATATCAAATATAGATATTGTTGAAACACACCTAATAAAATTTGTTTGAGTTCTGTATATGGTTCCTATTAGTCAAACGAGGAGAAAAAGTGTGTTTGAAGACCTCATTTCAACAATTATTTCTATCGAGGAAAATTTTTCCAAACATGTTTTCCAGTTTCAAATCCCTAGATTATATAGTCAAGATGCATATATACCAGACACTGGTTATAATTTTCCGTGTATTTCATGAAATACACAGAAAAGAAACACTCGTATTTTTTCGCATATCGCCTTAAAAGACGTTACTTCATAATTCGCTAGCTATTTCATGGCGTAACAATAGAAAATGTCGCTATAGAAACTTTCTCCTTACCATTGAATGGAGGGCAAAGCTGAATTGAACTTATTTTAATCTACGGGTTACTATCATAAAATTTGAAACATGTGAATTATTTAAGAACATTCATACCGGAATCTTGAAATTAGTGTTATATGAAATTAAAGTATCAACAAAGACACACAAGCAACATATTTTCAAGCTTTTTAGGAAAACCTTGATAAAATGGGAACTTTTGGTAAGCACATAAAATGATGAAAATGTGGTCACCAATACTAGTTGTATGCTAATGATACAGTTAAAACCCGTTTTAACTAGTAAAAACTATTTCTAACTGTAGCATTTACATTAATGTTACCGGCCAGACACGATTTAGAACAAACTAGTTTTGCGTAGGCTAAATTTAGTTCTTCGGAAATTTCAGAATACTTCAGCGAGCCCGTCGGTTAAGTTAGATTCTAACCTAAGAAGGTTTGGTATGGCGAGACGCAGAACGTAGTCGATCGACCGCCTTCATGGTTATTTTTTATGCAACCTAGAAATCAACTTGGCTAAGGCAAAACTAGTTAGGCCTAAAATTGGGCTTTAGGGTATAAATTACTCCAAAACTTGGACGAATCAAATATATGAAAAAACCGTCGTATAATTTTTTATCGTCTTCCCCTAAAATACAAAAAATTAAAAAGCGATTCACCCTAATGTACACTAGATTTACCATCAACAGGGGACGGCCAGAAAGCCTGCCTATAGTACTGCGTGACGACTTCCTGCGTCACATTCTTGCTGCTATCAGCTACTCGACCCTTGCCAGTCCGAATTCGAATTCAAATAGTTTATTTTGCAAAGTAGGTATAAATATATACACTTTTTACACGTCTAATTTAATCTAATAAAAAAAATATATGTAATAAAATAATAAATATACATGAACTAAATTAATGGTTTATTTAATTTATGTAGCAATGTATATACTATACGATTAAAATTATAGGTAAAATATATATTATACAAAAGGTAAAATCGAATCAACCGCCCGAACCCATACCGGATACCCGGCCAGGGATCAGGAACAAGGTTCAATGATCACCAACTGAGCCCCCAGCACGAATCCAGGCGGCCGACCAAATCCCATCCTATATACTAGATTCTATATTCGCAGATCTTCAGCACACAGTTACTGTTCAGTGCTCACCAACAGGTTGCCACGTTTATGTCAATAATGGACGAACAGAAAGCCTACATAGGTAGGCGGTAGTCACTGCGTGACTACTTCCTGCGTCATATTCTTGCTGCTGTCAGCTCCTCGACCCTCGCCAGACCGAAATCGCAGATCTTCAGCACGCAGTTACTGTTCACCATCAATAATGGACGACCAGAAAGCTTACCTATAGTACTGCGTGACGACTTCCTGTGTCATATTCTTGCTACTGTCAGGCTCCTCGACCCTCGCCAGACCGAAGTCGCAGATCTTCAGCACACAGTTACTGTTCACCAGCAGATTGCCAGGTTTGATGTCGCGATGCAGGATGCGCGCCGAGTGAAGGTACTTTAAACCTGAAAAGAGGAAGATCCTTTTTAGTTTCGTATTAAAAATCAATTTATTTAAGACTAGCCATTCGCCCGCGGTTCCGCCCGCGTTTATTCAATCTCTGCCCCGTTTTCGGCTTGGGCGTTATTTTATCAACACATCTTATAGTCTATATGTTGACGAGGGTCACTAAGATGATAATAAAGAAAACCTGCATCCAAATCCATTGAGTGGTTTAGAGTAAAAACGGAACATAAATATACATACACATATAAATTCAAAAAAATTTAGTTATGGCCTAAGTACAACACTAATAAGTTATTAGTTATATATAATATGACACGTTTCATTGAACATTTCGCAAAAATATTCAAGGTAAAAACACGACTTTTTTGGCATTATTATTATTACAGACATATATTGATTATATTCTTTTAATTTTTTATTTTTATTTTAAAGGTTCTGTATTCTCGTCCTTTTGAGCGCGTAGTTTCTGTTTTTTTTTACATAGCGAATGTGTTGCCAGTAAAATACAAAAAATGTATGTGACTTTTTTACACACCTAAATGAATGCATGATCCAATGTGATCAGTATTTTTTTTAATGTTATTTTTGTTGTTCCTACTGTGCGAGTCGAAGTTGAATCTAGACAATAAAATTAAAGCAAACACATATCTACATTCATAGAGACATATGTGTACGCTATCTCTCAGAGAGATAGGCAGAGACAACGGATCTACATCTGCTAAGATCCTGACGCTCCTCTTCTTTTCCATATATGTACATCAATAGAGTCATAAAAGCTTTTCTGTCTGCGGGCATAATAATAATAATGTTTTATAAAAAAAATTCACCATATACCCAACAGGGCTTTTTTCAGTTTTGTTTTCTAATGTTGAAAGCGTCGATTAGACCTAGAATGAAGGGCGCCTGCCTAGAAACTGGGAGAGTGCAGTAGGTGAGGCGTTAGTCAGTCTTTCCAGGGACTTCCGCAAAGATCTACGGTAGTCGGTCACGGACGGATGATCTGATACTACACAACTGCTTGTAACCACTCCCCCCAGCTCTAGTTTAGGATGGCTGATACTGATAGTACACTACTGCTTGTAACCACTCCCCCCAGCTCTAGTTTAGGACGGCTGATACTGATACTACACAACTGCTTGTAACCACTCCCCCCAGCTCTAGTGTCGGATGGCTGATACTGATACTACACTATTGCTTGTAACCACTCCCCCCAGCTCTAGTTTAGGATGGCTGATACTGATACTACACAACTGCTTGTAACCACTCCCCCCAGCTCTAGTTTAGGGTGGCTGATACTGATACTACACTACTGCTTGTAAACACTCCCCCCAGCTCTAGTTTAGGATGGCTGATACTGATACTACACAACTGCTTGTAACCACTCCCCCCAGCTCTAGTTTAAGATGGCTGATACTGATACTACACTACTGCTTGTAACCACTCCCCCAGCTCTAGTTTAGGATGGCTGATACTGATACTACACAACTTCTTGTAACCACTCCCCCCAGCTCTAGTTTAGGATGGCTGATACTGATACTACACAACTGCTTGTTACCACTCCCCCCAGCTCTAGTTTAGGATGGCTGATACTGATACTACACTACTGCTTGTAACCACTCCCCCCAGCTCTAGTTTAGGATGGCTGATACTGATACTACACAACTGCTTGTAACCACTCCCCCCAGCTCTAGTTTAGGATGGCTGATACTGATACTACGAAAACTGCTTGTAACCACTCCCCCCAGCTCTAGTGTCGGATGGCTGATACTGATACTACACTACTGCTTGTAACCGCTCCCCCCAGCTCTAGTTTAGGATGGCTGATACTGATACTACACAACTGCTTGTAACCACTCCCCCCAGCTCTAGTTTAGGATGGCTGATACTGATACTACACTACTGCTTGTAACCACTCCCCCCAGCTCTAGTTTAGGATGGCTGATACTGATACTACACAACTGCTTGTAACCACTCCCCCCAGCTCTAGTGTCGGATGGCTGATACTGATACTACACTACTGCTTGTAACCACTCCCCCCAGCTCTAGTTTAGGATGGCTGATACTGATACTACACAACTGCTTGTAACCATTCCCCCCAGCTCTAGTTTAGGATGGCTGATACTGATACTACACTACTGCTTGTAACCACTCCCCCCAGCTCTAGTTTAGGATGGCTGATACTGATACTACACAACTGCTTGTAACCATTCCCCCCAGCTCTAGTTTAGGATGGCTGATACTGATACTACACTACTGCTTGTAACCACTCCCCCCAGCTCTAGTTTAGGATGGCTGATACTGATACTACACAACTGCTTGTAACCATTCCCCCCAGCTCTAGTGTCGGATGGCTGATACTGATACTACACAACTGCTTGTAACCACTCCCCCCAGCTCTAGTTTAGGATGGCTGATACTGATACTACACAACTGCTTGTAACCATTCCCCCTGGCTGTAGTGTCGGATGACTGATACTACGCAACTGCTTGTAACCACACCCTCCGCCTTTAGTGTCGGATGACTGATACCAATGGTATTGTGATATCTAACTGCTTGTAACTACTCCCCCCGGCTCTAGTATAGGACACCGTTTTATACTGAATCACCAGTATGATTGGCATAGAACGCCTTTTTTCTACACTAAAAGTATTTTCATCAACAAACAGTACTCGGAAAACAGTTGTTTTAACAAGACAATTAAACAGTATAATTGAATATTGACATGCGCTTAATGGATCAATCTATTGTTCATTGTTTGGACATGGCCAGTTTTCAAGGCGAAATTCCGAACGAATGTTGCAAAAACCGCCTTTTAGCTGTATTTCCACGGTTGAAATGAAATGAAATATATTTATTTATGTAATGTAGGTATAACAGATACACTTATTACATGTCAGTTTTTATGTAATATAAGTAATTAAATAATCTATGTGTATAGGTAATAGTTTTTATGTCATAAATAATAATATGTGGAAATATGCAGGGAAATAATAAAGGTTGGGTTTACTTAAATAAAAAAAATACACTTAAATAAAATAAAAATATAGGATGATAAAAAAATTATATAAAATATACAGGGCGAGTTTTAACCTAACTCCATAAATTAATGGATTAAAAAAGAATAACAAATGAGTTCATCACAATTATTTCGTTTTATTAATTGGTATAAAAGTAAGAAACACTTAAAGGTTACCGTAAAATCACCAGAAATGATGATCAGCCAAAAAGAGGTGCGGTGGTCCAGGGTGAGTTGTCGTGCAGTCTGGCTGCAGCTTATCGTGTAACTAACCCTAGATTTCTTCCTAATGCACTCGATTCTCGTAATAGTACATTACGATACGAGAGCGATGAAACGTTTTCTGACGAGTGTGAGTTTGCGGCACGAGCCGAAGGCGAGTGCTGCAATCACACGAGTCGAGAAAAAGTTTCTCGCACGAGTTTCGTATAATTTTTTATAGCACAAGTGCGGAAAAGTGGTCATTTTACGCACGGTGTGCTATAATAACTATTTATGTAATACCAGTTTAAGACATTATAGTTAAAAGACTATTTTCCGATTGACTCAAATCACAAATTATGTTTGCAAGTAACATTTTATAATGGTATTTTAACTATTACTTTTAATTATTTTCCAATCTAAATGTCATCTAAATGTTCTCATCTCATGTTGTACAAACTTATAAATACCCCCTAAAATTATTGGGGTTACGTTTAATTTTAAAGTCATCCTGTATTTTGAAACGAGTACAAGTGTTGATCATTTATCATGTTTCAGTTATCCTCGCTATGGTTGCTATATTTATCCTGATCTATCCTAAATATAATTGAAGCAGACAGGATACATTTTATGACTACCCGTTCATAAGTCAAAAGTTTTATCTCGAACTCTCCAACCGCTTACAAAAACTTGCGGGTAGAATTTATCGATAAACGAGATAAGGGCCCTAAGGCCCTAAGGTTTCCGATCAGGCTCTAAATACTAAATCTCACTTTATCAGTATCTATAGAAACAATTCTACGTTTAACGGGACAGCCTTTGTTGGAATCGTTAAAACGGCAAGATGGTGTGATTTTATCGTAGACATGCAATAAACATAGCGGGAAAGCAATATTTCATAGTGATACAAGGGTCTCGGAAAATATGAGCGTTCCTCGCCTCGAGCTTCACGGTCAGATTTCCTGATCATAAATATTGGATACGAGGAGAAAAGCTCTCAGAGCTCCAAAAATCTTACTACACGTACGTAAGCAAAATTATATGATTTTACGCAAAATCCATTGCCTGGGAAATTTGCGTTAATTTTGAATGCATTACAAGATGTAATGTGCTGAAAATTTTATAAGAAGAAAGATGTTTGTTAAAAAACTATCGAAAACAGAAGAGGTAAGATGATAGGACACTTGAATCAACCTGACAGTTTCTTGAAAAATATCATAGAAGCAAAGGTCGAGGAAGGAAGAGGAAGGAAGGAAGGAAGAGACTTAGACGCGCCGACTTTACTCAAGTAAAGGAGAAAGTTAATGTTATGTCGTATCAAGAAGTCAAATCATTAGCAAAAAAGAAAAATGAATGGCGGTCACTTCACCGAAAAGAGCAGCTCTTAAGCACATCTTAAGGTTGAACGTTTGCTTAGCGCAAAGTGCATAACTTAACTTTGTTTTTCTTGACAAGAAATTTAAAATAGAATATAGAATAGAATAGAATATAGAATAGAATAGAATAGAATATAGAATAGAATAGAATATAGAATAGAATAGAATATAGAATAGAATAGAATATGATATTATTTATCTAAAAATTGCACAATAAAAGAATAGTATTACCTTGACGCCTACAAGGGTGTATGTACCGATGCTATAGGCACCGAGCTCTCTTCCCTTAAATTTAAAAGCATTAAATTGCTATTTTAACTTTGTTTGGACAAGATCATGACTAATTGTGCATTAAATTTCAAATTCATGCTTTTTAAACCTCACTAATACTGAACTATTGGTGTTAACTGTCACATACCAAAGTGTTTTTCAATTTTGAACTTCTAAAGAAAATCAAAGTTAAGTTATGCACTTTGCGCTAAGCTGACGTTTAACCTTAAGAGGCTATGCGAATTTTATTTTTGTCACTGTCACTCCAAGCGAAAAATCGCGCAGTGCGAGAGGGGCAGATTCTGGGCGAAAGCGAAAAATGTTAGTTTTATAATTTTTATAAAAAAAATAAAATAGCTAGCAAAATTTCAAATATCAAATCTTTAGATATTGTTGCAACACACCTAAGAAAATATGTTTGCGTTCTGTATATGGTTCCTATTCATCAAACGAGAAGAAAAAGTGTGTTTGAAGACCTCATTTCAACAATTATTTCTATCGAGGAAAATTTATCCAAACATGTTTTCCAAAATCAAATCCCTAGATTATATAGTCAAAATGCATATACTAGAAACTGGTTATAATTTTCCGTATATTTCATGAAATACACATAAAAGAAACACCTGTATTTTTTTCGCATATCGCCTTAAGTTATAGATAGATAGATCACAAGATGGACAAATAATTCAGAAATCAAATTCTACGAGAAAAGTGAATTTTAGCGGGGCTTGAATCCGTAATCGTCTATCGTGATTCGACTACTTACGAGGGGAGGCTGAAAAGTAACCTACCTAACTATGAAAGAAAAGACGTAACTGGATAGTTTATTTTTATTTTTCTATATAGTCCTCTGCTAGTAAAATGCACTTATTAAATTTTTCAAATATTGAATTTAAGCCATTAAAAAAAAAAAAACGGTTTGTCGTCAAAATAGTCAGAAACCGCTGCCTTCATTTCGTCATCGGTCATAAATCTTCGTCGCCTGAGGTCTTTCTTGAGAAGTCTAAACAGAAAATAGTCACAGGGGGCTAGATCTGGACTATAAGGGGGGTGGTCAATGGTTTCGAAGCCATTGTCTTTAATTGCTAGCTTTGTTGTGCGTGCGGTATGCACTGGTGCGTTATCGTGCAAAATCAGAATTCCTTTGCTTAGTTTACCTCGCCGTTTTTCTTTTATTGTCTCTCTTAGTTGATATAATAAGTTTGAGTAATAATCAGCATTCATTGTAGTTTTTTTCGGTAAATAATCTATGAGCAAAATCCCTCCTGTGTCCCAAAAGATTGTAGCCATAAGTTTACCGGCCGATGGACAGACCTTAAATTTCCGAGGCGGCTTCTCATCCTTAAAGGACATCATTCATTCTGGGCTAAATCTGAAAGTGCCGGCCAATTAAAATTTATGTTATATTTCGTTAGAATATGTAATTATATTTATTTGTTACTATGAGACCAAAGCGGTAGGGTCATTCTCTGCTTTATTATATGAGTTTGAAAAATCGATATTTTTTTCTGGGCTAGATATGAAAGGCCGACCAAACAAAAATAATGTGATGTTTCATTAGAATATGTAATTAGATTTATTTGTTAATGCAAGACCAAATCTATAGGGCCATTCTCTGCTTTACTATGTGATTTCGAAAAAATCTATTTTTTTTTGCTAAATATGAAAGTGCCGGTCAAACAAAAATAATGCTATGTTTCGTTAGAATATGTAATTGTATTTATTTGATACTATGAGACAAAATCTGTAGGGTCATTCTTTGCTTTATTCTGTGAGCAGCGGTATTAGCAAAAATGCGGACCGGAGATTCCAATGTAAGATTAGCCTCAATATTCAAAATATCTAAATCAACTTTTCAAAGAATGTTGAAGAAAGGTCGTGAAGCATTGATGGCGGACTATGTGCCGTCACGAGTTGTTTTCGACCACATGACCCGTGGTACAACGAAACTTGATAGTCCCGGAAATACTTTTCGGCAACCTAGACAGTCCAATCAATGAAAGGAAAGCTGTGACAATGTGCGATGGTACTTATATCTATCACCAAAAGAGCTCTAACTATTTCTACCAACGGAAATCGTATAGCAGTCACAAGTATCGTCACCTTCTCAGACCAATGTTATATGTATTCTGTGATGGTCATATAATAGAGGTTTTTGGACCTCATACTGCAACGATTTCTGATGCGGTGATTATGAACAACACGGTAGATAACGAAGAAGGCGGTTTTCATTTGTTCTTTAGGCTGGGAGACGTATTTATTTTAGACCGTGGATTCAGGGACTTGGTGAGGCTCCTTGAAGACTACGGTTACGTAGTACATATGCCGGAGACAAAGAACCGAAGGAAACTGCAGCTTACCACTGATCAAGCCAATAAGTCTCGGCTTGTGACCATTTATCGTTCGGTGGTCAAAGTCATAAATGAACGTTTCAAAATAGATTTTCGCCCATTAGAATTGTCCACGGTAACCGATCACTAAGACATATGATGGACAACTTTAGAATTGCTGCAGCTCTTATAAATGACTTCCATGTCCTGATCGACAATAATGTGCATACTAATGAGTTTTTAAGAATTATTAATGAAAGAATAACTCTGCCTAATATATTAGCAGATCTTGTCACCACTAATAACTACAGTAGAAGGAGAGTACATTTCTAGTCGATGACAGCCAATACGCCGGAATTCGACCAGTTCCCCAGATTTACGCAAGAGCAACTGACATTGTTTACCTTGGGCAGCTATCAAATAAAGCAGGCTCGAAGCTATTATGGGGAGCATATTCAATCTGATGGTGCGTTTATCATAGAGCTTGGTGGGGACGTGCCAGCTCAAGAGGTTCGGGAACTGGATGTAAGAGACCTTTGGCTTATAAGAGGTTGCATACAGTCAAGATACGTTCAAGCCAAAACTTACTACGTGTACATCGCCGTTGAGCCTACTTTACTTGGAAAAGAAGCAATTCCTCATTACTACTGTAGCTGCAATATTGGAAGACGTACATTAGGATGCTGTGCACACGTTATGACCATGATATGGTACATAGGTTTTGCGCGGCATGATCCCACCATAGTTCCACCGGCAGATGGTCTGGAAAATATAATAGTCAGACCGAACGAATATTAACCTTTTTACTGTTTTTTTTTTGTCAAATAAATGTTTTTTTTCATGTTACAGTTTTTTATTCAGATTTAAACCAATTAATTAATTATCTTTTAAGTAAGATAAGTGCAATTCAGGTTATTTTATCGAAAAAGTATGAATATGACCATTTTTAGCTGGTGAAAGAGTACAGAGAATAAACCCTAGTGCATTGATCTCATAGTACAATATGTTCAAAACATCTTTTCTGCACAACAAATCATCAGTAATGTGATATTTTCTCGAAAAATAATACAAAAATAATAATTTTCGAAATCATCTAACTAAGCAGAGAATGACCCTACACCTTAGGTCCGATAGCAACAAATGAATATAATGTAACATTTTATCGAAATATAATATTTTCATTTTTTGGCCGGCACTTTCAGATTTAGCCCAAAAATGTATGAACGCTGAATGATGTCCTTTCCACTGTAACGACTCTTGCTTACTTTCCGGGTCCCATTGTCGAATCCAAGTCTCATCACATGTTACAATTCTAGAAATTATTTCTTCCTCTTTCCCTCGACTCATGTCCAAAAACTCTTCGCAACATTTGACACGCCTCTCCATGTCAAATGCAGTCAACATTCTAGGGACCCAACGTGCACTAACCTTGGACATGTTCAAATGCTCATGAATTATTTCATTGACTCGCTCTTTACTGACGCCCACATCTCTAGCTATCTCCCACTGCTTCACTCGTCGGTCCTCTAATATATTTTTTTTTCACCCTGGCTACATTTTCATCGGTGACGGCCGAAACTGGTCTTCCGCTACGAGGATCATCTTCGAGGCTCTCACGACCTAATTTAAACTGCCTTGACCAAAACTTTATAACAAATTCGGAAGATCACGAACTGCCAAACACACGTGACATACGCTGTCTGATCTCCGAAGGCGTATTCCCTTCTTTAGTCAAAAACTTAATCACCGCACGCTGCTCGATTTTATCCATTTTCACTTTTTCTACCGACATGTTCGAAACAATTGTAGGAGACAAATAAACGTGATGCAATAAACAAAATGAATGTAATACATTTTGAAAATAGAATAACAAACGAATATAAATCCATACCAGCCAGCATTATTTTTGTATATATTTCTGACCAAGGAGATTACATATCAGCCGCCCTACGTAATATCCAGAAACAGAGGCCTACTAGTCCTAGTTAATTTTGTAATCACTTGGTACACCTGCCAGAAGTTCAAATAATGTAACGTTATGAACGCCTTGTTTTTCGCATTTTTCCACCTTCTTTTTTTTACATATCCAATTTATAAATTGGAATAATTGGTTTAGGGTCCTTTAAGATTCGATTCGCCCTTTGCAATATTATACGTGATTGAAATTTACAGTATGTCGTTAAAGGTAACGTCAGCGATGCTCTTGTTGGAGTAGAATGTCACATAGCAGTTTAATAAAATTAAATAGTCATGCAAAAGTGTGTCAGCATTAATCGCATACAAAGTACAAGTATCAATGCAAATGTAATCTGCTTCAAATAACCGATTCATTTGACAATCGCAAATTTTTTGATTTTTTCTCCGTGTTACATGACATATTTCATCTTAGTCGGCCAATTTTTGCAGACAGACCGACGAAAGGTCTCAGATGCTTCGCTTTAAGGTGACTCCGTCGCAAACATTAGCAACTCGATTCATGGTGGTTGAAATTTCGAACAAAACCGTATTAAATGTAAGTTCTTATCAGGTTGCACTGCAACATGGCTGTTACGTCAGGTGCTGCGGCTGACAAGTGCGTAAATGGTGTGTTTTAAATTAATTTTACGTAAAATTCAATGAATTTCCAATAACTGAGAAAACCATATCATTTTATATTATTTTGTCTAGAAGTTTATACATTTTTAAACTGTTTCGATAAAAACTGCAGCAGTTATATTGTTACAAGTGGACCAAAAGTCGAGAAATGAGGGTAAACGTTCATGGGTAAACTTAGAATTTTCTTGCTTCACTTCTGTATATTAAAATAAAATTCAGGAAAAACCACATTATTATTTGTATCGTGTGTATTTTTTTCTATTAAAAATGCTATAGTTACCGTGTAAAGTTACTCAGTTCAAGGTCGTTGGCATTGGGAGAAGCCTTAAGGATTTCCGTATGACAGATGCCTACACACCATTACCATAATTATTTGTATGAATATATGCAACTTGTCTCTAAACACCTCTACAAAATGTCTTCCAAACGAAAGAGCATTAGCAAGGAGCACACACGGAATACCCAAGAGCACAGACAGCTTCCACTCCCATTTACCAGTAGGTCTACCATGAGTGTTGCAGTCGATACACGTTAGCGACTGCGTAAAATATTTCAAATTCAAATAGTTTATTTTGCAAAGCAGGTATAGATATATACACTTTTTACACGTCAAATTTAATCTAATAAAGAAAATATATGTAATAGAATAATAAATGTACATGAACTAAATTAAAGGTTTATTTAATTTATGTAGCAATATATTTACGATTAAAATGATAGGTAAAATATATATTATACAAGATAAAATCCAATCAGCCGCCCGAACCCATACCGGAGACCCGGCCAGGGACCAGGAACAAGGTTCAATGATCACCAACCGAGCCCCCAGCACGAATCCAGGCGGCCGACCAAATCCCATCCTATATACTACATACTAATAGGTTACATATATAAATACATGCCTACCTCCGCCCATTCGATTAGTCTTGCTAAGAAGAAGGGCAAGAAACTTAGCAAGATCATGTCTTTTTTTTCAACATAAAACTTATACTATACAATATATGACTTATATCTACTTTAACCAAGGGATAAGAAAATACAAGACAGTAGGAATTCAGGTTAATGAAAAAAAGAAAAACATATATATCTTTGTCTACCTGTCTTATATAGTCCTTTTCCTTTTACAGTCTGTAATCAATTAATGTTTACACCTTAGAGGAATCATAAGTTAAGAAATTATACTATTTAATTAAAGTATAACTTACTACGAGTATCATTATCACTGTAACACCATGCTTCACCATCATCCAAATATTCATTTATTTTATAATATGCCTTTTTCAATAGGCCCTGCTTAATATACAGTTTAAACTTATTCTCTGACAAAGTAAGGACCTCCTTTGGAAGTTTATTGTAAAATCTTATACCATGTCCTACAAAAGAGGTACTCACCTTAGCGAGTCTGATTTTTGGATTTCTGATTTTGTATGAAAATTGTGGTTCCTCACGTAAACCGCTAGGGGCGCTGTACAATTTCTCACATAAATGTTTTATGCAGTCGCTAACGTGTATCGAGTGCATAACTTACGGTAGGCCTTCTGTACGCCTAGCACACACCGTAGGTACAACGTCAATTGATACTACGCGATGTCAACTCCTACTCTTTCCATTTTGCGCCCACAATGTACTGTTGAATCTACTTATTCAGAAATTACATTTTTAATGTAAATTTACCAAAATATGTGGCAATGTTCGTAATTTTCAGGCATTCAGATAGCAATTGATAAGTATACAGACTTTGGTAAAAATATATGTATTTATAGATAAAACCCATGATTGTACTTTAACATATTTTTGTAGAACTATTAGTTTTCAGCCTACGAGTTGGTCATAAATACTGCAATACTTACATGGTTAAGAAACTAATTTAAAAAAAAAACACACGAAAATTATGACGTCTACCTATATTGCTAGCGCTGCCATGCATAACGCGTTTAACAACCGGCAAAAGAGCAAGTAGGAAAGACAGACGCTGTATATGATAGCGCGTGCTAGGGATTCAGGATGCAACTTAACGCATATCCGAGACGTGACGAGCAGATAACAAATAAACAAGGTCTCGCGCAAAGAGTTTAATTTCCCAAAGGATACAATGCTCGTTAAATAAGTTTGCGGGCGAAGTGTCAGCTGCGCAGGCTCATCCCGCGCCACTCTCGTCGTCATTTCTAACTGGGTGGACATTATGGGAGGGACCCCTCTGGTAGCACACCTTATTTTAACAGGTACAGGATGATCGAATTCGAATTTCAAACTATTGATAAAGCCATAGTTTTAAATAAATATGTAATTATAGCAAGAAAATATATTTTTTTTATAAAATCATACTTTGGTCCAGTGAACTTTACTTTCTATTAGGACATCATTTCTCAAAGCATCTATACCTTTAGAATATACCCTTACCTTCAAATATAAAAGAAAACATTTCCGGTACATTTGGTTTGGGACGGCGAATGCTGGTTTGGGATAATCCGCAGTCTTCTCGGCGATTTTGATAAATTTTTATTCAGATCCAAGTCCACTAATTTTAAGTTTGGTTCCTTCGTGATGATTTAGTTGATGTTATTTTGTACTATTTTATTTATTTTAATTAATCAAATTTTCTGTATACCTTCGATTTCTTGTTTGCATGCTTTTTACAATTTTTAGTACGAGTATAAGAAGAATCTGTTATTGGCCTCTGTTCACCTGATCTTTTCTGTTATTATGTTTTTTTATGTGCTGTGGATTTCTGAGTGAATAATAAAATTAAAAATTAGAATAAAAAACAAATACGAGATTTGATTTTCTACTTAGAGCAATTAATACCTCCTTGGCAAAAAATATCCTTATGGGAAACACGGACGTTAGAAGACGTGATGGGAAATGAAGTAAATTGAACCAAAAAATTATGGTTTTTAAACATCACATTTCTTGTTGTACACATTTTCAAAAAAACGAAGTGTGCGGTCACCGAAAACATTAAACTCAAAGAAATGTCTCCTTCGTCCAAACCCCTGCGGTCCTAGAATAGAGGTACCCTTTTTCAATCCTGTTTCACACTCTATTGCACGATGACACACAATTCCCATAGCTTAATTTCTAAAAGTTTTTTTTTTATTTTTTTTAAGAGAATGGACGCCTTTTATTTTTACTTTACTTATTATTTTTTTACTTTTTATGATTTTTTAAAGAATTGTCCGATATGACGTTACTTGAGAGTTTTAGACATTACACTGATTGTGATGTGTGATTGCTTATTAAAAAAATGTGGTCTGTCTCTGTCTGTCTACTCATCTGTCATCCATCTGTCAAATAAAGTTGGAAGCAAATTATTATATTTATCTTGAGCTATCAACACATTTCTGAACAGCCATTTCTCAAGTGACGTCACACGAAGGCAAATGGAAGTTGCAGCTTTTTCGTAAAAATATACATCATCTTGAGTTTTTTTAGACCACAAGTTTGAAAATACGGCTTATGAAACCTAAGTCTTGAAATGGTTTTCGAATTAACAGAGGTAACTTAACATAATTTGATCTAAGCGAATTTTCAAAATAATACGGTTTTACTTTACGCGAAAAATTATGAGTAAAAGTAATGAACTGAAGTTTAATTCAAACTTCATGTACATCGGAGCAGTAGGATGAGTTTTCCTTAGTATTAAGTTCATAAATAACGGAATGTTGTGCTGTGGGAATATTTCTGCGATTAAATATTGTGAAACACATTTCTAAAAGCTTTTACGGCACAAGATATGAAATAAGTTGTAAATATAAGAATTTTAGGGTTCCGTACAAAAACGGAACAAGCTTGAAGCGAAATCTGTCTGTCTGTGTGCGATGTAACTTTTATTTTATTTATTTATTTACAGTTTTGACGTGTAGGTGGGGATTCACCTTGGTGACCGTCCCATCATAAAATTCTTCAGTGTTTGAAAGCTTTTATTTTATTGGTAAACTTTATAATCTTTATTGTAATCTTAATAATCTTTATTCTTTAACGTACACAGTAAAACAGTCAAGACATATCATAAATTAAGAGGTATGTACACAGGCGAGTTTATCCCTAAAAAGATATTTCTTCCAGCAAACCTAAGCGGGAAAGGGAAATTTTATTAAAATAAGTAATCTTACATACGTGTAATACAAAAGATATATCACCACATAGTGGCGTGCACATAACTTTTTTCCGGAAAAGCAGTCAGAAGGTCAAGTACGACAGTAAAAAAAATATGAAAAAATTTAAATATCACTTTCAAAAAAAAAGTTTGTATGAAAATGTCCACTCTAGGGTAGGCAGTGCCTACCCTGGCGTCATACAAACTTTTTTTTTTCAGTGTTATTTAAATTTTTTCATTTTTTTTTATTGTCGTACTTGACCTTCTGATTGCTTTTCCGGAAAAAAGTTCTGTGCACGCCACTGCACATTGTATAAAACAAAGTCGCTTCCCGCTGTCTGTCTGTCCTTATGTATGCTTAGATCTTTAAAACTACGCAACGGATTTTAATGCGTTTTTTTTTAATAGATAGAGTGATTCAAGAGGAAGGTTTATATGTATAATACATGCCCGTGTGAAGCCGGGGCGGGTCGCTAGTCCTAAATAATATATAATATATATTAGGTATACGTATGTACCCATCGTATGATACCTTAACAAAATATATTGTACAGGTGGATAATTTGATAACCTTTTTCCTTCAATGAGGTTATCAAAATTGTCAGTTCTATTTTTTTTATCAATAATAAATAATTACAAAACAGCTGTTCCTTAAAAAGTTAAATACCTACTCGAGCGATTTCAGGGTTGGCCCAATAGCAAAAGCTGTTCAAAATAATGGGTAGGACGACCCGTTTTAATATAAAAAAGGTTATCATCTTGACACCATAAAGATAACATAAAATTTATAAAGAATAGATTCAATCATCAATATCCGTTTAAAGTTGCTATTCATTTCTTTCTAGCCACTGAGGGTGTAGAGTATTAAAACTCATCAATTTAAATTGTGTACCGCTTTTTTCTGTATACGGGTGCCACCTGCCTTATTTTTCAGATCGTTGCCCCCTGTAAGTACGTATTGTGCATTTTTATAAAGACTGGTTTCTATTGTTAGCGCTGTTTAATTGTAGCACTAATGGTTCAAAGTACCTTGACACCCCGATGATGTGACGAATTCATTAGTCTTGGATAAAATCTAATATTTGTGGTTAAGGTCAGATTCTGTATTCGAATCTATCTCTATATATGTACGGACGCCAGCATGACAGACTACCTATTGACAGTTCTTATTGCTGCGTCATAGCCGTTGAAATCGTTTACAAATAGGGAGCTTGAACAGCAGGCAACTGAACATTCTTGCATATTTGTAATCACATTTACAGGAGATAGCAACAAAAAAGCTAATATACTCTTTACAAAACGACCTCTTTCTCAAACCAAGTCAAAAGAAACAAAACATAACAAGTACTTCTCACGCGCTACTTCTTTTCACAAGACATCATCATTCAAACAGAGTTTTAAAAAGACTCATCCATTCTCTCAGAGACGCCCTTCAAAGAAACAAAAAAGGCCATCGGTCAGTAGTCCTACACGCATAGGTTGTCATTGTGGAAGTAGTCCGGTTGGCGAGTCCATTACCGGGAGGGTCGACGTCCGCGGCGCGCGCGCACCCGACCGCGACGCCCGCTAATCCTTGCTCCTGCCCGCCTGAACCCCGGACAATGCACCATGGAGGCGCATCGTCATTGCCAACCAGCAATCAAGTTTTAGCATATTCAACAACATATTTTTCAATGCATGTGCTCGTAAAGGCCCACTTTTTATGCATCAAAACCGAACAGAAAGTCGATTATTTTGCCCTAGGGCTTTATAATTATTTATTTTTTTAAATTTGTTTGCAAAGGTTGGCTAACCTGCAGCCTTTCCTGTGTACCATAGATGTTATACTTTTTTTCCCACTGTTTTACGGCTCTGGATACAATCCTTTTCAGCCAATCATAATTTAAAGTTCACAAGATTATATTTGTTTTCATTTCCTCACACTATGCATTGAAAAACGTAGTATGATACACGGGCGTAAAAGCAATAAATTACTCGGTTACGTATAAAACACTCGCTACGCTCGTGTTTTAAATCGTCCTCGTAATTTATTCCTTTGCGCCCTAGTAGCATAAACTACTATTAAAATTTCGATCCCGACTATTGTGATCTTGATTGTCACTAGATTTAAAAAGTTAGATCCTCATCGCAAGCCGCAGCCGCTCTTCTGAGAACAGAACTACTCACATTCAGATTATAAAAAAACTAGCTTTTGCCCGCGGCTTCGCCCGCGTTGATTTAGTTTTTGTGTAGCACTTTTTATATAAGGTATTTAAGGAATGTTTTTCAAAACAAACTTATTTTCCAAACGAACTTTCATCCCCTATTTTACCACCTTAGAGGTGGAATTTCGAAAAATCCTTTCTTATTCCTTGTCTACATTACAAAGGGAAGCTCTGTGCAAAATTTCAGCTTTCTAGGTCGAAGGGTTTGGGCTGTGCGTTGATGAGTCAGTGAATGAATCAGTGAGTCAGTCAGGACTTCTCTTTTTATATATATGATATACGAGTGAAATCAACAGTTTTCTTTCCATTTCTATTATCATGGTACCACATCAAATTATTGTGACATGATAAGTTAATTCAAGAGCCAACCATCCATCAACCAGTAAGGTTGGAGATACCTGTCATCATCATTGTCACGTTTCCTTACCAGCACGAGGGTCTGTAGCGGAAATAATTATGAGTAAGATCTAGATCATATATTTAATTTATGACATGCTCTTTGATTACGTTTTCTGTTTCTCATTCTAATTCGTATACTTACTATCATTCGCATCTGTTGTACATTTTTAATCAAATCATTAGGCACGAAGTTTTTTAACGACTGACTGACAATTGGCACGTTGCGTACCTTCGTCACATGAATTTAATCAAAGATTTCAAAAGTAAAGATAAGCCCTTACCGTACTATGACAGCACCAAAATGTTTCCACCTTTAAATGGGTGATGCTCACACGTTTGGAATCAGTGCTCATTTGAACACAGTGATAGTTGGACGCCTTAAGTGCACTTAAAGTTAATCATTTTAACAACTTTAATAGTCTATCAGTTTGCTGACAGTAGGTAGACAGATTGCGCACTCATAAATGTGCGCGCGTCGGCATTATGTTAACGCACACATTCAAAAACAATGCAATAGATTTTACGTGCCAGGACTCATCTAAACTTTTGAAATCTTTGAATTTAATGACCATTCAAAATTGCGGACCATTACTGCAAGGGAGCATGCATAATGTAACGACAAGTTGAATGTCTTTGGTACATGTACAAAAACAGCAACTTCTAGCCTAAACCAGTCGAATCCGGACATAATGCTGACGTCATACGCGTCATTAGCACTATTTGTGAATAACAGATAACAATTTTAAAAGTAAATGGCCGGATAACGAGTCACATTCACGCCCTTCAACAGCTTCAAACAAGTTTCTACCATTTGAAATAAAAAACAACAAGGACGAATTGACTTTTGTTAATCCACTGACCTCAGGAATAGTCCAGTGACCATAATCTTCATTTTGATGACCACTCGCGTATCCCCGGTTTATAGCCGAGGGTTATTACTGCGAGGGACTATATTGCCTTCGAAGTTGTCTTTTTATTCGATCTCGTAGGCTCCTTGCCGTTTATGTCTTCGCATTGAGTTGCGCATAGAGCATTCAGTTGCAAATAAGCTATAACTTTCGTTATTGAGCCGTGAGCTTCTGAATCGTCTAAAGAGTCATTTGAACAAGTTGTAACGTGAAGCAATTACTACAAGTAAATATCCTTAAGTGATGTGACAATTTCTTGAAGCGATTGTATTTTGCAACATATCATTGCTGTGTACAATTTCCAAGAAGCTTTTAAGAACGTTGTTCGTCTAGGAAAAAAATTTGTTCCGGTTACTTAAATCTGACTACTTTTTTATGTCCGACCTCGAACTCTAGGATAAAATTAGGATGCCAGATTTGGCAAAGAAACAACTTTTGTACTGATTTCCATCTTTATTATGCTAGTAAGCTTCTCTGGAAGCTCATCCCGATACTCAGTTGCGTTTGAAAACTAACAGTATAATACACAAAGGCTCTTAAGAATTCCAGTCCAGTTCGGTACAAAGAGAAGCTACAGTTAACCGCTTCACACCTTGGTATTTGCTCACGCGCATGTTGCACAAACATGAGCTTAAGAAAATATTTCAAAGAGATCGATGTCACTTTTTACGAAGGCTTTAAGAGAATGCAAGAAAATTATAAATTTTAAAAAGCTCTTTAATTTACATTTTAATTTAAACTGTCCTAAATTCCGCCACGTCATTTTTTGTTCTTAATTTTGCCACTGGACTGGTGGTAAAATATCGGTGTAAAGGCGCCAGTACACAAAGGGCCATGATGGCCCACAAAATCGTCATGAAGAGGAAAAAGCTTCTCGTATATATGAGTAAAGCATAGTGCCATAGAGTCCATCTCCTTTACTCATCATATAGCTTGGAATATGAAATGAAATGAAATATGAAAGGAAATAAAATATATTTATTTATGTAATGTAGGTATAAAAGATACACTTATTAGTTATTACAGGTCAGTTTTATTGTAATATATTATTATTATTACTTATTTATTTATTTAAAAAGTATAACATGACAGTTTAAAAAAGTAATTCAATAATCTATGTGTGTTGGGGCCCTTCATGAGGATTTCGTAGGCCATCATGGCCCATTGTGTCCAAGGGCCTTACACCATTTAGCTCGAAATATTTGCTTGTTCTGTGAGCTAATCAGAATGACGCCGTAACAAACACGTGTGAACTCTGCATGCTCCTGCGTACACCACGACAACAACGAAAACAAGGTTCCCCACTTTTCCTTCTCCACATAATGAACTTCACAAAGCGCAGGTGTAGTGGAACCTCGTAAGAAGCCCCCGTGGTGGGAAATGGACATGCTTTCCCAATTAACGCCCTGCGTTGCACCGTTATAGGATGCACTTTGGAAGCAGTACTATGCACAATGCGCTATAGCTTCTCCGTTGTTTAAAAGGCAAAAACAAGAAGTCAATCTGTTGATGGCCCGGATTGTCGGCACTTGGTGGAACGTATGAAACATCTTTGTTGAAAATTAAACTTTTCAACTTGTCCACAGATATTCACTTTATTAAACTAAACCCAACCGGTTTCGCTTATAAGCATTCTCAAGGGTTTTGAGCTATTACAAAATATTAACAATTAAAGATTGTTTACATGTTTTACCGAAATCCAAAGATTTCAATCCAAATTCACTTTATTAAACTAAACCCAACCGGTTTCGCTTAATGCGAAATCCAATGATTTCGGTAAAACATGTAAACAATCTTTAACATTTTGTAATAGCTCAAAACCCTTGTGAATGCCTATAAGCGAAACCGTTTGGATTTAGTTTAATAAAGTGAATATCTGTGGACAAGTAGGAGAGTTTAATTTTCAACAAAGAAGTCAATCTTGTTTTTGCTTTTTTCTTAAGACTGACTTGCCAGGCTTGGATTAACGTCATCACGGAGCGGATTTAACTGTCACGGCGTAATTCCCGTTGCGTATTTCTTTCCCATCTCTAAGAAACCCGATCATCGGGATAGCATTCGTTCCCTTTGGTAATCCTCGAAGGATCTAGTCCTGTCGCGGCATATTTCTTTTAAGGCCCCTACCAACGCCGTAAACAGAAATCTGATGTTTTAGGGTCTCGTACTCAAAAAAATATAAACAAGTTGTATTAAGTATTCACTTATGCAGATTAATCAAACAAAAATTCGGACAACAAGGAAACCCGTAACCCGTAAAAACCCCATAAGTTTTTTGTTTTTTAAAATATATAAAAACCTATATTTCTGTTACACAGACATAAAAATAAAGCAAAAAGAAGTATCTAGGTTAAGTAAAGATTCGGCAGCAAATACCTTTCTTTACTTGTGCATTGAGACCATTCTTGTAGCCAAATTTTTTGTCAAACGAATAGTATCGTGAAGGTTTTAATGAATGAGTAATAAAGAGAAACAAGAACCATCAGTCGAAACCATCGAACGGTTTATAAATTAAAAATGAAATTATTTGAAAGGCCGTATCTTTTATTGTTTGGCCTAGAAGCCTGAATTTTTACAATTGAATTTTTATTTTAGGTAGAAACCTTTAGTTGTTCCTTCCAAAAAAAAGGGTCTTGATAGACAGACAGCTAGACAGACAGACAACAAAGTGATCCTGATAAGGATTCAGTTTTTACATTAAGGCAACGAAACACTAAAAAACTATTTTGACTAGAGCGTAAGGCATCTTGAACCTACCGAGTTTCAGTTATGCTCATCGCTAAATGAGGTTCTTATTTTGGCGCTAGAAGTCACCTTAAGAGTTCAAGATTGTTTGTTCCGAAATTGTACCACATGTCAATGTCCTAACCAATAAATATCAATACATATAATAAACCTGGTGTGTCTGTACATTGAACAAAAGTATTAAAAATAGCAAGAGGGTGACTAAAGAGAGTAATAGAACACAAATGAACGATTTTTAGAATTCTCTGTTTGTTCGCGGTTATTTCCGAAACCACTGAACGGATTTAGATGCGGTTTTCTTTACTATCATTGTAGTGACCCTGTCAATATATAGGCTATAAGATATGTTATTAAAATAACACCCAAGCCGAGAACGGGGCAGAGTTGAATAAACGCGGGCGGAGCCGCGGGCAAAAAGCTATATCCAGTAAACAATTATGTGAATATCGAACATGTGCGGGTATTTCGAAATAAGCATCAGGAGATTACACTTGTCACTAAACATTTACTCGTAAATAAAACAAATTGCAAACTGTTCTGAATAACGGCTGTCTGTGTTCCCTTTTCAATTATCGGTACAAACAGGAGAATTCCCTTTAATATGTACCGTATACGGCTCTGAAGCCCTTATTCCAGTGTCGCCGACATATCCTGAAGTAAATTCCATTAGTGGAGTAGAAAGGAACGGAGCGCGACGCCGGCAGGACGCCGCTTTTCACTTAAGCGATTTTTCCGTCGACGTCGACGCCACCGGACGTCGTCTCTCCCCCATCCCCTCCCCCACTCTGTCAATTACGTCATTTGTTTCACGAACCTCCTTATTACTGAAGCTTTCAACTAGTCAGCCATTGCCTGCAATTTGTAATCAACGCTAATAGCACGTCTCGGGTGCTTTGTGGATCATGGGGCGGTTTCTTCAGCTCGTCGCTGGTGAATCTTTGCTCCGTCACGTTACGAAGTTACCGGTGGACGTGATCTCTTCGAGGAGAAGATAGCACACATAAATTCTGTGAACATCGAGTGGGGATCCGATGCGCATTTCCATAATTCTGCTCGTTACCGCGGGCCGGCGACAGCGGGAGCCGTGGGCTGAACTTGTGATTTTTCGATATATTTGCTGTATTTGATTTACATACGAGTCCCATACAAAAATAAACATTCATATACAGGTTGTAATCGTTAAGTGTGACCAGGCGATTATTCCGTAACTATTACAGATATCAAAAAAATTTAAACTGATATCGAAAGTACGTTTCCTAATCAGTAAAATGACATATATATATGCCGGACGAACATTTAAAGCCAAGATTGGTTACGTCAGCCACATTCGGGCACACCAGCGAAGCCCATCACACCCTCACCAATAGTAGTCGCCGTAGCCGTGTCGGCTTGGAGACCATCATCATCATCATCAAAATGACATCAATAACTTTTTGTAAATCAAACGGGAAGTATCCAAAATAATGACATTAAACATTCCCATACATTTAGTATGAGATTAGTAGAATATTGGAATATGCCATCTTTCAATCAATAAATGAAACAATCACGATTATTAACAGTTGGCGGGAATGACACCCGCGATAAAGGTTTTGAATTTAGAACGAACACCAAAGAGTATCTTTTTTTTGTAGTGTGTTGATTTTCAGCCAGTTCAAATTAATGCGATAATGAAACAAGGTTTATTACTAATTTGAAGTGGTAACATATTTAATCTACACGTGTATCTATTTGATTATCATTAATATCATATCATACGTAATCATAAAATGAGATTAAGGTAAAATGAGTACTAGACCACTAGTACATAAGGAAACTAAAACCTTTCTACTAATCTCATACTAAATGTATGGGAATGTTTAATGTCAAAATTTTGGATACTTCTCGTTTGATTTTCAAAAAGTTATTGATGTCATTTTACTGATTAGGTAACGTACTTTCGATTACAGTTAAATTTTTTTTGATATCTGTAATAGTTACTGAATAATCGCCTGGTCACACTTAACGATTACACCCTGTATATTGCTGATTTCATGATTTCTTGCGGTTTCCTCTCCATGCTCTCTCGTGTTAAGGTTTCAGTTTCACGCAACGTTTAGCAATTTTATTACTCAAGGGGAAGGTTTTATGATATCTATTATTGCGCTGAAGCTAAAGGGAGCTGCTCAGTGACCATTCTAGTACAATAAATCGGAATTGAAAGGCACAAAGGCAGTTTTCACCCCGTTTAAGACTGACCTGTGATAGAATCCAGCGTTTCACATGCAGTACGAGCCAGGCATCCATGTCATCCACGTTAAATGACTAATCAGAGCACCGGTGTTCGCAGGGATGCTCGCAGTGACATACATTATTAATGTCCTCGTCGCTCGCTCCACATTAGCATAGTTACCGCTCACGGCTGCCCTCGCGATAACCGGCCTAGTTCTACACTCCGCTAGCTTTATGCATACCTCGAAGATTTCCCTTTGTCCACAAAAATCCATTGAAAAGATCCATTGATGGATTTTTGTGGACTTTATGTCCACTTTAATCCATTACTTGGGACTGTTGTACGGAATGTATTTTTTTGGACAAAATGAGTAACTAAAGATCCATTGCAGTATTAAAGTGGGTTGTATACAAACTTTATTGAATAGTACCAGAATTCTTGCCGAATAAAAAATAATAAATATGTGTCATTCTTGTCAAATGTCAAGATAAGTAATGAGGATTGATGATTTTAATTAACAGACAGGAGATATCAATCGAAATAATGCAGCGATTTTGAATAGGGGCCAAGAGTAACCCTTGTTACATAAGGAGCACGTCAATTTGCTTAAAATAACTTGAATTCGGTTTGTTTTGAGCCACCTGACTTTGAATCCGCAGCGAAACAATTTTAACAAAACAGAATACACAAAGTCTCAACGTAGATTTACGATTGTAACAATTGGGATTAATTCGAGTAAACGTAAGTTACAAGACTAAGTCTGCAACACTGCTTCAATAAATAAATAGAAATCACACAAATCTGTATTGCCACCCAAATAGTCTATCTATTATGTTATTCCGTTTTGTCAGCATCTGCTTTGTCTACCGTTGAACCTGTTCTGCTTATTTTCAGTTTTAAAACAATGGACTTCGTTTCAGAAGTATACAGAACGATGACATTAAATTTTTTTCAATGCAAGTGCTCGTAAAGGCCCACTTTTTATGCATCAAAACCGAACAGAAAGTCTATTATTTTGCCCTAGGGCTTTATTATTATTATTTTTTTTAATTTATTCACAATGGTTGGCTAACCTGCACCCTTTCCTGTGTACCATAAATTTTATACTTTTTTCCACTGTTTAACGGCTCTGGATACAGTCCTTTTGAGCCAATTATAATTTAAAGTTCACAAGATTATATTTGTTTTATTTCCTCACACTATGCATTGAAAAACGTAGTATGATACACGGGCGTAAGAGCAATAAATTACTCGGTTACGTTTAAAACACTCGCTACGCTCATGTTTAAATCGTCCTCGTAATTTATTCCTTTGCGCCCTTGTAGCATAAACTACTATTATCATTTCTTTGCTGCTCTTGAAAAAGGCAAGGTCAATACGTTCGCTTATAATTTAGGTATAGATATTTATATATTTTTCTGGCTTCGGTCACTTTTCAGAGTGCCACAACAAAATAAACCACTAAGATTTTAGATTTTAGATTATGGATAATTAAATTTTGATTCCGTTCGCACCGTACGCCAGAAGAGTATTGAAAATGCAGATTTCTATAAACACATAATAAATTGATCAATAAAGAAATGAATATATATAGGCAAAAACCTGAATATATGTAATAAAGCGACTAGTAAATTTGGAAAAGAATTACCCATTTTAAAAACAGAAGTCATAAATTGACCCTTTCTTGTATTCCTATAAAATATGTCCACAGGATAATTTATTATACTATAAGTTCTGACTACTATCAAAGCATCAGCTTTACTATAACACGAATAAAAATCTCCTTGTACTTCTACACTGGAACTAGTACAAGAAGACTTACGAGGATTGTGTTAGATTCTTAGACGTAATTATACAGGTGACCTATGAAAACGATCACCTTCGTACAATGCAGAAATTCTTTCACGTTGTCTCCAGTATTTCTTCCATTTCATAGGTAAGCCACGTCCACAGAGCACCTAAATTGAAAAATCTTTCCGACTTACGGAGGACGCGCGGCGGCGCGGCGACGTCACAGAACGTTGCAACTATAAAGTTTTTAATTAAACAGACAGCAGGATGGGGGCTTAACGATCGCATTTTTCTGCAGCGCCTTCTTGTCGCTTATTCCTGGGAAATGTCTAGGGTCCTTTATTAATCGTGCGAATTAATAAAAACCTGAATCGGGAAGAGGAAATCTGGAAAAGATAGTTTTAGTTCTTAGATAATATAGAGTGAAATAATGGTGCGCAAGTGGAAGGTAAAGCTCGGCCGGACCGACCGGCTTAGAAGGACGTATACCGACCTTGGTGACATACTGAAGAAGGGCAAAGTCATAAATAAGTACCCGGAATAGAAGAGCTGTATGGTTAGATTGATATATGTGGAAGGAGCAGATGGAAATCTGTAGTCACTGCCTACCCCTCTGGGAGAAAGGGGTGAGTTTACGTATGTATGTAGTTTTTAGAACCCTCGCTAGCAGGGTGGCAGTTGGGATTTGTAATTAATTTAGCGGGTAGCTTGCTCTTAAGGGGGTATTCCGTGAAAATTGACACTTTTTGAAGTTATTTATCTGCTCTTTCAAAGAAGTTCCAAGTAAAATAAATTTGTATAACAATTTTGGGACCTTTTTCTAGATTTTGGGCTATCGAAAACGCGATTGGAGGAATTTCACTCGATAAAAATAATTATTGAAATGAGGTCTACATTTATACTTTTTTTGATATTCTGACAAATTGGGATACCACACAGACTTCAAAAATACTTATTTAGATGGGTTTTAACAATACCTAAATTACTGGTTATGGAAATTTTCGTAGCTACTTTAGATAATTTTGTTTTAATTTAAAACCGACTTTTTGATCATTTTCCCCGATCCGTCCCTCTCGCACAGCGGGTTTTTCCGCCTGGAGTAACGGGGACCTTTGCACGGACGATATATCACCTTAAGACTGGATTCCCGTATAACTCCACGAGAAACCAACCAGGATAGACAAAGTTATTTGCTGTAGTATTTTTGTTGACTCCAGATCTAAATTATAATTAATAACTAAATATAATTAATAGCTCCTATAATTAAATTTCAAGTTTGCCTACACGAAAATAAACAAAAGTTTCTTTGGTATTTTTCAAGTGTCTCATTTACAAAACGAAGTTTTAATGAGGCGCCAAGACTTCGTAACGGACGAATAACATCCCTAGAAGGTACCGTCGACCACAGACAAAGTTACTCCTTATTGTTAAAACCTTTACCAGGGCGAAATAAGGACTGCCATCGAAAACCTTATCTTCAAACTTTCAAGGTAGTAGGTATACCTACCCAGAACCGTCACCTCTGTTTACCGGTCCGGAACCAAAGGTCCAAGTTTTATAAGTTCGCTCAGCAACTCATTACTGTATGTATGACCCTCGTAAAAGTAATTTGCATTACTTCTTGCCCCAGACTGCTTGCATACATTAACATTTAAAAAACAAGATTTCAAAGAATTTTTCAATGCATGTGCTCGTAAAGGCCCACTTTTTATGCATCAAAACCGAACAGAAAGTCGATTATTTTGCCCTAGGGCTTTATTATTATTTTTTTTTTTTATTTACAATGGTTGGCTAACCTGCAGCCTTTCCTGTGTACCATAAATGTCATACTTTTTTCCACTATTTAACGGCTCTGGATACCTAGTCCTTTTGAGCCAATTACAATTTAAAGTTCACAAAATTATATTTGTTTTATTTCCTCACACTATGCATTGAAAAACGTAGTATGATACACGGGCGTAAGAGCAATAAATTACTCGGTTACGTTTAAAACATTCGCTACGCTCGTGTTTTAAATCGTCCTCGTAGTTTATTCTCTTGCGCCCTTGTAGCATAAACTGCTATTACCTGTAAGTTAAAAATGCGCAAGCATTTTACTCTAGTAAAGTATTCGCTGGGAAATAAAAGGTATACAGTATATAGTGAAAGTGAAAGCGTAAAAGCGATTCCATTTTTGATAAAAACACTTTGAAAGGCACGAATTTCAGAACTCTAATAGATGTACGATTATGTTATTGAGCTTTCAACGGGAAAGCTTTTTTATTTTTTTGGTTATCACGAGCTTTCAGCACTTCGGTTAAGTAAGGGTCCTAAAATGCATAAGTAATATTTTAAAACCAAACCTCAGACACTTTTGCCTGTATGGCAGTATTTTTTAAAGGGGAGCTTTTTTATTAGCTTATTACACAAGTATTTCAGAGCTACTCAACACTTTTTTTATTTATTGAGGATTATTATTCAACGTTGCAATAAAATCATGAAAAAAAAAACTTAATTCCTGGATCATGGTCGTCATCGCTACCTACTCGAACATCTTACAAAGTTTTCACTGGGGGCTTAATTTTGGAGCTTCATGCTAAAACTGGATTAACCAGTTCAGTTATGAATTTTAGATGAAACTAGATGTGACCGCGGCTCTGCCCGCGTTGAAAATAATTATAATTATTATTATTTAAAAAAACCTTGAAACACTTGAATCAAAGAGAGGAGATGTTTTTGAGTGACGTTGAATGTAGGAGATAATCTCTGGAATTAATGAATTAATATAAAATTAATTCTCTGGAAAAAATTATTTATTACATTTATATAAAATTAATATTAACTAAAATGACAAATTAAACTAAAATCCTAGAAGTCCTAAAACAAAAACTAAACTATAAATAAAACGCCTAACCAATAAAAATTTGAGTTTAAAGTTGCGTTGCATGATGTTAAGTTTTTGCAAACACAAAACAGTATGAACGGTCGTTTAGACATGCCATACAGATCTGACGTTTCTGAAACGCGGAACATTTTGATTTCATCATTTAATTATTAAGCGCTCACGTATCCAAACCCATATTGTTTAAATACCGTTCATAATTAACACAATCCAAGGAATCGAATTGCATCATTTTTTTCGCGATTTTGGCGTTCGTGTGAGTGATACGCGGACACAAAGGTGTGTAGAGCGCCGTCACTCTTTCCCGTGAATTTTGTCCCTTTCTAGCTTTTCGATTTTATGTAATAGATTTTTTCAAATAGGAGTATTTTATTGTATGTATTTTGTGTAAATTATTAAATATAAATTAATTTATAATATCATGACCATAGGTATGTTTTAAATTTTAGTTTTAAGTAGTTTAATGTTTATTGTTTGTATACCCAATTTTTTTGTCAAACATTTATCCTGATGATTTATTCATTAGCATGAATAAATAATGTAATGGTATATGTAAATAAATACTTTCATTTATTACTGCAAAAGGGCTCACCTCAATAAGTATTTTTGATCGGGATAGCCGACCAGTTTCAGCAGATTCAGACTGCCTTCTTCTGGGCGAGTGAAGACGCTTCCGCGACAACGTTGCCTCTTGCACATTTCACACACTTTCCTTTATATTATAGGTAGTTTGTTATGTCAAAGACTACGCCTTTACACAGTCCTTGAAAAACCCTTACCCACGGCCAACTTCCGTATTTAGTGTGAACACTGGACTCACCTCTGAGTATCTGGTAGAGGAAGACCTTGATGTGGTCTGCGGAGAGATGCTGCGGAGACACGATGATCTTGTGGAGGTCACTCTGGAGCAGCTCTGTTATCACATATCTGTCACATCTCTGGTTAAGGATATATCGGCATATACGGAATTACATCAAATATTAGTAGTCTGGGGATCCCGGACTATGTGTTCTGAAAGGTAGGTACTGTTTTTATTATTCAATATTTAAAAATGAGGCCTATCCCTTTTTCAAGTACTGGCCATACCTATATTGGCCATCAAAAAACTTGATAAAAAGAGAAAAAAAAGTATAATGGGCTTACGCTTGGCCATTACCGCGTCTGATGGAAAGCGTCAATGAGACTTAGTATGAAGAGGACTCGCCCAGAAACTGGGAGAGTAAAAGCAGGTAAGGCTTTAATCAATCTTTCCAGGGCCTTCGACAAAAATCTCCATAAGTCGGTAACGGACGAATGATTAATGCTGCCTATTGCCACTCCCTTTCCCACTCCACTCCAATGTGTAATAGTTTATACTGACACCATAGACAATACAGCCCAGAAAGACGTCTATTGTTCAACATCTTGCGTACAAATAATTCTGTCAACAATCCGAGGCATGAGAAACGGGATACTGCAATCCTATTGGCTCTGTAATAGCGCCACAAACTTATCTTTCCCGAAGACAAAGACTCTAACGTAAAGAATATAGAAGCCATTTTGGAGTGGCGAATTATATCTGCTGGTTCAGTCAGATGTGTTGACAGAAATCGATCGCCTGTTATGAGGAGTCTGTAGGCTGTATTCGTCTATGACTGACACAGAATAAACAATAAACAAATTGAAAAAGCAATAATTAGGATAAAGTCAAATTTAAAAGATACATACACTAACATAATGAAGTTTCACATAGGTTAATAAATAATCAGTATTATAAGGGAAAAAATTAAGACTATGGATCAAATTCAGAAACAATCCAAAGGCAAAGGCGCACGCCACCCAAAAAAAAGGAAATTTGTGGAATTGTGTTCTTACACACATCCGACGTCCGACGTAAACCGTACTATTTTAATTGTTAAAGTGGCAGTTTGACAATTGAAACCGTACGTTTTAAGCTGTCAAATGAAAACGATTTTCTTACACAATCGCACCCCTGGTTCTGGTCAGATGATAGAAGATGCTAATCCGACAAGAGCTAGGCTCTTGATTAAATTGATGAGTATTAGATTGTTCCAAATAGACCGTATTATTTGATCACCAATACTTTAACTCATACAATATATAAAAACACGTGGTTAATTTATACATATTTATGATAACTACCTTTGAATATACAAACGAACGTGACATTTTAGAATATTTTCAAGCAGGAACGAAGCAAAACTAAACGTATGCGAGTAGTTATTTGGTTTTCATTACATATATATTTTTTATAGTGGCCTCAGCAGAACGTCAAAAATACAGACACGTGACGCCACGATGCCCAGCCTCTGAAAGAAAATCTTCGAACCCCGTTGTAATTACCGATGAGGGATTCGTCCACATTTTCGTTTTATTTATTTTTTTACATTTTTTGTCTACACTTCCTCTGTCTGTACTGAAATTCGTCCTCAAATATACATTACGGGGAAACGACTCTTTCCTCTACGAAACGCACAACTTAAGATGGTTCTTCTTATTTTTGAATTACAGATATTAAATAAATGTGATTTATGGCATTTAGGGATATTTAGGGATATAGTTTAATGTCAGTTAGGCTTTTCCGGCAATTTTTTTTTATTGTATGCTTTGAGTTGTAAATGTATGGGCACACATACTTAAAAGCTTGTTTTAAGTTTGCGTGCCCATACATTTACAACGTAATGCACGAAATAACAAAATTTTGCCGGAAAAGCCTAACTGACACTAAACTATGTTCGCGAAATGCCATAAATCACGTTTATTTAATATCTGTAATTCAAAAATAAGAAGAACCATCTCGAGTTGTGCGTTTCGTACAGTATACGAATCGTTCCCCCTTAACTACGAAAGCGCCATGGATACCATTGAGTAAAAAAGTACAAAAAACAAGGACGGCATACCTGAAATTCAAATCCGCGTATCATCGTGCCCCAAAGGACAAAAAAACACCTAAAGGTTTAGAAACCCTCGACACATTCGTGAACGGGTTTTAATCGCCGAAAACAAAACATTTACCGACCATTCCTATCCCACCTACACCTGGATGTAATCGAGTTAGGAGCGTTCGTTAGGCCATGTTTGTCGAACAAAATTGCTATCAAAACGCGCGTTTTATACGTCGATACTCCTATATAGGGTTCGGGATAAAGTAGACAAAGTCAATTAAAACGCCCACGTATGAAAAGGTAGGGTTCCGTAGGATTTACGTCACGTCCGTATCAGGTCCCTCGAGTCCCTCCCTGTCTTAGCGTCGGCAACGCTTCAAAGTTGTTATCTCTTGCTACTGGCAGGAGAGTTTGTTCAAAAATCGATTTTGCTACGTGGAATTATGATTCACTGGAAGGAACAGTAGGAAGTACAGTTTGTAGTCACGCGATATCCAAACAAGCCCTTTGTCATAGCAATTAAAGTCAAATAGCAGGAAGAATCGGAATTTTGAATTGCAGTCATCTATAAGCGGTCATACATTTACGGCAAAAATTATATTTTCTGTATATAATGAACAGAAAATCACTTGTACTATGCCACAAATTTATTTAATACTTCCTGACCGGTTTTTGCCTTTATGGCATTATCAAAGGAATTAATATAAGATCTAAATTACACAATAAATAGTTTACATCAGCCAGTGCGATCAATGACACTATTATAATAGTAATTAATATTTTCTGTATTACAGGGGATAAAATGTAGTACTTGTACGACTTTTTGGATGGATTTTAATGCCGTTTTTTTTTACCGTTACCGGCTACCTCCGGGAAAAACTTTGGATATGTAGTAGCTTTTTGTTCACAGCTTCGCCTGCACTAAAGTTACAAAACATAAACATTCTGTACCACACCTTTAAAGCTGAATTTTAGAAATCCTTTCTTATGGTCTGCGTCATAAGGGACCAACGTGCGAAATTTCAAGTTTGAACGCTCTATAGTTCCGAAGATTTCGTGATTAGTGAAGCAGTGGTGTTTCGCTTTTATATTTTTGCTTGAGTTGCGTTGTAGCAAACCCTGGGCCCGTAGCATAGTGTTTAATCGCGCGCGACGCCACTAGTTGAATCACATGTGCAAGGAGCGTGACGTACTGTTTAATCGCAAAAACATCGTGTCACTCTCCTCGCACTTGTGATTCAACTAAGGGCCGATTTTTCAGTTGACAGATAAAATTTATTCCTATGAATAAACTACGTTGGTTTACACATTTTGTTTTATGAAATCGATATAGTTTATTCCTAGGAATAAATTTTATCTGGCAATTGAAAAACCGGCCCTTAGTCGCATCGCGCGCGTTTAAACACTATGCTACGGGCACTAAAGGTTAGTCATTTTATTTACAAAAAATCTTAGACGAGCCAAGAGCAAATATTCTTCTACAATGCGAGCGGAGAGAAAAGGTTAGTAATTTATTAAACTACAATTTTATTACACGTTGAAACGTAATTTCTCAGATGAACGAGTATCCTGCCAAGTGTATTTATGTCAGTATACTCAAGCTATTACTTAAAAGTAAAGAAATCCCACCTACTGGGTAAACAGCAATGAACGCACCTCGACTAGACTTGGTTGTGAAGCAAGACGATTAAACTAAATTACGACCATAAACTATGTACATTGGCGACACATTAGCATTCTACCGACTGTACTGTAAGGAAAACACGGGAATACTTGCGGACATTACTTAAATAGTCAACCATTTTGTTGCGTTCCTTTACGGATGAGGTGAATTAGCTTTGAGGCCAAGGTTTATTACGCTATGGATGATGATAAAAAATTTACACAAAAAGTCGCAACAAGTTCTTGAAGAAAAAGGCAGTATACATTTTTAAAAGGCTGAGATAGAGCCCTTCGCTTCGAAGCTTTCTTGTTCGTAACCGCATGACAACTTTGAAATTGGGGAGGACCCCTTTAATTATTCCTGATCTTAGATCTTGAAATGATATAAACTATACAACTAAATACTAAATAAGAGATAATGCAATATACCACAAATATAGAAAATAAGTGGTAGAAGCATGTCGTATTTGATAGAAAAAAACATAATCTGTCTTACATTAAAATTATCAAATAGAAAAGCAAACACAGAAGCATCATGCATGTCGCTTTTGAGGGATTTCTTCCTCCTTCAAGAAGAGACATAGCAACCATTATGGAAAATGGAAATAGCAGCAATTCCAAGTTTACATAAGAATAAACACGCTCAGGTCTCGTCGGCCTCCAAGAAAATGTGGTCACATCACTTGTCACTTCATTACCACTTATTGTGTTGGCGTATTGGGATTGGGCACCACTTCTCAAACTTGTTTTTAAAACATGTGAAAAACTGCGATAACGTAAACGGATAAAGCTAACAACTTAAAATATGGGAGTGAAAAGTTTACTTTCCGAACCTATTTCACGAATCTACCCCTAGATACATAATGTAAGTCTCACAAAGATTTATATGCTATTTGAAGCGCAACAAAGGAAATGATGGTAAAATAGACAAGGGTAATGTACCTTTATAAAACTGAGTGTGGGTACAAAAAAATCTATATTATTATTTTAACGCCGCGCTGGCGGCGAGTGGGGTATCATTTGAAAAGGCTGATAATAATAATGAATAAAAGAGAACAATAATTAATTTTAAGTTGTAAATATCTTAAAATTACTGTGATTAATTTTATCACCATCTTGTCCGAATGGTAGTTCCACGTTCCGTTCTATTTCTGGGGCTAACAGTCTTCCTTCGATTTTTTTTTACGGAAACGGCTCTTACTCCGGAATCTTTATCAATTCGCATAAGCCAGGAAATTAAAATTATATTTGATTTGTAAGATCTGTTGGATCGATCTATTTATCTTTTATCAACTCTGCTCATCTAGCATACCAAACCATATCGAGCTCGATAGCGCGTGATACCGTGCTCTCTCTTACTCTGTTGATCTACCTAGAGAGGGATAGACATGTTGTATCGAGCGGTTAAAGCCCGATATGGTCTGCTATGCTAATAATAAAACATCTAAGGGTGTATTTTGGAGTTTTCATACATATACTCACGCCTGTCTCCCATAGGGATAGGCAGGGACTACAGATTTTCACCTGCTAAGATCCTGACATAACTCTTTCGACTCTTCCACATTCATCAATATATGGTTTAAGACGTTTATTTCTCATTAAGAACAAATACAATGTTCACTTATAATGAGAAGCTTATCTAATTCTGTATATATGGATAATCCATTGATACCTAAATTTTATTTAAATATTTAATCGTGTTAGTAAACAGGTTGCGTACAAACTAAGTTGGTAGTATTTCATCCACTTAAATTGACATGTTTTCGTACATACTCTCTTAACCGCTTTTTGAAAACATTAACTGATTTTGATGCTTTGACGGTCTTTGGTAATTTATTGTAAAGTTGAACACCCTCAAACACTAAATTATTCTTCCCGTAATTAGTTCGTGGTGATATCGTTTTTAAGTTATTGGCACTTCCTGTACTGTATTTGTGTTGTTTTTTTTTTGTGATTATTATTTTCGAGTGAGTAGTTTTGTTTAAAATTTTATGTCAAACCTAACAAGTTTTAAAGGTATAAATTTGTTTTAAATCTAGACACACAAACCCTTCTATTCCGGGTACCTCTGACATTGCCCTTCTTCAGTATGGGGTTTTCGTTAATATTATATCTTCGGCAATGTTGAGAACTGGTGGTTAACTGCAAAGACCATGTAAGAATTATCATAATATCTAAGATATCAATATCTCTTCATAGTGCAAGCACAAGCGGCATAATACATCCCACACTACGACTATTATTCGTAGATCCCACACAATGCCCGATTCCGTCTTTAGTTCTGCAACTCCGTTAAATAAGTTGAAAAGAATTATTCAATAAAACCTAACAAATCAACATTTCATTTCATCTAAAGAATGGCGAAATAACCTTATCGATGGCGAACTAGATCTTCCCGAGAATGAATCATGGACAGAGACGTGACTACCGCCGCTTTTCTACGGAGGCCAAACACAGCCGCAGCCAGGCTCTATCCTGTATTAATCCAGATTATATTTCAAAGTATAAAAAAACTTATAAGTACATTAAAATCGCAGTCACGTTTGTACAGGCTGCGGTGGAAAATGATTGCGCTACCGAAGACGAGCCATTCTAAGCTAACCGCAGCATCCATTGAATCAGGACCTTGATAAAAGCAGAATTACGTATAACTCTACAATGTTATCACGATCGAAACTCTATATAATCATAGAGCGACTGCATCAAGAGCATCTGAAGTTGCATTCAACCCTGATCACGAAATGGCATCTCAAAAGGAGTTTTGTTACATTAAGATAAGGATGTAATTCGATCTGAAGGATGGAGGAGACCGGTTTTTCGGGGCTGCGGGCGCCCTTGCCGGGCTGAGTTGGGGCGGCAGCGTGGTAATTATTTACAGAGGGGCTGAGATTCTGCCCTCACCGCCCGCCCCGCGTCTCCTCACCCCCGTCGCGCCCCGTTGAGGACGCACGCTACGTTGCCCCGACTGTGTTACGTTTTATTTTTCGAATTCCGTATTTAATTAGTAGAATTATGGCTTTCGTTCTCTGATACAGGTACCGGCAATCGACACTTGTGTTAAGCGTTTCGATTTCTCATTCCTCTTCAATAGTACATTACTGCCGCGGTCTGTAATGACTGCGTTGCTTGCTGGCAGCGCTGATGATGGCCGAAAGCGCAGCTCCAGGCCTACACAGCGCGGTCAGCATTGCAGCACTTGATGGACAAGATGGAATAAAGGCGGACAGCAAGGGCTGCAATGCTGACCAAACTTGAAGGCCGAGAGCGTAGTTAAGATAAGCTCGCGGCCATCATAGCGTGGCCAGCAACGCAGTCATTGCGGACCAAGGCTTGTACGTATATATAATATAGTGCTTTACTCGAAAATGCTTGTAATGTGGTCCTGACTATTTTTGAAACAAGATGCGAAAGAGGTGTGTCTGGATCGTAGCAGATGGAAATCTGTAGTCTCTGCCTAGCCTTCTGGGAGATTTTTAACAAAACACGACAATAATAGATTTTAAAATTCACTAACATTAGAATTCCATAAAACTTTGCTGGCGCCTATTTATGTGGCGCGGAAAGGTCGACTTTGCTCAAAGAAGGTTGTCAAAATAATGACCACATTACAAGCATTTTTGAGTAAAAGCTTTTTCTTTGATCAGAAATTTCAATTATTTTTCGCTTCGTACTTTTACCTGATTTCAAGCAATTGTGTTTGTTTTTCGTTATGGTGCAAATATCCAGTCGCGTTAACAAAACAGTGTTTACTAACACAAAGGCAACTGTGCGTTATTTCATGGCAAGAAGGACATAAATTAGAATTTATATTTCTCCACTACCACATTATACAAAGTCTAAGCTCTGAAACACTTGTGTTAACTGCTCCTACATAAATGGTCATGACAAGAAGCTTTGTTGGTCCTAATCTCCATAGGCATAGGAATCAAAATTGAGCATCAAGTTATTCTAGATCGCCGGATGCCGTGCAGCTGTGCATCCAAAGCTGAGTTGCACACAAAACTAACTCCGAACTAAAAAAAGTCTATCGATTTGAAAAATGGATTCGACGAAAGAAACAAACGGAAAATTTTCTTAGGGCCTGTTTCACCACTTCCAGATAAGTGCCTGATAGTTATATGTGACATATAACGCATACAAAATGTGTTCCATTTTTAAACTTATCTTCTGGATATCACTTATCTGGAAGTGGTGAAACAGGCCCTTGATAAAATAAAACTTCTATTCATCGGGTAACGCAATAAAAGGGGTTAAAATCCTATCATGCGATTATTGTCCTCAATATATAGTGCATTAACTTGAACGAAATTTGGAAAACATAATATTACGCCTCTTATATCGTAATAAAATAAGCTAAATCACCTTGCCATTAGACAATACTATCAAAAAATATGACGAGCCGAGTATCTCAAATTTCAAATTACCCATATTCACTAAGTTTTCTTGAAAAATTTAATGTATCGCAACCATAAAAACCATAACGTACCCATCATGATAATATTGAGAGAATAACTGTGAAGAGTAAAATTCCACCAAGTCTCCCCTGTCAAATGTAACTTTTGAAAATTGTGCCGCTTATTCACAATTTCGGAAGAACAAGCGACAGTGACATTCTCAAAGTTATAATGGTTGCCTTTCAAAGAGAGGTCGGCGAGGTGAAGCCGTGAACTTATTATAATCCGCTAAATTGTTGCTACTTACGAAAAATTTTACAAGAAAATGTGCGGTAAATATGAAAACATCTAACGTAATATGAAAAGTATTGTTAGGTTTGACAGGTCTCTTTTGTTTCGACTATAATATCGACATTATTTAATTAACAAGATTTTGAAAATAATTATGGATTTGGATTTTATGCTGTCTACATGAATATAGCTGAAAGATATTTTTGACAACCGGACTAAAATAACATTTCAAGAATTCATTTGCCCTCCCCACCTGCAGTATGGTTTCTTTCATTTCAATATTGAAACCATGGAAATGTCTAATTACTTGTAACCAGATACGGATAATATCAATATACCGCCGCTTTCTACAGCGAAATATTTAGATAAAGGTTGAACACGCCAAAATTTGGGCACCTTTTATACAATATAACTGTTGAAAATTTAAAAACATAAATAATTTTTATTGACTCACATACATTGAAACTATAAAAAACAAAATTTGACACCTATTTGTTTTGTTTTCATTCATTTTCATGATGACGAACTCTGAACTTCATCAACGTAAAATAACTTTGCACGAGCGTACAGGAAATCCTCATACTACGGATATATTAGCTACGGAGCGTTAGCTAAAAAGCTGGAAATACTATTCAATCGACGCGTATGTTCCGTTTTGAAAAATTTCGGGAACGTTTAACCATAGAAAGAAAGCAAGGTAGTGGAGGAAAACAAGGCATCAAGGACAAGAAGAAAGACAAACGTGTGGTACAGCTTTTCGAAAGTAACCTTAAGATGTCCCCTCGTGATGTGGCTACAAAAATACAAATGTCGCAGGTCTTATATGCAAAAAGCTAAGCGTAGAGCTGGTTTGAAAAGCTATAAGGCACAATCTGCACCAGATCGAGATGCTAAACAGAATTTGGGTGCAAAACGTCGCTCGAGAAAACTGTATGAGAAACTTTTGTCGAAATTTGAATGCGTTGTGGTGAACGACGAAACGTACATCAAGGCTGACTATAAACAGATCCCAGGGCAGGAATTTTACACAAGTACAAATCGAACAGACGCTCCAAAAGATTGCAAACAAAAAAAAAACAAATTTCCCAAGATAGTATTTAATTTGACAAGCCATTTGCAGTTGTGAAAAACGAAGTCTATCGTTCATTACACAAGGGAATATCAATAACGACATTTATAAGAGTGTTTGCAAAAGCGCCTACTACCATTTTTAAGAGAGCCTACCTTCCAGTCGTTGTTTTGGCTAGATTTAGCATTTATGCTGGACCAGTGCTAGATTGGTATGAACAAAACGGAGTCGGTATAGTCCCTAAAGACTGCAATTCTCCAAACAGGCCAGACGAAGAGTATTGGTCAATAATGAAAGGGATTTTGAAGAAGAAAGGCGGAGGAGTGAAATCAATAGCAGACTTGCAAAAAGCGTGGACTTGGGCTATGAAAAACTGCACTGACGTGGTCGTGCAAAACCTTATGAGCCGCATACGGCGCAAAGTTCGTAAAATGCTATATGAAACAAAGTTACAAACTGTTATTGTTTATAATTTTAGTAATTACTAACTATAATAAACACTAAATATTGTCGTTTTTTGATTATTAACTGTAATTTAATTTTTAGCTCTATGTGCCCAAATTTTGGCGTGTTCAACCTTTATCTAAGTAGCTATTGCATATATACAATAGGGATATACATATATAAATGAACTTTAATAATAATGGTTCCCGCTTAAAAAGGCTTAGTTTTAAAATCAATACTTTGCACTATAATATTAATACTCCCAGCTTTAAAATTTGTCACCGGACTTTAAAAATAAATGTTTGCACTAACATTTTCATACTTTCAGCTTTAAAATGTCTCTTCTTTAAAAAATATTGTGTACAATAATCATTAAGTTTAGTTTAGTTTAGATTAATTTATTTTAGTACCCCTGTTTTTTACAATTTTAATGTTATTTAAGTATTAGTATTGTAGTGTATTATTTTTACGATACAGAAAGAAAAATAATTAAGTTTAGTCTTCTGTCAAATAAGTTAGAACGTGTTATACCGAATCGAAATAATAGTTTTTGTTGGTTTGATTGAAGTGCGAAATATTAATTTTGCTGTGGAGAGCATTATTTTTAAAGAGTTTCAAATATTTTGTACATTACTTTAAAGTGCAAACGTTTATTTATTCAAGGTTTTTTCAAGTGGTAATATTTATTCATGGGTGTATTATAATTATTTTTGTAGATTTTGTTAATATTTAAATTATAAATTTCTAAATTCGAAGTGGGTGCGATTAATGGTCCTGCACGGACTCCCCGCTACCGTGAGTATTGTGCACTTCCCCCCGGTCAGTCACCCTAACGGCATCGACGTGCTGACACAACTGATTCAGTTTAGGGAAGCTGGAGCTCATCATCGTCGCTACCCCTAATTTCGTTCTTATTTCCGCAGTGACGGGGCACTGGAGAAGCACGTGCTCCACAGTCACATCCTCGTTCATGCACCCCCTACATAGCGGGCTATCCGTGGCAATCGTATTGTAGAGCAGTGGCGTGCACAGAACTTTTTGCTGGAAAAGCAAGCAACAAAAAACAATAAAAAAAATATATGAAAAAATTTAAATATCACTTTGAAAAACAAAATTGTATTGGAAATTTTAACTCTGGGGTAGACATTGTCTACCCTGGCGTCATACACATTTTTTTTTCAAAGTGATATTACAAATTTTTCATATTTTTTTTATCGTTATTCTTGACCAATTGCTTGCTTTTCCAGCTAAAAGTTCTGTGCACGCCACTTTTGTAGAGATGTTTATTTAAGTTACAGTGACCTGTTTAGTATACTTACCACGTCTATTAAGTCAGTCCGGTTTCGTTTTAAAAGGTATTTTTTTATATTTATTTATGGGTGTATTATTTTACACTTTTTTATTGTTATTGGTAGTTATTACCATTAACTTTAAAGTAAGTTTAAATGTGTCCCTATACAATATACATACCGTGCCATCTTTACGCACGGCCTCGTTGGGCCTTAGCCCTGCGATGCATGGCCCTCTAGATCCTGCTATAGAAGACCAACGGAAAACAAATGAAACCCTAGCCATGATCTGGAGTGCAATCTATTGTTATAACAATAATGAGAATTAAGAGAGTTAACTAGCATGTCCTGAGGAATTCTCGATGTTTTTAATGAGTAAACTGGAAACAGGGAAGGGCTGACTGAAAGAAAAAGCGATGTGCTTTTAAGCAGTTCTGCGGGCCTATTATGTGTCTTTAGTAGCCAACTGGACTGGGTGCCTATCATCGAAAACATAGGTATACTATCGAATTCCGATTGTCTAAGGATATGTTCGCACTTGAAGTAACGACACAGTTCACTAATTGTTCAATATCCACTAAAGGCAATTTTGAAAGTTCAGTTTTGATCTATGTTTTTGATGATAGGCACCCAGTCCAGATGGCAACCAAAGATACATAAAGAGGGGCTGTTGATTTCAAAAAGGTTCCTTTATCCTCAAATGCAAGAGCCTCGACTTGGCTAAAGTCTTAATTATAAACTAGAGTCGGTATCTTTTCGGTTTTGTGACTTTTCATTGGCAAATTTGTATTACAGCCAAATTTTGATAAGCCACGAAATGCTACCAAAATTTGAACGACCTTACCCTGACTGAGACTACTTTGATAGAATAGTAAAATGAAACGTCAAAAAACTGATGAGATACCGATTCTAGCATAACACCTTTTTCACACAAATCTAAGAATCTTAGAACTAGACATGAATTAAATTTAGAACTCGAATCGAACTAAGCAGAGTTATTTCGATACTATTTGGTACTTGGGAGTGCTAAACTCTAGCTCAAAGGGAACTGTGAATACAAGTCTAAGTGTGTATTCAAATCACGAACTAACATCGAAACGTAATCACTAAAGTAACATACGATATTGGCAACCAATGCCATCGAACAATATAGAAAATGAAACCGTTACATAATATTATCGAAATCCGCCATTGTCGTGAAACAATACAATTTTCTCTTAGGCCGCATCTAAAGACTCAATTTAAGCGTATACGCACAGTTAAAGCTAGCATAATGCCTAGCTCAACAATAGGTTATTTATCATTAATAAAATTATCATAAATTGTACATGGTATCTTTCTTTACCGCGCATGTGAACTGTTCTTCAGTAGCGGAGAGAGAATACAAGTGGAATATGATAATTAAACCCCAAGGCATTCAGTATTCAGCTCTAATACCAGCTATTAAGAGTCTGAAGAACATAAAAGGTTTATTATGCACACCGGGAAACCTCATTCTAGTACAAAGATAAAATTATGGTTACCGAAACTAGACCTTGACACCCAGGAGACAAAGAACGTATTGCAGAAATTCACTGAAATGCATAACTAAAATCGTAGTTGTAACAATGAGATGGCATTGACGGATTATTTCAGCGGCTTTTACTCGTTTTGAAACTGAATTTTGGTAAATGGGACCTGATTCTCACGTTTAACTGGCTCTTAAACATTCTTTGTATTGAAATCGTTGACATTTCAAGGAAGGCAAAAGTCCAAAAATTTCTTTTTCAATGCATGTGCTCGTAAAGGCCCACTTTTTATGTATCAAAACCGAACAGAAAGTCGATTATTTTGCCCTAGGGCTTTATTATTTTTTTATTTATTTATAATGGTTGGCTAACCTGCAGCCTTTCCTGTGTACCATAAATGTCATACTTTTTTTTCCACTGTTTAACGGCTCTGGATACAGTCCTTTTGAGCCAATTACAATTTAAAATTCACAAAATTATATTTGTTTTATTTCCTCACACTATGCATTGAAAAACGTAGTATGATACACGGGCGTAAGAGCAATAAATTACTCGGTTACGTTTAAAACACTCGCGTAATTTATTCCTTTGCGCCCTTGTAGCATAAACTACTATTTTTCACACAATAGAGCGAAAATGTAATTGGCGTGGTTCAATAAACAAAGTTGATTACTTTCATCAAGAGAAATATACATTGAAATTAATCATTAAAGGCCCCACCCGTAACTAATTAGAGAGATAACTGCACTAATCATAGTAATTAAACTGATAGTAACTAATGTTTATAACATAATAAACGCAAGTTATTTTCATCGAACGTTCGTCTCAGTAATTAAACAATCATCATCCATAATAATCAAAACAAAACACTTATTTACAAATAAAAACACCTTCACAAACACAACAAAATAGTTCTCAATTTGGATAAAAATCCAGTTTTTCACTGGAATTGAGTCGTAAAGATGTCGGACCGAAAACGTAAACAAGTTGTAGATTTAAAATTTTCAGGTCTGAGTAAATAAGGAGGCAAAATAAGAATAAGGAGAGCCTAGACGAAAATACTTTAACCGGGTGAAGAAAAAAACTAATAGCTTGTCGTATTCACTCTTTGATATCACTTGCGACTTTATTTGGGGTTCAGGGAAAACACTTGTCATAAAAGACTTGTCGCTTTTGATAAACAAGTCACTGCTGGTGCTGTTTGTTCGGGAAACTGTAGGTAACAAAAAAAAAACGAAGGCTTCAAGGCGTATAAATGGCGAAAGTCTTACAGATAAGACGGTAACGAAGGGCAAGTACAAAAGATTACTACGAAAAGTTCAAGGAGAGATATCTCAATGGAAAAAGACAAAGTAAAACAATGACGGATAGGGAAGCAAAAAATATAATTCAAAGTTACCCCTTTAGCGAGAGCGAAACCTTTTGATCATGGAGTAATCAGTCCCTTGATTACAGCAGCCTTGTGATTTTTGTTCTAGAATGTAGCGTAGCAAATTGATAACACGAACATCCACTACAAACTGTATGTAGCTGTAAAACGGAAAATCAAATGGCGCGTTGGATTATATTGATTGGACCGTTTGTTACAGTGCGCGCCAATCTTTTAGTCGCCTCTGAAAATAGACGCAAGAGGCGACGCAATAGCCGTTTTACGGTGTCAGGAGGACGTTACAGGAGCGAGGGCGCGGAGCATACCCGCCTGCATTTAGCAGGTGTCAACACTATGCGTTAGAGTTAGTGCTACGTCCGTACACTATCTCAGTGCTACACACCTGCGCGTTGCATGAAAAGTATGTTCGTGGAAAAAATTCTATGATTCGTTAAGTTAATCGTTGAATCTGTTGTGTTGCCTTTATTTGTTGTGTTGTTGATTTAGTTTGTTAAAGTTTATTATGCCTTGCGGTCGTTATAGCGTTTTAAGGCGACAATGTAGGAAAATGGTGTTTATATTAATTTGTTTTATTTAAACAGTTAAGATTGCACTAAAATAACAAATATATATTAAATAGGTAGGTACAACAAGTACACCTTCCAACTTATAGTAAAAATGTTACAATCAACCGTTCATATTATTGTTTCCTTGACTGTACCTGCGCAAGCTTGCACTCGTAACTCAATCAGAGGCGACTAAAAGATTGGCGCGCACTTATACGTTAACACGCTAAAATTGGCTTGATAAAATAACGTGTTACAAAAAAGAAAGGTCTTATCAATTGCCTAACCGGGCTAGGTCTAACCGTAATCTAACTGGAGTTGCAGAAGGCACGAGGGGCGACATTGATGAATAGGTAGGCTTACAGCAGCGCGATAGAAAACCTGACTCACGCGCCGAATATAATTACGTAGGGCTGATGTAGGGGCTTGGGGTTCGTTGATATAAGCTATAATAAAGTACAATGGTTTCTAAGAACATGTGTAATATTTTATATGATCGAATTACGATGCATTAAAAGGAGTGTCTTCGTTATTCCGCTTTTAGTGTAATCCTGTTAAGCAAATAAAAGTACACAAACTGATGCGAGACAAATTAATAAAAAATATATTTAAAAAAACAATAATTCATGTATATACCTACTTTACTATGCCATCTACATACATAAATACATGTATATAAAATAAAATACGACAAAAAATATGTATCAATATGTATTACCAACACCTATGAATAAACCACGCACATACCACATAGCGCATACCACGCACTGGAAACTTGAATATTTGTATAATTAAGGAACCATTTTGATTTTTATTTTTTGAAATATTTTGTGCAAAACTTCATGCACGTCACTTTTTAGATAATTTTTAATTAATTATATAACGCTCTTTTACTGCACCATTTTTATAAAACATTATGTAATATGTTTAAAGGGGTGCGATGCAAAACAGCGCTGTTCGGAACCTCATTGTCCGACAGCCGTACTTGCCTTTTTACTGAAGAAAAGCCACCGCCTTTTACATTTTTATTAGTTCAGGTTAACTTAAATAAGTTTCTTTTGTTATTATTATTTTCTCTTTTAATATTGTAATTTTTGTAAATCATATTTATTTTTATTCTTTGATACATATTCTCATGCCTGTATCCCAGAGGCGTGAGCAGAGATCACTATTTCCATCTGCCACGATCTTAACACACCTCTCGCCTCTTCCACATCCACCAATCTAGTCATTCAAGCTCTTCTATACCGGGTACATAATTTTAGACTTTAAAACGCTGAAGAAATTGACATTTTTTTTTTGGTTTTGTTCAACGGCGACCTGATTTAATTCTTTTGGGTAAGAATTATAAGATTAAATTGCCAAATTTAGTTTGAAACTACGCGTTACTTTCAAAACAAATGTTGTTATTTGTTCTGAGGTTACTTTCAACTTTCTGGTTAGTTTACTTAGGGTCAATTTTTCAATTGACAGATAAAATGTATTCCGATGAATAAACTACGTTGGTTTCACTCTAACACCTTTAGTTTTATGAAATCGATATAGTTTATTCCTGGGAATAAATTTAATCTGGCAATTGAAAAATCGGCCCTTAGTAGAGTAAGGACTTTTTTCTCCCAAAGTGAAAAACTGTAATATTTCCAAATGAAAATCGTCTCCGAATTGGCATTAAAACAGCAGGAGTCGGCGCCGGTTCCACTGAGCTGATAAATTTCCGCTGGCGCCCCTCCATTCAGCGACGTACTGGTACCCCACAGGATATGAACTTGGGAGAGGAAACAGACGCGTAAATTAGATTCCATAATGAAAGAACTAGGTGACCGGAAAATATAATGTGTAAAGGTACAGAGCACCAAACCGGTCTCTTTGTATTTTCATAAATCAAGGAGGTTAAGGTTAAACGTCAGTCGCTTAGCGAATTTCTTGTTTTGAATTTGAAAATCGTAAAAATTTTAGTATGTGGAAGTTGACGCCAATAGTTCAGTATTAGTGAGGTTTATAAAGAATAAGATTGAAATTCAATGCACAATTAGTCATAATCTTGTCCAAACAAAGTTAAAACAGCATTTTATAGTAGTTTATGCTACAAGGGCGAAAAGGAATAAATTACGAGGACGATTTAAAACACGAGCGTAACGAGTGTTTTAAACGTAACCGAGTAATTTATTGCTCTTACGCCTACGTTTTTCAATGTGAAGAACACTATGTGAAGAAATAAAACAAATATAATCTTGCGAACTTTAAATTATGATCGTTTCAAAAGGACTGCATCCAGAGTCGTTAAACGGTGGAAAAAAAAGTATAAAATTTTTTGTACACGGGAAAGGTTGCAGGTTAGCCAACCATTGTAAATAAATTTAAAAAAATAATAATAATAAAGCCCTAGGGCAAAATAATCGACTTTCTGTTCGGTTTTGATGCATAAAAAGTGGGCCTTTACGAGCACTTGCATTGAAAAATTATTTTTGAGAAGATCATGACTAATTGTGTACACAATTTTAAACTCTGGCTTTATAAACCTCACTAATACTGAACTATTGGCGTCAAATGCCACAGACCACAATGCTTTCAAAATTTTAATTTATAAACAAGAAAAACAAAGTTAAGTTATGCACTTTGCGACGTTTAACCTTAAAAGTGTAAGTATGTATGGTATGGTAGTGAATGTTGGATATGGCAAGTAGAGTGAATGCATTGGAAATGCGTTTATTACGAAATATGTGTGGTTTAACATTGAATGATAGAGTGAAAAATATCGACATACGGGATCGTTTCAGCCTGAAAGAAGATGTAGTGACTAGAATAGAAAAAGGAATGCTTCGGTTGTTTGGACATGTAAAGAGGATGAATGACAGTAGTGATGAAAGAAATTTATGGTGCGCAAGTCGAAGGTAGAGCTAGAAGGACGTATGCTGACGAAATTGGCGAGATATTGAAGAAGGGCAATGTCAAAAGTACCCGGAATAGAAGAGCTTGTATGTCTAGATTGATGGATGTGGAAGAGGCGAAAGGATCGTAGCAGATGGAAATCTGTAGGCTCTGCCTACCCCTCTAGGAGACAGGCGTGTGAGTATATGTATGTATGTAAGGGTAAGTTTAGATGCTCCGTGGTTTTGAGGGTTTCGCAGGATGATTCACGAGTATACAATATTATATATTTTCAACAGCCTCTGTGGCCCAGTAGTAGAGCGCTCGCTTGCTAACCCAGAGGTCGTGGATACAATCCCCGCGGTGTACACGAATATGTGTCCGGGCGGACTGCGTGCTTCGAAACCCATCACGTTTGGGACGTAACCTGTGAAAAGCGGGTGTACCAAGTGTGGACGGAACACCTCTGACACCCCTTCGGGGATTCATATCGTGACAATAAGTTAACATTTTACGTGTTGCTTTTTAATTTTTTAATAAGTTGTTCTGTATCACACCATTAAATCGAATTATTAAAATACGGTTAGTTACATCGCATGTATCGCAATTGACGGATGATCAGCGTCACAGTTCTGTTGTGGCATTTTGTTGAGTCAAAATACAACAATAACTTAGAGTAAATAGGTGTATATGGTTACGATGTGGCATCAAAGTCGATGTCTTTTCTTTCTTCTTCTTTTTTTTCTGTATTATTTTCAAAATGTGGCATTTGTATCGATTCGGCGCAACACATCTTAACTTATTTAACAGCGGGTCTACCGCGTAATTCTGATCTTCACCAACATCAACTTGAGATTGAAATTTGACGTGCGTGTAAAAGAGATGGCATGTTAAGCGGGCGTCGTCGCACGCACGTCAAATTTCAATCTCAAGTTGATGTTGATGAAAATCAGAATTACGTGGTAGACCCGCAGGACTAAACTTAATTTGAGCGTTCTGTCCTTTTCTTTATGTATCGAAAAGACAAAGACAGAACGCTCAAAATAAGGTTAGTTTTGTCAAATTAGTTAAGTTGTCCATAAGTCGACCATTTTCCTTATTTTCCCTACGTCTTCGAGTAACTCCCCACTTTCCATTGTTGGAGTTATGCTGATGGATAGGCACCAAATGCTGCTATATTTCTATTTTTTTACGGAACCCATAAAAGTCATAGCTTCCATTAGAAGAAAAATGGAAAACTTCTGTGCGAAGAATATGCAAGTAGAAGTGAAGAAATAAAGTATGTAAGATATGCCATGTAAATATAGGGAGGAATATCCGCCGGCTCCCATTCAGGCTTCCTGTCTGAATGTTTACTGATACACACAGGATATGGACCTGCCAGACTTTACATGTAACATAGATTTTGTAGTAGAAAAACAAGCTGACCGTGAGTTTCTGCTATTTGTTCCACGTAAATACGAATATTTCGTATAGGTACATGAGCATGTTCTCATTTTCATCAATATTCGCCAGATTGTTTTTGTTGTTGCAAGATTTCGACAGGGGACAAATGTCAAAAACGCAACAAATATTGGGAAAGCTAAATAGCAAAACGTTTACGTAGTACATAAATCGTTTTTAGGGTTCCGTAGTACCTAAAAGGTACAAAAGGAACCTTTATGGTGAGACTTCGTTGTCCGTTCGTCCGTCCGTATGTCACAGCCTCATAACTTTAGCACCGTTAAAGATAAAGACATGAAATTGGGCACTAAAATAGCATTAATTAGCCCACATATCAGGGTGCAAAAAAATATTCAAAATTTGAAATTGTTCAAAATATTTCCAAAACAAAAGGAAGACAAATAAAAAAAATATTATCCTAAAAATACAGTATGGATTAAAAATTGTAGATACTAAAAAGCTGATTGTAAAAATATTTACTTTATGTATTTACTGTCACTGGTTTCGAGAAATCTTTAAAAAACCACAAAAATATGTATGTCCCGCCCCCTTTATCTCCGAAACAAATGAAAAATATAAAAAAAGAAGAAAATAAATGAAAAAAATATTTCACAAAAATACAACATGAGAATCAAATTGTAGGTATTAAAAAGCTGACTGTAAAAATATACAGGTTTGGTTATATTTAAGTTGCATCTATTTCGAGAAATCCTTGAAAAAACATAAAAAAATGTCTGTTTATCTCTGTATCTCCAAAACTGGAGGACCGAAAAATATGAAAAAATCACAAAAAAAATGACAAAATTTAACTTATCATCCACAATACGGAACCCTAGGTACGCGAGTCTGACTCGCACTTGGCTGCAATAATGTTGGAATTAATTAATCAATTTAATAGGAAGTACAAAAAAGCGTAATAAATTGCAGAAATCATTGAACAGTAGTTTAATTAACGGAAATATCAACGTAAAATTACGTTTCTACCATTAGTGTACCATTAGGTAGGAGCGCAAGATGCTGACCGTGACATTACAATAAAATAGTTGCTACCTGGCTAGATTACATCAAGCAATTAACGTCGAGAAAATCTGTGTGGCTAAAATCCTCAAACATTTTAGTTTCTTTGAACGAAGCTGAATACTGCAGCGCTTAATTTGCACGAGTAATGAAACGCTGGTAGCTTTTGCCCAACTTGGGTCCTTCGGGTCTGATTCCTAAATTTAAGGTGGTTCTTACAGCTGGTGACCGAGGAAGCCACAACTAAGGTCGGGTTTTACTCAGATGTTAATTTAGTTAAAAATTAGGAGCGTAAAGTCGATAACCCTATGTATCGAGTGACAAGATGGGACCAATTGTAGTTGTGTAGAAAAAAAAAACACATAGGGTTGGCTGGGCGCAACCTGGAGCATTTATTATTTTGAAGAATTTTTACTAAAATTTTTTTTTATAAATATACTAAGTATTTTTAAGCACCTATATTTTGCGCTATCCGGAGACCCAGTAATGACGCATGCAGTGCGTGCTGATATGAACGTTATTTCAATATAGTTTCTGTCGACACAGGTCGACTCAAGGTCATTGGCGGCTACAACAGCCTTAAGACGCATCGGTACATACATCATAAAAAACTATATTGAAATAACGTTAATATCAGCATCGATCGATCGCTGCGTCTGCAGATAACGCAAAATAAATAATACTTTTCATATGGACGCAAAAAACGGAAAATTTGGTGAAAGAATCAGAATTGACAAAATTGATTAAACTTAAAATTATTTTTGGCCAACCATATATTTTATTTAAGTAGTTGGACCACCAATATAGGAGGTCTAGGCCTTTAAATACAGGTTTAATATTGCAGTTTGAATGTATATTCGCCTTAAGAGGCCTCTTTAAGCCTGGATTTTTCTTTAGATTCATACAAAAGGTAAAAACTGAATGTGAAGTCGACAGCTTATTTTCTTCTTATTGTTTTTCATGAGTATGATCTAGCGACATCTAACTACGTCTCTATACAGCCCAAAAAGCAAAATTAATGAAACATCATCATAACAGCTGTCAGGATATCGTGAATATTGGTGTCGATTCGGCGTAACACGATTTAACTTATTTGGCGGGTCTAACCTTATTTTAAGCGTCCTGTCTTTTTCTCCCTTTATCGAAAAGACAAGGGCAGAACGCCTAAATTAAGTTTAGTCTTATCAAATAAGTTAAGATGTCCTAAACCGAACCGACACCATTGCATCGTTTTTACGCAAAGTTTAGCAAGTTGTATAATTTTTATCTATACTAATAATATAGGAAATAAAAAAGAGAGAAATACAGACGTCGCGTCGTTCAAGTAAAGAATACTAAGTTTATACACATTTCTATTGAAAAAAAAACAGTTACCGTTTCATGGAAAACAGTTTTTACCTGAAACCATTTCACAAATGCGGCGCTTTTTGAATATCTTGCCATCTTGCACCTTTTGATGAGAGATGGGTCGGAGTGCGGGGTGTAGGGAAGGGAAACATATACAGGGTGTAATCGTTAAGTGTGGCCATTATTCCGTAACTATTATAGATATGAAAAAATTTTTAACTGATATCGAAAGTACGTTACCTAATCAGTAAAATTACATCAATAACTTTTTGAAAATCAGACGAGAAGTATTCAAAATTTTGTTTGCAAAGTTTCATTGAGGTCAAAGCCATCAGGTCGTCACAAACATCCAAAGCATTTATATGGCAGCTGAGCGGAATGGCCCACCTAAGACATTTTGTCAAAGTCAACAATTTTATTACGAAAGCTGTCAGTACTCTTATGAGTTCAGTAAGTCTGGGGAATAACTAAAACTGAAAAAAGTTCGAGATTTAATATTTTACGTTTCAGCAAAACCTTGCGAGGGCTTTTAAGGTCTCTTTTCTTCGTAATCATTAGCTGGATGTCAGATCGTGTCACAAACAAACTTTCATATGCCTCGTTCTATTAAGGCAGTACAGATCAGAGGCAAGACCTGAGAATTGCGTTTGTGTGTGTGCCCTGCACATTTACAGTGTAGAGAGTAAAGCGGCTTGAAGCGCGGAGCGTCTGCTAGACCGGTTTTTACAGTCGGCTTGAAGCCAGCCCCGCCCCGCCAGACACGTGGCGTCACCCTGCCGCGCACTTCCCGCATTTTAGCCGCCGGTACTGAGGCGCGTTTAGTTGTTTCGATTTTTGATTTTTTTCAATACAAAAATAAATTGTGTTAAACTTGATAAAGTATTTTAAAGATGTAATTAAATTTAAGGATCGAGACGCTGGTATTGATGCTCGAAAAGATGCCTATAAACGTAGGCGATACATGGGACGGGAGTGAATTTCAAGTTGATGAAGATGAAGTATGAGGTGTAAAACAAATATCATAAAATTGTAAATAAAAATAAAACTCAAGATGTAATTTTTTTGTCTGACTGTACATTTGGGGATCACTCACACAAACGGAATTCTCATGTCTCGCCTTCTTACCTGTATAAAATTCAAAGAAGCAAAACTCACATTTGTTTAACAAAACACGGGCGAACATTTCTCAGAAATAAATGCTCATATAAAATCTTTCCAGAATATAGAAATGTGAATGAAGAAGATCCACTTACTAAAGAATACCGCCAAGGTGTACCGAATAAACACTTTTACGATTTTTCAGTAAAAGATTTTTCAAGGATAAGAGTAGGGTTTTCAAACTCCCAGAGCACTTATTGGAAGTGTTAGATTAAATAAAAAGGAACGCATTCACATTGTCTATGATTACCTTTTTTGTTTGCTCTATGGCTGCTGGCTGTCATGAATGTTCGTCTGCAATGGTGTAGATAATAAATATTTTCACTGAAGTGATCCACTGTTTGACTGTTATGTTCTGCAAAACGCCCTAATCCTAACAGGAAGTCAACACCAAAGGCTAAAAAAATGTGCAGACTTAAGATAATGTAAATAATACGGGTTATACTGACGACGATGGGTCGAAAAGTGTACATATTTGGTAGTCACCAGTTTGGCAGTTTTAGGACTTTTACCTATAATCTTAGAATAAAATGTTATAAAATCAGCACTGTCTGAAACAAGATAAAGATTTCTGTATAACCTCATTGATAGTTCTGTTCCTAAGATGATTGTTTAACTATTATATTTTTTTCAATGCAAGTGCTCGTAAAGGCCCACTTTTTATGCATCAAAACCGAACAGAAAGTCGATTATTTTGCCCTAGGGCTTTATTATTATTATTTTTTTTTTCAATGGTTGCCTAACCTGCAGCCTTTTCTGTGTACCATAAATGTTATATTTTTTCCACTGTTTAACGGCTCTGGATACAGTCCTTTTGAGCCAATCATAATTTAAAGTTCACAAGATTATATTTGTTTATATTTCCTCACACTATGCATTGAAAAACGTAGTATGATACACGGGCGTAAGAGCAATAAATTGCTCGGTTACGTTTAAAACACTCGCCACGCTCGTGTTTTAAATCGTCCTCGTAATTTATTCCTTTTTGCCCTTGTACCATAAACTACTATTCATGATTGTTTTCTTATTTTCTAAGCCGAGTTTACAGATAAGAGGTTTAAGCAAATTAGTAGTAAGACTTTTAAGTAGTTATACTTGTATGTAATTAGTCACTGACTAAATTTAGCAGCGCCCTTACAGGGTTCTTGATACATATTATTTAAGATACTTTTTGTACAACAAGAAAGCTAAATAAATTCTTATCTTATCTTATCAATTTCAGGGTCGCTAGAAGGTTTTTTTTAGATGTTTTTCTTCATGTCCGTTAGCTGACTAATAGTACACAAAATACCTAGAATCGCTGTGGTCTATCTAGATTCAAGTTCAAGTTCTCACGGCATCGTTTACACGCAACTTTACACCTTCACACTGCCGTGTTGTAATTAACTCACGAAATTACTTTGTTTAATATCTATTTCTGAATTAAGGAAAATTGATCAATTATATCGTTAATTATGTGCTTGACGAGATAATTGCGGAAATTTTTAGTTCTGACCGCCTTTGTGGTAGAGCGCTCGCTAATCCAGAGCTCGTGGGTTCAATCCCTGCGATGCACATTATTTTGTGTTCGGTCTGCGTCCTCCGCAAGGTACGATTTGTGCCCGAAGTACGGCACCACCCATCAAGTTTGGGACGTAATAATCGTCGGTAAAAAGCGCATGTACCACGTGTAGACTGTTACTTGATTTCACAGTTCACACTTGTAAACACCTCTGACACTTCCTCGGTGACTCATGTCGTGACAACATGTATACTACAATTCAAATCAAAATGCTCTCAGAGAATGGACGAATACCCGAGCTCTATCTGAATTTGGTTTAAGAGCGTGCTTTCGCAGCCGGATTGTGAAAAAACCCGCCTTTTTCTAATTAATCGAAACAGAATACTTAAATTCAAAATTCACTCAATATTATTCAACAAACCTTATTACCTATGTATTGTGTACGCTTCCATTTTTAAATTCAATATTTTAGAAATTCTAATTTACAGAAATCAATGGAAACGTTGCGATGGCAGCATAATTACACAATACATAGGTAATGAAGTTTTGTTGGATAACTATTGAGTGAATTTTGAATTTAAGTGTTCTGTTTCGATTAATTAGAAAAAGGCGGGTTTTTCACAATCCGGCTGCGAAACCGCTCTTAAACCAAATTCAGATAGAGATAGATTCAGATAGTTATCGCTTGTGATTGGTTTTTTGGCGGTGTTACAATAAATTAGGCCAACCACAGCGCAGAATTTTGTATAATGTTATATTGTAACATGGTCAAACAATGAAGTTACTTATAAAACAGCTTTTGATGTTGTAATTACCTTTTAGTATATAAAATATATTATTTTTTAAGTGGTACCAGATAATTACACCGTATAATAAATACCTAAAGTCATACAAACATACAGGCAGATAAACACACGTACTATATAAATAATTGTATATTTGCCATATTTGTTCGGTTTGTACAAACGAACAAACAACAAAAAGAACAACTAAAAATGGGGGAATAACACCTCTGATACCCCGTCGGGGACATGTGTCGTGACGATACATTTTTTTATGTTCTATCTATCAGCAATGAAAAAAGCAGAAAGCTATCCGCAAGTGAAATACAATACAAATACAATGCTGAATACAATCAATAAATACATGCAACTTGTATTTATGATAAAGCTATAAGTATAAAAGCCACCCTCGGCCTGGGTCCGGGGTTCGATTCCCGCCGCAATACGGTATCATTATCTAACGTCTAGCGGGCACGCGTCCAAGACCCGAGCACCTCCCTAGAGCCAACTGACGATTTCTTGCACTTTTTGTACTGACACATTCTTTTTCTGTCACAAGCTCGGCCATAAACTTAGAAGATACGAGTACAGACAGCAAAAGAGATAAGTAACCAGGATATGCGCTAACACTTTGATCCTGAGTGATTGATGATATAAAAAATACTTGATAAATAGTGCATGTGAGACATGTGAGTATGTATTGACCAAGTGTTTCACATCTCATCTATCGCTCACCTGTAAGTCTTAGGACTGAGGTATTTGCGCTGGGTCTGGTTACTTATCTAGTTTGCAGTCTGTACACCGGATAAATAGAGAAGTTATATTTACTTTTACCTCATACTCTTCTAGACTGAACGACTTCCCTCAAAGAAACAATGTTTTTTTTTTTTGCTTTTGCTCACGGATGTTTGATATCAACTGTAAATAATGTTGTTATTGACAAAGTTGATCAGTAGACGATGTGGATTGTTTAATGTTACCTATCTGTTTATATATTTGCAATATCGCAACGAAGAAATAATTGTATCAACCATTCAGTTACTTTAACACTTTTTTCAAGTATATACCAAAATTCTACCTCAATTTTCCAAGTTAGGGCTCTACAATCACACTAACAGCGAGTTATTGCTTGGACTTAATGAGACACCCGTTTTAGGTGAGGTTTACAGTTCCACAAGACTTTTTTGGCGCGTAGATTCAACACTCTGTATATGTACTCATACCTTTATAATTTGAGTTTTACAAAATCCTTTCATAACGAACGCCTGTGGTATAAGGTACCGGTAAGATAAACAAGTTTGTAGGATATACAGGGTGCTTGGAAATTCGACCTATTCCTTGAAAGGAGCTATCAACTAGGGGTCGAAAATGAAACATTTTTTTCAAGTAAAACACGTCGATATTGCGAAAATTACAAAGTAAACAAGGTCTTCTTTTCACTTAAGACCTTTTATTTCCGAGATTATGGGAATTCAGGGCACGTATTTTTTTTATAAATGATCATTCATTTATCATTAATCAGAAAAATAACAAATAAGTGCCGAGAGAGGTGTAGGTATTTTTAAATTATTTGTTTTTGGTTACCAGCCTAAAGGTTTGAAAAATATCTTAAAAACCTCCGTAACTCGGTAACCATTCATTTTCGACCCCTAGTTGATAGGGCTCAATTTGTTGGAAATGATCTCTAGTATAACTCCTTTCAAGGAATAGGTCGAATTTCCAAGCAGCCTGTATATTGTGCAAAACGTGGGCAAAATAAACTTGAATCCACACGCCAAAAGAGCCTTGGCGCACTGTATGTTATGTTATGAATTTATGGTGCTCGAACCTTAAAATATATTGAAAGGGCATTGTGTTTAGAAATGTATAAAAAGCTAGTCATAGAGGCAAAACTTCATCCAAGTTTGAATGCACATACAAAGTTCTTTAACCGTTTTGTCTGCGGGAAATACTTTATGTCACGGAATTTCTGAATGCATGATCCCTGCATTCACTATTGAGATACTCTTAGAATGTAAATTAAATACTCTAGTAATAATATAGGAATGTATTGAAGGATTTATTTATTATTCATACAAAAAAAGTTCCACTTTACTCACTGAGAATCCCTATAAAAAGTCTCCGTAAAACTCGATTAATCATTCGGCAGAGTCCGCGAATCGATCATTTCGAATCCTTAACGTATAATCGATGACGGATTAATACTCTTTCTTATTAGTTTTTCTCTCTGACGCGTACATTATCGGATGTCGTAAAACCGGGTTCTATTTTGGGGTGTATGTATAGGAGAGACGGAGGAAGTTTTAACGGCTGAGGGGACCGCGTGCCCTTTCAGTCCCTTCAATAGGATGTTAGACCAGGATTACAGTAACGTACCATTCTCCTTTTCAAGACTGATTGTAACAACAAGTTTTAGGAAACAGTTCCTTTTGATACGGTCTTTGGATTTTGATACAACAACATTATTAAATCACGGCCTTATTGCGAAGAGTTATTTGGGATGTTCTTTGCCAACTAACATAGATGCTCGTAAAATGCTATCACCGACATAGCTTAAACGGGTCATAAACACGTCTCTAAAAGGATAGACTGAGCCATTTCTGAATAAATTGCGGAACTTTAATAAGTTAGTAAGTAATTTCAATACGGAAATGGATTTTGCTTGGAGAGGAGATTTAAGTTCTGAGCGAGCTGTCGCAATGGATTAGTGACAACAAGTACAGACAAACTGAAGCAGACAAATCTTATCTAGGGTTTGCTGGCTCCAGCTTCGATACAGCGGGGGCACAGAAATTGTCAGAATACATTATCGAAGGGTGCGACCCTAGGAGTCAGGGCTACCGCCGCCGCCGCCGCCCGCCCCGCCGCCCGCCCTATCTCAACCGTCTGTACGGTACGCCTGCCACTAACCACACTTTTTAAACGACACACTAATCTGCCTGGCGTTTAATTTTCTACCGGCATTCATGAATATCCCTCAACATACACATTACACGTTTATATATAAATATAAAGTCCAGCAGCAATTTCCGTTGAGTTAAAAAATAGCAGGCAGATTGAAAAACCCAGGTAATCCCCTTCTGCCAATCACATTAAATTTCCAGCGGCAAAAAGCCGCAATTCGATAGAAATATTCAAAAACCGAGTCACGTTTACGCGGTACAGTGATTTGATTGGACGAACATTGTTACGCGTGCGTTAAAACATAAAGGCTTTGTAATAAAAACTCGTTTCAGCCCATAACTCTCCAGTTATCACTGGAAGGACTTAAGGGGGAACGATTCGTATCCTGTACGAAACGCACAAGTTAAGATGGTTCTTCTTATTTTTAAATTACAGATATTAAAAATAAATGTGATTTATGGCATTTCGCGAACATAGTTTAATGTCTAATTAAAAATATATTGGCATAAATGTTGTTCTGTCTTATATGGTTATTTCTTTTACTGTATATGTATATATTTATTATATATATTAAATAAAACTATTAAATCTATTATAATTATTAATTTTAATGTATAATATGAATTATCCATTCAATAAATTGCAATTTTTTTCCGTAGCACCTTAATAAAGAATATCATAAACCGCTCATATTGACGCGAGATTATTTTTACCTCAGCCGTTGATGCGGTAAAGAACACCTCAAGGTTTACTACCTTATAAAGTTATAACTTCGTTTTAGCACACGAGTTATTATGAAGTCTTTAGCACATTGTTTCATGTATCTGATTCTTGTAGAATTCTAGGAAGAATTTGTAGTCAATATGACCGTAAAGAGCTAAAATATTTAAACTATTTGGATAAACTATTCTAAGTCCAGAAATGACTAAGCTGGTGAGAAATAGCACAAACAAAGAAAACCAAAGAAATAAAAAATAAAAAAACCGATCGTGTGTGCGAGTAGGACTCGCACCCTGAGGGTTCCGTACCATTTAAATGGGTAAATATAATTAAATAATTTAAACAGAAATTACAAACGTATCACTACCTACAGATTGTATGAAGAAAAACTGCAAAATTAAGTTGGTTTAGTATTCGGGGACGTAACCCTAAAACTAAATTATAAATCAGTGTTTGCAGTATTTGTTGTATAAATACAGCATATGGTTCATAATATACAGAAATTATAAATACCTAACTACTTTGGTCTTTGAGATAGACCCCGTAACAAAAATGGTCTAAAAATACAAACTTTGATAGACCCCATTTCTTAGTTTTTGAAGATGAAGAAAAAAAAAAGTATATTTACACTCTACTCAATGAGTTCTAAGTAATGACACTTATGAGGTGGTGCTAGGGTCAAAAAAAAATGTTTATTGCTCCATTTTCATGAATGCCGCCCCCCTGAAACTTAATTAAATTAAATTTTTAATTCCATATTCGGTTTTGGGTCAACATTTTACACAACGTATCGAAATTTCAGGTCTCTATCCCATTCCGTCTAAGAGCTAGAGACCCGTGACATACGGACGGACAGTCAGACAGACAGATGGACAGCGGAGTGACATTAACGGGGCTCCATTTTGCCCTTTTGGTACGGAACCCTAAAAAGTCAGTTGATTTAATGCGTTCATGGTGTACAGCCTCCGTCAATCCCGGAGTTTTATACTAGTACTTTGGCATTGATAAACACGCCTCAATCCAGCGAGTACGTTTTCGTTACGCCTCGGACGAATGTGCAATGGAAACAGACAGATCAAATATTCCTTTTAGGGGTTAATTTTCTTCACAGGTCATAAAAGCCTCAAGTGCAAGGCACGAAGACATGCAAGAAGCGTCAGATTTTACTACACAAACGAGCCGTACAGTTTTATATAGTTTTTTATCTCCCTCACCAGCGCAGCGCTGGGGTATAAGTTTACGATTTCAAGTTTAGTGTGAGGGAATTTTATGTATAGCCGGACGGTTTTGGTGTGCATCGCCTTAGGTATAAACTAGAGCCGTAACTATCCACATCACCATAACGCCAAATTGCTAATAATGACCACGACCTGGGCGTTGTAGCGTTACCATCCATAAAAAAAAACGATTTCCGCGTTTAAATAAGCCGGACTTTTGGGTATCAAGGCAGGACGCTATGAAAAAAAAAAAAGGATTTTTGACTAAAATATCGAAGAAAACACTTAATTAAAAGCCGAACTTTTGTGTCACAAGGCCGGACGCTAAAGGGATTTTTGACAAAAAATTTGAATAAAACACGGATTTTTCAAGAAAATTTCAATTAATATCATCATTTAAATATTTTTCTTTGGAAAAAACCTTTTTCAGGACATCAATTTCAGAATATGTAGGTAGAATGTGAACGTGCGTGTCTTGGCGAGTTAGAGCGGGTCTCGTCTCGCTCGCTCATTTCTGACTGAAGTGACTGAACGAAAGATATAAAAAGCCGGACGGGCCGGACGCAGTCAAATTTCGCACAAGAGGTCAAAAAGCCTAACACTGTCCGGCTTTATCGAGACCGATGGCAACGCAGGCCCTGGGGCATCTTACAACTAGTCTCAAATGCGAAAACAGCATTACGGTAAACCCATTTGAGATGTTGATTTTCGTCATTGACTTCAGCCGTGCATAACGCTGCCCTTATGGGAAAGCGAATATTAGAGTTCGGGTTCGAGTTACACAGAGGACCTCCTTTCATAATCTAGAGTTGATATTGGTGGTCTAAAGAGCCTACAGTCGATAACTATATGTATCGAGTAACAAGATGTGACCAATTCGTAGTTGTATAGAAAAAAAACTAAATCAAAATAAACAGGGTTAGCTGAGCGCAACGTGGAGCATTTTGTACAGTCAGCAAAAACATTAAAATTTTTCTGACAAAAATCACGTCAATAAGCTCATGCTCCAGGTTACGTCTGCCAACACTGTTTATTTTGAAGTAGTTTTTTTTTGCACGCTACTCTTTCGGTAAATCGGTTCAAAGTAATTCCACTATTACAAAACTTGTATAATTATAGATTTTACCTATCATTTTAATCGTGTACATATTGCTACATAAACTAAATAAATCTTTAATTTAGTTTATAAACATTTATTATTTTACTACATATATTTTATAAGATTAAATTTGACTCGTAAAAAATGTATTTGAATTTGAAATGAAGTCGAAAACATAATATTTTCGGCCCATCACCCACCACGTAGCTGGTAGATTGTTGGGCAAGATGGGTGAGGTGAAGTAAGTCACAGTGTCAAATCGATGACATTTAGTGACGCAGAGGGAGAAAAAAATCACTGCCCCTTCCCCACACATCTCCTAACGTTAGGATCTTTCTTCCTAGACGGATTGTGTAATAATGTATCCAGTGGTTTAGGTATTTCTTCATAGGTAAAACCAAGCTCAAGGATTTCTAAGAGCGGGTTCTCGTGCAATAATTCACATAAGCAATCATCGTAAGTAGCATTGAGCAGCGATTTCAAATGTTTGTAATTGAGAACAAACCAAGCAAGTAACACTGAACTCATTATTTTATTATCAAACTTGTCCCTGACCCGGATTGTCAGAGATACAATGTACCACCTCGTGATGCTCGTCGATCAATTGAGTCTTTGTGACGATCGGAATTATAGCAGCTGTAAATGGTTGCAAGAGTTAGCGTACTTCCAAGCGTACTCTACAACACATTCGTCTAAAATCTCTAGTTCTGCACGGACAACTTCAGATCCATCGTAGATTCATTGGTTCGTACACGCTGGAGACTTGTGACATTCTTACGAATCCTTACAAACTCATGATTGTGCCTTTACTATTTCATGTTTAATATTAAGTTACATAATAACTTCTTCTTGAAAATGTTTTGTTCTTGTAAGTTAAGGTGACATATCGTCCGTGCAAAGGTCCCCGTTACTCCAAGCGGAAAGACACGCAGTGCTAGAGGGACGGAATTAGGGAAAACTGACAAAAAGTCGGTTTTAAATTAATACAAAATTAACTAAAATAGCTATGGAAATTTCCATAACCAGTAATTTAGGTATCGTTAAAACCCATCTAAATAAATATTTTTGAAGTCTGTAGGCTATCTAGATTTGTCAGAATATCAAAAAAAGGGTAAATTTAGACCTCATTTCATTAATTATTTCTATGGAGTGAAATTCCTCCAATCGCGTTTTTGATAGTCCAGAATCTAGAAAAAGGTCTCAAAATTGTTATAATAATTTATTCAACTTAGAACTTCCTTTGAACAGCAGGTAAATAACTTCAAAAAGTGTCGACTTTGACGATATACCCTCTTAATAATAATAAGCTTTAACTGTTAACGTTTCGGTATTTTTATAAAAATATACTGTGTGATAATTTTGGAAAAACTATCTGTCTATAATAAGTCTACTTATCCTTTCACTGTTTGTTTTTTCTTGTAAGACTGTTTGTTTTTCAAAATAAAATAAAGAATAAAACATCAGATGTCTCCACACCACCATACGAAATAAATGCGAAAAGAATGACTAGATAGACGCATCATGTGGCGTCAAGATTAATTTTACCCGAATTTATTGATGCCGAAAAAGAGCGAATCCCATACAATCTCCCCTTATTCAGAGACTAGAACAAAAGACTGCTCGTCTGGTATAAGGCGATAATGGCATACGAGTCCCGTCTATTTGGGCAATTATCGTCCCGAAGTCCAGTAATGGCATGGGGGCCAGCTCGCTAGACCCATAAGCAGTTATCACACGGGTAATAAATACATATCCAACTGCATAATGACTTTTATACAAAGATTATTCATACATAGCAGCGCAACGCCCAAAAGCGAGGGTCTATTATGTTGTTCAGACGCAGGCCTCAAATTAAAGTTTAAAGCTTTGACGTGAAAGCTCTGAATGACATGAGGGAAATGCTGTATGAGCGTCGGTGAAGTAATTTTTTTAAAGTCTATAAATTATTCAGATTTGTACCAAAATCGTGTTTCTATTTAAGGCGCTACGGAAAAAAATCGACACTTTAAGAACTTGCATATCTTCACTTCAGTAAATAATGTATTATTTTGATTAAAAAGTATATTATTTTTGGATTCTTTTTCTAGGGATCTGTTAAAACAGAAACGTGATAGGAGAAATTCGGCTCGATAGAAATATTTATTGTAATGAGGTCTTTTTCGACACCAATTCTCCTGGTTTGACAATTTAGAATGACATATGGACTGCAATTACATTTTATTAGATTTTTTAACGGTATCTAGGACCTGGTTAAACGAAATTTTGATAGCAACTTTATTACATTTTATATTAATAAAAAACCGACTTTTTGCTACTTTTCCATGAATCCGTCCCTCTCGCACTGAGGGTTTTTTCGCATATGGAGAAACAGGGACGGTAAAACTTTTACATGTCGCCTTAAATCGGTTTTGTAAAGCTCATTAAGCAAGCATACGATTACAAGGCAGCCACGTGTAAAGCTTTAAGCTGAGTAAAATTTTGTCTAAGAGTATAAGCCGCGCGTGCCAACTTCCTAGCGAGATACATAATCATTACTGTAACTTCCCAATTCGTCCCACGCTGCACGCCACGCCTCATATGTTCCATACACATATACACAACAGATTCAGTTTTACAGTACAATTTCTGGAATATAAAATTATCCGTTGCTGCGTCTGTTTCTTTGTCTGTATTTCAGGATCGACTGCGCAGTTTTTAACAATGTGTCATTTCGCGAAATCGGCCATGAAAGCCAGAGAGCGCAAGTTATTATCCCATTAAGAGGAACAAAGACCTATCCTCTCTCATCACGAAAACGTCAGAAACACGCGCATTGAAAATTTATCAATTCACTTTCGCGTGAAATGTACCTTCCAAAAATACTTTTTCAATGCATGTGCTCGTAAAGGCCCACTTTTTATGCATCAAAACCGAACAAAAAGTCGATTATTTTGCCCTAGGGCTTTATTATTATTATTTTTTTTAATTTATTTATAATGGTTGGCTAACCTGCAGCCTTTCCTGTGTACCATAGATGTTATACTTTTTTTTCCACTGTTTAACGGCTCTGGATACAGTCCTTTTGAGCCAATTATAATTTAAAGTTCACAAGATTATATTTATTTTCATTTCCTCACACTATGCATTGAAAAACGTAGTATGATACACGGGCGTAAAAGCAATAAATTACTCGGTTACGTTTAAAACACTCGCTACGCTCGTGTTTTAAATCGTCCTCGTAATTTATTCCTTTTCGCCCTAGTAGCATAAACTACTATTAGATATAAATTATCTTGTGAAATTTGCAAGTTTCGGAACAAAGCACCTAGGGCGGTCGAGCTCGGAAAATTCCTGGGAATTTCGGGGATTGACACGCGGCGGCGGCGGTGAGACGTCAACGTGTCATAAAGATAATTTGAAGTTCGAATATCAAATTTTGAGGCGTGTGAACTCGACGATGCGACACGCGATGGTTACGTGAATCTCTGATCGTGAACATTTCTGGCAAAATATGAAAGTCACATTTCAAATCGATCGACGAAATTGTGTGATCATTGTTTTAAACTCGTCATTCCGTTCAACAGTCCTTTGTAACAATCATTTCTTTCGTCTATTCTCTCAAGATAATAAACATACTCTCAATAACATGCATGTTTGGTACACCCTTAAGAGCACACACCCAAAGTGCACTACAGTGAAAAATATGCCGCGGATTAGGGCAGTTTCATCACTATCCCTTGATGATAAGTACTTTAAGAGGCTATGCGAATTTTATTTTTTGTCACTGTCACTCCAAGTGAAAAACCGCGCAGTGCGATCCGCCCGGATTCAGGGCAAAAGGGAAAAAAGTTGGTTTTATATTTTTATTAAAAAAACTAAAATAGCTAGCAAAATTTCAAATATCGAATCTCAAGATATTGTTAAAACACACCTAATAAAATATGTTTGAGTTCTGTATATGGTTCCTATTCGTCAAACGAGTAGAAAAAGTGTGTTTGAAGACCTTATTTCAACAATTATTTCTATAGAGGAAAATTTATCCAAACATGTTTTCCAATTTCAAAACCCTAGATTATATAGTCAAAATGCATATACCAGAAACTGATTATAATTTTTCGTGTATTTCATGAAATACACAGAATAGAAACACCCGTATTTTTTTCGCATATCACCTTAACAGGAGACTTCTTTCATGGTGCCCTCTCTAATCAACCTTCGATTGCCTAGTAATAAGCAACATTGTGGTGGGTGCGCTCGACGAGGTGTCTTCACGTGACGAGCACTTCGCCTCTACGTAACAACGTGACATAAACGAGACCTATTGTTGTTAAATCAAAGCTAGACATTACAGCTCTGACAAGGTGGCGTCAGCGAAATATCATACGCTCCTAATGGCATCATATTATAGAGCCATTGACAGCTAAAGCAAATAGAAACGAAAACTAACGGTTATATCAATAGTTTAGTCTTCAGCCCTTTTGCCATGCTCTTGCTTTAAGAAGATGGCATACCCTAGCAACTTTTTTTTTACCCGTCCAGCACAATAAGTCTAATGGCAAAGACCTTATTTGCTTTAACATAGAGGCGATTATATGTTGGCTCTTTGGCCTCTTGTTCTTGGACTCGTAATACTAGTGATCACGCAGCGAAACAACAAATTAGTGTGTTTTTAGCTAATACTGAAATATTTTGTAGGGAAAAAAATATTCGATTTAGGTAACAACCCTTGATTGATATTTGATATGTGATATTTTATAAAAAAAAAACAAGTTGATCTCTTAACCGCGTCTTTGAAACGAACGTTTGAAAACCAAAAAAAAGAGGGTGCAAAACATTTTTTTTTTTGACAAAAGTCAAATCTTAAAACATTGTTTATAGGTGGAATCCCTAGATAAAAGATCGATAAATCAAATATATTTTCTTCAATATGAGGAGAGACCTAGTTTCTTCCAATGAACCCTTGAAAACCTGGTGTTGTTGATGTTCTAGCGTCAGGTGTCCCGTTAAAATAAAATTGTGGAGATAGAAATACTCGACCAATTACCAAAATCAGAAAATACCTATATACATTTGGGATCCGTCCGGCACGTATTTCAATAGAATGCTCATCATCCATCATCGTGATAAAAGAGCGCCAGAATAGGACAAAAACGAAGGAAATGTCCCCTGGGAATCCTGAGATATAGCGACGTAAGTTTTCCAGATACATTTTTTATTTTTTTTTAAATGAAAATACTTTAAATTAACTTACACGAATTTTTACAATACATGCGTATAAAACAGTGGTCCCCACGCTAAGCCTAACTTGTCCTGCGGGGACCGTGACAATATAGTTTACTAAAAGATAATTTCGTTTACTAACATGCATTTAACAAATAATGAAAACTTTGTTAAATGCATGTTAGTTATATTCCAGAATATGCATGTATATTCCAGATACATGGCTACTAAGGACTACATATTTCTCACGAATATAGGTCTAAAGAAATCTGAACCGTGCAGCTTTTTTGCAGTTTTATACCGATTTCTAAGACAAATAAAGGAACCTAGTGCGCTTTCACTTACGATGTTTGCAGTTCCTGGTCCCTGTTAATGTCATTACGCTCGGACCCAAAGGTCAAAAGTCACAGCGTCCAATTGTCTCCAATTGCTACCGTTCCTTTTGTAAGATAAATTAATTTAGGAGGATCCGTAAGATCGTAGGACAAGGTAAATAGAGATGGCTCCAGTAACAGATAGGCTTATTCCTGGGATTCGGTTGGTATTATCAAGATTCCAGTCTTGGGGATGAGCAGTTTATCGTAGACCCGCATAATATTCACTGTCTTTTCATCACCATCAAATCGGATTATGATATTTATGTACATACAAAGAATAATTATTGTGGTATTATTTTTTATACAACGTGTAACAGAAAGGTGTAACCATATTAAATTTGAAGAGCGTATTCAGTCATTGGTATAGAACAACTTTTAATATGGAACAAACACTGTATCTCGAAAAAAAATATTAACATCATAAAAAAATGCAATGCCGTTTGGCCGAAATTTATGGAAGGGCAGATTTTTTTTTGAGATTTCAGGCTTGGCTCCATAGTAAAAGTTGTTGTATACCATTGACTGAATAAGCTCTTCAAATATGGTTACACCTTTCTGTTACACGTTGTATAATACAACGGGTGTGCAAAAATATGCAGGTATCTTTAAATGCAACCACATAATCTACTGATCATACTGAACTATTTTAATTTAAACTATTTATATTTAATATATTTACTTTAATTTATACTAATGTTATACTAAACTACTTTCCCACAGAACAGCAACCAAGCAAATGCAAAAAAAAGTTGGACCTGCCCCTACAAAATTCATAGTATATATATATAGGTAGGTTTTCAGAATTAGTAAGGATTTTTATTTTTAGTACACATATATATATATTTCGTTGGAAAGTTTGTTCAGTATAATCAGCAGATTATGAAATAAAATTAAATATGAATGAAATGAAATATATTTATTTATGTAATGTAGGTATAACATACACTTATTACAGGTCGGTTTTAATGTAATATAAGTAATTAAATAGTCTATGTAAATAGGTAATAGTTTTATGTAATGAATAATAATATGGGGAAATACACAGGGAAATAATAAAGGTTGGGTTTACTTAAATTTGATAAAAAAAAAACACTTGAATAAAATTAAAATATAGGGATAAGGAATAAGTAACTCCGCCCATTCGATTAGTCTTGCTAAGAAGAAGGGCAAGAAACTTAGGAAGATCATATTTTTTTTTTATAATATTAGATACTACTAAATTTAAAAAGTAAGCCTATACTATAATTGAATAAAGAGATAAAAAAGACAGGAGAAAATTTCATTATGTCATGAACATGTATGTTATGTCGTTTCACATAAAGATACCTGTCCATGGCGACTATTTATACCCGGTATATTTGCATATTAAGAATTTTCCAACAAAGAATACTAAGAAAATAAAGGCTGAACAAGTGTAGTGACCCTACTAAAACATTCTAAAGTCAGTCGTACAATGGACAGTTAGCAGCATTTCGTGCACTAAGGTTAAATCGGGCCGCGCTGCCCACGTCCATCGCTAATTAGGAAGCGCACGCGCAGAGGCGCTCCACCGCACACGAAGGTTCATTCCCGTTGCCCGCACAAATAATGGTCATCAGCGTTGAATTTCAAAAGGCACTGCTTTACTTTGGTTTATTAAGAATCCAATTCAGAGAAGCTCATTTTAAGCAGGAAGGGATATGATCGAATAACACCATTATATGCTCTTGCGCACCACGAGCAAACACAAAGACACCGAAACAAAAGAAATATCTCAAGACAAAAGGTGCAGGCAATAGAAGTGCACTGCCGCAAACAAAGGGATGTTGAATGTATGTACTCTTTGTGAACTCAATAGCCTGACAATAGACACTGCATCATTCCACAATAAATGTATTTCGCTGAAGTGGAAGGTGAAATGAAGGTTATGGAAACGTTTCCCGGGCAAAAGTCGACGACAGTTGGGTCTGATGAACGTCATATCGTCGGCCAGCTCTGTTTGAAACTGCCAATCTTCCTTCCTTTGTTCTTTGGGCCCTATTAATGGTATCGGAAAGTCATTTGAAACGACTTCATTAAAACGTAGCTTCTCTTTGTCGTTTTCATTTGCGTTTATTACGTTCGTTCAACTCTCCAGTGGCTTGCGTACGTGGAAGGAACTTCTTTGTGCCCGAATTCCGTTTTTAAGGGGCTTCAGTAAGCTAGATTAGCAGCTCGAAATGTGTCGGTACAAATATCAACAGAAACAAAATAGAAATAACGTTCATATCAGAGTGCATCGCAAAGTGGCTGTTACGACGATCACTGCGTCACCGGATAGCGCAAAATAGAGAAAATAATACTTTTTACACATGTTACATTTGATATTTAAAAGTTTTAAACGTCATTATGTTAGATTTTTGTATTGCTCGTGTCTGTGTTCAAGTTGTAACCTTGACTATTTTTAATTTTAAAAGTTTAAACATTTTATCAGTTTTTTATACAATTTTAAAGCATTTGAAAGGTATTCATTTACTCGTTGTAGGTTAGAGCTTTAAAGGTTTTAAAATATCACAATTATGGCACATAGGTACATAAATCTCATGTATTTTTTTCGAAGGTTTGTAAAGTTTAAAGCAATTCAAAAACGTCTCTAAAGGCAGTTTTGCTTCTGAAGCCTCTTAAGGCGAATGCATACTCTAACTGCTATTTGGACCTGTTTTTGAATGCCAACCCCTCCTACATGGTGGTCCAAAAACTTTACGAAAAATATTATATTATGATAGGCATAACATACACAAAAACAAATTTTAAGTTTAATTATATTTTTTTCTGTTATTATAATTGACAAATAAAATCGAAAGTTTCACATGATTTACGCAAGAATTCTCTTACTCCTTCCGAACGCGAACGCCTGAAGCGATTTTAATTTTTGTTTCACACAATTATAGACAATTTTAAAATCTAAAAAATTATTGTTCAATATGTTTTCTCCAACTTTCACGTCTATGTGAAAAGTATTATTTTCTCTTATTTTGCGCTATTCGAAGGCGCAGCAGCGTTCGTCGTAAAAGCCACTTTGCAATGCGCGCTGATATTTATTATTTCAATGTCGTTTTTGTCGATATTTGTACTGACACACGTCGAGTTGCTAATTTAGAGTGGGTATGCACCTTAAGGCGACTAGCACTATCAAATTGGCGGGAAAATCGTGAAATGCACTAAACCACTGAAATGTCTGATGTTATTCCAAAATGTTGTATCTACACCTTCAGTGATCGCAATTCGTTAGACTCAAAGCTCCTAAATAATTCCAATATTGCAATTATTTGGAAACTAACTTCAAATAGGAATTGGAATTTTTTCAATATACGAGTACCAATGCAAATTTAAGGAATAAAATTAAGATGGTTGTCTTGATTTTTATAAACCACATCTGCATATGTGATTACTTCTGCATTTTATTCCGTATTTGAAGAGTAATGTATAAAAAATAGTTTTTAATGTATTTTTTTAGCTAGGCGTAAACCTTAAAATGATAAATTTGAAAACACAACTGAGATGGTATCTTAAATTAAGGATCAAGGTATGTTTATGCAGGATTTCAATTTTGCAAGCCGATAGGATGTGATGTCTTCGACATCCTAAAATGTTTAATTTCAGATTTTGACACCGATAGTCGCCTTAAAACTGCGCTTTGTACATTAGGTGCTCGTTTGGATAAATTTCCCGGGATGTTCTATATCGGTTAAGCAGCATGATTTGTATAGGGCTTCTAATACGACTTGTCAAGTGACCGAGGACCGAGTCTGCCCTCATAAAGGGCTTGTGCAATATAACGCATCGAGGAAGCGACCTATTTTCCTCACAATTTAAAACAATTAAAGTGAGTTGTGACATTGTCTACGTCGTATAAAATATCGTAGGGCAATAAAATAACAGTGGAAAGGGCTTTTGTTGAAAACGTTCTGCGAATATTCTCATATAGTGGTGGCTTTTTCGTACAACTTGGGAAATAATAATACATAAAATAAAAGTCAGTTATGTTTGTAGATTTAAGAGGCGGATATCATCGTAATTTTAAAAATATATCTTTCTTATACATAATACTTGCAAGAAAAGAAATTCGAAATATTGTGAAAAATTCGAATACCAACTTTTAAATATATTTGAAACGTAAATTGAGGTTAAAAAGTGTGTTTTCAACGGGTGTTTTAATTTTTTATGCACGTTTTCCCAAATACAAATTCCACCAACTGCGGCGTAATTATATTTTTGGACAAATAAGACAAATTCTTGTAGGTTCTTGACAATAACAAGAATTTTTTATCATTTGGAAGATTATTCACATACAAAACCAAGAAATTATCAGTCGATTCCATCGTACACTTTAGAGTAAATGTATAGTAGATAATCATTTTGAATTAGTATGCAATGAATGTATGAACCATATTATAATTTAAACTCATTTCAAAATAGACCATGTCGCAAAGTAATAAAATTCAAATCACATTGCAGTATGTAAGGTTATATTTGCAGCGCGAGAATAGGGACCAATGTCAGAAAAACACGTTTTAAGGGGAACGAAAATACAAACAGAAATAAAATGTCAGCTTTCGGATGATTTTGTTGCAATAATTAGGTTACGTATAGCCATAAAAAAAATATCTACATGTTTTTGGTTGAACTTTAAGGTATTCATTTTCCACAAACCACGTTAATCGATTCATATTTGTACTGTCAACGAATTTTTTTGTAACCCTCTATTGCACACTTCTTTTCGATTTTGTTTCAGGTATCGCTTTCGCGATTTTGTTGGTTTTTTTTTAATAAAATTAGTGTGAATGATATCTATTCATTTTCCAAATACCACGTTATTCGGGTCAAAAAAAGCACCCCCTTTTTCCAAAAATACGTAAATCCACTGATGCAGTCAGCGGCAGCAAGATATTGTCAGTCTACGCCTAGCGTTGGCGCCCGTAAGACGTGGAACCTGTGCCCTTTTTTGCAAGCTATAAATATCTCCCAAAACTACTTCAAAACACATTCAAATTAATTTTATAAAGTAATATTTCGAGGAGCATCATATTCCTGCCGTTAAAAACTCAACAAAATATGCGTATGAGTGATTTAGCTACATCGTGCCATAGTCATAACAACAAAACTGAATGAATTTGGAATGAATTCATACTTTTATGCGGGAAAATAATATATGTTACTCTAAAAGAATAATTTTGTGATCGTTATTGAAACCCAAATTAATTTACTTATACTTACTGAGATCTGAAAATTAGCCTCTAGTATTGGCTCACCATTTCATTCCAATAAGTGAAGTTTTTTTGCAAATTATATAGGTACACTTACTTGGGATAAATCGCCAAGTATTTAAAATATAGAAATTTATTTTGAAATATTTTAAATACTTGGCAAAATTATTAGATCGTAGATAATCCTGTCGGTACATGTTCAAGTTCTGTTACGCAAAATGAAAATAATGAAACTCTTTTAGGATTAATTTGTTATCCCTATGTTTGTCTGTCTGTCCGTTTGTCTAGACAATTTTTTCTGGGTAAAATTAATAAATACCAATATTAACGGCCCTCTATAGAGCTGTAAAAACATACTTTTGACGTTTTTATTTATATAACGTTTTAGGTTTTTACGTCTTTTTTTTACGTTTTTCATACAAATTTTCTCACTATGAAAATGTAGGGATGAACACTTGAGATAATATTTTGCATTTAAAAGTCAACACAGAAGAGAATTGTTGAACAAATAATGTAAAAAATATAAAAACCATGTTGTTCTATTCTAAAGGGATTAATTATCTACTGTTCAATGTGGCGATAGCTTTGTTTATTTTTTTCCTTGAATTAATTTTTACTAAGATAACTAATAGTTTAATACAAGGTTTTCCTTAAGAGGTCCCTTTAGCCCTGTATTTTTCTTAAAATTCATACAATAGGTATAAACCGAATGTGAAGTCTACAGCTTATTTTCTTCATATCTTTTTTCATGAGTATATTCTAGTGACATCTAACTACGTCTCTATACAGCCCAAAAAGCAAAATTTGATAAAACACCATCATAATAGCTGTCAGGATATCGTCAATATTGCCTCGTTTTTACGCAAAGTTTAACAAGTTTGTATATTTTTATCTATAGTGGAAATAAAAAGGAGAGAAATACAGGCGTCGTTCATGTTAAGATGACTAAGTTTACACACTTTGCTAAGTATAAACAGTTACCGTTTCATGGAAAACTGTTTTTACCTGAAACCATTTCACAAATTCAATTAACTTATTTTGAATATCTTGTCATCTTGCACTTCTTGATGAGAAATACAATTTCAATATGTAAAAATACAACTTTTAGTTAAGAAAACTTATAGTTAAAAGTCCGCTGTATGCATAAACATATTTTTAATTATATTACAATAGTAATAAAATTATTGGCTTATCCGTCGTCGTGATACCAGCCGTAAATTTCTTAAATAATCTGATATCACGCTTATGGAAAACCCAATTATTTTGAAGATACCATAATATCATTAAAATATGTTTATTCATATAGCAAACTTTTAACAATAAATTGTCTTAGCTAAAAGTTGTACTTTACCGTTATAATTATTTCTTAATATTTTGTTACAAATTCGGAGAAATAGCCCTTAAGGAAAACCTTGTATGGAAATATTTGTTATCTTTGTAACAAAGAAAAAAATAATAATAAACAAAGCTATCGCCACATTGAACAAACAGTAAATTATTAATCCCTTTAGAATATAACGATATGGTTTTTATATTTTTTACATTATTTGTTCTACAGTTCCTTTCTGTGCTTTCTTTCAAATGCAAAATATTATGTCAAGTGTTGATCTCTATATTTTCATAAGGAGAAAATTTGTATGAAAAAGTTAAACAAAAGGCCATAAAAACGTTATAATATGTATGTTTTACAGGGCTGTAAATATAAGCATTTATTGATTTTACTCAGAAAAATTGCCTAGACAAACGGACAAACAGACAAACATAGGGACAACAAATTAATCCTAAAAGAGTTTTTTTTTTTTTCATTTTGCGTAAAGGGACCTGAACATTTCAAACTATGATACAAATAAATTTCTATATTTTAAACACTTGGCGATTTATCCCAAGGGTAAACAGGTGTCCCAAAAGTCAACGCTTTCCCTTGGAAGGCTGGTAGGCCAGCTCATGACTGACCAGAATATCAAATTATGACCTCAGCAAAAAGTAGATAGTCTTCGAGTTGATGGTACTTTTATAAATTCGAATAGATTTTTGAGAGTCAAAGCTAACCAGTTCTAAATTCTAAAAATAAAATTTTTGTTGCGCAACTCTGAATAGTCCTGCTACTGATAAAGTCAAAAATAAACCTTGAAATGCTGTAACATCAGGAAGAAAAAATAAAAACCCAATTTATGAGCAATTTTTTATAATTAGGTTAGTTCGACACCACACCCTGAAAAAAAATGTTCTATGTTAGTTTTGCAAATTGTCTTAAATAACGGCTCATCAAATATTGTTTTTCAAATGATCTGGCAATTTCTGTGTATTACTTTTGAAAAAAAAGTTATTGCTATTTTACTACCAAAGGAGCTGTGTATTTTTTTAAATAATTAGAATTTAGAATGAAACAGTGGTGGGCAGTAAAAATATTTGACGTTCATTAGAAATGCCATTTAACACGCGTTAGAGTGAGATAAATAGTGACGCTATTTAAAATGAGTTGGAATGAGATAGTAACGCAGTTAAACGTAGTTGAATGAAAGAGGCATAATTGATATAGGCTACAGTGAGATAGATAGTGACGTGGTGAATTCCTTCTGAGAATATTTGTTAGTTTCCACTTTTTGTAAAAACAACTTTAGTAAAAAATTTTTGTAAAGAAATTTTTGGTCCAATTTATTTTCCCGCAAGTGTAAAACCAGCTCAACGGGCGAAAAATATTTAAAGAATGGGTAATGGTGACAATTAACCGTCACGATATTATTATGTATCTCTAAAGGAGTGTCTGAAATGTTCCGAGGGTCAACTGATAAATCAAACACTCAAAAAACCACTTTTAGCCGACCATAATAAATTTACGTCCCGACATGATAGCAAGTAGGATCAATGCCGTGTGACGATGATCGAAATACACTAATAAATTAGATAAAATAAAATACGTATTACTTTTGACCCTGCCTCGTCCACTCTATTCGTATTTTTGCTATGGTGACGCGAGCTTAGAGACCGGGACGAATTTCCCCCCGCGAGCAAATGTAACATAAATAAGCCACGCCCGGAACTGGTTTTTGTTTTGGCTATGTCATACTCTTAAAATCACGTCACAATGCACCTGCTGAAATCTCACATGTGCATTTGAGGAAAATTTCAGAATAGGTTTCTACAAAACAACTTATATATCTTCAAGACATGTGTTTCCGAGGTTTTCGAAGTGATTTACCGACATCACTTAAGGCTGGAACAATTGCCAATGCCCTTGACCATTTGACCTCTAAACGACAACACTAAAACAGAGGATAAAGAGCGAGAATACAGTATAACATACAATCCTTAACGAAGATATGATTAATTATAATTACATAATATATTTGTCCCAAAATGTTCAGGTGGCTAGTTTGGGCAACAATCCACGATAACTAACTAACTAACCTAAGCCATTACAGACTAAGTATTACTACGTATAGACTAGCAGTTCCCATCCCATACATCAGTTTGTAGCCACAAAAAAGGTGTAAAATATTAACGAAATCTAGATGGCGTTGCTAAATCCTCTAACGAACACGATGCTAAAAATGACCGATTAGTGACGCTAGTGGCACAGCGATGTCACATAACATAAAGATAATTCCCACTTTTATCGATAATAGGGCGCTAAAATATTCACTGTTAGTGTTGCCAACTTAGCGCCATCTTGTTTTTCTAAACAAAGCTATTACAGCCACATATTTACTTGGTAACCATGACAGTTTACTTGCAACCAATTAAATAAATTGTGCTTATTTGCAACACTTGGCGACACCTAGTGTCGTAAGGGCGCGTAAAAAATTTGCTACGCCTTTATGTATGGGAGTTATCGGTCTATACGTAGAAATACTTAGTCTATGCCTAAGCTAACTATCCTTGCCTAACCCAGTGAATTTATAAGTTCGCGGCTTTGACAATTTACTTGCGACATAGACAAATACTACGCAAATAAATTCCGGAAAACCCATTAGTGCATACTCGAAATGCAGGATTCGAACCCGCATCTGAAGGTTGAGTGCCCGGCGATTGACATATCTACTTTATCAGAACATCACTGCTTATCCAAGTGGCCATTTTAGAATTCCAACTCACTATACTCAGCTATTACAGCTTTTAGAGGACCGTTCGGAAATCGTTCCGAAGACAAAGAATAAAAACACCGGCCAAGTGTGAATTCTAGTCATGCAACGAGGAGGGTTCGGTACCTTTTCAAATCTTGGCTACGGATTTTTCATTTCAATATGTGTAAATAGCCTGGAAATTATTTATAATTTCACGGTAGTGTTTTGTTAGCATTTTTGTAATCTAACCAAACAAACATAATCCAGTGAAATTATAATTTCACGGCTCCAACAATCCACCTGCGGCAATTATAAAACAAAATATGTAATGATTTTAAAATGGTTTTAAATTACCAACCCTGGGGTTAAGAATTTTATATTATTTTTTAAACAATTTCCAGATTTTACATTTAAGCATTTTTAATTGAAACGCAGCGCTGTGATTAGCGGCTTAATTATCGCTCAACAAGAGTTTCTCAAATCAGGAACACCGGGGGAAAGACCCCTGAACTAGTATGTCTCTAAGAAGATGGCAGACGGACACACTGTCATATCGGGGCTCATTTTAGACTACGGAACCCTAATAAGGAGAGTGTACTGTCGCATTATCGGAAGCACTCGAAAGCAAAGTAGATACTATTTCTGAACGAGCGACGCGACGCGACGAGAGGTTCGCTTAACGACCCAGTGTGAATTTCAACAAGCTATTGTGTCTATACAGTTTTAGATTTGTTATTAGATATCTTATAAATGACCGCCTCATCGTACTAATCCGGAGGTCGCGAGTACAAATCCCGTATGAGCAAATTTGTGCACGGTCTGCGTGGGAGGCACGTTAAGGCCTGGTCGATGGTACACTACAATCCTTGAGTGATTTTGAACTTAAGGCGATTACCGTCGCCAAATTAGCAGCTCAATGTTTGTCTGTATGAATATCGACGGAAACGACATTGAAATAACGTTCAAATCAGTGCACAATGCGTGGTGGCTGTTACGACGCTCGCTGCGTCCTTGAAAGGGCAAAATAGGAGAAAATAATACTTTTCACATGGGCGTCATTGTTCGATTGAATAATTCTATGTTATATTTATAGCTATCAAGTTTATCTATTTATCAAAGCATAAATGAATTAAATCACCTAAGCCGCTTAGGAGCAGTAGGAAATTCAAGCCAAAAAAACACCATTCAGTTGAAACAATTTTTCATATAGAAGTTTTGGTGGTACGAAAAAGAAAAATGTTGCATATGTTGTCCAAGAGTTGATAATCCATAATACATTTTTTCAATATTTTTGGTTTGGCCATAAAAGAGGAGTAGGCTTTAGAAAGTACCCATTTGGCGATATTAAGGGCCTTAATTATATTGCTGTTGGCACGCATAACTAGTGAGAATGTTCAAGGTTTTTCTGGATATTCTAAAAAAAGAAATTTTTGTCTTCAAAACGGAAAATAAATCATGTTTTCGTGTTATAGCAGAAAATTCAGACATAAAACTTAAGCTGCTTAGACAAAAACGTATTTATAACTGAAAAAAATTAAGTTTTTACATGGAAGTTAAGCCAGTAAAGAGAAGAGCAATTTTAAAGAAATATTTTTAAGTTATAATAATAAGTTATTATAATTGTAAGATAAGAGTGATCTCATGGATCATTGATAAACCCTGGGGGTTTTGTGATCCATTTACTAAATTAATGTGTACTATTTTGTTGTGGAATAAATGAACTAAAAAAAAAGTTGTTCTCGGTCGTCATAAAAAATTACCACATATTATCCTACACAACAACTAGAAACACGCTTTATCATTTAAAAAGGAATGCACTGGTAATCATACACAACTTTGCTAGAACTGGCTAATTGACATTTAACTATAGTCGCCAAATGCCATAAATCGAATTTATGTAGTACGTTTTTTTTTTTCAAAAATAAAAAAGCAAACAATCTTACGTTTTGCGTTTCGGAACGCGTTCTGTCGCATTCACCAAATTTTTTTTGTGTATTGGCGACGTCTTCTATTTTAAGCGCCACTTTGTGCCAGTGTCAAGTTAGATTCTGACATGTTAGTTATTCAGACTTTCAGACGCCGTTTGTTCATCACGCACGGTACGATTAAGGCGAATGATTACGCCAACTGCAATCTGGATCTGTCTTTGAAGGCCTACTCCTCCCACACGGGTGGTCCAAAAACTTTCATAAAAATATATGATAGGCATTATAGAGCCTATATTTCTATTTCTCTATATTTCTATAATTAATGTATCTATATTTCTATTGTTAGTTTTGACAATCGAAGTCATCGAAAATTTCACATGATTAACACAAGAATTCTCTTACTCCTTCCAAACGCCTAAAGTGATTTTAATTATTATTTCACCAAATTATAGGAAATTTTTAGATCTAATTTATTAATAAAAAAAATTTCCGTTCATGGCGCCCATGTGAAAAGTAATATTTTCTCTTATTTTGCGCTAGCCGGAGATTCAGTGGTTGTCCTAACCGCCACTTTTCAAGGCACGCTGAAATGAACATTATTTCAATGTCGTTTCCGTTGATATTTGTACCGACACACATCGAGTTGCTTATTTAGCGTGGTCATATACGCCTTAAAAATAATTTAGCTAGGATAAATTTTGATAGGATACAGATAATTGTTTTTTAGTAAGATTAGATAATAAATATGACATATTAACGGGAAGGAATGCATTAGATTTAACTAGGCTGGGATAGATAGGAGGACATTTAACATTTAGGGGATAATTGCAATATATATGGTTCAAAGAGCCGTCTTCAAAACTGCAGTCACAGAGAGGAGAATCTCTTAGTTTGAATTGATACACCCGAATAGGAGTACATGTGTGACCAGGGGACCTAAAAAGGCCAACTTGGGTGAATCATAAAATGATTTGAAAGTAGGATAGAGACAGAGTTTCTTCGTTCGTGCAAAAGAGACAGCATTACAACAGAATAATACTATGATTAATCCAAAGCGGCCTTTTTAGAGGACTAGGTCCTCTAAAAACGCCGTTTTAGATGAATCATATTATGATTCCGTTCTAATGCCGTCTCTTGTGCACGCGTGAAAAAACTCTGACTCTATCCTACTTTCAAATCATTTTATGATTCACTCGAGTCGGCCTTTTTAGATCCCGAGTCCCATTCTAATCATTTCGTGTACTTCATCGTTCTAGACTACGGGCGACCCTATGCATCGGGTAATAAGATGTGACCAATTCGGAGATGAGTAGAAAAAAAAACTACATCAAAATATGATTAATACTTGCGATCGTCGGCACTTCGTGAAACATCATCATAATCTTGAAAAAAACACTTGTACTGTTTCACAATATCACTTTAAATTACTCCAACCGGTTTCGCCTTACGGCATTATCAAGGTACCCTGTTAAATATAATAAATATAAATATAACATAAACATAAACATAAACCACTACACATTTGTTTATTGTTTATTATATTTAACAGTGTTCCTTGATAATGCCGTAAGGCGAAACCGGTTGGAATAACATAAAGTGATATTGTGAAACAGTACAAGTGTTTTTATCAAGATTACACCAAAATAGGTTGGCGCAACCTGGAGCATTAAGTAAAAAAAATTATTTATGTAGTTTTTTCTTTCTACAATACTTAAAATTGGTCCCATCTTGTTACTCGGTACATAGGGTTACCGACTGTACGCTTCTAGTCTATTCGGTTTTCTGCTCGGCAATGCCTTGGTAAAGTTAAAGTCCCGCGAACTTCTTCCTTGGATCGTTCACTTCGTACTTGCGCTGTTTTTGTTACGTCCCAAAAGGCACTATAGAATTTTAAAATGTTCCTTTGTAAAAGTCGAGTTCTTGGTATTTATTTTTATTTCTGCAACAAAAACGGTCTAGGGAAATCTACGAACATTCACTGAGGTTGAGGAACTTGAATACTTTGTTTTTACTTCGCGTTTTCATTAATTTCGTACCCTGAATTCTTACCCCTTAAGGCACAAAGGCGCGATCTAGCAAAGTCGGAGAAAAAAGACCGATCCAATGGCAATGCGCGCGGTTTTCTCGGAAGGATAACGGAATGTTTTTCTTTGAGAGCGCTCTCTTACGTCCCAAGAAAGAGGAATGGAAAGGCACTCGGCTGGAGAACCATTCGAATTTCAATAAAAGTTGAGGGGAAATAAATTGTCTGTGGAGTTCGGTGGGGAACGAAGGCGAGTATTCCTGAAGCGCAGCTGTCGCCAGCCGCTCTCCGTGACGTCATGGATAGTTTGCGGAAGATGATAAATTCACTCGATTAAGTGAGGCTTCAACGCTCTTCCCGCACTAGGACATAGAGGTAGCTTTAAGCACCTTGAAGAATAGAGGCAACCCTTTCGAAATGTCGGTTCAAAATTTTAATTCGTAATGACGAAAACACGGTAATTTATTCTTTATTCTTTATTGCACATGAAACATTAATAAACATATAATATAAAAAAAATACAAAAAAAAAACTGTACAAAGGCGAGCTTATTTCTACTGAAATCCCTTCCAGCCAACCTGTAGGTGTGATGAAACACAAAAATATGAAAAGGTAGGCAAAGTATACAACAAAATAACATGAAATTTTTTAAGGAATAATTAAATAGATAAATTTTACAACAAGATAAATTAAACTGTCTACTAAATTTCTAAATCAATATTATAATATATAATTATATAAAAATACATATGACTATAAAGAGAAAAACTATATTTAATTATATTTAATATTTAATTATTGTTGAGATTCTAATTAAGATCATTTTATTATAATATAGTTTATCCTTATAAGCCAGCACAGTCTTGAGGTTTGTTTGGTATCTCCATATTTGTATGCGATATGGAGCTCTAGTGCTTTGTCTCTCTAGCTAATGTGGAATTTCGTGGAACATGATAGGATTTCGTGTTGCATTAGTAAAGAGCGCACGTGTAAAAAGCACAAGGTTTAAACACAGTATTTGCATTGAACAAACAGTACAACTGAAACGAATGGCTGAAAAATAAATACGCTCATCAAAACCGATGGCCATACTGCCCTTAACAACAGTAATTATTTACATTACAAAGGACAAAGTAGAATATATCGAAACACTTGTACAAAACCTGTCCAGTGAAGCCAGCACAGTCTTGAGGTTTGTTTGGTATCTCCATATTTGTATGGGATATGGAGCTCTAGTGCTTTGTCTCTCTAGCTAATGTGGAATTTCGTGGAACATGATGGGATTTCGTGTTGCATTAGTAAAGAGCGCACGTGTAAAAAGCACACAATTTAAACACAGTATTTGCATTAAACAAACAGTACAACTGAAACGAATAGCTGAAAAATTAATTATTTACATTACAAAGGACAAAGTAGAATATATCGAAACACTTGTACAAAACCTGTCCATCAAATGAATCGATTCAATTATTAATTTGTGAATTGTGAAATATTAATATTTCCTGCACAAAACCAATGACGAATAGCATCAATAAAGTCATTGCAAACTACAAAAACTTGATATTTTAAGCTCGTTGTAAAGCATTTTCTCCGAAAGTGGAGCCGACAATCGTCCGGGTAAGATTTATATTGTCGTTGGATTGATGAATAGTGGCAATATACGAGTATGACAAACGTGGGCCGTGAATTTTTATGAGAGAGGAGAAAAAATAAAATGAGCATAAATCGTTGTATCATACGTAACGTAATCGAAAACGTGCTTGTTATAAAGTTCACATATTAAACTCTTTTCGTGTAAGCAACTTTGTCTACAGCATCAATCGTTTTTGCTGTCAAATTAGTATTCAAAACAGACCACGTGGCGTGATTATTTAGTAACCCTTCACTGGGTGTTTGGACAAGAGGCGCGTGACCGAGCCAATTGTTGTTTTATTAAACCCTCAATGTATGGTCCTGACGGGTGGAAGCAAGCAACCGAAAGCTTCTAGTCTAAGCTATTATTATCGACGGAAATCCATTTGGACCACTGTATTTGTATATTTTGTCTACTTTAATGCGTCAACAACTTCACAGAATTCACGAATACACCAACGAGTTATATGCCGTGAATTATTATTAAGCCGGTTGCCGAAGGGCGGGCGGTCACCGGACAGCCCGCCCAAGAGCGACCGCTCGTTTGTCAGGCGGTTTCTCGCCTGCAGCCCAGTATAAAACGGAAGATTATACAGTGAATTGTACGAAATTATACACATTTTACGAAACAGTCTCTATAAATGTCAGTGAACCACAATTTGACGGATGTTTTAGGTTATCTTGTTGGTCAATTACTGTTTCCACAATTTTCATTAGTCAGCGGCATTAGTTAGCTTGACGCTGACGAAATTCTTGTAAAAAAAGCGAAAACTGTAAGTGACACAATCTTATCTCCGTTGCAAAGCCTAACGACCGACGGATCGTTTAGTAGGGGTCCTTCCAGATATTGTGCGACATTATTTTCACCCAGTTTTCCGCTGTGATAGCTAACGGAGGTACCTTAAGGGGCAGGTAGCCGACCTTGAGTCGCCCTGTGTCGGTACAAATATCGACAGATATATTGAAATAACTTTCACATCAGCGCACACTGCATTACGACGTCGCTGGGTCTCCAGATAGCGCAAAATAGGAGAAAATAATACTTTTCCCATGGACGCGACAGACGGAAATGAAATTCCATAAATGATTTTTCTAAGCAATATTTTCCTTGTATTTTAGTGCAAGAACAATACAAATACCATTAGTGGTTTAAAAGAAATTCATTTTAGTCTAAAACAGCTTGAATTTGAACAATATTTTCATACTGTTCTTTTAACGCAAGAATAATTTTCAGAAATCATTTTTTTTCTTTATACTTTAAATAACACTATAATTTTTTTTCATAACGTTTAAACATCTCGTTTGAGAGAAATATCGTTATCAGTAAGAGTAATTTTCGGATGATGCTGGAAGAAGCGCCTTAAGGCGAGGTATTCAAAGAAATCTGTCCTGCTCAAACGCTTTCATTTTGCACTTGTCTACCCTGCTCAGTGGAAACGCCTAGAAAACTCACGACTTCAAGGTGTTTTTATTGATTATTTTAGAATTAGAGGGATGGGTTTTTTATATGACGATCGTTTTATATTACACTTTGTTTGACATTTATTTAGGTACAAGTTTTATTGTTTAAAACCTATTATAACTCAAACAAAATGATATTTAGTTCACAATTTAGGAATATTATTGCGATTTTATTGAATGCATAAAAATGCAAGTGATCGTGTATGAAACAAACGAACGAAATTAATTTGAAAAGAGACAAAATCGGGAGAACCCCCCTTAGCCTGAATCATGAGGAAGCATACACAAAGACTTATAGAATACAATGCTTAGTCATTAAACTCACGTGCAGATGATGACGAAGACACGTTGTTTTGTTGTAGCCTCCTGCCTGGTTACATAAAGGGCTTTGCGTTTGACAGGGAGGTGCGTCAGCAACCAACCTCTTTTATTATTTTCTCTCCTAAATAAACCACCCTATACTTGAACTATTCGGATAAGTAGACCAACTACTTATCCGAATAGTAAAATGAAAAGTTGGCGCTGAACAAATTGAATGGCTCCGGAATCAGTTAATTTAAGAGAAGTACTTATTGCGGAAAGGATACATTTCTTGGAAGAAGTCGAGGCTCGGTGGCTGAAGGATGTCTAACGCGGATAGTACCTGTAAAGATAATACGTCTTTATATGTGACAGGTCAAATCTTATACTAGACAAAGACAAAACACACACAGTCTTAACTTAGCAAGTTGATCAAGAAACTTTGTTAAGGCGCTCTTATCCCAAAATCAGTAATTTCAAAGTCAAAAAGAACTTTCAAATATCGTCTAAAACTTCAAAAAAAAATACGCAATATAGTTCGAACCTTTATCTAGGTCTTCCACGCATGTGTTACACGATCAGATAAACTTTGCTCGATAGAAATAATTCACGAACACAGCATGTAATAAGACCTTTCAAATCATGCCATCTCCATAATTCTACTCTTTTATTAACGAAACATATCTGGTAATATTGCTCTTTAAATTTTCTAGGTCGACCACGTAAGTGGGTTTTAATAAACATATCCCTTATTTTTAAACAATTTAAAAACCGATAAAAACGACGAAAAAGTACAAAAATGTGGTTAATTTCTTTACTCTTTACACGTAAAGAAAAAGACAGAGAGTCACTCTTCTGGGATAAGAGCGCCTTAAATGTGGCGAAAGTGACAAATGCGGTCTACCTACGCCGTTTCCTCTTCGACGTTAGTTCGTCTCTCAATACTGAGGATCGTACTCCCCCTCAAACTGTCACAGCTGATTGTCTACCGCCACCAGGTTTCGCGGCACAGACCACCTCGCGGTCTGCATGCTTCGCGCATCGGCATCTACGCCGTTTATATCTGCCAATCTTTGTTTAACCTCTCGTAAATACTATTTGTGTTTATATATTTATATGTATGTATGTATTAGAGTATGTATCATTAGGATATAGATGTTGTATATGTATTTGATTATAATTAAGTAAATTAATATTAAGGAAAACTTATTTGTTTTTTGTTCAGTTTACATTATACAACGTGTAACGGAAAGGTGTAACCATATTTGAAAAGCTTATTCAGTCAATGGTATAGAACAACTTTTACTATGGAGTCAACCTTGAAATCTAGAAAAAAAAAATCTGCCCTGCCATACATTTCGGCCGAGCAGCATTGCATTTTCCTATGAAGCAAGTAATATTTTTTTTTTCGATATACAGGATTTGTTCCATAGTAAAAGTTGTTCTATACCATTGACTGAATAAGCTCTTCAAATATGGTTTCACCTTTCTGTTACACCTTGTACATATTCCAGTGGCGTGCACAGAACTTTTTACTGGAAAAGCAAGCAATTGGTCAAGAATAACAATAAAAAAATATGAAAAAATTTAAATATCACTTTGAAAAAAAAAAGTTTGTATAGGAAATTTTCACTCTAGGGTAGACATTGTCTACCCTGGCGTCATACATTTTTTTTTATTCAAAGTGATATTTAAATTTTTTCATATTTTTTTTATTATTGTTCTTGACTAATTGTTTGCTTTTCCAGCAAAAAGTTCTGTGCATATATTCGTATAAAAACACTTTAATACAATTATTTCCAGATATATTTCGACTTCTTGTCGGCATCAGTGGAACTTAAAAAAATATTTATATAATATACTAAAATGTCATAAAACGTCAGAATGAAGTTGATGATTGACAGACAAAAAAAATCATTATAAGTTACCTATTTATGTATTTTATATTATTTTTAGTTAAAATTAATTTTATTTTAATATACCTAGTCATAAAACTGACTTTTCATCGAAGCACTACCCTTGACAAGTACCACATCGCCAAAGTTTAGCTGGAAGAAAATGCCAACTAGCATTAAGCTCGCCTATGTACATGTTTTTATTTGTGCAATAAAGAATTGGTAATAATAATAAATATTATTATTATTTTACTGTTTTCATCCTCGTATTTCACAATGTTGTTGGCAGATAAAAACAACATATGCCTAAAATTGTAGCTGCTATCCCAATAAAAACAAAACGCTGTAAATTTCCAATGCGAGAGATCTCAATGCAATTCGGATAGTAGTAAAGAAAGGCGACAAGTACTTATAACTAGTACCTGAAACTCAAATTTCGAAACATTTCGTTTATTCGTGTTATCTTCAAGATAGTTGCATCTAAATGTTGGAATGTGCTGCCACCACCAGTATTAATGTCGAGTCATTGGGCTCTTTCCGCACTAAGTGTAGCAGATGGCCACTCTTGAAGCAGTCTCAGGCTCTACGTGTTCCCTCCTAAAACTAAACATTATTATTTTTATTTTGTTCTTTGGTTTCAAAAAACTTTGTAGGCTTTTTTTTTTTCTTTTTTCTATTTATTTTGTAGTTAATATTTATTGTAGTTACTTTAATTTAATCTAATATGTGTTTCATCATGTAGTATTACAAGGCTGAGCTGAAAATCGGCGGCTGTCTGCATGTGTAGCTAGCTGTATGCCGAGCTTAGACCTTTTTGTCTTTTCACTTTTGTATTTATTGTTGTGTGTATATGTATTAGCACATTTGTAAGACAAATAAATTATCTTTTATTTTATTTTATTTTATTTATCTCATAATTTTGTAGCCTTATCTCTGTATAGCAAGACAAGTCTGTTTGTCTGCATGTACGTTTATAATTTTGAGAACCACGAGAAGATTATTATGTTTTTGGCAATTATTGCGCTGTGATGACTAAAGGGGTCAGCCAGTCATAGTTTCTCCTTTAGTAGGGGCCAAAGGCTAATTACATACAAAACATCAAAATAATGCATCCATTATACCTAAAGTCTCCTGTCCTATTCTAACTTCCAGTTTAAGGTTAAACTTCAGTAGCTTAGCACAAAGTGTATAACTTAACTTTGTATTTCTTGTTAAAATTGAGGCAAATAGTTTAGTATGAGTGAGGTTTTTAAAGCATGAGTTTGTAATTTAATGCACAATTAGTCATGATCTGCCCCCCTATTCTGTATCTTAAGTTGCCAACTGCACAGGGTGCCTATCGTCAAAAACATAGATAAAAACTAAACTTTCAAAATTGGTTTTAGTGGGTATTGAACTATTTACGAACTGTGTCGTCACTTCAAGTGCTAACATGCCCTTGGACAATCGGAATTCGATAGTATATCTATGTTTTTGATGATAGACACCCAGTCCAGAAGGCAACTAGAGATACATAATAGGCCCGCTGGTCCAAACAACGTTAAAACAGCATTTTAAGTTGGTTGATCAATTTTAACAAGAAATACAGAGTTAAGTTATGCACTTTGTGCTAAGCTACTGACGTTTAACCATAAACTGGAAGTTAGAATAGGACAGGAGACTTGAGGTATAATGGATGCATTATTTTGATGTTTTGTAACTAACTACAATAACTTGTAACTAACTACTAACGTGCTTTATAAACCTCATAATACCGAACTATTGCTGTTAACTGTCACATGCCAAAATGTTTTTCAATTTTTAACTTCTAATCAAGAAGACAAAGTTAAGTTATGCACTTAGATGTAAATCCTTGTTTATGCGACGAGACTCGCGACAGGCCGCAATCAAAACAAAGTTGATCAACAAAGCACAACCTAATATAATATAGCTCTGTGCACAACACACTGAAATGAATAAGTTATCAGATCACGTAAATGTATGGTGATACTATACGCGACACAATTTGTAATTATTTCGTTATTACGTGGACACTCTACTAGACCGCGCCGGTTGCTCGTTACTGCATCTGGTTTCGGTTTGAAATATTAATTAACCATACGTTACATGTGTGAACTAATGAGATTATGAAATAATAAAATCGGCAATGACCTTCATATCCCAGTTTCGTTTCAGAATCTCTGTTCTACACAGAGGTCGAAAATAAGTTGCTGTAATTATTTACATTACGTGATGTTTTTGTCTATGAAAGTGGACGTTTACGTCGATTCGAAGTGTCAAAATCAAATAATTTTTTTTTGCTGTCGAGCGGTCGGGCGGACTAAACATCCCGAGGATGCCTCGTTTAGAGGCGAACCACGTGTCGATAAGTTGTCTTGCTTGTTATTTAAGATTGCTTTATTTTGTGCTCATACTGCTTGCTTTGCTTGTGCATGTTTTATGCGGGAGGGCGGGCGGTGCTTGAGTCTGCATTTTGAATAGCATGGTAAGAGTGTTTAGCGGAATATTGCAAATTATTAATATATCCACAAATTTATGATGGACTTCCGCAAAGTAACGCCTTTTTCAGTATTTTTTTTTTAAGTAGAATGCCTTCATATTTATATTAATAATTTTATAAAAAAAGAAATTGTTCTCTTAACCACGTTCTTGAAACGAACGTTAGAAAACAAAAAAAGAGGGTGGAAAACATATTTTTTTTGACAAATGTATAAATCTTAATACATTGTTTATAAGTAGAATCCTTAGACAAAGGATCAATAAACCGAATATATTTTTTTCAATACAAGGATAGTCCGAATTACTTCAAACAAATCCTCGAAAGTCTAGCGTTGTTCATGCTCTAGGCCACAGCCACCTATAGGTGCTGTGTCTAGGCTCATGTACAGTCTTAAAACTCTTTTTGTGGAAAGTATGCTTTATTTACGCGGCATTTTAAGAGCGATTTCACAGCAGGGTTGTGAAAAACCTGCTTTTTTCTAATTAATCGAAAGAGAACGTCCCGAAAAATTGAGAAGGTAGAAAAATCAATAATTTCTATAGAAAATCTCTTGTAAAAAAATCACTCTAAATCTGCCGTAGCAATTTTTTTTTGCACAATGCAGAATCGCCGTCCTTCCTTCAGCGCACAGCGGCTTTGCTATTATAACCCGGAGATTGACATCGAATAAAGTTGAAAATCGCGTGCACCAAAATGCGCGCGAAATTATTCAGAATGAGTTTGATAAAGTCTGATTTCAAGATTAAAATTTGATTAAAATTGTAATAAACTATTTAGGTTTATTTTTTTTTCTATGCAGATTTTAATAAACTGTGTTTTCTTGCTCTGAAATTGCTTGTGAATTGCTTGCTCTTGTATTTATTTTAGACATAAAACTCAAGCTGCATTAGAGAAAAAATTTAAAATCATTTCTAAAAGCATCGTTTTCAATTATTTAATCTATCGAGTGAAAATTGTGAAATTAGGTGACCAGCTTTGCAATATCTTTATAAAGGTTTGAAAAATATATATTTAAATTAATTGACTCCAATTAATGTAGTTGAGTCAGCATATTTATGCAAAAACTCTACAATTTAGGGAGCCTAGTCTTAATATCGCCAACCGTGTACGGGATTATTAAAGAAACATAATACAATAAAATACAAAAATTAAGGATAAATAAAATCAATCATATATAATCATAAATAATGTTAGTTTTGTTTTGATAAATAATAATTAAATCATTATAATAATTTATCATCTGCAACGTAACCAATTATTTACCCTTCATCCTTGTATTTAATAGAATTATTGTTCCTTGATAATGCCGTAAAGCGAAACCGGTTGGATATATAAGTTTTATTATACATATAGTGAAACAGTACAAGATATCAAGATATCCGCATTGTTTTATTGCTAAATGCCTATGCCCAACATTGGGCGTGTATAATGGTTAGTTAGATAGATTTCATACTCACGTTTTCGTGTTTGAAGAAGCAGAGCATCTTGAGTTCCCGGAAGACACGCTTGGAGGAGACTAGTGACTGGAACACGTTGGGCAGTTTCTTGAGCGCCACGCGCCGCCCATCGCGCGGGTCCGTCACCGCCCTGCATCATAATTAAATCTTACGTTAGCTTATTTTTTTTTTTTCATAAGAAATTTACACTTAAGAAACATTAATTTAATAATGTCCGCCAAACTGTACAACAGTTTGTTGACAGACCAAAGCTCTCAACATGAATTATATAAGTTTGTATGTATCAACTGTTCTATTAAGTAGGTAAATAAGCTAATAACACCAACAATATATATAAGTAGATAGGTTGTTGAAGTTAGAGGTTCGATTCCTATCTGCTATACAGGTTGTTGATTTAGTCCGCATCTTCCGCCACGGGATAATACCCATTCACGATACTAACCCCAAAAAAATATCGTATATTAAAGTATTATATACGTAAAAATGTTAACGAGGATGCGGGGTGGCAGTGCGAGTGGAAGGTAGATGCGCCATCACAGTTACCTGTGCTTACAGTCACCATGGCCTGGCCATACATCAAAAACATTTTAGTATCACCGAAATAAGGCCTCCATCTCCAGTACTATTTTCAGGATTACTTATTTAAATAGTATGGCACTACCCTCAACAATTTCCTCATTGCCAAAGGTTAGTTGGTAGAAAATACTAATTAGTATTAAGCTCGCCTTTGTACGATAATTTTATTACGTGCAATAAAGAATTTTATTATTATTATCTCCAATTATTTGTTTTACATTTAAGCTGTTTTTTATATGAGCATTATCTATAACAATACCCCGGCGACGGAAGTTACGAACCAATATAACATACTGTATATAAAAATAAAACAGGTAATATTAAGTAAAACTGCAACTGAACATACTGTACAAAATACCCGCACAAATGAAAAATCTATCAAGTGTACACTTGTACTGTGTTGTAAGCAATGTATGAGTTCCGTCAACGTAATTTATAACCTCTTTTAGAAAAATTGACACCCAACTGGTTTCAGCATACACACATTTTCACACTGAGACGCGATTGAAGAGATACCTCATTGTCCCGGTGCCCCAGTTTTGTTCACCACCTACAGTTCAATTAGACCAGCTGGTTTAGATTTACGCCGCCTTAAAAAAGAGACAGGTTCCGCTTGAAGCGTTTCTGTTTTTCGACAGAAATCCTAAAACAATATGTGTATCTTCGAAATACAAGTTCGTAATTATGAAAATGTAGTAGATAGTTTATTTAATTCGCTTCATAACGGCCCTGGCTGGGACTAAAATTCCAAATGATGTTTGCCAACTTTACTCATTTTATTCGAAGTTGAAAGTGGTTTGCTAGTTTATAAACAGTATTTCGCTTGTTCATGTAATTTTGTCAAACATTGCAACTGTTGGCGGCAGCGGCAGGGGCAATGACCGAAACAAAAAGAAATTTACGCGTAAATTAATTAATTCTAAGACTTATGTCAGGATTAATATAATTAATTATCATCGTAGGATTAATATAATTTACAACTTTGCATTGTTTGAGAATTTCCCAAGGAAGGCCACTCTAACTGAAAACTCGACGTTTTTTTAATAAAAAGATCCACGAAGAAGCTGTATTTTAAATATATATCTTTTGTGTAACAATTTTTTTTACATCAGATATAGGGTTAAAATAGTAGTTTATGCTACAAGGGCGAAAAGGAATAAATTACGAGGACGATTTAAAACACGAGCGTAGCGAGTGTTTTAAACGTAACCGAGTAATTTATTGCTCTTACGCCCGTGTATCATACTACGTTTTTCAATGCATAGTGTGAGGAAATGAAAACAAATATAATCTTGTGAACTTTAAATTATGATTGGCTCAAAAGGATTGTATCCAGAGCCGTTAAACAGTGGAAAAAAAGTATAACATCTATGGTAGACAGGAAAAGCTGCAGGTTAGCCAACCATTGCAAATAAATAAAAAAAATTATAATAATAAAGCCCTAGGGCAAAATAATCGACTTTCTGTTCGGTTTTGATGCATAAAAAGTGGGCCTTTACGAGCACATGCATTAAAAATTATATTATGTAAGTTTGTAGATTTTATATCTTTATTCAATGTTGATAGACTAATAGTGCATTTAACGGTTCAGGAAGTGCGGAAAAAAATGCAAACGCAGATTTCGGGTGATTTGAAAATGTTTTTTCAACAAATATGTTGGGATTTTTTCAATTAAAAACCTATGTTACACATTTATTACATTTCGTAGTCAACATTTCACGAGCATATACGTCACTTGACTTTTTGCCCAGGTACACAACTAAAGAAAAATACTGGCCATAGAAACTACAAATATTTACGACACTATCACACGAAAAGAAACAATCACGACATCATGGTCAAATAAATGTCACTGACTCAATCGACTTCCATTTCGGCGACTTCGAGTGAAGTTACAAACAAAGACAGGAAGAAGTACGTCACGTGAAAAAAGTCGAAACCGGAGGACATTGACACTCGTTACTTTGATTTATTGCACATGGGTCAGTCCGCGGTGACGGGTCTGACATTTCAACTTCTAATAGTGTTAATATTTTTTAAACGATAATTGTTAAGCACCTGATTTAATCACTTCTCTGGAGATCCTATTTCAATACATGTATACTGAAAATTTAAATATTCTACGACAATAAGAAATGAAGATACAATAGATCAAAGCCCTGTGACGGGTTTGACCTCAACTATTAAAAATTTTGCAACCTCTGTCCAAAATTTCCAAAGATTAGCGAAAGTATTGTGCTATAATTTATAAATCATAATTGAATAAGTAAAGAATAAATTACATAATTTGTATTGTAATCGCATTAACTAAGAAATAATATATTTAATTTTCTATTAATTGATTGGTTTGTGACGGGTATGACTTGATATCGTGACGGGTATGACAAGTTGAATAAAGTGCTGAAATAAAAGACCTTTTGTGACCTAAACTCTATTTTATTCTGTTCACTCTACTTCTCAAACACGTCAACAGGTTGGTTAAACCTATAATAAATGCGGTTTCCTTTCGAAACCAACATCGGGGTGGGTAATTTTTGTATAATTTGGTCGAATTTTACATCGGAAATGTCATTTTCGGCAACTTTGTACAGTTTGCCCTGATCGTCACATATTCTTAAGTAGGTTATTGTCATCTCACCTTCTTGATTGTCAATATTATCAACTATACCCGCGTATCGATATTCAACCTTATTGCCGGGAAGTTTTACGAGTACGAAGTCTCCATTGTTGTACGGATTTTTAAAATGTCCACTGGTTCCTGCATTCTGCATTTCTTCCTCATTATCTTTTCCTTTATCTTTTATCACTCCTTTGCCGGTGTTTCGGATATCTTTCCTCTCTACTTCGTTTATATAATTTTTGACTTCTTTTTCTTTATTTGATTCATTTGTTTTGTCTTGACTTGCATATTCACTTTCTTTTTCACTGTTTTCCTTACGTCGTTTGTAAGCCTTTTTTTCCTCGTCACTCTCTTCCTTCCGTCCCTTTTTACTGTTATCGTTTTCTTCTTCTTTACTGTCTTCCTTACATTCCTCTTTACTGTTGTTTTCTTCCTTTTCACTGTCTTCCTTGCATCCCTTTTCACTGTTCTCCTTGTCTTGTTCTTCAATGTCTTCCTTACTTTTATCTTCACTTACTTCCTTTTGTTCTTCTTCACTGTCGGAGTACACATCGTTATAATTGACTTTGTTTTTAAACAATGAAGTGGTTTTTGTGGTGGAATATGCTGTTAGGTTGTAAGTAATATCCTTTCCACCGGAATGCCGGAAGAAATGGTGCTTCTGAATTCCAGGCAGCAAATCCAAATTTTGCCAACGTAGCTGCAACTCTTCATTAATGTTGTCCGAGTTATAATCATCGGCATCGACGAATAAATATGTGACATCTTTGGAGTTTGCTGTTAAATATTCATAGCAGTCCCATGCTGTGTTGATAGTGACTTGTCTGGCTTTTATAGCGCTCCAAAGCTTCCGTTTTGCTACTGCACCTAACCCATCTACAGCACCTTTGCCATGACTGGTGGCGAAGAAAGCCCAGTCAACCTTTACTCCCCAGTCCTCAACACTGTAGTAGATACTGGAGATCGTGTATCTGTTTTTAAATTGTGCTGCGCAGCCGTCAGAAAAAACTATCAGTTTTACCAAGTCTGGGTATTCAATCCTTGTGTGTTCAATAATCTTTTTTAAGAAAATCCAAACAGATTTTTTGTCGTGGGACAAATCATTACTTACCACAACATAATTGGCTACCTTTTGGGCTTTGCGGATCCACACACAGCATGTGAATAAGGTTACTTGCGGGTGGCGCCAATGGGCGCTTTGTATTTCATCTTGTGAAATAATTGAAAAATTTTCAGCAAAATCTATTTGCATCACCCCATTAGTATTCGATGTTTCCTGCCTCGACGTTTCGAAAAAACTTGACTGGGCCTTTTTGACGAAGCAACGAGTTTTGTAATTAGGTAATTGCCCCTCAATTTCTTGCAGCAATTCTTTTCTGGTGCCACGAATTTCCTGAATTTGCAGCCAACCGTCAGTTGACTTCCCCCATTGCTTCCATTCCGTTTGAGTATTAAGATCCACATTTAATTTTACAACATCCGAAACAACAAAACATGACTGACACTTTCCAGTCATACATTGTTCGTTATCAGTGTCACAACATACTGCCTTCAGTAGTTGATAAGGATCAGTCATCATTGCATCCAATGAATCCTTGAGTGCATGGATGAGATATTCAAAATTTCCATGATAGACACATACACAAACATTGTGCGGCATTTCTGACATGACCCGCACGTGAAACGGCCTCAGCTCGAAGAACTTGGTTCGCTTGATCATCACATTGGGGTGTTTCAGCTTGAACAATGCGTAGACTTCGTCAACCGTCATAACCAAATGCTTTTTAGGAATAGTTTTCTGCCCACCGTCAGCGTTTTTAACACGGATGACATCTTTTCTATTAGGGGTCTGACGGCTTATATCATCAGATTCATAAAATGCCTGAACCGACTTTATAGTGTCGTCCGTCAGAGCGTCAGACCTCTTCGGAGCTTTAGTAATAAGATTTACATTCACCAAGCCTGTTGGCAATGTTCGTTTTGCCAGCTCAAGAATCACTGCCTGCGATTTAGTAGGGCTTGAAGGCAATGTTTTTAGAGATTTATTTACTGCCTTGCTTAAGGTTTGCTTGCATTTATATGAACCCAGAGGAGATATTGCCACCTGTTCTTGCAGTAAAGCTAATTTCTTTTTTTCTCTACATCTGCGTTGGTAAATCCTGTTAGCTAGTTTGCTATTTTCTAATTTTTTCTTGTTTTTCAACAGCTTAGCTCGTTTTATTTTGTATCTATTTTTGTCTCTCTCCCTTTCCTGCTCCAGAAATGTTTTTAACTTATCGGGGTCACTCTTTAGTTTCTCACGACTCTTCCTCTTCCTAGCAGCAGCATCCATGCTGCAAAGAAAAAAAAAAAGAAAACATGAAAATATGCACGTTTATGTTAAGGCATACCATGAATTGCAAATTTTAAACACTGATCAAAAATAATCATTTTTAGTGACGGGTATGACTTGTGACGGGTATGACAAGGTGAATTGATACAAACCAGCTAAAAGTAGGCTTTCTTCAAACAGCAAAACACTTTCCAGACATTATTCCACCACATAACCTCACTTTCCGAAAGCTGTTACATAGTAAAAGATTGTATAGAATATGCAACATTAACTTTTCTATGTATTCTGTGACGGGTCTGACGTAAATACCCGGGGGAATATAATCATTAGTATAATTATTGCTATTTACCTTAAAATATTCAGCTTTTGCAGAAGAAATTGACGAGACTCGTAGCAACCAGGAGAAATAAAAATGGCGCGCCATCAGTGTGATTTTGACATTTATTAAAGTGTTGCCAATTGTGTAGTTTTTTGTACCGTTAGTAGCTTTTACGTTCTAATAGGTTCAAATGCAAATATTATGAAAATTTATTTAAAAGCATCCGTTTTTTTTTCTGGATTATGAGAGTTGATAATATATGGCTTATATAAATTGTGTTTTTATGACTATATTCGCAAATTATTTTTAATGCTATCTAGTATCGATTACCGCGGACCGAGCCACATGTGCGTTCACAAAAACCTTTATTCACCGGGATTCTTGATTCAGACTTAAGGTTAAACGGCAGTAGCTTAGCACAAAGTGCATAACTTAACTTTGTATTTCTTGTTTAGAAGTTAAAAATTGAAAAACATTTTGGTATGTGAGAGTTAACACCAATAGTTCAGTATTAGTGAGGTTTATAAAGCATGAAGTTGAAATTTAATGCTCAGTTAGTCATGATCTTGTCCAAAGTTAAAACAGCATTTTAAGTTGGTTTTGAGAAGATCACTAATTGTGTATACAATTTCAAACTCTTGTTTTATAAACCTCACTGATACTGAACTATTGGCGTCAAATGGCACAGATTAAGAGGCTATGCGAATTTTATTTTTGTCACTGTCACTCCAAGCGAAAAATCGCGCAGTGCGAGAGGGCCGGATTCAGGGCGAAAGCGAAAAATGTTAGTTTTATAATTTTTATAAAAAAAACTAAAATAGCTAGCAAAATTTCAAATATCAAATCCCTAGATATTGTTGAAACACACGTAATAAAATATGTTTGAGTTCTGTATATGGTACCTATTCGTCAAACGAGGAGAAAAAGTGCGTTTGAAGACCTCATTTCAACAATTATTTCTATCGAGGAAAATTTATCCAAACATGTTTTCCAATTTCAAAACCCTAGATTATATAGTCAAAATGCATATACCAGAAACTGATTACAATTTTCTGTGTATTTCATGAAATATGCAGAAAAGAAACACCCGTATTTTTTTCGCATATCACATTAAAATGCTTTTTAATTTTAAATTTCTAACTCAGAACAATACAATAATATATTATTTTACATCAATGATTTCTAAACAAAGTTAAGTTATGTGCTTTACGCTAAGCTACGTTTAACCTTAAGACTTTTATTGTAATCAATCACTAATTAACTTATTAATAGAAAGGTTGCGTTATAAACCTTCAGAGGAATGAATTCGATCAGTGTACTAAGCTTTTGATTCTTTATTATCACTAGTCATTTTCATACTGTCAAAAAACGATCTTGATTTATTTCTTACATTTCAAACAACACATCAACTCGTAAAAGTGGATAGGCTGTACTACAGATCTGATAACAAAGTCTTTGGGCCCAGAGGCTGACCTACTATCGCAACAGTAAGTGACCTACAGGGAATACAGTAATAGTGAAGACTAATGGCTTGTACATAATTACATCGAATACGCTTTGATCTAAGTAATAGTCGGTGATAATAACATTATTATCATGCAACATATTTTGCAATTACATGAATTAGGTATGCCCTATAAGACGAGGCCTTCCTTAGGCGCACAGCAATACAAAACTGATGTTTAACATTGTGGAGCCCGTTAAAAAGACAAAACGTTTTATATTTTCTAGGAAAAAAAAACACAGATACAAAGTACATACGTGTCTATGAGCATTAAATTCATATGAATGGGCAACCCGCATAGGCCGGCCACAAACTATGATGAATGTTCAGTGTATGTAATTTATCTACACACGAGTGCGGTGGAAGTAGGGTTGCCAGATGGTCGAGATTCGTCGGGATAGTCCCGACATTTCATATGATGTCCAGAGTCCCGACAAAATACAAATTGTCCCGACAAATAACAAATAACAACGGTCGGCGGGCGGCGATAAATTTCAGTTTATTAAACAATTTTATTGTTTCGGATTTAATTAAAGCCGAGCTATTAGTAAGATTAAATTTTGATGAAACTTTTTTTAACTTTTTTGGTTATTTCTAAGGGCACCAAATTGGTGACGTCAATGAAATCAATGTTTTAGTTATCTCATAATTTAATCTTATAGTTTTCAACTGTATAATCTCATAATTTGCTAAAAAAAAAAGTATTTTGTTGTAATTACTTTAATTAAAAATAAAACGTAATTTTTTGATTCGTAATATTTATTTGTCCCGACCAAAATTCCAAAATTCCAAAATCCCGAATTGTTGAAATTTTGCCCAGATATTTTGGTTTTCCCATCTGGCAACCCTAGGTGGAAGAATGAAAATGTTGGCCAATAAGGTCAAGCATGTCACTTGCTGATACTGCGACGAAAATATTATTGTATTACGAAGGAAAGTTACTGTCACTTGTAGAGACGTAATACAGCAGAAGGTCAGACAGAAACTAAATATCTCCGTCTGCTCCGATCCTAACGCACCGTTTACGGTTACGCAAGATTTATTCACATCATTTCACGTTCAAGTACGAGTTGGTATTTTGTAAGAAAATCAAGAACCTTCAAGTACAGTTCGGAAAACTGTATTGTGATGGCATCTGTAGATAACCTAATGTTGCAGTGACTGTTAAGAATTTAAAGAACCTAGTCATATTAAACTAGTATGTCACAGTGACTTTCATCTGTTATCAAAACTTACAACGTGAATCAGAACGACACTTTTTGAAGTTACTTATCTGCTGTTCAAAAGTCGTCCCAAGTTAAATAAATTAGTATAACAGTTTTGGGACCTTTTTCTAGATTTTGGACTCAGAAACGCGATTGGAAGAATTTCACTCGATAGAAATCATTATTGAAATGAAGTCTAAATTTATACTTTTTTTGATATTCTGACAAATTAGAGTAGTATACACACTTCAAAAATATTTATTGAGATGGGTTTTAACAATAACTAAATTACTGGAAAAGGAAATTTTCATAGCTATTTTAGTTATTTTTGTATTAATTTAAAACCGACATTTTGTCAATTTTCCCCGATTATGTCCCTCTCGCACTGCAGTACTTTCCGCCTGGAGTAACGGGAACCTTTGCACGGACGATATATCACCTTAATGGTACGTGCAGATATCGGCAAAAGTCTTGATCAAAAAGCGCTAAAGCGCTGTAGGTGAGCAAAGTTGGCGCACGAATTTCGCCCTTAGATCGGCCCAATAGAAACAATGCGATATATTGTCATTTTTTAAGATGTTTTCCAATATCTACACAAAGTCAGAATTCAGTTTCCTTTTCTTGATAAACAGCATGGCATAATAAGTAATTTCCATACAATCTTTAATCAGTTGCAGAGAGCAAACACAGACATGCATTTTTTAAGATGTTTAGCAATATCTACAAAAAGTCAGAATTCAGTTTCCTTTTCTTGATAAACAGCATGGTATAATAAGTAATTTCCATACAAACTTTAATCAGTTGCAGAGAGCAAACACAGACATGCATGACTAAACAACCACCACTTGTCTATACATATTTAATTTGAAAATACCACAACGGACCTGGGAGAGGCCATGCATGCATGACGGCGAGTTATCAGTAGCGGCTCAAACAAACGGGTCCAGTAATGCAGGACCTTATATTCAAAGCCACGAAATACCAGAGCGGGGCTATTCTGACAACATTTTTGACACGCTTTATTTTTCATGCCATGTGATGATAATTCTACTAAGTAAAACTAAATAAGAAATGTGTTAAACAATTTAGGAAAGATTTTTATACTAAAAGCTTGATACATTTCTGTCTAAGAGCTCCTAAAAACACCCGTTTTCGGCATTTGCAAATTGTCGCATGTGACAGAATACCCGCCCTGTGCGGCAAACATTGCCTAACGAGAATGAGCTGTCATATTTCGAGGATCTCGCCTCAGCTTCCTGGTGCCAGCAGTGGCGTGCATAGAACTTTCTTCCGGAATAGCAACGAGAAGGTCAAGTTTGAAAATAAAAAATATATAAAAAAATTAAAGTAACACTTAAAAAAAAACTGTTTGTATGGAAATTGTCACTCTAGGGTAGACAATAAAGCCGATTCTGAAGGCTTTAATTTTAGTTTTAGTGCTGTCAAGACTTAAATTTGCCCAAAGTTATTTAGCTTCTGTGCTTCACACTTATGACCTATTTTGCAATGATGAAAATTTAGTCTTGACAGCACTAAAACTAAAACTAAAGCCTTCAGAATCGGCTACATTGTCTACCCCGGCGTCATACAAATATTTTTATTTTCAAAGTGATATTTAAATTTTTTCATATTTTTTTATTGTTAAACTTGACCTTCTTATTGGTTTTCCAGTAAAAAGGTCTGTGCACGCCACTGGGTGCCAGAGGTATGGTTGTACAGCTTGGGTTAGTTTTCTTGGTACCAGTGTGAAAAGGAAAAATGTTGAGGTCAAATTTCAAGAGCAAGAATTTGACTAAAAGTTTAATTTTGCTTTAGGAGATATTTTAGTTTTATAGGTAAATTTGTAAGGTTTAATTTTAGTTTTATTTAATGTTATTTAAGTTTTTATGTTTCTGATAATTAAATTAATTGGTAACCTAATCAAAAAAAAAACTAAAATTATAGGTATATTTATATTTACACCCAAAAAATCCTAGGGATTAATTTGACTAAAGATAACTATTTATCTCTTACAAAAGTTTCCTCGCGGAAGGCCAATTGGTGTGACATGCTATTATTCTTAAATTGTAATCGAAAATCGATAAGGAAAACGGTTCATTCAGGTTCTTGACCTTTATAGACAGACAATATCTAAAAAATACTTTATCTTCTGAAATAGCTTATTGAGAGCCACAGTGGCAGATTTTTATATAAGTTTTCTAGGTAAACATCAAGGGCGCTCTTTCTGACGGACTAATGAGACTAGAATAAGCCTTTTTGATTGTAATAAGATAACCGGAAGCTTGCGCATTGCCATACACGTGTATACGTAGAGCAACGAAAAAGGAAATTAATAATCTTGGTCCCCACATCGGCTGAGGGTAATTACAACGATTAGGGCGACTTCCTGTACTGGAACGACGTCTAGTCCGTGTACGTACACAGATGTTATCGAGTTATTGCGAGGAGAGACCGAATGTGTACTAACATAATACTTATTTAATTACAAGTAAGCATAAAATCAGCTACTTTTAACGTCTAAAGGCAGAAAGAGCGAAGGTAAACTTGGTTAGGGCGCTACGGAAAAAAAATTGACACTTTAAGAAGTTGCATATCTACTTCAGTAAATAATGTATTATTTTGATAAAATTTTTGGAATCTTTTTCTAGGGATCTGTTAAAACAGAAACGCGATTGGAGAAATTCGGCTCGATAGAAATATTTATTGAAATGAGGTCGTTTTCGACACCAATTCTCCTGGTTTGACGATTTAGAATGACATATGGATTGCAGTTATATTTTATTAGATGGGTTTTAACGGTATCTAGGAACTGCCCCCCTATTCTGTATCTTAGGTTGCCAACTGGACAGGGTGCGTATCATCAAAAACATAGATAAAAACTGAAATTTCAAAATTGCCTTTATTGGGTATTGAACTATTAACAATCTGTGTCGTCACTTCAAGTGCGAACATATCCTTATGAAATCGGAATTCGATAGTATATCTATGTTTTTGATGATAGGCACCCAGTCCAGAAAGCAACTAGAGATACATAATAGGCCTGCTGGTTAAACGAAATTTTGATAGCAACTTTAGTACATTTTATATTAGTAAAAAACCGACTTTTTGCTGCTACTTTTCCACGAATCCGTCCCTCTCGCACTGAGGGTTTTTTCGCATATGGAGTAACAGAGACGCTAAAACTTTAACATAGAAATCGTGGCGTTGTCGGGGCGGGCGGGCAGTATACTATGAAAGTGTATGAGACGCGCCACGCGGAACCGCCACGCCAAGCTTGACGTCACTATATCACGAGCTATGGACGGACGAATACTCTTGTCGGTGTGTTTTAGCATTAGCCATTGGGTTCTGTCTAACCCAAGGGTATTCAAACCGCGCCCCTCGGGCCGCATTTGGCCCGCCGGGACATTTCTTGCGGCCCTCAGAGACTAGAAGAGATATTCGTTTGGAATTTACGCGTCTCATCGGTCACAAAATAAAAGCAGATATCGACAATCTGTTTAAAAAGAAACAAGTTCAATCCTTACATTAATTTGTATCTTGTAATTTTTAAACAAATAAAGAATTTGAATTCATTTGTTCTCACGTGCTGCAATGTGGCCCTCCGACAGAAGACGTGGACCAAATTTTTGGCCCTCGAGCTAAAAAAGGTTAAAGACTCCTGGTCTAACCCGTGCCAATAAAGAACATTTTTTTAAATGGCAGCCAAAGTATCGACTTCTATCGGAATTTTGACAGATAGCCATATACATAAAACTGTTCTTTATTCCGACGGGTTATATTATAAGGTTACAAATGTTATCCGTACCAAGCATTAACCAAGCATCAGAGACTGTACAGTCGCCTGCATTTCATAAAGCTATCAACAATACTGGAAATTTCAATTGGCGTAAAGCACAATTTGGTCAAAATAATTTAAGAATGCCACCTTGTTACCTTTTTTTTCACTAACGGTCTCTATACGCAAACCGGAGAAGTCAGTCTTCGCCCGCGTCGGGGGATGAAGACAAAGGAAGGCGCCTGGGGAGCGGGCGGCAGGGTTGTGAGAGGTTGAGAGTTGCAACTATCTATCACACTCTCTCAATGTAACACGAGCCCACACCCGCGCCCCTGTAGCGAAGACTGACTTATCCGACCGGTCTTTGCCTAATTGAAAAAAAAACAAGATAATATATTTCTATTATTTACCGTTAGAGAAAAAAATAAGTTAACAATGTGGCATTATTGACTTATTTTGGTCAATTTGTGCTTTACGTCAATTGGGATAACCAGCATTATCAATTTTCGCGTGATAATAACTGCCTGGGTAGATTGATGTATCGGCGACAGCAAGTTTGAACAAATGGAGTCATCAAGCTTTCGTATGCTTTCAGAAGTTAATGGAATATCCATCACGAGCACCACTAGAGATATTTTAATGAGACAAATTCATTTGCTCTCTTTTGTATTCCAATATACACAAGTACTTGATCAACATAAACCCACCTGGGATTTATATGTAAATCTACTCGCGTCACCTGCATTCCATCCATAAAGGACACTTTTAATGAAAGGATCAGCCGGTTTACCGTTTTCGCATTTTTCAGTCGAGCGGTTTCGAAAACAAAGCGGAGGAGCCATAATTGGGTCACGTGATAATCAACCCACTTTCCACTGCATAAATAATGATTTTATTTCTATTGGTTATGGTTATACGACCCAAATCACAAACTATTGAATTCAATCAGTGATATCAGCCAGCCAAGCATATATTTTGGTGGAATTATTGCAACTTAATGAAGGGAAAAAAAACTTATTTTTGTTTGAGGGCAAACGCTAGAAAATGTGGTATTTTCTACCTGCTGCATAATATGTTATAGATTGTATTTTTTAGGATTGCTGGTAGTTAGTAAGCCTTAATTACAAAAACAATTCAAACTTAATTAAATGCTTAACTTTTAAGATAAAAACATACTAAATTCGATTCTGAAGGCTTTAATTTTAGTTTTTGTGCTGTCAAAGCTAAATTTAATTTAGCTTCTTTTCTTAACAACTATGAACCATTATGCAATACAGGAAATTTTGTTTTGACAGCAATAAAACTAAAATGAAAGCTTTCAGAATCGGCTTTAATATATAATATAGAAATCACAGCATGCAAATGAGTAATTTGTCTCGCCTTATTATACTTAATATATATAAGTATGGTAAAAAATAAACAAATTCTAGTAATTTTCTTTTTTTTTTAACATTTTCTAAATGAAATTATTTAACTTAGTTTTAATATGAAAAGAGAATTATTTAATTTTGGCTAAAGGTTCTTTAACAACTTAGTTTAAATTTACTTGGATTTTTGACATAAAGTCTTCATAGCTAACTGTTTTTTTCTAAATTTCGCTTCTGGGCCCAACGCTAGAACATGTGAAGGGTAAGCAGGAAGAAAGATCATTGTCAGTTTTTTTCAAAAATTGAGTTAATAGTGCCATCTTCTAAAATGTCTGGATAACAATAATAGAGCGAAAACAAAACCTTGCAAAAAATAACACAGTCCGCAGAATATCGCTTTTAAAAATAAACCAGACTCAAGAAGCTTAAAAACTTAACTTAAAAAAGGTCACAATTAGTACAAAAAGTAAAAAAAAATTGATATGGAGGGCTATTGGCTGATAGTAAAGCTTGCTTTTGAGAAAAAAAAACTGTGATTACAACAAGCTCACTAAGCATAGTTCTAATGAAATAACCTAAGCAAGTTTTTTCAACTTATTTCAAATTTACTTTCTGTTGACTATGATCCCTCTTCCCGCTTACCCTTCATATATGCTTTCCTACCTGCATTAGGTAAAAAAATCTTCTGGATAATGTAGACTATACCTATATAGAGTACTTTCATAATATAAATCATTCATTTCGTTCCGAAAGAAAACGCTAGAACATGTAAGCTTTCGTACCTGCACTGCACAGGGAATAAAATCTAAAATCTCTTGTAGATACGTAGAGGACTTTCCGATGCTACAGGGACGTCGAAAACAAACTTTCCGATTTCGTATCGTAAAGCGTCTTTACGTCTCTGAACCCCTATTTAGCTATTTACAACCCTGATGTGGTTTCCATGACGACTGTTTGCTATAGCTATTTGATGTATAATTGAATTGCAGGTCGAATAGAGGATACCTATAAAAGTCCCAGGGTGTTTTTTTACGTTTCCGAATTTGTCACAGCAGAGGAAGTTCTTTCTATAATGAACGCATACACACTTACTCATAATTTTAAATCATCTTTTTCTTATATCCGATAAAATCAAGCAATCAACCCTTTTTTAACTAGTGAATAATTCAAGTACACACCCTTATTTTGTATGTTTGTATGTTCTTTCTCGTGTCTGTGGTATTTTAAAATAAATTACTTTTCTTTCTTTCTTTCTTCTAAATCTAAATTTCAACCGCAATTTGTGCATAAAAAATTAAACTCAATTCAATTCAAAATCCTTTATTGCACACAAGAATAAAACGTATTAAAGGTATCAGTAATCTTACAGTTTAAGCAAAAGGTGAGCTTATCTCTGAAGGATATTTCTACCAGCAAACCCTTGATGATAGAATCGACAAAACAAAAAGTGAGTATTTCATAAGTGCACATTAAGAAAAAAAAAACAGTTTAAAACCAATGAGTTGAAAAAAAATAACAATTCAATACTAGTCTACATAATTTAAATGTAATATATAGAAATGTAATGTATAGTATAACTATTAATTATATATATATAACATAATGTCATTATGAATAAATATACATTAGTATATTAATTAGTAAAAGGAAATAATTACAAATAATACTCTTTAATTCTCTTCTTGAAAATGCCAATAGTTGGACTATTACGAATTGTGAGTGGTAGTGAGTTCCAGAGCCTGATCGACACTACCGTGGAAGTTACTGAAGGCACCAGTGTTGTGCGACGGGGTCCTCAGAAGTGAAACAGTGTGAGATCTGAATTTGAATTTGCTCGTCCCTCAAAAAGAGGTACTGAAAGCGGTCACGCAGATGCAGAGGTGCAGAAGGGCTCGTAAGAATATTGAAAACAGCGCACAATATGTGGATAAGGACGTTCCTAGTTCCTTTCTATATTGGAATACGTGATCATATTTCGCAGTCCAAAAATAAACAAGATGGCCAAGTTTTGGAGGCGTTCTAGTTTACTAAGTAACTCCATCCAGAAAGCAGACATCGGTAAATTTGTTTTTATTTGTAAAACAACATGTTAGATTTAAATAATTGGTTTTAACTTATAGAAAAAAACCAACAAATAGCGTGACAATTTCAGAAACTGAACTTATTTGAACTATTTGAAATTCGTCGGTTTACGGCCTCCCAAAAGGGCCATAAAGAAAGCATCGTTTCAGAATTTATGCATCATTATCTTTCAAACAACGCAGTTCGTTAAAGTGACAGGCACATTTTCATGATATACGGAGTTTCTTTGTCCGTCCGCTTAGTTTCTTGTTACACATTCCAGCGTTTCCTTTGAGTCAGGAATGAGTCAGGCTCGCTCCAGTCAGCTCGTATCTTAGCATTACCAACATCTGAAAGGACCCATCGCCATCGGATTTCCGAATGTTCCACCTAAATCTACATGGATTTGTCGAGCTGCTCCAAATGTCGCTGGAAACTCTTGGGGGCAGGATTTGGACATGTTCTTAGGTAAAAATAAGACAAGTACATTCGTGAGGCTTTATTAAAGGTGGATACGAAGGAACGCGTTCCCAAACAAAAACGTATGATTGTTTTTATTATTTTTCCATAGTTTAATGTCAATAAGGCTTTTCTAGCAAAGTATTGTTATTTATTTTATGCATTACTTTGTAAATGATCCTGTACAACAACTTTAAACCGTGTTTATATTTGTTGTGCGGGACCATTTGAAACGTAAAGCATAAAAAACCCAAATTTGCTAGAAAAGCCAAATTAACATAAACTATGGTCGCAAGTGTTATATTTTTTTGATATTTTTCGTCAAGGGTTTCATAATAAAGGAAATATGGGCCTGTGTCTATTTGTTCGTCCGTTTTTTCGGATAACTAGGAAATCAGCTGGGTTGATGAGCTGAAATTTTACATTTTGGTGGATTAAACTATGACCATAGGTGAAAGTATGAAAAATCTTGAATGTTTTATCATAGTAAAACCAGAACAGTAGTTTAACTCACGCCCCGTACGAGACTTAAATACCTACTGTTGCAGGGTTGTCCCTTCTTTTAGTTTCGTAGCTAATAACAAATCAATACTTAAAATGTTTTGAAGCCGATTATGACAAATGAGCTATCAACCGACGACGTAGTGAAACATACATACCTACTACAAACAAACATACATTCATATCACACATAATAAACATATAGACACTATAACTCATAAAGAAATCTTTGAGATTTTAATAATAGAGTAGTCGAAAAATTCGCGACAAACCCAAGAAGATTATGTTAAAAACTTAAAATTTGTTTATTTTACCTACAATTTATGTCATTTTGCCTTCCCCCTGGCGACGCCTTTGCTTAAAAATCTTTGTGATTGTTACCTAAATTAATCAGTTAAATTCATTAAAGTGCATAACAAAATTTAATTATCTATGCAAAAATTGGCTCCCAGTCTAAAATTAAAAAATCTTTGCGATTTCAACCATATCAGCTCCACGTTTAAAAATACCTTGAATAATTAAAAAAACATAGCACAGTTATGATCATAGGTACCTATGTTAAATGTGAACAAAGAAAATACGGTTTACATTTCACATTATTATTTATATATACCATCAATTCTTATTCACCTTTCTTGTTGAGTAGGTATTGAGAAGAACGATAATTCTGGATTTGAGGAATTATTATTGAGGCATCCGAAGACAGTACAATATGTTCGATTGCGTTATGATTGCGTGCTGTCGACATATTTGAATTGGTCGGTGACGCATGGCGCGCGGCGTGGCGGCTTGTTCGAGAGACTTGACTGAGCGCGATCGCGGCGTGACCCCGACTGGCGCCTACCTTGTATACTAAGATATTGCTGTTGTGTGCGTACTGTAGTTCGTGCGTACTAGCACGCACACATATTAACCACGCGATGTACCTTTGCTTGAAGATAAACTACTGTTCTGGTTTTACTATGGTTTTATGTAGAAACTAGTACAAAATATTGAACAGCCGCAGGTAGCGGAGCTCGAGCATAGCAGCTTTTGCATTTTGAATAGCAAAGGAGGTACTCGAGGGATATTTCCGCTAACCTAAGAAGCTCTTACTAAGGGCGGATTTCACCACTGTAACTAAACTCGTTTAGTTCAAGTTGAACTCAGTTTAGACACTTAACGGAGTTTAAAGCATTTCACTTACATGAACTGAACGCAGTTTAAGCTAAACAGAGTTTAAAATCTGAATGCCCGATTTTGGCCGGTTAAGCTCTTAAACTGAGTTAGCGATTTTTACTACCTGAGCGACCCAAATCAGCGACTTGAGCCATAAAACATCTATCAACCCATTGTGATTGCGACTTAAACCGAGTTTAGGTAATGTCACAGAATAAAATACTACGTACAGAAGAATCACTTTGCAAAAACATTGAAATAAATAGCTACTCTCGCTAAGCAGCAATAAAGTACAAACTAGCTTGCACCCGCCGTTCGGCAACTTTTTATAATTGCCTACAGTCAGGTACCACACGTGCGTGCAAGCGAGAATGTATGGAATTACTACGCGCTAGAGCTTCTTTTACTGTGACGGCCTCAAGGTCATAAATCACTGTTCACTCGGTAGGGTTGCTTAAAACGTTGCACGCGTGAAAGAGGTATTTTATAAGGTGTTTATGGAGCCAAATTCATACTGGATGCTTGGTAAATGATCAGTATCACGGATCGATAACAAGTATTGTTAATTTCACAAAATTATATGTTGACCTATCTACCATAGTAATTGACTCTTCGCTAGGCTTGCGTTTGTAGGGAACAGGGTTTTTTAAAATAAGGAAATAATTTTCGAAATTCCCAAAAAAGGTCATCGAACCTTGATACCGACAACTTACCGTGTCTTCAGTATGAATTTGGCTGCATAAATTAATGTAACCATATATTTTAGTTTGTAAAATTATTTATAAATGAATGATGTAATATTTTGTTTTATTACTCATACATTATATACGACAACTGTATTGTATATTGATAAATAGACCTGACATGCATCTTAACTGAGAGTAAATTATTTATATATTTATATTTTGATGACCTAATAAAGTATCAAGTATGTATGTAAGCTTTCTTTGACTATTGATAGCCAGAGCAGAACATGAAAAGTCGAGACGCATAGGTACAAGTGAGAATGTGTATCACAGAGCGTGCGTAACACTCGACTGACTCTAGTGCCGACGACGGGTTGCGTCGCGGTAGGTATTTATCGCGGGTCACGTGGTCAAGTGAGACCCCCCTGGTAATGTTTTCGAAATGTAGTGGTGAAATCTGTTTGACTAAACTGAGATTAAGTTGACAATTTAAACTCGGTCTTAGCTAAACTAGTTTTATTAAACTCGGTTTTCAAAGCGATCGGTGAAATTGGCCCTAAGATATATATATATAAATAGAGGCAAAAATTGGTCAGCACAATTTTCCCCGATAGCAACTTGCTATACGACACCGTGTTCGACCTGGGGCTCTATATTAATGAGTTTCGTGAAACTTGCACACCTTTCGCTTTTCGGTAAAAGGAAAACATCGTTCGGAAATTGCAAACCGGAAAGTACTAAGTATTCCTTTCTGTTGGCGTCTAATCGAGAACTGTTTTCAAAATCAACTGTTTGAAATTTTAAATTGAAAATCACAATTATGAAAATGTTCAGGGTAAACTTTTTAAGGTAGCTTTGATTACAATATAGCACTAAGAAAATTAAAATTCTAAAATACATTTCGAGCCCACAACCACTATCACTTGAATCAATTATAATATTGTAAAGTCAAAAGCAAAGATTGTCAAGTCAAAGTCAAAAACCAGCCAAGTGCGAGACGGACTCGCGCACGAAGGGTTCCGTACCATTATCTATAAAAAACGGCAAAAAAAACAGGTCTGTTGTATGGGAGCCCCCTTAAATATTTATTTTATTCTGATTTTTTAGTATTTGTTGTTATAGCGGCAACAGAAATATAATCATCTGTGAAAATTTCAACTGTCTAACTATCGTGGTTCATGAGATACAGCCTGGTGACAGTCTTAGTAATAGGGTCCCGTTGGTTACCCTTTGGGTACGGAACCCTAGAAAAGAGGTGTGTCAGGATATAAGCAGATAGAAATCTGTAGTCTCTGTGCCTACCCCTCAGAAAGACAGGTGTGAGTATGTGTGTATAAATAAAACATCAAAACCGGCCAAGTTCGTGTCGGCGCAGTGTAGGGTTCCGTAGTTGCCCTACACAATACGCAGACTTCTTCTCCAAGTAAATTTTATAAGTTTGTCGACTAATACAGATCGCGCCAAACTTCTAGTCCGCTCGGAAGTTGCTCTTCCGGAAAACGGCCCATACATTTTGTTACTGCCGATGCGAATCGCCCCGTGTTTACAGGGGACTAAAAGTTCGGCGCGATTGGTACTCGTTAACTTGTAAAGTCTACTTAGCTGTAATAGTTTTCCTTTTACTTTGTTATACATACTACTACCGTAAATTTTTTCACATATCGAAAAACAACCGTTTAGCTGGCAGGGGGGGACACTTGACTCTAACAAAAATTTGCATTTTAAAGCTTAATAATATTTAGCAAACGAATCCCTGAATCGAAAAATGGTTTTAACACACCCGCAATATTTTTAAACGGCATATCCAACGACACCCCACACTATGGGATAGACGAGAAAAAAAAATCATCCCACTTTGCGTCACTTTGGAAGGTACCAAAAAAAAAATTTATTCATGATTTTATTTTACCACTTTGTCGGCGTGATTAAAATGTATACTCAAGCCAAAGGACTCTGAGCTAAGCCGCGGACTGACAGACAGATAGACGGACATGGCGAAACTATAAGGGTTCCTTGCTACCTGGAACCCTTAAAAAAAGAAGACCACCACTAGGTAGTTAGGATTATTCCCAACGGCTCATGTGGTTCGTTTAGGGTTGCCAGATGAGAAAACCAAAATATCTGGGCATAATTTCAAAAAGTCAGGGTCAAATAAATATTACGAATCAATAAATTATATTTATTATTAAAATTCAAGTAATTACATCACAATACGTTTTTTCCCGCCGACCGTTGTTATTTGTTGGGACAATCTGTATTTTGTCGGGACTCTTGACATCATATGAAATGTCGAGACAATCCCGACGAATCCCGACCATCTGGCAACCCTAGGTCCGTTGCTAGTTACATCGAACCACGCCCTCGCGTTCTCATCGGCTCACGTGATCGGATGCAACTAAAAAAAGAATTTAAAAATAAATCCTAACGAACCACGAGAGCCGTTGCGACTACTTTAAATAATGGAAAATTGTCCCAGCTGACCACGGTAAAGTGTTGAGCTTATAATTATAAAATATTTTTATATTGAACTGGTTTTACTGTCGTATTTCACACGATAACCTTTGATAAAAACGAAGCAAATAAAAATAAACCTGTATGTAACGAATAAACGACCAGAAAATAATAATAAAAAATCGTATGTGTAAACAAACAAAATCAATCGACAGCCGAGCGAACACCGCAAAGTTCATTCGCAAACACGCGTAGGGATAAATAAGATCACAAAAATCACGTGAAATTTATCGGAAAAGCGAAGCGAACTAGAAAATAAATAAAACAAGCAAGCGCTACGCCGAGAGGGAAATGAGTAGAAAACCGGCGGCAAAGTGTGTCAATGTCACGAATTGGACGCTTGCGTTTTTTTCGGCGAATACACGTGTCCTTGCGCCCACTGCCGTAGCGTACTCTGTGCCGAATGACAGGCACGCTGTTGATGATTTACAGAGTACAACGGCGAAGTAAAAAATATTACTAGATACGCAAAAATCTTTTAACAATGAATGCATATTTAATATTTATATCTAGAGCCCCCCTTGTCACTATAGAAGTCACGTCAATAGAGATATTTTGGGTGTTTCATGAAAGAATATTGCGGGCATCTGAAAACCTTCAGTTAAAGACACCACCACACTCCTCGACTTTTTACGGTAAATCTTTTACAGTTGAAGCTGTGCGTTTGTGGAATGCTTTACCCTTTTTTGTTAAATCTGCTCCTTCCTTGGATATTTTCAGAAAACGAATCAAAGAATATTTTTCCTCCCATACCATATTATGTAGGTATATTCATCTCTCTGAAATTGATATATGAATATATATTAATGTATATTGACATGTAGATAATAAGGTAACATAAGAAATCCGGTTATTTATTACGTATATATATACGCTTAATAAGAAATCGCTTAAGCGATAAGACGACCTATTGTACCCTCTCTGTTAATTTTTTTTTTATAAATTCTTGTTTTGGTGCACAATAAAGAGTTTTTATATTATGTTATGTTTCATAATTTCATGGTAAAAAAGACTTCTTTGGTGGCGGCGTGGAATTGTTGCACTTTTCGTTATATTAAACTTGAGTAAAAGATACTTTGGAACGAAGTTCCTTTATCGCACGCTACACTCCGGACACTTGGCGAATGAGAGCTAGGGTGAAAAGTTGAAGTCTTCGAACGTCACGACGCTTGCTTATAACACGTTAGAACTTCGTTCCAACCGGGTCCCACGACACCTCTCGGGTTTTTCTTCTTCTAGTATACTGTTTTCCTCAGAGAATCTTTGCATAAAGCATTAAAAGCGACGAATAAAAACAACAAGAAGTTAAATATCTTTTCAAAGTTAAGAAGCTATAATTATAATTTTAAAAGGGGAATGAATAAAGCCATCTTGGGGAAGCTAACGAATGCTTTTGTTTTGTTGATTTTAGAAGGGTGTAAAAACATGAAATATCTTGTATTGATTGACGAATGTGCATGAAGCGAAAGTAACAGGATTGCAGATCGTAGCAGGTATAGATCTCTGTCAAAAAATATGGTTACAATCTTGAGAGAGACGGTGAAACGGCGATCTTTGTCAAGACATATTGATATGCAGATCACATTCTACACAGCCCTGACAAAGTATCCTCTTTCACTTCAGGGGTAAGATCAGCAATGTTTTAAATTTTTGCATTTACTTCTGAATTCTAAATATCACTGGCTGCCTTATCATGGGTTGGGAAACGATATTTTTTTAAATTAAGCTAATAATTTGATGCTCACGGCTCCGCTCATGCTTAATGAAAAACAAACACGAACTTGTAATCGACCTTTCCGTTGTAAGCTCTCATATCAAAGAAGCCATAAGTAATAATGGATGTACTAACTATTACTCATTAAAAATCGGGATACCATCCGCACCAAATTAAATAAAAAGTATATACATATATGTTGTATACCTAAACAGCTTCACTTAACACAGCTATGAATATGATGTGGAGATATGCATGATATGTAGAGAGAAACGATAGCTTTCTACGCCAGCTTTTTGCTCTTTTGTGCCAGATTTTATGATGAGGGCGTCAAAAGTATTTTGCTTTTATTGAATGGTTTTAAGAGGATAGCCTACCCTAGCAACTTTTTTTATTACCCGTCTAGCACAATAAGTCCAATGGCAATGACCTTATTTGCTTTTGATAGAGGCGATTATAAATGTTGGCTCATTGGCCTCTTTTTCTTGGAGGTGTAATACTAATGATCACGCAGCGAAACAACAAATTGGTGTGTTTTTAGCTAATACTGAAACATTTTATAGGAAAAAAAATATTGGATACAAGTAGAATACCTTCATATTTTTATTACCTGTTTTATGAAAAAAAAAAACAGGTTGATCTCTTAACTGCGTTCTTGAAACGAACGTTTGAAAACAAAAAAAAAAGAGGGTTGAAAACATTTCTTTCTTTACAAAAGTATAAATCTTTATACATTATTTATAAGTAGAATCCCTAGATAAAAGATCTACAAATCAAATATATTTTTTTCAATACAAGGATAGTCCGAATTTCTCCAAACGAATCCTCGAAAGTCTGGCGTTGTTCATGCTCTAGGCTCATGTAGTCTTAAAAAGACAACTCGCCCTTCGTACTGGGCTGGGTCCGTGCTACGCTATTTTCGTTTGCAACATGGTTGGTACAGAGTATGACTAACACACATAACTAATTTATATTTAGCTGGGAACTCTCTCTTGCGCCAGGAAGTCGTTAGCCCCACGATTGACCTTATTGTAATAGAAATTAATCGCTGGAAAATAATCAGGGCAACCATAATAAACTATGTAACGCTATTAAATTCATTTCATTTCATTTGTATGCAGGGCTATATCTTTTTACTATTTATTCCTTCAAAAGTAAGGGAAAGGCATAAAACATAGACATTAAGCTTTTGTGCTGAAGTCGTTAAACTTTTTAATTTGAGACGGCAGACCATGCGGTTTTATTGTTCGCTTGAATGAAGCGAAAATACGAAAAAAAAAAAGTGCTAAAAATTATTACGTGCCTTGAAAATGTAATATATTTTTCCATCAGCTAACAAATAAGGTATATAGTTCAAAAAACAAGGCTGGATCAGCCAGGCAAGGCGGCGAGGCTGATTTGTATACCGTTGGGGCTTCGGTTCAAACGAGTTACACACACAAGTATATAGGTATATTGTACATACGTATACAATGATGAAGATCAATAGACATGGGTGCGTGCAGTTTACCATGTGTTGTGGTATCAGTTACTGGTTGTGTAAATGTAAACTAGGTTATCTCCGGGTATTGGTTTATTATGGGAGGTTATCGTGGGTAAGTAACGGCTTTAGGCTACAAGTAATATTGCTTCCTGTATCTGTAAAAAAGGTTTTTAAAGTTATATAAACGGAGCACTATTTGTGGATTTAGTAGATACGTAGGTATCTAAAGCGATGTTATATGAAATCAAAGAAAAAATGTAGTGAAGAAATATATTTAAAGCTTAAAGAACAAAAAAAGTAAATTTAAAACTAAATAATCCTAAAATAAAAGAAAAAGCCCTAAAACCTTATACTAAATAAAACATTCCACCAAATAAAAAATATTCTCTAAACAATTGCCGTCGGGTGAAAAAAATTATAAACAAAATAAAGCCGAAACTGAAGGTTTTAATTTTAGTTTTAGTGCTGTCAAAACGAAATTTTCTACGCTGCAAAATAGTATTTAAGTGTTAGGTACAGAAACTAAATTACTTTTAAAAAATTTAATTTTGATAGCACTAAATCTAAAGTTAGAACCTTCAGAATTGGCTTTAATGGAAGCCTAAATTCAGTGAAAAGGCAGACTGAAGGAACTATTTACCATTCAAATATATCAAAGCCCCACCCCACGTTTAACCTTTATAATTGTAGCATGGGAACGCTTCAATAACTTCGGGTCACATATCATAATATCCGTCCGTTTCAGTAGTTTTCAGGTGTGGGCGAGCGCGGGGTGTGGCGAGGGGGTGAGGGAGGCAGTGACGCGTACAGAAGGGAAACCCGATAACGCGAGTGCGGTCGCAGCTGCGCTCCCGTATCTAATTCCCTGCCTGGGCTACGTTCGTCTACCAATCTCGCTCTACAAATTACCTATGTAAACTGATGATTTGCACTGTTTCAACTGAGTCTATGGCACAAAAGGCAATGGTATTGTAAGGCAAAAACTATCATAACTTTGTGAACCATCAATAGCGGAAGAAAAACCTACTTTGGTTCTTCAAATTACCCAAGTGTACGGTCGTGGAAACTGAATCGTGCGTGACCAACTGGGAAGCCTCGGCAAACTAAATGGGCGTCGGTCGATACGACCTAGGATAAAGGGCCTTTATCTTAGGCAGAAACTGGGAGAGTGCAGCATGGGAAGCGTTTTTTAGAATTTCTAAGGACTTCCGCAAAATCTACGGAAGTCGGTCATGGACCGATGACTGATGCTACGCCAATGCCTGTAACCACTACCCCAGTATGACTTCTTGACTTTCTTTACTGCGACAAGGTTACACAGTGAGGTCACTAATCAATCTAAGGTTTTCAGATGGCCGGGAATGTACCGGAATTTTGCGTCCAGTCTAGTGTCCAGTAATTACAGCTAACTGTACAGGAAATACCAAATACTATCGTTTCTTCAGAACAAACAATAATAATTCTATTGTTATTGCAAATCTGAAGTCAATAGTTGGTTTTGTTTTGTCAATTCTTACAAGAAATGCCTTTTGCGAGTATAATTTTGAATAATGGACCAATAATGGAATTCGCTCGTGAAACAAAATGTCCATGGATTTGATCAAGACTCAACTGCAAATTCGTATCGATTTTTGAACAGTGACGGAGAAAATCTTGTAAAAATGGCAAAATCTAGCGATAAATATTTCATAAAAGTAGTTGATTAATATTTAATTTAATTGCTACGTATGTAAGGAAGGTTACATAGTTTTGTACCTAAAATACAATTTTTAGACAGAAATTTTTATATTCTTTTTCCCTTTAAAAATACCTAGTAATTTTTTAAATGTTATTCTCGTATCACCTGTCCAACAATTTGAGCTTTGGAATTTGGAGTCCACCAACTAACTCAGAAATGTCCAGGAAATGGTAAACCTGTATCTGGCAACCCTAAATCAATCACAGACGACGAGGACCCCACAACCCTAAATAATCACTAAACAATATACGTTTTCCAATAAGACGATTTCTGCAAATCGCTAAACCAACAAAACTATCATTAGGCTTCATAACTAATATAAAACGCTTTTAGAGTTCCTTACGAAGGGTGTAGGGTTGTCAGACGGTCGGGATTCGTCGGGATTGTCCCGACATTTCATATGATGTCCAAAGTCTCGACAAAATACAAATTGTCCCGACAAATAACAAATAACAGCGGTCGGCGGGCAAAGTTTTAATAATAAGAAATGATTTTTTGATTCGTAATATTTATTTGTCCCGACCACAATCTCATAAACCCGACTTTTGAAAATTTTGCTCAGATATTTTGGTTCTCCCATCTGGCAACTCTAGAAGGGTGCCAAACGGGACCCTATTACCACAGTATAAGAAATTTCTTATACTGTGCTATTACTGAGCCTCCGTTGTTTGCCTGCCCGTCCATCCGTCACAGGGGTCTACCAGCACCAGCCTTAATAGGTAGCCAGTTGAAATTTTCACATAATACCTGTTAGTTTGGCATCTGTCAGGTAAAATAAAAAAAATTGAAACTCCATACAAAAAAAATTATCAACGTTTTTTGTTTTATAGCTTTTTCTTCAAGTATCAAATGTCAGATTGTAGTACTTATAATCTAGAGTAAAATAACAAATAATAAAATTGGGGTCCGCACTCATAAAGTATGTATTTTTTTTTTCCTAGCTGATAAATAACATTTGGGGTCAACCGAGGCCAAAGTATAAAAATAAATAAATAAACTTTTATTTCACACGAATATTCGTACTTATTCAATTCTACCAAACTACATAATTGTTTGTAGCCAGAAAAATCTTCCTTTTACTTTCCAATATTTATGTGAATATTTCTAGGTTTGTTTAATTTTCAAGTTTTAGATTTTAATTAGAACAAAAAGCAAATAAACAGTTATTGTTCTATTTCTACGAAACAATATTGACTTTAACTTGATTCAAGAGATGTTTTTTTTAATTTCTTTTTAAATACAGGTTTACTCCCAGAAAACGCAGAATAAAATTCCCATACATTATGGAATAAAGTTTAAATTGTTATTACGCAAAACGTGCCAAGTTGCGCCGCGGCCGATTAGGTGTTTTAGAAGCTACTAAAGGACTCAGTGGCGTGCACAGAACTTTTTGCTGGAAAAGCAAACAATTGGTCAAGAACAACAATAAAAAAATATAAAAAAAATTAAATATCACTTTGAAAAAAAAAAGTTTGTATAGGAAATTCTCACTCTAGGGTAGACATTGTCTACCCTGGCGTCATACAATTTTTCTTTTTTTCAAAGTGATATTTAAATTTTTTCATATTTTTTTTATTGTTGTTCTTGACCTTTGAAAGGTCAGCCGTCCGCGTCCCTAGAAAATGGATTGGTGCTGTTATATTGTGAGTTTGCTTGTAGCAGCCACCCGGGCTAATACTTCTGTAAACTAAATGTAAATGTATCCTTTCTCCCGAAATGTTTTAAACGATGGTGAAAACCGCATTGAAATCTACTCAGACGTTAAGAAGTTATATGCGAATTGCGAACACACAAACAAACGCGGATTGCGATTTTGTATTCTTACGCTTGTCTCCCAGAGGAGTTGGGCAAAGATTAAAGATTTCCATTTGCTACGATCCTGACAAACCTTTTTCGCCATACATGCTCTTCTATTCTAGGCACTTTTGACATTTAGTAAGTCGCCAATTTGGTTACCATACGTCCTTCAACTTTGTATTATAACTAGAGATTATTTATTAACAAGATTCCCTCGTTTCTGAACTGTTTTTAACTAGTCTATCATTACACGTAACTTAACCACGGCGAACTTTAACCACTTCTCTCTAACATCGGAAACATTAAAATATTATATGTTACCGTCAAACCCTATTTTAGGATAAACTAGTTGAGGCAGTTTGGCGTAAGCTTTTTAGAAGACCTTGAAATGGCGTTATAAAAAACATTATTGAAGATGACGTGTCGTTTCAAATGTTGTTAAATACAAAACTTTAGTTATTTAGAACGATAAATAACGTTATTTTATTTAACACACCTATGCAACGTGTAACAGAAAGGTGTAACCATATTTGGAGAGCTTATTCAGTCAATGGTATCTACGAGTAAGTCAATGGTAGCCAATCACTTTTTCAGTCCATCGATCCCAGGCATGGTGGGCCTCCTGGTTTTTGCCTGTGAGCTGTCCTCTTACTCTCCCCTGATTACTTCGAGGGAGTCTCCAAGTAAGATGGTGGTATCTCCACAGTCGAGCCCGGCATCGGCTTTATCACCTACCACTACTCGGCTCTACTTACGCGATCATTCGAAATTATTTTTCGCAAAGCAGATAATTCACAAAAAAGCGAGAAAAAGGAAAAAAATTGGTGCGACAACGAGCGAACCGAGGAGGAGCGTGTGAGGTTTACATGTAATAAATTTGGGAAGCCGAGCGAAGCGGAGTGGAGCAACCCCCCTAGTCTTAACAGAAAATGATTTCGTATGATCGCGTAATGGGACTTCGGTTTTTCACTAAAAATCCATTTTCACAAACATACGACGACATAAATATATGTATATAGGATTGTATTACATAATACTCTTACAGTCCACGGGCAGGCGGTGCTCGAGTCTGCATTTTGAATTGCATGAGCAAAAACGAGTACCGAAATGTTACAGATTAATTTAATATCCATTCGTAAGTTTAACATCAAGATGATTAAAATAAAATTTAGACTGCTTGAAGAACTCGAAGACCAAAAGCAGGATAAATCATGCAACCAGGGCGAAGCTCCCAAAGCATGCTTTTTAGTACAGATCGATTCGTTTATAGTGAACCAGGGGCCTTACACGGAGAAAAAATATTTTAACAATACTACTAGATCGTTTTGTGAATAAAATCCTGGTTATTAAATACAGAATTATGTTACGTTTACTTGAGTTATTGAAAACATTACAACGCTGTTTTTTTAGGGTTCCGTAACCAAAGAGTAACCAACGGAACCCTATTACTAAGACTCCGCTGTCCGTCTGTATGTCCTTCTGTCACCAGGCTGTATCTCATGAACCGTGATAGTTAGACAGTTGAAATTTTCACAGATGATGTATTTCTGTTGCCGCTATAGCAACAAATACTAAAAAAACAGAATAAAATAAATATTTAAGGGGGCTCCCATACAACAGAATTTTTTTTTTGCCGTTTTTATAGATAATGGTACAGAACCCTTCGTGCGCGTGTCCGACTAGCACTTGGTCGGTTTTTTTTATTAATGCTAGAATATTCTGTTTAATCTTTTTTAGTAAGCAACACAAAAAACCTATTTATAAATACTGAACCAGGGGGCCTTACTATCCGAATGATACCTAACTTTGAATCTGACATTTGAAGATTGTCAAATGCGAATCGATTTTGAAAGATATTGAGTGAACAAATATTGCTGGCATTAGAATTGGTATCGCATATCAAGTTATTATAAGATTATATGTTTTTACAGTGAAATCCATCGCTTTGAATACTCTTATTATTATTGGAGTGCATTACAAACTAGAAATCAATCTGAAACAAATTTTAAAGCACAAATTTTTTGAAATGCTGACCCGAGAAATTTTTTCAAAATATTTGTGCTTTTAAATTTGTTTTAGATTGATTTCTAGTTCGTAATGCACTCTAAAAATGACAAGTCATAATTTATCCTTGTAAGCTGTCGGAAAATGTCAAATGAACTATTTCGGAAGTAGGCTGCCTCTTTCAGCAAAAACGTTCTGAAAGCGATTGTGACTTTAAAACATAGACTATTTCATTCTTAACTCGCGATCGCGATACCTTTAACAGAAGCGAAACCTTCGCGACGACAGAAGTATTATTTTTAATTCTGTTACCTTTTTCCACAATATTCAGTTTTTCTTAAAAACAAAATGTTTTAACAGTCAAATTTTGCAATTTAAAACTTTCATACATTGGATTACAAAAGTTTTAAATAACAAAATTAGATTCTAAATAAGTTTGTTTGTAAAAAAAAAACTGAATATTCGCGGGTGTAAAGTTGATGGAACGTGTGGAAAAAGGTAACAGAATTAAATAATAATACTTCTGTCGTCGTTATTGGTCCCCACAAGTTTGTATGAAGATTGCCTTGGACCATCCACCTTAACGTTCTTCTATTTTGTTATTGTCTATATCGTTATTGTATACTCTATAAAGTACTTATACTTATATAATTTTGTGAAAAGCTCGCACCAAAATCTACCTATGTATTGGCTTCATTTTGCAAAAAATTCAAATTCAAATGCAAATTTTATTTTGGGACCACAACAGCTTATGATTAAGTCAACAATATAAGAATAAATAAGAAATACATTAAATAAAGCCAATAATAGTTGTCCACCAGTTATAAACGCCATAATAGTAGTTTATGCTACAAGGGCGCAAAGGAATAAATTACGAGGACGATTTAAAACACGAGCGTAGCGAGTGTTTTAAACGTAACCGAGTAATTTATTGCTTTTACGCCCGTGTATCATACTACATTTTTCAATGCATAGTGTGAGGAAATGAAAACAAATATAATCTTGTGAACTTTAAATTATAATTGGCTCAAAAGGACTGTATCCAGAGCCGTTAAACAGTGGAAAAAAAGTATAACGTCTATGGTACACAGGAAAGGCTGCAGGTTAGCCAACCATTGTAATCAAATTAAAAAAAAAAATAATAATAAAGCCCTAGGGCAAAATAGTCGACTTTTTGTTCGGTTTTGATGCATAAAAAGTGGGCCTTTACGAGCACATGCATTGAAAACGCAATAAACGCCACAATCATTTACAAATGCAATTAACACTGTCTCTAGCCCATTCAATGTAAAATAGTTTTACGACATCCACAATAGCGTGCGTGGTGGACGGGTCTCTTCGTGCGTCGCACGTCACGATGACGTGCGCACGGCACGCCCGCGCGCCCACGTCACGCGCCCAGCTGATCGCGCTAGCCACTCGCCCGTTGTAAACAAATCATAGTAACTACAGAACTCCCACGCTCAGATAAATCTCGTAGTTGTTGCCCGTGAGAACTAATCGCTTCCACTGAGAGATTGTTATTAAAAGTGGTCATTTTTAAAACCTTTTGCAGCTAAGAAATGAAAAACGAAGGCAATTTAAAAGCACGCCTTCCTTTTTTAACCAGAACCGCAATTCTGACACATGCGAAAATTTACGAAGGCCGAAGGACAAAGAGCCTCTAAAAGAGAATAAAGGCTAGAAGCTCTTTGTGGATATAATAATAATAATTTGCAATATTCCGCTAAACACTCTTACCATGCTATTCAAAATGCAGACTTAGCACTCCCTCCCGCATAAAACATGCACAAGCAAAACAATCAGTACGAGCACAAAATAAAGCAATCTTAAATAACAAGCAAGAAAACTTATCGACACGTGTTTCGCCTCTAAACGAGGCATCCTCGGGATGTTTACTCCGCCCGACCGCTCGACAGCAAAATCGATAATATTTTGTGCTCGTACTGCTTGTGCATGTTTTATGCGGGAGGGCGTGCGGTGCTTTTGCGTCTGCATTTTGAATACCATGGTAAGAATATTGCAAATTATTATTATATCCACAAATTCATGATGGACTTCCGCAAAGTAACGCCTTTTTCAATAAATTTTAGAAGCTCTTTGTACAGAAACGTTGCATTCTTTAAAAAAAAACTAAATCAAAATCGGTTCATCAGTTTGAGAGCTACGATGCCACAAACAGACACACAGATAGACAAGTCAAACTTATAACATGTTCTGTGCTTATAACACCCTTCTGTTTGCTTCGGAGGTTAGTAAAAACTTTTTGCCCTGATTCATAACAAGTCTTTTAAGGGGAACGAAAATACAAACAGAAATAAAATGTCAGCTTTCGGATGATTTTGTTGCAATAATTAGGTTACGTATAGCCGTACAAAAAATACATGTTTTTGGTTGAACTTTAAGGTATTCATTTTCCACACACCACGTTAATCGATTAATATTTGTACTGTCAATGAATTTTTTTGTAACCCTCTATTGCACACTTCTTATCGATTTTGTTTCAGGTATCGCTTTCGCGATTTTGTTGGTTTTTTCTTAATAAAATTAGTGTAAATGATATCTATTCATTTTCCAAATACCACGTTATTCGGGTCAAAAAAAGCACCCCCTTTTTCCAAAAATACGTAAATCCACTGATGCAGTCAGCGGCAGCAAGATATTGTCAGTCTACGCCTAGCGTTGGCGCCCGTAAGACGTGGAACCTGTGCCCTTTTTTGCAAGCTATAAATATCTCCCAAAACTACTTAAAAACACATTGAAATTAATTTTATAAAGTAATATTTCGAGGAGCATCATATTCCTGCCGTTAAAAACTCAACAAAATATGCGTATGAGTGCTTTAGCCACATCGTGCCATAGTCATAACAACAAAACTGAATGAATTTGGAATGAATTCATACTTTTATGCGGTAAAATAATATATGTTACTCTAAAAGAATAATTTTGTGATCGTTATTGAAACCCAAATTAATTTACTTATACTTACTGAGATCTGTAACAAAGGTCAATGAACTTTTCGTGAAATTACCCTCTAGTATTGGCTCACCATTTCAGGTCCAATAAGTGAAGTTTTTTGCAAATTATATAGGTACACTAACTTGGGATAAATCGCCAAGCATTTAAAATATAGAAATTTATTTTGAAATATTTACAGTGCATGGCAAAATTATTAGATCGTAGATAATCCTGTCGGTACATGTTCAGGTTCTGTTACGCAAAATGAAAACAATGAAACTCTTTTAGGATTAATTTGTTATCCCTATGTTTGTCTGTCTGTCCGTTTGTCTAGGCAATTTTTTCTGGGTAAAATTAATAAATACCATTATAAACGGCCCTCTATAGAGCTGTAAAAAATACTTTTGACGTTTTTATTTATATTAAGTTTTAGGTTTTTACGTTTTTCATACAAATTTTCTCACTATGAAAATGTAGGGATTAACACTTGAGATAATATGTTGCATTTAAAAGTCAACACAGAAAGGAATTGTTGAACAAATAATGTAAAAATATGAAAACCATGTTGTTCTATTCTAAAGGGATTAATTATCTACTGTTCAATGTGGCGATAGCTTTGTTTATTTTTTTCCTTGAATTTTTTTTTACTAAGATAACAAATAGTTTAATACAAGGTTTTCCTTAAGAGGAATTCCTTTACCCCTGAATTTTTCTTAAAATTCATACAATAGGTATAAACCGAATGTGAAGTCTACAGCTTATTTTCTTCATATCTTTTTTCATGAGTATATTCTAGTGACATCTAACTACGTCTCTATACAGCCCAAAAAACAAAATTTGATAAAACACCATCATAATAGCTGTCAGGATATCGTCAATATTGCCTCGTTTTTACGCAAAGTTTAACAAGTTTGTATATTTTTATCTATACTGGAAATAAGAAAGAGAGAAATACAGGCGTCGTTCATGTTAAGATGACTAAGTTTACACACTTTACTAAGTATAAACAATTACCGTTTCATGGAAAACTGTTTTGACCTGAAACCATTTCACAAATTCAATTAACTTATTTTGAATATCTTGTCATCTTGCACTTCTTGATGAGAAATACAATTTCAATAAGTAAAAATACAACTTTAAGTTAAGAAAACTTATAGTTAAAAGTCTGCTGTATGCATTAACATATTTTTAATTATATTACAATAGTAATAAAATAATTGGCTTATCCGTCGTCGTGATACCAGCCGTAAATTTCTAAAATAATCTGACATCACGCTTATGGAAAACCCAATTATTTTGAAGATACCATAATATCATTAAAATATGTTTATGCATTTAGCAAACTTTTAACAATAAATTGTCTTAGCTAAAAGTTGTACTTTACCGTTATAATTATTTCTTAATATTTTGTTACAAATTCGGAGAAATAGCCCTTAAGGAAAACCTTGTATGAAAATATTTGTTATCTTTGTAACAAAGAAAAAAATAATAATAAACAAAGCTATCGCCACATTGAACAAACAGTAAATTATTAATCCCTTTAGAATAGAAAGATATGGTTTTGTATTTTTTACATTATTTGTTCTACAGTTCCTTTCTGTGCTTTCTTTCGAATGCAAAATATTATGTGAAGTGTTGATCTCTATATTTTCATAAGGAGAAAATTTGTATGAAAAAGTTAAACAAAAGGCCATAAAAACGTTATAATATGTATATTTTACAGGGCTGTAAATATTAGCATTTATTGATTTTACCCAGAAAAATTGCCTAGACAAACGGACAAACAGACAAACATAGGGACAACAAATTAATCCTAAAAGAGTTTTGTTTTTTCATTTTGCGTAAAGGGACCTGAACATTTCAAACTATGATACAAATAAATTTCTATATTTTAAACACTTGGCGATTTATCCCAAGGGTAAACAGGTGTCCCAAAAGTCAACGCTTTCCCTTGGGAGGCTGGTAGGCCAGCTCATGACTGACCAGAATATCAAATTATGACCTCAGCAAAAAGTAGATAGTCTTCGAGTTGATGGTACTTTTATAAATTCGAATAGATTTTTGAGTGTCAAAGCTAACCGGTTCTAAATTCTAAGAATAAAATTTTTGTTGCGCAACTCTGAATAGTCATGCTATTGATAAAGTCAAAAATAAACCTTGAAATGCTGTTACATCAGGAAGAAAAAATAAAAACTCAATTTATGAGCAATTTTTTGTAATTAAGTTAGTTCGATACTACACCCTGAAAAAAAATGTCATATGTTAGTTTTGCAAATTGGCTTAAATAACGGCTCATCAAATATTGTTTTTCAAATGATCTGGCAATTTCTATGTATTACTTTTGAAAAAAAAGTTATTGCTATTTTACAACCAAAGGAGCTGCGTATTTTTTAAAATAATTAGAATTTAGAATGAAAGAGTGGCGGGCAGTAAAAATATTTGACGTTCATTAGAAATGCCATTTAACATGCGTTAGAGTGAGATAAATAGTGACGCTATTTAAAATGAGTTGGAATGAGATAGGAACGCAGTTAAACGTGGTTGAATGAGAGAGGCATAATTGATATAGGCTACAGTGAGATAGGTAGTGACGTGGTGCATTCCTTCCGAGAATATTTGTTAGTTTCCACTTTTTGTAATAACAACTTTAGTAAAAATTTTTTGTAAAGAAATTTTTGGTCCAATTTATTTTCCCGCAAGTGTAAAACCAGCTCAACGGGCGAAAAATATTTAAAGAATGAGTAATGGTGACAATTAACCGTCACAATATTATTATGTATCTCTAAAGGAGTGTCTGAAATGTTCCGAGGGTCAACTGATAAATCAAACACTCAAAAAACCACTTTTAGCCGACCATAATAAATTTACGTCCCGACGTGATAGCAAGTAGGATCAATGCCGTGTGACGATGATCGAAATACACTAATAAATTAGATAAAACAAAATACGTATTACTTTTGACCCTGCCTCGTCCACTCTATTCGTATTTTTGCTATGGTGACGCGAGCTTAGAGACCGGGACGAATTTCCCCCCGCGCGCTATCGTAAAATAGAATAAGCCACGCCCGGAACTGGTTTTTGTTTTGGCTATGTCATACTCTTAAGGAGATTTACTTAGTAGAATTATAATCACAAGGCATTTATTACGCGATTAACGAAGTCGTACGAAACATAAAGCGTGTACATTCATAATTTTGCGAGAATAGCGCCCAGAACGTTTAATTTCTTCCGATTAAAGTGTTTTAAGCGTTGGGATAAAAACGGCGTAATTTATCGGGTGCACCAGTTAGAAAGCTGGTGAAATTGTCTGGCGAAGATAGCACCACATGGCACCATCATGCTGCATGTGCAAATTGTGCAACCCTCGTTTGCTGTTTGACTATCAATTCATAGCACTCTGGAGGCAGTAAAGATAAAAATAAACTTAGAGTGTGCAGTGATAAAAGTCTCCCAAAAGACGCACAGTCATGCTACATATTTCGTGCTGGAGTAAAGTAGAGCTCATAATAAAAGACCTATGAAAGATGCGGTAAGTAAACTCGGTCAGTTTTTCATCGTACTCCGCATTCTGCAGTTGTTTAAATTCCGTGCGGTATGGGGTTGTTACTGTTAGTACTTGGCAGCTCAACTTTCAGGTGTTCTGGCCAAGACAAAACTGACTCAGACAATTAGTAGGTAAAAAATAAATAAACTATCGTTAAGAAGTCTCGAGTTTTGTCCGTACAAAAGTGTGGTCCAAATTTTCGTCTTTTTTAATTTACCACGGAGCACCCCTTTCAATGTGTTTTCTGTAGCTTAAAACGCATACACTATTTATTATATTTATTATTTCCAAGAGTAACTTAGGCTTTATATCAACAAGATACTGTACCTGGAATCAAAGTTATGGCTTGGAGTACATTTTTAAAGAAATCCCTTCTAGATCTTGCTTTATTCACTGCGGTTTTCAGTGCAGACGAAATCACGAGCAAAAGGTAGTCGAAAATATAACTATAAACATTTATTATCCAATTATAATATAAACGATACGGTTAGAACCTAGGTACAGATATCATTAACATTGTTATAGGTATTCATGGAATTCAATGAGGCATAGATGCAATAATTTGTGACTTAATTTTTATCATTTTGAATAGAAATATAGGTACCAACTTTCTTTTCCATACTAATTGTAATATCAGCCAAAAACTATAAATTTGAACCTTTTCCAAAACTAGCAAGTATACAAACAATCAGTTTTCTACGAAAAGCAAAAAAAATAAGCGGTGGACGGTGATAGTAAACTTCGACGAGCGGTTGATAGTTCGTCCCTACGGCCGCGGCTCTCGGTAATAGTTGGTAATGTCGATAATGGCCGTCGGAATGCAAATGTGATGGCTGCAGGCCATGTCCCGGCCGCTGTCGCCGGACCACACCAACCGAATCGGAACGCAATCGGAAATTAGACAATCCCAGAATATTCCATCCAGAACCACTGGATAACGAGGGAAAAATGTAATTACTTAAAAGCTTTTAGCTAAATGTAATACGAATTCCCAGGCAGAAGTTACTAAAACAAGTTGCCTACCGAAACGGAACACGTTTTATTCGGACCTAAAATAATTAAATTCGAGAAACCTGCCTCAGGCTATAACGTGAACAGTGTCCCTCGACATGTCTACAAGTTTTAATTCGAGTGACAAAGCGGTTTGTGATTAAAATGGAAAATAAATCTAGTAAAGACCTGAGCACCTGCCGTTCCAGTTGCCCTGACACACCTGCTCCAATCGACAAGCCAGAGAAGCCAGATTACCCGATCGCAATGCTACAGATCTATTAAATGTTAAAGGAGCAACATGACAGGAATTATATTTTTCAATGCATGTGCTCGTAAAGGCCCACTTTTTATGCATCAAAACCGAACAGAAAGTCGTTTATTTTGCCCTAGGGCTTTATTATTATATATTTTTTTAATTTATTTACAATGGTTGGCTAACCTGCAGCCTTTCCTGTGTACCATAAATGTCATACATCTTTTTCCACTGTTTAACGGCTCTGGATACAGTCCTTTTGAGCCAATTACAATTTAAAGTTCACAAGATTATATTTGTTTTCATTTCCTCACACTATGCATTGAAAAACGTAGTATGATACACGGGCGTAAAAGCAATAAATTACTCGGTTACGTTTAAAACACTCGCTACGCTCGTATTTTAAATCGTCCTCGTAATTTATTCCTTTGCGCCCTTGTAGCATAAACTACTATTAAAATTGCATGCGTTATCTCGACAATCTTTGATAAATAAATAACGACTGCGCAACGGCACCGCGCGCCGTGACAAAAGCGGGATACAGTTTCTCGAGCACGAATAAATTTCATGGACGTCAAAATCATATTTCAAGAGAAGCAGACCCGAGTGGCGGGCGGCCGAGGGGGTAAGGAGACACGCCTAAAGGAAGAAATATGGCGTCAGCGAGCCGGCAGACTACGCAGCGGAGATATCTAGAGCCCGAGGTCTCCGGCGGTTTATCTCGTCCCGCCGCCACTCTTTGGGAAATTGCGTACAGCGCAAACAAAGAAATTGCACGTCTAGATAAGGAGTTGGGAGAGCGTATCACGCTTTATGAACGCCCCCGCCGCTCTACCTAATAACGTTGACAAACAAAAACCGTTAATAATCTCCCTTGTGCGGTCTTCATCGGTAATGTAAAGAAAAATTACGTGATAAAAGTCCATTGCCTCAGCGTTATTAAAGTTCAAGCAAGCGGTCGTTTTATAGATTCCGTTTTATATCCGGGACCTTAGCGAAGTTGTAGCCATTAAGGCGGTGGGGGAACTCGTCAGTTGATATAATGCGGCAAAAGCCTGATTTAAGTTTGATAATCCGTCGGCCGCTGGCGGTCCGAGATAGGGCCGGCGACGAGGGTATCGGGTGCTTTGCAATTCGACGGCTCAAAGAGAAGCTTAGGCCCGGCTCTCACAAAAGAACGGGAACGGCTGAGTTTTGACTATTGAGGTTAAAATTAAACACGCTTTCCGTCAAGGTACGGTCGTGACCATTTGAACGAGATAGCTAGCTCGGACGGGCGGTCCGATACGTAAGTACGACGAGTAATATTTCATCGTTTGCACGTTCGTAACCAACCCTTTTGTATGTAAATGTTGTACTGTACGGATGAAAATATATTATTTTGGATCTCCGCATGAATATTTTACGTGCGCTCGTGTAGTTAACGTAAAATATAATGTAACAGTCGAATGCCGCAAAGCGCTGAACTACTAAGGGTGCAAAATTGTTGGGGTCCGCTTCTAAATAGCATTTCTCCGAGAAATGTCAGAAAACGCGCGTTATTTAGGGCCTTTCCGCCGATATTTCTCACAGAGCGAGTTCGGTACTTGTCGCCTACGCGTGCTGAAGGTCAACATTCCAGCCCCGGGTATCGGAACTGAGGGTGGTTATACGATGTACCTTCCATTCTCTGTATTCCGCAAAACCTTTAAAAATAGATTTGTCTCCAAGCTCTTCGACCTATTTATAAATTTCAAATAGCTATTCCCTTCAAAATTGTTCTCGGAAAAGTAACTTCGGGAATTACATTTCCATTGTAGCGCCTCAGTTTCATTGAGAGCGCTATTTTTTCCCACCTTTTCACCGGACCACCTGTTCACCAGAAAACAAAACGATTCACGATTTGCTGAGCACAAATAGCCTATCCAGGCCGAGTCGTTTAAAAGTGACGCAGTTAATAAATGGTTATTGTATTCAGCAGATTACAGACTTTAGCTAAACGAGTTTTACCAGAATGTTATCGACAAAACTTTGCATAGCGTTTAACTTTTGTTTCGGACAACACACACTCGCGCCTGTCTGCCTTAGGCAAAGACTACAGATCTCCTTCTGCTACGATCCTGAAGCACCTTATTCAGTTCTCTCCCACATTATTCTATCATTACCAGATGCACTGTAATTACAGTAGTTTCACTGTATTTGCACGTGCACTGCGATTAATTTTAAATTAACGAACAAATTTTCATACGAACACTGTAATTTTGGCATCAGAGCATTCACACGATCACTATATCTTTATTGGAAAATTTTGGTGATTTTGTATGGGGACACTGTAGTTTTCAAACTAAGCTACTGTAATCTTGATAAAAACACTTGTACTGTTTCACAATATTGTGAAACAGTACAAGTGTTTTTATCAAGATTATGATGATGTTTCACCAAGTGCCGACAATCGCAAGTATTAATCTTAAGCTACTGTAGTTTACGATTTTTACATCTGAAGGGTACGCGGGAAGAAAGATCATTGTCGGTTTTTTTCAAAATTGAGTAAATGGTGCCATCTCCTAAAATGTCTCGATAACAATGATTGAGCGAAAACAAAAACTTGAAAAAAATAACACAGTACAAAAGTTAAAAAAATTGTCTTTTAACTGTGAATATGGGGGGCTATGGGCTGATAGTAAAAATTGCTTTTGAGAAAAAAAAAATTTATTACAATAAGCCCACTAAGCAGAGTTCTAAAATAATAACCTAAGCAAGTTTTTTCTACTTATTTCAAATTTACCTTCTGTTGACTATGATCCCTCTTCCCGCTTACCCTTCATGTGTTAACACTGCTCATCATAACATACGCACTTCTATTTCGGGTACTATTTGATATAGACTCGTCTGCAGTTTATCGCCAAATTAGTATTTGTATGGCGGCTCCGACATGCTCTACCTTCAACTTGTACACTAATAAAATAAAACCAGTATCTCTCCAGATCTCAACCTATTGTGCGATCCGCCATCCAGGCACACAATGCAACCTAGACTACAACCGGAATTCACTGACTTTGGTTCTGGAAATTCCAGCAAATCCGCTCGAAACCCCGCATGCATTTAAAGGTTAACTCCCTGGAAACTAAATTACCCTATTCAGAAACACAGCCACGTCGTCTCCAAACCGGAGTCAAGTTACCAGCTCGGCACACGTAGCTGGTCTGGGCGGGGGCTGGGGACCGGGGCGCGGGTGGCTGCAACGTGACATTTTCGCAAACAACCCGCGAGAAGCTGCCATCTGAAGTGCTCGTTCCTGTTACATGTGAAACTTCAGCTGGAGATAAAAATCGGTATTCGATTGAAGTGAACCTACTCGTTCGTGGGTTTTGGAGATCTAGGCCGCTAGATTAAACAGCGTTTCATTAAATAAATTGGGGTAACTCTAACGACAGCAGTTTACAGCAAACTGCTGTAGAGCAATTTTTTACATACGTATACGACTGTATCTTTTTGTTATTCAGTGAATAATGAAACTGATTTCATGAATTAAATATTGCATGTTTAGTATTTTTGTAACTAATTGTGCATGAAAAATTATTATTACATACGGCTTGAACACTCACGTGTGATTGTTGTTGACTATATGCCAACCGTTTCACCGATACAATTTCGGCATTATCAAGGCGAGTGTCGTTCTTAGGACGACGACGCGGCGTTCACCGTCGTTGTCAAACGGGCACTGGCAGCCGCCGATCGGCGAGCCGCACGCATTGCTCGTGCGCTGAGCGTTGGCTGCGTCGTCGATAGGGGTGGGATGGTGGATGCACTTGATTTCTTTGATTGTTCCAATTGTTTGTTATTAGGGGCGGTTATTAAACAAAACGAACTCACAACATCGTCACTGTCACTGGGCACTGTCCTAAAGTTGCTCGATCCATCGAGAACCGGTTTCCAAGACGGAGCCAGCTGCCAACCATGATCCCTGTTGAAGTTGGGATTACGACTTATCTCGATGGCTTCGTGTATTTTGCGAGGAATGGTATATTTCTCCTTCACTAATACTGTAGCCTTGTCGAAACGGATGAAGTGGGTCGTATCCGAACTTAGTGCATGTTCTGCTACTGCTGACCCGTTAATGTCCAGTTTCTTCATGGATCGAATATGTTCAGTCAGTCTTGTGGACACGTTGCGCTTGGTTTCTCCTATGTAGCTTTTTCCACAATCGCACGGGACTTTATAAACTCCAGGTGTGTTGAGAGGGTCTCGGTCCTTTGGGGATCTCAGCCAGTTCCGTAGTTTGGTGGGGGCTCGGAAGATAGTCTTCACACTGTACTTCCGGCGAAGCAGGTGTCCAATCCTATCTGTTACGCCTCTCACAAAGGGCAAGTAGATCGGAGCCCTCTCAACAACGGATGGACGATGGTGGGTTGATGGAGTCGCAAGCCGGTTACTGTGTCTCCAATTATACCCATTGGCCTCCAGTACGTGTCTTACGTGGGTCAGTTCAGCATCCACATACTGTGGGTCACATAACCGCAACGCTCGATTTATTAAGGTACGAGGCACTGACGCAAGGTGAGAAGGGTGGTGATGAGAATCTGCTTTCAAGTAATGATCCGTGTGTGTGGGCTTCCTGTAAACGGTATGCGCCAAACGACCGTTGGGTCCACGAATGATTAAGACGTCCAGAAATGCTAACCTGCCATCCCTCTCACACTCAACCGTAAAGGAAATTTTTGGATGGATGTTATTCAAATGTTCTGTCAATCCAGCTAACTTGTTTTTATTGACTACCGCGAAAACATCATCCACGTACCGCCACCAGTATCTCGGTTTATCACGCGCACTCTGCAGCGCTTTCTCCTCAAACCACTCCATAAAGATGTTCGCTACTACAGGTGCAATAGGTGAACCCATAGCCACTCCGTCTACTTGTAAGTAAAAGTTTCCGCGCCAGACAAAATAACCACTACGTAAACAAAACTCTATGCAACTCATGTACTCAGTGGGTATGTCATTGCCGTTTAACAGATTTGCAATAACGGTGATCGACTCGTCGACTGGTACATTGGTGAACAGAGATGTTACATCAAAACTCACCATTATTTCATCTTCTTGCAAGGTTACCTCTTCCACAAGCTGAACAAAATGGGTGGAGTCTCTCACATAACTCGCAGTCCTCCCCATCATTGGATAAAGCAACTTGACCAAAAACTGGGAAAGATTATATGTTGGCGAGTTAATTTGGCTTACAATAGGTCTTAGCGGCCAATTAGGTTTGTGGATTTTAGGCAGTCCATACATTTTTGGAGGTGTTGGATTGTGTGGTTTTAGTTGATAAATTAGCTCTTTCTGGGGAAATGTCTGAAGCAACTTGAGGACTTTATTTGTTACTCGAGAAGTAGGATTATAGTTTACCTTTTTGTAGGTAGTTTTATCGTCTACTAACTTTGAGATTTTCTCCTCATAAGCCACTGTATCCACAATTACTATGGCATTTCCTTTGTCGGCTGGCAACACTAACACATCAGAATTTTTACGTAAGTTATTTAAAGCCCTGATTTCTTGTTTCGAGATATTGGCTTTAGGTAGTTTTGACTTACGCAAAAATGACGATACATCTTGTCTCAAACACTCTGCATCATTCCGCGGGATTTTATTACAAATAATCGTTTCTTCAATGCTCGCAACAATGTTCTCCACTGGTATTTTGCTCGGTGTTGGTGCGAAATTCAAACCTCGGGACAAAGCCTCAATCGTAACGTCTTCCATATGGTGCGAAGATAAATTTATTACCTGATTCTGTTTAGCGCCTGATACATCAGGTTGATTTTGGTTACAGAAATGGTCTTGTATCTGTTGCGGTTTGTTATTCTTAAGGCGCTTAAATTTACGTTGATGACTCTGTCTCGAGTTTAAAGATGTTGTTTCCGCTTTGTTAAACGTCATCCCATCCAATATGTTCCACAAATCTGCACGTAATTTGCAAGACAACTTAAGATGTAAGTCAAACAGGATCTTCATGGTAGACATTAATTTTCGACGGTAGTCTGAAATAACTCGCAACAATAACTTTTTGTTCGCCACCTCGAAGAATTTTTGATAATCTCGAAAGCATTTCACAGGTTTTATTCGCGCAAACTTCGGTATAACACTATTATCGCGACACTTAACCGTGAACTCTAAACCGCACTCGAGCTTTATCCGTTTAATTCTTAATTTGTTGAACTGTTTCACTTTATTGAGCCAAACCTTGCCGTAAAGGTTAACTATAATATTATTAAAACTCGCGTGAGCTGACATACTAAATTATTATTACATACGGCTTGAACACTCACGTGTGATTGTTGTTGACTATATGCCAACCGTTTCACCGATACAATTTCGGCATTATCAAGGCGAGTGTCGTTCTTAGGACGACGACGCGGCGTTCACCGTCGTTGTCAAACGGGCACTGGCAGCCGCCGATCGGCGAGCCGCACGCATTGCTCGTGCGCTGAGCGTTGGCTGCGTCGTCGATAGGGGTGGGATGGTGGATGCACTTGATTTCTTTGATTGTTCCAATTGTTTGTTATTAGGGGCGGTTATTAAACAAAACGAACTCACAACATCGTCACTGTCACTGGGCACTGTCCTAAAGTTGCTCGATCCATCGAGAACCGGTTTCCAAGACGGAGCCAGCTGCCAACCATGATCCCTGTTGAAGTTGGGATTACGACTTATCTCGATGGCTTCGTGTATTTTGCGAGGAATGGTATATTTCTCCTTCACTAATACTGTAGCCTTGTCGAAACGGATGAAGTGGGTCGTATCCGAACTTAGTGCATGTTCTGCTACTGCTGACCCGTTAATGTCCAGTTTCTTCATGGATCGAATATGTTCAGTCAGTCTTGTGGACACGTTGCGCTTGGTTTCTCCTATGTAGCTTTTTCCACAATCGCACGGGACTTTATAAACTCCAGGTGTGTTGACACCTTAACAAAGCGGAAACAACATCTTTAAACTCGAGACAGAGTCATCAACGTAAATTTAAGCGCCTTAAGAATAACAAACCGCAACAGATACAAGACCATTTCTGTAACCAAAATCAACCTGATGTATCAGGCGCTAAACAGAATCAGGTAATAAATTTATCTTCGCACCATATGGAAGACGTTACGATTGAGGCTTTGTCCCGAGGTTTGAATTTCGCACCAACACCGAGCAAAATACCAGTGGAGAACATTGTTGCGAGCATTGAAGAAACGATTATTCGTAATAAAATCCCGCGGAATGATGCAGAGTGTTTGAGACAAGATGTATCGTCATTTTTGCGTAAGTCAAAACTACCTAAAGCCAATATCTCGAAACAAGAAATCAGGGCTTTAAATACCTTACGTAAAAATTCTGATGTGTTAGTGTTGCCAGCCGACAAAGGAAATGCCATAGTAATTGTGGATACAGTGGCTTATGAGGAGAAAATCTCAAAGTTAGTAGACGATAAAACTACCTACAAAAAGGTAAACTATAATCCTACTTCTCGAGTAACAAATAAAGTCCTCAAGTTGCTTCAGACATTTCCCCAGAAAGAGCTAATTTATCAACTAAAACCACACAATCCAACACCTCCAAAAATGTATGGACTGCCTAAAATCCACAAACCTAATTGGCCGCTAAGACCTATTGTAAGCCAAATTAACTCGCCAACATATAATCTTTCCCAGTTTTTGGTCAAGTTGCTTTATCCAATGATGGGGAGGACTGCGAGTTATGTGAGAGACTCCACCCATTTTGTTCAGCTTGTGGAAGAGGTAACCTTACAAGAAGATGAAATAATGGTGAGTTTTGATGTAACATCTCTGTTCACCAATGTACCAGTCGACGAGTCGATCACCGTTATTGCAAATCTGTTAAACGGCAATGACATACCCACTGAGTACATGAGTTGCATAGAGTTTTGTTTACGTAGTGGTTATTTTGTCTGGCGCGGAAACTTTTACTTACAAGTAGACGGAGTGGCTATGGGTTCACCTATTGCACCTGTAGTAGCGAACATCTTTATGGAGTGGTTTGAGGAGAAAGCGCTGCAGAGTGCGCGTGATAAACCGAGATACTGGTGGCGGTACGTGGATGATGTTTTCGCGGTAGTCAATAAAAACAAGTTAGCTGGATTGACAGAACATTTGAATAACATCCATCCAAAAATTTCCTTTACGGTTGAGTGTGAGAGGGATGGCAGGTTAGCATTTCTGGACGTCTTAATCATTCGTGGACCCAACGGTCGTTTGGCGCATACCGTTTACAGGAAGCCCACACACACGGATCATTACTTGAAAGCAGATTCTCATCACCACCCTTCTCACCTTGCGTCAGTGCCTCGTACCTTAATAAATCGAGCGTTGCGGTTATGTGACCCACAGTATGTGGATGCTGAACTGACCCACGTAAGACACGTACTGGAGGCCAATGGGTATAATTGGAGACACAGTAACCGGCTTGCGACTCCATCAACCCACCATCGTCCATCCGTTATTGAGAGGGCTCCGATCTACTTGCCCTTTGTGAGAGGCGTAACAGATAGGATTGGACACCTGCTTCGCCGGAAGTACAGTGTGAAGACTATCTTCCGAGCCCCCACCAAACTACGGAACTGGCTGAGATCCCCAAAGGACCGAGACCCTCTCAACACACCTGGAGTTTATAAAGTCCCGTGCGATTGTGGAAAAAGCTACATAGGAGAAACCAAGCGCAACGTGTCCACAAGACTGACTGAACATATTCGATCCATGAAGAAACTGGACATTAACGGGTCAGCAGTAGCAGAACATGCACTAAGTTCGGATACGACCCACTTCATCCGTTTCGACAAGGCTACAGTATTAGTGAAGGAGAAATATACCATTCCTCGCAAAATACACGAAGCCATCGAGATAAGTCGTAATCCCAACTTCAACAGGGATCATGGTTGGCAGCTGGCTCCGTCTTGGAAACCGGTTCTCGATGGATCGAGCAACTTTAGGACAGTGCCCAGTGACAGTGACGATGTTGTGAGTTCGTTTTGTTTAATAACCGCCCCTAATAACAAACAATTGGAACAATCAAAGAAATCAAGTGCATCCACCATCCCACCCCTATCGACGACGCAGCCAACGCTCAGCGCACGAGCAATGCGTGCGGCTCGCCGATCGGCGGCTGCCAGTGCCCGTTTGACAACGACGGTGAACGCCGCGTCGTCGTCCTAAGAACGACACTCGCCTTGATAATGCCGAAATTGTATCGGTGAAACGGTTGGCATATAGTCAACAACAATCACACGTGAGTGTTCAAGCCGTATGTAATAATAATTTAGTATGTCAGCTCACGCGAGTTTTAATAATATTATAGTTAACCTTTACGGCAAGGTTTGGCTCAATAAAGTGAAACAGTTCAACAAATTAAGAATTAAACGGATAAAGCTCGAGTGCGGTTTAGAGTTCACGGTTAAGTGTCGCGATAATAGTGTTATACCGAAGTTTGCGCGAATAAAACCTGTGAAATGCTTTCGAGATTATCAAAAATTCTTCGAGGTGGCGAACAAAAAGTTATTGTTGCGAGTTATTTCAGACTACCGTCGAAAATTAATGTCTACCATGAAGATCCTGTTTGACTTACATCTTGAGTTGTCTTGCAAATTACGTGCAGATTTGTGGAACATATTGGATGGGATGACGTTTAACAAAGCGGAAACAACATCTTTAAACTCGAGACAGAGTCATCAACGTAAATTTAAGCGCCTTAAGAATAACAAACCGCAACAGATACAAGACCATTTCTGTAACCAAAATCAACCTGATGTATCAGGCGCTAAACAGAATCAGGTAATAAATTTATCTTCGCACCATATGGAAGACGTTACGATTGAGGCTTTGTCCCGAGGTTTGAATTTCGCACCAACACCGAGCAAAATACCAGTGGAGAACATTGTTGCGAGCATTGAAGAAACGATTATTCGTAATAAAATCCCGCGGAATGATGCAGAGTGTTTGAGACAAGATGTATCGTCATTTTTGCGTAAGTCAAAACTACCTAAAGCCAATATCTCGAAACAAGAAATCAGGGCTTTAAATAACTTACGTAAAAATTCTGATGTGTTAGTGTTGCCAGCCGACAAAGGAAATGCCATAGTAATTGTGGATACAGTGGCTTATGAGGAGAAAATCTCAAAGTTAGTAGACGATAAAACTACCTACAAAAAGGTAAACTATAATCCTACTTCTCGAGTAACAAATAAAGTCCTCAAGTTGCTTCAGACATTTCCCCAGAAAGAGCTAATTTATCAACTAAAACCACACAATCCAACACCTCCAAAAATGTATGGACTGCCTAAAATCCACAAACCTAATTGGCCGCTAAGACCTATTGTAAGCCAAATTAACTCGCCAACATATAATCTTTCCCAGTTTTTGGTCAAGTTGCTTTATCCAATGATGGGGAGGACTGCGAGTTATGTGAGAGACTCCACCCATTTTGTTCAGCTTGTGGAAGAGGTAACCTTGCAAGAAGATGAAATAATGGTGAGTTTTGATGTAACATCTCTGTTCACCAATGTACCAGTCGACGAGTCGATCACCGTTATTGCAAATCTGTTAAACGGCAATGACATACCCACTGAGTACATGAGTTGCATAGAGTTTTGTTTACGTAGTGGTTATTTTGTCTGGCGCGGAAACTTTTACTTACAAGTAGACGGAGTGGCTATGGGTTCACCTATTGCACCTGTAGTAGCGAACATCTTTATGGAGTGGTTTGAGGAGAAAGCGCTGCAGAGTGCGCGTGATAAACCGAGATACTGGTGGCGGTACGTGGATGATGTTTTCGCGGTAGTCAATAAAAACAAGTTAGCTGGATTGACAGAACATTTGAATAACATCCATCCAAAAATTTCCTTTACGGTTGAGTGTGAGAGGGATGGCAGGTTAGCATTTCTGGACGTCTTAATCATTCGTGGACCCAACGGTCGTTTGGCGCATACCGTTTACAGGAAGCCCACACACACGGATCATTACTTGAAAGCAGATTCTCATCACCACCCTTCTCACCTTGCGTCAGTGCCTCGTACCTTAATAAATCGAGCGTTGCGGTTATGTGACCCACAGTATGTGGATGCTGAACTGACCCACGTAAGACACGTACTGGAGGCCAATGGGTATAATTGGAGACACAGTAACCGGCTTGCGACTCCATCAACCCACCATCGTCCATCCGTTGTTGAGAGGGCTCCGATCTACTTGCCCTTTGTGAGAGGCGTAACAGATAGGATTGGACACCTGCTTCGCCGGAAGTACAGTGTGAAGACTATCTTCCGAGCCCCCACCAAACTACGGAACTGGCTGAGATCCCCAAAGGACCGAGACCCTCTCAACACACCTGGAGTTTATAAAGTCCCGTGCGATTGTGGAAAAAGCTACATAGGAGAAACCAAGCGCAACGTGTCCACAAGACTGACTGAACATATTCGATCCATGAAGAAACTGGACATTAACGGGTCAGCAGTAGCAGAACATGCACTAAGTTCGGATACGACCCACTTCATCCGTTTCGACAAGGCTACAGTATTAGTGAAGGAGAAATATACCATTCCTCGCAAAATACACGAAGCCATCGAGATAAGTCGTAATCCCAACTTCAACAGGGATCATGGTTGGCAGCTGGCTCCGTCTTGGAAACCGGTTCTCGATGGATCGAGCAACTTTAGGACAGTGCCCAGTGACAGTGACGATGTTGTGAGTTCGTTTTGTTTAATAACCGCCCCTAATAACAAACAATTGGAACAATCAAAGAAATCAAGTGCATCCACCATCCCACCCCTATCGACGACGCAGCCAACGCTCAGCGCACGAGCAATGCGTGCGGCTCGCCGATCGGCGGCTGCCAGTGCCCGTTTGACAACGACGGTGAACGCCGCGTCGTCGTCCTAAGAACGACACTCGCCTTGATAATGCCGAAATTGTATCGGTGAAACGGTTGGCATATAGTCAACAACAATCACACGTGAGTGTTCAAGCCGTATGTAATAATAATTTAGTATGTCAGCTCACGCGAGTTTTAATAATATTATAATTGTGCATGCTAAAATTAAGTATACCTGTTGTTTTAAATGTAAAATCCTATGTATATAAATGCTTTTTGTATAAGTAGACAAATCCCTGGAGAGTTGTAGCCATGTCTCAGTTCACGGAATTAACCTATCGTATATCGTTACGACATGAATCCCGAAGGGGTGCAAGAAGTGTTCCAAGTGAGAACTGTGAAATGCAAGTCACAGCCATACTCGGTATACCCGCGTTTCACCGACGATTATTTCCAACGTGATGGATGGTGCGCCAAATCGCCGTACTTCGGGCACAAATACACGCTTTTTAGGGCATGCAGTTTTCCTTAATACGATGTTTTCTTCACCGTTCAGCAAGTGGTAAGTAAGAACAAATACTATGCACATAAGTTCCGAAAAACTGATAGGTTTATGCCCAACCGGGGATGGAACCTGGATCTCAAGATTGAGAGGCCAGCGTTTTACCCCTAAGCTAATGTTCAGAGAGTTCAGACATCATAAGTTTATGGATATTTTTGAACAGTAGGTAGATTTAATTCCTAAGTAGACATCATTTACAAGACCATGACTGCCGAATTTCATTTGAATCTAAGCGTTCGCTTTAAATACTCGTATATATCAAGAAATGCGTTTTATTTTTTCATTTATTTTACTAAAACATCATAGGTTGTTACAAATAATAGTCTTCGCCAAAGTAGTTTGTTGGCGACAACGCTCTTCCACTTTCACTATTACACCTTAGTATATACTACATATTTTTCTCTAAAACCTACCACAATATCTTATATTTTATTTCTCTTATCTATCTATGACTTACTCTAGCACGCATTGCTTAAGTTTTTCTTTTAGAAGTGACAAACATTTCACCTTTTTTTAATCCAACAGCATCGCGTACTTATAACATATTTTTGGGATTGAGTATTTTCTAGTTCTTTGGCCGTAGTAATTAACTCCTCTCTGTATCGACTTTTCTTGCTTCGTAATCTTAGGCCTAGTACAGTATTTATAACAGATTTTTTCCTTTAACTCTTCACTATATTATGTTTTTAATGCTATTAAATAATTAACTTTCTTATCCACTGGTAACATCTTACATAATATATCGTAAATAGTCTGCTATAATCATCTTTGTTTTCTTTTTTATCTTTTAACAAATAAGGTTCTTAATAAATCTAATTTGAATTTTCTTAATCCCCTATATATTATATAAGTATTAAAAGTTAAACCGTAGCAACTTAGTCCGTAGCTAAGTTTTAGGACAACCTTCATTACTCCTTATTTTTTAGACGAAGACAGGGTTTCGTAGGTACGAGTAAGATAAACAAACGAAATGTATAAACATTGATGTAGTACTATTTATAGTAAAGATCATTTGTATATTTACTTCAGTACACAAAACATCAAGTTTGCTCTTCTGTAGTTTCAAAGTTAAAGTAACCACCGCATTTTGTCTTTGTTTAAATGGACCGCACTAAAACGGTGTTTCAGCAAGAATGGTTTACTTTGTAAATGAAAACGTTGTCCACAATTTCAGGACCCCTGTATTGTTACGCTAATAAGTAGGTAATCCAACATCTATTATTTCAAAGTTACTTCCCCAAAAAGTTTCCAGAAGTTACAAACCGATTAATCTTACCCTCATAAAACGAGGTTCAACGTAAACGAGAAAAATATTTACACAATAGATAAAGAAAAGTTGAGCATTGTGCACAAAACCTATTACAGGGCAACCGAGTCTATATTTCAAGTCTGGAAATATAAAAGGAAAACTTTTTCTTTGTGTAAGTCTTGAGTCCATTCATCAGGTTCTATCGGAAGCTTTGCCTGCACCCCTAGCATGCGCACAGCGTCTATATCTAACTTGTTATACTTGAACTGTCACGCAGACTCCTTAATACAGTATATTCAGTATATTTGTCTTTGCCACTCTCTATTATACTTGAGACGAGACCTCATCGGTCTATCTATGTCGTTTAAACTCACCATAACTTCTAGGTTATTTAAATCGACTGTGTTGCTTGTTATTTGCCTAGTTTACAGGGAAAGAGAACCAGTGATAATATAGTACCGGCTGACTGAGCACAAGCGTCACGTGTTTTGTCATATCAGCTCGATTACCATAAAACAAAATATTCAAACGGTGCCATAGCCCTAAAAAAATCTTGATAAAACTACCAGGCAACCATGTTTATGGAGCGAGCGGTATGTGAATAAGAAACGATTTTCGAAGCTCAGCGTTTTAGTCATCGATGACGCACCGTAAATGTGATAGCGGGAGATGTACAAGGAATTTTTGAAAAAAAAAACGCAAGTTATTTTACAAGCAAGCCGTTTGGTACATGCGTACTTGAGGTCCAAGAGACCATTTTTACACGCAAATCTTGACAAAAAAAACCTTGGTGCAGTTATGACCCCCTTAACCTTGTGTATGTACTTTGTTATTTTTTGTCCTGCGGGCCTATTATGTATCTCTAGTTGCCTTCTTTAGTGGGTGCCTATCATCAAAAACATAGATATACCATCGAATTCCGATTTCCTAATAATATGTTCGCACTTGAAGTGACGACACAGATTGTTAATATTTCAATACCCACTAAAGGCAATTTTGAAATTTCAGTTTTTATCTATGTTTTTGATGATAGGCACCTAGTACAGTTGGCAACTAAAGATACAGAATAGGGGGGCTGGAACCTATCTTGTGGGGTATCAAATGAAAGGGCTTTATGAGCTGACATTACTAGCTCAATTTAAACAGTTACAAAATAGTACTTGAAATAGTAGCTCTGAGAGTAGAGTGGATCTGGGTCACGCATGTGGTAAAGTAGTCGGCTAAATAGTACGCTAGTTACTAACTAGCCAAAATATGAACCCTTTTTAAACGTAAGGGCATTCAGGGACGTCGAAATTTTGATAGCTTTTTACGGCTTGAAAAATTCGTAAAAATTGTTAGTTAATGATAGCTACACAATGAAACTTCATGGGGCCGATATGTTCGTGGCCCACCCGTAGTACCATTAATGTTACAATTTTGGCACTGATTTTTTTATTATTTGCGAGAGAACAGCTTGATGTAAAGACGCTGTATCTAGACATGTCGCGTGCTAGGCATGTGATTGCTGACAGCTTGTTGCCATGTTGTTGCCAGATCGACGTACTTATTTCTAGGTAATTAAGAGGGAATTTTAACGGGCCCATTGTTCGCATGTCATGCACCTTTTTGAATTTATTAAGCTATTTGCAAAGTAACGTTATCAAGATTCCAGTTTAATTAATTTGATAACACCCTTTCTTATGAAATGATCCGACCTTGGAGGCTGAAAACATGGAAATTAAAAATGAGTTTCAATAGTGGTAGTAATATAATAACACTGATTCGGCACAACACAACTAGACCTAATTGACAGGACTAAACTTAATTTAAGTGTTCTGTCCTTTTCTTTCTGTATCGAAAAGACAAAGACGCTCAAAATAAGGTTAGTCTTGTCAGTTCTGTTGCGCCGAATCGGTACCATTAACTCCTGAAAACACAGTAAATGTTGCAGCTAATGTGGTGCAACAATTATTACCATAAAATGCCAGGTACTCGTAGCTTTTTCTTTCACTCATACGTAGTAAGTAAATAGTGTGTATCACTCGGGGCCAAGATATTTTGTTTTTGGGCGGCGTATATTGAATTCCTCGCTACGCTCAGGATTCTACTACAGAATCCTTCGCTACGCTCTGAAAAACGCTCTCGACGTATAAAATATTACTTGGGCCCCTTGTAACACAAATTACTATTTCATTTCCGCAGTCGTTTCCTTAGGAAATTTGTTCAGTATGGTCAGTATATTATTTGGTTTCATTTGAAGATACGCGGTATAAATATGGACGACCGAAATTATATTGGAGACGAATTAGGCTGGACAAGATTACACACAATAGCAGCATGGTCCGAAAAAAAGAAATCTGAGTTCTGACGGTCACGACTTCGACATCACGTTTGAAAAGAAATGGGAACTTGTCATTACCGGTTTTATTTCTACGAGAATAGTAATAATCCGTATGTTAAGAGCGGTTTCGCAGTCGGTTTGTGAAAAATCCGAAGTTTCGAACAAAAATTTAAATTCAAAATTCACTCAATAGTTATTCAACAAAACCTTATTACCTATGTATAATAGATAGTTTTAATAGATAATGGTACGGAACTTGACACTCGATACGGACTCGCACTTGACCGGTTTTTTTATTATTTTTTATTAAGCCGTGGTCATGGCATCCCCATATAATAAATATACCAGTGAAAATTGCGCCACACATAAAATGACGTCACAGGCACACGCGCGGGTTGTCTTTTACGTAACGGTGTCGTTAGCAGCCTGCCCCAGAGTGGGCGAGGACCTGAGCATAACTACCATGTTGGGTTCACGAGTTTATGTAACGAGATCCACTCCTTTCCACGAACATACTAAAATAGGTAGGCAAATTTCAATGATTACGTCATATTTCATGTGACTATACTAATATCTTCCCCGTTAAGGGGCTTCAGTAAGCTAAATTAGCAGCTCAAAATGTGTCGGTACAAATATCAACAGAAACAAAATAGAAATAACGTTCATAACAGAGTGCATCGCAAAGTGGCTGTTACGACGATCGCTGCGTCACCAGATAGCGCAAAATAGAGAAAATAATACTTTTTACAATATTTAAAAGTTTTAAACGTCATTATGTTAGATTTTTGTATTGCTCGTGTCTGCGTTCAAGTTTTAACCTTGACTCTTTTGAATTTAAAAAGTTTAAACTTTTTATCAGTTTTTTCTACCATTTTAAAGCATTTGATAGGTATTTATTTACTCGATGTAGGTTAGAGCTTTAAAGACATCACAATTACGGAACATGGGTCAATAAATCTCACACGTTTTTTTTTGAGGTTTTGTTCTATTCGTATAGAAAGTTTAAAGCAATTCAAAAACGTTTCATAAGGCAGTTTTGCTTCTGAACCCTCTTAAGGTCAGTCAGTCGCTTAGCGCAGAGTGCATAACTTAGCTTTGATTTTCTTGTTAAGAAATAAAAATAAAAAAAAGCATTTAAGTCTGTGGCAATTGACGTCAATAGTTGAGTATTAGTGAGGTTTATAAAGCAAGAGTTTAAAATTGTATACATGTCATGATCTTTTCAAAAACAACTTACAAGCTGTTTTAACTTTGTTTGGACAAGATCATGACTAATTGTACATTAAACTTCAAACTCTTGCTTTATAAACCTCACTAATACCGTACTATTGGCGTCAAATGCCACATACCAAAATGCTTTAAAATTTTTAAATTCTAAACAAGAAAAACAAAGTTAAGTTATGCACTTTGTGCTACGCGACTGACGTTTAACCTTAATAAGAAACAGTTAATACTTCGAAACAACATATATAGAAATGTGACAAATCTCTTAGAAACACGAACTTAAAGTACCTCCTACTTGGGGCTTAGGGTTAGGCGACAAATGGGCAATTCGCAAAATGACTACCAGTTTAGAAATCTCCAATTCACTAAATGACCAATTCGATTAAGAACTAATTCGTGAAATGGCTAAATTTGTAAAAAGCTAATTCTTTAAATGACCAGTTCTAATAATACCTGATTAAAGGACCAACTTTTCTCAATACAATACACGTCCGACACGGTGTAAGCCAATCACCGTACGTCCTCTTTTCACCGATGATTTATTCCGTGGATGATATTGCCGTTGATATTTACCATGTATGTGTTTTTAGGGTTTTGTACCCATTGTTTGGTAGTATGGAACCTTCTGTGCGTGAGGCCAACTCGCACTTGGTCAATTTTGACCGGTATGGAATTGGCGCACCAATCGTGGAGTGGATCTAATCAATCAACGTAAAGCGTGGTCTTCAGCAGCTGAAGATTATTCCTAAAAGGTCAAGATAACCTTGAAAGCTTTAACGCGATAGATGGAGCTGTCTACTGTATAATAGCGGCTGACTGAGCACAAGCGTCACGCGTTTTGTCATATCCGCTCGATTACCATAAAACAAAATATTCAAACGGTGTCACAGCCCTAAAAGTTCTTGATAAAACTACCAGGCAACCATAAATTAAGGGGATTAGTATCGCCAAATGGGTACTTTCTAAAGCCTACTCCTCATTTATGGCCAAACTAAAAGTATTGAAAAAATGTATTATGAATTTATCAACTCTAAGATAATATATGCAACATTTTTCTTTTTCGCACCACCAAAATTTTATATGAAAAAAAAATTCTACCGAATGGTGTTTTTGGCACTGCTCCTAAGCGGCTTGGTCGATTTAATTCATTTATGCTTTGATAAGTAGATAAACTTGATAGCTATAAACATAACATAGGATTGTAAAAAAATTGAAATTGAAAAGTATTATTTTCTCCTATTTCGTCCTATCAAAGGATGCAGCGAGCGTAGTAACAGCCACTATGCATTGCGCGCTAATATGAACGTACGAAATGTACGGAACCCTAAAGACCCACAAATTGGTATACAAGCAAGCAGTTTGGTACACATGTAGGTACTTGAGGGCCAAAAAATCATATTGGCGCGCAGTTCTTTAATAAAATCCCCTGGTGTGTTTTGAAAATGTTTTTTGTTTTTTAGTTAACAAGTGGCTGAAATATAACGATGTAGTATATTTTTCAATCAGCTCATAAAGCCCTTTTATTTGACAAGACAGTGCAGAAGAGCAGTGAGTGCACATGCACTTTTTTTACCTCCAAGTGTGCGTGGCCACGGGAGCACTACAAAACGCGCGCCACACCAAATATGCGCTTTTCTGTACATATCACTACTATAACCATAGCTAAATGGACTTCGTGAGATAGAATATCTGTAGCTGCACTGCGCGTGTCTCTGAGTGGTGATAAAACGCACATATAAAGGCATGATGTACACGCTACCTTTACAGCAGAATAAAAGTAGCGATATGAATCGATACAATATAAAAATATGGCGACCAATCTTGCCAACTGGGAACAGCAGCGCAATGCAGTCCCTGCAACTTATCATCATCATATATATAAAAAGAGAAGTCCTGACTGACTCACTCATTCACTGACTCATCAACGCACAGCCCAAACCCTTGGACTTAGAAAGCTGAAATTTTGCACAGAGCTTTCCTTTGTAATGTAGCCAAGGAATAAGAAAGTATTTTTCGAAATTCCACCTCTAAGGGGGTGAAACGGGGTTCCAAAGTTTGTATGGGGAAACAAGATTAATTAGACTATTTTATTCGAGACTTCACAAGAATACTGCTATCCTTAAATGAGTAAACACGTGTTTCAGGTGTTTTCAGAATTCAACCCCTAAAAGGGGGAAATGGGGTGACAAAGTCTGAAAATCAACATGGGTATCGTTTGTATGGTTTATCGGGTCGCTGATTACGAAAACAACAACGATTTCCAAATCCAACGTGGTGGACGTGAAATACCATCATCCCCTGTTGGGGTTCGATAGGGTTGAAATGTTGAAATATGTAAATATCAATATGGGTGTCGTTTTTATGGTAAAAAACTAATATTTAATAGGCCCCACCAAAGAGACTTTACCTTGGAAATAATTGCTCCAAAACACTCCAAACCAGATTTAAATACGTTCTATAAAAAGTACTACACAAAAACTAAATCAATGCGGGTGAAGCCGCGGGCAAAAGCTAGTTATAGATAAAACGTCTCCGCCCATTACAGTAATCCCACGTGTCGTCCCGTGTGGGTCGCGGTCGTGAGAACCGCAGATTCGATGCCCGGAGCGCCGCGCTGACATTGCGAAATAACCACTTTAAAATCTGCTCGGTTGGGAAACGTTACCTTTTCTGCTGTTAGATACACTGTCCGACCGCTAATAGTGATATTGAAAACTGTGAGAGAATCGTGAAATAGCGCGTTTCTGTTGATCTTTTTATCGCGTTTGCTCTGTTTAAGGGGCTTAGTATCGCCAAATGGGTACTTTCTAAAGCCTACTCCTTGTTTATGGCCAAACCAAAAATATTGAAAATTATTTATTATGAATTATCAACTCTAAGACAACATATGCAACATTTTTCTTTTTCATACCACCAACACTTCTATATGAAAAAAAAAATTCAACCGAAAGGTGTTTTTTGGCTTGAATTCCCTACTGCTCCTAAGCTGCTTGTCCGATTTAATCCATTTATGCTTTGATAAATAGATAAACTTGATAGCTTTAAACATAACATAGGATTGTTAATCGAACAGTCACGTCCATGTGAAAAGTATTATTTTCTCCTATTTCGCCCTATCAAGGACGCAGCGAACGTCGTAACAGCCACTGTGCATTGCGCACTGATATGAACGTTATTTTAATGTAGTTTTCGTCGATATTCATACCGACAAACATCGAGCTACTAATTTGGCGACAGTAATCGCCTTAAGGGGCTGCACAATGCTAAAATTCAGTCCTGCTCTAACGCGTTTGTATTTTACTCTCTATCCTGCTCTCATCAGATGCCGCGCACGCAAAACTTCAGTTATTTTGAAATCGTGGCTCAATTAGGACATTAAACATTATTTATTTATGTAATAAAGATAGTTTTTTTTATTTAGTGTCTGCGTGTGTTGGTTTCGTTTCAATCGGTCTTGAAACGTGGAAACTGAATCGCTTTTTTTTGTGAAATTCATGCTTTTTTAAGTTATATAATTAATAGAAGATTGAAAGTATGTTTATTTATAAAGTGTAATTAATAATAACATTGAGTCACAAAACACGCATTATTTTTTTTTAATTTTTGTCATCTACATTTACGGAACTGAATCCAATACAAAACTGATGTTTAGCATTGTAGAGCCCCTTAAACTACAGTCAGGTTTTGATATTTATACGGCCTCAAATATTTCAAGGAAAATCGTAAAGGTAACGCTGAAAAGTTTACAGTTTTAGTACAGCAAATAGGAAAGCAGAAATCAGTTGCAAGTTTTCAAGAGTTCACATTACGAAACTTAATAGATTTGGGAAAAAATCCGTCTCTAAATGTTCAACAATAATCATCGGCTGCCTAGTTTCATTAAGATTCGCAAAACAGCAACGTTTATTCGTTACAAAGCTTTGTTTTGTACTTCCCTATACGAACGTAAGTGAAGTATAAAGGGGATTAACAATTTTAAAACTCGCCCACATCACACACACATCCTAATATTATTCCCGCCTAAGTTAAGTGCAAAATAGTGTACCGACCAACTACAGGGTGTGCATTTTCCCGACGGGTTATTTATTAACAATTTTACGGGGTGCAGTGACACTTAATGGTCTGAAGCGCGTTCTGCAGTGCCGGATGGTGCTGGTCGCGGCTGCTTGCACTTTAATCGACTGTCTGCGATAAGACTTGGGACAAAACCGCCGTCTGAGCTCCTAGTACATTTCCTGTGGCTTTATTACGATGACAGTTGAAAATAATTGAAATTGTTCCACGAAACTAACATTCTAGATAGCTTTTGGATGTTAATACGAAGACAATTGTTTTTAGATGAACCGTAGCTTTATAGAAAAAGTGGTTTTAAGTTACGCTACGGACTGAACGATTGACATAAAATGCAGATGCCGATTGAAATAGTGCAGAAAAGGCACACGGTATATTTCCCGGGATTTTCAATAATGCGATTACCAAATCAACTGACGCGTATTTACAAACAAATTACAACTACAAAGACGGAATCCATACATTGTTTACGGCATACCGTCATACCTGACAGACATTTAGCGTAATATTTTTTATAAAAAAACTCGTTTATCTTGTTCCAAATATCGTATCCAATTGGAAGTACCCCAGACACAAGTGAGCTACAGGATGCATAAAGAGAAGTCAGTGGCAGTTGTGCGCAGGTGTCCGCATGCCAGCTGACACGCCACTTTTTGCTCGAGAGCCACCTGTGCCCGGAATGCCGCACGGTACGCTCCAGGATAACGAGATATTGGATCCCCCTGTAGCTAGCCAATTTCGTCCTGCGTTAAGGACTTGAATAAAAGATACTTTTGCAAAATCTTATGCTGTACCGCTTCTTACGGGTTTTCCTTCGAGGATCAGGCTGTTGTATAATGTAGCTGATAATTACCTGAAAAGAAAACAAAAGATTTTGTTAGTATACTGTAATTGTTTTTTTAATACAGTTGCTCAAAAAGTGGCGTATTGCAGGGACGTATAGCGTTCGGGATGTGGGCTATTACATACTCGAGCTTTTTCTTTACCTTTTCCGAACTCGTGCGTTCTCTTTCCCAACTGTCAAAATATTGTCTATTAAAAAGAAAAAAACCAACCACGAAGTTTTTACTAAAAAAAAATCATAGAAGTCTTTATGAAGTTTTTATGCAAATATTTCAAAAAGAAGCTACTAATTTGTTTCAATTTATAGATTTAAAGATTTGATTCAATGAGTTAGGTTAGGTTTCATTTCATTTGATCTCATTAAATTTCATTTTCAAAAAATTCTACTGAAGACTTGGCTGTATGGGCATAGTGCCCGTTGCCTACCGAGAATGGGTGAAGAAAACAAAAAAAAATCTCTGCTGCTTATATTCTTTTACGGTTGGCGCCACTTTCCAAAAATTTTCTTTGCGAGTTTAGTTGTTTGTTGCACAAAATGAGTAATTTCGACGATATTTTATTTGAATTAACACCACCGGAACTCAGTATAACTGCACAAAATTCTTCGGAGAACATTTTATCGGAAAAGTCAAAAAGTCGCTACATATCTACATACGACGAATTTATTGCGTGGAGAGAAGAGAAAAAAGCAAATAGTTAAAGAAACAAATGATTAGTTAGTTGAGTTTATTGTGTTTTTATTATTTTATTAAATTGCTTCATTTTTTCGCAACTGTATTAAAAATAGTTGTTCAGTACACGTGCGGAACCGTCATTGCAACTTGTTCCGACTGTCAACCCTCACCTTCGGCTGCGCCTCGGCTCGGGTAGACATTTGTCGGAACTCTTTGCAATGACAGGCTTTCCACACTCGTAATGAAATATACTATTCTGAGCACGGTAATTACAATACAGTTTACGAGCTACTGCATAATTTAGCATATCACTGTGGACAAGGCCACGTCTAAGTAAATAAAACTCTTTTCGCAATACAGATACCAATCAGGGTTCCTTCTTACGAGAATTTGTTTTTTTTTTCAATTAACTACTTACAATTCGCATTGTAACCCAATTTAGGTTTCGAACCTTAGCCACTCAGTAGGTTTTATTCAGCCATTTCAAGATTTAAGGCGCTAAGGAAAAAATATCGACACTTAAAGAACTTGCATAACTGCTTCAGTAAGTAATGTATTATTTTGATAAAATAGTATATTATTTTTGGAATCTTTTTCTAGGGATCTGTTAAAAAAGAAACGCGATTGGAGAAATTCAGCTCGATAGAAATATTTATTGAAATGAGGTCTTTCTCAGCACCAATTCTCCTGGTTTGACAATGTGACATATGGACTGCAATTATATTTTATTAAATGGGTGTTAACGGTATTTAGGACCTGGTTAAACGAAATTTTGATAGCAACTTTAGTACATTTTATATTAATAAAAAACCGACTTTTTGCTACTTTTCCACGAATCCGTCCCTCTCGCACTGAGGGTTTTTTCGCATATGGAATAACACAGGGACGCTAAAACTTTTACGTATCGCCTTAAGGTAAGGTACCCAGTGTTTTTTTTTAGAAGACCCCTTGTCGGTCTACCTACTGTAATTTTGCAGATATGCCACATTTTAGCTTCATCGGCACAGCCGTACTTGAGTTAGTTCGTAGACGGCCATACTCGTTCAAACATCGCTATATTGGATTCCGTAGGACCCTTAAAGTCCTGTATGACCTCATATTTGAAATATGTTGAGAAAATTCATACTATTCTGCTGCGACTGCGACTTAATTTATTGTGTTGTGCTGAGTTAGATGGATCCGTGCCACGATCTGGACTGCTATCTATTGGTTCGATATTGTTTTAGCAATAATGAGAACTGGTCGGTTAACTGACTTTTTAAGCCGCACAAAAAAACCAGCCTATCTGTAACAGACTTGTTTATCCGTTTGTCGACAATGTTATAATGAGCTAATTAAGGTATTGCAATAATTAAGGTCAGACGACCGTGGCCTGGTCGACGCTCCCGAGGCGGAAACTGCTTCTGGCAAACTCGCTGGATCATCGTGAACAATGATTTTCAGTCTTAACTGAGAAGGTAAAAGGTTCATTTCAGGTTGGTGTGAATGTTTGTGAATGTAAAGGTAATATTTGGGAAATGTGTCAGTTTTAGTTGGGATTTAAATGTGTGCGAGGAAAAAGCGGTTCGTTAGATATTCGCAAACAATAGCATTCCCATTTGGCTTTGGCCGATTTTGTGGTTTGTAAGAGTAACAAGTATCAGCACTTTTTATTCGCACTCCGTTATTAGTTTTTAAATGTTCTAGGAAACTAAGGCTTCATTATCATTGGGTGCCATCTTGAAATTTCAGTAGGCTAAATTGCTTGCGATCCATTGCTGTATACTTCAAGTCTCTAAAGCTTTTTAGTCCAGTCCACACTTTGATGTCATCTATCTATTTGTGACGCTGACGTCCTGGTGCTCTCTTTCCGGGGATCTTGCCTTCGAGGATCAACCTTGAAAATTTGTTTAGGGAACCTCTTTGCAAATGCCCGAAAAAGGCGGTATTCGTTTTGACATCAGCTCCCGTTTGCGATTGGCCATTTTAAGGACTTTGACATTTGAAGTGAAGCTAGTTCATGATATTTTGAGCATTTTGCGCAGAATCCAAGTCGCTCGCTGGTTGAGAGTACAAAATGAAGTAAGAAATCAATTTTTAAGTTATCCTAGTAGAGATATAAACAATTCTAAGAGCTATACTGAATTTATTATTTTATTTTTAACGTATTATATAATCCTTATAGAGTGAAAGAGATAGCCACCATGCTGATGTTTGCTACCCTTTTCCCCTTGAGCAGTTAATTATGGAGTTGCTGAACGTTTCGTGAGCCAATGAAATACGAAGGGTCAATTCACAGGTTCTTAATTCAAAACACTTTTCTTGATTGAGTGAGCAAAGTTTAACTTTTGCTCACTGATTTTAAGCAAGAAAGGCGCGCTTTTCGAGCTATTGAGGTGAAAAGTACAATTTTGCGCTATCCGGAAACCCCGAGATGTATTAATAATAATATGTATGTATGATGTATAATATGATGTATTAAAACAGTGCGCGCTGATGTGAACGTTATTTCAAGTTTCTGTCGATATTTGTACCGACACAAGTCGACTCAAGGTCATTGGTGACTACCTGCCCCTTAAAACAAGACACGACTTGAACGAGTAATAATTCTAGAACTCGACTTCAATGAAAGGGAAACGTATCGAGAAAATTGTATCATTTTCTTTCAGTAAACTTTTCCAGGAATAAAATAAAAGGAGACATTCCCGCAACTTTTGTCACTGGAGAAATTGCCAATTTGCTATTTGAACGCATATTTAGATGTTTATTTCCTGTTTAAAATGTTTACTGTATTAGGATATGGATTTTTAAGTTTTCGCAAAGAAAGTAACACTCTTAAAGCATCGGTGCCTATCTTTCATCCGCAGTACAACTCAAAAGCGGCTGGGCCAAATGAGCTAGATTTTGGCATGGGTTAACATCCACGACTTGTGCTTGTATCTAAATAAAACTATCAGACTAGAAAATAAAGAGACTCATCATGACTTCTCCGAAACTTTAGAGCCTACAAACATGAAATTTGGCAGGTAAATTCCTCATACCATGCGGTAGGCCTGCCATTGAGTTTTGCACTCGATACACGTTAGCGACTGCGTAAAATATTTTGTATGAGAAATTGTGGTTTCTCTCGTAAACCGCTAGGGGCGCTGTACAATTTTTCATATATATATTTTACGCACTCGCTAACGTGTATGTATAGCGAGTGAAAAACTCATGGTAGGTATACAGGACGGATTTACTACAACGAATTTTAAGGCGAGGATATTCAGAGATCTGTCCAGGAGCTGTATTTTTGAATCACTCGCCGTGAATCATTATATTCACGCACGAAAAAAAATCACGTGCGGAATTCAATTCTATTGGTCACGATTTCACGTGTTTTTGAATCAGTAGAAATTATTGTAAACGGTTTTCGTTTCACGCAGAAAAAATTTAAACCGGAAAGCAATATTTCGTTGATTTTAAAAACCGGTAATGATTGGAGGTGAACGGAACGTAAATTAAAAAGTCAATGTCATGTCAGTCTCATTGATGCATCGACATCGACATTTTCTTCTTGTCATTCTTGCATAGTTTCTACTAGTAGAAATCGGAAAACAAGGAAATGCAAATAATAGTGTATCGAACCGCCGATATATTTGTCAAAACTTAATTATCGCAATTTCACTGGTAAAAATCAATTTAAAAAGGGATAAAATCGGGATAACCTTCCCTTAAGGAATTTAACCTACAAAAGAAATATTATTTTAGTTTCGCCTGATGACAAGTGATAGTTTCCGATCTGTTTTTCCTGATGCTTCCTAATACTTTCTAGTATATACAGTAGGGTGGATTTTTTTCAGTTTTTGCGTATTTTCAATACCGCGTGGTGCGGGTTTGGTCCTATAGATAGGAGAATACAGTCAAAAGGGGGTTAAAGTTGAAAAAACATGAAAATATAAGTGAGCTATCATAAAACTAACAACAATTTTTGAAATTTTTTTTTGATCGAATAAAAGACAAAGGACCAATCTACACATTTAAAGTAATAGTATACATTTTTCAATCTTTTTGCCCTTCATTTATTAATTAATTATATTTGTATAGCATTACAGACAACCAGTGAACTAGTTAATTTATGTAGTTCATTAGTGTATGTAGACTATTATATTTATTATAGTTACATGCACATTTATATCGCTCTTTATGGACTCAATTTAAATTTAAATAAGCCAGTGTATAATTTTTCTTCATCTCTGTCATTTATGTTTGACTGGAAGACTTTTGACTTTTCAGAAATAAAATCACCTTTGCCCTGTATTTCTTTTTAATTCTAATCTGTATTTATCTGTGTTTATTACGTGCAATAAAGCGTTTATTATTATTATTTAAAGAACAACACAAAAGAAAATAAAATCAATATAAAAAAGAAAAGCCGAATGAATGAAAAAAAAAAGAATGGGTTATAATAAAGTTATAATTAAAAGCAGACAAAAACATTTTCATGGAGATTTATATTGCCATGTTACTAACCACAGATTTATATTGCCGTGCTAATAAGCACAGATTTATATTGCCATGTTACTAACCACAGATTTATATTGCCGTGTTAATAAGCACAGATTTATATTGCCATGTTAATAAGCACAGATTTATATTGCCATGTTACTAGCACGTATTTTAAATCTTATCTTCCAAAGTTCAGTACCAAACCAAAACTTCGAAATAACGAATGAAATACTCAGTACGAATGTGGTAATAAGATTTTTTACTACAATGGCAGCCACTCGATTGTTTACACTCGAAACACAACGTATTGACCCCATTGTAGCTAGCTACCATTTCAACAATACACTTGCTTTAATATTAATACACGGTTAAGGCGATACGTAAAAGTTTTAGCGTCAATGCTGTTACTCCATATGCGAAAAAACCCTCAGTGCGAGTGGGACGGATTCGTGGAAAAGTAGCAAAAAGTCGGTTTTTTATTAATATAAAATGTACTAAGCCATTTTGTCAAAAAGATTTTCAAAGAGACTTTACAAATACATAATTATCCACATTTTGAATGCAATTTCAGAATGAAATTAGTTAGGATTTCAGAATTACAGGAAAAAATAAAACATATTAGAGGTCTTTTCGGAATTAAATTCTATAGAAAAAATTTCATCCAATCGCGTTTTCCTTCAGTGAGAATCTTAATCAAATACTCAATAAACATTTACCCAAAAATTAAATACGTAGATGACGTTATAGTGGAGTAAATGGATTCGAAAAAACCCCATTTTTTTTTGGTATCGCCTTAACTGTGCGCGAAAATATCGTTAACCTTTGCTAATAATTGATAGTAATGTAACAATTTTCAGGCAATAACGTTTACGTAGTAGGTAGTAATACTTTTTTTATTAATTAAAATACAATCGAGTCACATTTCGGGCTGTTGATCAACAAATCAAATCATTTATTTTTGTAAAATTGTCGAAATGTAAAAATGTCGAATTTTTTGTGAGGTATTCACCGCATTCTCATAAATATGTCGTTACCTAATTTATCATTAATGTGTTAATATTATTATCAGGTATGTGTACCAGAATCAACCACATAATCTTATATGAATAAAAGTATATAATGAATGAATTAATGAATTTACACTCTATTATACATTAAAGACATTTAAAAATAAAAACAGAGTCTTGAAAACATAATTTTGTACAAAGGAGGACTTATCACTTGAAACGATTTCTTCCAGCCAACCTTGCGACTTTCAAAGTTAACTATGCTGTTTCTCAATGGATATTTTAGTATAAATGAATCTGCACAATTTTATCTTTCCTAATTTAAGTGTTCTTTCGACGAGAACACTGAGTTTATGAATCAAGTTAATTATGTATTGAATTTTTCCTGTTACGTGGTAATTTAATTACACCCGGACCCGTATATAGGCACATGAACGATACAACTTCATCCCAGTAAGTAATAGTCTTCCGAAATTAAATATTTTCTAAGTACGGCAGGTCACGCGATCTACAGACAAGCTCTTAGAATAGACCCCTGATGGATATTGTGCATGTCCTTTGTGCCATCACAATATAAATTAGGTGCTTCTTGGAATCCAAGATTGATTCCATCAGTCTAGCTAGGAAATCAAGGAGCCTTTATGAAATGCTCGTGATTGTATTTATAATAGTAGTTTATGCTACAAGGGCGCAAAGGAATAAATTACGAGGACGATTTAAAACACGAGCGTAGCGAGTGTTTTAAACGTAACCGAGTAATTTATTGCTCTTACGCCCGTGTATCATACCACGTTTTTCAATGCATAGTGTGAGGAAATAAAACAAATATAATCTTGTGAACTATAAATTATGATTGACTCAAAAGGACTGTATCCAGAGCCATTAAACAGTGGAAAAAAAAAAGTATAAAATTTATGGTACACAGGAAAGGTTGCAGGTTAGCCAACCATTGTAAATAAATAAAAAAAAATAATAATAAAGCCCTAGGGCAAAATAATCGACTTTCTGTTCGGTTTTGATGCATAAAAAGTGGGCCTTTACGAGCACTTGCATTGAAAAAAATATTGTATCTACTCCCATACTGCAATAAGGTCTTGAAAAGTTATTATAACTAAAGTACATAATTTTATTGAAAATTTGAGTTTTAGTTACGTGACATTTTGAAATTAAATTATTTGATGGAAAGCTGAATTACCACAATCCCAGATATTGTAATATATTCTGTCTACAAAACGTCATCGAGTTTGATTAGCTTATTGTCAAAAATATGATTGAACTCCGTTTGCATGGAGCGCGCTCGCGTTAAAGTCCACGATAGCAGATTTAAGTCAAAAGCTGAATTTCTTTATTTTTTTTAATAGTAATAATAATAATAATAATTTTATGAAACACATCGTACGTTCCTCATCTCTGTTTTTATTTGGTATTGTCGAATGTTTTTCTTGTATTCATAACTGTTATTAAACCTAGCGATACCTCATCCTGAATATCAACATATAGAATCCAATACTAACAACCAGCACAAGACGTCTGCTTAAGACCTGTACAAGGTGACTTTTTGATCATCGTCCAAATTCATACTGGAGGCTTGATAAGTGATCAGTATCTTGGATCAGTAGCAATTTTTGAGAAAATCGTTAAATGAATTTTTGGCTTCCCATAGAAATTCAGTTCCTCCCGAGTGAATCACCATGGGGAGTCGAAATTTAGTTTTACGAATTTCACCAAAATTGTTATTGATCTATGATACTGACCACTTACCAAGCCACCAGTATAAATTTGGACGATGATCAAAAAGTCACCTTGTATAATGTATATAATTACAGTTAGAAGCTGCAAGATTCAGCTGCATAGCGCGCTATGCAACCCTTTTGCAGCTGCTTTAGCTCTAAAGGTGCGACTTTAGAACCTATTTTAATAGATCCAGTAGAGTTGCTTAACAGCGCATGTAATTTCTTACAACCACTATTTTCACTCCTTTAGCACCCTTAAGAAGTGAAAATTGCAGTTGAAAACTGATATTGAAACTAATTGAATGAACGAACGTCAGATCCACTCATTATTTCATTCACTCCGAATCGTAAATTAAAGCTTGCAGCACAAATTGTGTCAAGTATTGAATTTCTATTACATGTAAGAAGTTTTTATATAATTATGGCGATGGCAGCGTGTAGTGAAATAATAAAATGGCGGAATTATAGTGTAAATATACGATTTGAGTTACTCGGCTTGTTTAGGTAAAAAACATCAGCAAATTAAATTTACTGTGAAACATGTATGGTGTTTTTGGAGTAAAATTATTGGGCCCTCAATTTATTGAAGATCTTATGAAAATCTAAATGTTGTCGATTCGGTGTAACACGACTTAACTTATTTGACAGGAGTAACCTTACTTTAAGCGTTCTGTTTTAGTATTTTCGATACAGAAAGAAAAAGACAGGACGTTTAAATTAAGTTTAGTCCTGTCAAATAAGTTAAATCGTGTTACACCGAATCGACACCAATATTAGGATTCAGTACGAGACTTAGGTTGATTGCATTCGTCATAAACTCTCATTGCATTAATATCAAGATAATTAAAAGTAGTCCAGTAAATGAAAGATTTGGGTTCGAATTAAAGATGCACTAGTAAAATGCCTTCGAAATAATAGTATTATCATATTATTGAAACTGCCCCCTCCTGAAAGAACATATCTTTCTTATAAATGACCAAAATAATTAGAATCCAAATCCAGAACTAACTAATTTTGCTCTTAGCTACGGTCTATTAAAAAAAAAATATCAGGAATTCTTTTGATTTTATTTTTCTGTTAGTTTACTAAATGGTGTCGATTCGGTGTAGCACAACTTAACTTATTTGACAGGACTAAACTTAATTTGAGCGGTCTGTCTTTATCTTTTCGATAAAAAGAGAAAAAGACAGGACGCTTAAAATAAGTTTAGTCCTGTCAAATAAGTTAAGTCGTGTTACGCCGAATCGACACAAATATATTCCCAATTCTCACACAGTGTACCTACTCCATACAAAGATTATTAGATCGACCATCTAAGTGATTCAACAGCGCTATGAATTTACCTACAATTTATTTAATAAATCTCTTTTGTATCAGAAAGAAATCTTTGTTTGTAAAGAAGACTTTAGGTACCTTAAAACTAAAAGCAGTTGAAAGTTTCCCCAAGTTTTGAAGCCTTACATTTCTAACAATTTCGTCGCAACTAAATGGCACGTAAAACAAACTTTGCTTCAGCTTGTAGAAATAACAAATTGGTCTGCCACGTTGGTATTCATCAAATGAACTCAACCTCTGTGTTAGGCAGAAATTTGTTTAAAAATACATGTGAAGGTATTTTGGTGGCGTTTGAGAAAGGCGATGGGTAGGCGCTGGTACCAGGGTTTCAAAGGCCTAAGGCGAGCTGCTATCAATCAGGCTGCGGCACATCACGCCCCCGTTTCCTTCCTTATTGGCGATATTTTTACAAGGTGCTAACATTGTAAAAATATCACCAATAAGGAAGGAAACGGGGGCGCGTGAATAAAAATACATGTGAGGGTATTTTGGTGGCGTTTGAGAGAGGCGATGGGTAGGCACTGGTACCAGGGTTTCAAAGGCCTAAGGCTTTCAATCAGGCTGCGGCACTTCACGCGCCCCCGTTTTCTTCCCTATTGGCGATATTTTTACAAGGTTAGCTGTTAGGTCCTAGTGTTTTTAAATTTTTTTAGGGAATTACGAGAACTTTACGATTTTGGTTAAAGTAGATGGTTAGAATGTTATCTTCTCGAAGACGATGGAAATGCATAAAGATGGTCTTGCTGTTGAGCTGGTCTCAATATCGGGCTGTGTAATACCTACCAGCTTTCTGTAAATAAGAAATAAGATAATTCGTAAGAACAATTCTGATTGAATGAAGTCAAGACCAATTTAAGCCAATGACCGACTGGATGAGGTTAGTTTCGCCGTTAGCCATTTCACAGAAAAGGTGGTGCTGAATCTGTAAACCCGGCGGCGACGGCGGTAACGTGATTATAACACGCGCGACTGTATGGCAGCGTTTCTTAACCTGTGGTCCTATGTATATTGTCTTTTTGATCATCGTCCAAATTCATACTGGAGGCTTGGTAAGTGATTAGCATCATGAATCGATAACAATTTGTGTGAAATTCGTATAATGTAATTTCGACTTCCCATAGTAATTCACTCCCAGTCCTGAATGAATCACTATGGGGAGTCGAAATTTCATTTTACGAATTTTACAAAAATCGTTATTGGTTAATGATGCTGAACACTTACCAAGGTTAAAATTTGGACTATGTTCACAAATTCATCTTATACATATAAGTATATATATGTACTCCTTCGACCAAAATAAAATGAATGGACGGGCCTTGTCTTTACAATTTGCTCACTCATAACGAGTCTAAGCAATTGGATAGTGTACTATACTTCAATACCTAATTGTAAGTCTTTATTTTGCTTTTTGCACTTTGGAAATGCACAATAAGGCATTTTTTCGTCAGTTATTTGGATGGCATGTAATAATAAGCGTACGTGTCACTCTTCTAACAGAGACCGACTGAGATGAAGTGAGAGCCGGCGCTCACTTTACAAGCTTCAAAAATCTTTACGCTATGGCCCGTCCATTTATTTTATTTTGGTCGAAGATGTACTCGTATATGGCACGCTCATCTCTGGAGTCTTTTTTTTGTTAATTGTATTTTTTATAGTGTTTGTAGTACTAAAATAAATGATCCGAGTTTTATTGCTGTTTTCATTATTAAGGGGGTCCTTGATAATTTTTCTGGTTTTCTAGGGGGTCCGTAGCTGTAAAAGATTAAGAAACGCTGCTCTATGGCATACTCGAGTGAATTCATTGTTTGAAATCCGACACCAACACGATTAACTTAATTTACGACTTACACTGTTCTAGCCGTGCATGCTAGCACAGGCTACATAATGTTCTAATAAATACCTACTTTACGTCTTCTTAAAAGGATGGCCTACCCTAGCAATTTTTTTTAATACCCGTCCAGCACAATAAGTCCAATGGCGAAGACCTTATTTGCTTCTGATATATGCAATTATATGTTTGCTCACTGGCCTCTTTTTCTTGGACGCGTAATACTAATGAGAACGCAGCGAAACAACAAATTGGTGTGTTTTTAGCTAATACTGAAATATTTTGAAGGGAAAAAATATTTATATTTCTATTACCTATATTATGAAAAAAAAACAAGTTGATCTCTTAACCGTGAAACGAACATTTGAAAAGCAAAAAAAAAGCTATAAATCTTAATATATTGTTTATAAGTAGAATCCCTAGATAAAAGATCAATAAATCAAATTTTTTTTTCTTCTTCAAACGAATCCTCGGAAGTCTGGCGTTGTTCATGCTCAGGCTCATGTACAGTCTTAACAAGTCAAACCCGACATTTAACGGATGATAGTCGCTATAATTTTTACCGCAGGAAATATGAGGAATAAAGATGCATGCAAAATTGCCTAGTTGAAATTTCTATGACGCGTATTATTCATTATTATAACACTCGTGTATTCTATTAAAAAACTCACACTATTTATGTGCCAGTTTCATGTAAAGACTTTTTGTACAGACTGTACGTACGTTTATGTACATAACTACCTCAAGCGTTCACTATCAGTCGAGCTAACTATAAAAAAATTGGTTTTAGTGGTGACTCGGCCATTCAGACGAGTTTCATTCGGCTCGGCCATTCGGACAATTTCATTCGGTCAAAATGACCAACAAGTCCTTAAATTGCCTGGATTCCAATCAGTACCAAGGTTGACGTGCAGGAAACGCAGTCAACTTTTTTTTTAACACCATATAACACTCTCATAATATATAACATAGCACTCTTTACGTGCTAAATTTCATATAGTGCTTTTGCTGGAAAAGCCAACAATTGGTCAAGAATAACAATAAAAAACATATAAAAAAAATTAAATATCACTTTGAAAAAAAAAGTTTGTATAGGAAATTTTCACTCTAGGGTAGACATTGTCTACCCTGGCGTCATACAAAATTTTTTTTTTCAAAGTGATATTTAAATTTTTTCATATTTTTTTTATTGTTGTTCTTGACCAATTGTTTGCTTTTCCAGCAAAAAGTTCTGTGCACGCCACTGAGTGCTAGAATGAGTAGAAGTTACCGAAAATTCTTGATAATGATTTTAAACAAACTCCTGCGTGTCAACATCCGCGCCATAGAAATACGGTTATTGGACTGAAGCTAGAACATTCAGCACATTTACATTGAATAGAGGCTGTCATAATTACAAAGTAGTATGTTTAGGGTTCCGTACCCAAAGGATAACCAACGGGACCCTATTACTTAGACTCCGATGTCCGTCTGTCACCAGGCTGTTCATGAACTGTCATAGTTGAAATTTTCACAGATGATGTATTTCTGTTGCCGCTATAACAACAAATCCTAAAAAACAGAATAAAATAAATATTTAAGGGAGCTCCCATACAACAGACATGTTTTTTTGCCGTTTTTATAGATAATGGTACGGAACCCTTCGTGCTCGAGTCCAACTCGCACTTGGCCGGTTTTTTTATACTTGTTTTCATCTGCACTCTGTATTTTAATAAACAAAACCTTTCAAATCTCAGCACCAAGAGCCAATTAGAGCTAACCGTGGTTAAATCCGATAAGTAATTTCCATAGAAGTCGTTTGTAACATTCCCACGTTGTGAACAGGCATTTGTCGATGTTTTCTCTACGAATTCTCACCCGCCATAGTGTGATGGTATCCCCCTGCTTTTCCCCCCCTGATTGTTGTCGTCGGTAGGTATATATGATGTGAAAGTCTAGTACAATAATAGTAATTGAACAACTACGATCATCTGAGAAACAACGAGATTATGTTCTATTTATCGTGTTAAAATCTAAATTAATGATGGGACAATAATATGTGTATATGTATATATCTATATATATATATCCATATACCTGTGCGAATGTCCTATATTTATAATTTGTGATTTATCAAATATCAGCATCCCCTTTATCCAATCCAGACAGATTTGACTCCGTATCCCTCTGAGCACAGAGACATCAATAAAACTACCTGGAATCTTCTCAGGATATCTAGGTTACAAAATAACATAGGTTACCTGTAAATATCTCCAGATTTCGAGAGCACAGAGTAGCTAAATGAATTACCTGGAATAACCCCATAGAGAGTGCTATGTGTTAACCCAACATAAAAAAGTACCTTTTTGTGTATTTAACCTTTTATATCGTCGAAATCAATTTGCTTTGATTGAATTGTATTAGCTGATCCTTTCGTTGTCGAATACACAGACTTTTGTGTGTATGAATAACTTTTACCCCCCTTTATGAATGCATTCAGTAATCAGTTTGATAAATATGAGCGGCCGCTCTGATCAGCTAATCAATAAGGTTTTAATTAAGGTACAATGTTATGTTAGGAACAGCACGCTGGCTTGAATTAAAGGATATACTATACTATTGAGTCCCGTTTTTCGGTGACTCAATTTGCCAACAAAACTCGTCACCCACTGTTCAACGAGTGCATAAACAACTCGGTTTATGATATTAAATATTTAAAGTGGCAAGCAATACGAACCAAAATGGCTACGTTTATGTTTCATTAAATGAGTATAAAGTGATAATTAATCAAGTTGTGATTCAGTATGCAAAGTTTGTCCAGTTAGGTATTAGAGTAGGACCTGTCTAAGTATTCTGTCTACTTTTATTTGAATCTCAGCTAGGAAAATCTCTAGATGTAGAGTTACTTGATTACGAAAAATAAAGTATACTAAATTCTTTATTCCTACATGGGTAAAGGAAAAATAATAAATGCACAAAATCAGGATAAATGAAATATTTATTCCTTGAAAAATAATATGTTTTAAGGCGCAGAATTGGGATGTTTGGCGCTTTATTTTGTAATCGGTTTGACTACACAACTTGAAACTACTAATCTGATAATTTAATAAAACATGTTTGGAACCTTTTCCTAAATTTTCGTATGCAAATCAACCAATCAATACTAATCAAACACTATGGAAAAGGTTTCCACTGAACAGAAATATGATAATTACTACCAATATCTTTAATATAATAGTAGCAAATTTAACTAGATATAATTAGTAAAAATGAAATGAAATGAAGGTTTTGTTAGATTTGTACAATAAAATCAAACAACAAGCTACCTTCGTCAATTTCGGTCTGAATTCTGTCTCTCCGCGTATAACGCTCGGAACGACACAGTGACCGTATTAAACCCAATTCCTCGCCTTAAATTTGAATCTACGTTAGTCGAAACTCTTTGACTATTTAAACCGGTCTTAACGATCACTAAAGATGCGATAAAACGGCTTCACGGCGTTCCTAGGCCCAAACAAATCTATAAAAGAGGAGAACGTCTTGTGAAATGCAACAACCTCTTTTGGCCATCAAATTACCTAAATTATACAACACACACACACATACGTATAAAATGTTAATTTCCAACCAATCCGGAAAACTATCTCAATACAAAGAATAACACATAAAGAAATTTAAAAGAAGGAAAAAACAAAAAAGAACACACACAATTTGTGAGAGTACGCAATTTTTGCTATTAATTGTTTTATTTTTAGATATTAACTTGGACACTCTGTCAACTGTCTAAATGTTAAATATCCTTGCGTACTCCAACAGACAATACAAATATACAAAACAATTACCGACAAAATTACAATATTGTGGAATTTTATTTTATAAAATTTTACCCTTCCTTTGCTCGAAAAAATGGTCCAATCTCTCTTAAATGATGCTATGACGCCATTTAACTTCAATATTAATTTTAATAGATAAAATTATCCCACCACAATATTGACCTTCGATCGATATTATAAAAGAAACTTAGCTTGTCATTGATCCCTCGAACAGATAGCCTTTACAGCTACAATTTAGAAACTTTATTTATTTAATCGAACTTCACGTTTCACAGTAAAAATTTATGATCTCTTTCTCTGCGTCCATCTGACCAATTTCTTCCGCGTACAAAATTCGAATGCCTCATCAAACTCTCGTTCTCCCAATTTTAAAACTAAATTTTGACAAAACAAAAAAACTTATAATCTAATTACTCTATTTCCACTTTTATCACTGCACAAATAATGTCCAATTTAGTTTGGCACAGAACCAAATGCAACACTCAAACACATCTTCGTGCCTGTGACGTCACGTTCTCTTGATCTCTGATTGGACGGTGAACGACCGCGAAGTTGTCTCGCGCGTTGACCATTCCCGCCAAACCACGAGCCGTTGTCCACTGCAGTTAACGAAAGGCCTAGGTTTTCATATCCCAAAACCTAGCCCCTACGAAATAAATAGCTCCATCACCTCGACCTGACCTTTGCCTGCATCTCTTCCTAAAGTCCTTGTTTGTTGGCAATTAGCCTTTCTGAAACACACGTTTTCACAAGTACAGTATCCGTTGAGCATAAATTATACCTTTTTAAGATGTCGTCTATAAGGTTGCATTTTGCATGAATAACAATGAATGTCGTTTACGTCTCTACTCGAATTCGTTTCCTAGGTTTTTTTTCCTTTGCTTCACATCTGTATTGCATAACTCTATTTGCTGCAGACGTCTATTACCCCATTCTAAGAAAGCATTGACTATCTTTACAGAACGTGTCGAATTACTTAAGCGGATGCGAGAAAAAAAATATATGATTGACAAAACCAACCCCCTGTTGTGCGGGTATTAAATTTATGACTTCGTTCTTAAGAATAGCAAAGTCTCTCAGAAGTGGACCACCACACGCCCCACCTAGAGTGAAAAGGCTTTTTATTTTCTCGAAAATTAAACTTTCTTCACTATAATTGTATTAAACCGCTACGAAATCTACTAACCACTTCTTATCTTTTCTTAAAGGATACCTATTATTTATTATCAACTCTCTATTTCTTTTGAACTGTTATTATTCCTTTGTTTACTAAACGGTGCCATAAACCGACCGCAACTCGGCAGTTAAAGCCTTTTAAACCGAACTATTTTAGCGCCAGTCGGAACCCCACCTGTTCTAGCAGACAATGTTATCTTAATTGCTGACTTGTCCAACATTAATATAATATTTAAACAGATGTATAGCATTATAATTCCCTCTTATCTCATTGGAATCTGGGAAAATAAGTGTATACACGTTTTTATAAGGTATTGCGCCAATTTTATAAGGCCCTTCGTATAACCGAGCGAACTTCTTTGTCAGTTTTTTTTCTGCATCCGATTTAGCGAAAGTTCTAAGTTTGACATAGTCTCCTATTTGAAATTGTACCAGCCGATGATTTTTGTTATAGATGGTCACCCTATACTCAGCTGATTTGAGCAAATTTTCACGAGCTTTGTCTCTAATTTCATTTATTTCCAAAACGTTTGATCCGAATGACCCATAGCTTGCTAAAACACTATCAGTCGCGAGTTTGGTGCTGTGCCCCCGAACAATTTCCATTGGCGAATAACCTGTTGTGGTATGGATGACTTTATTGTAGCAGTCCTCAATCTCTGGGAGTAACGCTACCCATGATCTATGTGATTTATTGCAATACGTCCTAAACATACGGCCTAATTCTTTATTTACGCGTTCAGTTGAATTGGGCCGCGGGTGTCGTACCGATGTGTGAGACAATCGTATTTCTAATTGCGATAAACCATTTTCCCAAGTCCTAGAGATAAATTGTGCCCCATTATCCGTTATAATATGTTCGATCTTTATTATGGCATGATATTTTTTAACGCACGCTATCACGCTTCCCCCGGTCGCTCTCCGTAATGGATATAATTTTATAAATTTGCTGAATGAGTCCTGTATTACGAAAATGTATTTACTCCCAAATTTTCCGGGAACTAAAGGTCCGTACAAGTCCGCAAAGACTTTCTGCCCTACGTCAGTAGCTATCACAGGTTTACTTTCTCCGGAATGTTTAGCTAACTCACACTTTGAAGTCTGACAAACGTCGCATTCTCTCAACACCTTACCAACTTTATTTGACATTTTCATAAAATAATACCGTTCCTTCAATAACGCGAGTACTTTGTATCTACCGAAATGACCAATTTCTTCGTGTATATCTCGTATTAATTCGCTTTGCATGATTTCAGGAATCACTAAATTCCGCTTTTCGGTTCGAGGATTTATATAGTATAAGACCCCATCTTCTAATAAGAAGTTTTTCCGGCCGCCTACATTTCCGCTCGTGCTGTTAGAATCACGTAAGACTTTGATTATTTTTCCTAAATTTCCATCTTCGCTTTGGTGTTTGCTTAGCTCTTTCAGTTTTCCTCGTATTGAGCGTGAACTAGTCGTCTTGAAAAGGTTCATTTGTGGCCCTTGGCTTTTAGACGTTGAAAGATCTGTGACCCCCTGTATATGTCGCGATAATACGTCTGCTACGATGTTTTCCTTACCCTTTACATGCTCTATGGTATAATCGAACCGACCTAGATAATGCACCCACCTAACCATCCGAGCACTTAGTAAACCAACCGTTGATGATAGAAACGTTAGGCTCTTATGATCTGTACGGATTATTAATTTTGCCCCTCGTAAATAAGTCTCAAATTTTGTCAAACTATATATTATAGCCCACAGTTCTTGCTCTGTTACTGTCCACCTCATCTCGGCTTCCGTCAAACCCTTACTACAGAACCCAATAACCTGTTCTTCTCCTGTCTCTGATAATTGATAAGCGTAACCGGAAATACCTATAGCACTACTGTCTGTTTGTAAATAGTAAGTCTTGTTTGTATCTGGGTGGGTAAGCATAACGGTCTCTAAGAACAACCCTTTAACTCGTTCGAAACAATCATTTTGTACCTGTGTCCAGCTCCACTTAATGTCCTTACGTAACATGTCACATAATGGTTTTGTTTCCTCTCCGTAATTCCGTATGAATTTACGAAAATAATTCATGAGTCCTAAGAAAGCTCGCACTTGTTTAACCGTTTTAGGCACCGGAAAATCTTGTATAGCCTTCGTCTTGTCGGGGTCCATTCTAACTCCTTCTGTACTAACGATGTGACCTAACAATCTGACTTCTACCTGCAAAAATTTGCATTTCGCTAAGTTGCAAGTCAGGTTTGCTTCACGTAATCGTCCTAATACTTTATCTAGGTGTTGTAAATGCAAGTCTAAACTTCCATTTGTCGAAATTACTAAATCGTCGATGTAATTATTACAAAAGGCTCTAAGCCCTTCTAGTATTATGTCCATAGCACGCGTGAAGCTTGCCACTGAAGTCTTCAGCCCCTGCGGTAAGACATTATACGTGTATACTTTGCCCATAAATGTAAATCCTGTGTATTTTGTGGACGCTTTACTTAAGGGAATTTGAAAATAAGCGTTATTCAAATCTATCAGTGTAATCCATTTTACCCCATTAAATGACTGTAAAATCTCTGAAGTAAGAGGCGGGGTCTCCGAATCACCCACCATCTTTTTGTTCAATTCTCGCGCATCCAATAAGATTCTTAACGTGCCATCCTTTTTCTTTGTGTAAGTCAGCGGACTACAAAAAGGCGTAGCCTGTCGTTTTATTACTTTTAATTTTACTAATTCTTCGATCCTAGCTTTTACCTGCTCTCGATGCGCAAATGGCACGGGATAACTACGTTTTAAAAATGGTGTCTCGTCCGTTAATTTAATAACATGCGTATACTTGTCAGTTAACCCTAACTTCTCAGAAAATACCTCTTTATTTTTCTGTAATACGCGCAGCAATAAAACTTTTTGTTCCGGTTCTATCCCCATACAATCTACATAACCCTCAACCGTTAACTCTGTCACTTTATCTCCAATTTTGGGCAAACTTTCACTTTCTAAAGAATTTATTGCTTTACTCGTGGTTCCGCACGATCCCGAGTGACTTACCCTTTCTATGGGTTTTATGGACCCTATTGTTGACGCTTCGGTTCCAGTTTGTCTAAGAATTTTTTCGATTTCGATTGCATTTAAAATGCCACCTAACTTTTCACTTTCAACCTGAGAACCTATTTTAATTTCTGTAGTGACCCCTAGGTGCTCTATTAATAATGTTTTTTCCGTCCCACATTTAATTACTCCTTTAACTCTCTCTAACCAATCAAAACCCAGGATCATTGACCTAGGAAGCTGCCGTAAAACTAATACAGGTGTCTCTATTTGTGTGCTACCCAGTTGTACGTTTATTAAAACCATACTCCGCACCTTTTCACTTCTAGAGCCAAACGCTCCACGTATTTGAACAGTAGGTATGGCAATCTCAGCCAACGATCCCACCTGAGATTTAATAAACTCATATAATTCGGAGGAAATACCCGAAATTTGAGAACCACAGTCAATCAAAGTATTTATTAGTCGTCCGTACAACTTTATTGTAATTTCCGGTAATTTTGGTAATGAATGAACTGGTTCCTCCTCATCCACGTCATCATTCAAGCTACTAAAAATAGTGAACACTCCCACTCTACGTCTGTCACACGACACACAAGGCCTCCCTCTCTCTGTGCATATCTCGACGACGTCGTTCCTATCCCCTAGCAATCTACCTATGTCACCTGTTGTATCTTCGTTATTTTTGATGGCCACACAACCTACTGGGTTCCTGCATCCGTTTCCTTGCCTCCCTAACCCTTGACCTGCACTCCATCCCATTTTAACCATAATCCTGTAAGCTATCTCGCTCTTTTTATTTATAACAGTTGAATACTCACTCATTTCCCTACCAGTACTACAATTATAATTCTGTAACGACTGCTCGTTATTTTTCGCGTTCTTTTTGCTGTTTAAATTGTTTATTCTATCTTGTCCTAACACTATACTTGCAGTCTCACAATCAGGACCTACTTGTTTGACTGCGAATCGTTTCCCGTAATAGTTTCATTTACGGTGGTACTCGAATCCGTGGGTGGGCCTTTATCCAAATTAAAACTAGGTATAACCGATGTATAAGACGACTCTTTATCCCACTTAATTGCTGGAAAATCGCTTCCACGATAGTTGCCTCGGAATATGCCCCTACCTCGGGCCCTACCTCGTCCTCCGCGACCCCTGATTGAACCTTGATTGTCGTAAAACGGTCTACTCTCAATACACGCGGCCAATGGCATACCGCCTCGATTAAAATCCACACCTCGCCTATTCTGTTGATTCTGATGTCCTCTGTGTACATTATTGCCACGATTCGATAACACTAACACATCGCTCCTATCTCTACGTACAATGTTTTGTTCTAAATTCCTGAGAAAATTGGAAGCCGCCATAATTGTGACGTCACCACTCCTGGTGAACCATAATTTTTGAATATCGTCCGGGAAATGCCGCATGATACAATTTACTAGATCGTGCTCGCTCAACGGTATCGTTAACGAATTTACCGTGTCTACTTGTTCCGCAAAATGTTCGATCATAGATAAGGTCCCGCCCTTATTAAATGATGCGTTCATCAACCTATATTTGGCCACTTCCTGATGTTGACCTGCCCAATACGTGCTCCGAAAATCGGCTTCAAAATCGCCTAACGAATTCCAATTTTTACTGTTTAATTCCAGCACTTTACGCGCGGTCCCCGTAAGACATTCAGTCGCGATATCTAGTGCCCTATCATGTGCATTTAAAGAATTAATATATTTTTTTAATCTCGTAATGAATCGCATCGGGTTAACCTCTCCCCGACCGCTGAAAATGGGTTTTTCTATTGTCGGCTGCATAACAAATACGTTGCCCATATTCCGTCCAAAATTTCCTACACCATACGTACTCGTAACAGGACTTGGCTCCATCGTGCTAATAGCCGTATTAACTCGTACCTGTGCTGGCAATAAATCTGAACTGCTACCTTGTACGCTCGCCGATCGTGATTCCAACACTTCCATACGCTTGAACAAATCATCGAACTTTCCCGCCAATAACTGAAACCCGGCATTCATAACATCGTCTTCTGTATTAGTCATCGTTTTATTATTTTTCTTGGGTTTTTTTGTAACGTTTTTATTTAAAACGATAGCTTCCCTCTCCACAACTCGCTTGGCAACGCGTCCGCGTCGCGTCCTAACTTGGTCTGCCATTCTTTAATTTTTCGCGCAACTATGTTTAAGATAAACCGCACTAACTTTTCCGCTCTATATTTTACTTAAATCGCAACAAATGTGAAGCAAAGGAATGTAACGCCATAAACTCACTTGAGTTTTTATCCCTGTAAATCACACAAAAGAAACACAACAAATAATGACATAGTTTTCCGGATCTTTCGTGCTTTATGAACGTAGTTCATTCAACTGAATGACTATCATATAATTTACCGAACGTCGTAAATAATTACTTTCAATGTTAATGCAAACCGCTCTATTCGAGTGTTTACACCCCTACGTTGTGAATTTATTTATTAAAGTAATTATTGAATATATTTTATCATAAAATTAGGTCCTTTCTCTCAGCTGTGTTTGCTAAAGCACAACACAAGTTTCTAAGATCTGGTCCGCGGCTCCACGTGTGATGGTATCCCCCTGCTTTTCCCCCCCTGATTGTTGTCGTCGGTAGGTATATATGATGTGAAAGTCTAGTACAATAATAGTAATTGAACAACTACGATCATCTGAGAAACAACGAGATTATGTTCTATTTATCGTGTTAAAATCTAAATTAATGATGGGACAATAATATGTGTATATGTATATATCTATATATATATATCCATATACCTGTGCGAATGTCCTATATTTATAATTTGTGATTTATCAAATATCAGCATCCCCTTTATCCAATCCAGACAGATTTGACTCCGTATCCCTCTGAGCACAGAGACATCAATAAAACTACCTGGAATCTTCTCAGGATATCTAGGTTACAAAATAACATAGGTTACCTGTAAATATCTCCAGATTTCGAGAGCACAGAGTAGCTAAATGAATTACCTGGAATAACCCCATAGAGAGTGCTATGTGTTAACCCAACATAAAAAAGTACCTTTTTGTGTATTTAACCTTTTATATCGTCGAAATCAATTTGCTTTGATTGAATTGTATTAGCTGATCCTTTCGTTGTCGAATACACAGACTTTTGTGTGTATGAATAACTTTTACCCCCCTTTATGAATGCATTCAGTAATCAGTTTGATAAATATGAGCGGCCGCTCTGATCAGCTAATCAATAAGGTTTTAATTAAGGTACAATGTTATGTTAGGAACAGCACGCTGGCTTGAATTAAAGGATATACTATACTATTGAGTCCCGTTTTTCGGTGACTCAATTTGCCAACAAAACTCGTCACCCACTGTTCAACGAGTGCATAAACAACTCGGTTTATGATATTAAATATTTAAAGTGGCAAGCAATACGAACCAAAATGGCTACGTTTATGTTTCATTAAATGAGTATAAAGTGATAATTAATCAAGTTGTGATTCAGTATGCAAAGTTTGTCCAGTTAGGTATTAGAGTAGGACCTGTCTAAGTATTCTGTCTACTTTTATTTGAATCTCAGCTAGGAAAATCTCTAGATGTAGAGTTACTTGATTACGAAAAATAAAGTATACTAAATTCTTTATTCCTACATGGGTAAAGGAAAAATAATAAATGCACAAAATCAGGATAAATGAAATATTTATTCCTTGAAAAATAATATGTTTTAAGGCGCAGAATTGGGATGTTTGGCGCTTTATTTTGTAATCGGTTTGACTACACAACTTGAAACTACTAATCTGATAATTTAATAAAACATGTTTGGAACCTTTTCCTAAATTTTCGTATGCAAATCAACCAATCAATACTAATCAAACACTATGGAAAAGGTTTCCACTGAACAGAAATATGATAATTACTACCAATATCTTTAATATAATAGTAGCAAATTTAACTAGATATAATTAGTAAAAATGAAATGAAATGAAGGTTTTGTTAGATTTGTACAATAAAATCAAACAACAAGCTACCTTCGTCAATTTCGGTCTGAATTCTGTCTCTCCGCGTATAACGCTCGGAACGACACAGTGACCGTATTAAACCCAATTCCTCGCCTTAAATTTGAATCTACGTTAGTCGAAACTCTTTGACTATTTAAACCGGTCTTAACGATCACTAAAGATGCGATAAAACGGCTTCACGGCGTTCCTAGGCCCAAACAAATCTATAAAAGAGGAGAACGTCTTGTGAAATGCAACAACCTCTTTTGGCCATCAAATTACCTAAATTATACAACACACACACACATACGTATAAAATGTTAATTTCCAACCAATCCGGAAAACTATCTCAATACAAAGAATAACACATAAAGAAATTTAAAAGAAGGAAAAAACAAAAAAGAACACACACAATTTGTGAGAGTACGCAATTTTTGCTATTAATTGTTTTATTTTTAGATATTAACTTGGACACTCTGTCAACTGTCTAAATGTTAAATATCCTTGCGTACTCCAACAGACAATACAAATATACAAAACAATTACCGACAAAATTACAATATTGTGGAATTTTATTTTATAAAATTTTACCCTTCCTTTGCTCGAAAAAATGGTCCAATCTCTCTTAAATGATGCTATGACGCCATTTAACTTCAATATTAATTTTAATAGATAAAATTATCCCACCACAATATTGACCTTCGATCGATATTATAAAAGAAACTTAGCTTGTCATTGATCCCTCGAACAGATAGCCTTTACAGCTACAATTTAGAAACTTTATTTATTTAATCGAACTTCACGTTTCACAGTAAAAATTTATGATCTCTTTCTCTGCGTCCATCTGACCAATTTCTTCCGCGTACAAAATTCGAATGCCTCATCAAACTCTCGTTCTCCCAATTTTAAAACTAAATTTTGACAAAACAAAAAAACTTATAATCTAATTACTCTATTTCCACTTTTATCACTGCACAAATAATGTCCAATTTAGTTTGGCACAGAACCAAATGCAACACTCAAACACATCTTCGTGCCTGTGACGTCACGTTCTCTTGATCTCTGATTGGACGGTGAACGACCGCGAAGTTGTCTCGCGCGTTGACCATTCCCGCCAAACCACGAGCCGTTGTCCACTGCAGTTAACGAAAGGCCTAGGTTTTCATATCCCAAAACCTAGCCCCTACGAAATAAATAGCTCCATCACCTCGACCTGACCTTTGCCTGCATCTCTTCCTAAAGTCCTTGTTTGTTGGCAATTAGCCTTTCTGAAACACACGTTTTCACAAGTACAGTATCCGTTGAGCATAAATTATACCTTTTTAAGATGTCGTCTATAAGGTTGCATTTTGCATGAATAACAATGAATGTCGTTTACGTCTCTACTCGAATTCGTTTCCTAGGTTTTTTTTCCTTTGCTTCACATCTGTATTGCATAACTCTATTTGCTGCAGACGTCTATTACCCCATTCTAAGAAAGCATTGACTATCTTTACAGAACGTGTCGAATTACTTAAGCGGATGCGAGAAAAAAAATATATGATTGACAAAACCAACCCCCTGTTGTGCGGGTATTAAATTTATGACTTCGTTCTTAAGAATAGCAAAGTCTCTCAGAAGTGGACCACCACAATAGGTATGTGTATGACACACCACTTCACAACAGACGTTGTTTAATTTAATGGATTAGTTTACGGGTCTTATGGCAATTTGATTCTATCAAATGTTTTCTCTATTTTCACAAGAATATTTCTTATAAGATTAAGGCGATATGCGAAAAAAATACAGGTGTTTCTTTTCTGTGTATTTCATAAAATACACGGAAAATTATAATCAGTTTCTGGTATATGCATTTTGACTATATATTCTAGGGTTTTAAATTGGAAAACATGTTAGAATAAATTTTCCTCGATAGAAATGATTGTTGAAATGAGGTCTTCAAACACACTTTTTCTCCTCGTTTGAGGAATAGGAACCATATACAGAATTCAAAGATATTTTATTACGTGTGTTTTAACAATATCTAGAGATTTGATATTTGAAATTTTGCTAGGTATTTTAGTTTTTTTAATAAAAATGTAAAACCAACTTTTTTCCCTTGTGCCCTGAATCCGCCCCTCTCGTACTGCGCAATTTTTCGCTTGGAGTGACAGTGACAAAAATAAAATTCGCATAGCCTCTTCAGGTGATGTATCGTCCGTGTAAAGGTCCCCGTTACTCCAAGCGGAAAGACCCGCAGTGCGAGAGGGACGGAATCGGGGCATATTGACAAAAAGTCGGTTTTAAATTAATACAAAAACCACTAAAATAGCTATGGAAATTGCCATAACCAGTTATTTGGATATTGTTAAAAGCCATCTTAAGAAATATTTTTGAAGTCTGTATGCTATTCCAATTTGTCAGAATATCAAAGAAGTGTACATTTAGACCTCATTTCATTGATTATTTCTATCGAGTGAAATTCCTCCAATCGCGTTTCTGATAGTCCAGAATCCAGAAAAAGGTTCCAAAATTGTTATATTAATTTATTTTACTTGGGACTTATTTGAACAGCAGATAAATAACTTCAAAAGTGTCGATTTTGACGATATACGCCCTTAAAAAAGTCGACGCAACTGAGCATCTTCTCTATACATATAAAATGCAAAGTCTGTTTGTCTGTCTGAGGACACCACTGAACAATTCTGATTCGGGTTTTTTTGTTTTGCCTAGGCCATTAAAAGAGGCATTTTTGAGGAATGTATAGTGTATACATTGTGACAAATAAATGACATTTCCTTGAAACAAGTCAGAGAACAAGCGGCCAAGCACAGACATTATCAGAGCGGACAGAGCCATGGACAAAGCCTAGTTCCATATAAATGTGATATCTCGTATGACTCAAACAAACGACAAGCCGTTCTCTACACTAACTCAGTTTGACATAAAAACACGAGATAACGCAAGGTTAACAACCAATGATAAGGATCCATTGATAGAACAGCGTCGCGTTATCAGTTTATCAGCCAATGGCTGTGTTGAACACGTGCTGCTACTGACTGCTGTTCTGGACTCATCTAGCATACCCGTATTGGAGCAAGACCTGAGGGCCTATTATGTATCCTTAGTTGCCAACTGGACTGGGTGACTATCATCATACTTCTTATCTATGTTTTTGATGATAGGCACCCAGTGCAGTTAGCAACCAAAGATACCTAAATAATAGCCCTCTAAATAATAGGACTTCGATTCCGATGACCAGCCATAAATATCTCGCTGATTTGCGATCGAAAAATTTATGAATGGAGATCGTTAGAAGCTTTTTTTGCTATCAACAGAAATAAACACAGTTTCTCAACAGATATTTAAACCATGGTGATAATTTCTATATTACCGGAATTAGGTTACAGGGCCGTAAGTCTGGAGAAAACAAAGCCGAGACAAAATTCCTTGACACCGATCTCATAGTTAAAATGAGGTTTTACGGTATATCTCGACACACTGGAAATTAGGGCCCAGGACCTCAATTACGGACTTGAGCCAAATATCACGACCATGGAGATAAATCTCTATATGGAGATTTTATCTCCATGCCTAATGACCAGTCGAAATATCTCGCTGATTTGCGACGAAAAATCTACGAGGACATCGTCAGAATAGTTTTGTTTGTTTTCGTCGGAGATAAGCGACTCATAATTAAGTTTTTCGCTTGATATTTAGACCATAGAGGCCATTTCCATAGCACTAGAATTGGCCTTCAGTAGGTAGATCTAGCATAGTGTTGTTAGACCGGAGAAGTCCTTTGAGGTTCAGTAACTCGATTAATCATCAAGGTATCTTGCCAAAGCCTTCAGCAGTCAAGTTAGTAACCACATTTTGCTTTTGTAAATTTCACGTAAATTTCAATACCACTGTCAGTTGTTAGTCTTTTTGCTAAAGCGATTCCGTGTTTAAGAACATATTTATACTTCTACCTACATGAATGCCTATCCGTTTGTAATCTGATGAATAAATTGATCTTCAATATGAAACAACCTTCTGCTGTGAAATAAACCCAAAAACAATCCCTAAAGCTCCACGAAAAAGGGATGCCATCAAATGAATCCCAAAATGAAGAACCCTGTTAAATTTTAATTACTCAATTTCTTTACGGTAGCCTTTTAGCTGACGGTCCATGATTTGGGTCATTCGTTCAGCAACCTAGCGCGCCATACCAGGTACATCTCGATTTAGTCTAAAAAGACCTCTATTCTAGGCAAATAAGAGTAAGACCAGTGTTCTTGTCTTGGTGCTCTGGTAATTGTGGAATTAGCTGACTTTGTAAATTAATGATGACGGTGCGTGAGCCTTGCACATTCTGTTGGACAATATAATTAAATTAACCCCTTCCAATTTATGTGAATGTGTCATTATATCACATTAGTCGACTAAGTTAATTTAAATTAAAGATTATATAGATTAAACGGAGGCAGGCATGTATTTATATATGTAACATATTAGTATGTAGTATATAAGATATGTAAGATGGGGTTTGGTCGGCCGCCTGGATTCGTGCTGGGGGCTCGGTTGGTGATCATTGAACCTTGTTCCTGGTCCCTGGCCGGGTCTCCGGTGTGGGTTCGGGCGGTTGATTGGATTTCACCTTGTATAAAATATATTTACCTATCATTTCAATCGTATATATATTGCTACATAAATTAAATAAACTTTTAATTTAGTTCATGTACATTCATTATTTGATTACATGTATATTTGTAAGTAAGATTAAATTTGACTTCGTAGCAGATGGAAATCTGTAGTCTCTACCTACCCCTCTCGGAGACAGGCGTGAGTACAGTTATGTATGTATGTACATTTAAAATCTTTACAAATTTTGTTTGCAGCTGTACCAAATCAACTAATCTAGCCCTTCCAGTTTTCTAATCAACATTAAGGTACTGTACAATTTTATTGACTTCCCAGTTTGGTTCATTCGGATCAGCGGGTCTGCCGCGTAATTCTGATTTTCATCAATATCAACTTGAGATTGAAATTTGACGTGCGTGCAAAAGAGATGGCATGTTAGGCGGGCGTCGTCGCACGCAAGTCAAATTTCAATCTAAAGTTGATGTTGATGAAAATCAGAATTACGTGTTAGACCCGCAGCTACCTACTTTAAGGCTGTTGTAGCCGCCAACGAACTTGAGTCGACCTGTGTCGTTGAAAATATCGACAGAAACTATATTGAAATAACGTTAATATCGTCGCTGGGTCTCCGGATAGCCATAATAGGCTCTAAAAAACACTTGAAAATGGTTTAAAAATTTGTAGCCAAAATTCTTCAAAAATAACCAAAGGAACTCATTTGTTGTTTTTAAATCGTCAATTTGAGTAAGTTTCAATTTGTTTCTTTGCATACTTAATTAATTAAATCAGACCTTAGTATTAAATTGGACCCTGTGATCAGAGAATATAAAGTATTTGCTGTGATGGTATTTAATTTGTTAAATCATAGATTAAATATTTAAAAAAGCACATAATTTCACATATTTTGTAGATGCCATATATATTTTTAAATTTTTTTACTAAATTAACAATTGAGTAAAACCCTAACTTAATTGTGGCTTTCTCGGTCACCAGCTGTAAAAACCACCTTAATACGACTTCGAACTTCTACAGGTCGGTTGACGAGCGACCGACCGAGAATATGCGAATTTTATTTTTGTCACTGTCACTTCAAGCGAAAACACGCTCAGTGCGAGAGGGGCGGATTCAAGGCGAAAGCGAAAAATGCTAGTTTTATAATTTTTATAAAATAACTAAAATAGGTAGCAAAATTTCAAATATCAAATCTCTAGATATTGTTGAAACACACCTAATAAAATATGTTTGAGTTCTGTATATGGTTCCTATTCGTCAAACGAGGACAAAAAGTGTGTTTGAAGACCTCATCTCAACAATTATTTCTATCGAGGAAAATGTATCCAAACATGTTTTCAAATTTCAAAACCCTAGATTATATAGTCAAAATGCATATACCAGAAACTGATTAAAATTTTCCGTGTATTTCATGAAATACACAGAAAAGAAACACCCGTATTTTTTTCGCATATCGCCTTAATATCAGGGGAAAATATATAGTTTTTATTCTTTTTGCTTCATCACTATCACTACATAGTATAAAACAAAGTCGCTCCCGCTGTCTGTCTGTCCCTATGTATGCTTAGATCTTTAAAAATACGCAACGGATTTTGATGTGTTTTTTTTAATAAATAAAATGAGTCAAGAGGAAGGTTTATATGTATAATACATGCCCGTGCGAAGCCGGGGCGAGTCACTAGTTTGTAATAAGAGCGAGAAATGGGTCAACGGACACCGATAGTACATACGAACTACTTACTTACTTTTCAAAATTCTTTATTTAATTATTCTTCCGTACAAAATATAAATGCACGATAACCATACAATTGTATACTCAAAGCTTATAGGTAACAGTAATACTTTTGCCGGGTAACGGGTAACGGGTACCCGGCATAATATTTGCCGGATCCACCGGGTATCCGGCAAAAATATGCGGCATTAAAATGCCTTTTAAAACCCACCTCTCCAAAGGGTTAAACGGTGCGGGGTGAGGCAGAGAGGGGAGAGATTGCGCAAATTTGTTTCCTTTCATCCATTGCACAAAAACACAAATTATTCACATAAATACACAAACGGAAACGGCGCGGCGGGACCTAAATTAAAATGACATTTTACTTTTATGATTGTTTGATTTGATACTTACTAGATTGTTTATTAAAATAAAAACCAATTTAATTGCAAAGTAGATTTTTTTTAATTTAATATTTGCCTATGGAAAAAAGTTTTTTTTTTGTATTACCCGTTATATTATATCTTTATCCGGTATCCGGCCGGATCCTGAAAAAATGCCGAAACCTTGGGTACCGGATCCTAGCCGCATACCCGGTACATCTCTACTTTAAATAATATTTTAATATTTAACGCTACTTACAACAATTTATATACATATTAGTTAACACGAAAAAAATAACAAACTAATAAAATATGTACTCATTAGTTTGTAGTTACGTACACTTGAAGTATACCGCATACCACCCGACACGTAACTATTATACTTCTATGTATATATTATATGTAAGTACATCAGGGTCCCAGCCAAGCGTTAAGCAAAGTGGGTCACAGCCGGAGCTGATGCCAAGTGGCGGTCGCCAATTCGCCGCTCAGCTGATCGCGGAGACACATGTGGAAAGGTCTTTGGGCTAATGACGTTGATGTTGCAATTGTCCTGCACTAGTGGAAGAAACGATTTGTGATAGCGGAGTGCAGAAATAAAGCCAGCTTCCGGGTTTATCAGGATCGGATGTCTATCTAATCATTACACGGCAATTGGAGACAAATGTTGTGTTTCTACATTATAAATATAAAAATACTTGAATAAGGATCAATACCCTAAAAAATTTAACAGCACATGCCGTTATAGAAACGTATAAAAGCAAAAAAATACTCGGATAAAAGTGTAACAATGATCACTGAAGAAGGCTGTCATGGAAATTCTTCCAAACAAAAATCTCAGCTTTACCCATAGACAATACAGTCCAATTGGGCTTTACCAAAATAGCTATGGTCTATGGCTTTGCCCTTTACTTACACAAAAAGTATAATTAGTACTTTTTTAAACAACGGCAATTATAAGAGCAAAGTAGTTTATGACTTTAATAGGAACTGAAGCAGATTTTGTAACTTTTTTATTTTACATATGTATATCTAGTTATTTAATTAACTACTCTGCACAAAAACTAAAATTTATTTGTCTAGGCATTTTGATGCTTGGTTCCTCTGCCAAAACTCAGTTTTAGACTTCGAGAAGAAAAACCGTCACACGCGACATCACGAGAAACGTTTTGTTTTGTACAAATACGAGTATGAAGCATACTGTATGTGTTAATATAGTATGTGTTAATATTGTATGTTCCTGTTGCACGCATTTGCAATCTGCGATTAACTTGAATGACGGTAGTTGCAGAAAACTAACAAAAAGAAAAAGTCATGTGGTTTATCGCTGATAACGATTTCGATTTTAAAACTGTTCATATTGTATTCGCTACATAAAAAACAGTGCTGATAAATTATAAAACAATGCGTAAGTTGAAACGGGATCATCTTAACCTAGTAATATACCTCCTGTTGTACTTAATGGATCGGCCCTTCCAGTTGTAGACCGCTTCAAGTATCTTGGTTATGTTGTGATGGAGGACCTCGGAGGCGACTCCGATATTGAAAGAGAACGCAGGGCGTTGGCGGTGAGGAGCAACACGCTGGCCCGCAGGTTCGCTCGATGCACAAAAGATGTTAAAACAACACTATTTAAAGCATACTGCCAATCGTTCTACTCGAGCGGCCTGTGGGTTAAGTACACGCAACGAGCCTAAACGTCCTACGTGTGCAATATAACAACGCCTTTAGGATGCTGTTGCGGCTGCCGCGATTCTGCAGTGCATCTGGCGTGTTCGCAGAAGCGCGCACAGATGATTTCTACGCCATAATGCGCAAGAAAATTGCCTCTAAGCTACTCAGACTACGGGGCAGTAGCAACGCTATCCTGAAGAAGATTGTGCACCGAATGGATTGTCCCATCCAGAAATTCTGGATGGAACGATCCATTGGGTTATTTAAATAATCAATTTTGTATTTGTTCCCTTTGTTTTACTAACCTAGTTTTAAGCCTAACACTAACCCACCTGTGGATTTTTAATCTGAAAATAAACAGTCATTTATTTATTTAACCAGTTTGCCGTTAAACAAATCAATTAAATTATAATATGATATGATGATGACAACCATAGTCTATCCACAAAATAAAAATGGCGCAGAGGGCTATGGAGCGAGTCATGCTAGGCATCTCTCTTGTGTTGTGGAGATTCGACAACGAACTAGAGTCGAAGATGTCAAAGGTTATTTGAGCAAAAATCTATACATATTATTTATAGATTAAGACCTGTATAAACTTTATTTAAAGTCTGAAACGAACAGATATTTTTAATAAAATTGTCATTTTACTATTTTTCCGGAATCCGTAACAGTGATTGATGCAAGCGATCCTCTGAAATTACCAAATTAGAGAACGTTTGATTTGACGGCAACTTAATTCTGACCTCGAAGATATACCTAACACATTTTTCAATGCATGTGCTCGTAAAAACCGAACAGAAAGTCGATTATTTTGCCCTAGGGCTTTATTATATATTTTTTTTATTTATTTGCAATGGTTGGCTAACCTGCAGCCTTTCCTGTGTACCATAGATGTTATACTTTTTTTTCCACTGTTTAACGGCTCTGGATACCTAGTCCTTTTGAGCCAATTACAATTTAAAGTTCACAAAATTACATTTGTTTTATTTCCTCCCACTATGCATTGAAAAACGTAGTATGATACACGGGCGTAAGAGCAATAAATTACTCGGTTACGTTAAAAACACTCGCTACGCTCGTGTTTTAAATCGTCCTCGTGATTTATTCCTTTGCGCCCTTGTAGCATAAACTACTATTAAGTATATGTATTTCATTAAAACTACATACCTACAATAGAATACAGAGACTAGAACATAGCGTAGAATTGACGCAATATTGGAAACATCTGCTGGGTTCGGAATGGCGCGAATGGGCGATGCTCCCCTATCCGATAAGTGGCTGATAATGTTCTTGCTACCTTTACGAAGCTCTAATACGGCCATGCTTATTTGGCAGTGTATACAGTGCCGCTGTTAATTAATCACAAATCAGGAAATCTTCCGTATTATTTCAACTCATTATGGCGCGCAGCGTTATGTTTGCAGAAAATTGGGAGGTTAGCAGATCTAAAAAGGCCAACTTAGGTGAATCATAAAATGATTTTAAAGTAGGACAGAGTCAGAGCTTTGTCAAGCATGCAAAAGAGACGGCATTAGAACAGATTCATAATATGATTCATCCAAAGCGGCCTTTTTATACGACTAGGCCGGTCCATTTTAGCTAAACTTGCAACGTTGCACTATTGGGCAGGTTCCCGTAGTAATTTTTTACTACTTATCGGGTAAATGCGTAAAGAATAATTTTTCTCTCTCTAATTAAAACGTTTTTAACATATTTTTCTCTTTCTGATGCGTAGACAAGTTCAGGTGATATGACTGCAAAATTAACAACGAGAATGCAATAAGAAAATACATTGTCAGTTGGATATTTTTAATTAGAGGTGTAGTTTGGGTTAATAGTTTCGAATATTTATTTAGTAGGTAATAGAGGCATTATCGTCGTTTATGTGAATTGATTAGTTTTTTGTGATTTACCGAGATAATTGTTAATCTTCACCGGGTTTTGTTTATTTTACTGTGTTTACCTTACATATTTGTTTATTGCAGTGAGTTTTATTTGTCAAATGACTTTAATTCATATTGAGTTCATTCAACTGATTTTATCATACTTCTAAGACACTCTTCATCAAATCATCAGTGCTTTTTTATGGTGAGTGTTTTTTTTTTTGGATCGGTTTACCAACGTAATTCCATCCCTCACCACTGCAATGCACTGCAAAACTGCTTTTTCGCGAAAAACTGAATTATGGCATAAACCAACGAAATAGTTATTTTCGATGGCATAAACACATTTCAATTCCCATAGCTTAAGTTTTAAAAGTTTTTTTTTTTCTGTTGAAACTAGGCAATTCGCTTCGCTCCGCTCCGCTCCACTTGGCTCCCTAAATTTACGTATATGTACACTTAAACGCTCCTCCTTGCATAACATAGAAACGCAGAAAGGCACGAATCCCGGTTCAGAGCTCCTAATTCCCTGATTATAAAAAATATCACTTTCAATATTATCCTTTAGTAAATAAAATGGTTCCCAGTAATTAGAAAAAGTCACAGAGAAAGAGGGCACGCGTATTTTCCGATGAATGAGCTTCACCAAAGTTAAAATTCAGAATCTGTAGGCGGCAGCCCACCTGCCACCTGCCGCCCACTCGGCTGGTACACCCAACATAGAACCTTGAACCAAGATAATACTGAGGAATATTTTAATATCACGGATAGGTAAAACAATCTACACTAATAATAAAGTAGCAAAAAAGTCATTAAATATTTTTGCAAAATTTTAAATGAAATGGGTTATTACTAGTATTGTACCGAGGCCAAAAATATATATTTGTAACTACCTATGACAGAAATAAATTTCTATGTTTGAACACGTAGCGATTTATCCATCGCAAGGAGATATAAATTAACATTTTATCATTGCAGTTTAGAAACGCAGAAAGAAAAGTAAATCTGGATGTGATTTCTATACTGCAATGATATAATGTTAATTAATATATTTTTAATTTTTTGTCTGTCCGTATCACGGAGCAATTAAGAATGAGGTGTTTGTGTATGAATGGAGCCATGTTACGACCAATGGTGTCATAACGTTCCCGTACCTCTGCCTTCCTCCCCGCGCATGTCACACAATTTTCCGTAAAGAAATAAACTATTGGCAACTCCTCTTCTTAATTGCTCCGCGGTCCGTGGGGTGTTGATAAAATAAATAACCACAAAGCTAAAAACCTTCGGCAACTGAAAGACATGTCCAAGCGAGCGAAGCCGCGGGCAAAACTAGTCTTTAATATTTATCCTTTGTGGGAAATGAAACCAACGAGCTGATTTAATTAAATGCATCCATAAGTCAAATAATAACGCCGTCTGTGGTCCACTGGTTCAAACGTCTACATTACTAAGCCGGAGGTCGCGGGTTGAAATCCTGTAGGTGCACGTTTGTGTTCTGTCTGCGTACTTCGGAAGACACGTTAAGGCGATACCAAAAAAAAAAGGGGTTTTTTCGAATCCATTTACTCCACTATAACTTCATCTATGTATTTATTTCATTTTTGGGTAAATGTTTATTGAGTATTTGATTAACATTCTCACTGAAGGAAAACACGATTGGATGAAATTTTCTCGATAGAATTTAATTTCGAAAATACCTCTAAATTGTTTTATTTTTTCCTGTTATTCTGAAATCCTAACTAATTTCATTGTGAAATTGCATTCAAAATGTGGATATTATGTATTTGTAAAGACTCCTTGAAAATCTTTTTGACAAAATAGCTTAGTTCATTTTATATAATAAAAAACCGACTTTTTGTTACTTTTCCACGAATCCGTCCCAGTCGCACTGAGGGTTTTTTTGCATATGGAGTAACAGGAACGCTAAAACTTTAACGTATCCCCTTAAGCTGTGGGTGCATATTTGAAAGTTACATATACAGGTTGCTTGGAAATTCGACCTATTCCTTGAAAGGAGTTATACTAGAGATCATTTCCAACAAATTGAGCCCTATCAACTAGGGGTCGAAAATGAATGGTCACCGAGTTACGGAGGTTTTTAAGATATTTTTAAACTTTCAGACTGGTAACCTAAAACAAATAATTTAAAAATAACTACACCTCTCTCGGCACTTATTAGTTATTTTTCTGATTAATTATAAATGAGTGATCATTTATAAAAAAAAATACATGCCCTGAATTCCCATAATCTCAGAAATAAAAGGTCTTAAGTGGAAAGAAGACCTTCTTTGCTTTGTAATTTTCGCAATATCGATGTTTTATTTGAAAAAAAATTATCATTTTCGACCCCTTGTTGATAGGCATTATTTGTTGGAATTGATCTCTAGTATAACTCCTTTCAAGGAATAGATCGAATTTCAGAGCACACTGTATATATTGTACCTATCATGATGGAACCTAGTAATAGTCGGTATAATTTGTGCTATAAGAGTGTGGAAGAAACACCTCTGACACCTTCTTGGAGATTCATGATTCATGTCACAGCTTTGGTATTTTTGTTGTCGAATAACTCGAGTCGTACGATCGGAGCCGCCGACGGAATATTCGGGGTGGCGCCGGTGACGGAGGCAGCTTCATCATCGTTTGGAGATTCCTTGATTTGATTCCATGAAGCGGTGGGCTAATGGACGGTCAGAGGCACCGACAGAATGTAGCTTCTACGGAACTTCGTCGTCGGACGCTCGGAGTTCCTATTACAAACAAATAGACGGGAATGTAGGCAACAATGTCTTAGTTTCCTAGAAAAAGGAACGACTCAAAAGTTTATAACTCAAATCTAAAATGGAAAATTAATTGTTATAACAAGTGTTTTACAAGATAAAATAAACTTAAAAAAAAGAATAATAACCGACATCAAATGTAACAGCGATCATTCGCTAAAAAATTAAAAATAATTGTATAATGTAATGACGGATGGTACCGAAACAACACTTTTGCCGACTTCTTTCTCCCTGATACATTATGTTACCTAGAAGTCGGCGCTCTCATATAGGTTTTTATGTTGCTATGTGATAGAGAATACGCCGGTTATTTTTAGATATGTAAAAAAATTCACGGCAGTAGTATATACAATACAACGAAATAAAAGGAAAAACCTATTTTTTATTTTTTAGAAAAAGTCACTAAAATTGTTATAAAGTGTCACTTTTACTTTTTTTAAACATATCTAACTTATCTGTCAATTTACATTCGACTGATGAAGGCGCTATACCGAGGGTCGAAAATCAAACAATATTTTTTTTTAATTGTTTTAATAACAATTAATAAACAAAAGAAGAAAGGAAAACTATCACAGCTAAGTACGCTTTACAAGTTAACGAGTAATAGTCAACCAACTTTTAATTAAAATTTCGAAGATTGTTAGTTGTGTAAAACAGGTAGTAAGTATAAGTTTATGAACCTTCTAAGTCTGCAAATTGAACCTTACAGTGCGCGTGGCCCGACACGCACTTGGCCGGTTTTAGGTTATTAATACGTTTTATGTTTAAGCGGCTTGAGTTTTATGTCTGAAATTACTTTTATAACACAAAAACATGCTTTATTTTCCGTTGTCAGGACAAAAAATTCCTACATTAAATACCTACTTTTTGAGAATTTTCAGAAAAGCCTTGAAAATTCACTGATTATGCGTGCCCTCAACGTGCGAAGCGAGCGTCCTAACCTAGACTTTCTGACAATATAATCAACTTCAAAATCACTCAAAGGATTGTTGTGTAATATGGACAGGCCTTAAGTTTGACCGAACCTTTTTTCTTTCGTAAAAATAAAAGTGAGTCTTAGCTGTCATAACTCATATCTATTTCGTTACGATGGACACTCACGCTAATTTTAATTATATTAAACTTATACCATATAATACGGGACTAGGCAAGCGGACGTATTCCCCTCTGCCGTAGTACATGAACAATTTGTTCATGTGAGTTTGCTTGTGTTTGTGTTGCAGCTTTTGATTTAGTGTGCGATATAAATTTTTCACAGGAATGTGCGTGTTTATGTCCCGTCCCGCGGAAAACTGCAGAATAATTTCAGTACTAAGAGTCGCGCTTTGCCACGTCCCGTGTTAAGGTGCTACGGAAAAAAAATCGACACTTTAAGAACTTGCATATCTACTTCGGTAAATAATGTAATTATTTTGATAAAATAGTACACTTTTTCTAGGGATTTGTTAAAATAGACACGCGATTGTTGAAATTCGGCTCGATAGAAACGTATGTTGAAATTAGGTCTTTTTCCACACCAATTCTCCTGGTTTGACAATTTAGAATGACATATGGACTACAATTATATTTTTTTAGATGGGTTTTATTTAACGGTATCTAAGACCTGGTAAAACGAAATTTTTATAGCAACTTTAGTACATTTTATATTAATAAAAAACCGACTTTTTGCTACTTTTCCACGAATCCGTCCTTCTCGCACTGAGGGTTTTTTTGCATATGGAGTAACAGGGACGCTAAAACTTTTACATATCGCCTTAATTAAGTGGGCTAAGAATATTAAATCATCTATTGCGATTTTGTAGGAGTTATACGTATTTTCAGACTTTGTATTTTTGTATTAGTTTAGTTTAGTATTCTCATAACCATAGTTTAGCTATTAACTATAATAAAGCCGAACGTTCGAGGGCAAACACGTATTTTTCAAGGTTGGACTTAATATTACATTACATTACTTATTACATAACAATATTACTTGTTTTCAATCTATCATTTAAGTTTTGTATTACGAATAATTTTCAAATCGACACAAGGACCTGTTGAAATTTTAAATAATTAAGAATGCGTACGAGATGTACCCGCGGGTCTGTCTTGAAACACTTGAATAATAGAGAGATGTTTGTGAGTGACGTTGGATGTAGGAGATAATCTGTGGAATTAATTAATCAATATAAAATGTATTCTCTGGAAAAATTATTTGATGTTCAATTTGCGTTGAAAGTTGCATTGTATGATGTTACGTTTTTGCAAACCCAAAACAGTATGAAGGGCCGTTTAGACATGCCATACTGATCTGATGTTCCTAAAATGCGGAACATTTTGATTTCATAATTTAATTATTTATCTATTAAGCGATCACTTATTCAAACCCATATTAATTATACCTTTCATCATTGTCACAATCCAAGAAATCGAATTGCATATTTTTTTTCGCGATTAAGGCATTCGTGTGAGTGATACAAAGGTGTGTAGCGCACCATCTCACTCTTTCCCATGAATTTTGTCCCTTTCTAGCTTTTCGATTTTATGATTATATATAATTTGCGAAAGAAAAATCTAACATCTTTTTCCGAGGCAGCCTCGTTCGCTCGAAGATTCTACCTGATGCGGCTTCCGGTGGGAATTCCGATCGCGCCAGTCAGGACCTGGCAGTCATCGAATCCAACGATAAGGTCCAACGATTACTTACAACCTCTTTAAACTTTGAGGTCCCTGCTCCAAAGGACACACCTTTATGAAAAAATAAATTGCTTACACAGCGTAGGGTACATAAAAGATACAAAAGAGGGCTCTAAAGTTACTTCCAAAGCGCAATATATTCAGTTTTATAGTTGAAAAGAGGAATGAAGGTGTTTATTATTGAAAGTACGGAACCCAAACCGGGCGGCTGCAATAGTAAAACGTAATCTTCATAGTCTCAGGCTCAGTTTACCCAAGAAAGGGCCGTAAAATCGATGTAGAGCGACACGTGAGAAACAATTTACGAGCGAGCATGAAAGAAAGTTATTATACAGGCCTTTGATGGGCAAAGTTTTATGGTATCGGCAGTGCAAGTTCAGTATGGCCGGTCTATGTTTCATAAGCGATCGGTGAAGAAATACACTCATCTTTTATCGCCCACGAGAGCGTCGTTAAAACAGCGAGCGAGCTAAAACGTAGGTTTTACCGGTGTCCTATAAAGCGTGAGGCCAACTTTAATAGGACCCTAGCGCCAGAAATTCTAGTTACATCCTTTAGAAGCTGAAATTCAGGAGCAGAAAAAGAAATTACCACTAAAGTAATAAAGGAAATATATTGAAAGTTATAAGATGAGCTCAGCAGAGCGTGACATTCGAGCACGATAGAATCCTTATCGATTCCCAATAGAGAAGGGGCCCGGCCCGGTCATCGGTCTAGGACTGCAGCCAGATACGTCCTCCACCGGATGGGACTTATCGAGTAATCACACTTGAAGAATCGCCACTCTCGCAGAACGTGTGAATTCTTCGCGAGACAAGAGTGTGTTTTAGGGGATAAGATGCCTTCTATGCCAAAACTTGAGTTGCCATTATCTGCGCACTATTGTGGTATAATATCTCGGTTGGGTCACCTTTGTTAGTGAGATACGCGATCGGAATGCGTCTTTGTCAAAGGTCTGTGGTGCCGAAATACGTGTTCAAGCGGCCGCCGAGCCGCCTGCCTTGTCTATATAGTTCTCGGGTACCTGCAAGGAAACCTGTTTGGAAGGCTCTTGTTCGTAGCTCTTTTCATCTCGGGCTTGGGACCAGGATACTGATCGCGATTACCTCCACGCCAACTCGTTAAAATTAAAGTGAACGAACTCCTAATTGACCCGAATGAATAATTACATTGACACGGTTTTTCACGCCTCTCCGCCCCGGAAACACGTTGTGGTGGTAATTTTAGGTTGTAATAGGAAGTAAACTAGAATTCCCCACTTGCAACAAGTAAGTAAAACGGGTCTATACTTCACCTACAAAACCACTCGACGCAAAATTAGCAATTCGTGTTGACAGACTAGCGATTAAAAAAAAGGTAATAATTAAAGATAATGTACAAAAATATTATGGGGCGTTCGGGTGGGGTGTACTCGTAATACAAGTTTGGTCGACAGAAGCGACCCCTAGCATTAAATGATTAAATGGAAACAGACGTTGTTAGGTGGAGTTTAATATTTCGCCGGCGGGAGAACGGGATCGATCGCGGGACGAACCCTAAGCATGAGCGGCGCGACGTGCCGTGGTAGCCAGAGAGCACCCCTGGCGAACCCCCTTTCTGAATAGATTCAAGTATTGTTTACCGCGCCATTCTTTTGAAAGCTTTTGCTGCGAAAATGCATCCTTTACCGACGCTAAAACTACGAATTTGTTTCCCATGACTGACGTGCAAATAACTAAATTGAGCATCATTCGTAATTCGTATTCTATCCAATTTATGACTTAACAACAACACGACAATTGTACAACCTCTTCAAAAAGCTTAACAACCTGACTGACATTTCGAGGCGTGGACAAAAAGCTACGGGGGACATAATTCGAGAAAATAATAAAGGACCATAAAAGACGTAAGGAACAATAAAAGAAAGTTGGTTGGAAGCGGGCACGGCAAGCAGGTAAGCGTGTTAAGTTAATGGTTGTATGCGACAAAGTCCTGTCTCCCGGGCAACTAATGACCACTTGAGGAAGGAAAATTACTCTACGGCCGGTGGTCGAATGGAGGGCCAGTCACGAACTCACTTGTAAAGATCAAGAAGAGACTCCAAAGAATTTGAATTGAATTTAGAAGCGAGCATTCTAGAACGCAGCTCCAATAAAACCAGGCTCACATAGTTTTTTGCGGTTTCTGTGAATGCAGTGGAGTTAATTCATTTAAAAACCAAGACCGTTTTATGTTAATCTATTAATCTGTCAAATTTTGCCGATGAATTTTGAAGTTGCGCAACTTCGCAGATTTTAATCTTACCTATTAATCACATGTTATAGTCATCTAGCAATTTATGCTTATGCAAAAGGATTACTAGCATTTTGTTTTGCTGTACCATGTGTTCACGGTGCATAAAGGTGAGTATACATAGTATATGAACGCGGGGTCTCCCGGGCTCCACAAAAACCGGGGCTCGGTCGGCTGATCCAGATGCGGCGGCGGGCGCGGGTGCGGTGACCTCGGCGCTGGCTGCCTAGCGTGCTTGGGGTTTCGGATCGTATAACGTATTTCACTGTTAGCTCGTCAGACGTGCTGTGTAAACCTAGCTTTAGGTGATTAGTTTTAGTATCTCACACTACGAACGGTACCTTTCAAAACCAAAATATGACTGCATGTTACTGTCAACCGATAGTCTCGGGACAAGTCCACGCCGATTGGGCAATTTAAACTGCGGACTCGACAACATTAAATTTCATCTTGCGATAATTTCATGGGAACGATTTCCATCTTCACGTGACCCAAAAAAAGTTTTCTACAATAAACAAAAAAGTTTGCTACTATAAACAAAAGAAGAAGTAAACGAAAACGTGACTCCTCCGGTTGGTCTCAATTTGAGACTCTCAAAACAACTTTAAAACCACGTGATCTTAACAAACAAAGTCACAAGGATTCTACGAACTTATTTACAAAAAAAAACCAACATACGGTTTGTTATTCGGGTCACAGGAAACACTTCATTTAATGAGGCTACAGCGCGGTAGCTTAGTAGTTAGGACAACAGACCTTTAACCAGAAGGACCTTGTTTGACTTCCTACTCCAATGAGTTTTCTTCACGAAGCTCGCTGATCACTCGCTGAACGGCGAAAAACAACACCGTAAGGTAAGCCTGCATATTTGTGTCTGTCTGTTCTACATCCATTCAGCCCACAGATATATCTGAATAGATGACGCGAGTGCATGTACTCGTACTTCATGTGCCAAAAAAGCGCGCTAAAAGAGAGAGCAATGCTCTTCCTTCACAGACACAATTCGGTGTGTTAATTCGAAAACCATTTCGAGATTTAGGTTTAATAAGCCGTATTTTAGAACTTGTGGTCTTAAAACCCTCATGATGATGGATATTTTTACGAAAAAGCTGCAACTTCCATTTGCCTTCGTGTGACGTCACTTGAGAAATGGCTGTTTAAAAATGTGTCCATTGCTATCAAGATAAATTTATAATAATTTGCTTCAGACTAATTAGACAGCTGGATGACAGATGAGTAGACATAGAGAGACAGACCACTGTTTTTTATAAACAATCATACATCACAATCAGTGTATGTAATGTCTAAAATTCTCAAGTGATGTCATATCGGACAATTATTTAAAAAATCATAAAAAAGTAATTGTTAATTTATATACCGAAATAATGAAAACTATGTCCTAAAACGATGTAATTCTCTGAAAAAAAACCTTTTAAACTTAATGCCATGCGAATTCCTTCCAAAATTCAAACCGCTGTCAACCGTTTTCATTGTAAAATGTGACACGCTTGGTTTTCACAGAGTTTGATGCACTTGCGTCATCTATTTAGATCTATGTCTGTGATTCAGCCCAACCAACGTCGTGAAGATATTATTATGTTCATCTTATAACGTTTAAATAACGGTCATTAGACTCGACTGTTTACTGGAAGCACTAGAACTCTATTTATGCTCCACCATCCTTTTTCCCGCGGCTCCGTCCGGGTTTTTACCTCTGCCCCGTTTTCGGCTTGGGAGTTATTTTATTAATTCTATCTAATGGCATCTGTGCAAGTTTTGAACAAATAAAACAAATCAGTGCAAGATCTCTTTTGAGGTTATCTGTTAGCTCCTGAAATTTGGAGGAAATTGCCGCCAACCCACTTTTCGCTCAAGTTTCGCTTTTTCGCGAAAGTGGCCCTGCGCTTTCCCCGACAGTACACAGTACACGGAATAAGTTCTATTCGCCATCTATCTGGGCTTCTACAGTGAGCATCAGCGTTCGCTTCCGCACGATAGAAACGAGCTAGGGGACCCGAGGTTGCCAAGGGACGTGCATCGATCAATCAGTGCAACTCGCCCCGGGTCGTGGGTCACTCAGTTATTAATGGTTCAGACCACACCACTACCCACCAGCGACCTCACTGATTCACCTCATCTCGACTAGCGAACGTGATAACAGAAATGGCTGTCAAGCGTACGTCGTATACAACAATCTATGGGTTCCGTCATGGCAGAAGGAATTTTCAAAAAGTAACTAAAGCTTTTTAAGAGGCCCATTATTCATACAAAAGGCAAAAACTGATTGTGAAGTCAACAGCTTATTTTCTTCGTATTTTTTTCAGAAGTATTATTTGGCGACATCTATCTACACAGCCCAAAAAGCAAAATTTTTTTCTTTTTTTTTAATCAAATCTCCATCATAATAGCTGTCAGGATATCGTGAATATTGCCTTGTTTTTTACGCAAAGTTTAGCAAGTTGTATAATTTTTATCTATACTCGAAATAAAAAAGAGAGAAATACAAACGTCGTTCGTGTAAAGAAGACTAAGTTTATATACTTTTCTATAAATAAACAGTTACCGTTTTGTGGAAAACAGTATTTACCTGAAACCATTTCACAAATTCGGCGCTTTTTGAATATCTCGCCATCTAGCACCTCTAGATGAGAGATGGGTCGGAGTGCGGTGTAAACAAGGAAGGAAGTAAAGGAAGGTAAACATATATATAAATATGTGTCTAAAGTGTCATTGAGATCAATGCCATCAGGACTTCACAAACACCTAAAGCAAATGCTTAAATAAATACCTATATGGCAGCTGAGCGGGATGCGAGGGTAGTTTTCAAAATTGTTTACTTTGTTTTTATCTGTTTTCTTCCCGGAGAATGTTGACATTTGTACTTTACAAGCAAATGCTCGAAACATTTTCAAAAGATAAACATATTTTAATCATTAAAAATTATTATTTATTTTTTTGTAAATAATGCATTAACGTATTTAATTACTCTTCTGGCGTCTGTCATAGCAACTTATGAGCACTTAGCTATGCTCAGTAATCCTGAATAAAGCTGAAATCTAAACCTAAATTCCAAATTTATGCTCTACTGTCCCAGTCGTTCTTTCGTTACAATGGTTTGTGTTTTAAGGCGCTACGTAAAAGTTTAAGCGTCCCTGTTACTCCATATGCGAAAAAACCCTCAGTGCGAGTGGGATGGATTCGTGGAAAAATAGCAAAAAGTCGGTTTTTTATTAATATAAAAAGTACTAAGCTATTTTTTCAAAAACATTTTCAAGGAGACTTTACAAATACATAATATCCACATTTTAAATGCAATTACACAATGAAATTAGTTAGGATTTCAGAATTACAGGAAAAAATAAAACAATTTAGAGGTCTTTTCGGAATTAAATTCTGTCGAGAAAATTTCATCCAATCGCGTTTTCTTTCAGTGAGAATCTTAATCAAATACTCAATAAACATTTACCCAAAAATTAAATACGTAGATGACGTTATAGTGGAGTAAATGTATACGAAAAAACCCCATTTCCTTTTCGGGATCGCCTTAACGGGACCCTAAAAGCTCGTTTAGAAGAACAGCTTCGTTCCCACCATTGAATTCTCAGAAACTATTTTTGATATGATGATACTTGACGATAGAATCACAAGAGAAACTTTTTGTACCAGTTTGAACACAAACGTGAATTTCACGGCTACAGCCTCCGAGTATCAATTACACGGACAAGACTCTGAAGCCAAGTTTCTATTGTGGGTCCGCTGGAAACCTTACACCCTAGTAATAAGAGACCTATGCGGAACCCAGAGCCGGTTCCAGCCTGGTCCCAGGACCCCGTCAGACCTGATTCTGCTGAGGCGTAATTACAGAGACCTCGGTAATGAATGGTCGAGAGCGTATAGGAGGTGGGAACAATTAATTAAACACCCTCCCTTGCCTATTAAATGATTACGGATGAAAAAGGGTAGAGTTACGGAACGGGCTGAAACTGTGATGAAGGTTTCGATTTTTAGGGTTCCAACATTCTAAATTAAAAAACCCTTATAAGGTCACTTTGATGTCCGTCTGTCGAGGCTTTTTTTTCTCGAGCCCCGTAAGAGATGTCAAGATCAAACTGATACCTCCTACAGAAATATACGGTCGCACATGGCGTTGTTTAAAAATCAAGCTTGTAAATGAACGCAAAAAAAAATTTTCTTCCACAGTAGCCTTAGAAACTTGAAATTTAGAACAAAGGAAGGTCTTCTGACACAGGTAAAGGAATAAGTCCGAAATTATTAATTTCACTTGACCCACTTAATTTTTCAGATTTGTCTGTAGTTTTTGTTACCATTTTATTCAAGTCTATTAACTTATATTAGAATGGTACGGAACCTGCAGGGCGCGAGACCTCCTCGCACTTGACATTTTTTTTTTTGTTTAATTTGAATTTGTCGATGACGAAGCCGAGCGTCAGTAATCTGCGTTCATTAAATAAAGTAAAAAACCTTACTCACTAATTAAGCCGAAGTTCCTTTGTCCATGATGAAGAGAAACAGCAGACTTACCTGGAATAATTCAAAAGAAATTGTAATTCATTCACAAGAAGTATTAGCTCTAGTAGTACGCCAACCAAATTGGTGACATACTGAAAAAGGGCAAAATCAAAGGTACCCAGAATAAAAAAGCTTGTATTGTAGATCGATGGATGTGGAAGAGGGGAAAGAGGCGTTGCAGATTGTAGCAGATGTAGATCTGCGGGTCTACCGCGTACTTCTGATTTGTATCAACTTCAAGCAAATGCATGCGAAATTCAACGCGTGCAAAAGAGATGGCATGTTAGGCGGGCGTCGTCGCACGCACGACAAATTTCAATCTCAAGTTGATGTTGATGAAAATCAGAATTACGCGGTAGACCCGCTGTAGTCTATTAGAAGGCGTGAGTATATTGACTATCTATAGCTTATAACACGTGTCTTTGGAACGACCGCCAGCACACCGCCACCACCCAACATGATTTATTAGGTATTATATTTTTTTACCGTTGGGTAAATTTTTACGTAACGAGCTAAACGGCTATTTCAATTTAATAGATTAAATAAAAAGCTATAGATTATTACTACTACCTCTATCTATAAGACTATCTCACATGCAAATTCCCTCTCTGCCGTATGATCAGTGGGCTGAACTCAGTCCTCAGGTATTCTGTAGACTCTGACATTTTCAATGATTCATGGAACCAAATTTTGAAGGTTTGCTCTGAGCATTGATAACGTAATAATGTTGTAAATATCTCTAATTGTGTTTAACCACATGTTAAAGCCAATTCTGAAGGCTTTAATTTTAGTTTTAGTGCTGTCAAAGTTTCAAACTTTCCAAAGAAATTTAGCTTCTAATCCTAACTCTTAAGGACTATTTTGTATCGAAGAAAATGTTTTGACAGCACTAAAACTAAAATTAAAGCCTTCAGAATCGGCTTTATTGTTTTGTATTATTATATTCTTTATTAATTATTGTAACACGTTTAACCGTTGTAATTAATTAGTTAAATAAATAATAAATAAATAAATATTTTGTATGTAAATTGGTCATTAACAATGAAATTGCCGAAATTTTCTTACAAATTCACAGGTTCATAATTCCTGTAATTCAAAGCTTTTATTTAAGTCAATTGTAATTCAGTAGCAATAGCAAATTATTTGCTTTTTGTTTGTAAGTTGATTTCAAGGTCTAATTTTGTTTTTATTGTCAGTTTGATAACTAAAATTAAATCTTCAAAAACAGTTCGTCCTAAATGCCATCCATTTCCACGATAAGATTCGTATTTTTTTTTTACAGCTGACCCTTTTCAAAAATTTAATTAATGTTGCTGTTAGCTTAATGTTGTCTCATTCATATACAAAAGAAATTATAAAATTTGGATTTGTAATTCCTAAAAAAATGCAAAAATGTTGGTACTGAAAATTGAGTTTTCTTCAAATTCCCCATACAAAACGGCAATTTCATAGTTAATTACCTAATTTGTATGCTGCCAAAAAGGTAATTCTACATTTAACTTACTAGATGGAACTAATCTGAAGATAACATTCACTATATTTCAGCTTTTCATTCATTTATAGTTCGAAAACAATTAGAAAAAAAAGTGATATTTCAACATAATTTCCTTCATACAGTTTCCTGGGGTGGTTCTCCCAAGTTTGTCTCTTTGATATTGTAATAATAAAATTTTGAATTTAACATATAAATATTTATATACGAGGGGCATGCCAAAAGAAGTTAGATACTCTTTACTCCTTTGATTGACACTGGCAAGTTATACATCATCTTATAGGCTGGTTGTTTGTTGATATATCTGAAAATAGAACGCACATCATTTCTTTTTTTTTTTATTTGGATGGGCATCATTTTTCCGAGAATCTGGCGGGAATTCGCTTGCAGCAATGGAGCTCAGTCGAAATGATTGTCGCGCTATGATTTATTATGACTATAAAAAAGTTTTAAGCCTCAAGAATGTTTTGAACTTTTGGCTACTACTTTTGGTGAGTCTGGTTGCTCACGAATAACAGTATTTAATTGGTTTGCTGAATTTAAAAGAGGACGGGGATGTCTCAAAGATGAAGCGAAGACAGGTCGGCTGCCAAACGCGGTCACAGAAGAAAACGTTCGTGCAGTCGAAAAACTTATTCGCGAAAACCAACGAATTATGTATGTAGAGCTGGAGCGAGAACAGGGAATTGGATCAGCAGCAATGCAAACCATAATTCACGACCACCTTTCTCTCCGTAAATGTTGTTTGAGATGGGTGCCGCACAAACTTACCGATGAGCAGAAAGACCGTCGGTTGGATTGGTGCCTATTCATGATAGATAAATTCGACGGTGGCGAGAAAAAAAATGTGTATGATATACTGACTGGTGATGAAACATGGCTTTATAACTATGATCCCGAAACAAAGTGACATTCGACTGTATGGTGCTTTGAAGATGAGCCAACTCCAACGAAATGTTGCCGTGCACGAAGCACACAGAAACAATAGGTCGCTTCGTTTTTCAGCAAAACGGATCATATTGCTACTGTAGTGCTAGAGAATCAAAGAACGATGAACTCCGAATGGTATGTGACAGTTTGTGCTCCAACAGTAATATCAGCTTGGTGTGACAAGCGACCGAAGTCAGGAATCCGACGCCTTCTCAGGCACCACGACAATGCGGCGTCGCACACGTCTGCCAAAACACTTGACTTTTTCGACTCAAAAAATGCGTCAATCCTCCCTCACTCACCATATTCCCCTGACCTAGCACCTTGTGATTTTACCTGTTTCCAAAAATCAAAGAAAAAATAAAGGGGAAGAAGTTTGAAAGCAAAGAAGATGCACTGGCTGCCTATATTTTTGAGATTTCTGAGGTGTCTAAAGAAGAGTGGTCATTGGTATTTTCCAATCAGTTCAGACGTATGGTAAAGTGTATACGTGCTCAGGGTGAATACTTCGAAAAGATCGATACTTGTAATAAAGAATAAATTTTATAATTTTCGAGTATCTAATTTCTTTTGGCATGCCCCTCGTATATGGCAGTTTTTTTTTAATATGCACATAAGTAAATAGATTAGAGCAAGATACATTTTAAACATTTTTATGGGGGAGGCCTATGTCCAGCAGTGGACGAATATGGGCTGATGGATGGATGGATGGATGGATATTTCAAACCCTCTTAAGCTCGGCATCAGTTGAATAAAATATAATTATGTCATATTTCACTCTTCAGTCTTGATATTTCGGCCGTTCTTTACGCGATTACTTGCATTTTCCTGCATCCAATAAACTCGCAAAGATAAGGCTAAACTATGATGTAAATATCATTTTATTAGAGTCATATTAGGCTTTGAACAAAAACTTATATCAAAATAAACGTGGTACAAAATGAGATATAAAACAACCGTCATATGAAAAACCCATCCTTCTCATTCCAAAACAATAAATAAAAACTGAGCAGGATAGAAAAGTGTAAAATGAAAGTGTTGGAGCAAGACCGATTTCTCCGGATACCCTCGCCTTAACATTATAGTTCTTCCTCATACTACAAGACTTTAATCGACGCAGCCGTTTTTGACAAAATGTTAACGAAGTTGTTCAGTTTGATCATTAGACTTGATATACTTTAGTTTCTTAGTTTCATTTAAATATAGCACTCCATTCACACCCGGTATAACATGCTATAGAAACGGATTTTCATTAAAATTCGTCAGTTTTCATTAAAATGTTTAAACCCCTTAAGGTGATATGTAAAAATAATATGGGTGCTTCTTTTTTGTGTATTTCATGAAGTACACGGGGAATGGTGATCAATTTCTGGTATATTCAATGTAGACTATATAGTCTTAAGTTTTGTATTTGGAAAACATGATTGAACAAATTTTCCTCCATAGAAATAAATGTTGAAATGAGGTTTTAAACACACTTTTTCTCCTCGTTTGACGAAAAGGAACCATGTACAGAACTCAAACGTATTTAATTAGATGGGTTTGAACAATATCTAGATTCTTGATTTTGGAAATTTTGCTAGCTATTTTAGTTTTTTTTATAAAAATATAAAACTAACTTTTTTCCCTTTCGCCCTGCGCGTTTTTTTGTTTGGAGAGACAGTTACTAAAATAAAATTCACATAGCCTCTTAAGACTCAGACGACATATTTAGTACAGCCCCGAGGGTTAATCAGCAATTCCTCGACGAGAGTGCAATCACCGGCGGGAAGCTCATCCGACGTTGCATCTCCATCCACCAGTCCAGGGGGATGTTGTAATTCTACTCTTCGCAGTTCCACTCGTAAGCCTGTCTTTACTTCTAAGAAAATTGCGTTTAATTCCACTCCACGTAGTTCCACTCGCAATTTCTTATTACAGATTAGTACGTTTTTTAATCGTTCATTACTTGTTATTAGTTATGATTTTTATTATTGCGATCAATAAACATAACTTTTATCATTTATTCATGATAAAAGTTATGTTTATTGATCGCAATAATAAAAAAATTATAACGACTCCGTAAGCTTAATACGCGCGCTGCCATCAGGAAGTTTACATATTTCTTTATGCTTTTCTCTGTGATTGACATCTAATGACATTATGCAGTGTCGAATAATTATTACTAAAATAGTACATTTAAAATTGTTTCAAGCAAGCAAGATCTATAATAGTGAAATGAGAAGTGTGTCGTATCATCGTCTGTGCTGCAACGGATGTAGATGGTACTAAGCTTTTTGCAATATCAAGAAAACAACAATGCAAAAGGTACCACATGGCAAGAAGTATTCGATTAAACAATGTACGGTTGTATCTCCGACAGAACCTGCTGCTTTTTGTTTCAAAGTTCATTTCAAAGTTTTACATTACATGTATTCAATATTGTTTTTATTTTCAGTTTGATAACTAAAATTAAATCCTCAAAAACCATTCGTCTTAAATGCCATCTATTTGCACGATAAGATTCGTAATATTTTTAAGAGTTGACACTTCAAAAATTAAATGTTGTTAGCTTAATGTTGTCTCATTCAGACACAAAAGATATAAACTTAAATATGTCACTACTAAAAAAAAAAATTTCATATCTGGTGTTAGTTCCGATTTTGACCACGACCAATACACGCGCCAAAAGAGCTATTCAAATGTCAGTGACATTTTAATTTATTGTAACGCAAAGGTAATGTAGCTCTTCAGCCCATACCCTTACAGTCTGATCTTTTTCAAAATGAAACATGTTTCGTAAGAAGCATACAAAAACATATTTCAATAAATTTTTGATTTTCCTACCTTACACGAAATGTGAACTCCTGGATTATTTATTATTACAGAATACTTACAATTATTAAAATTGGCAGTTTGTCACCTTAAAAGGAAAACCTGTCATTTAAAAAAAAAAGTGGAGTTGCTTATAAAGTTCTTTTTAATGTAGATTAAATTTATATTTAGAGGAAATAATAAAAACCGTTTCTGACAATAAGAGATTTTCTCTCTTCTAACTAACACATGAAAGGAGTCAATAAGTCTCTTTTACAAATCGTCGTTGTAAGGCTTTAAGGCTGCGTATAAACCTGGACAAATTAGTGATTTTGCCCCCGCATCCCCGCACCTCAACTGTTTGCGCGACCGGCCGTCATCCGCGGTCATTTACCCGTGCACGTGCTAGTTTTCAATAATAAGTATAATGCATCTACGATGTATAAAATTCAACCCAGTTGACAAAACGGTTTGTTCGCAATGGCATTTTTTTGCGTAATTGTGTTTGCATCTAATTTTTATATTTCAAAATTTTATTTTTCGAAAGTCATACTTGCAAAGATAATGATAACGATGATGATACAACGATACGTCGATACGACGATACGTCGATACAACGATACGTCGATACAACGATACGTCGATACGCCGATACGTCGATACGCCGATACGTCGATACGACGATACGGGGATACGTCGATACAACGATACGTCGATAGGACGATACGTCGATACGCCGATACGTCGATACGTCGATACGGGGATACGTCGATACGCCGATACGTCGATACGCCGATACGTCGATACGTCGATACGTCGATACGGGGATACGTCGATACAACGATACGTCGATACGCCGATACGTCGATACGCCGATACGTCGATACGGGGATACGTCGATACGCCGATACGTCGATACGTCGATACGTCGATACGTCGATACGGGGATACGTCGATACAACGATACGTCGATACGACGATACGTCGATACGCCGATACGTCGATACGCCGATACGTCGATACAATGATACGTCGATACAACGATACGTCGATACGCCGATACGTCGATACGTCGATACGACGATACGTCGATACAACGATACGTCGATACGCCGATACGTCGATACGTCGATACGACGATACGTCGATACGCCGATACGTCGATACGCCGATACGTCGATACGACGATACGTCGATACGGGGATACGACGATACGGCAATACGTCGATACGACGATACGTCGATACGAGGATACGTCGATACGCCGATACGTCGATACGACGATACGTCGATACAACGATACATCGATACGCCGATACGTCGATACGCCGATACGTCGATACGACGATACGTCGATACGGGGATACGACGATACGACGATACGGCAATACGTCGATACAACGATACGTCGATACGACGATACGACGATACGGGGATACGTCGATACAACGATACGTCGATACGCCGATACGTCGATACGCCAATACGTCGATACGTCGATACGTCGATACGGGGATACGTCGATACGCCGATACGTCGATACGTCGATACGGGGATACGTCGATACAACGATACGTCGATATGACGATACGTCGATACGGGGATACGTCGATACGCCGATACGTCGATACGCCGATACGTCGATACGACGATACGTCGATACAATGATACGTCGATACAACGATACGTCGATACGCCGATACGCCGATACGTCAATACGTCGATACGGGGATACGTCGATACAACGATACGTCGATACGACGATACGTCGATACGGGGATACAACGATACGTCGATACGCCGATACGTCGATACGCCGATACGTCGATACGACGATACGTCGATACGTCGATACAACGATACGTCAATACGCCGATATGTCGATACGTCGATACGTCGATACGGGGATACGTCGATACAACGATACGTCGATACGCTGATACGTCGATACGTCGATACGACGATACGAAGATACGATGATACGTCGATACAACGATACGTCGATACGTCGATACGCCGATACGTCGATACGTCGATACGGGGATACGTCGATACAACGATACGTCAATACGCCGATACGTCGATACGTCGATACGTCGATACGGGGATACGTCGATACGCCGATACGTCGATACGTCGATATGTCGATACGGGGATACGTCGATACAACGATACGTCGATACGACGATACGTCGATACGGGGATACGTCGATACAACGATACGTCGATACGCCGATACGTCGATACGCCGATACGGCGATACAACGATACGTCGATACAACGATACGTCAATACGCCGATACGTCGATACGTCGATACGACGATACGTCGATACAACGATACGTCGATACGCCGATACGTCGATACGCCGATACGTCGATACGACGATACGTCGATACGAGAATACGTCAATACGCCGATGGTGATGGTGAGATAAGGTTTTGTTAGTCTCCCAGAGGGGTAGGCAGCTAGGCAGAGACTACAGATTTCCATCTGCTACGATCCAGACACAACTCTTTCGCCTCTTCCACATCCATCAACCATATTTATTTGTAAGCTAAAAAAAATACCTCAGACGAAAAACATAGCGATATTCATTAGTCCATTGAGACAACCTTTAGTTCAACATCTTTAATAAAACATGACCTATCTACTTATTTTGTTAAGTAGTGGCGTACCTTTGCATTACTTTCATCCACTGCTTTATTTTCACTCGTAAAACATTTTTATTCCATTTTTTACATTAGTTGCATTTATTTCCAATGTTTCAAATTACGAGATTTATTTAAATTACGAAACCGGGACGTCGAGAGCGCAAAAACGTAGCCCTCCCGTCTCAACGGAGCGATCACAACTGACCGACGGGTGAGTGATGAAACAAAGCATGGAACAAAAAGCGCGTGCGACCGAGATATCTTGTCGCCGCCTTGTCTCAGAATAAATCGACGTAAGCGCCAATTCTTAGATGTTAAATTAAATGAAAACGAAACAGAATTATTCAAAATCCCCGTGCAATTATACGGGGTCATTTGTTTTCTTATTTTTAATACAAATTTCAAGGCAAATTGTTTTAAGAAAGGTCCTTTAACACTCGAAAAACATGAAATATAGAGGTAACTTCGTAATTTTTTTCTATCGAGGGAACTTAAAGCTTTTGCGTTTTTGCTTCTGCACGAATATCAGCCCTATAGTCTATTATCTATATTATTTTTACTAAACCGATTGACCAAGTTACACAATGTTTTATGCTCATTTGAAATTGTGCATCTGACATTATACCGACCCTTAAATTAAGAATTCCAAGCGCATCGAGCACGTCTCCCGTCCGCCGTGTCAGCCTTCGCATTTCCTACCTATATCTTGTCAACGATATTCTATTAGAAAAGGTTCTGATTCTCTATGTGGGTTTACTTTACGTACATTATCCGACCATGAGCCGTAGCTCCGTCAGTGGACTCTCAACCTCGAGACTCGAGTTCGCATCCCGCAGCTCGAGCATACATCAATGTATTTTTTAGAATTTATAATTGCTTTTACATGCTTTGACGGGTAAGACCTGGGGCTCTACCGCGTAATTCTCATTTGTATCAACTTCAAGCAAATGCATGCGAAATTCAACGCGTGCAAAAGAGATGGCATGTTAGGCGGGCGTCGTCGCACGCACGACAAATTTCAATCTCAAGTTGATGTTGATGAAAATGAGAATTACGCGGTAGAGCCCCAGGTCTTACCCGTCAAATTTTTCATCAACATCAACTTGAGATTTAAATTTGACGTGCGTGCGACGACGCCCGCCTAACATGCCATCTCTTTTGCACGCGTTGAATTTCGCATGCATTTGCTTGAAGTTGATACAAATGAGAATTACGCGGTAGAGCCCCTGCTGATGCCTTATAAACCCGTGTATTTGTGCCCAAAATACAACGACAAGGCTAACCCCCTATTCTATATGTGGACGTAAAAACCGTCGATAAAAAGAGAGTGTGGATAAGTGTGACAGTTCACCTTCTAACAGACACTCGGTGATCAATTATTGAAAATGCGTGATTGAATCGTTTCTTGACCAAGAAAAAGCATCAGATGACTTACAGAACAAGTCATTATTTTAAACAAAAACAACTTAAGGGAGAGAGCGAATCCGCACTGAGAATATTCGATCAGAATCCAGTCTCGGATGGTTTCCAAAGAATCCCTAGTGTGTTCAGCACTATGACGCAGTCACTAGCAGCCGTCCGGATGCCTGCGCGTCGCATATCCGAGGAATTTCACGTATCCGGACTCCGCCGCTCCACGAAAACTGCTCCCCGTCAAAAAGACACCACTGGAAGTTTTTTAATTAAAACTTGATGGTAGGAAGTGCGAAAATTGCATAGCAACGGGATAACCATTTGGTTTGGACATGTAGCGAGGATGAAGGAAAATTTATGATGCGCAAGTGGAGAGCACAGCTCGACCAGACCGCCCTAGAAGGAAGGACCCCTCTGGGAAACAGGCGTGAGTATATGTATATTACGGGACTGGCGGGAGTGCGGTCGATTTCATACCGCCATGTCGATGTAATCCCGCCATGTAATTTGTTAAATCGGTGACGAGTGACGTCATGCGATATATGGACAGAAATGATGTAAAGATTCCGTTTGTCTAACGGTTCAGAGTCGTGATGGGGATAAGGTGTGTACTTCGGTGAGTGGTTATTATCGAAAGAACACATTAAATTTGAAACAGCTTGTCATTCTTAAAAAGACACGATAATTAGGTACTTAAAATTTCCATTACAACATTTTGTCATGTAACCTTTTGTACGACGTCCAATGATATCTCCTTGTTTGTAGGTACCATCGAAGAAATTCGAGCTGACTCATTTTAAGATTCAAATGAAATCACAAGAAAAACAGCTCCCTATTTAAAAAAATGTCGTAAATTGAGCCGTGAAATCAAAAAACATCGCAAATTCGCGTCTGTGAAACATCCAATTAATATAAAGCTTCTAATTACTATTAGTAACTTGTATTATTTTATGTTAGCTACTATCATTAAAAACTGAGTTTTTTAATATGGTAATTATTTGTAATTATCATTGTTTTTGGGTTTATTGGGCGATATAATTATTTCTTACGATTTCATTTCAAAACTGACGAATAAATACGGTTTAAAGTTAGTTTACGGATTTTTCTGCGATAGTACCAACGTTATGCTTGTTGAATATGAAAGGGGCGCCCTTTTAGGTATTTTTTGCAGACACATACAGTTATCTGAATGTTACCCAGCATATTAATGAAGGCCCTCTCGACAATGCAGGAGCTTGTAGGAAGGCCGTATGTTGCAAACCGCCAGATTTGACACTGTGTAAACGTTTATTATGAATCGAAGAAATTTTTAGATTCGAATGAAATCACAAGCAAACAGCTCCCTGCTCAAACAATGTCGTAAACTTAGCTGTAACATCCAAAAAATACGTTAATTCGCGACTGATTAATATGAAGCTATATATTTATTATATATTAGCTACTATCATTAAAAACTGAGGTTTTGAAACCTTGTACAGTATTTGTAATTACAATTTGTTTTTGTGTCCAAAGGGCGGCATAATTATTTCTTACGATTTCATTTCAAAACTGAAGAATAAATATGGCTTGAAGTTAGCCCGCGGATTTTTCTGCGATGGTACCTACGTCATGCTCGTTGAATATGAAACCGGGGCGCCCTTTTAGGTATTTTTTGCAGACACAAGTACAGTTATCTGAATGTTACCCAGCATATTAATGGAGGCCCTCTCGACAATGCAGGGGCTTGCAGGAAGGCCGTATTTTGCAACCCGCCAGGTAGGCAATTTGACATTGTGTAAACGTTTAACATGGGGGCCCGAAACGGAAACTTGGGTCACGCTCCTTGCATACAAAAACCGAGTTGTGCGTGAGGCAAATGAATAACATTTAGACCCGGTACCTGAATGGCTGATTATGTACTCGGTAGGAGATTGAAAAAACTTATGCTGCAAATAACGACGATATTATAGGTATTTAATTTTGTTTTTTAACGGTATGTTTGCTATGGGATGATTGACGTAGGATGATGATAGCTCGGCCAAAATGTATCGAGGCAGTACGAACGCCAGCATGACAGGCTCCCTATTGGCAGTTCTTACTGCGGTGCCATAACCGTCAAATTCGTTTACAAATAGGGAGGTTGAACTGCAGGCGACTGTACACTACTCCAGTACGGCTTCCAATGACGTCATATCGGAATACGACAAATCGCTTTACTAAATAAATAGCAAATATTGATACCCTTATGAAATTTCCACTTTCTATGGATATCCTTGACGACGCGAATACAACTTTATCACAGGTTCTTGATTGGTTCACTGCAAAAAAATACAAAATTTATAAAATTTACGTTACCAAGTGTGATTCAAGTGGATGTTAATTTGCTTTTGCAGGAGTCCAAGCTGGAGTTGGTTAACGAAACTAAGTTTTTAGGCATTACGGTAGACTGTCGTCTTCAGTGGGGTCCCCACAAAGAAGCCCTATGTAGTAGACTTAGTTCGGCCGCATACGCTGTTAGACGCATAAGGCAAATTACTGATATATATACTGCTAGATTAGTCTATTTTAGTTACTTTCACAGCATTATAATGTCATACGGCATGCTGTTATGGGGTAGAGCCGCGGATACGGCCGTAGTCTTTGTTTTGTAGAAGAGAGCAATTCGGGCTATTTATAATATGAAACAACGGGATTCATTAAGAGAAAAATTCAAAGAAATTAATATATTAACGGTTCCTTGTGAATTTATTTACCAAGTTCTTAGATATGTCAGAAAAAATGAGTCTTTCCAAAGGCATGGTGACCAACACCGTAAAGTAACCAGAAATAAGCATTAACTAGTTTTTCTAAAAATCTAAAAGATTTTACAACAAACTTCCAAAGGTCCTTACTTTATCAGAGAATAAGTTTAAACTGTTTATTAAGCAGGGCCTATTGAAGAAGGCATATATTATAAAATAAATTATTACTTGGTCGATAATATAGCATGGAGTGCTGATAATGATCTTTGTCATAATAGTAGTTACTATAATTTACAATTGTGCTGGACGAGTAATAAAAAAGTTGCTAGGGCAACCATACTCTTAAAATAAAGTAACTTTAGACAAGCCAAACTTTCTTACGGTTGCAATTAGTTAACTGGAACTAGAAAACTTGAAGGCCTCTTAAGGCGCTACAGAAAAAAAATGGACACTTTAAGAACTTGCATAATAATATCTACTTCAGTAAATAATGTATTATTTTGATAAAAAAGTATATTATTTTTGGAATCTTTTTCTAGGGATCTGTTAAAACGGAAACGCGATTAGAGAAATTCGGCTCGATAGAAATATTTATTGAAATGAGGTCTTTTTCGACACCAATTCTTCTGGTTTGACAATTTAGAATGACATATGGACTGCAATTTTTTTTTATTACATGGGTTTTAACGGTATCTAGGACCAGCGGGCCTATTATGTATCTCTAGTTGCCGTCTGGACTGGGTGTCTATCATCAAAAACATAGATATACCATCGAATTCCGATGTCCTAAGGATATTTTCGCACTTGAAGTGACGACACAGATTGTTAATAGTACAATACCCACTAAAGGCAATTTTGAAATTTCAGTTTTTATCTATGTTTTTGATGATAGGCACCTCGTTCAGTTGGCAACTAAAGATACAGAATAGGGGGGCTGGTTATACGAAATTTTGATAGCAACTTTAGCACATTTTATATTAATAAAAAACCGAGTTTTTGCTACTTTTCCACGAATCCATCCCTCTCGCACTGAAGGTTTTTTCACATATGGAGTAACAGGGACGCTAAAACTTTTACATATCGCCTTAAGGCCTTGGTTTTTATCATTCTGAACATACCTACATCTAGAAGAGCCATCACGATTGGTCGGATCTTTCGGATTACAATTTTTAAAACAAAAGGGCTTGCCCTAGGTACACTTCCTATTCAATATTCTTTATTTATTTTATTACACACTAAAAATCAAAATTCAGAGACAATTTAAAAAGTAAAAGCTGGGCACAATTATTATTATTATTTTCATCGTATTGTCACTAAAAAGCGATTTCTCCTAGACAACCTTTGGATGGAGGAAATTTTAAAAGAATAATAAAACGTTAATATCCACCGGCATCATATATCCCTTTGGTTATCTACCAGCTCTCATACTGTACCCACCAGTACCTTTATTTGTTCCACTTACTACTGTATTCTCAGCGATCTGAAAAAAAACCGGCCAAGTGCGAGTCGGACTCGCGCACGAAGAGTTCCATAATATTATCTATAAAAACGGCAAGATAAATCACGTCTGTTGTATGGGAGCCCCCTTAAATATTTATTTTATTCAGTTTTTTAGTTTTTGTTGTTATAGCGGCAACAGAAATACATCATATGTGAAAATTTCAACTGTCTAATTATCACGGTTCATGAGATACAGGTTGGTGACGGACAGCGGAGTCTTAGTAATAGGGTCCCGTTGTTGGTTACCCTTTGGGTACGGAACCCTAAAAAACAATAACCAGTCATAGAGAGCTGGGTGATAATGTTGCTATTGTATAACGATTTCGGTTCCGCGCCGCGACCTCGGCTCAATTGGGAAACCGGCACAAACTGGTTTTCCAGTTTCCTGAACATCTCACTTTCTAGATTTACGATCAGAGTTAATTGTACGGTCTAATGTGAAAAGTGAAGCGTACGTAAACGTGTGGAAAACGAATCAGAAATCAAAACCGGGTATAAAATATAAAAAATTTGAAATTCTAATTTCAAATATTTTTAAGTAAGAAAATTTTGTATTCAAACATTAGGAGAACGAGACTCACCGTGTTTGGTTTTTAAATTTTCCCGAATTTTCGGCAGAGTTTCATCTGCCATGGTCACAGGAAATACGGGAAAATATAAAAACCAAACACGGTGAGTCCTGTGGGCCTATTATGTATCTCTAGTTGCCATCTGGGCTGGGTGTCTATGATCAAAAACATAGATCTACTATCTAATTCCGATTGTCTAAGGCTATGTTCGCACTTGAAGTGACGACACAGTTCGTAAATAGTTCAGTACCCACTAAAGGCAAATTTGAAAGTTCAGTTTTTATCTATGTTTTTGATGATAGGCACCTAGTCCAGTTGCCAACCAGAGATACAGAATAGGGGGGCTGTACTTCTAATAATGTTCATAGTGACCGTGTAAATTTAAAATCTCATTTTGAAATTCTTATATACAGAAACCAATGGAAACTTTGCGATGGCAGCATACACAATACATAGGTAATAAGGTTTTGTTAAATAACTATTGAGTGAATTTTGAATTTAAGTTAATTTAAATCATCCATCCATCCATCAGCCTGTATTCATCCACTGCTAGACATAGGCCTCCCCAATATTACGCCACACTGGGCGGTCCTCAGTCATTCTCATCCAGCCGCCACCCGCAACGTCCTTCAGATCGTCAGTCCAGCGGGCACAAGGGCGGCCTACGCTGCGCTTTATTGTACGTACAGCAAAGCGCAGTAATTTAAGGTTTCTACCAACGCCAACGACCTTGAACTAAGTAACTTTGTAACCATTTTATACGGTAACTATAGCATTTTTCAACAAAAGAAAAATACATAGTAATCTGCATGATACAGATAGTGATGTGGTTTTTCCTGAATTTCATTACAACATACAGAAGTGAAGCAAGAAAATTCCAAGTTTACCCTTATTTCTCGATTTTTTGTTCACTTGTAACTTGTAACAACATAACTGCTGCAGTTTTTATCGAAACAGTATGAAAATTTATAAACTTCTAGACAAAATAATATAAAATGATTTGGTTTTCTCAGTTCTTGGAAGTTAATTTTATTTTGGATAAAATAAATTAAAAACACACTATTTTCGCACTTGTCAGCCGCAGCGATTGACGTAACAGCCATGTTGCAGTGCGAGCTGATATGGACTTTATTTTAATACGGTTTTGTTCGAAATTTCAACCACCACGAATCGAGTTGCTAATTATTTCGACGGGGCCACCTTAAGTGTTTCGATTAATTAGAAAAAGGCGAGTTTTTCAAAATCCGGCTGCGAAACCGCTCTTAAGATACTGGTGTAAAGACAAACAAGCATGTCCAATAAAACAGAACCGGACAAAATAATCTGAAAATGTATTCAATGATTTTACGTGTATAAGCTTGTCAAATAAAAATTTGCGCCAGCTAGAGTGTTTAGAAAATTCTAGTTGAAAATCTCTTCCCTAACCAATGGTTAGTAACCATTCTCTAACACTATGCGTCCTCTGTGGTACGGTGTTGCGTGCAGAAGCGTAATATTTTTAATGAAAAAACGTTACTTAAGGTACACACGGACCCATCATGTCTACAGGTAGTCACACCAAACAATTCAATAATCGGCAAATTATTATTGATTATTCCCGTAAAAAGAAGAAGTAAATCCAAAAAAGATACATAAATGGTTGATTTTATAATAAAAAACTGAAATGTTAGTCGAACTTTTATGTTAAATCGGAACCAAAGTATCATCACTGGATATACTCAAATGAATGTAACAAAAGCTGTTTACACCTTACAAGAATTTTAATTTTGAAAGCCTTCAAAATCATACATAATGAATCTCTCTTCGCTCTTTTCGAGGTATGCTCTTATTTAGTTATTGAAGTAGGGTTTTATGAAATGAAGGACCCAATTTGTGAAATGAAGGACACCGTTTGAATTCCAGCTGGATTTCATATTTCGTTGTTCTATCTATACAAAACGTTCAACATTCGAACAAATAAAGCTATATTTTATGGCAAGCTTCGACGTGGCGTTGTCTATTGCAAAGAAAGAATTATATGCAAGCACTAGAATTTTAAGGCACCAACTATGAATGTTTGAACAAGGCACACATTTTCAAACCCTCTATCCCTATCGATATTAAACATCGAACGAAAACATCGATTTTTATTGTTCAAACTTATTTACTTTCGTTCATAAATTCGATTAGGATGTGATTGATTGACGGATACACTCAGTTGAAGGCCGAAGGCGAACAGAGATGGGACGCTATGTGTGCGGTCCCACAAGTTCCCCAAACACAATATATAACAAAACTGCTTCGAAAGATATTTAATCCTAAAGGCATGTGCGATAAAAGTTATATTTGAACAGAAATTAACTGACATACAATGGAACAGTGAAGCGAAGAAGAATCGCGACAACTTGGCTCAAGTTTACTTCAATAGAAGCTTGCAAAATTTAACTGCGAACTTCGTGGTATGCGGCATAATAACAATTTCCTTTTCAGCGCAACGGCTATAAAAGTTATTGATTTCATGCATTTCAATGGACGTTCCAAGACCTTAAAAATGTCGACGATAAAACGGCGCAAAACAATGCGTATTCACAAACAATAAAAAAGAAACGTGCCTGAGATAATGCTTGATAAAAGGGGCCTCTGTTCGGGGGACAGGCCTGAGGGCATAGCTTGTGTAGGAGAGGAAGACTAGGGCCATGGGGAGTCACAAAAATATCCACCCGCCACCCCCCGCCTTCTGCCTAGGGCATCTAGACCAACGTACAAATTTATCAATCGTCTCTTTAGGAGTTAAGGCGAATGGATACGCCAACTGCAATTTGGAAATGTCTTTGAAGGCCTACTCCTCCCACACGGGTGGTCCAAAAACTTTCACAAAAATATATGATAGGCATTATAGAGTCAAAAATAAATTTTAAGTTTCATAAACTGTTTTTGTATTGTAAGTTTTGACAAAAAAAAATCCAAAGTCATCGAAAGTTTCACATGATTAACACAATAATTCTCTTACTCCTTCCAAACGCCTTAACCGATTTTAATTATTATTTCACCAAATTATAGCAAATTTTTAGATCTAAAAAATTTAAGTTAGAATTTTTTTTTCCGTTCATGGCGTCCATGTGAAAAGTATTATTTTCTCCTATTTTGCGCTAGCCGGAGACGCGGTGGTTGTCGTAACAGCCACTTTTCAAGGCAAGCTGAAATAAACATTATTTCAATGTCGTTTCCGTTGATATTTGTACCGACACACATCGAGTTGCTTATTTAGCGTGGTCATACGCCTTAATCGAAAATTAAAACACGTATTTTCAAGTATTTTGTATTCAATGATAATTGCTTAACTAATCGGATTCAGTCACGATTTCTCAAGGCATTGTGATGATCGATTGGGTACATACAAATTATAAAGTAAGATATTAGTATTGTAAAGATATATATTCATATATATCAAGGATTAAAAAAAAACGACGAAGTGAGCGAACTAAACGAAAATGATATTTATAGAAACCAGACGAAAAAGAAAACTAGGTACCTATAGCTAAAACATCCGGTATTAAAATAGGTTAATCGTCGAGTTTTAATTATAAACATGGGAAATAGTAAATTCTATATTAATCCCACAAACACGGTATCCCGAATGTCAATGGCACGAAAACGAGCCCGCGGGTTGCGCACGCGGCTGGATCTAAAATGGCGGGATAAATAAACAAATATTGAGGTTGATTGAACTCGCGAAACGTGCAAGAATATACAGCCATTATTTACAGGCGTTTCGCCAACGTTCAGTTGTAAAACTCTTGTAACTTCGCTGGATTATCGTCCATCGATTGATTTTATAGGTTTCAGACTTCGGTAAAGGAAGTATGTACAACTACAAGTAAATTAGGTAGATAAAGGTACGTATTTTGTTTGCGAGTAAATATTATATTAAATAATTTAAAAAATCGTCACATGTGTTCCCGTGGGGGTGGTGTTCCGAGTGTGAACTACAAAATGGAAGTCGCAGTCCACACTCGGTACATCCGCGTTTCACCGATGATTATTACGTCCCAACGTGACGGGTGGTGAGCCCTATCGCCGTTCTTCGGGCACAAATACACGCTTTTTTTCAAGGCATACAGGTTTCCTTACGACGTTTTCCTTCACCGTTCAGCAGGTGGTAAGTAAGAACAAATACTATGGAAATAAATTCTAAAAAACTCATTGCCCGACCAGGGATCAAACCTGGATCTCAAGATTGAGAGGCGAACGTTTTTACTTTTATTTAGCTTTATTATCTGCTAATTAGCCGTCTGTTCAGAACATCTGGGTTGCCTTCGCAGATGGTTGAGAAATATAGCATCCAAAAGCGTAATGAAAGGAATTAAAATGCTTTGTCATCGCAACATAAGCGTGTTTTATAAATACTCGTAACAGCGAAGAGCACTACCCAAACTGCTCATATTTGTGTTTGAAAAACTTTAGGAAGGGCCCAGAGAGCTCGTATCTATGAAAGTGAAATTCTTAGCATTGACATGGGTTAAAAAATTATAATACAACAATTATTATTCTTTATTTTCTTATTTTAGGCTCATTTAAATTAAAACCATTGTATCGGTAAAACTTATATAACAAAAAAGTTAATTCAATTTAAAACTAAATAATCCCATAAAATATTAAAAGCTTTAACAAATAAAACAACTAAAAATAAATATATTAAAAACTAAATAACGCGTAGTCTAAACTACGAGCGCACCCCACATTCACACTTCATTCAACCGTCTTCAGAAAAAAAAAACTAATTTTGTCAAATAGCAGAGATAGTGATAAAGCTTCCGATAAAGAATTTATCGGTGTGGTGTGTTAATATGACCGATATTAGCAGGGTTCCAGCAGAAGGCGCTGCGGAAAAAAAATCGACACTTAGAAATTGCATATCTACTTTAGTAATGAAGGTATTAAAGCCGATTCTAAAGGCTTTAATTTTAGTTTTAGTGCCGTCAAGACCAAAAATTTAGTTTTGACAGCACTAAAACTAAAATTAAAGCCTTCAGAATCAGCTTTAATATTTTGATAAAAAAGAATATTATTTTTGAGATCTTTTTCTAAGGATTACATTACAAATACGAACAACAATTGGGCCTGCAGCAGTTTTTGCGACTCCAAGGGTTTATTTATTGAAATATTCTCCTCTGAAAATGGGTGAACTCCTAAGCGGTACGAAAAAAGTCAGAAAAATAGTAGATTGTACAACAAGGGCATAAAACAATCCAAGTCGAGGATAAAATGGGTTTTATGCCAGAGTTATACACTCTGCTTTTCACTTCGATTGCGAGGAACTGAAACAGTATTATTTCATCATCACTGGATGACATATTTAACTTTCAGTGATACTTTAAGCAAATTAAAATAATCAAACAACTAAATATGTACTAACACCAATAAAAGTCTTCTTGTACGAGTTCCACTATTTTATTTACTTAATTATTGCGACTAGTTTCGTCTATTTGACATCGTCGGGCTCCAATAGACGAAACTAGTCGCAATAATTAAGTAAATAAAATAGTGGAACTCGTACAAGAAGACTTTTATTAGTGTTAGAATGAAGTTCCATCAAGGAGTCACACCTTACAGTATAAATTAAATATGTTACTGACCGAGAAAAAACAACAGTTCTTTCCCGCCACTGTTCTTTTTTTTTTTATTCTTCCATCTTTTGGAAGGCAAAGGGAACTTACCCCATGAACTTACAGCCATGTCAAAATAACCTAAATCATGACTTTTTATTTATTTATTACGCAAAATCATGCTTATTATAAATTAAAAATTGGGTTACTTCTGGAATTACTAGCTTGATTTTGATAGTTATTGTTTTAAAATGTAAGTATGTAAAGTAATACTTAATACATATAAGAGATCGCTTTTTAGTGATAAGACGGCCAATTGTATCCTACTTTTACTTTTGAAATTGTCGTTGTATTGCCATCAGACGAAATTGTTGTTGCAGGCACCAGTTTCTTAGGAAGTGCTTCGTTCATAAGTAAATCACGTTATTTGAAGTGCACGTGCGTTATTGTATTTCATACTTTAAAAGTATAGCTAAGTAAAAGTAACTGAGAAACACGTCATGTTGCTAATTTAGGGGATAAGTATATCCCCCTTAATTTTGTTATTATGCAATAAATCAGTCATTTGCCATTACAACTAAACAAACCATGAAATACGTGCACTTCAAATAACGTGATTTACTTATGAACGAAGCACTTCCTAAGAAACTGGTGCCTGCAACAACAATTTCGTCTGATGGCAATACAACAACAATTTCAAAAGTAAAAGTAGGATACAATTCGCCGTCTTATCACTAAAAAGCGATCTCTTCTAGACAACCTTTGGATGGAGGAACTCTTAAAGGAAAGTAAAAAATGTGTAGAGGCGGTGTACAGAATAAATAGATACAATTATACATATACATACATATGTATATATTTAAACATACATAAATAATATATAAACAAAAATAAATCGGTGTAAATATAAAAGGAACTGGTAGAAATAAAAATAATAATTATAATTATTCAATGGCAATCCGATATCTGCCGATGATCGGCCATTTCTCACAACAATGAATATTACCTGTGGAAGGTGTTGAGCGTAATACGGCGAAAACTAACCTGAGGTGACTGTAAGTCAAGAATCTCTAAGAACGTCTAAATATCGACAGAAACTATGTACATATATTGAAAATATAACGTTCATATCAGTGCGCATTGCGACGTCGCTGGGTCTCCGGATAGCCCAAAATAGGAGAAAATAATACTTTTTACACGGACGAGATGGACGGAAAAAAAATCCATATTTTTTTCTAAGCAATACTTTCCTTGTATTTGAGTGCAAGAACCATACAAATACCATTAGCGGTTTCAAAGAAATAACCAATTTTAGTCTGAAAACAGCTTGAATTTAGACAATATTTTCAAGCTGTTTAATTATACGTGAGAATAATTTCCTACAATAAAGTAGTTCTTGATAGTTTACGAAATAGTTTTGCTTATTACTACCTGCGCCTTCAGCGAGCTATACGTGACCCACCTTTCCTGATGAAATAACGATTAATAAATAGTATATTATTTGGATCGTTAAACTATGCATTTTACTGGAATACCTATATCCTAAAAGTAATAGGGTCCCGTTGGTTACCCTTTGGAACCCTAAAAAGAGAGAAATACAGACGTCGGCGTCGTTCATGTAAAGTAGACTAAGTTTATACACATTTCTATAAATAAACAGTTACCGTTTCATGGAAAACAGTTTTTACCTGAAATCATTTCACAAATTCGGCACTTTTTTAATATCTCGCCATCTTGCACCTCCTGACGAGAGATGGGTCGGAGTGCGGTGTGGGGGAGGGGGAACGAATCATATATAAAGATATGTGCAAAGTTTCATTGAGATCAATGACATCAGGATGTCACAAACACCTTAGGCATTTATATGGCAGCTGAGCGGGATGGCCCACCTTAAGGGAACCTTATAAAAAATGTATTAGGATTTAGATACTTCCGTCAAAAAAAAAAGTTCAACCTTATTTTTTTTATGCTATTCCTTGGTTACGCGATTACGGGAATAAATTGTTTTTTTTTTTATAAAATAGTTATTACAAATATGAAATGAATCTAGTCCAATCGTATATATGTTTCCACATAAATTATTTCAGTATTAGCTAAAAATCCTCCAATCTGTTGTTTCACTGCGTAATTATTAGTATATTCCAATTATATTCCAAGACAAACAGGCTTATGAGCCACCCAATAATTTCCACTATCAGAAGCTAATTAAAGTCTTCGCTCCCCTGATTATTTTAGTTTATTTTTTTTGTAATTAGGTATTTATTTACGTATAAAATAAGATATAATTATATTTGAGCGCGTCCACAGCTTGATTCCCCCTCGAACGACAGAGAACCACAGCCTTCTCTAGTCTCGGCTGTGCGGAGATCACATTCAACATTTCCGGACGAGTTGCGTCATAAAACTCAATTTTAAGTTGGTCTTTGATGAGCCTCTGATATGACTCAAACTATTGATCTTGCCGAACCAACAACAGATCTAATAAACCAGCAGTAATGTTCTTAATCAAACCAACCATGTCTGAACACTGATCAAATGGGCCCGCAATGATGTATGAACAATTACTGTGAGCGAAAGTGACGTTGTATGATAAAGCGAGTGATCTGTCTACCAAGGCCACCAATTAAAACGACATGAGCTCCTTTGCGACTACCATGAGAAAATTCGACCCAAGCCCATACCCGTAGGGATACAATTAGTATCCGGTCTGCGTACAGCGGAAACGGAAAGCACGTAGTGCCGTTGTGCCCGGCTATTATCGCCAGATAGAAGTCTTATTAAGCCTGCGTCAACATCATGTAACATTTGGCACGAATAACATGACATCACAGCTGCAAAGAACTCAAAGAAACTAACTTGGTCAAGTGGTAGAAAGAAAGATAGCAGCGATACCACACGGAGCGAGTATCGAGGTCATTTGAGCTCGCTACCGGTTGCCATAATCTCTTGCAACTTCTCCGACCCTGGTACCCAACGAACGTGGAATAAAAATAATTACCACTAATTTGCTAACACATTCTCTCTCTAATTTGGACGTTTTAACGGATCTAATTTTCGACGTAATTAGCAATTTTAGCATTGCGTAAGTTTCGCCAAGAAAGGTACGCGATACCGCTATAACGAGCATGTTATTCAAACATTTCGGATTGTTTTGGTTTTGGACACTGAATAACAAACAATGGGATGATATTACAACGAGGATGGTAAATGCAAAACATTCAGGAAAAAAGTTAAATAAGAAATAATTATTCAGCCGCTAAAATGACAACAAATGCCAAATAATTATGTTACACGAGTATTTATTTCAAAACAGTTTAAACTTTTAACACCTAAGTAGGTTGTAGGTACCTATCGTTTTAAACGGTTTAATCTGTTTAGCCATAGCCTAGAAGGCTATGGTTTAGCAGGTAGAAAGAGCCTTGATTCCTAACTGGTATTAGGTACCTACCTGAAATTTGAATGTATGGCATAGCAACACAATGCGAACTTTAAGGCGCTACGGAAATAAAATCAACACTTTAAGGACTTGCATATCTACTTCAGTAAATAATGTATTATTTTGATAAAATAGTACATTATTTTTGGATTCTTTTTCTACGGATCTGTTAGAACAGAAACGCGATTGGAGAAATTCGGCTCGATAGAAATATTTATTGATGATATGAGGTCTTTTTCGACACCAATTCTCCTGGTTTGACAATTCGGAATGACATCTGGACAGCAATTATATTTTATTAGATGGATTGTAACAGTATCTAGGACTTGGTTTAACGAAATTTTGATAGCAACTTTAGTATATTTTATATTAATAAAAAACCGACTTTTTTTACTTTTCCACGAATCCGTCCCTCTCGCACTGAGGATTTTTTTGCATATGGAGTAAAAGGGACGCTAAAACTTTTACACATCGCCTTAAGGATGATGCGAGCATGTGTTTTTTTGGTTGTATTTTTTTCGGAACGAAGCAAGCTTTCCGCTTCTTTTTTGGTTGCTTTGAGTTATATCTTCAAGTTTCCATAAAACGCTTAACTAATGGCATCTATTATATATCCATAAATAAAGGTGTATTTGTACAGTTTTTTTCCGTGAATGCCATTGTAGGTGAGGTTCAGACATTAGACACGGCAAATTGGGTGGAGGCTTTGGGCGCGACCGAGGTGCGTCCAACGAAGGTGCTCGCTCAATGTAACAGGTTTTATATACGTAAAAATATATCTAAATAAATATTATATCGTCACGACACGGATCGCCGAGGGCGTGTCAGAGATATTCCGAGTGTGAACTGTGAAATGCAAATCATAGTCCACACTAGTACATCAGCGTTTCACCGACGATTATTACGTCCCAACGTGATGAGCCCTATCGCCGTACTTCGGGCACAAATATTCGGGCATTTGGATAATCCAAAAGCTTTTCTCAAATTCGCAACCTTGATGGATCCCGGTGTAAACTCAAAAAGGTCTTTGAGGTGGCACAAATATTCTCGGGAATCGCTTGAGAGTTCGTTCCGAAGTCGTAAACACATCTTGAGGAGCGAATTTTCGTAGAAAATGTCAAGTGATGTGGGAGCGAGTATCCAATTGTGCTCAAGTAACGAAAGTCCCTCTCCCGGACCGATCAATCAGGGTAAGAGCCGTACGAACCCTTGTTCGGAGCCTTTTCGTAATTAATTTAGTATTGGAACACCGATTCTAATACATCTGATATTACTTCGCATGCTGGTTGCTATAGGCGATGCGAGATCGATCCGGTTTGACCTTACTTGAAGACGACACCCACCAATGCGACGGAGTTCTCGGTTAATTTGATTTTACAGCTGAATAAAACTCAATACTTCTGCGAAATAACGTTTCCAAAATCAGAAATAATTGCGTTCAGAAACAAGTCAGGCGATTTCGTGTTTGGTACTCGAAGTTAGGAGATCATAAACTGGATGGGTTCACTAATTGCTCGGTAGGTACGGCTTTCTATTCCGAGGACGACATTCATGGCCGCTCAAACTGACAACGTCATTGGTGCTCAGTCTGCCAATCATTTAGCCATCTGTGACGGAATCTGAGATGTTCTCTAGGGTCGTGCTTATTACACAAACGGAATATTAAAACAGACATCCAGACTAGTTGAATCTGAGATTCCCAAAGACGAAGTTTCAAAATGCGCCCGATTTGCATTTAACAAACGAAGGTAGGATCGAGCTGGTCTGTGGCCCCAGTACTCGACCGACCGGTGATCGACGCGGTCTCCGTATAATCAGGCGCGCGCCTCCCCTTGGAGCGGTCGTTCACACACAATCGAGGACGCGCCACGAGGGGCCAGCCTGCCTACGCACGGCACCAGCACCCACCCATACCCGACTCGGCTACCACTACCCCACACTACAACTGCACTATTCTCCACCGCCGGAATATCGACCTTAGCAACGTAGCCGAAGGTGCACAATTGAATTACGAGCCACTCCTATGTTAAGATCAGAGAAAATTCCGTCTAAATGACAAGATATTCGGTTCAGTTTCCATCGGATGCCTAGCTCAGTCGTCAGACGCAATGTGCATTCGATTGGCAAAATCGTAAATATTGAAAATGAGTCTTATGTCGTGCGCGTTGAAGCGAATACGCCTTGATATAGAAGTAAACACCACGTGTTTACTATGCAGTGAGATTAGGCTGGCGAAAAGGGATATCCAACTTCGATGCACATGTTTCATAGATGGTCATGAAATTTAATATTTTATTTTAAATAGCTTTTAAAAGTTACCGTTTCACCTAACGAGCACCTTGTTAATTAGGATTGTAAAATAAAAGCGAATGCGAGCAATAACAATAATGATGATTGCTTCCAAAGGCTTATAAAAGCACTAAGTTTGCGCTCAGTATTGCTCCATGTAAAATGTTATTGACATTTTATAGTTTATAGCGTACCGGGTCTTAATTCCGTTAAGTGCTTGCTTAGGAAAATATTTATAGGAAATTGCTCCAAGTGAAGAAGGAATGTTATAAAAAATTCTTCGCATTATTTTATTTACTTATTATAATCCCTATCCTTGCAGAATAGGTAAGTGCAGTAAATATTATGATAACATGATCAAAATCTCAAATATCATTTTTAAATATAATCAATATTGAAATGAAAGACATGTTAATAATGGGGAGCCTAGAACCTACAGAACAGTTTATACTAGCGTAGGTTCCAGGGCTCATACCTTTGCTTTTGTTACACTCATGATTAACTATGGCTACTCATAAGTTGTACAGACGATAGCGGTTCAAACTCTCTCTTTGTAAACGATTTTAACACCTATGGCGTCACAGCTGAAACTGTCAATGGGTCATGCATGTTGGCGTCTGTACAATGTTTGTTTTGTTCACTTTGTGTACATATTTTTAATATTAATCTTTTGTGACATAGGCTAAGCTTTTTATGAATAAATAAATATTATTATTATTAATTATGTGCTTTTTTTTCAAGGTTTATTGTAGTCAACTTTATTTAATATAATAACAGAAAATGGTTTTTTTATATCTTTGGTTGATTTATTAATATTAAAACAATAAATAGTTATTTGTACAACGAGAGAGCAAAGTTTTTTTTTTGTTGCGGGTGCCGAGTTTGAATCCCTAGTAAGCGAAAGATTCTATAATTGAATTACGAGCGCAGTGATTCTAGTTAGAATCAGCATTCTGAGCGTGATGAGGGATTCAAAGGCACAAGAAACAAAATAAATTTGCTCTCGTGTGACACATGTAACTTTTCACCTCACTAGCGAGAAAACACAATATTCTAAGGTTATGTCAAAAAACGAAACCCTTATTGCGTGGTCATTCCGTTAGTCTATTCAAGGCATAAGTAGACGAAAATGGCTGTTGCCTACTTCAAAGACAATCTTCAGTGACGCCAAATTTTTTACATTCATCTAGCTATATTTGGAATCAGGAGATCTAATAAAAAGGCCGACTTGGGTGAATCATAAAATGATTTGAAAGTAGGATGAAGTCAAGAGTTGTTTCACGCGTGCTAAAGAGACGGCATTAGAGCGGAATCAAAATACGATTCATCCAAAGCGGCCTTTTTAGAGGACCAGTACATTTTGTTAGCATATGATGAAAATTAAAATTGCAAACCCCAACATATTTACAGTTCCTTTCAATAGCACAAATCAACGTTTTCCTAAATCATGGGCAGAAACAATAGCAGTCCTGAAACGGTCTTGCAATGCAACATTCCTGAGTGGCATTGAAAAATTTACACAATTTCGTCATTGTCAGAAGATAGAAGACTTTTGTCGCGTACCTACTTGCGTTCGTCTTCATACAATTTTGGTGTATATCGTAAATACAAATTATGTTTTTGGCGTGAAGTCATAAAATCATAGAGAAGAACGCGGTCTGTCGTCAGCAAGAGGCCTAACACTAACAGCAGGATAGTTTTTTAAAAGAGGCAGCATTATAACTTGTGTCGCTACATCGAGTTTCTGAACGCAGCTCTGGAGTGTGCGAGTCGCGATGCCGTCAGTACATTGTGCTGGAGACAATGGGCACTGTTTGCTCATCTCCCGAGGCTAAGACGTGACTCCTTGTTCACGACCTTCAAGTCCTCGAGACTTACGTGGCGTTTAGTTTTGCGACGAGCTTATTCAAAATGGCTAGTTTGTCATATTATGTTCAATTTTTCATAATGTACAGTCGCCTGCAGTTCAAGCTCCCTATTTGTAAACAATTTTAGCGGCTATGACGCCGTAACAACTGCCTATAGGTAGCCTGTCATGCTGGCGGCCGTACAGGGGTTTCTAATACAGTTAATAGTTTTGGTAATAGGCATACCTACCCACTGAAAACTTTTCAGTCGGATTGTAAAGATGTAGGCACAATAAAAATGTTCAGAAACCTAATTATAATTAGTTATGCGAAAAGAATGTACACACTAATCAACTTTTCCAAAAAGCCTAATACCTATAATGTTTTACATTTTATTTTGCTTGTTAATTAGCAAAGTTTTTCACCTTTTCTTACAAACTTTTCTGTTTATTAGATGTGATCAAAATGGCCCTTCCTCTCATTATTTCTGTAACTAAATAATTTTCCTTGTTGCTAAGGAAAATCTTGGTAGTTAATTGTCAAGGATGATTTTAATTTTACTTGATTTTTTCAGACCTTACATTTTAACTTGCAAAAATGTTTCAAGTAGGCATGTCCTTTAGTTACAAAACTACTTGAAATAGGAAAATTCTAAACTATCAATTTATAGGGCATTCTTAAAAGATAGATAAGTTGTTCAAGTGGATGCCCTTTGAAGGTCAACTTCACCTTGAGAAAACTTGACAATGTAAAATATTATTTGAAACAAAGCAGGTACAAACACCCCACATGTTATTATGTAATTGAACCTAAAATTATAAACAAAGGGGCTGGGGTACCCATACCCAACAATAAGGTGGGTAATTCCTCTGTGAGGTAACAATTTGCAGTGTACTAGTGTAAACTTAGTAGAGTACACCTAAAAGCCACAATAGTAAGGAATAATCCAATGGTTGAAAATTTTACCATTTTGGTTACTGAAATGTTTCCCAACTAGTTTATGGTCTACATAACAAAGTCATGGTATACCTTTGTTGTTATTTACTTTTTTAAAGAATGCATACAGCATGGCAGCATATGAGAAGCAGTTGTAGCCCAGTCAGCAGGACTCCAGGCAACCCAGGTTAGAATGCTTCTGATTGGGCAAGCACCAAAGAGCTTTTCTGAATTTATGTACCCATACCTGTGTACTTCCACTTGCTACACGGTGAAGGAAAACGCTGTGAGGAACATCTGAAGTGTCCTGAAGTATGGCAAAGTTTTCAGAAACAACGTCTTTTTATAGCTAGAATTTTATGTTATGCCAAAACCAGCCATTATTAGCAAAACTTGAAATTTTAGCCCATTGAAGGCGTTGTCTATGAAAACTATGCTATGTATAAAAATTGGTCATTACTATGTCTAGACATTTACTTGAACAGACCTTCAATAATTATTTAATAATACCTACCATGGCATACTGGATTTGTCGGAACTAATGTGGATAAAATGATTGTCTCACATTTGGACTGCCCGGTCACAAACGTAACATTCTTAGTGACTAAACATAACAATTTCATAGTGAGCTTTTCAAACTATTCATGAAACCTATCAATACTACCAAAAGTAACTTATGAGGGTGCTGCGTAAGACATCTTTTTGGCAATTTTTTCAAATTTTATCATGCAAGTGAAGGTAAGGGGGGCACTGAAAATAGTTCTTCTGAAGTGCAAACTGTTTTTCAGCCTCCTTGAATGAATGGACACTTTATTGTACACAAGACATATAAAAAGAAAACAAAGCTCTGAAAACATAATTTTGTACCTAAGTGGACTTATCACTTGATTTCTTCCAGCCAATCTTTGGGTAGTGAAAAAATTATTACTTATCACAAGAAAATTAAAAAGATAAAATAATTATATGAAAGTTCCTTATTGACACTCTGACCTTGGTTTTGGCCAAAAACACCAATTTCATGAGCCAATGTAACAGCAAATGTTGAGATGAGAGATAAACAATAACAAGTCTCACCAAACAACACCGAAGGCGCCGTAGCCGATAGGGCGGTCAGGTTGCACATCCTGCGGGATGGCTGGCGCCTGGTAATAGGGCGCCGCTGCCGCCAGGATGGCGCCCTGCGGAGCGCCCGCACCGCCCTGCATCAGTGACATCGACACACTCATGGAGACGCGAGAGTGCCGCGCGGGGCCTCCAACGGCCGCCATCCACCCGCTCCGCTCGACGTCACCGCGTACTCATCACACGGTGCCCTTCCTGGATTCAGACACCTCAACACAGCTCCCAGCCACAGGCCAACAACACGACTCTATCACCGTTTACTTCTTTATTATTCATGCTCGATCGACTATGCGGGAACCACTGAACTCACGCACGGAACGAAAGAAAACACTTGATGATTTCACAAAAGAAAATATATGACTGGAATAATTAAACTCTAAGGGTACTGATGCCGTTCACCTCTTTTGCCCTGGGTCCAAAATTGCTGGACAAAGAGGATGAATCCGTGAAATATCGCGGCGCGTCGCACGACAACGTCCACACGCCACGCGAATCGAGCGAGACTGAAAGAGAAAGAGAGAAAGAAAAGCAAATGCTGCGACCGAGCGAGAGCGAGATAGTATGCAACAATGGTGGATGAAGCATGAACAGCTGCTTCCCGTGGAGCTGTTTCTAGAGCACTGCGCCGATTCATTTTTATTATAAAGTTTTATATGTATTGTTATATCTCGTTGCAATTAATAAAAACATATATTATAAAAGGAGGATAGGATGACAATCAGACGGCCCACATTTTCAGTCGAATTGCAAAAATTGCATAATTTTACTGTAGTTTCGTATGTACAACTGAACATTTTGTAGGGAAACGTACCCAAAGGACAAAACGGGGCCCTATTAATGTCACTCCGCTGTCCGTCTGTCTGTCTGTTTGTCTTTCCATCCGTATATCACTGGTCTCTAGCTCTTAGACAGATTGAGATAAAGACGTGAGATTTTGATATGTTGTGCTAAATGCTGATCCAAAACCGAATATTAAATTAAAAATGTAAATTAATAAACATGAAAATAAATCTGAAAAAATCATTTTTTTTAACCTAGTATGCGGAGTGTCATTTTTTAGGACTCATGGAGTAAAGTATAAATGTATTTTTATTTAATCTTCAATTTATAAAATCTTCAATTATTTTCATTTGTGACCCCCCACCTCCTCTCACGTCGTCTATCGTGGTTTTTGCCTGGACTTGAGTTGGATCATAGCTTTTTTATATTGAATCTAGAAGTCATTTGGCCTGTTTTCTGTTACAAGAATAAACAATGGACTAGCGGACGCACCGCAGCGTTACTCGCGTGAATCCCACTCTCCCAACCCCGTAAGAATTTCATATTATGTCATTAAAGGTACCTGAAGTCCAAATTTCATATTCCTAGGTCCACCTGTTTGGTCTAGGTGTTGATAGATTTGTTAGTTATTTACGGTCTTCTTTTAAAAGGTGAAATTTAATCAACCGCCTGAATTCATACTGAAGATTCGGTTAGTGATCAGGAACAATGTTTACCCACCAGTAAGGCGAAGTAAAAAAAAAATTTTTGCTCCTATACTGCCTATACTAGGATTTGTAATTAAGCTAGTCCAGTGTAAATGGGAGCAAAAAAAAAAGCCCATACAAATGCGTGCCAAACCGAGCTTAGGCTCACGCGTTTTGTGTTTTTACGTGTTTAGATTTGATTTTTTTGAATGTTTGACATGTCTATTTTTTCTTATAATGCTTGAACTCAAGTTTATTACAGTATTTTTTATTTTAATGAAATAATGCTCTTAATAGCCGAAAACAACGACTACTTTTGCGTTATTTTCCGAAAATTTGGCTGTTTTGATATTTTTTTTCTTTTATAATTTGTAAATAAAATTAGCAAAAATAAACTTTTAACAAAAAAATAGCAACCGACTTCAATAGTAACAGCAGTCATTCACTAAAAAGTTAATAATGATTCTATAAAGACCGATGGTACCGAAGCAACCCTTTTGCCGACCTCTTTCTTCCTGAAACGTTATGTTATCTAGAAGTCGGCGTTCTTATATTGGTTTTTATGTTGCTATATCGTAGGAAATACGCCGACTTCTAGATAACATAATGTTTCAGGAAGAAAGAAGTCGGCAAAAGTGTTGCTTCGGTACCATCGGTCTTTATAGAATTATTATTAACTTTTTAGTGAATGACTGCTGTTACTATTGAAGTCGGTTGCTATTTTTTTCTTAAAAGTTTATTTTATTTCACATTTTAGTGTTGCTGGGTTAAATTGTGAAATATGGGTAGTTCTTGCAAACGTGGTTTTAATATGAAACTATATATTAATATAAAAAATAGAGTTCTACGGTGATGAAGCCAAGATCGAAGGTCAGGTGGGTACACTGGCAATTTTCAAGCAATGCCCTGCAATGAGCACCCTAACACAAACTGATTGCCGCAATCCAAAGTTATGTGCTGTCATCCGTTGAGGAGTTCTATGGTGATGAAGCCAGGATCGAAGGTCAGGTGGGTATTCTGGTAATCTCCAAGTAATACCCTTGAATTAGCATCCTAACGCAGTGATTGCCGCAATCTCGAATTATGTGCTCTGATCCGTTGAGGAGTTCTATGGTGAATATGGTGATGAAGCCAGGATCGAAGGTCAGGTAGAACAATGTCGATTTTCAAGTAATACTTTGTAATCAGCACCCAGGTACAAAGCGATTACCTCAATTTCAAGAGGTATGTTGTCATTTTCTGAGGAGTTCCTCTGCCTATCTCTGAAGACCTTCATCAGATCATGACCAAACCCAAAATGGGACCTACCTGGAAGTACACTCTTTCAAACAAAAAAAGAATTGTTCAAATCGGTTCAGAAATGACGGAGTTATGGAGTAACAACGCCAAAAAAAAAACCTACAGTCGAATTGAGAACCGCCTCCTTTTTTAAGTCGGTTAAAAAGTGTTTCACTTATTCTACCATAGGAGACTTAATTAGCAATAAACTATATTTTTATCCAATACAATACAATATAGCTTTATTGTCACACCACAAAAGGAAAAGAATACAATAAATTGAACTTGAAAATACGAGTACAAAGGGTAAGTACAAATAGGTGGTCTTATCGTTTAAAGCGATCTCTTCCCTGCAGTCTTTACACTAAGGTTGCTGAAGAGGCGGTGTACATGTAAAATAAGGTATATAAAGTAGAAGCCAAGTTATATAAATAATAATACATACTACAGTAGAGCCATCGAGTGATGGCGCCTATGACGTTTAAATGCCTACAAAGTATCATAATTATTTATAAGCAAGTGTGAATTAAAAAATGTAATACTTCATTGTTGATAGTGATGTACTACTTGTTTCGGTTATTATATTTCGATTTGAATGTTGCTTTATTGTGCAATAGAATTCGTATAGAAACAAAGATTTTTTTTTTAAGTTTCTCATGTTTTATAGGTCGTGTTGGAGTTCGCCAAGTTACGCAATAATATTTAATTAAAAACAAAACAATGACGAAGTTAAACTAAACGAAAATAAATGATAGTAAAATACTTTTTCAATTTAGATATTTAAACATCTCTTGGGGGCCCCGAGGCACTACACCGCATAGCCCTCCGATAGCTACGTCACTGGTTTTGGCACATTTTCCTTTTGTATCATTATGTTGAATGTTGAATGACGTGTCTAATGTTGAGTAAACTCACACTTGATTTTTATTTTTAACCGAAATTTGAAATGTACCTCATCACTAAATGCAGCTGTCATAAGTGCCATCACTCAGTGGCTCTACTTTAATAGGTACATACATATACCTAAATATATAAATAATTATTTCAAACATAATAAATACTTTTTGCATTTAAATAATGAAATATAAAAGCTCTGGATACAAAATAAGGTGCAGAAGAGTTAGAGTGACAAGTAATAACCCTTGACTAATTTCCTGAAGACAGGCAGTGATGGAGCTCTCCTTATTGGCAAAGGAAGATCGTTCCACAACCGAACAGCCTGGACTAAAAAGGAATTTGTGAAGACGGACGATGAATGAGATGGTGTTGCAAAAAGGAGATTGTGAGAGGATCGTAAGGAACAACCATGAGTATCGTGAAGAAATTGAAAATTAATCTTAAGGTAGGAAGGAATTGCATGATTGTGCAATTGCACGATAGGGAGCCAGTTAAGTTGAGAAAGAAATTCAGAAACGTGATCGTATTTGCTAAGACCAAAAATAAATCTTATACAATAATTTTGAAGACGTTCGAGTTTGTCAAGTTGCGCTTCAGTGAGATCCAAATAACTGACATCAGCATAATCAAGAATGGGTAATAAGAGAGATTGTGCGAGTGCAATTTTAGTGGCAGTAGGTAGGAAATTTCGGAGCCTTCTCATAGCACTTGCAGCAGCAAACATCTTTCTACTTACCTCATTGATTTGTGGAACCCTTATTAAACAACTATCAAAAATGATTCCTAGATTTTTAACCTTAGTGCTAAATGGTATCCCAGAGTTCCATCAAACAAGATATGAGGAAGCTGTTGCCATTCAATTCTTTTAACAAACCACGGGCTACTTATTATGATAATTTGAGTCTTGGTGGGATTAACCTTTAGCCCGTAGTCATTGCTCCACGCAGATATCTTCGTTAGGTCATCATTAGTCATGGCAATGGCCTGCGAGAGATCATCCAACTTTGCTTGAGTGTAGATTTGGAGATCATCTGCATAAAGATGGTAGGAGTAAGAAATGAATTGTGAGATATTATTGATAAATAACGCGAAAAGTAGAGGAGAGAGGACGCCTCCTTGAGTAACACCAGCAGAAATATCGCACCAATCAGAAAAATAATCATCAATGCGGATACGTTGCCGGCTTCCACGTAGATAACTACGAAACCAGCCAATCACCGTTGGAGATATGTTTAGGTAAGGAAGCATCACTAAGAGTATGTCAAAGTGAACTGTATTCAATGCATTTGAAAAGTCCAGTAGAGTCAGAAGTGTCAGTTGTCCATTGTCCATACCCCTCCGGATATCATCACTTATTTTCACTAAGGCACTAACGGTACTGTGACCAGGGCGAAAACCTGATTGATTAGGATTTAATAGGTTGTTTAAATTTAAAGTATGATATATAAAACAGCTTAATATTTGAGCCCCTTACAGTGAAATTTGGCAAGACGGGTTTCATGAATTTGGAAGGGCCTTTTATATAAACACCACAGAAACTCAAGCAATATTTTAAAATGTTCATATGAGGCCTCTTAATGACTTCCAAAATACAAAGCAATATGTTTTAATACTGACCAGACTAACATTGAGATATTTACTTTCAGCAGCCATTTTTATCAGATTATTGACCTTAAAATTCTATACCTACTCGACTCGGCGCACACAACTTTTTTCAACTATGCACCTGACACAAAACTGTTCAGTATTGACAACAAGTGACTAAACTTATCTTGGTCGTGTTATTGGCACCAATTTTTTTTTTGCTATTCTCGCCAAAATACAAAATAATCCCGAATTCCATTTTGCCTACATGGAATAGTGGTGATTTACAAATTATTTTCATTGAAATAACATTTAAATCAAGAACGTTATTCTTCTATAGCAGTCTCACATCTCAGTTCATTTTGTACTTGGTTTTAGCGCAATCGGCGCAGGGCTCTAAGTCTCCAAGTAACGCAGATAACTGCCATCTAGCGACATCCTTCGAAAACTGTACGCTGTTAATTTTACGTTGCTATGGTAACTTATTACGCTGCGTTCCAAATTTTTGACGAAATGTTTTTTTGTGTTAAAAGTTGATGCGTTATATTTTGATGGTAGTTACATTATTTTGTAAGATTTGATAAGAGTAATGTTACCAAGAAGCTTATAAACTTATGTACTAATTTCTCTGTCACAAAAACTTCGATCAATAGTTGATCGAAGAATAGAAACTATTTTTTTTAATTCTTTTAGAACACGGTTTGAACTCTGATTTTCTGTGCGTTTTAATTGCGTTTTTACCATTTTTGGTGCGGCTTAGGGATATATCCCAAGTCTATGATACCATGGAACTGAGGTAGCGTTTCTAAACGCCAGGGTGAAAGTAAAAATTAACTGTCAACCTTCGTCCAAGCCTGTCAACCGTTCCACAACCAAGCAACCAACCACAGACTTTATGGCATAACTATAGAGTGAACTTTGAATTTATAAATATATTATATTTTGCTTTTATAAGCTTTATTTATACTTTTGAATTCAAGTGTTCTGTTTCGTTTAATTAGAAAAAGGCGGGTATTTCACAATCCGGCTGCGATACGAATAGGTACGTTTCTGTACGATTTCAGGGTACAGTGGAGACCGCATCAAGTAAGACACATTGGACTTTGTACCTATCTTATATTCTTGTCGTACTGCAAGTGTATAGCTTGATGTGGTATCCACATGTGTAGGTGAATTAATTAAGGCTAAGGATCACGTGCACAACTCTCTGAATATATATTCTACGGACAGTCTAGAATCTTGCTCAAGATAGAGAAAATCGGTTGGGTACCTATCTGAATTTCTTTTTGAACATAGCTTTTATTACAGATCTTCCTAGAAAATAAGTCTTGGGGGGCGCAAAACTCAAATGCTGCCAGTGGCGCTTATGACCCTAGCTCCGACGCTGCCTGCATGTACTCGTATAAGTGGCACTGCACGGACGAACGGACGTCAGCATTATGGGATATTGGCAGTTTTTATTGCAGGCAGCGTAGTAGCCGTTAAATATATTTAAAAAATATATCGTCACGACATGAATCCCCGAGGTGTTCAGAGTGTTTACCGTGAAATGCAACGTCACAGTCCACACTCGGTACAGCCGCGTGTCACCAACGATTATTACGTCCCAACGTGATGGGTGGTGAGCCCTATCGCTGTACTTCGGGCACAAATACGCGCTTTTTAGAGCATGCCAGTTTACTTAAGGTGTTCCCCTTCACCGTTCAGCAAGTGGTTAGAAGAACAAATACTTTGCACATAAATTCCGAAAAACTAATTGGTGCGTGCACGACCGGGGATCGAACCTGGATCTCAAGAAAGAGAGGCCAGCGTTCTACCCCTGCTTAAAATTGTTTACATATAGGGAGCTTAAACTGAGGCGTCTGGAAATGTAAAGATTAATAGGTACATTAATTTATATTATACAATTGGGTAGATTGAAATCTTAAGAACCCGGTGCAGGACGACGCCAACTCCGATGCGAAGCGAGACGTATCGCGACAATAAAGCGCATATTTGGCTGGCTGATCTAAACAAGCGCCTCACGCTTTGCCCCACGCCGTTCGAACCGTGCTGAGCGAGTCTCGCCCTTTGCGTTGGAAATAATAATCATTTCCGAATACCTTAATTGTGCCTCGATTACTTGTTATTTTTTATTCTGTTTTAATTAATTAGAATATTGATGATACTTCTAAGTGGTGTATGTGCTTACTTTGCTTGTTAAATGTTCATAAGTCACTTAACCTTGTAAAAGATTTTAGATTTTAGGGCGAGAACCCATTATTATAAATATTTTTCTGGTCTTTAACGCAATGTTTGTGAACAAATCAGGGACGTACACCACTTCATATTGACCGTCTAAATGAAAGCCTAATATTTATTTGATTGAATTGTTCCACTTTCGCGAGTTATTATGGTTTCTAGATATGTACGAAGTACGATTCGGAGCGGGTTCTTAATGAAAGAAATTTATATAAATATCAATTATATTATCACAGAGAATCACATTGTGTTACATACAACATATTTACGTGGCTAGTACAAAATATCCCTTATCTTGATTTATGTTTAAATATGTATGTATAATAATAATAACTAGTAGATCTATACATAGCTAGAAACAAAAACACATCTACAAAATACAATTTTCGGTCAACCAGTGACGATATAAAAGTATTTACTTTGATGACGATTTTTCAAACTTATTTGAAAAAGAAATTGCACTGGTCATAGACTACGCGTTTTACAAACAAAATATAAAACTCTAGATATATATGATCGTTGTCGATCCAGTATCTATATAATATTATTGCAAGAGACATAAAAATAAATAACAATTACTAACCTTTCAGAACTAATTATTATAAAGTGGTTTGGTTCCCAATTATGCTTTTCAAAGGAACTAAAAGCTCTTGATATGACTTTATGCTCTTCAAATATTTTATGCTGTAAATTCATTTTGACCAGAATCACAGTGTAGATAAGTAACAGTATTACATCTGGGGCAGTCCTTGAAACAAAGCTCGGTAGACGCACGCATTAGGGCTGCCCACATAAATGTGCGGGAATGGGGTGGCGTCATACACTTCGCGTCCGTACCTAACTGCGGCGCAGTATTACATCTGGGGCAGTCCTTGAAACAAAGCTCGGTAGACGCACGCATTAGGGCTGCCCACATAAATGCGCGGGAATCGGGTGGCGTCTTACACTCTCCGCGTCCGTACCTAACTGCGGCGCACCCCTAGATGAGGTGTGAACCGAGATTTGGAAGCGCGCGTTTCGACCGTTTTATATGAAAACATAATACTGTTTTACTTATCTATACTGTGCCAGAATGTAGGACATATTTTTGTGGTAGTTTAATCATCTCCATCATCCCATATTTCCAATTAATAATTGCACCGTTTTTTTTAGTACTAAAAATACTTGGCATGATAAAGACAATAAAACAGTAATTCAGTTGCAACCTTAAATTTAGAAAAGCCAACATAAATTTTACAAAGTGACATAATTATATATTTGGCCATCAATAAATAAACGTTTTGACAGCATTAAATTTAAGATTTTTTGCACTAGCAAGACGACAAGAAAAACTATACAAATTCTGGTAGACCTGATGTTTTACCTGAGAGCATCAACAAGTTCTTTTCACGAAAGAAGTCCCGCGGTTTAAGGCATTTTTGTTTTTGTCTTTTGACAATAAGTATCACTTTGACATGGGCTTTTTTCTTGAACTTTATTTCATAGTCTCTGCAATTAGCAATTAGATTAACATGAAGCCTCGTTTGAAATGACTGACAGATGCGGATGTATATAAACGTCAGCACGCTTGGTCGCGAAAATCTAGTACGTTTCGAAAATAAACACAACGCTTTATACAGCCCTACATCGAAGTCCTCAGAAGAGTTGTAGTTAGTGTTGCCAGATGAGCAAACTGATATTACAGTGTTGAGGGCCCAAAATTACAGTGTTTGGGACCAAATGAGCGTTTTTCCAGACTGACTTTGATCAAGCTTTCAGAGGTAAACATAGATGGCGATACCCTGCTTTCAAGTGTCAAAAATCAAAGATTATTTTTTAATCAATAGCAATATTTTGTGGGCTAAAAAATTTCAAGTCAAGTGTCAAATCCAACAACACCCTTCACAAAAATTTTCTTATTTTGTTGTCTTATCTTCTTAGCAATAATACATAAATCTAGTGTTGATAGAAACACATTTATTGACACTTTTAGTACAAGCCGCACCATCTATCGAGTCGTTTGGTACCACTTTTTATTTTTTAATTTGACGTTGAAAACCCCTCATTATAGTAGAATTCATTTATTTTCATATTTTTCCCCATTTTCAACTAATTTATGTGATTTTTGGCATTAGAAAATTACAGTGTTTACATACACTGTCGGCCGTGGACGGACGGCCGTGGTGCGCCCAATGCCCCTACCAGTGCCGAGCACGCTCACCCAGCCTGGCCGACAACGTGGTTGCTGCTATCACCCAGCCTAGCCGACAAGGTTGTTGCCATTTTATAGTGCTATAAAATGTATATCTTTGTCGTAACACCGAACAACTCTGCATAGCTGACAACAAAAACCAACACGGCTTTCTACTTTTTCCACTTGTTTATTTAATTGCAAGACAACTCGATATTATTTTTGTGCGCATTTACTCAGTTATGAACCTCTTGTTCACCGGTCTCCCTCGAGTCCAGAAATGTTTACATAATTTCTACTCAATTTTAGTTTAGTTTGGTCTGGCAGCTATGCGTGATACAGCCAGTCTACTGACTAGGGTCGCCCAAATTTTCAACTTTTTGAATTTTCCACATATTCAAAAAAATTTATGGGCATTTTAATTTTTATAGCTGCGTGAGCACCCCCTAAGTTTTGTTTCAAAATATGAAAAAATTATTCATTCGTTTAAAGCTACAGAGAACACATTGAAGGGCTAGTTTAAAATTCGGCCAATACATACTCCCGTTTCTATACTTTCTATGTGTTCATTTAATTTTAAGGTCACTCGATTATTTTATTTTGTCCACATGTAGGTACTCACTATTTAGGTTAGTTCGGTTTTGCCTTGTTTATGTAGTTATCCTTCTCGTGTCCACTTCAAGTGTTTATATAATTTTAAGGTTACTCAATTCTTTTATTTTGTCCACATGTAGGTACTCACTATTTAAGTTAATTCGGTTTTGCCTTGTTTATGTAGTTATCCTTCTCGTGTCCACTTCAAGTGTTTATATAATTTTAAGGTTACTCAATTCTTTTATTTTGTCCACATGTAGGTACTCACTATTTAGGTTAATTTGGTTTTGTCTTGTTTATGTAATTATCCTTTTCGTGTCCACTTCAAGTGTTTATATAATTTTAAGGTTACTCAATTCTTTTATTTTGTCCACATGTAGGTACTCACTATTTAAGTTAATTCGGTTTTGCCTTGTTTATGTAATTATCCTTTTCGTGTCCACTTCAAGTGTTTATATAATTTTAAGGTTACTCAATTCTTTTATTTTGTCCACATGTAGGTACTCACTATTTAAGTTAATTCGGTTTTGCCTTGTTTATGTAATTATCCTTTTCGTGTCCACTTCAAGTGTTTATATAATTTTAAGGTTACTCAATTCATTTATTTTGTCCACATGTACGTACTCACTATTTAGGTTAATTCGGTTTTGTCTTGTTTATGTAATTATCCTTCTCGAGTCCTTTCCTAGTGTTTATATAATTTTGAGGTTACTACACACTCAATATTTAACACGTTTTAAGTTCTCAATAAGGTTACCAAGATTTAATATTGTAAAGGTATAAAACAAGGTATAAAATGTATAATTGTAAGGTTTTTCATAATTTTTTCATTTCCAAGTGTTTATATAATTTTAAGGTTACTCAATTCATTTATTTTGTCCACATGTAGGTACTCACTATTTAGGTTAACTCGGTTTTGCCTTGTTAATGTAAAAAAAAATGTATGGGAACTTTAATTTTTAATGCTGCGTGAGCACCCCCTAAGTTTTGTTTAAAAAATATGAAAAAAGAATTCATTCGTTTAAAGCTACAGAGAACACATTGAAGGGCTAGTTGAAAACTCGGCCAATACCTACTCCCGTTTCTTTACTTTCTATATGTTCATTTAATTGTAAGGTTACTCAATTATTTTATTATGTGCACACACACATTAACTCAGTATTCAGGTTAATTCAGTTTGGCATTGTTAATGTAATTTTCCTTCTCGTGTCCACTCCAAGTGTTTATATAACTTTAAGGTTACTCAATTCTTTTATTTTGTCCGCATGTAGGTACTCACTATTTAGGTTAGTTAAATTATATAAACACTTGGAAATGAAAAAATTATGAAAAACCTTACAATTATACATTTTATACCTTGTTTTATACCTTTACAATATTAAATCTTGGTAACCTTATTGAGAACTTAAAACGTGTTAAATATTGAGTGTGTAGTAACCTCAAAATTATATGAACACTAGGAAAGGACTCGTGAAGGATAATTACATAAACAAGACAAAACCGAATTAACCTAAATAGTGAGTACCTACATGTGGACAAAATAAATGAATTGAGTAACCTTAAAATTATATAAACACTTGGAGTGGACACGAGAAGGATAATTACATAAACAAGGCAAAACCGAATTAACCTAAATAGTGAGTACCTACATGTGGACAAAATAAAATAATTGAGTAACCTTAAAATTATATAAACACTCGGAGTGGACACGAGAAGGATAATTACATAAACAAGGCAAAACCGAACTAACCTAAATAGTGAGTACCTACATGTGGACAAAATAAAAGAATTGAGTAACCTTAAAATTATATAAACACTTGAAGTGGACACGAGAGGGATAATTACATAAACAAGGCAAAACCGAACTAACCTAAATAGTGAGTACCTACATGTGGACAAAATAAAAGAATTGAGTAACCTTAAAATTATATAAACACTTGAAGTGGACACGAGAAGGATAATTACATAAACAAGGCAAAACCGAATTAACTTAAATAGTGAGTACCTACATGTGGACAAAATAAAAGAATTGAGTAACCTTAAAATTATATAAACACTTGGAGTGGACACGAGAAGGATAACTACATAAACAAGGCAAAACCGAACTAACCTAAATAGTGAGTACCTACATGTGGACAAAATAAAATAATTGAGTAACCTTAAAATTAAATGAACACATAGAAAGTATAGAAACGGGAGTAGGTATTGGCCGAATTTTAAACTAGCCCTTCAATGTGTTCTCTGTAGTTTTAAACGAATGAATTATTTTTCCATATTTTGAAACAAAATTTAGGGGGTGCTCACGCAGCTATAAAAATTAAAATTCCCATAAATTTTTTTGAATATGTGGAAAATTCAAAAAGTTGAAAATTTGGGCGACTCTAGTCAGTAGACTGGCTGTATCACGCATAGCTGCCAGACCAAACTAAACTAAAATTGAGTAGAAATTATATAAACATTTCTGGACTCGAGGGAGACCGGTGAACAAGAGGTTCATAACTGAGTAAATGCGCACAAAAATAATATCGAGTTGTCTTGCAATTAAATAAACAAGTGGAAAAAGTAGAAAGCCGTGTTTGCTTTTGTTGTCAGCTATGCAGAGTTGTTCGGTGTTACGACAAAGATATACATTTTATAGCACTATAAAATGGCAACAACCTTGTCGGCTAGGCTGGGTGATAGCAGTAACCACGTCGTCGGCCAGGCTGGGTGAGCGTGCTCGGCACTGGTAGGGGCATTGGGCGCACCACGGCCGTCCGTCTACGGCCGACAGTGTATGTAGACACTGTCATTTTCTAATGCCAAAAATCACATAAATTAGTTGAAAATGGGGAAAAATATGAAAATAAATGAATTCTACTATAATGAGGGGTTTTCAACGTCAAATTAAAAAATAAAAAGTGGTACCAAACGACTCGATAGAGTGTACTTGTACTAAAAGTGTCAATAAATGTGTTTCTATCAACACTAGATTTATGTATTATTGCTAAGATCTATTGTTCTTTCCTTAGTGAATTCTTAAGGAAACTGTGTATTCCTATATTTTTACAATTAGCCACAACGCATGGGCTGACCATGTTGAAAGTTGAATGAAACACCAAGTAGAAAACAACACCATATATAGACAACAAAATAAGAAAATTTTTTTGAAGGGTGTTGTTGGATTTGACACTTGACTTGAAATTTTTTAGCCCACAAAATATTGCCATTGATTAAAAAATAATCTTTGATTTTTGACACTTGAAAGCAGGGTATCGCCATCTATGTTTACCTCTGAAAGCTTGATCAAAGTCAGTCTGGAAAAACGCTCATTTGGTCCCAAATACTGTAATTTTGGGCCCTCAACACTGTAATATCAGTTTCCTCATCTGGTAACACTAACTACAACTCTTCTGAGGATTTCGATGTAGGGCTGTATAAAGCGTTGTGTTCATTTAATTTTAAGGTTACTCAATTATTTTATTATGTGCACACACACATTAACTCAGTATTTAGGTTAATTCAGTTTGGCATTGTTAATGTAATTTTCCTTCTCGTGTCCACTCCAAGTGTTTATATAACTTTAAGGTTACTCAATTCCTTTATTTTGTCCGCATGTAGGTACTCACTATTTAGGTTAATTCAGTTTTGCATTGTTTACGTAATTTTCCTTCTCGTGTTCACTCCAAGTGTTTATATAATTTCAAGATTACTCAATTCTTTTATTTTGTCCACATGTAGGTACTCACTAGTTATGTTAATTTGGTTTTGCCTTGTTTATGTAATTATCCTTCTCGAGTCCTTTCCAAGTGTTTATATAATTTTGAGGTTACTACACAATCAATATTTAACACGTGTTAAGTTCTAAATAAGGTTACAAAGATTTAATATTGTCAAGGTATAAAACAAGGTATAAAATGTATAATTGTAAGGTTTTTCATAATTTTTTCATTTCCAAGTGCATTTAATTTTAAGGTTACTCAATTCATTTATTTTGTCCACATGTAGGTACTCACTATTTAGGTTAATTCGGTTTTGCCTTGTTTATGTACTTAATTATCCTTCTCGAGTCCTTTCCAAGTGTTTATATAATTTTGAGGTTACTACACACTCAATATTTAACACGTGTTAAGTTCTCAATAAGGTTACCAAGATTTAATATTGTAAAGGTATAAAACAAGGTATAAAATGTATAATTGTAAGGTTTTTCATAATTTTTTCATTTCCGAGTGTTTATATAATTTTAAGGTTACTATTTTTTTTTGTTTTTTGGTGTAGTATTAAGTAAAAAATTCTCGTTTTTGGGTTTTATAATGGAAAGTTATTGATGAAGTGCTCCGAACGTGACAAATGTCAATCATACCGCGCTTTTAGTGCTGTCAGCAGTGTTGCCACCTTGGTTTTTGAAAAAGAGCAGTTGGACAAGCTAGAAAGGGCTAGATTTAGCAAATTTTGCCATCAAAAGTGCTAAAAATTGTTTATTTGAAATGTAGTAAGTAATTTCAGAAAATGCAACAGAGTAATTAAAACTAAGTTATTGAATTGTTAAAAATCGTACCTGCTGAAGCAGAAAAAGTTGATGGCTGATTGACATCTGCGTTTTTTGCGGATTTGAACGAAAATTTTAAATGAATCCTACAGTTTTTTATTATTTCAGTTGACATCTTGTGTGAACAGCAAGACTCTCTCAGTCGTTTTAAACCCCATCGTAAACGTAGTATAGATATCATTGTTTTTAGCCCTATTTTGTTTCTGGTTTTAGTTTTAATAAGGTTCACAGAACTATAAATATACACATAAGGAAAAGGGCTAGATTGCTCTTTTCGGGCTAAATCATCAAAAAACGAGTTCAACTACACTAAAAAGTGCTAGATCTAGCCCGAAAAGAGCTAAGGTGGCAACACTGGCTGTCAGTAATTTCGAAACGTATCTACATGTTTTGTTTTTACAAAGAATTCCTAAATTAAAAGATATAATATATTAAATGACTGAAAAGAAAATTTGTTCAAAACAAAATCCACCAATTACACTTTTGGTAAAATGAAGTATGTAATACAAACAACGATCGTTAATCGTAACAAATATATCGTTAAACAAAATGAGATCTTAATGAAATTATAATTTAGCGCCAAAATTGTTGTACATAAATAGTTAAAATATCTATAGGCCGACCGAATAAGACAGTCTTCGCCCGCGATGCTACAGGGGCGCGGGGGCGGGCTTATGTTGTAGTCAGGCGCAGTCGCCGCCTTCGATTTAGGGAGTCATATATCCATCCATCCATCAGCCTAGTTCGTTCACTGCTGGACATCAGTGGCGTGCACAGAACTTTTTTCCGGAAAAGCAATCAGAAGGTCAAGTACGACAATAAAAAAAATATGAAAATTTTTTAATATCACTTTGAAAAAAAAAAGTTTGTATGGAAATGTCCACTCTAGGGTAGGCAGTGCCTACCCTGGCGTCATACAAACTTTTTTTTAAAGTGTTATTTAAATTTTTTCATATTTTTTTTATTGTCGTACTTGACCTTCTGATTGCTTTTCCGGAAAAAAGTTCTGTGCACGCCACTGCTGGACATAAGCCTTTCCAGGACTTTGCCACTCTCGGCGGCGGTCACCCTGGAAGAATTGCCCATACTCACACACGCTGGGCAGGCGGGTTTGTGAGCGCGGTGCCAGAACCCTCACACCAGTGACGCCGCTGCCCGTCACCAGTCTGTTCCATATAAGGCCTGGCTGTTAGGGATGGATATACCGCCATCCATCGGTCCCAGGCATGGTGGGCCTCCTGGTTTTTTGCCTGTGAGCTGTCCTCTTACTCTCCCCCGAATAACTTCGAGGGGGTCTCCAAGTAAGATGGTGGTACCTCCACAGTCGAGCCCGGCATCAGCTCTACCACCTGTTAGGGGTCATTCATCTTGGCTCATTATTTTTATTAAATATTTTGAGATTTTTCTACTTTTCGACTACTTTTGATTTCACTGCTTAGACTTCACCAGTTAATAACACTGGTAAACAGTAGTTTTGTTTTATGAAGTTTCATACTTGATTTTGTATGATTCTGCCACGCTGATCCCAAATCTGTTGTCAGTTTTTCTCTAGCAGCTCTAGTTTTTGAAATATTAACATTTTACATTTTTAGCGAAAAATACTCGAATTATAAAATGAAAAAAAAAATTTCTCTAACCTAACATGAAAAAAACTTTCTTTTGTAAGATTTTCTCGCATGAATCGAAACTTCAGCCTTGTTTTGAATGCTCCAGCAGTAATCAGTCATCATATTTGCATTCCAAGGACCTTAGTATCGCTCTTTCATCGTGCGAATGTCCTGATAAAAGCGTTCTCCTTGTTCTTCGCTTAAATCGCCTAAATTTTCTGGGAAGCGCTCTAAATGGCTGAAGAAGAAGTGCATCTTAATGCTCATGTTACATTCTAGTCTTTGAAAGTGCAACATGAGCTGCTCAATGTGTTGAATGTAGTCTGGAGACTTTTTATATCCTAAGAAATTTTGCACAACCCAAACAAATTCAACCTATGCAGTTTTCTCTTTACACAGTCAGTAAAATTTTGATCCTTTATTAGTTCCCTCATTTGAGGACCGTCAAAAATACCAGCTTTTATTTTTTCTGTGCTCAATTTCAGGAATATTTTACTGATATATTTAAAACATTCCCCATCCTTGTTGAGAGCTTTTACAAATTGTTTTATCAGACCTAATTTTATATGGATAGGGGGTAATATAATACGATCTCTGGCTACTAGAGGTACATTTATCACATGCATACTACCTGGCACTAAATCCAATCTCTAAAGGCCAAAATTTTTTTGGTCCAGTGTTCTGTTTTGGCTCGGCTATCCTACAAACACATAAATAAGGGGTAATTGGTATATCCTCCTTGCTGACCCAAAAAAAATTCACCATTTTAATATAAAAGCATATCAGCCAGTTATGTTCTATGTATTTTATTTTCTCCATAACCAAGGGGATATTCCTCTTTAACTTTTGTTGAAATTTGGGATCCATGGGTTACTAATGGGCCATGGGTAGCGTCCCAAAGAAGTCCAAGTAGGCCTTTTTTATAAAGTCAGACGCACTTAAACCGCATTCTCGAAACATATATTAACCACAAACAGCACAAAAACTATTTGGACCGTTAAAGCAAGTTCTTCTTAATCTAGACATATCGATTTATTTATGGAATTTAATAATTTTTTGCACTAAAAAAAATTATTAGTAAGCCGCGTAACGAAATTTTAAGAAGTACCTGTATCACAAAAACTAGAGCTGCTAGAAAAAAACTGAGGGTAGATATGAAATCAGCAAACTCAAATTACTAAGAAACAGTTAAGAAACTTCATAAAACAAAAAAAAAGTTAAATTTTGTTTACCAGTGTAATATATTCAAAATGTTCCTAAAGGAGATTCTGGGGGGGGTTACGACTCCTGTGACCCCCCTCGGACCGCCACTGCCTGCCGCCCGCTCCCCGCGCTATTCCCTTTGTCGTCCTGTAACGAAGCGGGCGAAGACTGGCTTATCAGGTTTGCCTATAATACAAAGTCTTCCCGTAAACTACCAAGTTATTGTCTATTTCTATTTACACCTAAACATACGAAAATTGGACAGGACTTTTAGAATTCGTTCGGGATACTTTTGGGTGCTAAACTATATAGTACATATCTATATCGAAAAACACACAGTATATCTAGGTTCTACCGATTACAAGGTAAGTTCTCATAATTCGTACCGAGTAGTAATTTTGGGCAACACGATTATATTTTGTGTCCGCAAAATTTTCAGGCTATCTTCCTCATGATGATGCTAAATCAGCAAACAATGTATGTCATTAAAGGCTTCTTTTAATTTAAAGAAGTAGTGCATGCAAAGCTTTACAAAACTGTCCCATGCTCTGAGTTTATTGAAAATAAGTTAGCTTTTCAAAAGTAAATTTGTTTTGTTTGTGAAGATTACTAACTTTCGTTTTTTTAAACAATCACTTTAAAAGCAGAATTAAAATAGAAGACACACAAAGAAGTGCAGTGACCGATAGTATTGCCGCATTAAGTGGGAACGATTCGTATCCTCTACGAAACGCGCAACTTAAGATGGTTCTTCTTATTTTTGAATTAAAGATAGTAAATAAATGTGATTTTCACACCACCTGCTCGACAATGTCCAATTACATATCATGCAACCTCAACGTAAAGTAACGCATTATATCTCAAGGGATATAAAGTTATATGAAAATCCCTAGGGATTAAAGTGATTTAAATTTGAAACGTCAAATACGTGTGGAAACTCGTGGAAAACAAATGCCCATATGGGATTGTAAAGAGGTTTGATCGAAAATCGAACTGGCCACCATAAGCAGAATTCAACAAAAAGAAAAAAAGCGGTTTACAAAGAATGTGAAACAAAATACGGTGTTTGGTGCTGTGATTGTCAGTGAATTTTATTGAATTATTAATGTTGATAAAAAATGTCGAGCTTTTTGTCTCGCAGAAGGTGTGAAAAGTAGAGTATGCTCCTCTGGAATAAAGCCTGTCTTTGTCTTGGGCAGCTTGAACCCCTCGCTTTACTCAGGACTCTATATAACTCCCTCGCTACGCTCAGGAGTTAACTCTAGAGTCCCTCGTTACGCTCAGGGTTCAATATGTAAGACACTGCTTTATTCCCTTAGTGCATAATCTACTATTATACCATTTCGCGAACATAGTTTAATGTCAGTTAAAAGGCTTAGCTTTAACTTTGCACTATAATGTTTCAGTATAAATGAACTTTAAAAATATTTTTTTCCCGGCGAATGAAAACGTTCACTGTTGTTTCCACTATAAGCTTTTTATAGAAAACCAGCGCACAAGAGAGCTGGTAGGTTATATTAGAAGGTTAGGTATACAGAACCATACATAACATTCGTGTTTTTTTTTTTTATGACAACGTTGTAGTGCGAAACATTAATTTTGTAGTGGAAAGCATTATTTTTGTAGGGCGTTATATTGTATTATTTTTTTGTAGCACTTTACATTTTTTTTTTTATTATTATGTCCATTAATTTTAAAGAAAACTTAAATGTGTTCCTTTTTAATATTAAGCATGGGAAAATCGTTTTTGTTTCTTTCGCGTGGTTTTATTTCTTTGGAAAAGTTGTTAAGTTTAATCAGTAGAAGACTTGGTTCAATTTCATGTTATCTATCAGTCTATCTGGCATAGCAGACCATATCGAGCTTTAACCGCTCGATACAACATGTCTATCCCTCTTGATGTAGTGTAGATCAACAGAGTGAGAGAGAGCACTGTATCACGCGCTATCGAGCTCGATATGGTTTGCTATACTAGAATAGCTGGTATATCCAGTTAGAGCCCCTATGATCTCCTATTTCACTGAAAAACTAGTAAAGATAATGTGACGCCAGTAGGCCTACCATAAGTTTAGGTCTCGATACACGTTAGAGACTGTGTAAAATATTTTGTACGAGAAATTTTGGTTCCTATCGTAAACCGCTAGGGGCGCTGTACAATGTCTCATATAAAAATTTTTACGCATAAGCTAGTATTGAGGGCAGGGCCAGATTCAGAGGTCTAGAGGCCCAGGGCCAACAAGGTCTCTAAAAAAATATAAAAGGAAAAGTTGTTATTTTATCAGAACTTGGATGTTTTTTTAATATAATATAGGTATCGTATTTGTCGGTTTTGGTTAAAAAAACTTAAAATTTCTGTTGTGGGGGACCGTCTCTAGTGGACGCCCCGGGGCCTCCCCTGAATCCGGCCCTGATCGAAGCCTAAGTGCGACTCAGGTGAAGCTTTGGTATGTACACTGAATAACTTAAGAGAGTTCGAAGCCAGTGTTGCTGTTGACCGCGTACCGCAGTTTGTCTCTCAAAGTGCTGCGTTTCTGATAATTGGGTAACTTGAGAAGGTTAAAGCAGGTGGAAGACGTCGGCAGACGGTTTAGGGGATCCTTCTTCCTGATCGTGAAGAAGCCTCGGATCACGCTGCCTGTGGAAACGAAAATTAAACATAAAAATATCGTCACGGCATATAACACCGGAGGGGTGTCAGAGGTGTTTTCAACTATGGTCTGTTGACTGTTGACATTCGCCATACTTCAGGCACAAATACACGCTTTTCAGGGCGTGTAAGTTTACCTCACAGAGCATGGTACCAAGTCAGCAAGTAGTAAGTAAAGAAATACTATGCACGAACATTTCGATTAAAGTCTAGGCTGAGCCTACAGATCTGCTACGACCCTGACACCCGTCTTTCGATTTTCCCACACTGAAACAATAGTATAATTAAGCGCACGTTACCTATGGTATCCCCGGTGTCTTCATCGTCGCCGACTTCCACACATCGGATGGAGAACGGCGGTTTGAGGTGAGCGAAGCCGAGCACGGGCGGCTTCGAGCATGACGTCACGAACTAGAGCAGAAAGGAAATATAACACTTTGAGTAGGGAGGAAGAAGAAGTTTGTTCACGGTCCAGCATGGTATCCGGCTTCGAAGAAACGGACCATTTATTAAGAAGACCTATCTGTCTACACTACGTCCAGCGTCCGTGGTCCAGTGGGGTCAATTTCCAACTCGATATTGTTGCGCAATCGTATGTCGAATGGGCGAAAGTGGTCTGTGATTGGATATCAAACTTTTGCGCTCATACGACGGACGATTTCACAACGATATAGAATTCTTAATTCTTAATTTCACAGATAAATTTATAACAAAATAGGTATCTTAAATATAATGTACAGTGGCGAGCTTATCTCAAAATTGAGATTTCTTCCAGCAAACCAAGCCTGAAAGTGAATATTTGTTTTGGATGTTTGGGTATACGAGTACATATGTGCACAAAATAAACTACTTAATAAAAATTACTAAATCTAACCTACCAAACTAAGTATCTAATAATTACATACTAAATAATATATACTTACAATAATATGCATACAATTTTAACATAATACATATAACTTTTTATATTCCTCGAGCTCGTGTGATTAGATTGACGGATATGGAAGAGGAGAAAGAGGTCAGGATCATAGTAGATGGAAATCTGTAGTCTTACCTTTCCCTCTGGGAGACAGGCGTGATATATTTATTTAAGTATGTATGGTATACAACGCGTGTTACCTTGAGGAACATGGCTCGCTCGTTCTCAGTAAAGTCTCGTTGCAGCACGTCCCACAGCCAGCACACGACGCGGTGCGAGTCGTGGAACCCGCCATAGTACTGGGTGTGACGACGCAGGTCCCGCAAGTCTAGGGGAACGTTGTCGCCGCTTATAAGTCGTTGCAACTAGAAATTAAAAATTATCATCACGATGTGCATCTCTGTAGAGCAGTGGCGTGCACAGAACTTTTTGCTGGAAAAGCAAGCAATTGGTCAAGAATAACAATAAAAAAAATGTAAATATCACTTTGAAAAACAAAAAGTTTGCATAAGAAATGTTTACTCTAGGGTAGACAATGGTACCGATTCGGTGAAGCACATCTTAACTTATTTGATAGGACTAAACTTAATTTAAGCGTTCTGTCCTTGTCTTTTCGATAAAGAAAGAAAAAGACAGGATGCTTAAAATAAGGTTAGTTCTGTCAAATAAGTTAAGACGTGTTATGCCGAATCGATACCATTGCCTACCCTGGCGTCATACATTTTTTTTTCTCTTTTGTGTTATTTTTTTTTAAATCGCTGTATTTTTACTGTAATTGGCCAGTTATGAACTATAATCGCCTTTTTTCATATTTAATGTCCTTTTTCCTTTTTCAAGGACATACATTTTTTTGTAGTTTTTCAATGATTTCTCGATATCAGTGCCAGTAAATATAGTAATATTTTACAATCAGCTCTTTAATATCTACAATTAGATACCCATATTGTATTTTTAGGAATTTATTTTTTTTCTCTCTTTTGTATAAGAAATATTTTGAACAATTACAAAATTTTCAAATTTCATTTTACACCGTGTCATGTGAGCAAATGAATGCTTTAACGGTGCTAAAGTTATGCTTATGAGGCTGTGACATACATTTATGGTGAATCTCACCATAACAGTTCCTTTTGTACCTTTCAGGTACTACGGAACCCTAAAAACTGTTCTCACCTCTGGCGTTGAGAATAAAGAAAGCCATTCCGGATTGATGATCGTCCTAAAGCCTTTGATAAAAGCGTTCGTTTGGTCTTTGATTTGCGTGTGCATTCTAAAGTGGGCCATTAGATGAATGTAGTTAATCCTGTAATAGAAAAAAAATAACACTGTAACAAAAACAATTATAAAAATGACTAAATATTCTAAATAACAGGTTTGAAATTGCTGAAATTTTCTTAGAGATTCATGAGTTTATAATTCCTGTAATTCAATAGCTATTTCAATGAGTTGTTTTTTGTTTGAAAGTTGATTTCAAGGTTTTATATCTACATATTAAATATTTAAAAACAGTTCGTTCTAAATGACATCCATTTCCATAATTACATTCGTAATAATTTTTATAGCACACCGTGCGTAAAATGACCACTTTACGCAGCGTGCGTAAAGTCGGCATTTTCCGCACTTGTGCTATAAAAAATTATACGAAACTCGTGCGAGAAACTTTTTCTCGACTCGTGTGATTGCAGCACGTTTCATCGCTCTCGTATCGTAATGTACTATTTACAGCTGACACTTTTCGAAAATTAAATTAATGTTGCTGTTAGCTTATTGTTGTCTCATTCATACACAAAAGAAATTATATTATTTGGATTTGTCATTCCTAAAATAAATGCAAATATGTTAGTACTGAAAATTGAGTTTCCTTCAAATTCTCTCTAGAAAACGGCAATTTCATATGTAAAGACCTAATATAATTAGAGTTCATTACAAACTAGAAAAGATATTTGAAAAAAAAATTCGCGCCGGGATTCGAACCTGCGACCTCATGCTATGTCACTTTAAAAATATAGGTATGATCTTAGTCGAAGAGAACTGTGGATTTTTAACTGTCCGAAGCAATACTTATCGACAGCGCCATATGCTCGTTAGAACAAGGCGTGAATTTTACATAACGCCCTCGTGAGTTTTCAGTATGTGCATTACTGGCTGTTATATCAAGTAGTTACAAAAATTCGGTGTACAGGTATAGTGGAAAAAATCATCGGTTCAGATAAGAACCTCGGTGGCACAGTCAAGAGCGCGCCTGTCATGTAAGCAGGAGGTCGTAGGATCGAATCCTGGCCAGAGGAATTTTTTCAATTTTTTTTTTTTAATTTTTTGCTGATTGATGAATGCACTCCAATAACATTAAGACTATCCTAAACGATGGATTTCGCTATAAAAAACATAAAATCTGAATAAATATTGCCAGTTATTTTCAAATTCAGAACAAAGCTTTACTGATCAAAATACAATGTGCTGTGTTGAGAAAAATATTGCTTTTATTGCACGTTTCGCCTTCCTATTATGTATCGACATTCTATAGGTATACACTTTATATGGTAAAGAATATTGCCACATTTTAAAAATCCCTATTGCCCCAATTTTTATGCGGATTCTGTATTTACATGAGAAGATTAGTTTCCCGCGCCTTCCCTAATTTCGTAATAATTTTTTCAAGAGCGGCAACGCACTTGTTTGCCCGTCGAGGTTTAAGCGGTTGTGATTGGTCAAGGAGCTGTAAAAACCTGCAGCGCTCGTTCGGTAAGTATGATGAAAGCAAGGCATGTCTCCACCGGTTTATTGCTCCACAGACACAAGGCTAATGAAATACATAGATACGTGTTTTGTTTACTCACTTATTTTCATTAGTAACCGGAATGGCTTTTCCTCCTGGAACAAGTTCGTGAGTCACAATTTCACCTAACCGCTCCTCGTCCACTGTGAATGTAAGCTCTAATGACGAGATATCACCCTGAAACCAGCAAATAATGTTACATAACATATCTTACAACGGCTAAAATTTCATTAAAATTCTACTGTTCATACTGAACATTCGGATTTGTAACTAAATCACAAGAACTGTGACGTCTAAAGTACATACAAAAACAGTCATTTTAATGATATTTAGAAGTTACAAAACAATTGGATTTTCCATAAACGAGAATATAAATGTAAGTTCCTTAAAAAATACTTAAAATACAACCCTAAAAAAAAAATCTGTTTTTGCATTTGGTACATTATTTGTAATTGTTATAAGCTGGGAATTGTTTTTTGGGAATTATTTATTGTCTGAAGAATTAATTCTTGTGGTAAGATATAAATCTGGTCCGTCAACTGCTGGACATAGGCCTTTCCAAGATTTCGCCACTCTTGGCGGTCCTACTGAAATAAATGCTCACACTCACACACGCTCCAGTCGGGCTCAACTTTCCACTTACGCAATATTAAATCTTAACGCGTCCATCCATCTTTAATCCTATCCTCTTGATCTGTAAGGTAGATCCGAGCATAGACAAGTATTACTACGTATAGACCGACAACTCCCGTACACCAAGGCGTAGCAAATTTTTCACGCGCCCTTACGACACTAGGTGTCGTCAAGTGTTGCAAATAAGCATAATTTGTTTAATTGGCTGCAAGTAAACTATCATGGTTACCAAGTAAACATGTGGCTGTAATAGCTTTGCTTAGAACAACTAGATGGCGGTAAGTTGGCAACATAAACAGTGAATATTTCAGCGCCATCTACTATCGAAGTGGGAATTATTTTTATGTTACGCTGTGCCACTAGCGTCAACAATTGGTCTTTTTTAGCATCGTGTTCGTTAGAGGATTTAGCAACACCATCTAGATTTCGTTATAATTTTACACCTTTTTTATGGCTACAAACTGATGTATGGGAACTGCTAGTCTATACGTAGTAATACTTAGTCTATGATCCGAGCCACGATCTGGACTGCGATTTATTGTTTTAGTGATATTGAGAAATAAGGTTAATAGGCCCGAACAAACAAACCATTCACAGACATCATGACGCAACCAACTCAGCTGTGGGCGTGATTTAAAATTTTGCGCCCGTGGCGAAATCGGTATGATTGTATTGTCCTCGCTAGTTTCATGGAGCGTGCACCTTATAGCGAAATGAAACAGCATGACACTTGGCCACGCCCACATCTGAGTTGGACTCGTCATTCCATCCATCCATCAGCCTAGTTCGTCCACTGCTGGACATAACTTTCCAGGATTTTGCCACTCCCGGCGGTCATCATGGAAGAATTGCCCATACCCACACACGCTGGGCAGGCGGGTTGGTGAGCGCAGTGCCGGAACCCCCGCACCAGTGACGCCGCTGCCCGTCAACAATCTGTTCCATATAAGGCCCGGCTATTAGGAATAGATATACCGCCATCCATCGGTCCCAGGCATGATGGGCCTCCTGGTTTTTTGCCTGTGAGCTGTCCTCTTACTCTCCCCCGAATTACTTCGAGGGGGTCTCCAAGTAAGATGGTGGTACCTCCACAGTCGAGCCCGGCATCAGCTCTACAACCTTGTGACGAACGATCCATTAACACATACATATATTCTCACCTGAAAGTGTTTAATATAAGTAAGACTCCTGTAGAGATCGGTATCGAGCGAGGGCAGCTCGTCGATCCAGCTGTATAAAGCCTGCTGCGTCTGACCCAGCACTTGGGAGAGGAAGAAACCGGCGAACGGGACGTCCACCACGATACCCTGAAGAAAATAGCGTACGTCATACAAAATCCGGTCCCTTCATAAGACGCTTTGACACGATAAAAAATAATTTGTTGTAGATACAATTTTAGGATTCCGTACCGTAATTTCCCTTGTCACGACCGAGTCTGTATGAATTTAGATGTAAAATTGATATCCATATTGTATTTTTATAAAATATCTTTTTCATTTATTTTACTTCTTTTTTTATATTTCTCATTTGTACTCAACTTTTTTTCAATCGCTATAGTTTTCCTGTGATTGGCCAGCTATGATCTATAATCCACATTTTTTTCATATTTTTCGGTCAACCAATTTCGGAGATAAGGGGGACGGACATACTTAATTTTTTATTTTTCCCACTTTTGTTTTGGAAATATTTTGAACAATTTCAAATTTTTCATGTTTTTTTACACCGTGATATGTGTGCAAATTAATTCTATTTTTGTGCTAAATTTCAAGTCTTTATCTGTGACGGTGCTAAAGTTATGAGGCTGTGACATACGGACGGACGGACGGACGGACAACGGAGTCTCACCATAAAGGTTCCTTTTGTACCTTTTAGATACTACGGAACCTTAAAAATACCGACTTGCACACTAAAATACTAATTGTGCTCTTGGTTATCATAAACAAAAAACCAAGTTCCGCGGCTACAGGCGCTCCTCGTTTGTCGCTCGGAAGAGGTTCAACATTTCTTACTTTATATTCAGCCTTCCCGAGCATTCTCCCGATTAACTCAAACAGCTGCAGATGGCTGTCTTATGCACAGGACTTGCGCGCCGGCTACAGACGGTCCTCGTTCGTCGCTCGGCAGAGGTTCAACAATTCTTACTTCATATACAGCCTTCCCGAGCATTCTCCCGATTAACTCAAACAGCTGCAGATGGCTGTCTTATGCACAGGACTTGCGCGCCGGCTACAGACGGTCCTCGTTCGTCGCTCGGCAGAGGTTCAACAATTCTTACTTCATATACAGCCTTCCCGAGCAATCTGCCGATGAACTCAAACAGCTGCAGATGATTGTCCTGTACACAGGACGTGGGCGCCGGCTACAGACGGTCCTCGTTCGTCGCTCGGCAGAGGTTCAACAATTCTTACTTCATATACAGCCTTCCCGAGCATTCTGCCGATGAATTCAAACAGCTGCAGATGGTTGTCCTGTACACAGGACGTGGGCGCCGGGTACAGACGCTCCTCGTTCGTCGCTCGGAAGAGGTTCAAAGCCGGGTCGAATACGCGCTTGATGGTTTCTTCTAAAAATTCTGTTGAAAAATACTGTATATTGATAAACCGTATAGCGAGCAAAAAAGCCTGGCAAAAAGTTAGTTGAAACACAAATATAGAAAATTATGCACATTGAATTTTGTTTACTGAACTTTTTTACAAGGCTGTACTTATAAAACCGTATTTATAAGAAGCTCGTTTTGAAACGTCTATACATTGACGATTTGAGTTATTTATAAATTTGTGTCGATTCTGTGTAACACGACTTAACTTATTTGATAGGACTAAACTTAATTTAAGCGATCTGTCTTTTTCTTTCTGTATCGAAAATACAAAGACAGGACGCTCAATATAAGGTTAGTCCTGTCAAATAAGTTAAGTTGTGTTGCGCCGAATCGACACCATTAGCTGTCTTATTTAATCGAACAAACTCTATCCTGGTCTATGCCACAGAATCGTCCAATCTCTCTTTTTGATTAATTTTCGAGTGTACGACTTGGCAACGTCTTAAGTTTAGTATATGACCATAACTAACAAGATTTTTTGTTACTGAATAATAACAAGATAAAATTAAAAGAATACCTTTAAAAACTCCATCCTGATCTATCCCGGCCTCGTCCAATCCCTGCTCGTTGATAAACCTGACCCGCACCACCCCTTTGAGTGCACGACTTGGCAACGCCGCGAGTTGTCTGTAGCCGTCCTCCACTAGCCTCGCTCTCCGCACCGTGACGAGAGTGGACCGACCGCCGCAAGCGCGTTCCGTTAAACCTAGTACTACCTGAGGAGGAAATATTAATTTTATTGGTCTACACATTGATTTAATAATCATAGATGAGATGACCCACTTCATACATAGATGAGATGACCCACTTCATACATAGATGAGATGACCCACTTCATACGTAGATGAGATGACCCACTTCATACGTAGATGAGATGACCCACTTCATACATAGATGAGATGACCCACTTCATACGTAGATGAGATGACCCACTTCATACGTAGATGAGATGACCCACTTCATACATAGATGAGATGACCCACTTCATACATAGATGAGATGACCCACTTCATGCATAGCTGAGATGACCCACTTCATGCATAGATGAGATGACCCACTTCATACGTAGATGAGATGACCCACTTCATACGTAGATGAGGTGACCCACTTCATACATAGATGAGATGACCCACTTCATACGTAGATGAGATGACCCACTTCATGCATAGCTGAGATGACCCACTTCATGCATAGATGATATGACCCACTTCATGCATAGATGAGATGACCCACTTCATACGTAGATGAGATGACCCACTTCATACATAGCTGAGATGACCCACTTCATACATAGATGAGATGACCTACTTCATACATAGATGAGTAGACCCACTTCATACATAGATGATATGACCCACTTCATACATAGATGAGATGACCCACTTCATACATAGATGAGATGACCCACTTCATACATAGATGAGATGACCCACTTCATACATAGATGTTATGACCCACTTCATACATAGATGATATGACCCACTTCATACATAGATGATACGACCCACTTCATACATAGATGAGATGACTAACTTTATATAGATGTTATGATGACCCACTTCATACATAGATGATATGACCCACTTCATACATAGATGAGATGACCCACTTCATACATAGATGAGATGACTAACTTTATATAGATGTTATGATGACCCACTTCATACATAGATGATATGACCCACTTCATACATAGATGATATGACCCACTTCATACATAGATGAGTAGACCCACTTCATACAGGTATATTTCTTTGGGAAAGTTGTTTAGTATGATTAGTAGATTAAGTTGTTTTATTTAAAGATACCTGTCTATTTACAAACGGTACAACAGGAACAAGTCCCAGGTTTCCACGAAATAAATTAATGAATGCTTCAGCATAGAACAATAAACAGTGATCGATTTACAGGCAAATTGAAACAGACGACTTTTCACTCGCTATACTATAAATAATACACTTCCTATCCTATCCTGTTCTGTTTAATTGCAATATTTCCAATGAATGCAAAGCAGGTTCATTTATCATTAGAAAAAATAACTATCGAAGTACCTACAATTCGCGAAAATTTATTCTTAAACAATGGCTTCTTTAATAAAATTCTATAGTGCGACGTTACGCCTCACACTGCATTATTACTACATTATTAATGGATAATAATAGGTTGACCACCTAAAAATACTAAATAAGTATCTTAATTATTAAGTTGGCATCAACTTGGTTAGGTTATAACTTTAACTCTCGCGTTTCGTACACATTTTAATATACAAGGTGACTTTTTGATCATCATCCAAATTCATACTGTTGGCTTGGTAAGTGATCAGTATCATTGATCAATAAAAATTTTTGCAAAATTCGTAAAATGAAATTTCGACTTCCTATAGTGATTTACTCGTAACTGGAAGTGAATTTCTATGGGAAGCCGAAATTTCATTTTACAAATTTCACAAAAATTGTTATTGATCCAAGATACTGATCACTTATCAAGCCTCCAGTATGAATTTGGACGATGATCAAAAAGTCACCTTGTATATTATCGGGTCTACCGCGATCAATTTTTACCTTTTTACGGAAAGGGAACACCCGACGTTTCGAGACAGTTGCATGTCTCGTGGTCTACGGTGTCCCCTTTTCGTAAAAAAGGTAAAAGTTGATCGCGGTAGACCCGATAATATATATTATAATAGGTTAGGTTAGGTTTCAACATATTATTTTTGATGCCAACTTAGTAATTTTGATGCTGATTTTTGTATTTTTTGATGGTCAGTTAATCACAATAATTAATTAATCAGTTCACACTCGGAACACCTCTGACTGCCTCTCGGGGATTCATGTCGTGACGATATACATATATTTTTTAATTGTAATTATTTGGGAAATGACTCGAGTCTTACCTTCTCATCTGCCACAGCTCGTCTAAATAATCTGACTCGTTCACCATGCGCTATCATGTGAGGGGTTTTTTGGACTAGCACCTGTGGACAAAACAGCACTTTCAGTACCCGATTATATCATCAAAATAACAATAGAATAAAACAGGAAAACTACATTTAAAACATTGCATTTTCTATCGTATTTTTTTTAAATCGAAAATCGGGCGAATACAGGGTTCGGCATCATCACTTTAGGTCAGGGTTTCTCGAAGTGGGGTACGCGAACCCCCAGGGGTTTGCCAGTTGATAGTATGGGGTTCGTGACAAGATTTACGTTATGGCGGCTGACTCTAGCTCGTTGAGCAAAATTGCTCCTAAAAGCGATTTAATTTGCGACAAGAAACAAGCCCACCTATCACATTAACTGATAAGCAACATTACTTTGTGACTGTATTATTTTTTATATTGAATTAAAAATCCTTCTAAGGCGAGTTTTTTTTAAAGGGGTTCGCAGTAGACTTGGAAATTTAACAGGGGTACATGGGGCTATAAGTATGAGAAACCCTGCTTTAGATTATAGCAAATATTAACATTTCTAAACAAACTAAATACCACTAAATACCAAAATGATGAATAAAATCATTAAAAACAATTGCTGTAAAATTTTATAGTAACTTTAGAAAAAAAATTAAACAGGAATTTTATGAAAAACTTTTGAGTAGCATTGTCGTATCATCACTATTGTGATTTAATTAGAGAGATTTAATTAAACATAATAAAACATTAAATGAATGAATGGACACTTTATCGTATACAAAAGACGCATAAAAAGAAAAAAAGAGTTCTGAAAACATAATTTTTTACAAAGGCGGACGGCCAACGTTTGGGTGGTGAAGAAATTATCATCCATCATCCTAGTTCGTCCACTGCTGGACATAAACCTTTCCAGGACTTTGCCACTCCCGGCGGTCACCCTGGAAGAATTGCCCATACTCACACACGCTGGGCAGGCGAGTTAGTGAGCGCGGTGCCGGAACCCTCGCACCAGTGACGCCGCTGCCCGTCACCAGTCTGTTCCATATAAGGCCCGGCTATTAGGGATGGATATACCGCCATCCATCGGTCCCAGGCATGGTGGGCTTCCTGTTTTTTGCCTGTGAGCTGTCCTCTTACTCTCCCCCGAATTACTTCGAGGGGGTCTCCAAGTAAGATGGTGGTACCTCCACAGTCGAGACCGGCATCAGCTCAACCACCTTCAAAATTATTATTACAAGAAAATCAAAAAGGGGATAAATAAAATAATGATTATACATAAAACATTACATAAAAACCGTTTCCAGATACGATTTATATAGCTTTTACACAATACGCAAAAATTTTCAAAATAACTGAGGTTTTCCAGGCGCGGCTGTTGGCTAGAGTGAGATGACAGAACAAGCGTTCAAGCCGGACTTATTTCCAACCCTTAAAGCCTAAACCGTCGATAATTTCTGAGCTCGGAATAAAATCGACTCTTTTCGCAACATGTCCCAGCTGTTTTTTTTTTCTTGGCACGGATAGCAAGACCTGGCCCAGAAGGCTACCTAAAGCTCCGGTCTGGCAATCCCAACGCACAACGTTGCGCTGAACGGTGTGCGTCATCGAAAGAATGAATGTATGGGAATATTCTGTACTGGTCGTTTGTTCTGTCAACGTTTGCGTCAGTGGTAGGGGGCATGCGCGGGAGAGCGGGGAGCACGCACACAGCAGCGTTACGTGGAATCATTGACTGCTGTGTGCGTCAGTCAGTGCGTCGTGTGACTTTTGTGTGCTTGCTTGTGTGTCAATATGGATTTACGTCCACGTTGCTAGCCGCGGCAGAATCGAATGATCGAATGAATGGGTTAGCGTTGTGACGCTGCGTCATGACGTTGCGTTGAACCGCTCACCGCAACGTTGTGCGTCAGGATCGCCTGACCGAACCTTAACCTTTAGGAATATGATGTTGAATTCATATAATGTTGAATTCCCAAAGTGTCTATTCCTAAAATGTTGGATCGAGATCAAGTAAATACAGCCTGTACTAAAATGTGAGCCTATAAAATATACTAAGCTTAGACGAACATACAGCTTGGGCAATCATCTTTGACCGTATGTACCATAATTCAAATGGCCGCTGGACTACTTTTCGCTCTTTTTACTATTATAATAGGGGCGAAATATACGTTTGGGGGTTTTTCTTCGATAGCATGTACACGTACAGCCAAGAGTTAACATGTATCTTGTATCAACCTCTTGAGGTCTCTTCCTTTTTTTCTAAATCGGCCATGAACAGCGAGTTCCTGATCTATAGTGACTTATCCTAGAATTGGGCATGGAAAATCTCTTTGTATGGTTACTGACCATCGAAGAAATTGCCGCTGACCCAATTTTCGCTCTTGTTCCTACTGTAATAGGGGCGAAATGTGGGCTTGCGGATTTTTCTTCGACAGCATTGTACAGTGTCTTGTAATTAAGTACCTGTTGAGGTTTCTTCCCCTTCTCGAGATCGGCCATGAACTGCGAGTCCCTGATCTCACGCACTAGCCAGTGGTTGCTAGTGGTGTACGTGCGGCGACTGTCACGCCGGTACAACACTAGCAGCAGAGTGTGCACCGAGTTGAACAGGGCGTTACTTTGGATATTTTTGAGATCTGGAAGAAATACATTGCTGTAAGATGCATGGTTTTAAATATATTTTTTTCTTCACATGAAATTGGTTCTTTGTATACATGACGTCGTCAACCACTAAGAAGGAATTTTATGAAATTCCCACGGGATCGCTGAGGGGCGCGGACGATATACATATATTTACATTGTCAGTTTAATAGTATTTTCTTTTAAATTACATTGGTATTGATTCGGCATAACACGTCTTAACTTATTTGACAGGACTAACCTTATTTTAAGCGTCCTGTCTTTTTCTTTCTTTATCAAAAAGACAAGAACAGAACGCTTAAATTAAGTTTAGTCCTGTCAAATAAGTTAAGATGTGCTTTACCGAATCGGTAAAATTGTCGAAAAAATTCGTTAGAGACACTAAAATGTATCATATTTTGTCTTTAAATAGTAAGTGTACTTACCAAATAACTGCCCCATAATAGATTTATAAACAAACATGTTTAGAAACGACGACATGTTCACAAAATCTTGCAATTTAAAGGGTTCTTGTTGCTCGTACATTTCCAAGTCATCCAATATGCTGAAAAAAAAAAATTAAAAAAAATTACCTAGCTTGAAGTTCATAACAACAGATGAACAAAATAAATATAAAGTTGTAAGAACCCCAACCCCAGGCAGAATCTTAATTTTGAAGGCACATAGTTGACTACAAAGCTTCGCCGTTTGTCAACTAAGTAAGGCACGAGTCATTAAAATATTAGTTTGAACCATAGACATAGAATACTTTTTCTTCTTTAACTAGACAGACAAAGGGCTCTTTGGCGTATGGAATTATAAACGTCAAATGTTGTAAAGTTTTTCGCCCTGCGGGCCTATTATGTATCTTTAGCTGCCAACTGGGTGCCTATCGTCAAAAACATAGATATACTATCGAATTCTAATTGTCTAAGGATATATTCGCACTTGAAGTGACGACACAGTTCGTAAATAGTTCAATACCCGCTAAAGGCAATTTTGAAAGTTCAGTTTTTATCTATGTTTGTGATGATAGGCACCCAGTCCAATTGGCAGCCAAATATACATAATAGAAGGGCTGGCTCAGAGCAAATAGCAACCTATTCAAAATGTTATAAAAACGTAAAAATTTAATAAATAGGATATTTAGTTGTAAATTATCGTTATTTATGTAATTAGAGTGCACATTTTTTCATAAATATTGCATTTAGAGATTCTATTACGTACGAAAAGATTTGTTCGGTTTATACTAGAGGCGTACCCTTACTTTATAATTCTAACGAAATATTCTAAATAAATGTAAGTTATGTAAATTAGATCAAAGATTATGTTTTTATTGTGAAATCCATCGCTTTGAATACTCGAATTAATATTTCGAGTGCATTACAAATGTCTAATCTGTCAAGAACCCATTATCAGTTTGGAGTTCAATTTTGTGTTATATAAGTTTTTGTTCACCTCAGTCAACAACTAGATGGCTCTGTGGGTATTCTGCATCGCGATATCGATTGTTCTCTAACATTACCATTAGTCATTCCGAGTATCGTGTGTAAACCAACATATTCAACCTATCCACCGGGTATTACATACGATACAGTATCACACGGTGTTTCATTTAGGACAATTCGTAACAAATTCGTAACAAATAATTATCAACATTCCTCTATCCTAGTTCCCTACCCTACCATACACACACACACACTTACTTTTACTCTGACATCCTACGCCGCTAACTTTTCAATATTACTATTTTTCTGTATATAAATGTATGTATTTTTTCCTCTTGGTCTTTGAAGTTAGTTTTAAATGTATTATTGTAGAAAATGTGAAACCGTAATTGGCATAAGTTTTGATGTTATTAGCTACGATTATAAATGTTTAAGGCTGTGGTTTTTGTAATAACAATAAAATAAAATAAAATAAATAAATTCTCCAACAAACTTGAAATCAGTCAATATTAATTAGTCATTTTAGTCAATGTAAAAAACAAATATTTTGAAAAAATAAATCCTGGCCCTGAATCAAATATTTATATTTGTTTCTGGTTGATTTCAATTTAGTAATGATGCACTCTAATATTAATTAATTAGTACAGCGTTTCTTAACCTGTGGTCCGCAAATCCCTGGGGGTCCGCGAGCAATGTATAGGGGTCCGCAGCCTAATCTAGTAATAGATAGGCTATTACTAGATTACAATCTCAGTAGTAATTAATATAAACCGAAATATCACTAATTTAGTTGCAAAAAAGCTGCACCAACCTTCTAATTAACGTATTTTGTATGAAAAAGTATATTTTTTTGTAATTTGTAGAACTGAAATAAATGGCCCGAAATTTAATGCTGCTTTTTTATTAAGGGGGTCCTTAAAATTGTGCTTGATTTCCTAAGGGGTCCGTAGACAAAAAACGTTAAGAAACGCTGAATTAGTATATTAGATCTATGCCAATATAAGTACTTACGTAACATAATGAGTCATACAATCACAGAATAGAATTAGCATCTGAAACTCGGGCGCAGTTGTCTTCGTGTTAACAGCTAACAAGTCTAAAAACGATTTAAGTCCACAGTTTGGTCCCAGGGTACAGAGGAATTGCCACAGCGAGTACAGTATCTCGTCTTGATTGCACAGCCCTGAAAAATTAAAAAACAAAATAACCAAAAGGAACCACTGAGCATTAAAAGAAAACGCAAGTCGGACTCGCGCATAAAGGATATTGTATGATTTTTTTTTTAATTTTAGACAAATGCTAATAAAGATATGAAATGAAATATATTTATTGATGTAAAGTTGGTATAATAGATACACTTATTACAGGTCGGTTTTAATGTTATATAAGCAATTAAATAATCTTTGTGTATAGGTAATAGTTTTATGTCATAAATAATAATATGGGGAAATACGTAGAGGAATAATAAAGGTTGGGTTTACTTAAATTTAATTTAAAAAATACACTTGAATAAAATAAAAATATTAATCATGTATGGAATCATAGTATGGAAGTTCGAGCGAATACGGTGCTGACAGGCAGCTGCGCAGTATTCCCCAGTATCCTCGACGACACTGCGCTGCCATCAATGACTATACAATACGTCACATCTCTATTGGTATTGCGTCAGGCATGAGCCCTATTTTTGGGCTCAAGCAAACGCTACGCCCCCTTATCATATCTAACGGGTGCTTATCCAACGCCACGCCCCCTTACAATATCCGAGGGGTGCTTACCTAATGCTTGAGGCCAAAAATAGGCCACATACTAGACCTACTGTATTGTTGAAATATATATTACATACTTCATGTTTTTTTTTTTGTAAAATATAACCTACTGACTTAATTTAATAACCTATGTACCTAATTTAATAATACTGTAATAATGTAATAATAATGTTGAACATGTACTGATAAATTATGATTAAATGAGTATGAGTATGTATGTAAATACTTTATTGCACAAAATAATTTACAATGCACAATTACAAGTTAATGCTAATTAGCATTCTCTGCCAGTTAACCTTTGGTGATGTGGAAAGTTTTTAAGGGTAGTGCCAGATAAGTTGATTACTATAATCAATTCGAACAAGAAATCATATTGTCATAGATTATATAATATTAAATATAATTAGAGTTAAGTAATTATTGTATGTACATAATATATATAATCTACTCACAAATACAATAATATACATATAAAGGTATCTACATATATTATACATATAACAATACACAGGTAATTACGAGGAGAATAATGACTCAGAGGGATATGTGAAAATTACAAGTTTTATGACTGATTCTGTAGCTGTAGATAGTGTTGATTAGACTCTGGTTTTGAAGGGAGAAATAGAGGGAGACTGACGGATATTAAGAGGAAGACTATTCCATAGGCGGATTGCTGACACTGTAATAGTACATTGTTCACCGAGGGAAGAAAGGGGACGATTAGCAACGAGGGTTCGCCTCGGGCCTCAATACACACGAGTTGGGAATCGCACTTTCTCCCGAGTGATACATAGTGCTTTATACTACACCTACGAGGAAAATAAAAGACAAATTATGTTTAAAAACATTTGTCCGTACCCACATGTAATATAGGTACCTACTTTCCATACCCGTGTCAGGTAAAGTTACTCTCAGCTTTCATTAGACAGAAGCTAGCTATTAATTTTACAAATTACAAAAATTCAGATAAAACAAAAAAGCGATTCGCGCGTGATTTTAACGTTTTGATTTCTTTTGATAACATCAGTAGGTAACAATTGACAAACTAGAGCCTGGTTATAAACTTCTTGGTAGGTAACCTAATTTAATCATAGTATGCCAAAAGACAAAAAGTCTTTTTGTCAGAGGTCGCAAAATGATACTGGCCACTTGCACATGCTATATTAAAAAAAAACAGCACGTTAACAATGGATTTGCATATACTTTTTCTGCCCGCTCAAGCACGTTAACAATGTATTTTCATACACTTTTTCCGCCCGCATATTTGTATGACAGTAATGACGTATTTTCTCCATCGTTTTTAAAAAAGTAAGAAGGTACTTTCCGAGCAGGAATATTTGCATATTTTTTAAATGTAAATATTATATGTATCCCTGTTTCTGTATATGTGTGTACAATGAAGAATAAAGAACAACAAATATCTCACCCGTCAATATATCAAGTTTGACTTGCGTCATGGTCTGTAAAGCGGTGTGGTACATTGAACAGATTAAAGCGGCTTTCGTTGAGTCCGGGGACCCTAACTTCCTGAAGTTCTTGTTAGAATTCGCTCGGAATATTGGTATGCTGGAAAAAATACATTGTTGAATTAGTTTGATTGAATTTATGATGTTCTGTTTTTTGAATACAGCGAGAACCAAGAAAAAAATATAGGTAAATGCCAGATAAACTTTTCTTTTAAGAGCGCACCGAGCTTTTTACACACACAAACACGTTTTTATAACCCTTGTTTGAGGTAGCAAACAATTAAATTAAAATCTAGGGAAATATATTGGTATTATTGGGTATATACAACGTGTAACAGAAAGGTGTAACCATATTTGAAGAGCTTATTCAGTCAATGGTATAGAACAACTTTTACTATGGAATCTCAAAAAAAAAATCTGCCCTTCCATACATTTCAGCCGAGCGGCATTGCATTTTTCTAGGAAACAGTTAATTTTTTTTTTTCGAGATACAGGGTTTGTTCTATAGTAAAAGTTGTTCTATACCATTGACTGAATAAGCTCTTCAAATATGGTTACACCTTTCTGTTACATGTTGTATACTAGACTGTATACACGATAGAAACACGATTTGATAAAGTTGGCTCGATAGAATAAATTCGCAAAATTACCTCTTTTCGAGTAATGTTTTCTTCTATTTCCCTACTTTATAAATGTCGGAGGATCAGGGGGCTGAGCAGGCGTGCCTGTAGGTGGATCCGACATCTCGAGACCGCGTGGGCGTGCACGTCCAGATATTCACGAAATAAAAGTCGTTCGATGTAGTTTAAACACAGTATCGTTCAATTTAAATCACAATCACCAAAAATATTCACGGATTCCAAAAATAACGAACGATTAAGAGCAAATGGGTTTGCAAGCTACCATGACGTGGGAGTCGCTCTTTCAGAATGGCGACCCGCGCCGCCAAAGACAATATAACCCCTTCGTCAATGACACTTGACAACTCCATTCGGGGTTACCTGCTCTTAAAATAAATCAACCAACAACAATATTCACAACTACCCGTTTTAAAAAAATTATCTAAACGTCAAACGTATTAAGATCTACCCGATTAATTAAATTAGGGTGCGTTCCGTATTGAGCGTCAAATTTGGTCCGATATGCGCATCAACTGCATCAATGCAATTTATTTTTTACCAACGTAACAAACGCGAACACCGCATAGAACTGCATAAATCGTATCTCCCTGTGGCCTGATGCGATGATGCAGTGAGTATTTGACAACTGCTGCTGTCATTGACGTCGAACCGCACGAAAGTTTAAAGTTTTTTTGTTTTGTTTAACAACAAAAAAAAACGGGAATATTTTAGCAAACTGTGAGAAAAGGTCAGAAATTACTATGTTTTATACTAAATTATCTCTTTTTAACCAGTTCCGCCTCTTGTGGAGTTAAAACCAGAGTTAACAATTGACTCCGTTCTTCTAAAAAAACTGGAACCTGCACTAAATCCTCCATTTCTTTGAAAAGTTTATTTAATGTCTTCAGAAAATAAAATCAAAACTGGCGAGTGGCAGGCGCCCAGGTCGCAATTCGCGCCAAAGCCGTTCCGATTTGTTTCTTTTGCATGATGCGCGTCGATGCGCTTTGACAAAACGGAATGATCAAATCGCATCAACGCACTGATGCAGTAAACGAAGGAACGAAGCCTTAACAATCAAAACAAAGCGCGCGCCGTTATAAATAAGTAATTTGATATTATTATTCATTTACTACAATAAAGTTCAGAGATGGCTGGAGCGTTTATACACGATTGGTTTTTATATAAGAACAATATTATTAAAATATCAACGAAAAACATTGAAAAAGTGCAAAAGTTTGGTTATTTTCTTTACTGTTACACGTACAGAAAAAGACAGAGACAAAGGCAAACGCTCGGTCCGCCCTTAAGGTTTTGTCTCTGGACATAAAACTTACATGATTATTTTACTTTAATTTGGAGAGACAGGAAGCCAAGTTTTGTGCATGACACCCAGCGGACGCGTGCACTCCTCAAAAGTAATCTCCTTTCGCAATCAACAACCGTCCCCTCTTTTAAAAGAACACAATATCGGATTTATCTTTAACCTGCAATCCACTGCATTCCTGATATTCTTGAAGTCACTATAAAATTTTCCACCAATATTTTTTACGATCTTACTAAATTTTATACAGTGGCAAATGATATTTGTTTTGTTTAGAAATTTTAATATTGACATCTAAACTGGGAACGCCGAACCTTTTTTTGCTCGATTTAGGGACTCTCCGACCCTTAATCGTTAGGGTGGGGAGGGCGAAGTACAGCTCACCTATTAGTCCTAGCCTCTATAGCTCTTCTTATAAACGCAGCTGGATTGTTGCTTTGTACCGGAGTCGAAGGTTGCGACGGGCCGGCGCCCCCCTCCTCACTCGACACCCCCGCTTCCAACATTTCCTTCAGCGGTTGAGCGAGCATCTGAGAACAAAGTCAACGGAGATGTTATCTATTAATTTTGAGGTCTACGAAAGGGGCCTTCTCGAGTGGCTTTAAGGGTCGATTCTCCGGATTTGCAACAAAATATTAAAAAATAATTATAACGGCCAAAATACAACTTTTAGCTAAGAAAACTTATTCTTAATTTTTAAACGGGCGCTGCTCAACTCTCTCTTATCGGAGGCACCACAGTGTGACTTGTTTGCAAAAGGCATAGCGTGTCTGATGACGGAATTTAAGAGAATACTAGAAAGACGTATGAATGAGAAATTACTTACCTCAATAATAATTTAGATAGTTTTTGTCTGTATTTGCCTAGATCCGCCTTTGTAACGGATTTGGTGTTTATATAAGTACTGTGTTACAATTGTATATATAATAAATTGAAATAACTAATGGTAGGGTAATAATCTGGAAACAAAGTTAGTGTCTGGTTGCTTTAGTTGAGTGTAATGTGTAAAGTTGCATAATTTAACTGTCCATTTACCGTGCATGGGTTCTAACCAGCCATTATTATTTACACTCTTAGGAAAATGTCTTCAGAAATGTTTGAAATTTTCAAGTAAACCGTTGCAAATTTTAAAAAGTAAATCGGAACGGGAAATATTTTTTTTTTTAAATTTTGTTGTATAAAAATTTTTTTCCCATGGGAAGTTGAAGGTGACGTTTTGTGCATACTATTTAGGTTAGTAATGGTGTCGATTCGGCGAAACACAACTTAACTTGTTTGACAGGAAGAACCTAATTTTGAGCATCCTTTCTTTGTCTTTTCGATACAGAAAGAAAAAGACGGAATGCTTAAATTAAGTTTAGTCCTGTCAAATAAGTTAAGTTGTGTTGCGTCGAATCGACACCATTATTATGATATTTGAAAGAAAATATAAATGTGCTTACCTTCTTGAGCAACGGTGCCGCCCACAGCAAGGAGAGCTGTGTCCTTAAGTTTCCCATCGCCGGCGGCAGGTGCGAGTCCATGCTCTGGGAGAACCACCCCAGGATGGGGTGCCAGTTGCTCAGGTTGCCCTTCTTGCACACCACGTATTGCTGGCATGAGTCCAGGAACCGAGTGACAACTAACTATTTGGGTTAAAAAAATGTTTTAATAAAAACTGGCTTTCTGTAGATTTTATTATTCTATGAGTATTTAGAATATATTAGAGATAGGCATTTAATAAATAGGTTAACTTAGGTGTAAGCAACGAAACATCGTCGTGTGGCTTTGGCAAATATGATGGCAAAAAAACATTTTGAGAGCACAAAGATTAGGCATACCACCGAAGTATTATTTTTTTCGCGATTGATTCAACAACTTTATTCTCATCTTTCAATTTCAATGATGACACTGAGTCTTCAATTAAGTGGAAATACTTAGTAACAGGTTTAGTTTTGTAGATTTTATATTGCTGACCTTAATAGTTTATGCAGTTTTCATATTGGTATCAATAATTATTGTAAGACCGCCGAGTGAACCATATAAAAACTTCCTAATTTATATTTTAATTTATTTTCTGTAATTTAAAAAATTATGTAAAATCTTATCACATAATTAAGCTTCAAGCATAATTTATGTTTTATTTTATTTTAAGTAATTTGGTTTAAATTATAGTTTATTATTTCATGATTTAGTAGTAATTTATAAAATTTAGCATGTTTATATTTTTCAAGTTTTTTTTGTTCGTTAACATTGTAACATTATGCGAGAGCTGTGAGCTCCTATAATTTGTATAACTCTGCAGGACTAATGTATAGTTAATAAGTAGATATTTTTAATCGGAGTATGCAGTTGGAGTTCCTTAATAAATAAATAACAAATTATTAAAAAAAACCTAAACAAAAATGTCATCACTACCTAGTTCAAAAAAAAAGTAATTCATACCACAAAAGTAGGATACAAAGTAGCAGCGCTAGCATGGTCTCGCTCCAAATGCGCCAGTTGAACCAAGTTAGCGAGTAGACAGAGTGCATAGTTGCCCTCTAGAGTATTGAACACAATGCGCATGTTCTGATCCGAGGCGAGGAACTCCAGGCATTTGTCGAACATTGCGTGGGTGCGGAACGCCGCTATTGACTGTGGACATGAAAGGGAAATAAATATCGATTCGCGATTAATTTGTAGGTTGGGCAGACTCCATATCAACGAATTTTTTTTTTGTTTATGAGAAAACAACTTTGCAATGAAAAGAGGGCCGGGACGCGAGTTTACAAAGGCTAATAAATTTCAGCTCCGGTCCCGATCATATCACTTTCGCGATTAATTTGTACAGTGCAACTATAAAGTCATGAAATAAATAGGGGCGCCACTTTCTTTGCAAAAACAGAATTAATATGGCAACACCTGAGATCTTTTGTATGGGGAAATCAGGAGTTACCAGTAAAAACAATTTTAGTTCCATTTCATGACTTTAGTTGCACTGTAGGTTGGGCAGACTCCATATCAACGATTTATTTTTTTGTTTATGAGAAAACAACTTTGCAATGAAAAAAGGCCCGGGACGGGAGTTTACAAAGGCTAATAAATTTCAGCTCCGGTCCCGATCATATCACTTTTGGGTCTGTAGTGTTCAAATTGACAACAAACCCTAATGCATTATGGTCTCATTTTTGTCCGTATCAGTTTAGACTTTGTAGGGAGATTTGTATAAACGTATATCATGTTAACATGTTAGATTATTTTTACAAGAAAAAAAGCTAAAATAGCTACCGACATTTCCAAAAACAAACAATTCATCTAGATAAAATTGTTGTAATCCCTGTAATAAATATGTTTGAGTTCAGTACATAATGCCTATTCGTCAAACGTGGAAAAAAAGTAATATCTCCATAAAGTAAAGTGATACACTAATCAATTTTTTTTTTGGACATTTAAAAAAAAGATTTTTTTTTCTCATTTATCTACCAGCTATACTTTTACTGTTAACCTATTCCAATCAGCCCGACGATGTCAAATAGACGAAACTAGTCGCAATAATTAAAGAAATAAAATAGTGGAACTCGTACAAGAAGACTTTGATTAGTGTTAGAATGAAGTTCCATCAAGGAGTCACACCTTACAGTATAAATTATTTAAAGTGATACAGTCAAAAATGGTACCGTAATGCATTAGGCCGCCCGCTGCGTTAATCGTGCTGCGTGAGGCGGATCGCCCGTCGCACGATTCTCTATGAAAACAGCACGCCGAGTGCACGCAGCGGACGGCATAAGGGTTTGTGATCAATTTAACCACTACAAACCACACAGTGATATGATCGGGAGCGGAGCTGAAATGTATTAGCCTTTGTAAACTCGCGTCCGGGACACATGTATTGTAACTAATAACATTATGACAATTACGGTTTTACATTTTATAGAAGACTTCGGACATCAGACTTATGTCCCCCTAGATCAGCGTTTCTTAACCTGTGGTCCGCGGACCCCTGGGGGTCCCCGAGCATATGCATGGGGTTCCGCAGCCTAATCTATGGACCATTTAACAATCATAAATAAATACCACCACTTAAAAGTGGAATCCGATTTGAGACTACAACTCAGTAGTAATATATAATATCACTAATTTAGTTGCAAAAAAGCAGCACCAACCTTATCATTAACGTATTTTATATGAAAAAGTTTTTTTTTTTGTAATTTGTAGAACTAAAATAAATGGTCCGAAATTTATTGCTGCTTTTTTACTAAGGGGGTCCTTAAAATTATGCTTGATTTATTAAGGGGTCTGTGGACAAAAAAGGTTAAGAAACGCTGCCCTAGATCATGTTTAATCTGCAAGCTGTATATAAATATTTAAAACCTTATTCATGAAAATCTTTCAAAAGATGTGGCAAAACTACTTTTATTTATTAGATGGGTTATTAGGTATTTTAACAACCTGTGCAATAGATGAACTTACTTCAGGCGATATTTGGTTCATATGGAACACGAGCGTGGGCACACTCAGTATCTGTATAATGTACATAGTGAGCAGTTTCTCGCTGAACTGGGCGGAGACCAGCGGCCGCAGAGACAAGGTCACTACTGCCGTCAGCGCCACGTTCTTGAGGCAGACCTTCTCGCGGCACAGACCTCGGAGTAGTAATGACTGGAACGGCAAACGACATTGTGATAAATCTCTTTGAAATGAATTGAAAAAATCTTTCAAGCCAGAATTTGAACCTGTGACCTGTTGCTTACACGGCAAGTGCGCTATCGACTGCGCCACCGAGGTACCCATTTTGGACCGTTGAATTTTCCACCATACTTGTACACACCGTAACTACTTGATATACCAGCCAGTAATGCACATACTGAACCCTCAGGAGGGCGTTATATGATTTCACGCCTTGTTCATAGGAACAGAGATGCGAAAAAACCCTCAGTGCGAGTGGGACGGATTCGTGGAAAAGTAGCAAAAAGTCGGTTTTTTATTAATATGAAATGTACTAAGCTATTTTGTCGAAAAGATTTTCAAGGAGAATTTACAAATACATAATATCCACATTTTGTATGCAATTTCACAATGAAATTAGTTAGGATTTCAGAATTACAGGAAAAAATAAAACAATTTAGAGGTCTTTTCGGAATTAAATTCAATTGAGAAAATTTCATCCAATCGCGTTTTCCTTTAGTGAGAATCTAAATCAAATACTCAATAAAAATTTACCCAAAATTGAAATACGTAGACGATGTTATAGTGGAGTAAATGGATTCGAAAAAACCCCTTTTTTTTGGTATCGCCTTAATTCGTAAGTGTTCTGTTCTGCTCTCCTGCATTTCTCAAAGACAAAATATCTATTTTGACCCGCCACAATGTTAAAAATATCTAATTTGGCCCACCATAGAATTACGTTGGACACCCCTGTTCTAAGGATTTTTCCGAAAGGAGAACTAAGTACAGACGCGTGCAGAGATAACTGACGCGGGTTTTTGACACGTTTTTAAAACAAAAGATTTCGTGTTTTACTTAAATTTGTCATAGATCACGTAACAGCAGGAACGTACCTAAGCAATTTGTACTGATTTCCACGGCTACGATATGCAACAATTTTCGTTTGCGATAGCAAAAATCCGATTTAGTTTGAATCGAAAATGATTATTTATAACAAAAGCGATAATATTCTGAAACATTTCTCACTGCAATCCCACTCAACCCTCTAAAATAGATTTCTATAGAACAGATAAAAATGTATGAGCTTAACGAGTTTTTACATTTTATCACATATTCACCACAATAAATGGCAAAGAGCCTTCATATATTATTTTGTAACTGTGTTTATTTATGACTTTACTATTTCAAAATAGGTTGTAATTAACTGACCGTCAAAAATACAAAAATCGGCATCAAAATTACTAAATTAGCATCAAAAATAATATGTTAAAACCTAACCTAAACTAGTTGATGCCATCTTAGTAATTTAGCTGCTCATCTAGTATTTTTTAGATGGTCAACCTATTATTATCCTTTCAAAATTATCCAACATACACTGTTTAAAATAATTTATATATGTATATAATTTATGTATGCACTGTAGTGTAGAGAGTACCGTGGTGCTAGCAGAAAATCAGCATTGGAGATTTATCTTCAACATTTGCTGAGCCAAGGCCAATTTTTGTATAATTGTAACTAGAGGTAGGTAAGTTGGTTTCTTTTGTTTCTTATTTCCCCTATTTATGTTGAATTATGTTTTTGTGTATTATATTGAAATATTTATTGGTTTTTGTTGTGTGTGCACTGTTTTTATGATTAAATGTACAAAGTGTCTAGCCTGCCACCAGCGGCCGTTTAGCAAAATAATATATTATGACACTAGGAAGCAGATTAATATTTAATAATTAATTAACATTTAAATAATATATTCTACCCCTAGAGTGTATATAAAAAGCCGGAGGCGCGGAGGTAGGGCAGCCCTCACCCGCAGTAACTACACGCCAGCCTCAGCCGCAACGGCTCACACGGGTGCCTGCTTTTTGTTACGTAAGAGCGGAGGGGCTGCACTTACCGCAGCGCCGAAGCAGTTGCAGTAGTAACTTCAGGTCATTAATCGATTTTAGTCCGAAAAATGAGGTTATGATTTATCAAAAAAAAAAACATAATTCAAAAACCTCTCCTTCACATAAATATAATAAATATTCAAATATCTGCTCTGGTGGCAGACTAGTAACTTGCCCTAGTGGCAGGATTTTCTTTTTTGCTAGACGACCACCAGTGGCAGACTAAGACGCTTAGTCTTGTTAAAAGACCACTAGTGGCAGGATTTTATTTTCTACTAGACGGCCACTTGTGGCAGACTAGACAATTCCTTAATGTCTATTATACTATATTATCTTACCTTTAAGGTCAAATAGTATCCTCTATGAAACAGGGAGCCCATGATATTAGCACAAAGCTGCGTCATGCCTCCTCTCAGCTTCTCAAAGTTCTTGGACCTCGTCAGCGCCCAGGTGTTGGTTGCAGTGAAGGCGACCAACGTGTGGAGGTGGACGAGGATGCTTTGCATGTCTAAAGGAGACTCTGGTTTGAGCTCTTCAAGATAGATGCAGCATTTGTACAGCAGGTCCTTTATGTGGGCTATCCAGCGGAGACTGAAACACATATTGAATAAACTTTGTTTATACTTGAACATTTTATTACATAATTTTATAGATTTCTTTGAAAATCTAGTTTAAGCCATAACTTTAGTTCCAGTGATTGTTATAATTAAAAGCTTAAGTTACTTCTCTGACAATAAGCTTTACAATTTGTAGTATTTACGGGAATCGGGAGCATACAGACAGAAAAACAAACAATGGTGTTAAGGTGCATTTAACACTTTTGTTCCCTTGGTATAAAGGGCAGTTCAAGAAACATTATAGCTACAAGAAAACATTCTTAGGGAGACTAAACTGTAGACCTGTAGACCCCTGTGACTAGGCTTGCCAACTTTGAAACACGAATTTGCGGGAAATGAAGATTAATAATGAGGGATGAAGGTTTAAAAAGCGGGATACAACAAATGTTGTTAAGAATACAAAAAAACGTGAACTTTTCTTCGCAAATCAGGATGAAACGTAAATAAAAGAGATTTAGATTAATAGCAGTCCATATTTACTTAAAAAACGGTTTAGACTATAACCTTATAGACTATTACATTGTAATTTACATACACTTTATTAAGAGAACTATAAATTACTTTTTGATATATAAATGTTTTTTTTTGTGATTTGGCACTTTTAAGATTTTTTTTATTTTTGGGTACAAAATTGTAAAAATCTTTGCATGGATAGGAAAAATTAACTGTATTAGAAATGAATGTATGTGCGTGTGTAGCTTATTCCAAAAAGCGGGATATTTAGCGTCCCGCACACACCATGAGCGGGACGTCTCATTAAGGGTCTCAGAAACGGGACGTCCCGCATATAGTGGGACGATTGGCAACCCTACCTGTGACAGACGGACAGACAGACAAACAGCAAAGCCTTAATAATAGGATTCTGTTTGGCACCCTTCAGATATGGAACTCTAAAAATGTAATCATCGAAAAAAAAAACGGTTATTTTCACAAAAAAACGCCATATTTGATTTTCTTACTGATAACTTGATAAGAAACGTAAGTCATTATGCTATGAATACATACAATCGACCTTTTGGAAATTATTATAATGTATGTATTATAAATATTTCATTTAAAAACAACTTACATATCCCAGAATCAATAACCCAAGTTTCAATATTATTCAACAAGATTGGAGATTGCTACACTGATACGAGGCAGCCATTAAATTTTATTAATTGATGAATTGTCATTGTCCAACATTCTTCATACCCTCACCTGTACTCCTTGTTCAGAAACACTCCTACATAGGACAGCTTCACGGACTCAGAATGCAAACTCTGCACAATATACTTGCAGAGCTTCTCAAATCTCTTCTTGTCGCGTTGTGGCTTGAACACCAGGAAGAGACGGCAGGTGGCTTGGTAGACCTCGAGGGCCGGGACTAGCTCCATGTGTGGTGGCGGGTCATCCTGCAGGGTGGGAGGGGGGTCGGGGAGAAGAGTGTTGAATTCATCCCTAAAACAAAACACAAGTTTGCTATTACATTGTTGATTAAGTAACAGGCGTCTGGGTATTTATAATTAATGGAAAATTAATTCTCCTATTACACAATTTATTAACTGTAGTACCAAACTAGGTTTGCTTTTAAAAATAAATAAGGCACAATGGTGCACAATGGAGTGTTGGCTCCTACATTTATGTATGGTAGTGAATGTTAGGTATGACAAGATAAACATCAAAGTAGAGTGTATGCAGTGGAATTGTGTTTCTTATGGAGTATGTGTGGTTTAACATGCAATGACAGAGTGACAAATATAGACATACAGGATTGTTGCGGCCTGGAAGAACCTGTAGTGACTAGAATAGAAAAAAGAATGCTTCAGTGGTTTGGACATGTAGAGAGGATTAATGAAAGTAGAGAGACGAAAGAAATTGACGAAAGTGGAAGGTACAGCTCGACCAGGCCGCCCAAAGACATATTGACCAAATTGGTAACATACTGAAGAAGGGCCATGTCAAAAGTATCCGGACTAGAAGAGCCTGTATGACCAGATTGATGGATGTGAAAGAGGTGTGTCTGAATCGTAGCAGATGAAAATCTGTAGTCTCTGCCTACCCCTAAAGACAGGTGTGGGTATATGTATGTTTCTATCAAGTGTAAGTAAATTAAAGTATATGAACTACCTATAAGGAAAAATTACATGGTGAAAAGTGGGCCCAGAAATCTTTCCCAAATGTATGTTTTCATAATATTGCTTCCACAGGGCCTGTACAACGTTATGAATACAAACCAACACAAAGCAAAGGGAAAATAACATACACGAAGTTGTTCCAACAAGACAGTTAATTCTTTGTTTCATATTATCAGTCTTAAAGTACTGTTCACAGGATGATAAACAGTTCGGTACTCACAATATAAGCTTGACGAAGCGTTGTCTAGCGAGCCAGCCTCGGACTAAGGCTTGAATCTTTACAGCAGACTGTTCCCTTTTCTTCTCCAAAGCCCTTTCTTCCCGGGCCGCTTTCGTCTGCTCCAAGAACGTATCCTTACTTGTTAACGACTTAGAAAACATTGTAAATCACTTCAAATGCATTCAATGACCACTAAACATAAATAGGTTTCCCTTTTTACCCTCCACTAAACATAAATAGGTTTTGGTTTATCTTTGTCAGGATATGGCGGAGGCCCGAAACATGTTCGTGGACCGACTATCGCAAGTAAAACAACATTTTTTCAGGTGTAGTGGCTCCAAATAATCAAATTTACAATTTAAAGCATGACTTCGGATTCAGTTAGCAAATATTTACGATTAAATGGATTTATGTACCGAGAAACCCTTCAATCAAAGAAATTTGCATTTTTGACATTTACAAGTTATCAGGGTTGCCAGATGTGATTTCTCAAATTTCTGCAGGTTCAAAATTATTTTTCCCCAAAATTATACCTTTTCAGAATAAATCCTCAGACTAGGTTTGGAGGAATTAACAAAGAAATGCACAAAACATTATATTTTTTTTGTTGTTTATTAAAAATGCAAAAAAGTTTCCAGCTCGCAAGCTAGACCAAAGAAATGTAACTGCTTCTGAAAACTGAAGTAAAAAAGGCTAAGTTCAATTACTTTTTTATTAATAAACCGCTACAGTTTCATGGAACACAGTTTTTACCTGAAACCTAGTAGAATGATAGTAATTCAGGGCCGTCCTAATATCAGTTGTAATATCCTACCATCATGGACCTCTTGATGCGTCGGGGATAGGGAAACCTATTTAAAGATGTATGCAAAGTTTCATTGCGATCAGACCCACCAGGACGTCATAAACACCAAAGGCATTTTTATGGCAGCTGAGTGGGAAGGCCAACCTTAAGGTGAAGCACGGCTTCACACCCGAGTAACTTTTGTCTTTATACAAATCTCAAGTTCGGTCCTCCATGGAGTACTGCAGCCACCTTTGGGACGGCTCTCTCAAGTATCAGCTAGCTGCCCTATTGCACATTTGCCACGCAATAAGACTCGTTGGTAACGAATCGGTTATAGCAGCTGAATATCAAAGCCTCAATCACCGTTGGAAAATTGCTTTCCTCTCGGTTTTTATATCCTATATTTTGGAGAGTTTGCGCAGGAATTACATGACCTAGTTCTCACATACCCTTTCTACTATCGGAATAATCGATGCGCAGCAAAGTTTCACAAATATCTTGTCAGTATTTCGACAGCTCGACTACAACGTTTCAAATCTTTGTTCATCATCCGTGCAGCTGAGACGTGAATTATGTGGAACCCTGCCAGAGTCCGTATTTTCTGATAGTTATAACCCAGATTCCTTTAAAAGAAGGGTAAACAAGTACCTTCAGGGTGAACGCCCTTCATCCTAGGTCCCATTGACGCTTAATATTATTCGGGATGTGAAGTACAAGTTCTGTCCCATACAAGATGCAAACAAAGTAGTATCCACTTTGAAATTGGAAACAATGTATTTAAGACAATGTTTCTGCTATTTCTTGTCTTATTTATATTTATGATAAACTAAAGTTTCTAGGGTAAATGTGAAACGTATTATTAGTTTAATCTAGAGAAAATGCACTCACTAGGAAATGTCAACATTACTTTTATTGCAGTTAGTAAATTTAGTGCGCTATCTATAAGTTTGTTTTCATATGTTATTTAACTGCTCTTGTCTAATAAGTGTATATAATGTACCCATATTACATAAATAAATATACCTATTTCATTTCATTTCAAGTCTTTTAGACATCGTCTTATATATTTAAATGCGTTACATAGATTTTAGCTATTCGAAAATGTTAAGTTATTGCCTTAGGTACATAATAGATATATATTTCATTCTTAGTCAACCCCAAATTTTCCCCAAAGATGTCAATTTCCTCAAACTTTTCCCAGACACCAACATTTTCCCCAAAATCACGAAAAAAGCCCCCACACTGGCAACGCCACAAGTTGTGTTGCCATAAATAAATCTAAGGCTACGTTCAGTTTGATCGCCCGGTTCCGCTCACCGACGAGTCGCGACAGCGACGACGCGACGCACTGTTAGGTATAATATTAAATTCTTTATCTGAGATATTAAATATAAAACTTCAGAAAGTTTGAATGAAGCTAAAATAATGTCTGGAAATCAGATTTGAAACAAGTATTATGAAGTTTCTTAGACTTATTCACTGTGAAATTAACAAATCGTATTTGTATTTTATTCCCTAGGAAAAACGTAGTGTTGATACAGCCAGACGCTGTTTTTCATTGATTCAATAATTTAGGTTAAGTTTAATCATTTGTTCAAGGAGACTGTAATACTTTTGCTAAATCTAATTATGGTTTACTTTGAAGCACTTTTTAGTCCTAATTTTATTTCACAAATATATCGTATTTTAGAATAATTTATTTTGATAGTGCCAAGAAGGTGCCAAGACTCGTTTGACGCAAATTCTAGAGAATTGGTCCTTAATGTGAATAACGGTGGACAAAAATCACACAATCACTGATAAGGTTTCTGCATTGCGTAGTGCCAAGACTCGTTTGACGCAAATTCTGGAGAATCGGTCCTTAATGTGAATAATGGTAGACAAAGTCACACAATCACTGACAGGGTTTCTGCAGTGCGTATTTCTGTCGAAATCAAATATCAAACCTCGAATGGCTTCTCTTGGTTGGTTTTTGGGTTTCTCGAATTCAAATTTCCTATCTTACTCGTATTTAAAAATATTAACACGCAAAATGAAAAACGTGTATCTACCTAACAAAAAATTGTTCCACTCAACTTCTACATTTAACCTTAGAATAACAGCTGGCCTTTTTTGTTTTCCCGCCAATTTTGGCGCGGTTTCAATATTTTCACTATATTATCTCGGCAAATAGTTATTAGATTCTAATGCAGTTTTTTTTTTAAACCTGATTAGATTTTCTATACTTATATAAAAAAAAAAACAAAAAACGTATTTTTTTATATGTACGGGCTAAAGTGCGCAGAGAAAAAAAAACATGTGTACTTATACCATATATTTACTACTCATTACTTTGCATTCGCCATTATCTTGTCTTAGAAAGTCCGATCGGACCTGTTACGATTCTGGGTAAGCTCGAGTGTAAATCTTCTCTGAGACCTCCAGCAAGAATTTATCCTCATTTCCTCCGTGATTATCAATGTTTTCTTTCCCATTTTAACAAATTTCACAAAGTCCCAGCAAAATCCAATAGAAAACACTTTTTAAACTTATTTTTAATACTGGCAATCTTACGTCTGACATCGGGCTCAAAAGAACGAGAATCAAGAGCCATTAAAATATTATAGAAAAGCGACTTTCACCCCCGCCCGCCGGTCGTACTCGCTCTACCCCCAGTGCATAGCATAGCATATATACAAAGGGATAGCATAGCTATAAGCGGGGACTCCTACGCCTATTTTGCTCTAAACATTACATAAAAACACGTACAGTGGAGACCGCATCAAGTAAGACACATTGGACTTTGTACCTATCTTATATTCTTCTCTGTATGGGCTAATGTCGTACTGCAAGTGTATAGCTTGATGTGGTCTCCACTGTACACAAAACATTTTCGTCGCCGTCTTCCTCAGCGCGTATTTTGAAGCGAATCAGCGAATGCTTCTTTGTTCGCGCCTCGTAATGGGAGTCCAATTCAGAACTTGTACTTACACTTCCGTGATCGACTTCAGGCAAACCAAACAATTTTCCTCTTTTAATTCGAATATGTGTATATCTCGTTGCGTTAGCGTTCACGCATTTTTGTTAAAAACTCGAATATTACCTAAACTAATAATTCACGCGGGTATGTTTCTTGGGAAAAGTGGTTCAGTATGATCGGTAGAATATGTGGTTTAATTTTAAGGTAGCAGTCTATTTACACCCAGTAATACAGTAAAAAAAAAAACGATAATTAGGTACTTGTACAGATTTCGAGAAATCTTTGAAAAAGCCAAAATTACCTATATTTCTGGAAAAACCACAAAAAGTTTATGATTATCTCCGAAACGGTGGACCAAAAAATATGAAAAGAGTCTCGATTTTAGGGGTAATACGTGAAAATTAGAGGAAAACTACAGCGATTTAAAAAAATATCGATAACAAACAAGAAATCAAGAATATGAAAAAATCACGTAGGTTATTCAAAGAGAAATTCACGAAAACAAAATGACAATAAAAAAAGCTTTACAAAATGTAAACAAATACGATATTAAAATACCCATTTTGTAATTACCTATTTGGTACAGTCAATTATTTTTTTAGTCATCACATCATACATAGATTTTTAAAGAGGCCCTTGACCAGTTTTTACAGAAGTATTGTGTCGTAGACATAACATACTGCAATACTCATTTTATCATTTATTTATAAATGTATATGTATACGTCAAATTGTAAAAACACAGTAATTTATCAATAGATAAATAGTTTAAATCATGCGTATTACATTAGTAAAATTATAAATTTATTCAATATCAATAAAAGTTATACATGTCAAGAACAGTATTATTTAATTACTAATAATTATAACTATATTAATTATAATTTAACAAAACTCATTTGTGCGATACAGTCAAAAAACTATGCAGTAGTATTACATGCCATCTACCGACCAAGAATTCTTTTAGTTTATTGATGTAGCTAGGTTCACTAGGCACGCGTTTTATGTCATCAGGGATAGCATTGTATATTTTAGGAACCAATGTAAATAGGCTATCATTAGATTTCTCCAGTCTCCTGGTAGGTACGTGCAGTAGGAAGGTAGTCTTACATACTACTGCTATTCATACATTTATACTAGTAGTTCAAATATCAAATTCCGATGTAAAAATATAAAATTCCCACGCTGGTTGTCTCGAAGCTCGGCGATGACGCCGCGCGCGGTTGCACTACAACCGGCGGGCGCGGCGCGGGCGCAGACCTCAAAAGGGCTAATTTAAATCCCATCTCACTACGGGTGGTCTTGTTTCTAGGAATATATTAGATTTATATTGGGTTTATTTAATACCGTAAGCTAGGTGAGGTAGTGTAGGTGGTATCAGGTGGCACACCATGCCTGTGACCGATTGATGGCGGTATATCCATCCCCAATTGCCGACCCTTATATAAAACAGACTGGCGGCGGCGTCACTGGTGCGAGGGTTTCGGCATCGAGCTCACCAACCCGCCTGCCGAACATGTGTGCATATATTCCACGAGGACCGCCAAGAATTGCGAAATCTTGAAAACGTCTATGTCTCAGCAGTGGACGAACCTAGGGTTACCGGATAGAAAATTTAAAAGTCCGGAGAAAAAGTCTGGTTTCACAAAATACACAAAAATACTCGTAAAAATCAATATATTTTTTCGATTTGTTTTATAAAAGAACGTGACTTGAGTGACGTAAATTCTCAAACCTATTATAATTTTTTTGTTTATATAATTCTAGGGATGCAAATAAGTATATTATATCATATGATTTATGAGTAGATGCACCCCTCTGACAATAATGCTGCCGGCGCCCATGAGTGTACCTAAATTTTATTATTAGTACAATCATACGTGAGTGTCAAAGCCGCATGTAATAATAATATTATACCTAAACTTTGTTAAAAAATATATAAATAGCCATCAGCTAGTTACAATTTACTTTAGTTTATTATGGTGAAATCAACAAAACAGTACTTTAATTAATGGTATATATAAAGAAATAATAATAATAATATAAATACATATTAAATAACCGAATTTCTTATGTTACCTTATTATCTACATGTCAATATACATACTAATACATAATATACAATATTATATTATACATTATATTACACATACATGCCCAGTTCACGCGATTTAAAAATGTATCAGATAGGCAATTTCATAGAAATCCTAAGAAAATAAGGCATGACCTAGTAAAGACCCTTCGTCAACTTTGCTGCTTTATCAGGTACTGCGGCCACGATTCCTCCCTGACATACTTATTCTGGCTATCTCTTCCGGTGATTAGCGACGGTATCGAACCTGGGACCTCGGGGTGGGTGACTAATGAGGAAGCGAATTCTTTGATGATGGAGGCTCTATGATAAGGTGACCTAAACCATACTGATAAGCAGTTGAGAAATGTATGTATTAAATCGCCATTACACTGGCTAATCGCCGTGACGCACTGAAATGACGTCATATTAGTGATATCGTCGTGACTTAAACTGTATCAGGCTTTAGAGACGATGTTAGAGTAAGCTCAGTCTTAACCAGGCGGCGTAGCATAGTGTTTAATCGCGCGCCACGCCACTAGTTAAATCAAAAGTCACACAAATTATGTCATTTCTTATGTGTATGAATGAGACAACATTAAGTTAACAGCAACATTAATTAAATTTTTAAGTGTCAGCTGTAAAAAAAATATTACGAATCTTATCATAGAAACGGATGGCATTTAGGACGAACTGTTTTTGAAGATTTAATTGTTATAATCAAAATGAAAATAAAAACAAAATTTAATACGTAGATGTAAAACCTTGAAATCAACTTTCAAACACAAAACAAATAATTGAAATAGCTTTTGAACTCATGAATATGTAAGTACAAAAATTTCGGCAATTTCATAGGTAAAAACCTAAACATATATGTACCTACTCGTGATTGTCCTGTTTGTCTGGTTAAAGGCTTTAGTTTTAGGTTTAGTGCTGTCAAAACTAATATTTTTGCAATGTATCTAAGGTATTATCAATTCCATTTAAGTACCTACTTTTCTGCAATGAAGAAATTTTAGTTTTGACAGCACTAAACTAATTCTAATTCTAAACAACTTCTTCTTCGTCGTCTTCAACACCTTAAATATCAATATTAACCAAACAAATTTAAATAAACAACTCATTATTAAAATTTTTCTTTATGGGAAATAAACGTTGAAGACTATAATTATCAAAATTCGAAATTCAAAAAGTTCATTTTGTAAAGTAGGTATACATAATACCTACACGTTTCACAAGTCAAATTTTAATCTTATAAAAATATATGTAATAAAATAATAAATGTCCATGAACTAGATTAAATGTTTATTTAATTTATGTAAAATATATATACGAATATATATTATAAAATAAATATAAAATAATAAAATATATATAAAATATATATACGATTATACAAGGTGAAATCCAATCAACCGCCCGAACCCATACCGGAGACCCGGCCAGGGACCAGGAACAAGGTTCAATGATCACCTACCGAGCCCCCAGCACGAATCCAGGCGGCCGACCAAATCCCATCCTATATACTACATAGTAATAGGTTACATATATAAATACATGCCTACCTCCGCCCATTCGATTAGTCTTGCTAAGAAGAACGGGCGAGAAACTTGGCAAGATCATGTCTTTTTTTTAATATAAACTATACATCAAATTACTTATATCTACTTTAACCAAGGGATAAGAAAATACAAGACAGCACGAATTCAGGTTAATGAAAAAAGAAAAACATATATATCTTTGCCTACCTGTCTCATATAGTCTATTTCCTTTTACAGTCTGTAATTAATTAATGTTCACTCTTTAGAGGAATCAAAAGTTAGGAAATTATACTAATTAATTAAATTATTACCTACTATCATCACAATCAGTATCACTATAACACCATGCTTCACCATCATCCAAATATTCATTTATTTTATAATATGCCTTTTTCAGTAGACCCTGCTTAATGTTTAAACTTATTCTCTGACAAAGTAAGGACCTCTTTTGGAAGTTTATTGTAAAATCTTATACCATGTCCTACGAAAGAGGTACTCACTTTGGCGAGTCTGATTTACCTCTAAAATTATGGGATAATATCCGTCTTATACTAGCTTTTTTGAGCAATCAAAATTAATATTATATTATAATATTGTAATACGCAAAAATGAACAATATTTCAGTTACAGTATATGCTACGTCAAAAGCTACACACATCAGGAATTCAAAAGTTCTAGCACCTGTCTACGAAGGCGGGCGGAAAGCTTCAAGAAAAGCACGCCAATGCAGCAAAGGCTTTACTGCCATCCGCCATTAGCTACCAGCGCGCCAATCACAGCGCGGGGGCGTGGCCAATGCGTACGCGCCGCCCGAAAGCTGTTTTGAAACTCAGTGTAAACGCAGCTGCCGTTTTGAGACCACGTTGGGTTACAACCTTCTTTCTAATTTCGTTTGTTTTTAATTATGAACTTTTTGTTGCGCTCGCGCTTGTGTAAATCATTATTTCTCGGACATTTTCGTGGGATTTTGAACTTTTTTCTTTGACAATTAGTCTGAGTTTTGCAAGACGATTCTGAGTTATTTTTCACGTGAAATGTTGGTGTGAAGTGACTGTAATAGTGACTGGTATTTCTGATTGGTGTCTTCTTCTAAATCCTGTACAAGATGATGATGGATCAGGCTCATTTTGGAGAATATCTGCTGAGGCAGCAGATGCTGCATGCTGCTTCTCTAAGTGGACTTCGTAAGTTACAACTTTCTGTTCTATATGGATGCCCACTGTCTCATTCGTTCTGTATTCTTTTTGCTGGAAAAGCAAGCAATTGGTCAAGAACAACAATAAAAAAAATATGAAAAAATTTAAATATCACTTTGAAAAAAAAAAAGTTTGTATAGGAAATTTTCACTCTAGGGTAGACATTGTCTACCCTGGCGTCATACAATTTTTTTTTTTCAAAGAGATATTTAAATTTTTTCATATTTTTTTTATTGTTGTTCTTGACCAATTGCTTGCTTTTCCAGCAAAAAGTTCTGTGTACGCCACTGCTGTAAGGTATATAGGGTAGAAATATTTAACTCCACCTGCTATTCTACCGATATTTTTACAGTTTTTGGCTTTACTTATACAAACATACATATACTCATGCTTGTCTCCCACAGCGGTAGGCAGAGACTACAGATTTCCATTTGCTACGATCCTGACACACCTCTTTCGCATCTTCCACATCCATAAATCTTCTGTTCCTGGTAATTTAACTTTGCCTTTCATAAAAAAATGGGGATTAAACATCGGTATAATATATATTGGAACACAGTAAGAAATAAATCAAATCACAAAAAAGTTACCAGTCAACTATTCTTACATCGTCATACGAGGCACTCATATATAAATAAATATAAATAAGATAAATAATTAATTAATGTTTACACTGTTGATTGTTGGCACTTGGTGGAACTTGCAATACATAATGAACAGAAAAACACTTGTACCATCCCACAAATTTATTTAATACTTCCTGACCGGTTTCGCCTTTATGGGCATTATCAAAGGAATTAATTACTTTGATAATGCCATAAAGGCGAAACCGGTCAGGAAGTATTAAATAAATTTGTGGGATAGTACAAGTGATTTTCTGTTCATTATAAATAATTAATGCATTACGGTACGGGTTAGATCCTAATATAATAAGTGAAAATAATTCTTGTGCAAATTATATGTATCTGATTAGCTGGTCAATTAGTCAATTACCTGCCAAAGACTCGACAACACATTGATTTAAAAAATGTATATAATAAAGCCGATTCTGAAGGCTTTAACTTTAGTTTTCGTACTGTCAAGACATAAATTTTTCCAAAGTAATTTAGCTTCTGTTCTTCACACTTATGAACTATTTTGCAATGATGAAAATTTAGTTTTGACAGTACTAAAACTAAAATTAAAGCCTTCAGAATCAGCAACAATGTGTATCTAATAAAAAAAAATAACATTTGCCATACGATAAATAAATAACTGATCATAATTTAATTAGAAAAAAACAAGATTTACTTCGTCGGAAAGTGGTCTATCTATAAATTTAGGATCATAATTTCGTTGTCTTCATCAATCAATTTTCTTTCCCATTTCGCAAAATGTGAGTTGAGTACATGTGTATATTTGAGTTTTACTAATATTATGACCGGTTACACGGACAGATAGACGGATCAAAAAGAAAAAAAAAAGAAAATTCTTTTAAAATTTATTTCTTAAGGCGCTACGGAAATCGACACTCAAGAACTCAAGACTCGACTTAGAAGTTGCATATCTACTTTAGTAAAGAAGGTATTATTTTGATAAAATAGAATATTATTTTTGGAATCTTTTTCCAGGGATCTGTTAAACAGAAACACGATTGGAGAAATTCGGCTCGTTAAAAATATTTATTGAAATGAGGTCCTTTTCGACACTATTTCTCCTGGTTTGACAAATTGGAATAACATATGGACTACGATTATATTTTTTTAGATGGGTATCTAGGACCTGGTCAAACGAAATTTTCATAGCAACTTGACTGCATATTAATAAAAAACCGACATTTTGCTACTTTTCCTCGAATCCGTCCTTCTCACACTGAGGGTTTTTTCGCATATAGAGTAACAGGGACGCTAAAACATTTGCATATCGCCTTAAATAATAAATGAAAGTGCGAGGCGCAACGTCGTCGAGTAAGCGTGTTCACTCGCCCAGAAGAAGGCAGTCTGAATCTGTGGAAACTAGTCGGCTATCCCGATCAAAAATAGTTATTGAGGTGCACCATTTTGCAATTATCATATTAAATTAAAATCTTAATTTCTTATTCCAATGAAATCAACTCCTTAAAAACAATAGACGCCTTATAATTTATAACATTAGGTATATTTACAGTGTTATAGAATAGCAAGCACCAAGCAAAAAAAAAAAATTTTTTTTTCTTTAATATGCAATGTAATTTTGGATAAACCAGAAATTTCGTGCAAGAATGTAATTAATTACTGTTACTAATTCGATTAGTTTTGACAATACCTCTTATTTTTAGAATAAATCCGTTTCACGGGGTGTAGCGCAAGCGCAGACATGGATAGAGACAAGTTAAAGACATCAACGCGCGTCATAGTCCAGTCAATCGTAAGAATGTTTGTATGGAGAAAGTTGAATTAAATCTACACTGGGTGAAAATTGGAAATATATCAAAGAACTAACTATATGAAGTAAGGGTACGCTCCTAGTGTAAACCTAACATAAGTCTTTTCGTACGTATAAGAAAATATTTTAAATGCAATGCGTTTGAAATAATTTGCATTCCACTAACAGAAATAATTATAATTTTCAATTAAATACTTTTTTATGCAGTTTTTTGCAGTTTTAGATGGAAAAATATGTACATCAAACTTTGTTTAGCTGTGATATGGATATTTCCCATCATTTTTCAGGTTGATGGAATTCCGTCTTAAACTATTTTAATGCAACATTTTATCAAATTTTGAATTAAATTAACCAAATCAACCCCGTTGTAGTTCATAAATATTTGAAAAATGCAGCTTTAGTTTGATATATAGCAATAAAATGTTAAAACCTGGGATTCGAAATCGCGGTAAAAAGTTTTGTAGCCCTAATTTGACAGAAAACGTCAAAGTTTTTTCGTAATTTCAATATGAGCTAGCGGCATTATCTAATCAGGGGTACTAGAATGAACTTGGTATCGACTCGACATCGATTCGATAAATAAAAATGTAACTTTTATGTTTCATTGCAATAAAAATTACTGTTTAGAATGTATCGATTATACCTGTCAAATTTATCTAATCGACGCGTACGTGCTCGCATAGCAGGGGTACTAGCATGAACTCGGTATCGACTCGACATCGATTCGATAAATAAAAATGTAACTCATATTTCATTGCAATAAGGATTACTGTTTAGAATTTATCGATTATACCTGTCAAATTTATCTAATCGACGCGTACGTGCTCGCAGCAGCAGCAGCAGTTACTATAGTTTTGAAATCGCTAAGAATAGGATAGGCCGTCTTCCGGGATCAAACTAAGTGCTATTGGTACCGATTCGGTGAAGCACATCTTAACTTATTTGACAGGACTAAACTAAATTTAAGCGTTCTGTACTTGTCTTTTCGATAAAGAAAGAAAAAGACAGGACGCTTAAAATAAGGTTAGTCCTTAGCCGTGCCGTGAGCACGTGAGCCTGAGCCGTGTCAAAAATAAATCCACTACATACGTTTAACTCCTTAAGAGGCTATTTTTACTATTGATCTTTTTCTCCAGTTAAGTGTAAGGGTTAAAAGTAATTCGATGATGATTATAGAGTTACAACCTGGAAATGATGCTTAATGACAAAAGATCCCTAGAATAAAAGAATGGTTTCAATATATATCCTAGGCACATTATCGTAGACTTCGTTGTCCGTGCGTCCGTAGATATCTGTCTGTATGTTTGTATATACCTATATCAAAGCCTCATAAAGTCATACATACATATAACTAGAAATTAAAAAAAAGAAAATGTAGGAGAAAAAGGTAAAATTAAATTAAAAAAAAAAATGTTTAACATTTTGTAAGCTTCATATGTTTTTTTTTTTTTTGTGGAACGGAATATATTTGTCAAGATATAAATAATATAATGGGTTATTTTAGAAAATTAATTAAGTATAGACATAAATAAACAACAACAACAACAATACAACTTTATTTGTACACCATTAAAAAAAAGGAACAGAAATATAAAAACTTAATTTTTAACGGCATGTATTTAACGCGGCGACAAATTAATCTGAATTAGGGATTTAAAAAAAATTAAAGCCGGAAGCAAAAATAATAGGTTGGCAGCTACATTGAAGGATAATTTTAAGTAGAAAGTAGCAGCTTTATAATCAGGTTATAGGCTTTGTTTTAACTTAAACTGGCATTGATTTTTTGTTTTGGTAACTGAATTTATTATTAAGCGAACATTTGACGACGGATAAAAAGTAGAAAACAGGCTTTCTTAAATTATACAATGAGGTTGTATATAAAGTTAACTGAGATGTGAAGAAAATATGACCATGGTCATGAAAAACATACTTTGTGCGACATTTTTAGAGCTCTGAATAAAACAAATAGTGACATGCAAAAAAAATAGTTTAAGTTTAAAAATAATAAAAAAACTGAACATAACCTAACTTTAAAGACCCAATATGACTTCTGCAATTGCTTCGGCGTTGCGGAAAGTGCAGCCCCTTCGCCCTTGCGTAACAAAGCACAGTCACCCATGCTCACCTTCGCAGCTTCGGCTTGTTGGTCGCCTTCGGCGACCAGCCTCAGCCGCTACGGCTCGCTCGGGTGCCTATGCCTTGTTACAGCAGGCGAGGGCTGCCCTTCCTCCACGCCTACGGCTTTTTATATACACTCTAGGGGTAGTACCCACAAGACTGTATAGAGTCGGGGTGCTCTGATTCGGTTTTGGAACTTATTCAACCTATTTGCTTCTATGCAACGAGCGTGCTTGTCGCCGTTTTCATTCAATTATGATTCTACAAACAAAAATACTGAAATCCTAATACTTAATTATAGTACCCGTTTTAATTTTTACAGCTGCTTGCAAATCGCAGCCCGAATGTGTATTTTTATATGCAAGCCTATAGTTGCCTATAATAGAATGTTTGCTATCCCACTGTTAAAATTAGTCGCCATGTCATTATTTATAGTACCTCGCCTATGATTTTATTGGCCCTGTTTAATATGTTTGCTACCTTTAAAGTAGCAGCCATTATTTAGTTTTTATAAATCCCCGCATTATAAAGCTCATCTAATATAATTATTGCTAAAATATTTAATTGCCGCCAAGTTATTTTTTAGAAACAAAATAGTTAGTCGCCCTTTAAGTTGTTAGTCGCTTCGAAAATAATTTGCCATTTTTAACTAACTTATTGTGTAGCACAAATAGGCGGCATCTGTTCCAGACAACCTTTGGGTGGATGAAACTGTTTAGAATGATTGCTGAAATGGTGTTGTACTATTTTTTAATGGTATAAAATATATTCACTTTTGGAAAGCTTTTTATATATATTTTTATTTATACGAATCAATAATTAAATAAAATACTTTATAATTATAAAATTACACGGTTTAAGATATATTTCGGGTCCGACCTGGACCCGGCATCAGTTAAATATACTAATAGAAATAGGTATGGCTTGACAACATTAATAATAGATATATCTTAATATTAATAGATAAACGTATTGATATATAATGATAAATACATACTAATAAAATATTTAAAAAAATAAAAAATTATATATATATATGTATATGTCATGAAATAAATTGTAAACTGGAAAAAATAATAATAATGATAATGAATATTTCGGTAATCAGAGTGAAAGATAGTGTCCTTTAACTAGTCTCTTGAAGATAAGCAGAGATGGGGCTCTTCTTATATGTAAAGGAAGATCATTCCACAAACGAACAGCTTGTACCGAGAACGATTTATCGATGAAAGACGATGAGTGCTCCGGCGTGGCAAGAAGCAGATTCTGAGAGGACCGTAAAATGCGGTCATAGCAGGTATCATGGAGATAAAATAAAATAAAAAAACTAAACTTACGTACCCCTATTATAAATGCGAAAGTGTGTTTGTTGGTTTGTACTTCTTTCACGCAGCAAAGGAACAACGGAACGACGTGATTTTTGCATAGAGATAGTTTATGGGCCGGGGAGTCACATAGTGCAAACTAAATCAACGCTGGCGAAGCGGCAGGCAAAAACTAGTAACTTGTAAATCAAAAATTACATAAAAAAATTGATCTAGAAGACGATTCTCTAGAGAAATATTACGAAAAAAATTAAGCGGTACAGAAATTTCTGATAATATTCGGGATATTTAAAAAAAAGCTCGTGTAGATGGCGCTAGCTGTAAAACACGTCAATTTATATTTTTTAAGTAAACGAACCCTCAGTGCGTGAGTTCCACTCGCACTTTTATCAGTTTTATCCCTAGAATTATGCAATTTCCCCATCGATTATCAGGAAAATAGTCTAATAAATCAATAATCTTTAATCCCTTTTAAAACCGCTATTATGAAAGTTGCTGCCGCTCAATGCATTAAAAAAAACCTACTTGCCAACTTAAAGCAACATATAGACAACCTCATTACAATATTCTATCTAAATTAGCAATTTAATTTAATTATTCGAAAACTCTTAGACAATCATGCGCCGGTGCCTTTGATGACTATCACATTCCAGATACTTATCTTAAAATAACATCAATAATTCGTAGGAAACTATAAAATAAAATAGAAATATTAAAAATGTCGTCAGCATTAAAGACGCCATTTTACATTTTACCATGGAATTAATAATTAGAATTTATAGAGTATGTAAGGCTTAGATGATGCCGAATTCTGCGTTTCATTTCCTATGTTATTGCAATATAACTGTCAAATACGAGTTATTAAGTTGTAATAATATTATCTGAAAATGCTTCAACCTGTTTAAACAATTTTTTAAATCCTGTTTTTGGTATCCTTCTGGTGATCGTTAAATGCCCACGCATGCTGATTTGACCCGATTTGTGCAACTTTTTATTTTATCATTTTATTTTATTTTATTACAAATTTAATTTTTACTGTCACTGTCACCTGTAAGAGAAAAAACGCGCAGTGTGAGAGAGAGGGTCGAATCCAGGCAAAAGAGATAAAGTATGTTTTTTTATTATTATAAAAAAGAAAAATTGCCGGCAACATTTCCAGACTGAAAAATCTAGATATTGTTAAAATCCATCTAATAAAATATGTTAATAAAATGTTTTTTATAAAATACCGTTCAAGGGCTTTTTTATTTTTTGTATGTTTTATTTTACATAAATATAAATAGATAATTAAATAGTTTTAGGCGCTATATTTTGATCCCTCAGTGGGCTCGTCATCATTTATCTATTCGCCTGATCACGATCCCACTGAGGGGTCAAAATATAGCGCCTAAAACTATTTAATAAGTATTTATATTTATGTAAAATAAAACATACAAAAAATAAAAATACCTTAAACGGTATTTTACATATTTATACAAATACTAGCTGACCCGGCGCACTTCGTTCCGCCTAACAGTCTAATAATATCGTGTTAACTTTAGTTAAACTTAATTTAGGATTTCATTATGGTAATAACATTAATACAACTTTTTTTTTGCAAATACAGAAATGTTTTATTGCTTGCCATTGCGAAAGAAGAATGGCAGGGACCCATGTAGTTTCATAGGCTTAGCGTAGGGTATTGAATATATGCAGAAATAATAGTTCTTGGAATAACTAAGAAAAAAAGGTAATCGCAGTATATTTTTAAAACTTGGGGTTTAGATGTTATTTAATGATATCAGAACGCTAGATAAATAAACACTACATTAATACGTATAGTGGTAGGTTTCTTTTATATGCGTAGTTTTTTCAACAGATGGCACCACATGCTGTTTGCATTCGTAAAATTAATTAATTAATTAATTGTTATTCGATAACTTATCCGATATTTTATTACTTATTCTGCTATTCGGAGCGGAGAAGAATACACCAAAAAAGAGATAACTAACATCTATCCAGTCGATCTTGAGTTATAAGTGGTGTAACTAACACGACTTTGTTTTATATATTTAGATTATGTAAAATCAAATATGTTTGAGTTCTGTATATGATTCCTATTCGTCAAAGGAAAACTTATCCAAACAAGTTTGTTTGTTCGAAAATCAAATCCCAAATCCCAATCAAATCAAAAGTATCACAGAAATTGATTACAATGTTTTGTGTATTTCATGAAATAAACAGTAAATAAGCATACCAATTTTATTTACATAGCGCCCTATTTTTTTACCCAACCTAGATACGATGATAAAGGCAGAAAAAGTGGTTTTGAAAATAAACAACACTTTTTATCTCCATCTCCACGGCTCCATTACGAAGACTTCAATTCAGAATAGGTGCAATATGTTTACGCCTTGGACGAATAAACCAGGTTTACGCTGAGCCTCTTTCTGTATGTCACAGATTCCCAACTAAACCCAAACAAAAGTTTTTTTTTCAATATACCAACCACGTTTTCAAAACGGACTAAAATGTGTAAAATAATTTAACATTTAACACGACAAACGTAGGGTGCCTTCAATAGGTAAAATTTGTGTTGATGCATGAATAGTTCACCTAAGTTACTAACGATTCACCTAAATTACTAACAATAAGTATTCCATCCATCAGCCTAGTTCGTCCACTGCTGGACATAAGCCTTTCCAGGACTTTGCCACTCTCGGCGGCTGTCATCCTGGAAGAATTGCCCATACTCACACACGCTGGGCAGGCGGGTTGGTGAGCGCGGTGCCGGAATCCTCGCACCACTGACGCCGCTGCCCGTCACCAGTCTGTTCCATATAAGGCCCGGCTATTAGGGATGGATATACCACCATCCATCGGTCCCAGGCATGGTGGGCCTCCTGGTTTTTTGCCTGTGAGCTGTCCTCTTACTCTCCCCCGAATTACCAAGGAATTAATAAGTATTAATTAATAAGTATTATTGCACTGCAAATGATATGAACGTTGTTAAGGCGATATGTAAAAGTTTTAGCGTCCCTTTTACTTCATATGCGAAAAAATCCTCAGTGCGAGAGGGACGGATTCGAGGAAAAGTAGCAAAAAGTCGTTTTTTTATTAATATAAAATACACTAAAGTTGCTATCAAAATTTCGTTTAACCAGGTCCTAGATACTGTTACAATCCATCTAATAAAATATAATTGCAGTCCTTATGTCATTCCAAATTGTCAAACCACGAGAATTGGTGTCGAAAAAGACCTCATTTCAATAAATATGTCAATCGAGCCGAATTTCTCCAATCACGTTTCTGTTCTAACAGATCCCTAGAAAAAGAATCCAAAAATAATATACTATTTTATCATAATAATACATTATTTACTGAAGTAGATATGCACGTTCTAAAAGTGACGATTTTTTTGCGTAGCGCCTTAAGTGAGTTTTCCCAACGGTAGCAACTCACTATATTCCAAACAATTTTATCTATTGCATGCACTTCAGTCTCCACGTTTTTAGTTTTAAATCTAAAATTATTTTATACTATTTAGTCCGTTCAAAAAATGTGGTATAAAAATATTTTTATGAAATAATAATTTTCTGTGGGAAATTTTGTTATCGTTTTTAAACATCTTGATAAGATTATGACTATTATGACATAGACAGTGCAAAAGTAGAGTTTTTTTTTTGGATGATGAACAAACGCACGGGCAAGAAAACGAGTTAATATTGCAATAATTATTATTAGAGTGCATTACAAACTTGAAATCAATCAGAAACAAATTTAAAGTACAAATATTATGAAAAAATTCCTCGGGCCTGGTTTTGAACCTGCGACCTCCTGCACTGTTATAATAATTAGAGTATTCAAAGCGATGGATTTTGCAATAAAGTCATATAAACTTAATATTGCATTGCATTGTCATTCAGTCCAGAGATAAGTTTTAAGTTTGAAGTCTCTAGCTCAGGGATGGGCAAACTACGGCCCGCGGGCCATCTCCGACCCGCGAATGGTTGCAATCCGGCCCTCGACCATCGACCCAGAAGTGGATAATAATAACATAACATAAATCACGAAGCAAATTCAACACAGTGTCGCTCACATCAATCAATCGCGTGTTTCTAAACTTTGTTTTTTCTTTTTTTTTGTGTTTCTAAACTGTTTCATACTCTACCTAATTTAAATGTCTAAAGTTTATATATCATTTAATTTTGCATATAAAAGAGATCACTTAATGTTGTTGAAACATATAAATTGTATCCTATGAAGTTTATTGCGGAAAATACAAATATTTTTAACTCAATAAAGAATTATATTATAGCCAAAAATTTTAAAATCTGGCCCCCACCGGTAGGAATTGTTTGTAAATAATTGGCCCGTGTAGGAAAATGTTTGCCCAACCCTGCTCTAGCTCATCAGGAACTCAGTTTAAAATAGATTGAAAAATTTGTAGGTATATACCGAATAGATAGACAGTCGGCTCAGTGGCGTGCACAGAACTTTTTGCTGGAAAAGCATGCAATTGGTCAAGAATAACAATAAAAAAATTTAAATATCACTTTGAAAAAAAAAGTTTATATTGGAAATTTTCACTCTAGGGTAGACATTGTCTACCCTGGCGTCATACAATGTTTTTTTCAAAGTGTTATTTAAATTTTTTCATATTATTTTTTGTTGTTATTCTTGACCAATTGCATGCTTTTCCAGCAAAAAGGTCTGTGCACGCCACTGAGCCGGATAAGTTATTACGTCGTGGCGAAGATACGTTTCATTTGACATCAAACACGAATTTTCAATACATTTTCAGATGATTATATTTACATTATATCTACCTATACATTATATTTATTAATTCTTAACGTAAGTATTGTAATCCTCAGAGCACCGAGTGGGGGTGGAGTGCGATCCACCGGCCTGCGAGGGTCGCCTTCTCAACGCTGACCTCTGGCGGCGCTTCCACGACATCGGCACTGAGATGATCATTACCAAAGGTGGCAGGTGAGCCTCTTCAGGATATACCTTCAAATATATTTCAGTGGTGCCCGACTAGCGGATCAGGCTCTAAAGAATACTGCAAGTGCCCGTTTGACAACGACGGTGAACGCCGCGTCGTCGTCCTAAGAACGACACTTGGCTTGATGATGCCGAAATTGTATCGGTGAAACGGTTGCCATATAGTCAACAACAATCACACGTGAGTGTTCAAACCGTATGTAATAATAATTTAATACTGCAAGTATCAGTTATTTGTCCGTAAAACCGACTTCCGTAAATGTTGCGGAAGTCCCTGGACGGACTTATAGGCTGCTTTTACTCTCCCACATTCTGGGCGAGCGTGCTTCATCCTAGTTCTCATCGACGCTTTCTATCAGGTGCAGTGCAGTCGAGTGTATCATTATGGATGAAAAAGCAAGTCTAATTAATAGGCCGTCGACGAGAACAGCGCCGTTTTGGTCACCTCATGATGCAAAGGATATTTGGAGAAAAAGTCAATTGAGAGAGACTTTGGGCCAGCAATAGAGTAACCTTTCAGTTAGAACCTTGGCGAGCTGGTATTTTCTACGGACTTTTCAGTTGCATCAACACATTCTAGAAATTGTAACTGTATTGAAATTACGTAATATAGAGGTCAGCTCAGATACAATACATTTTTTTTTATTATTTACACTTTTTGTAATTTACGTACGTAATCGTACGTAATCAACGTAATTTACAACACATTTTCACATAAAAGACAGACATTGGCGGCAAAGGCGGCACTTATTGCTAAAAGCAATATCTTCCAGGCAACGTTTGGGTGGAATGAAAAAGATGTTAACGATAAAAAGGGTAGCGTTAATGCTAACAAAAAAGCAACGTGCTAATTTTAACCAAAATGTAATATTAATTAACATAATAATCTAATTTATATTTTATATTTAACATAAAAAAATACATACACATACAAAAACTAAAAAAAAAACTTAAATAAATAAATACGTAGGTATACATACTTAAATACTTAATATTAGAGACGGGATATTTGAGTTCTATTTTGATGGGTATTCAGAATGAAAAAAGTGCTTCACTTTGATCTTAAATGAGATAACATTTTTCAACTTTTGGATGGAAAGGGGCAAACGGTTCCAGAGTTCCAGTTTAGACATTTATAAATTCTACGTCAATGAAACTGAAAGAACTATAGTTTTCTATACCATGTTCAGTTTTCAGCTATAAATAGTAAAAGATTATAACGTAGAAACTATGAGAGGTATCAATAAATTCCCAAGACACCACACCCATCTACGGGTAAACTCAACAAAATATTTTTTGCACACAATCTTCCTGCTGTAAGAGCACAAAAAACTTGTTGAGAGATCTATCAAATGGGATCTACAACTATCATTAAAAAACAAACAATCCAAAAGCCCAAAAACACAACCACCGAGCCAATTAAATGATACAGCTGTCGCAATTCTAGAATCAAATTTAGAAGAACACATTACTCGTCATAAATTTCAAAACAAAACAAAAAGTTAACGAAAACCCATTAGGGCTGCTGAATCTGACGCGGCCCTTGTTAACGAATAATTTGGGTTCAGTCCGGACCTCCGTCATAGACAAAACAAACATCTGCCTCCACAACAGCAATTTGTGCATTTCTCTAAATGGCCAGGGCCAAATTACACCTTATTATAAGCTTGTTTGCTTTACGACGGCACCCCTTCAATTATATTTTTTTTCTTGATCGATAATGTGAAGCGAGCAGTGAAGAAATTACATGGTCCTCGCGATATCGGCGCCTTCCTGCGCTGGCGCATCCGTCGTCGCTGCTGCGCGTGAGCGACGTTATCCAAGCTAATTATACATACATCTCGTCATTAACAGATGGCAACCCTACCGTCGCGGTGGCCTATAGAGCGCCCCACGAAGAAAGTTCGATCGATAACGAGTGACTCGCCGGCATATAAATATTCAATAATTAATGGTGTGTAATTACCGTTCGAAAGCTAAGACGCGTCGTATCGTCGGCAAAAAGTGGACGTTTCCCGCAAACGAATAGCTGTCGTGGCCGATGGTAGTTACAGGCGCGCCGGCGCGTTGTATCGGAGAGTTGCGCGTTTTTGCGCGAGCTGTGTGTAATTAGCCCGGCTCGTCTTGGTGCTGTCATCTCTTTAACACGTTTTTTTCGTGGACCGCCGCGATCCTGCGCGGACCACCGTCGCCGCCGCAGCGCGGAGAACATTCCAATAATTTACCGCTTTATCCATGTGGTTGGTGAATCTCGTTAGGGCCTGCAGTTCGCTTCTTGTCCTTTTTATTCATGCTAGAGGTCAGTTTTGTTTGTCTTATATTAATGATGAGCGGCCGGGGGCGCGCCGGCGCCGGCCCTGGCGCCACTCGCGGCCACTATGCCGAAATGGGTCAAAAATATTTAATTTATTTCTCATATTGAACGTGTGCATGCTAGACTTAATTACGTTCCGACAGCGGACTGTGTCCAGTTAAATTGGGCAGCATGCTTATGGTCTGTTCAAACATACTTTTGAAACAGTCTCCATTTTTACGTTAGTTGGTATATAGATATAGCGAAGGTAGTATGTTTTGTGAGGGGGATTAGAAAGACAAACAGTGGTATCTGGGCGGCGCGTTTGTCAGGGAAGCACATAGTCGCGGTTAACACCTGCCGAAGTTGGCGGCCGCATGCTTGCTCTACGTGTTAAGAAAACATGGGATTTGTGGCAACAGCGTTCCCGAGACACCTGTGGGATAAAAACTTGCTATGTGGTAACAGCTCGCTTCCATTTACTGTAGCGCGTGATAATTCACCCTGCTTTTTATATTTACCTTGAAAAGTAAAACAGCTGTCTGACAATATTAACCTCCTAACATATTTTTCCTTATTGTCCTACTCCAAAAATATACGAAGAATGTTTCAACTTAGAAGGACACGATCCATCTGTTCCGAGATAATTCTTATCCCTCAATAATCGACATATAAACAAACACTGGTTAGAATAGAGTGGGTTATTTGTTTTTTCTCAAAACCGAAATATGACAAATGGGCGTTGTAGTGCGCGGGCGCACGCATCAGGCTCGCGTGTCGTCGCCGCGGACCTCCCGCCATTTTAAAAACAAACACAGAGCACAAAAACTCGTTATTTATTCTCGAGTTATTCGACGGGAAGGGCGCGCCCGAATCTGTCTGAAAAAATCATAACTTATAATTAAAAACGTCTGGGCATCTTAACGTCACGTTTACTTCGAGATGCGAGCTTTCGTAGCTAAAGCTCGTGAGTCTCGGAGAAAGGTGCCGTTTAACTCTACCTGTTAATCACTTTGTGTCGATTTGTGGAAGAAAGTTCAATTTTGGGGGAAAAGCTTTCTTGTCTCAGGTAAAGCTCAAGTTGTTTGTTGTAATGCATCATTAAAGCAGATTCTGAAGGCTTTCATTTTAGTTTTAGTGCTGTTAAAACTTGAAATCTTCCAAAGTAAATTAGTTTTTGTTTCTAAAACTTGAGGACTATTTTGCATAGTTTAGTTTTGACAACAGTTAAACTAAGATTAAAGCCTTCAGAATCACTTTTCTATGTTGCTGAAATTTATTTCTTGCGTTAGTTGCACAGCAAACCAGACACGTAGCTATCTATATAAATAGTATATTGTAAAGAAAAGAGTATCTCCTGGTATTTACCTATGAAATTGCTGAAATTTTCTTACAGATTCATGAGTTCCTAATTCCTGTAATTCAGTAGCTATTTCAATAATTTGTTTTTGTTTGAAAGTTGTTTTCAAAGTTTTATATCTACGTATTACATTTTGTTTTTCTTTTCAGTTTGATTATAAAAATTAAATCTTCAAAAATAGTTCGTCCTAAATGCTATCCATTTCCATGATAAGATTCGTAATAATTATTTTACAGCTGACACTTTTCAAAAATTAAATGATACGTTGCTGTTAGCTTAATTTTGTCTCATTTATACACAAAATAAATTACATAATTTGGATTTGACATTTGTAAAAAAAATGCAAAAATGTTAGTGCAGAAAATTGAGTTTTCTTCAAATTCTCTATAGAAAACGGCAATTTCATATGTAAAGCCCTAATACTTTCCCACCATCGATTGTGTGTCGAGCCAACCTCTCCCGTTTGCAGGGAAAGCTCAAATAGCACCTGACTTGTTAATCATTTCCGTATCGTAGGTACATGATGCGTATCGGGAACGCTTTATCAGATAGAGATATTTCAAGATCGCATCTCTAATCACACACTATGATTCATTAGAGAGGGATCTCAAGCTCATACCGTGCTTGTTTTAACCGAAATACCGATTAATTGATTCGATCTGTGTCGTAATTAAAATGGGTGATTAGGGGCCCGGCGCCGGCGCCTCAAAGCGTCTCCACCGACATTCCTTTTGTTTTACCACGGGTCGTTTGTCGCCTGCGTGCTGCGAGGGTCTAGTCCCGTCCTTTTCGGTCTCGGGACGTTCGTGGTATGTCAGAGCGAGAGGTGGTTGGGCGCCGACCGCCTGGAGTGCGGCGGCCGCTTGCTGCGCGCCCCGCCCAGGCTCACAGCAATAATAATCAGATTATGACAGCAAGCGTCTGCGTCTCTCTGACATCCTCACTACACTGAAAACTTGACGTCAGAAATTCACATTCGGTCGATCTGAATGCCGATATCGGCAACTCTAATGCGGCTCTCGGATACAATACTGACATAAAGCTCTTTGTTCCAAAGTCGGCTAACCGCAGGTGGTATTTCACGTCTACAACGGCTAAGTAGGTAACCGTGTCGTGATAACTAAAGCTCTACATTAAAAAGTAAATTGCTCTAAAAGCAACGTAGCTATTACTTAAAGTGATGTTGTTTGTAAACAATTTATAGCAAATAGAAAACGTTTAGAGTAATGAAAGCTCATATGAAATTGTAAGAAATATTGTCATCGGTTGAAAAGCGTAACGTCACGGTACGTAATGGGCGCGCCAGACCCGGCATGCCAAGCACGCGCCGAGCGGTCGCCACCGGTCGGAGATGCTATCAGGACTCCCTGGAGAACCCTTTCCTTACAACATAACGTTTTGTCAACATTCAACCCATTACACGTCATTTACAGGCCGAAAAATGCTGTAGAAAGTCGAAGACTAATGCTTTCTCACTCTCAGCTGCTAAAGAAAATCTCATCAATTTTCATGAGCGTAAAACAGTCGCGAATTGCATAGCCTTGGTGAATTCCCGCATCATGTTTAGTCATTTAAAACAAAAGGCGGTCGAGACAAAATAAAAAAAGGATTCGGATTCGGAATAAAAATGCGCGCGCGACTATGTCGAACGAAGGCAACCGGCGACCAGAGAGGCATGATTCTTTTTTTGCCCGGCAACTGATGATAATTTCTCATTAGGTTATAACATTTTTGTCGGTCGATTCGTTGTAAATTCCTCGAATAATTTGGGGAAGGATGAAGAAAGTCAGTGGTTCGTTTTGTTTTTATGGCGCCAGGAAGGCCGGGTTAGATCAGTATCAGCGAACAAGCGTTTAACCCATGTTACAAGTGGGACATGGGTGCGTTTCTCACGCGTTCTTATTCCGAGTTCGGAACAAGTTCTCATGTGACACCTCGAATTAATTTCATTTAGTGTTCGCAACATGTTTGCATAATTGATTCTGCGATTGTCGCATCATAAAGAAATCATAAAGTTCGCAAAGGCAGAAAATTGCTGATTTCTTCAAGGATAATATTGAGAGTAAAATTATGAACTCTTACGTCTAAGCAATGAAAGTCTTATACCGCTAATTACTAACCACTTTAAATACATGAAAATAACGAGTAAACAGTAAATATTTTTCTTAAACAGGAAAAGTTTCTATTAAAATTTTATTACGCCCTTCTGCTTAATGTATATCCACTTTTCTTCTTGGATATTTTATTCATTTTGAATAACGTTACCATCAAGCAACCATAGATAACTGAACAACCTTCTGCGCAATAAACTTAATTATTTGTGATTAAGGAGCTTGTTATCGCTAAATGGATACTTTCTAAAGCCAACTCCTCGTTTATGGTCAAAACAAAAATATTGAAAAAAATGTATATGAATTATCAACTCCAAGATAACATATACAACATTTTTCTTTTTCATACCACCAAAACAGAAGTTTGTATGAAATTATGAAAAAAAAAAAACAACCGAATGTTGTTTTTTGGCTTGAATTCGCTACTGCTCCTAAGCGGCTTGGTCGATTTAATTAATTTTAGCTTTTAGTAATAGATAAACTTGATAGCTGTAAACATAACATAGGATTATTCAATCGAGCGATCACGTCCATGTGAAAAATATAATTTTCTCCTATTTCACCCTATCAAGGACGCAGCGAGCGTCGTAACAGCCACTACGCATTGCGCGCTGATATGAACGTTATTTCAATGTCGTTTCCGTCGATATTTGTACCGGCAAACATCGAGCTGCTAATATGGCGACGATAATCGTGATATTTTCCAATTCTCAGAGCATTCTGAAATAACTATTTACTGCAATGCACCCCGGATATTGCAATAAAAATTGTTTGTAGCGTTAATTATTATTATTTATTTATCACACAACAAATCAAATACATAACAATAAAAAATAATAAAATTAAAACTAAATAATATTTTAAATTAAAGCGTTAATTAAAATAGTTCTTGACATAATTCACCAAGTTACCCGCCCCAATATCATGATATAATGTCATGATACCCACACGTCCAGACCTCGGCGCCAGGCAGCACAACCCTGCGAGGGCGCATTTACATCTAGCATCAAGTCGACTTGTTCATCGTCTCAGATACTATCTCGTCGGGACTTGCTCCAAAAGCAGTTCATGACATTGTAATAGTCTGCCGTTTGAATTCAGTAGTAAATAATTGATAATGAAAAAAATTTAAATAAATATTTATAGTTGCTTATAAATAAATGTCATTCTGTATTCAAATCTTTCACTCATTTGACTGATGCCGGCCCCAAAGTGGGCCGAAATATATCTCGAAAATACTCATAACTGTTATTTATGTTGTTTCTAATTATTAAATATAATGAAAAAATATAATTTACCCTTCGTTTGGGTTAAACATTTACAAATACGGTAATATACCCCACAACAAACAGTTTATACAAGGTGACTTTTTGATCATCGTCCAAATTCATAGTGGTGGCTTAGTAAGTGATCAGTATCATAGATCAATAACAATTTTTGTGAAATTCGTAAAGTGAAATTTCGACTCCCCATAGCGATTCACTCGGGACTAAAAGTGAATTTCTATGGGAAGCCGAAATTTCATTTTACGAATTTCACAAAAACTGTTATTGATCCAAGATACTGATCACTTATCAAGCCTCTAGTATGAATTTGGACGATGATCAAAAAGTCACCTGTATAAAACCCAACACGCGTGAAATATGACAGATTCCCTCAGCCGCCCAATATACCCAGCGCCCCGAGTTTTTATCTCCTCTCTAATGATCTCCCAAGAAACCACATTATGAGCACGTACGATGGAATATAAACACGTATCAAATTGTGAAAATTCTCAGGTCCTCGGGTGCCTAGTTTCAACTAGTGATGTGATCTCCCACGTACTATCCTTCCACACTCATAGACACATCTGTTATTAAAAAAGTGTCTCTTTTCTGTGTAACTAAAAGCTAAGCCCTTGAAAATGTCTCGGTGGCGATGTTGCCTCCTACTGTTGCGCCCGCGTCGATTTTCTCGGCAGTAGCTGGGAGTGTCGGGTGACGGTTGTCCGTCTGCTTGATTTAGTTCTCCTTGCGATGTAATGTATCATGCGTGGGATTCCTTTGGAAACGTCGTACTCGTAAATTAGTGGAGACGTAACGTAGTAAATGTTGAATGACCTAGGCTCATGGTAAATCGATACATTTTTATGTCTTTGATTTTTCAAGTTTTTTTTTAATAGTCATATTATGTTATATGTATACGGACGCCAGCATGGCAGGCTACATATTGTATTAGCAGTTCTTATTATGGCGTCGTCATAGCCGTTAAAATCCTTTAAAATAGGAAGCTTGAACTGCGAGCGAGTGTACACACATTAAATGTTTTAGATATTTTAAAAATAAAATTATAAAATATAATAACGAAATTATTATTGTTTTGGCGTTGCCATACAGTAGAGTTAGGTTAGATGAGTTAAGGTTAGCCATTTATTCAAGCATGTATTTATATTGTACCTGCGTAGAAAAATAATAAATATAAGTAACGTCTAAGAACATGTTTCTAGGAAATATAATCTCCTTCCGCATTTCAACAACAGTTCCTGAAAGATCGCGTGGGTGTCCTAAAGCCGTGGCCACACTGCACGTCGCGACAGTCGCGATACGATCGCCGCAGGCGCATCACGACCGATCTAATCGCAAGCGCGCTACCGGGCGGATAAGCAGTGGGTGCATCGGTGACGCACGATTCCCACATAAAAACCTGGGTCTGACTGACCCCATGTCATGACTACAGTTTCGAGGGTTACAAAAACAATAAGCCTTCGAGTTACTTAGTTTTGAGAATTAGGGATGTTGACCTGGATCACAGTACCCTGAATGATTCGAAGAATTTGTTTAACTGATATGTGATTGAATTTCTTTACTACATTTAATCAAGCGTTAAACTTTCAATTCAAATTTCAGCAATATTAGCCATTTTTTTCGTAGATTAAATGAAATATGAAATATTGTAGATCCAATCATGAAATATTAGTCTATACTCGGCTGGTTCTGCATGACTGCTAAATAGTGCTAGATTTAGTGCTAGTTGCTGTACGTAATTTTTCAGTGCTAGACATATGAAAATAGTGCTAAATCTAGCACCGAAAGTGCTAAGTTGGCAACAGTCCATATAGCCTATAGCCTAAAGAAAACCGCATTGTTAAAACGGAAAATATGTAATTAAGAAAGATAGGCAAAAAGTCAAACATTTTTTAAATTCAAAATTTTTTAAATTCTAGTTTACAGAAACCAATGGAAACTTTGCGATGGCAACATACACAATACCTAGGTAATAAGGTTTTGTTGAATAACTACTGAGTGAATTTTGAATTTAAGTGTTCTGTTTCGTTTATTTAGAAAAAGGCGGGTTTTTCACAATCCGGCTGCGAGACCGCTCTTAATATTTTACTTAAGCCAAAGCTACCATTTTTACACACGCCATTTAATATTTTGAAAAATATTCAATGTGTAGACACGACTTTTTTTATAGATTATAGAGTATTTATTCTGTATTAGAGAGCATCAGTAATAGTTGTGCTTTTTCTTTATGAACCTGTGTAAATGTCCCATGTCCCATACCACTGTATGTATGTTTACATCCCAGTTCTATGGCAAAACTTGTTGAGCACTATATTTTTTGTTACAACAATGATATTATTATGCTTATCAAGTGTATATGTGATTGTTTTTTTGTTTTCTTTCATATAATTTGTTTCGAAACCCACGATCTTTTTTTGAAGTAAAAAAAAAAATATCTTGATTACATCAGTTACTTACAGAACTTTTTGCTGGAAATGCAAGTAGAATGTGAATTTTGACAATAAAAAAAAAATAAAAAAATGTAAATACCACGTTGAAAAAAAATTGTATGACTGGGCACTAGTGGGCACTGTCTACCCTAGAGTGAATAATATTCAAACGATTTTTTTAATTTTTTTTTTATGTTTTTTCATTGTCAAACTTTTTGTCATTGTACTATACACGCCACTGCTTATAACACCAATGTCATAAATGGTCACATCCCTAGGACAGAGAATATAAAGTATTAGGATAAGAACTTGTTATTCTGTGGTCACATCCTTAGATCATGTACCAAGTCACATCGGACCCGACACATACTGTGAAACGCATGCGGGTTCAATGTCAATATTATCTGCAATAATGTTTGTGACGTCACTAGTTTACTAATTGTCCTGATGATGGGAATTGTTCCTCACACATTCTTACTGTTACTGACACACTCAGAATGATCTTGTAAGAAAAAAAACGGTCAAGTGCGAGTCAGACTAGCGTACCTGTTTCCTTAATTCGACAGTTATGGGAACAAAACATTTTCATTTATTTCTCAATCAATATATTTTCCTATTATCTTTACGTAAGCAAATATTGCTATGATTTTTTCACATTTTTCGGTCAACCAGTTTTTGGAGATAAGGGGGAGGGACACGCATTTTTTTGTGGTATTTCGAGGATTTTTTGAAATAGATGCAAGGATAATATAGCCGAACTATATACTCGTAGTTTTAGTACAATTAGCTCTTTAATACCTACAATTTGATACCCTATGTACCCTATGTAATAATGTATTTTTACAAAATATTTTTTAATTTTGCTTTATATTTCTCGTTTGTGTTCAACTTTTTTTTAATTTTTTCATATTTTTCGGTCCACCGGTTTCGGAAATAAGTAGGGGGCATACATATTTTTGTGGTTTTTCAAAGATTTTTCGAAATCAGTGCCAGTATATACAAATAAGATACATATTTTTATAATCACCTCTTTAATATCTACAATTTGACACCGATATTGTATAAAAAAACAACTCTGTTTTGTATTGAAAATATTTTGACCAATTTAAAATTTTTCAAATGTTTTTTTTCACCTTGTTATGAAGGCAAATTTATGTTCATTTTTTGCCAAATTTCAACTCTTTATCTTTAACGGTGCTAAACTTATGAGACTATAACCTACGGATGACGGAGTCTCAGCATAAGGGTTCCTTTTGTACCTTTTAGGTACTACGGAACCCCAATAAGGATATTCACAGTCTAAAGGTACTGCTAGTACCTACTTAGAATCCTGTATGCCCCTGGAAATATTCTCAATCTGGTACTTAGAACCATTGATGTACTAGTCCATAACATAACAAACGCCAGTTCAATAAACTGCCTGATTGTTTATTTATCAAACTAGAGACCCGCCCCGGCTTTGCACAGGCATGTATTATACATATAAACCTTCTTCTTGAATCACTCTATCTATTAAAAAAAACCGCATCAAAATCCGTTGCGTAGTTTTAAAGATCTAAGCATACATAGGGAAAGACAGCGGGAAGCGACTTTGTTTTATACTATGTAGTGATACTACAAAATGCGTTATATGTAAGAGCGTTTTCGCAGTAAAAACTCGCCTTTTTCTAATTAATCGAAGCAGAACACTTAAATTCTAATTTCACTCAATAGTTATTCAACTAAACCTGATTACTTTATTACTAAACAACTTTCCCAAAGTAAAAGAAAAGTGCAAATAAAAAAAATACGTCAAGTGCGCTTCGGGCCTCGCTCTTTTAAGGTTCCGTACATATGACCATTTATTTCAAACTAGCTATTTATTTAATTTTAGGTAATGTTCTAATTCTGTCAGACATAATCACGTTTATGTTGTTCGTTGTCTGTTTATTATAAACTTATCATTACCTACAAAATTCATGTAACAAAACTGCAAAGTTAAGTCGGTTGAGTGTTTGGGGCGGTAACGCAAATCAGCGTTTTTAGTATTTGTTGTTTAAATCAAGCATATGGTACATAATATACAGAAATTTCAAACTCCTAACTTCTTTGGTCTTTGAGATAGAACGCGTAACAAAAATGGTCTAAAAATAGCAACTTTGATAGCCCCATTTGACAATGAAAATGACAACCTACATGCTAGGGTAAGAAAAAAATAATTTTTGTTCTTTATGTTTATGTATGAGGTCCCCCTGAAAAATAATTTTATTACATTTTAAATTCAAAATTCAGTTTGGGTCAACATTTTACACAATACGTAAAAAATTCAGGTTTCTATCTCATTCCGTCTAAGAGCTAGAGACCCGTCACATACGGACAGACAGACGGACAGTGGAGTGACATTAATAGGGCTCCCATTTGCCTTTTGGGTACGGGACCTTTAAAAAATATACTTGTCTATATAAATTTACTGTAGCTTCTTACAGTTAGTATGGAGATGACAATATTTTAGTTTTTCATTTGTATAAGTATGGTATGTTTCTTTGAGAGAGTTGTTCAAAATTATAATTTAATTTAGTCAAGGATCAAAAAATTGGTTGTATATTTATTTATGAACGCAACCCGTGTAGGTTAAAAGATACCAAGTACATTTACACCGGCAAAATTTATTTCGTTTCTTCGTAAATTGCCATTTAAAATCATGTAAATGATTCTACGCTTTTCCGTTACTAACCTGTAGAAGTCAAAAGATAAAAGCGTCCTCAATAAATGGCACCCTCTATGAAAACAGAGTTCAGTGTCAATACGATGTCACAAGTCCAGTAATTGTGGTGATGATGAGAAGGAGGCGGCACGTTTGTTCCCGACACATTACGCGCAACCTTGGAGCGTTCCCAGTAATCGGGCGCCGAGGCCGTGCCACAAGTGACTAGCTGAACGTATTGTATCAACCAATACTGGACGACACTAAATATTATTCAATTATTTATTATTTCATTTTTTTATAATTTTTTCTTATTCTAGTTTTAATTAAATTTTAATTTTATTGACATTATAACCTGTGTAATTGTCTTTTTTGTAATAGAACTTTTTTTTTGTTACCTTATTATGTTGATTTGAAATTTATGGAACCAAGTTCTGAAATAATTGATTTTTATTTTATTTTATTGTCACCAGTTCCTGACAATAATGCAATTTGTATGAAAGTAGCAGTAGCGTATTGTTATTCCAGGACATTAAGGGTTGATTCTTCGGATTCGTAACGGAATCTCTAGATTTTTTGTAACCCTCTTAAATATTTCGAGATAGATTTTAGATGTAATTTGAAAAAAAAAAATCTTACACATAAGAAAACCCAGGGGGGGAGGCAAGGGGGCCATGCCCCCCCTCCAAAACGCCCAGGAATTTCTTATACCTATTTGACTATTTGACTCGACTTTTCGATTTGTTTTGGATGCAGTTTTACACAGCATAGGTTGAAAATCAAATCCTGATGCGCCCTACAACATTAAAAAGTGACTACATAACCTTATGCAATATGTAATCAAAACCAGTTGGCTTATTTTACCAACAAGCAATTAAGCAGTTCTGATAAATCAAGTAAACTGTATTAAACTCTTGTCAAACTTTGGTTATTCCTGAAATAGCCGAAGTAATTTGTTTTTTTTTTCAGTGTAGATTTTCTTTTAGCTCATTTTATAGATCACAGTCCAGACCGTGGCTCGAACCCATTTAGGTACGAATTAAAACGCTCAAAAAGCAACTCTCAGTAAAGTGCTACAAGGACCTGATAGCGCGTGGATGACAGTGACAGGGGGGCACAGCTGTGAAACAAGGAGTATGGTAGCGGCGTTAGTTCCGATTTTGGACACAACCAATACACGCGCCATAAGATCCTTGTAGCACTGTACCATATGCCAAAACAGATTTTTTATTGATGGATTAACTTCAAAGAAATTTGATTATCCATAGACGTGAAGTTAAGATTTTTCAAACGTTTAAAACTAAATTCATGAAAATGAAAATTTGAATTTTTTGAGACTACTATTTTACAAGCACCTACAGTGCTACAAGGATCTTATAACGCGTGGATTGGTTGTGTCTAAAATCAGAACTAACGCCGCTACCATACTCCTTGTTTTAGTGTACATTTTATCTTTAGCTGGAAGCTATTTTGTTGTTATTTAATTCTTGTCATTTCGTTCCAAATCTGAAGATTTAATCCTCAAGCTACACAACATTCATCTAAATAAATACAGACAGACAAAATTAACAGACATTTTGTGAATTATAATTATTTATTGGTATAAAAGGCCTCCAAGAAATCTACTTACATTCTTTGAAGAGAATATTTCTGTGTTATGGTAAATCTTATGGATTCGCGTCACCGATATTTGTCAGTATAATAATAAAAAATGTATCTATTTCTTTTAAGGAAGTTTGTACGAAATGTCTTTCCGCGCGACCAGACAAATTTTCATCGCTTGGACATCATCAGACTCTGTGCACCGAATTATTACCAATTAACACACACTGGCTTAATTGTGAATCGTGCGATATCGCGTGCGGCGGGAGCTTTGTCGGCACTTCTATCCGACCAACACTTGTATAAAGCACCGCTTTAATTCGCGACCGCATCCATGCCAGCGTGTTCCTCGAAAACCAACTCCTAAAATACTGACACCATTCAGTCATCTGTCTGCTAAATAAATCTGAGCTTTATCGCTACGTTGGAAGGTCGGGTTTAGAATGGCAGGCGATGTGTCGAGGCAGTAGGTGGTTTCTAGAGAATGCGGCAGCATGGTAGGACGGAGCGAAGATCCTGTGGCTAATTGATCGCTACTTGTTGGAACTGCTCGCTATATTTACTGAATCTGATTCCCTTAGCTTCGTGAACGATTTTAATTTTTGTTGTCTTCTAGGGACAGGCCGGCTCGTGCACCTCCTGTCTCTCTTCTTAAAATTCCTGTGCACAAATCGTGTGCAATCGGTCAGTCCTTCACCGTCGTGGCTATCAGATTATGGAATTCGCTTCCCCGAAACATCAGAGACTATCCTACACTCTGTATTTTTAAAAACAGGGTAACAGAGATTACCTTTCAATTTCATGAGTATCTATAGATAGTTTTAACATTAGTTTTAACTGTTGTTATGTATTTTTATCTTATTTATTATAAGTATTATGTTTATATGTTTATTATTTAAGTAGTTTCTTAATTATTATTAAGTTTCACTTATTATTTAAGTTTTAAATTTTTAAGTTGTTTAGAATTTTAGATAGATAATGTTATTTAAGTCATTACTTATATTAATAAAAAATTGAAATAATTATTATTTATGTATGTATATTGTAGTTATTTATAACCATAGGGTGTAAGTATATTAACATATTTTAGTGTACACGTATGTATGTCTACTTTTTAATTATGACTTCTATTTATCAATCCGGGTTTCTTCTTCTTTGCCTGGCCCTTTCCCGTTTTATTTGGGGTCGGCCCTCCGTATCATTTATCAATCCGGGTTTGCTGTAAGAAATCTCTTTTAAGCATGATATATAAATATGTATAAATATTATGATTTTTGTGTTTAAAGGATATGAATTATGTTATTGCTGCTACTCGTCCATACAAAAGAGGATGAAAAATCAGCACTCAAAAAACAGTCAGATAAAGTAAACTCCTATCTTTTCGAGATCTGCGATAAAATCTCCGCGTTTGAGGCGATCACCATCAATTCTTTTTTAAAATCGAAGCTTTGACAGGATTATAATTAGAAACTGTGCATCGTTATGGTTTGTCGTTTTTAATGTCGCTAGCTGGGTCCCATACTGGGCCCGCGTTTCATTAAATCCTGGATAAAAAATTGGTTGTTCTCATAAAACCATTTGATTTATGTACGGCAGAAGCTAACGAGTGCTTCTGGACCCAACTTGGTGCTTTACATACTTTTTATGGTTTTTAATATCAATGTTATGAGTTCCCATAATAATACGAATGATCATGTTGTTGAAAGAAGATTTGATGCCTTTCTATTCACACCATCAAGTGGTTTTTACCTCCATTCTAAGAAATGAGCCTCAAATAATACCTCAAATAAGTCCTTTCCTATATTATGTAGAACATGAAGAACACAAATATATTTTCATCAAGTTTATACATTTTTTCCTATTATATTTTGTATAGAAAAGGGCGTTAAAAGAGCAGTAATGTGTTCTAGATGAGTAGTGCAGATAAGCTTTGTCTCGGGGAGGTCGGCTTTCGGCCTCGGCTGTCAACTAAATTACTGCGCGTTTGTCGGCGGTCGTCGTCGAAGCAATTTACGAGCATGCGCCGGCGCTTCGCAATGTTTCCAAAAGCCTTTTCTGAAACGATCCCCGCTCGTTTGGTTAACAATCACATAAATTGGTCACGATTACTTCTTGCCGAATGTTTTGTTAAGGCTGCGTATAAACCTGGACAAATTAGTGATTTTGCCCCCGCATCCCCGCACCTCAACTGTTTGCGCGACCGGCCGTCACCGGCCGCGAGCGCTATTTCTTAGCTCCCACGAGCGGTGTGGATCCGCGGTCATTAACCCGTGCACGTGCTAGTTTTCAATAATAAGTATAATGCATCTACGATGTATAAAATTCAACCCAGTTGACAAAACGGTTTGTTCGCAATGGCATTTTTTTGCGTAATTGTGTTTGCATCTAATTTTTATATTTCAAAATTTTATTTTTCGAAAGTCATACTTGCAAAGATAATGATAACGATGATGATACAACGATACGTCGATACGCCGATACGCCGATACGTCGATACGTCGATACGCCGATACGCCGATACGTCGATACGTCGATATGTCGATACGGGGATACGTCGATACAACGATACGTCGATACGACGATACGTCGATACGGGGATACGTCGATACAACGATACGTCGATACGCCGATACGTCGATACGCCGATACGAGAATACGTCGATACGCCAATGGTGATGGTGAGATAAGGTTTTGTTAGTCTCCCAGAGGGGTAGGCAGCTAGGCAGAGACTACAGATTTCCATCTGCTACGATCTAGACACAACTCTTTCGCCTCTTCCACATCCATCAACCATATTTATTGTGATATTAAATTGTAAGCTAAAAAAAATACCTCAGACGAAAAACATAGCGATATTCATTAGTCCATTGAGACAACCTTTAGTTCAACATCTTTAATAAAACATGACCTATCTACTTATTTTGTTAAGTAATGGCGTACCTTTGCATTACTTTCATCAACTGCTTTATTTTCACTCGTAAAACATTTTTTACATTGGTTGCATTTATTTCCCATGTTTCAAATTACGAGATTTATTTAAATTACGAAACCGGGACGTCGAGAGCGCAAAAACGTAGCCCTCCCGTCTCAACGGAGCGATCACAACTGACCGACGGGTGCGTGACGAAACAAAGCATGGAACAAAAAGCGCGTGCGACCGAGATATCTTGTCGCCGCCTTGTCTCAGAATAAATCGACGTAAGCGCCAATTCTTAGATGTTAAATTAAATGAAAACGAAACACAATTATTCAAAATCCCCGTGCAATTATACGGGGTCATTTGTTTTCTTATTTTTAATACAAATTTCAAGGCAAACTGTTTTAAGAAAGGTCCTTTAACACTCGAAAAACATGAAATATAGAGGTAACTTCGTAATTTTTTTCTATCGAGCGAACTTAAAGCTTTTGCGTTTTTGCTTCTGCACGAATATCAGCCCTATAGTCTATTATCTATATTATTTTTATTAAACCGATTGACCAAGTTACACAATGTTTTATGCTCATTTGAAATTGTGCATCTGACATTATACCGACCCTTAAACGAGTATTTTAGACGAAATAAGGAATAGCAACAACTAATGTGTTTTTTTTTTGTTGTTAGTAAATAATATTCAACGTTACCGACTTATTCTAACATTGTGAAAGTAGATTTTTCAGTTGATGTACGTATAATGTCGTGGCCATATCGTAGAATTGACCATTTCATGATTTGGTTGGGCAGATCGTAAAGTATGAAAACAAAAATCTTTCACCAAAAGTAAAAAATAGGTGCGACGTCGAGCGAAGCGAAGCGGAGCGAGGAGGAGCGTGTTAGGTTTACATGTAAGATAAAATAAGGAGCCGAGCGAAGCGGAGCGGAGCGAGGCGACCCTCCTAATTTTAATAGAAATACGATATGGCCAACCAGATCATGAAATGGTCAATTCTATGATATGGTTACGATATATCAATGCGTTCCCAATTACTCAAAAAGGTTCAGAATTTGTATCGAACAGGAAGAAACCGTGGAGTATTGTACGTTAAAGAGGTTGCTGGTAGAGAGGCTGTGTCTTATAGTCGTATTCATTTCCTGCACTCCACCAATAAACTGGAATTGGAACTTTTCATAACGACTTCTATTTATATTTAGATTTATTTATTGATGGTAGTTATTATAAACTTAAATAACATATAAATAATGATATTTTTTTTTTTATAAAACTAACTTAAAATTAAATAAAATATAAAAAGAAAAACAAATACCAACCTGTTTGTCTCATTTATTGATAATAATATAGTTACATATGAATTTCATGTTAATGTGAATATACATTTCAGTACTATTATTAGAAAATTGAGTATAAATAGTCCTTAATATTCATATGTACTTAAATAATTAAATGATTCTAGAGTTCATTTACTATAGTCAAAAAACTTAATAAAAAATAGTATGCATTAATGACATAAATCATCTGTCTATAATTTCCCCAACGGTATATGGCGCAAAAAGTTGTTTTAATTGAAGTTTAAAAATGTCAAGAGATGGTGCGTTAGTTATTTGCTGGCTAAATGCTAAATATTTAATAATCTATGTACTTACATACCTAGATCTACCAGTCTTTGTACATACCTAGATCTACCAGTATATGGTATTGTTACTGAAAATGATGCAACAAGTGTTATTTTTACTATCACTCTAAGGCATGATCGATGACCAATATTTTTGGGGTTTTCATAATTAAAATAATAATATAAGTAATCAATCTCGTAAATTATCAAAATATATGACCAATACATCCATTTGTATTCATTCAGCACTCTAAACGCTATGTTAACCTTGGTGTTTTTATAATTACGCGAAAGTCATGTAAAAAAAAAGAGACTTTACTACCGATTCTAGTGCATTTTGCATGTAGGCGACAAAAGGGCGCCGACGACGGGCAAAGTGATTAAAGTTTCCAATATAATATCGGCGGAGGTTGGATGTGTTTAGGCTGGCTGTAAATTTGGCGAGGAGTAGCGCATAAACATGTCGCGCAGGTGCGCTTGCGCAGCGGGGGCGCATTGTGCGGCGAGGGGCGCTTGACACCCACGCCCCCCGCATCCTCACCCTGCACTCCGCGAACCTTCGAGCTCTCAGAGGTTTAAGCGTAGATTAACTAAGCGACTAGAGTCGGGATTTTATTATTCTCTGAGAGGCACATAGGTAGATATAAAATGGTTGTTAAGGTAAAACAATAATGACAATAAATCATTTACACTTATTAGTTTTATTACACATCATGTTTATTTAAAAAAAATTAAATTAATTTTTACAGCTGTTAAGCAGTAATAATAATACCACGAAAACATAAATTAAAAAAAAAACAAGTTTATGACTTCATGAAGGAAACAAGTTGAAAAAATGAAAAGATAATTAAGAAGTATTTATATGAATTTCTCAGAAATAATATAGTCGTATCTACCTTCAATAAAATCATATCATTCTCTTCATTTCAATACATCGGAGTTTAAGGCGATACCAAAAGAAAAATATGGTTTTTTCAAATCGATTTACTCCACTATAATGTCATCTACGTATTAAATTTTTGGGTTAATGTTTATTGTGTATTTGATTAAGATTCTCACTGAAGGAAAACGCGATTGGATGAAACTTTTTCAATAGAATTTAATTCCGAAAAGACCTCTAAATTGATTTATATAAAAACGGCTCACCTCAATACGTGTTATGATCGGGAAAGCCGACCAGTTTCAGCAGATTTAGACTGCCTTCATCTAAATTGAATCTGACCTCTAAATTGTTTTATTTTTTCCTGTAATTCCGAAATCCTAACTAATTTCACTGTGAAATTGCATTCAAAATGTGGATATTATGTATTTGTAAAGTCTCCTTGAAAATCTTTTTGACAAAATAGATTAATACATTTTATATTTATAAAAAACCGACATTTTGCTTCTTTCAGTGAAAAGTCCCACTCGCACTGAGAGTTTTTTCACATATGGAGTAACAGGGACGCTAAAACTTTTACGTATCGCCTTAGGCGATTACCATCGCCAAATTAGCAGCTCGATATTTGTCACTACAAATATCAACGGAAACGACATTGAAATAACGTTCATATCAGCGCGCAATGCATAGTGGCTGTTACGACGCTCGCTGCGTCCTTGATAGAGCGAAATAGGGGAAAATTATACTTTTCACTTGGACGTGATTACTCGATTGAATAATCTTATGTTATGTTTATAGCTATAAAGTTTATCTATTTATCAAAGCATAGATGAATTTAATCGGCCAAGCAACTCAGGAACAGTAGGGAATTTGAGGTCAAAAAACACCATTCAGTAAAAAAAAAAAATCATGTAGAAGTTTTGGTGGTATGAAAAAGAAAACTGTTGCATATGTTGTTTAAGAGTTGATTATTCATAATACATTTTTTCATTATTTTTGGTTTGGCCATAAACGAGGAGTAGGCTTTAGAAAGTACCCATTTGGCAATAGTAAGGGCCTTAATCTGAGGAGTGCAAGCATGTCGTTGTGCATAGTACGTAAGTTCTGTGATAGTTACTCATTGTAACCTGCTTCCTCAGATCGTAGCAAAAACAAGCCAATAACATTAATTTTTAAAAGGATCGTTATGATTGAAGGAGCTGTCGCCGATTTTAGACAAAGGGCGACAGATAGACGGACCCATCAATATGCTAATGTCCGACCGCGGCCCGATGCCCTCGAGGATTCCGTGACTTTTTTGTGCCCGTGCCCAAATTGGTTTATTTGTTTTGTTACAAACTTATTTCTATAAAAGCTGTGTTTGTTTGCTTTGCGGGGGCGAGCTCGCAGCATATGGAGTGCCTCGAGAATGTTGCCTTTGTAACCCTTGTAAATATGTGTTTTGAAAATATTTGTTACTTTTTTTCAATGGCCCTTCACATCCGCGGATCGGGACCCATCGGACTTGAGATTTAACATCCGTGTCACAATCGCTTTACAGCCGATTTCCGATGCATGTAGAGTTATTAATGTATTCTATTTCCTTGCCGCCCTTAATGTGTCTAAAGAGTAATCATGTATTTTGTGCTGAGTCATCGAGAACATCAGTTCCGTCTAAACAGCCCACTTAGCTAGAAAACAATGATGGTGCAGATCAATTTGTGCTTACGCAATTATGTCATGCGCATGAGTTGAGTACATTACATACATGTACGAGTCGCGTGCGGTTCTTGTTGCGTTCACATTACACGCTAAAGCTCGATTACGATCACGCAACAATATTGTTGCTTAGCGTCGTCGTCGGATAATCTTCGAACCGGTCGAGTGGAGCCGCTTCACACGGTCCAGAGCGAGTGAACATTTTGACACTTCCAGGTGTTTGATTTTTTATCCACGTAGACAATGGCGGAGCAGTGTTTGCCCAGGGCCACATCTGGGCGGACGAAAAAACTGGCCGGACCTCTCGTGTGGCCGCTAATTAACGCGGGGTACGTGTCCCGTACCCCACGTCCTCGTATTTTCGTTTACCACTCGAGGGAATTAGAGAGTGTGTTTATCATTTGTATTACAACCGAACTCTATGTAAAGAAGCAGATGTCGTGTGGGAGGACAAAGTAGGGATTGTGGCTTTAACGACGCTCGTCTTAACATTGAACTTAAGGCTGGTGCAGCGATAAAATTGCCATGAAATTAACTGTCGAGATAACTTGTTAACTACCGTTCTCGGGGGATAGGTTAGGGTTTATTCGTTAAAAGAGTCATAAGACGGTGTTGATGTGTCCCCACATGAAACATGAACTTGTCGATGATGTCAGGGCTATTAATATAAATTGACAAGAAAAAGAACGAGGTTTCGCTCGGATCGCTACATTTCGAGCACGGATGCGAGAGCGGAAACAGTGTTTTTTCTCTCAGTTAGCGCCTCCGTGTAGCAATTGGCGAGTTGTTACCGATTTACGGCCCACTCTAAAATTTATTCCATCAATTTTGGTGGTCCCATTGTGTGTCTGTAAGAGCCCTTCCCACCGACGAAGTCAGATGTCTCAACAGCTTAGCGGTCTCGAGAGGGCTGTATATTTATATTGTCTTTATCCTTTTTTGGATAAAGCGAGTTCAACGACTGAGAGCTAGGAGTTGTTAAAAGGCAATTTAGATAGGAGTGTGCGTTGTTGATCGGCTTTCGCATTATATTTTGCGTGGATCATCACCTCTTTGTCGGCGCGCGCGCAGCTACAAACGGGTCCGGTATCGAGCGAGGTGATAACAGACTCTCTGCGGACGGTAGCTGAGTGGAGGGATTTGTCATGTACAGTCAACAGCGCAGGCGTCGATAACGAATGCCGTATTGAAAGTACATATTTGACTATTCCTCGTATTTGCTCAGAGTCAGTTTTACCTGCAATTGTAAACATTGTCGTGTATGTACAGATAGTTGAGGCACAAAATCAATAAATGATTCTAACGAAGGAGAGGATATGTTTTTTGACTGTGACATGTATTTGGTTGCTACTGAAATGTGTATATCGAGATAAAGAAATACAGACACCGCGCGGGTAGCAAGCTCTCTATGGCGAAAATTTAAAATATTGCCTTATTAAGCTAATTACAAGAACACTTGACCTAAATAAAAAAAATACTTCTGTATATCTTTTCAAATCTTGATAAAATTCATCAATATTCTGATACTTCCGTGGCCATTTTGATTCAGACCGCGCGGCCTCGTTGTCATTTGATTAATTATTTATCAATCAAATCTCGTTCAGACTTGATTGCCTTTTCACTGAAAAAAATGTTGTTCATCTTTTTCCACATTTAAAGTATCTGTCATCAGGAAAATTTCTTGTTCTTTATTAGATAACAATTCTTAAACTCAAATTCATTTGAGCCATTATTTGTAAAAATTATTTACGTAAGTTTTGATTTATTTCGCTTAGCGGAAATATATGTATGTTTTTAAATTAACGAGATTTTAGGCCTAAATTAATTAATTTCATTTGTAATGTTAATTTTTATGTGGCTGTTTGTTTCTTAAATAAATTAAATAAAAATCTTAATCCACTTCCAGATAACCTTATACCTAAAAAGGGCCATATAATCCTGCACCTAAACCCATTTGTATCATAACCTACAATATCCTTCGCCATTACTGACGCTACCTCACGTAAGGCAGTAGCTCGAGGTCGTAAACTTTAAATGGGGCTAATTTAGAGCTTGTTAATTGATCTTCTCTGTGTCGGTAAAAAGTGGACGTTATCTGGACGTTGCATTAGCGGCTTGGTGGCCGTCGGCTACCTTGCAGATAACACGAGAATACTCAGGGAATGTCCACGAAGACCGATCTTGGGCTTTTGAGCTTTGATTTTAACATTAGATTTTTTATCGGCGCGTATTATTTTTTAAAGTTATTGGTTTTATGGAGGTTTTCGATATCTTCATGTGATACATTTTTAACATTTCCGCTTGCACTTACACGCTTACTTCTAAGTTTGGTAACTACAAGTTTTGTCTGTTCTGCTTTTTTCTTTGAAAATATGTCATTGTGGGTTTAATTACAACGATGGCATTTTATGCAAAAAAAACTAAACTTTATATATTAATAATTATTAATTTTCATTCATGTTCATTTTAAATTCTAATTTACAGATAAATATTAAAAACTTAAACTAAAGACCTAAGAATAAATATATTAAATAAACTATCTGAATTTATTTATTATTAATTAATATAATTATTATTTAATTTTATTTCACTTAGTGTTTTATGGTATTTCGTTTGTTCTCATCAAAATCTGCCCAATGATTTTCTGACAAGAAACCAAAACTAGCTGAACTTACACCAGACTAAGATTTTAGCAAAGCACTTCACCTTAAATGTAAAATGTAGCGGAGGTATTTATTGACCGCAGTCCCTTTAGGGCCAGCACCATACCGATAAGGCCTGGCGCCAGATGTATCTCACATTTATGACATTCTACGTGTGGTATCTGTTGAGATGAGAGCCCCACAACCGGGTGCCAAAAGCCCTCGTTGGTCAACACTTTTACCGTCTATCAACCGGATTTTATATCCATGATAAAATGACCCTTTAAATGCTGACCGCTAGATAGTGGCGGCCGAAGGTTCCGTATGTGGTCTTGAAAATTTAAGTTTTTTGTTAAACCGTCCACACACCGGACGGTAGAACATTAACAACACCAGGTTTTCAAGGGTTCATTGAAAGAAACTAGGTCTCTCCTCATATTGAAGAAAATATGTTTGATTTATCGATCTTTTATCGAAGGCTTCCACCTATAAACAATGTATTAAGATTTATACTTTTGTCAAAAAAAAATGTTTTCCACCCTCTTTTTTTTGGTTTTCAAACGTTCGTTTCAAAAACGCGGTTAAGAGATCAACTTGATTTTTTTATAAAATAGGCAATAAAAATATGAAGGGATTTTACCTAAATATCCAATATTTTTTTCCCTACAAAATATTTCAGTATTAGCTAAAAACACACCAATCTGTTTTTTCGCTGCGTGATCACTAGTATTACGCGTTCAAGAAAAAGAGGCCCAAGAGCCAACATATAATCGCCTCTATTAAAAGCAAATAAGGTCTTTGCCATTAGACTTGTGCTGGACGGGTAATAAAAAAAGTTGCTAGGGTATGCCATCCTCTTAATGACACTATTTTCGATAGGCACTGTTGAAAGTTAAGTAATTATCTCGACCATTTACATACAAATATGCCATTTCCGAAAAGATTAAGGACATTAAGGTTTAAAATAAAAGTGAGGTCATTTCGTTTTTCTATAGTTTTGTTAGACCGAATATATAATTCAAACGTTAACTGGGATGTGTGTGATATATGAGACAGCAGATTGAAAATGAAAAATAGTAGTTTATGCCATAGAGTATACTGAATAAGTTTATGCTACAAGGGCGAAAAGGAATAAATTACGAGGACGATTTAAAACACGGGCGTAGCGAGTGTTTTAAACTTAACCGAGTAATTTATTGCTCTTACGCCCGTGTGTCATACTACGTTTTTCAATGCATATTGTGAGGAAATAAAACAAATATAATCTTGTGAACCTTAAATTATGATTGGCTCAAAAGGACTGTATCCAGAGCCGTTAAACAGTGGAAAAAAAAAGTATAACATTTATGGTACACAGGAAAGGCTGCAGGTTAACCAACCATTGTAAATAAATAAAAAAAAATAATAATAAAGCCCTAGGGCAAAATAATCGAGTTTCTGTTCGGTTTTGATGAAAAAAAAAATTGGGCCTTTACGAGCACTTGCATTGAAAAATATATAAAGGCTTTCTTCACAAATTTTAAACACGTATCAAATGATTTGTTTCCTCTAGTTGAGTGTATAGACAAACACATCAAAGAAATTTCAAGGGGTTCGTTTTTGACCAACAGAATACTAAGGAATAAAAAAATACCCTCTACGTTGCGCTTACGCATTGTCTTCAAGCGGACTGTATCACACCAAACGTCTTATGGAAGATGTAATTTGGTTATCACCTTCTTTGTTTTGATGTCAGTCCGTTTGAGAAACGAAAGTTATCTTTTATAAAAACCCTCTTTTGTTTGTTGAATGAAGCTTACTTGAAGGTCGGTAGTTTGTTACGACTTGAAGTTCTGTGATCATTTTTATTGTGTAATGTTTACATCATCAACATTGCTTCCGTAGAGGTATAAAAAGTCCATTCATACGAGCACACTTATGTAATGGGATTGGCTATGGTGATCGTTCTAAGGCTTTTCTCAAGGCTTTAAGGTTCTTTTATACGAATAACAATTTCTGTAATTATTATACTCGTTTGATTCCTTATGAATAATAAGGTGTTATTACTAGTTACAAAATTTTAATGCAGACGCATTCATAGTTTTTCTAGGTGGCGCACGTTTTCTTGAGGGTCGCGGAAATAAAATTCTGAACCCTATTCTGAGCCCTTTTTAGAAGTTCTACTACAGTCAACAATTGACGTCTTGTTTATTACAAGTAGGGTTGCCAGATGGTCGGGATTCGTCAGGATTGTCCCGACATGTCATATTATGTCCAGAGTCCCGACAAAATGCAAATTCTCCCGACAAATAACAAATAACAACGGTCGGCGGGCAAAAGAGTATTTTGTTGTAATTACTTTAATTTTAATAATAAAAAAGAAATTTTTGATTCGTAATATTTATTTGTCCCAACCATAATCCCAAAAATCCCGACTTTTTCAAACTTTGCCTAGATATTTTGGTTTTCCCATCTGGCAACCCTAATTACAAGTTACAAGACAAGATTACTTATTATGACTAGCTTTTGTCCACGACTTCCTTTGCGGAGAACACAGATTTAAAAACTAACATACTTGTAACTTTGCCCGTTACTAGTAGGATATACATTGAAAATCTATTATAAGATTCCATATTTCAAGTGATAACTTTAGTTTTAGTGACCGTATTGTGATAATTTGAAGTTTAAGTTGCACCTAAGCTACACAAAATTTGAAACCCAATTCAAATATTTTAAGCGTTTTTGCTTGAGTTACGAGCTTAGAAACAGATATACCAAAATACTGATATTAAAAAAAACTTGTCTAAAAGCGCCCTAATAAATCTATTTTTAACGTTTTCTCCCTAGTCACAATCACAATTTTATTCTAATTATAGATTAGACTAGACCAGAGGACTTATTGTCTAACCACAATATATATCGCTTTCAAAGGCATCGTGATTAGCTAAAAATTATGTGTGTTGTCATTTATAGCCAATCACGATACATTTAAAAGCGATAGTTGAAGTTAGACAGTAAGGCCCCTGGATATTTATGATAATAATCATTTATATATCTTAAAATATTCAGAAACTAAATAATATTGGCTTTTTCAGACGCATGTTTCCCTCCCTCCGCGTGTCCCTCACCGGGCTGGACCCTCGAGAGGAGTACTGCGTGCTGCTAGAGATGTCGCTGGTGGGGCGGCGGCGCTGGCGCTGGGCGGGCGGCCAGTGGGCGGCGGCGGGCGGCGCGGAGCCGCAGTCCCCGCGGCGGCTCATGATGCACCCTGACTCACCGGCGCCCGGACACCACTGGACGGCCAACCCGGTGTCCTTCAGCAAGCTAAAGCTGACTAATAATACCATGGATGCCTTAGGACATGTAAGTTTATACCAATAAATCTTACTTATCTTTATTATTTTGTTCTATAAAAATAATAATAATAAACACTTTATTTTACTGTACACAAAAAAAAACAGTTTAAAATTAAGAAAAATACAGGGCAAAGGCGGAATAAGCCCAATAGAATTAACCAACATAGGACGCGGCAACCTTATTTTTTCAAGCACCTTTTGATACGCTCTATCGAACATAGTAGAGACCTACTTGTTACTTATGGACGTAACTTTTACCTATTTTTTTTCATGACTGTCCAAAATGCTACAAGTTGCGCTCAGCCAACCCTGTTTATTTTGATGTAGTTTTTTTACACATCTCCGAATTGGTCACATCTTGTTACTCGATACATAGGGTTACCCACTGTACGCCCGTAGTCTAAAAGTAAACGATGCATCAATTTCGATAAAATAGCAGCCGTCGCCAAGAAACAAAAAAAATGTGTAAGATACATATTTGTGTCGATTCGGCGTGACACGACTTAAATTATTTGACAGGACTAACATTATTGTAAGCGTACTGTCTTTTTCTTTTTTATCGAGAATACAAGGACAGAACGCTTAAATTAAGTTAAAGCAATATGTTAAAGTTTTAGCGTCCCTGTTATTCCATATGCGAAAAAACGCTTAGTGCGAGAAGGACGGATTCGTGGAAAAGTAACAAAAAGTCGGTTTTTTATTAATATATTACTAAAGTTGCTATCAAAATGTCGTTTAAACCAGGTCCTAGATACCGTTAAAACCCATCTAATAAAATATAATTGCAGTCCATATGTCATTCTAAATTGTCAAACCAGGAGAATTGGTGTCGAAAAATAACCTCATTTCAATACATATTTTTATCGAGCCGAATTTCTCCAATCGCGTTTCTGTTTTAACAGATCCCTAGAAAAAGATTCCAAAAATAATATACTATTATATCAAAATAATACAATATTTACTGAAGTAGATTAATATGCAAGTTCTTAAAGTGTCGATTTTTTTCCGTAGCGCCTTAAGTCCAGTCAAATAAGTTAAGGCGCTACGGAAAAAAAATCGACACTTTAAGGACTTGCATATCTACTTCAGTAAATAATGTATTATTTTCCAAAAATAGTATATTATTTTTTGAATCTTTTTCTAGGGATCTGTTATAACAGAAACGCGGTTGGAGAAATTCGGCTCGATAGAAATATTTTTTGAAATGAGGTCTTTTTCGGCACCAATTCTCCTGGTTTGACAATTTGGAATGACATATGGACTGTAATTTTATTTTATTACAGGGGTTTTATCGGTATCTAGGACCTGGTTAAACGAAATTTTGACAGAAACTTTAATACATTTTATATTAATAAAAAACCGACTTTTTGCTACTTTTCCACGAATCCGTTCCTCTCGCACTGAAGGTTTTTTCGCATATGGAGTAACAGTGACGCTAAAACTTTTACATATCGCCTTAAGATGTGCTACACCGAATCGACATCAATGTTTAGCTAAGTATTGACTACGAAACCCTACGAATGGCTACAAGCCGCTACGCCGCCGTAGCAGTAAAATCAAAGTGTAACAAGTTACTGTAATATTGAATTTAAATGAGTCACACAGACTATTGTCGGTCCCATACAAATGAGCATAAGAGTCGTGTCCCAGCCAGACACGTAACAGAACCAATTGTCTGTTCTCGGTCTTTTAGATAAGGAGGGTGATTTGCGACTTTGGAATCTTGGAATGCAGAAAAAATTACCAGTTAATTGTTTTTTTAATAGCGTAATTCTCGACAAAAAATATGTCTAAAATTCCTCAGTCATTAGAGCGATTATTAGCAATTAGCATAGCAAATGCCTGAGAGCAATTAAAGCTGTGATAAATCGAAGCTAACACAATGAATCCATTGTCAAAAACAATACTGAGACAAAAACTACCTCAGAATGATTACGTTATAAAATTCGTATGATAAACTGGTATAGCATTTATCGTCGTGATCATCGCTTTCTCAGACGCCGCCTCCCGCCCAACGAATATCGACAATTTCAATAAGACACTAGTCACGAATTAATATGTATTGATTTTATACCTTACGTCGACGCAACTTAACACATTTTGCAACAAACATTCTCAAATTCTATACTCAAGAAGGTGCAAGTTACAAATACTCGACCGTACGTGTAAAGATATAAGGTTGCGTATACCTGGGTGTCGCGAGCGCTTGGTCGCCGCAGGAGTTCTCAGCGTACAATAGCAGTCTGTGAGTGTTTCGTCACTCGAACAAATAAGCTGAAAGGCTTTGTGCTGGCTTTCTTGCGGCAAGTAACGGGGCTTCTTTGTCGGGCGGCGTGTTTGGACAGAGCTGTTGACGCCTCGATTAATGATACGATTTACCTACACTTTGTTTGATTCGCTCGCCTTATGTTGTTGTTAGTTTTATATTGCGCATGAGCGCTTATGCTTAAATAAAATTAGAATCCTAAAACTATAGTTCGGGCAAAATAAAAATTAAAAATCTTAACAGCCCTTATTGTTGTTATCTGGAGTGGAATCCGGCCATCTTATTTGAAATGAATTACATAAGGTGGGTGTGAAGTAGATAATGAAAAATGAAAAAATGAGAAATACTTTATTTACTAGTAAGGTTAAATCAAGAACAGATTACCTATGACCCTTTTACCAAGCAAGCTTGAAACGTAAAGGCTTTAAGAGGAAAGTCCCCTCAAAACCATAATTTATTCTTCCTTTTTTGAATAAATAGCAATACTACAAATAAATAAAGTAAATAGTATTTCTGCCAAGAATATTATGCACACTCTTATCGAAACAGAATCTTCAAAAGTCATTCCAATATTGAGAAATAGAAAACCAAAGATGCCTCTAAAAACTCATCATGTCGAGGTTTAAGATTATTTGAGCAAAAATCCGTTCTTATCATTTAAGGATTTAAATCTATATAAACTTTATTAAACTCTGAAAAATTCATACAAAATTCGTTTTTTTTTATTATAGCGTTAGTAACAAAAGTCGTTATTTTGATTTTTTTCCAGAATACGTCTCTCCCACTGCCAATCTTTTCGCATAGTGTTACAATGATTGATGCAAGCGCGACCTAACCTCATAACTACGATACCACAAAATGTTCTACACTTAGGTACCAAAACTTGAAACAAATTAATGAGACTTAAATATATAACTACTTACATTTTAAACATTATAAGAGTGCATTACAAACTAGAAAAGATCAATCAGAAACAAATACAAACACAAGAATTTAAAAAAATTCCCGGGCCAGGATTCGAACCTGCGACCTCTTGTTATAAAGACAAGCGCGCTACCAATTACCAATTAAAATTCTTGTCTTTGGTTTTTTTTCTGATTGATCTTTTCTAGTTTCTAATGCACTCTAATAATATTTAGAGTATTCATAGCGATGGATTTCGCAAAATAAACATAATACGACATTTTGTCAAAACTGTTTAACAAAAATGCATCAACCAAATATTTATAAAATTAGACATAATATCTTTTTGGATCATCCTTGGAGCTTCAACGCGGAAGCTAGGGGGAGGTGCATGGTAACACACTCTGTACTGACCTGAACTGTAATAGGTCAATGAAGCCTTAATACGCCTTTGAAATGTCACATTGAATACGCTAACTAGTAAACCAGCAATCCACATCACAACATACCCACTTTCTAATCAATCATAAGCTCTTCATTTCAAGCCAACGAGATGCTACATCAAACAAACGGCACGATATGAAATCAAAACAATCTGAAGGCAGTGGATGCGTTCGGACGGTTCGCAGGCTCCACTGGCCACGGCGGCGTGCACGCGGCGTAAGTAACGCGACGCGCCGCGGCTTCTTTGTGCACTCGCCCTAACAATGCTACTGAGATACCGGGAGCGAAATGTGACTCATTTCGCACGGAAGGCTGTTGGCAAGAATAAAAAGGGTTTTGAATTGAAGATTCCGCAGTTTATGAGATTCAGGCGTATCTGGGGCTAGATAGATAGATAAAACATTTATTCACTATTACAATACGTAGATACACAATTCACATTCAACATAAATTTAAACATTTACATTAACAATAAACATTTTTAACAATAAAATACACGATACAAGTTTTAATAATAATATGAGACAGGTACATAATGTGTCCATATTACAACAGTAAAAGGGCTCCGACTCAGTATTTGCTGCAAAGATTTACCATGCAGCACTGATCATTCTGCCGAAACCGTGGAAGAGCGACGTGCTGAACTTTAATTGCGTGTTGTTAACTTAATTAAAAAATAAATAAAATAAAATGTAAAGATAAATATGGTTAATATGGTTATATAATATATATGTGGGCTTAATACTTATTAGTGAATGTATAGCCTTTGTGAAAATTATACTTAATATATTTATGGCATATGGTATGCAAAAAAATTTAATAATATGATATAAAAATAATAATAAATAAACAAAATTGGTGCTAAAACAATCCCCCACTGCTTGCCTTATCTAATGGTACAACTCAAACTACATACATTTTCTGATCAAACTTGAACGACTTTTGTCTATGATATCTGAAATGGAAACTCTCCTGTAGTGAAATATCGGTATAGTTTTTATATTTTTTCATTCACATCCATTAATCTAGTCATACAATGTTTTCTACTTTGCTCATATTTTATATTATTATTTTCTTGTTTATGGCTTCTGATAATGTGTGTGACTAACACATTTAATTCCGCCAATGTCACGTCATAAACCAAAGCACTGTATTAGTGAAAAGTAATTTCGAGGAATTTGGTATCCTGTAAGTCCTTGTGATGATTGCTATTATCTACAACAAAATACAGAAGGTGATCAAAATGTATATATACAATTTAACTAATTAACTATATCTTACATGACTAATTACGAGATGAACATATTTTATAATTAAATAGTTTAGAATTATGTGTCAATGTCATATATCTTTCTTATTTACTTATTCGACTGACGACGGCCACAAGTTGGCCGAAATATATTTTGAAACGAATTAATACTTTTTTATTTATATATTATAATCTATTTCAAGCAATAAAAGGCCAAAGGAAAGGCTTAAAAATATTATTTATTCAGTTTTTATAGTAACTGATTAATTAGTAATAGCAAAGTACAATTTATTTTTATTTTTATTTATTTATAACACTTTTTGCACATTTACACAAATAACTTAAAAGACAAAAGAAACAATTAAACATGCTGTACAAGGGCGGCACTTATTGCTAGTAGCAATATTTTCCAGGTAACCCCTGGTAGCTAACAGAAAGATGAACAAATTAACATTTAATTGTTGAAAAATTCTTATTATTACCGAAGTTAGCGGTAGCAATATTTGTCACTTTTAGTGTGCAATCGTGTCAGATTACGTCACGTGCAGTTAAGCTCACTATAACTGCCAATAACTTCGTAATTTTTTGAGATATCGCAAAAATATTTTTACTACTGTTTTTAGCTTTTTAAACGCAATTGATTTTAATAAAAATATCAATGCAGGGGCCCGTATGGGCTCATTACATTACGCAAAAAAACAAACCCTTTCAAACAAAATTGAAATACTAAATACTTCTTTTTAATATGAATTGTGAAATTTTGTTGTTCTCGTAAATAATGAAAAATTGAATTATTAACTTAACAAAATAATATAAAATAAATAGTGAGATATATTTCAGAATAGGCCTAAAACCAATCACAATGAAATTGAGAAATAAAAATAACCAAGTACTTACGTGTTTTAGCTACGCTCGTGTTTTAAATCGTCCTCGTAATTTATTCCTTTGCGCCCTTGTAGCATAAACCACTATTATTGACCCGAAATAAAACTTAAATAACATTAAAAATTAGACTATACCTATAAATACAAATAAAGTATAAAGTAAGCTATATACATGCGTAATTTAAAAATTATTAAAATAAATGAAAAATATATATAAAGAATATAATGATAATAATAGTACATAATACTTATCTATTGAAATTTATCTTTATGTTTATAAATTTATATTATGTATATTCATGTATGGATATAATATTTATCCCCCACATCTTTATAAAAGTTTTTCCCGTGTCTATTTCTACACTAATTGGCTATATTATTTCATTTCGTTTCATTATAAAAAGACTTTTTGTATCGACAGAAGGGTAGCAAAAAACGTTGTTAATCCTTTACGACACATTAAGTTTATCGCGATCGGGAAGGCTTGTGTTCCACAGGGTTCGAGGTTCGATTCCCGGGTGCGGAAACACGTGTAAGCTGCACCAGTTGTTATCTGACACATCTTGTCACACGGTGACTGTCCCCTATCAGACTTATCTATAATCTGGGTCACTCACTATTTTTTGTGATAACTTTGCCTCTTTGCGTATTCTTGCATAACCAGATTTCTTAAAAGGAAGTAGTTTCATAACATTTTGCCACACAAACAGACAGATAGACAGTTATAAGAGTTTCTGAATTTTTTCAACGGAAACCTCAATAAAATTTATCTAAGAGAAAGTTTAGAACTTGTGCACTGCGTTGATGTCTTTTGTATGAACAGCTTTATCACAAAGTATATTTATTTTTATGTTGTATTATTTATTTAAGTTTTTTAGTGTAAATCTTACTTTTATAAATAAATAAACATTTTAAAAACCAGTTTTCGACATTATACAATTTCTTATACCTACATATTTACGTAGGTTAAGTTTAAAAGCAAAAACAAAAACACGGTTTCAATCTCACCTCAACCAAGAGTGATTGAAGACATATCACAATGATGGAGAAGCTACTGAGAAAGCGGCAGCGTTTGTCTGTCCGTATGTCTGTTATATCATTGTCACTTTTTATTAATTCAATATTTATCTGAGAATAAAAGATCCAATATAGATCTTAGAAACAATTTTTTACGATTGAATTTCTAATATTTCTTTTATTTCACTACGGCTTTTAGTTATTGAAATCAAAAAAATACTCATGGAAACCTCCAAGGTTTATAATGTCCTTAATGATCCCTTTTCTCTCTCTTATCTCAAGGATCGGTTTGTCAGGCTTGATCCCAACGACCGCCTTCAGCGATCTAGTAAACCTCTGCTCCTTCGTACCCCTATACACAACATAGACATGTACTCCTATTCGTTTACAATATCGCCATTGGAATAGTACCTACCTAATTTTGTTTTGAGTCAATGTCATAAGAGTCTTGGTTTAAATCTAGTATTATTTATGTATGTAAGTATATTCGATTAGTATATGTGTTTGTATAGCTTTAAGTAGGTTTACCACTTGTATGTATTTATTATATCCCCCCTCTATTTTATTGTATTATATATATACAAGGTGACTTTTTGATCATCGTCCAAATTCATACTGGAGGCTTGATAAGTGATCAGTATCTTGGATCAGTAACAATTTTTGTGAAATTCGTAATATGAAATTTCGGCTTCCCATAGAAATTCAGTTCCAGTTCCAGGTGAATCACTATGAGGAGTCGAAATTTCATTTTACGAATTTCACCAAAATTGTTATTGATCCATGATACTGATCACTTACCAAGCCACCGGTATGAATTTGGAAGATGATCAAAAAGTCGCCTTGTATATATAATTCAAAATTCAAATAGTTTATTTTGCAAAGCAGGTATAGATATATACACTTTTTACACGTCAAATTTAATCTAATAAAGAAAATATATGTAATAGAATAATAAATGTACATGAACTAAATTAAAGGTTTATTTAATTTATGTAGCAATATATTTACGATTAAAATGATAGGTAAAATATATATTATACAAGGTAAAATCCAATCAGCCGCCCGAACCCATACCGGAGACCCGGCCAGGGACCAGGAACAAGGTTCAATGATCACCAACCGAGCCCCCAGCACGAATCCAGGCGGCCGACCAAATCCCATCCTATATACTACATACTAATAGGTTACATATATAAATACATGCCTACCTCCGCCCATTCGATTAGTCTTGCTAAGAAGAAGGGCAAGAAACTTAGCAAGATCATGTCTTTTTTTTCAACATAAAACTTATACTATACAATATATGACTTATATCTACTTTAACCAAGGGATAAGAAAATACAAGACAGTAGGAATTCAGGTTAATGAAAAAAAGAAAAACATATATATCTTTGTCTACCTGTCTCATATAGTCCTTTTCCTTTTACAGTCTGTAATCAATTAATGTTTACACCTTAGAGGAATCATAAGTTAAGAAATTATACTATTTAATTAAATTATAACTTACTACGAGTATCATTATCACTGTAATACCATGCTTCACCATCATCCAAATATTCATTTATTTTATAATATGCCTTTTTCAATAGGCCCTGCTTAATATACAGTTTAAACTTATTCTCTGACAAAGTAAGGACCTCCTTTGGAAGTTTATTGTAAAATCTTATACCATGTCCTACAAAAGAGGTACTCACCTTAGCGAGTCTGATTTTTGGAAAAGCCAGTTTATGCTTATTTCTGGTCTCCTTACAATGTTGCTTACCAAGCCTTGGGAAAGACTCAACATTTTTTCTGACATATCTAAGGACTTGGTAAATATATTCACAAGGAACCGTTAATATATTAATTTCTTTGAACTTTTGTCTTAATGAATCCCGGTGCTTCATATTATATATATATGTATATATATATATATATGTATATATATATATATATAATACAATAAAATAGAGGGGGGATATAATAAACACATTCAAACATTTTTGTTAAAATGTATATATATATATATATATGTTTGTATGTTTTTATTGTATTCACAGCTTTTTTCTTCTTCTTTTTTACATTTTCCACAACGCCCCAGGTTAACTGGAAGAAAATTCAATAAAGTACTTTTTATTATTTATTATTTTCATTTTCATTCCACTGCATTGGTAAATATTTATTTATTCACTCTAATATTTATTACACTTATTTAAAAAAGAAATATTTGGTTTAACGCTACGAGCAGAGGCATGTTCTCATAATCAAACGAAGAATAAGAACATTCAAACTTCTTACAAAAAGATATATTCACTCCACAAAACTACATAAGGGCGCATTTTCATTGCAAAAGTTGTATGGCAACGTCATGCTATGGTTGGTTTTCGTCATCTGCAGCGTGCAATCGTCGCGACGTGAAAGAAACGCGCAGCTTGAGCAATTAGCCCCACGTCTAGACGAGTTATCTGTTAGCTTGCCTTGATGTGTTTGTTCTACGATAAACACAACTTAGCGGCTGGTGGTTAGACGGTGAAAAAATGGCACAACTTACATATTTGGGAGAGGTGACGCCACTTTTAAACGACTTAAAATATAATACGTGACGGCGATAAAAAAAACCGGCCAAGTGCGAGTCGGACTCGCGCACGAAGGGTTCCTTACCATTAAAAAAATTATAAAATTATAAAAACGGCAAAAAGAAATGTCTGTTGTATGGGAGCCCTCGTAAATATTTATTTTATTCTGTTTTTTAAATTTTTTTGTTATAGCGGTAACAGAAATACATCATCTGTGAAAATTCCAACTGTCTAACTACCACGGTTCATGAGACACGGCCTGGTGACAGACGGACAGACAGACGGACAGATGGACAGCGGAGTCTTAGTAATAGGGTCCCATTGGTTACCCTTTCGGAACGGAACCCTAAAGACAAAGACTGAAGAATTGCCTTGCAAATATTGTATTATGGAAGCTTGAAAAATATTTCTCTTAGCACAAAAAAAAAACATAATTTTTGGAGATCATCAGTGATTTATTATATCCATACAATCAGCCATTAGGCGCCACTAAAACAATTGAACATGCTCCTCGAAACCCTTTAGAGCTGAAGTGGTTGCAACAGTGGCGGCGTCTGCGCAGGTAGCGGTTTTCGCGCTTCAAGTACCGCCGAGATAAGCCCTCAGAGCCTGTACTATCTCAACATGACTGTAAAACATTAGCTCATCAAATATCACTCGTATATTAAAGCAATAGCGTCTAAAGTTAAAATGGCATGATACTCGTACAAAAATTTGGCCGCCCCCGTCCGTTGATGTGTCGCCAATGTGTCACAGCTTTTGACTTTAGGGTTGTTTGACTCGGTTTGCCCTTTTTTGTGTGAGAGTTGTCCCGTCGCCGCATTGACGAGTCTGGTGACAAACATTTTAACGGTCATGTCTGCTAGTTTGTGCAACAGTATAACGTGTGACCCAATTTATATACAGGGTGTAATCGTTAAGTGTGACCAGGCGATTATTCCGTAACTATTACAGATATCAAAGAATTTTAAACTGATATCGAAAGTACGTTACCTAATCAGTAAAATGACATCAATAACTTTTTGAAAATCAAACGAGACGTATCCAAAATTTTGATATCAAATATTCCCATACATTTAGTATTGAAAGGTTTTAGTTTCCTTATTTTAAGTGGTCTAGTACTCATTTTACTTTAATCTAATTTTATGATTATGTATGATATGATAAAAATTATTTTCAAGTAGATACATGTATAGATTAATTATGTTACCACTTCAAATTAGTAATAAACCTTGTTTCAATATCGCATTAATACTAAATGTATGGGAATGTTTAATGTCAAAATTTTGGATACTTCTCGTTTGATTTTCAAAATGTTATTGATGTCATTTTACTAATTAGGTAACGTACTTTTGATATCAGTTTAAATTTTTTTGATATCTGTAATAGTTACGAAATAATCGCCTGGTCACACTTAACGATTACAACCTGTATATCCGAGAGGAAGGGTTAATTTTTTTTAATAATTTTGGTAAATTTTTTGATATAACATGTATGTATACAACGTGTATCAGAAAGGTGTAACCATATTTGAAGAGCTTATTCAGTCAATTTTCTCCATAGTAAAAGTTGTCCAATCCCATTGACTGAATAAGCTCTTCAAATATGGTTACACCTTTCTGTTACACATTGTGCATAAAGGTTTTTATTATTAGGTGATTTTAATTAAGAATTGGCTTCGGTATTTTTTACGTAAAATCAAATTTTAAAATAATGATTTATTATTTTTCTTTTTTTTTATTGTGTACCTTCTACCTGCAATGTATTTTTAGTTTAATAAGACGTGGATTAATCTGAAAACCAGCGCTGTAATGTAACGTTGGTTTGAACGTGAATATAACTTACAACAAATTCTAAGATTACTCCATTTTGTCAACAAATTCTAAGATTATCTACTCCATTTTGTCAACAAATTCTGAGATTACTCCATTTTCTAAACAAATAATTTTCTTTTAACGTAAGCATAAAATTTTGTGGCATTTGCCAAACGGGGTAATTAGTTAGTTATTATTAAATGAGAATTAATTAAGGTTTAGGCATACTTCCACCGAATACCTCTTGCACCCCCGCTAAGATGTACCCCGCATAAGTATATAAGTATATAAGTACGTATATAACCATGAAGGATCTCTGCTCAGTTTGAGGCTTTATAGTATTTTATTAGTCCAACAAAGATCTATCCTTATCTACCGATAGCCACTTCTACCATTGCTATGGTCGTAAAAACTAGGCTCACAACTATGTTTAATTTTTCTCGTATGGTAAAGAACAGAAAATAAATATAATTAAAATAAATTATTTTTCTTGTACGAGAAAGAAAATAAAATAAATATTATAATTTAAATAAATAATCTTTGTTGGACTAAAAAAATTGTATGGCCTTATATGGAACAGACTGGTGACGGGCAGCGGCGTCACTGGTGCGAGGGTTCCGGCACCGCGCTCACCAACCCGCCTGCCAGCGTGTGTGAGTATGGGTAATTCTTTCAGGATGACCGCCGGGAGTGGCAAAGTCCTGGAAAGGCTTATGTCCAGCAGTGGACGAACTAGGCTGATTGGGATGAACGGACTAAAAAATACTTTTAGGCCTCAAACTGAGCAGAAATCCTTCATGGTTATATACTTACCTATATAATTATATGGGGTAGATCTTAGCAGGGGTGCAAGAGGTGTTCGGTGGAAGAAAAAAAGGTAGCGGGGAGCTAGTTAATTAGTATACCTAAACCTAAATTAATTCTTATTTAAAATTAACTAACTAATTACCACGACCACATCTCCACCAGGCATCTCTGCTAAGTTCGTGGTTTAAATATGTACATTTATTGTTTTATAATACAAACTTTTAAGTAAAAATAATTTAGATCTAAACTAAGTAAAAATAAATAAATTACCTAAAACAAATTAAATTAAATAAAAAACTTTTTCCAAATCGCTGCCAGATGGGAGGGCACCCAAGACACTGGCAGCGTTACCTCGTTGATCAATCGTGGTTTAAATAATTTTGGCGCCCAAAATTACTACTGTGGTATTCTTACTACTGACAATACATCCATTTTCAATTTACTATTTTCTATTTACTATATTCGCATATATGTACACAGTACGACAAGATTCGACCAAAAGAAATAAACCCGTTTCCCGCCTCAGCATCTATTCATTGTTGTTTTGGCTATTGCATTGGTATGTGACTGGTTGTAGTCGCTTTTAAATTCAAATAAAAAAAAAAAAACTAAAAGTTTATTTTGCAAAGCAGGTATATATAATACACGTTTCACACGTCAAATTTTAATCTTATAAAAATATATGTAATAAAATAATAAATGTACATGAACTACTTAGATTAAATGTTAATAAATAATAAACATTAAATGTTTATTTAATTTATGTAGCAATATATATACGGAAGACCCAGCCAGGGACCAGGAACAAGGTTCAATGATCACCAACCGAGCCCCCAGCACGAATCCAGGCGGCCGACCAAATCCCATCCTATATACTACATAGTAATAGGTTACATATATAAATACATGCCTACCTCCGCCCATTCGATTAGTCTTGCTAAGAAGAACGGGCAAGAAACTTGGCAAGATCATGTCTTTTTTTTAACATAAACTTATACTATACATCAAATTACTTATATCTACTTTAACCAAGGGATAAGAAAATACAAGACAGCAGGAATTCAGGTTAATGAAAAAAGAAAAACATATTTATCTTTTAATTCGGTAAAGTTCGGTTTACGAACTAACACGATGGAACCTCTGAGTCTTGTCATATTGTACTTACACCATTTGATAACAACATTCCAGAAGATCAGTATTAAATGGTACCTCTGGTTATCTCCAGATGGTGCTGACCTCGATGCACAAGTACCGCCCCCGCGTGCTGGTGGTACGAGCTCGTGATGCTGCTGCCCTCGCGTGGGGGGCGCCTCATGCCGCCTTCTCCTTCCCGGAGACTGAGTTCATCGCTGTCACTGCCTACCAGGTAACTACATACTTTAGCCACAGTAGAGAAAAGTAACAGTATTACATCTAGGCAGTGCCCTTGAAATAACGGTTGGGAGACGCACGCATTAGGGCTGCCCACATAAATGCTTGGGATTGACTTCTCATCTTACACTCTCTGCTGTGTCCGTACTTAACTGTGGTGCACCCCTACTACCGAGGTATCTCGAGATATGGAAGCGCGCGTTTCGGCTATTTTATATGAAGACATAATACTTTTCTCTACTGTGCTTTAGCCTTACTTTTATTGGGTTTTCTACGTATTAAATGGAATCTGGCTTGCACCAACAAGAGTTGAATTCATGGGCGCCGGTAGAATTATTGTCAGGAGTGCACCTAGAATTATCCCTAGAATTATTAAAACAAAAAAATTATAATAGGTTTGAGAATTTACGTCACTCAAGTCACTTTCTTTTATTGATAAAAAATATATTATTATTTTTTTATTTTTGTGTAGTTTTCTTCAAGCCAGGGGATGCAAGTGCACCAAGTGAAGAGAAGATTTATATATAGATACAATAATGATTTCCAAATTTCAATACAAGCTGTGCGTTAGTTTAAAAACAGGTCAAATACGAGTCATTTAAATAATTTAAACAAAAATCACCAACTAATCATAACCTACAAATTATATATGAAACAAAACTGCAAAATTAAGTTGGTTGAGTATTCGCGAACGTGACCCCTAAAATTGCATTATCGATCGGCGATTTTAGTATTTTTTGTTTAAATACAGCGTATGGTACCATAATATACAAAAATTATACGTTATATACGTTTTAAAGGGAAACCAGAGTAACAGAAATTACAAATTCCTAACTAAGTACTTTGGTCTTTGAGATAGACCCCAAAACTGACAATTTTGACAGCCCTCGCCATTTCTTTATTTTTGAAGATAAAAAATCGTAACGAAATGAATCCCCGAAGGATTGTCAGAGGTGTTCCAAGTGTGAACTGTGGAAAGCAAGTTTAAATAATAAAAGTTAAATTGATACTCTACTCAATGAGTTCTAGACAGTAATATCCCACCCAGAAGAAATTAAATTTTTAATTGAATATTCAGTTTTGAGTCAACATCTTACAAACGTATAAAAATGTCATGTCTCTATCTCATTCTGTCTAAGAGCTAGAGATCCGTGACATACGGACGGACAGACGAAAGGACAGCAGAGTGAATAGGGATCCGTTTTGCCCTTTGGGTACGAACCCTAAAAATAAGCAACTGCGTCAATTTTACCACGATAAATCTATAGGTCAATTATTTGTCCATTGGTTGATTTCTCGCTACGACGTAGCGAGTGCTACAACGTAGAGCGAGGGGTCTACGAAATGTATATTACCTTTTAAAAGTAATATCTGTTATAGAATTAAATGAGACTTGAAGATAATTCATGATTTAAATAAACGGCTCACCTCAATAAGTGTTATGATCGGGATAGCCGACCAGTTTCAGAAGATTTATACTGCCTTCTAACCTTCTTCGGCCTGCTTTAGACTTACGTTTACGTCAGGGTGTGAGGCGTAACGTCGTCGCGTAAACGTCTTCACTGGCCCAGATGAAGGCGGTCTAAATCTGCTGAAACTGGCCGGCTATCCCGATCATAACACTTATTGAGGTGAGCCGTTTATATAAATCAATAATATCTGTGCAAAATATTCATCTTTCTTTGAAGAGGGAATCCCAATAGTCACGATACGATCACACCTCCTAAACTTCTCCGAATCAGCAACAAGATTCCAAGAACAGGCGCCGATTTGGCACTTCTGAACGCTTTTTTTTAACCAAACAGAGGCGCCAAACCTTTTAGCGCAACTTTACACTGAGTGGCCTCATACACTGCCCATAAAACAACACGAATTTAACAAAAAAAAAAAACGAGATTGCAACTGTCGGCATCTCGAGTGGTCAGTGTGCAGAGGCTTTTAAAAAAACAATAGAAACTAATTTAGAGCCTCAATTCTATTCCGCATTGTGAGATAATTCGTGTTTGTCGGTAATATTCGTTACTTAGTGATATAACTGTATTTTATCGGACGGCTTTTATGTCCCATTGTTAGTTTTATTTGGCATCGTAAATTTGCGCTACCGCTATCAGGTAACGGTATCTTGTCTAGATTCGGTCAGTATTCAGATAGCGTCTATTGCTAATCGAGATCGGTTTCCTTCGGCATAAAATAACCACTTACAGAATGTTTACTCCGAATAACTAGCGAAAACAGGCGCACGCACACATAGACGCGTACGTACGACGATCTCGAAGATACTCGGGTGAATGCCAATACGAAATTCTGCCCATCCCCCCTATTCTGTATCTTTGGTTGCCAACTGAACTAGGTGCCTATCATCAAAATCATAGATAAAACCTGAAATTTCAAAATTGCCTTTAGTGGGTATTGAACTATTAACAATCTGTGTCGTCACTTCAAGTGCGAACATATCCTTAGGAAATCGGAATTCGATAGTATATCTATGTTTTTGATAATAGACTCCCAGTTCAGAAGGCAACTAGATATACATAATAAAATATAAAATAAAAATAAAAATATGTTTATTTGCAACCAAAAAGATAATATGTATACAAAAATATTTTATGCACTATTTCTATATTATTTGACAAGTGTGTCTTTTGTAAACTCTAATCCCCACATTAGGATTCCCTGGGTTGTGGGAAATTAGACCCTTCCTGGTGAGGCCCGCAGATCATCGTACGTACGCGTCTATGCATGTGTGCGTCTGTTTCCGCTCCGTCGTCGAGTCTGCCTTCTGGTAGTATCTATTTTGTGCCTTCGGTCTCCCGCCATTTGTTTTCGCAAGCCACATTATATCCTTTGACGTTTAGCGCAGCGTATCAGTTTCTTGTAGATATAATCCACCGATGCGTAATTGGTCGGCGTCGGCGTCTTCAGAGCCTTTGATCGTGACTGCAGCGAGGCGCGAACACTCGCAGCCATCGGGTACGAGCTCCGGACTCTCCCGGGATAATCCGGGAATTGTCCGGATAACGGGTCCGCAGCGCCGGACAATGGACAGCGGCGTATCGTTGCGCATTATCCCCGGACTTTCGGACGCCCGTTGAGCGATACCTTTATTGCAAATTACCGACAAATTAGAATCTCTCCTTTGTAGCACGCCCGACCACTGTCCACCGGCGTAACTAGGTGGCACATCGGCTAATACACCACTATTTCAATTATCGCGACACAATACCATGTCCAACAAAAGATATCGGATAAAATATTCAATTACAGTAAACAGCCTAACCTTTTGTGTGTCATCCATCGGCAGTCATCGCATGTTTCCACTTCATAATTTCGGCCTTCTAGACAAATACAAACAAACGCGGGTCCTAATTATTCTGAAAACAAAAAACTGGCGACAGTCGCCAACACATGAAATGGCAAAAAGTGAGAGCGGCCGCATGACGTCACGGGCGGCGACTGGGCGGGACAGGGGCGGCGCCTGCGACTCAAGCACCCTGCAAAGCTAAGCGACTTATTAAAAAACTCACTCCAGTCGTCTAATAACACGCTTTTAGCACTCTTTGCTAGATCGGTCGGGTTCTTATCTGCGGTGTGTTGAGCCAAAGGTACCCATTAGAGATGTCAATAATGGTTGAAATTGTTTATTGGTTAAAAGTTAATTGATAATAAAAAATATCGATAATTTTAACGAATATTTTCAGCCAATAAACAAATACTCTATATTTTTTTCATTCCAACACACCTTTCGAAATGGTTCCAAGTAGGTTATTTTGCAAAAAAACTTCACAATCTTCACATTTAACGGAAAACAACATCAACGCGACGATGTGTCTTTGTTTTTCAAGTAACGCAACGAAACTAACCTAATAATCGCCAATAACCAATTTTTTTTTTTATATCTTTATTAATCCCAATTACAATGAATCTTAACCTAAACTATATAGCCACTAGCGAAAGCCAATTGGCTTATCTGTAGTGGCGAGTACATACGTTATAAAATGTATGTACTAAAAGTAATACTTACTTGTTAAAAATATCAAATATAAATATCTGCCGGAGAAGTTGATATGATATTCGATAATGTTAATTTTGTTTATTGAATATCATGGTTAATTTTCAATATTCGTTTAATTTAATGGTTAATGGTTGTTTCATTATCTCTAGTACCCGTCACCCGCCAGGGGACGGCGCCTCCTTATCGTGTCATGTAAACATCCATTTACAAGTGACTTCGCATATCGCCACGGTATTTGCAGTTAGGAATTCACTAGATAACTGGAGCCTTAGACATACTGCCATGTCTGCAGATCACAACACAAGCTGAGTCTTCCCCTTTTCGTCATTTTACCCTATTACTAAGACTTCGCTGTCCGTCTGTCTCCAGGCTGTATCTCATGAACCGTGATAGTTAGACAGTTGAAATTTTCACAGGTTATGTATTTCTGTTGCCGCTATAACAACACATACTAAAAAACAGAATAAAATAAATATTTAAGGGGGCTCCCATACAACGAACGTGATTTTTTTGCCGTTTTTATAGATAATGGTCCGGAACCCTTCTAGCGCGAGTATGACTCGCACTTGGCCGGTTTTTTATTTTTTCTCAATTTGTGTGTTATAATTTTTATATTTTTTAAGAATGACGAATAAATATAGTTGAGATGTCTGATTGAAATCAGCTGGAGCTTAGAAGCTGGGGATCAAGAACATGATAACTTAGAACATGTGATTTAAATCTGAACATAACCGTCTATAACACTTCCTGTAACCCCAGTCGCCCTTACTTAACACGCTTTTAGTGCCTTTCATTAGCTGTCTACAATTAACATGCTCATGAAGACTTCCAAATATTGAGTTTCGCTGCGGAGGGCGCCGGCGCCACTACGTAGGCGGCGTTGAAATTACTTTTTTCATTTCAAAATTCTTCATTTAAATGGGTAGAATGCCAAGCTAATTGGCCTGTCGCCAAGAATGCCGGTTTCTTCACCACATGTGCGACAATTATCCCTTACAACTTTACAAAATATTAAGGAGGCAGGGATGTATGCGGAAACGGATGTTTAAGTTGCATCCCCAAATATGGAGATAAGAACTTCTTGTGAGGCGCTTGTACAGGAATAGGTCACGGTTGCTTTTTAAATAGCCTATTAGGAGGCTATGCGAATTTTATTTTTGTCACTGTCACTAAAAGCGAAAAATCGCGCAGTGCGAGAGGGGTAATTCAGGGCAAAAGGGAAAAAAGTTGGTTTTTTATATTTTTATTAAAAAAATTAAAATAGCTAGCAAAATTTCAAATATCAAATCTCTAGATAATAATACAGATTCGGCGCAACACACCTTGACTTAATGAGGATAAGTCACATAACGGGAGAATCCAATTTTGACTATTACATTGCATGTGTTATGATTTTCTGAGTACACTACTTTTTGATTTTTTGAAATCCGTCCATAAATGGCAAAGTTATTTAATATTTTATCGGGCTTGATTTTAAAACGCGCGCCTCCCGCCCGTGGATACCGATGTCGTCATCACACACAGACCCCGCGCGATCGCAGTCGTCCAGTACGCACATTCGTGATTAGTAGCGAACACTCGGTTTTTTTTCGAGTTTTATGCATTATCGGTTTATTGTTTCGGTGTTCTGTAATAATGAGCAACAAATTGGAAGATGGATTCGAAAAAGGACAGTCAGATAATCTACCTAAAGTGGATTCTTTCATGGTTTTTGAATACTTAAACAATCATGTGAAGTATACCAGCGCTGAAATCCGAGGTTGGAAGCTTCAACGGTAAGTACCTACCAAATTTAATGTGTTAGTTAGTGAGTTTAGGCCTAGGTACTTTTTCCCATGGCTGTTGCGGTAGGTAATGTGAAAATAATAAAATAACCTGGGTAAAAAGGTACACGGACAGCATAACACACTCCATCATAAAAACGTTAGTCAAGTCAAGTACCTACATTATTTCTTCCTACGGAGTTCGAGTTGATGTTTTTGTAAGCAGGCAACTGCAGGCATGATTCATTGCGATTTAGTAAGTGCCGGTTTCAAGTTCACCTAAACATTATAGACCGGGAGCGCGCCGTAGATTAACTAACATTAGCGGATACCTACCATGTTTTTTGTTTCGATGCACTTAAATGGTGCAACCGCATCAGGTAATGTGATGTAGGTATTTAATGCTGTATGATTATTACAGGTCTGTACGAGAGTCATATGGCGACGATGCCGTAGGGTATGTCCAAGTCCAAAGAAATGGAAATGTGTGCACAGTAAAGGCAAGAATAACACCGGAGCATAAAGTAAAAACTAAAGGTTATAGCTGCACTCTCAAATGTGAAGAAAATGATAAAACTATTATTGATGTTACTTGTCATGATTGTGCTGCACAAAAAGGAGGTTGCAAACATAGTGTAGCATTTCTTATGTGGATACACAGACGCAGTGAAGAGCCTTCTCCAACTGAAAAAAAATGTTATTGGGCCAAACCAAAACTGGCCACAGTGGGCACAACCTTGAAATTTATAAAAGCCAAAGATATCGGTTCCAGCGCTGGAGATATTGACGATAACGCTAATGTAAGAAGTGAACAATTTTTTAACAAACTGGTGCACAATATACAGTTAAATTCTATTAGGATTCAGTTAACAAGTTACGTTACACAGAATGAACTTACGAAATTATCATTGCATAACTTGATAAATGATTATAAAAAACAAGGTAACGACACGAACAGTGCACAAGGCTTCATCGATTATTGTACAACAAAACAAACACCAGAAAAGTGTTCAAAAATAGAACAAGAAACTCTATCTCAAGCTCAGTCTCCTTTATGGCATGAGATGCGATATTGCAGAATAACCGCGTCAAAAATACACGACGCCGCCCATTGCAAAACCCCTGATGGTTCATTAGTTGAGCAAATATTCGGTGCAACCATACCAGAAACTCCTGCAATGCGAAGAGGCAAAGTACTGGAACCTGATGTTAGGGCAAAAGTAGCAAAATTGAGAAAATTTGTAATCGAAAATGGTGGGCTGTTTTTGAAAAGTGATTGGCCTATTTTAGGTGCATCTCCTGATGGCTTAACACAAGAATATGTCATAGAAATAAAATGTCCCATGACCACACAAGGCAAAGAAAGCTTTATTAAAAATAATCGTCTCACAAACAAATCAAAAGGTCAAATCCAGCTGCAAATGTTTTTTTGCAACAAAACTAAAGGGCTTTTTTGTGTTGCTGATAAGAATTTTGAAGCTAACAAAGAAGTAGAAATCTTTGAAGAAGATTTTGATGAAATTTACTGCAAAGATCTTTTGGAAAAGTCAACAAGTTTTTGGAAACACTCAGTCTTTCCTAAATTGGTCAAAACTTAGGTTAAGGTATAAAAATAAACAGATGGCTTAAGATATAAATATTGTTTTATTTTAAACTTGGTTTCTAAATAAGCATTCTTGAAGATTAACTACTCCACAAGCAGATGTCACAACATAGTCTAATATTCTAACATAATCAATGTCAACACATGCATGAGGTGCAATCATTTCAAACTCCCTTAAACGCCCTATACTTCTCTCGACGTGTACTCGAAGGGCCGCTATTCTTTTAGTTTCTAAAACTTCTTCTTTACTTAGTTTTGATCCCGAATCAACGCTAGGAGGCCTTAAAAGTTTGCAACCTTGACGTTCAAGTAAATGAGCTATATTCTTAAATCCCCTATCAGCCATCACTACGTCACCGGGGGATAACATCTGAAGAAAACCGCAGTCTTCAAAGATAAGGGCGTCCGATGTCCTTCCTCCATAACCTTCGGATATGAAGTTTATAAGTCCATTAGGTGTTATCGATATTAGATATTTTATAGTATTCGCATTTTTATATTGTGACCACGTCAGCGCCTGATGTACTGCTGAGCTAGGTTTCTCGATTTGAATTTCTAAACAATCTATGATGCTGACGACTGTTGAATAACGCCTCCTAAAAGGTATCGGAAGATTTGAGCGAATATCGTCGCGAGGAGGAATAAAAATCAGTTTCTCCATGCATTGAGCAACCTTAGGTATTGTTTCTTTGAAATGTCTGGCGACTGTAGATTCCGAAACTCCAAATTGAACAGCAAGCACGGAATTCGGTTCACGCCATCTCAGTTTTTTCAAGCTCAATAATACATCCATCAGAGGTCTCTCAGTAGATTCACTCAAATATTCTAAACAGAAATACACTTGCGATGGTAATCCGAGAAAAAGCTTAGGTTCTCTAGATATAGACATTAAAGTTCCTTTTTGCATGTGTTCCTTAAATAACTCAGTATCTACTTGTCGTTTCATTTCACAGGCGTCAGTATTTACACTGAATCCACTTAGGCTCGCAGAAACTGATGAGGTATTAGAGTAAGATGTGAAGCTATCATGCATTGGTTCCCGATGATGATCCCGACGATGTTCTTTTGGTTTCACCGTTTTTATTTTAAGAGCAAACTCTTCAACCCGGTCAAAACCGGCGTCAGTATTAATGCCCTTGCTTCGAACTTTTGGCTTTATATTAACTTGCACTGCGAGTGATTTATATTTAGGATCATTGTGTAGATTTGCCGCATTATCTTCTTCAAGCGGGTTTATAGCCTCTGTATCATTTGAATTAAAATCAATCGTTTCACACGCCACGAACTCTTCTTGTGTTATTAGGTTTTCATGACCAACTTCCGGATTAAGCACTCTTTCAAAGTACTCAATCTGCTGTCTTTTTTTATATCCAGTCCGTTCTACAACGGCGTTATCCTTTCTTTGGCAGTCAAATTTATGCGGCAGAACTCCTTTTTTTAGTCTTAGTTGACCACCCATCAATCGGTACCTTATATAATTTTCCATGTCATTTTCGACCTGTAAAAAGTAAAAACAGATTAAAGATTCTTTATTTTATTTTTAAATAATACTTTACTTACTGAGAAAAGCAGATCCAAAAAATAGGTCCTACAGCAAAGAAATTAAAATTCGAATCATTACCTATTGTTGATAGGTATTCATTATCGTAGATAAAAATGCGGTAGTCTCCCGGACTACAAATATCATACCTACGTTGATTATTGTTTATTGTTATTACCTCATACGATTGTGTTAAGGTTGAGACAATATGACATAAAAGGATTAAGTTTTAAGGTTTTTGATTCCATTGATCGATAAAATAGGTGACATTTACTCAATAATACGAGGAAATAGGTATACGTCAAGTATAAGGTATAACGTAGGAAAGGTACTTACGTCGAAATGATCTTCGCAACAGTAATGAGTACTTTTGCTTGATAAAGGATCTCTCTTCATAACACTACACCACTTTTTTCTAGCTTTTTTGTCTGTTGGAACATGAAAAAATAGTTTGTCGGGCGTACTACTACTTGTACTCTTGCACTTTGGCACGACACAATATTTGTAAGACATTTTTAAGGATATTGATACACAACAATAAATCTATAACAAAGCGACCGTGACAAGCACAGCTCAAGAACTGCGCGGGAAACAGAGTACACCTACAGAACTGAAGAGCGCGTGCGGGGTCGCGCCCCGGGTATGTGTGGGATGACGTCACGCGCTCGCGGCTGGTACTGGCGGGCGTTATTTGAACTGCTACAGTAAAATTGCTGTACTTTCGACATTTCTTGTCCGATTTGGATATTTTTTTCACCATAAGTCATGTTTTTTTTACTGTCATCGATCTACATACTTAACAAAAATCGTGACTCTTCCTCATTGACAAGACTAAATTTAATTTAAGTGTTCTGTTCTTTTCTTTCTGTACCTATCGAAAAAAACAAAGACAGGCTCAAAATAAGGTTAGTCTTGTCAGTTGTGTTGCGCCGAATCGACACAATTGTTGAAACACACCTAACAAAATATGTTTGAGTTTTGTATATGGTTCCTATTCGTCAAACGAGGAGAAAAAGTGTGTTTGAAGACCTCATTTCAACCATTATTTCTATCGAGGAAAATTTATCCAAACATGTTTCCCAATTTCAGAACCCTAGATTATAATTATAGTCAAAATGCATATACCAGAAATTTATTAAAATTTTTCGTGTATTTCATGAAATACACAGAAAAGAAACACCCGTATTTTTTTCGCATATCGCCTTAAGATAAACTTTATTCTTAAAAACGTAGTTTCCAGATAAATTTAAAACTATGGCAAGCATATAATATTCGAACAGAATTTGGTAATCATAAATTTGTCATACTTGTGGCATACGACAAAACTGATTTTGCAAATACAGAAAATTTTTTCCGTCTCATGAAGAATAATATAATAACGGAAAGTGAACTGAGAGTTTGAAACGAAAATAACGGAAATTGAAATTTTCGGATTGCGAGAAATTAGAAAAAGCCTGTTTAGTGGATCAATTTTAATAATGATAGATCTATCTATATTTCAGGAATCTTTATTTTTTTCTCGTGTTCTTAGTGCAATTCTGCATCTACGTGATGCCACAGAATTATCAGTACTAATTTTGTAATAATACCGTGATTAAAGATAAACAAATACATTATGATGTAAGTACTAAGTATATTTCAACAAATTTCTAATTAAACGTTTGTCTTTGTTCGCAGAATGATCGCATCACAAAACTGAAGATAGACCACAATCCATTTGCCAAAGGTTTCCGCGCTTGCGGCCAGTCCAAATGCAAGCGGAAGAGCGTTGACACCAGCAGCCCTTCAGAGAACAACTCCGAACCATCAGAACCCAAGAGACCATGCTCTGACGCCGCCTCATCCTGCTCCGACGAAGGGAGCCTGCGATCTTCGTCCCCAAGGTCACCCCCGCTGGCCGAATCACCGACACCCATCGTCGCTCCCTCAGAAAACATCACGCCTCCACCATTATATCCTCATCATGAAATGCCGTATCCCCTCGGACACCTGCCCATGCCTTTACCTTTAGGCCTCTGGCCCAGTACGTCAATGGCTGGGACCTTCCCTTGGGGAGCACTCCCGCCCCCGCCACCTCACGTGCTCGTTTCACCTCCTCAGGCACCAGCCCCTTGCCGTCGGCTCAAGAGTTTTACAATCAGTGCGCTACTTGGAGAAGGCTGATAGCAAATAAATTAGGTCAATTTGTTAGTAAGCGATCGATGGGCACGATTAGCAATAGTTGAGTTTTGATATACAATGTCCTAAAACATCCGTCAACACTATTCAGAGAGAAATATGAACAAATTTCATAGTCAAAATGCAATTTTATTTTCATAAAGCCGACTCAGTACCCTAGTACACGATTTTACATATAGGTTGACAGATATTTTTGGGACTCAGAGTATTTTAAAGCAGCTCATATACCTCGTAGATTTAATGAATTTGAATATTAAATTATGTAGTTGTAAGCATGTTCAATATTTTGTGATAAAAGTGCCTTTAACAAGATGTTAAACAGACTTACAAGTAAGGTGGTATTGAAGTATTGTATCATTTTATCGCAAAACAAGTTGTAAGTTTTTTATAATTCCTTAGGTACTATATATTTTTATAATTTAAATCAATATGTGTAAATTGTTTGTAACCAAAATAAATATTATACAAAAATTTAGATTTAGGTTTAAGCGAAATGTATATATATTTACGTCGATTCGGTGTAACACAACTTAACTTATTTGACAGGACTAAACTTATTTAAACCCTTTGTCTTTTCGATACAGAAATAAAAAACTGAACACTCAAATTAAATTTAGTTCTCTCAAATAAGTTAAATCGTGTTACACCATATCGACACAATTTAAAATCTAAATCTTTTGGAAATAATTATATTTTTACATAAATTATCCCTGGTTTCTTTATTACTTCCAAGACCATTCATTGAAATCTGTGAAAGTTGGTCTGTCAGATATTTTTAATGCTATATACTATACAGTATACTATATAGTATATAGTGTAACCTCATAGCAGTTGTTAAGGTATTTTATTATACTGTAAATGAAAAGGCGATAAAGTCGTGTATTAAAACGCATTTTAATTATATTTTCATTGTTTTAGATACATGTAAATATGCAAATAATAGACACTTTTACATAAAATCAGAACCTAACAATTTTCATGATCAAAACATTTAATAAAGAACTTTGCACTACATTTAAGGAAGAGAACAGTGATGATCATTGAAAACCACAATTTACCTATTACAAATAATTTTCATAAAATTTAATTGAATAAATTTTTACAACACTTAGGTAGACATTAAATGCAAATAAATACAATATTATGCACTGGGACTTTTCACGACAGCCATGACATTACATCTAATCAAATAATCATAATCTATAATTTATCATTTTCATATGAAAATGCATCAAATAATGGTGCTGGGTAAAGTTTTAAAACCTATTTTTGATCTAACAACCTTAATTGTCATAAAAAAGATAACTTCTCTTATAAATATACAGATTCTTATATACATTTTACAATATCTTCAGATTTAAATGTTAGATACTGATAAGTATTTAAGGAGGGAAACAATAATACGTCCGTTAGGTTTCACGTCTATATTGGAAGAGAAAGATCTCCGAGTACCTACGTATAATATCAGCAATGACAATATTCTAGTTACCCTACAAGTACACACCAATACCCCTACACTTAATTATTGTTATACACCTATTAACAATTTAAACCCACTTAATTAACTAACTAACAAACATGACTAAATCATAAACAAACACATAAAAATCATTGACAAATAATAGCAACAATAAATACATTATTCACTATACGCAGACATACATGACGCAGATTGCTAGGAACTTATTTAATCAAATTCGAAACCGTAACGCTTTATGGTCTTTCTTTCTCGAGTCGGCCATCGTTGCTGAAACACCGTCGGTGGTGCAGCTTCAACCCTATTCCCCTCCGACTGGGGAGCCTGGCTCGCGATCACCTCGGCTGATAAAGGTGAACCTATCCGTCGCGGTGATCGCGTTGCCGATGCGGGCTCTGACTCGCCGACCATGCCCCCCACGCACACTGACCCCCGCCTTCCACCCCCGCGACATTCGCTGAGAGGGATAACATCAAGTGCTGGGTCCTGATTCGAACTGGTAGACTCGTCTTTGTACAAATTATTTTCCTGGTCTGAGAAGGTCGTGGGGTATACGCAAGAGTTTCTTGATTTTCTTTTGAGTTGGTCGACGTGCCTATGAACACAATCTCCCGTATCAGTCGTTATCTGATAATCAGATCTGCCCATTCGTTTAGTAATAACCCCATCGGACCATTTACGGCTAGGGCCGTAAGTTCTAAAACTAACTGATTCACCTAAACTTACTTCCCTTGATACCTGCGTTGATCCGCTTATTTGTTTTTCCTGTTCCTGCTCAACCCTAGCAGCCACATCCGGTTTCAGTAGGTCTAGACGCGTGCGCAACCTGCGACCTTGAAGCATCTGCGCCGGTGATTCACCGGTAGTGCTATGTGGAGTATTATGATAATACAATAAAAACTGGAAAATGGCCTCGTCTATGTTACGTTTTTGGACGATAGCCTTTTTAATTACATTTTTAATTAACTTGACCGCCCCTTCAGCAGATCCATTCGACTGGGGATGATATGGAGCCGCGTAAATATGTCGAACACCATTAGCACATAAGAAGTCATTGAACTGTTTACTCGCAAAAGGTTGCCCATTATCACTGACTATTTGTTTCGGTAAACCCCAACGCGACCACGACTCCCTCATCTTAGTTATTGTATTGTCCGCCGTCGTATTAGACATATTATAAAATTCTATCCATTTAGAACGAGCGTCTATAAGTATCATGTACGTTTTACCTACTATAGGTCCCAAAAAATCTATATGTACCCGCTCGTAGGGGCGTGAAGGCCAGCGCCACGGCACAGGCGTGCTCTGTGGAGGGGCGGCCGCGACCGCCGCACATGTGTCGCACGCTTTACATTGCGCCTCAATAGCTTCGTCTAGCCCTGGCCACCATACATAACTCCGTGCCATGGCCTTCGTCTTCACGATACCCATGTGAGGTTCGTGTAGTTCCCGCAATACTTGGACACGTCCCGCCTCGGGTATGACGACACGGTGCCCCCACATGACACAACCGACTTCCAAATAAAGCTCGTTTTTCCTATGTAAGTAAGGTTCTAATTGCTTGACTGAAACCGTGTCCGGCCAGCCGTCTCTTATGTAATTAGCAACTCGGCCTAAGATCGGGTCTCGTGACGTCATCCGCTTTATCTCTCCGTTATCTATCAATAATGCGTTAGAAGCAAAATGCAAATACGATTGTTCTGGAATCTCGCATTCCTTTTGATCGCCTATAGGTAATCTAGATAAGCCATCTGCCCAATTGTTGTTCGTGGTAACGTAACGTATCGTAAAATCATAAGCAGATAGAATTAATGCCCACCTTTGCATACGGCTGGCCGCCATGTTTGGCACCCCAGTTAATGGCCCAAATATACTGACTAACGGCTTGTGATCAGTAACTAACAGGAAATGTCGACCGTATATATACTGATGGAACTTTCGGACGCTGTACACGATAGCTAGTGCTTCGCGATGAATTTGTGAGTAATGTCGCTCTGCGTTAGTTAACCTACGTGACACATATGCCACTGGGCGCTCGTTACCCTCCCCGTCCGGCTGGGTAAGTAAACCGCCTACGCCTGTTGAACTAGCATCGCAGGTGAGGGTTAAAGGTCGACTAGGGTTATAATGCGCTAAAGCTTCGCTGCCCAACAGTATATCTTTAATTTTTTTGAATGCTGTACTACATTCCGGTGACCATATCCACGACGCCCCCTTTTTTAACAAGGAATATAGCGGGCTAAGATGATCACTTATCTTTCTTACAAATTTTGCATAAAAATTGACCATTCCTAAAAAGGATCTTAGTTCTCCTACGTTCTTAGGCTCCGGCATTTTTGCTATGGCTGCTACTTTACTGGGATCTGGGCGAATACCGTGTTTATCTATAATATATCCCAGATAAGCTACCTCGCTAACTAGAAAAATACATTTGCTCTGTTTTAATTTTAATCCGTATGATTGCAATCTATCTAGGACCATTTCTAGCGTTTTTAAATGACTATCAAGGTTTTGATTAGCAATTAGCGCGTCATCAAGAAACGTTTTTACATTTGGAATGTCTGCTAGCAGATTAGACATGATTCTCTGAAAAATTCCGCTGCTGGAAGATAGTCCATACACCAATCTATTATAACGAAACAATCCCCTATGCGTATTGATCACTGTGTACCTTTTTGAGTCCTCTGTTAAACATATCTGGTTGTACGCGTTTGCCAGATCAATCTTGGTAAAGAATTTACAGCCGGCCAGATCGGAAAATAAGTCCTCCACCCTAGGAAGCGGGTAACGATTTACGCTCAAGACCGGGTTGAGAGTTACTTTAAAATCAGCGCATACCCTAAGACCTCCATCTTTCTTATTTACTGGTACTAAAGGAGTCGCCCAGTCCGAGCAGTCCACGGGCTCGATGATTCCCTCACGCAGCATGATATCCAGCTCAGCATCGACGCGCTCGCGGAGGGCGAAAGGCAGAGGCCTCGCACGGTGGAACACAGGCGTCGCGTCAGACCGCACACTCAATGCCGCCTCTCCGCCAGTGAACCGCCCGAGACCGCCGTCGAAAACTCGTTTATATCTGTCGAGTAATGAAGATAACCCGTTAGCGACCGGCTCGGATTTGTTTACACACATCTCCATACTATCACTTGTAGTGAACTTAGGTATGTTTATAGCTAATTCCGCTAACCACTGCCTGCCAATTAATGAAGTTTCGCCTTTATCGATAACATACAAATCTAAGTGCTTAGCTATGTTATTATAACGCACTAAAGGTTTTATGACGCCTAGTGGCTTGATTTTGGAACCATCATAAAATTTGAATAACACATTCGTAGATGTTAACTCTAAATCACTAAAATGTTTTATATATGTACTACTGCTGACACACGCCGAAGCTGCCCCCGTATCCAGCTCCATTAAAATCTGATGACCGTTCACATTTAAAGGTATGCTTACCGGTTTGTATTGATTTAAAGACATTTGATACACTGCTTCCTCCTCGCAATCCGTGTCACTGGCTTCAGTCTGTGACTGCTCCACATAAAAAGTTTTCTGCTGACGGTTGCCACGCCCGCGCACCGTTCCTCGGTTTCGCTGGTAAGCGCCGCCATTTTGCCGCGCGGATGTGCCTTGGTTTGCCGCCACTCGTTCCGGACAAACTCGACGTAGATGCCCTCTTTTTGAACACGCACTGCATACTGCGTCTTTGTAACGACATTTTTCAATAAAATGGTTTGTCGCCCCGCAAGCGTAACATGCTTGCGCAAATGAAAAGGAGTTATACGCACTACCCTGCTGAGAAACCCCCGGTATGTGATCACGTGGTCGCAGCGCGCTCACAGCCAGCCGATGAACCCCCGCTGCCGTCGCCTCCCCTCTCGTGCCTGCAGCTGACGCGCTCGCGCCATCTCCGCTGCACAAAGAAATTTCAACTTCTGCCGAGTTTTTCTCCGCTGCTTCTAAAGAGCCCGCCAATTTAACGGCCGTTGAAAATGATAAGTCCTCTTCCGCGAAAAGACGTTGCCTAACAATGTCACTACGCACACCGCACACAAATTGGTCTCTTAAATTCTCTGTTAAATTAGAACCGAATTCACAAGTACGCGCCAATTTCTTTAGTTCCGCCACATATTGAGATAATGATTCACTTGCGCCTTGCCGTCTGAGCCGAAACCTGTAACGTTCAGCCAGGATAGAACGCTTGGGACTCAGATGATTTTTCAGCAACGTAACCAGCTCTTCATATTTTAGTTTGGCTGGTTTCTTCGGGCTTGCCAAAGTTACCATTAACTCGAAGCAATCTTCTCCGCACACCGCAATTAGTGTATCCACTTTTTCGGTGTCTTTGACACTATTCACCGTGAAAAAACTGTCCAATCGCTCACAATAATTAGCCCAATTACCGGATTCCACGTTGAACTCCTTGATTTTTCCCAACGACATCGTTAAATAATTTGGCTATTATATATGTCGACACAACACTCGACTAGCACGCGTTTACTTTTTACCAAAGTCGCCACTGATAAGTATTTAAGGAGGGAAACAATAATACGTCCGTTAGGTTTCACGTCTATATTGGAAGAGAAAGATCTCCGAGTACCTACGTATAATATCAGCAATGACAATATTCTAGTTACCCTACAAGTACACACCATGTTTGTAGCCAATGGCACAAGATTACAAGGTACCTACCTAGTCCAAAATGAAAACAGTTGCATATTTGTGAGGTTATTTGTTGGTGTTGTTGTTAATATTCAATTAAAAAACTAGATGTTTTATCCAGCAACCAAGTTCTGAAGTTCCGCACTCAGTTCTGAGGCGTCGATGTTGACTTTAGAATTAGTTGAAGATGTGGGTGCGCTCAATTCCCTGTTGCAAGCCTTTTTATGAACAAACCAGTGCAAGCGCTGGCACTCTCTGTCACAATACTGCACCGACTTGCACTTGGAACACTTCTTAGCAGGCTTTTCTTCCCCACAAGTACTACAGTACGAGACGGAGTCAACAAATCCTCTCTGTCCATTGATGGTGCAGTTGATAACAGAAAGAGCTGTAGGAGGGTCTTTACTGGTCAATGCTGACACCATTTGATGAAAAGTAGTACACTCTCTGTAAGGGAATTCTCTCACACAATCCTTTAGAAATGTGTCCATTAAGTCTAAGGAGTGACCATCTTTCCCAGGTTTCAGAAGTTTCTTTGCAAATATCTCCACAATGTCATGTTTCTTTTCCTCCTTAGCATCTGTGCTGTTAGGTTTTAGCTTTTCTTTAATGTTGTGGAGCTCTCTAACAATGTACGAGAGATAATGGTACTTGAATGCCATAACTTCATTTGTGTCACTTCCTCGAGTCATCTCTTTCTTGCACAGCATCTCAAGGACTACACTCACATTTTCTGCATTCTCCAACAAGCTTGACACGTGTTGAAGGTTCAAGGCTAGCCTGACAGGATGAATGTTAACGCCCAATACAAATTTGTGTAGAGGGTCGACTAGGAATGATGGTAACTGCGGCTTGGTTTGCTGTCCTTGGATTACGGAAAAGTAAGCGATCTCACTTTGGGGAATGAAGTTGTTTATGGTAGCCACTGTGTGGTGGTTACCAACAAAGGCAGCCATTTGTGCGGCCGAGCGGCCCACAGAATTTGTAGCTGTTGGCTTAGCACCAGCTTCTAGAAGTAACTTGCATACTTCAGAGTTGCCAGAAAGCGCGCCGAAGTGCAGGGCTGTATAGTTGTATTCATGCTTTCCAGAATTCACGTCAGCACCCTGAAATCGAAGGAGAATCGATAATGAGCTATGGTGTAACCAAATTTGGTGTAGTGACGTAATTAAATGTGATTTCTACATACCCTATCGAGCAGAAGCTGTACCATGTCCTTGTTCCCCTTATAAGCGGCGTGCTGGAGCGCCGTCATGCCATTTTCGTCGAAGAAATCTACATTACCTTTGTGTTGGGCTAATATGTTTTTGAACTCAGCGAGATCACCCACAGCAATAGCATCAAAAATAGTCTTTTCGCCAGCGGTTTTTTCATCTGTTTTACTCTCCATAGCGATAATTTTATTACAAATTAAATAAAATCAATCGAAGATTTCCACACAAGTAGCAGCACGAACAAACAACCTCTAATTGAAACGTCAAAATGACATTGACAGATACGTTCGGAAAAATTAAAGAATATTCGCGAGGCGCTGATTTACACTAAATTTTTTACAGTTTAATGGAAACAGTCCAACTTTATACAAGTTTTGTTTCAAAACAAGTAGGTGGGTGGGATTCACAGACATTCAAGTACTGTAGGTAGTATAGGTATTCAGGGTATTCTAGGTGGGATGGGAACTGACACCTATTTTTCTGAGTACTATCTATTAGGAACAGTGTTATTAAATTCGTAAGTAAGAATTTGTCCCCTCAATGATGAAAAAAATTAAATTGATAAATTAAATTAATTTTTAATTGTTAAAAAATAAACATTAGGGTAGCGTTCCTAAACACCTGGGTGAATGTAAAAGTTAAACTGTCAAAATGGATTTTACATTTCTGACAAGGTTTATGTCTCAGAATAAGAATACTAATAGAATCCTGGCTAAAATAAGGACTGGGCATTAGCTATTGTACTCATCTAACGTAAATTACTCCTGTGTACGAGTGAATGAAACACCAGACCGCACTTACTTTTTATTTTTTTCTGGTATGTCACCAGATTGAACCAAACAAATGTCAAACGGATGTAATTGAATGAATTATAATACCATCAAATTAAAGACATCGTCATTGTGTCGTTGGGTTGTAATATCGTTCGTTGCGTGCATCACATTTTAATTTACTGGCATCGTAATGTCCGATGCATTTTGCGAAAGTTTATAGCTTCACCGAGTGGCATTATACTATATTTTGGTGATATTCCTCCAAAAATTCCTGAAAGCATGATTTATTATTGTTTCTGCTGATTGGTTTTTTATATTGTAATAAAATGTCTTGTGCGATTGAAAGCTGTAAATTGCATACAGGAAGGAAAGAAAATAACCATGAAGCAAAGCAATATCATGTCATAGGTGAGTTACCTAAAACTAAGTAACAATAATAGTACATGTAAATCATAATTGTGTTCAATTCTACACCGGTTTTCATCTGTTTTATATAGATTTTCTGCAGACTATTAGAGGTTACGTTTTTCGCATAGTGATGTACTAAAATCGTCTAAAGGCGCGTATCGAATTATGTGTGGCAAACTCTCGAGCATCGGTTCCTGCGGCAGCCGCGCTTAAAGGATAACACCGCAGATAAATTGCAGCGTGAGTTAAAAGAAAAATAATGCCGTATAAAGATCGCTTTATTTTTTTGTTACAGATTTCCACAGAAGGAAGAAATAAAAAATGAATGGATAAAACGAATAAGAAGACTAACCCTGCCTTCCAAAATAGAATTACAATGGATCATAAGCCATTCACTTCATACTTTCGTAATCGATTTTAGCGATATAATTCTATTTCGGACCGCAGGGTAAATTGGGCATGGAAAAAACCACAGAACATTTAAATCAAATAGAAAGGCTAAGTGGGCGTGTCACGCGCGCCACAACTACTGTTGAACATCAATACTTAAACCGAAACACGCGATCGCTGCCCATAGTCGCACGCGAACCGTGACTCTGTGAACAGCTCTGCCTAATCTAAAGAGAAATGCCGTATTGTGCAATAATTACTTGCAGAATCACGAATAAGAAAGCAAACCGGAAAAATTGAGATATTTCCTTTCACCTGTAATTATAAAAACTTTGTATAATATGAGAATTTTAGATAAATAACTAATTTACTCATGGTGACAACAAAAATATACATTACCGGCAATGTACGCTCACAATTTTGGCTAAGATGTAGTAAACAAGTAATGTATGCTCTCCCTACTTGTCAAACTTGCTCGCTAGTGTTGTGCCGTATCGTGGTGTCACACAATCGATAGACGTTTTTTATTCCTTGAGCGATATTCTTAAATTAAGATTTAAGATAAAACTTTTATAACATTCGAGAAACCGTTGTCAGTTACCCCAAAATCGACCGGATAACTGTACAAGCAAGGAAATTTTTTTTTATATAAAATGAATGAGAAAATATTTAAAAGTGAATAAGTGTGCGTTTATTTCCTCTACGGTGTAATTCTTGGCTATGCATAAATACATATTTTTCAAAATACATGAGATATTTGTACAGTCGAGAACAAAAGTATTCGTGTGAAATGTATGAAAAAAAAAATTAAAAGTGTTAAAGCGTGTTTTAATTACTCTACAATGTAATTCTAAGCTACGTATATGTATGTCTGAAAACATTTATCAAAATATATAGGGTAAAATGTACAAACGAGGTCAAAAGCTTTGGGATAAAATATTTAAAAATGTATGAGTGTGTGATTATTTAATCTATAGGGTAATTCTAAGCTATGCACATGTCCAATTGATAATTTATCAAGATATAGGGAATCTGTATAGTCGAGGAATAAAGATTTTGCTAAAATATTTAAAAGTATATAAATGTGTGTTTAATTATCCAACAGGGTAATTCTAAGCTATGTATGCATATCTTGAATATATATTTACAGTAGTTACAGTATCAGAGTTGGTATAATATACCAAAGGTTTTTACAAAATATATAGAAAAAAAGAGCTTGGTGTTATACTGAAGAGTAAATAAACCCACACTTCCAAGGAAGACAGTCAAGACTGTGCAGATGCCTCTTATATGTTGATAAATAAGTATTTAATCATATGCATAGCTTAGAATTACCATATAGAGTAAATAAACAGACACTTATACACTTTTTAGACATACATATGCATAGCTTAGAATTACGTTGTACTTTTACACTTTCAAATGTTTTTTCATACATTTCACCCGAAAACTTTTGTTCTCGACTGTACAAATATATGATAGATATTGAAAAATAAGTATTTATACTTATGCATAGCTTAGAATTACACCGTAGAGTAAATAAACACACACTTGTACGGTTTTAAATATTTTCTCATACATTTTATATGAAAACTTTTCTCCTTGATTGTACAGTTACCCGATCGATTTTGGAGTAACTGTTAACGGTTTCTCGAATGTTATTATAACACCTATTTATGTCACCTAACACAAGTGTATTGGTGGTATGGACCAAAAACGCCCATTCTCCTTTGAAATGGGATTTTCCATAAGAGTGTTTATGAAAAATCCAATTATTTTGAAGCTACCATAATATAATTTAAAATACGGTAAATCTTAATATATTCGTCGGTGAAACGCGGTTGTACCGAGTGTGGACTGTAACTTGCATTTCACAGTTCACACTCGGAATACCTCTGATACCCCCTCGGGGATTCATGTCGTGACCATACATTATCATTATTACTGATCACTTACAAAGTTTTAAGTATGAATTTGGCTATATCAATGAAATCACCTTATATACACCTAATACACGTTAAAACAATTTTACTAAAATGTGTAAAACAAGATAATAAAAATAGAAAAAAAAAACAACACACAAATTGTCTCAGAGCAAATTGGTTTCTCGATTGATTATAAAAAAAGTTAGTCGAAGTTTTACGTTAAGAAAATACATCTGTTCCCATCCCTAGCAATAAATCATCACGTCATATAATCAGACTGTGTTTAATATTAAGTTCGCAATACCACTCCGGTCAAGTTATCAACCACCTAAAGCCGGTAGGTTTATAATGGTCACATGGTATCAAAACTAAAACGTCGTAAATGAAATCGTTTATTTGAAAAATACACCGTTTTACACAGAGATATGGTAGTTTTTTCATTTGATAAGTTTTCGATATAAGTCATTTGTTGTGCGTAGAAAGAACAACCACTTGGATTAAAGTTTTGATAGTATTTCAATTACGACAAGGTGTGTGCCTGTGGGTGTGAGGCGACAAAGGTTCTGGTACGCATACAGCTCCAAGGCCTTTCTAACTATTTAAATGTTCTGAGGAAAAAACCATGTAATGAATGTTGGTAGTTATTAAATCCCTCTATAATTTGTGGTTATTACTTGGAAGTGCATACTTTTATGTTCGCATATCGTTCTGAAAGGCCTGTTCAGAACTTGTACGTCACTTCCGTGATCGACTTACGAAGAAATTCCGCACATCAAGGCATTTTCGTATTCAGTGGTTGACAATGAAAGGACTTTGACATGGCAGTTCTATCGTGAAATGAATTTTGGGAACGCTTATTGACTTGAACTGCGCATAATTTGATTTTTATTACAGGTTACTAGTTATTTTAATCGTTCATTATTTGTTATTATTAAAGATAAGTTGATGTTTATTTGATCGAAATAATAAAAACTTTGAAATGTCCTCTGTAGTGATCGCGCTGTCATCGCTCATCATTGACATAATATTATTATTAGGAATCTTAAGACTTTAATTGTTATGATTTCTATTGTTGCGATCAATTCCTTCCTCCTTGATTGAGCAACGAGGCGACTTAAGACATCTATTTGATTGAGTAAAGAGGTGACTTAAGAAATATTCACTTAAATAGTTTACGTTTGTATCTCTGAAAAAAACCACTGAATTTTTTGTACTAGAAACAAGCACAATTTTGTACTTAACTTATGTACCTACCTGCCTATGATATTGTAATTTGTACTTAATACAAAATATGATGCTAAACGAAAGATATCCTTTTATTAATTTCTTATTTACGCAATATAACATGTTTCCCACTCGGGTAGACAGAGACCACTTTGCTATATAAAATTCTCTTGGCCTCCTCCCATATATAAAGTAAGAGGATGTTACGAGGAAGGTCGGTGCCTCCTGCATTCTATTTTTTTCACATTTTGATATGATATAATGCGTGGGAAGCAGATTGGTCGTGACACATTTCGATTTGGTTTATTTGTCGATGTCAAAAATCGACATACTTAGTTACATCACTAGCAAAGTAACAAACTAGTGACAACCTACATAATTAAGAAAAAACTAATACATATCCATCTATTAATGTCGTAAGAAAATCAAGGGTAGGTGTAGTATTCTTAGTATTCTTATTCTGAGGTTTATGTACTGTACGTATTCACATGGTTTTCACTCAGGTGGTTGTGGAACCGTAATGTTGACAGTTAAATTTTACATTTACCCAGGTGCTTAGGAACGCAACTTAGATGACAAACGTTTTATTCTAGGTAGCGTTCCAAAATCAAATCCCTATCACCGAGCAATTTAAGGTACCGTTCCAAAACCAAACCCCTAACACCGAGTAAGTCTAGTCGGATGAGCAATAGGTACGTTTTGGAGCCGGTCATAATGGAATAGTTTTCGAACTTTGGTGAGATTCGGAACGGATATAGAGTAATATGCATACACTTCAAGTCTATCGTAATATGTCAAACGAAAAGTTTGGCGGGAAGACGAAAATGCTTCAATGATGTTAATGATGTATGAGTTTTTATCTACAGGTTTTATAATTATAGAGAAAATTTACCGATAATCAAGTTTCAGACCCGTAGGAAATACCAAGAAACAAATTCAAATGGCACGGCATAAAAATATCGTTCTAGCCGAGAAAATAGGAATAGTTCTCATCTGTGATTGAGATGTGTTCAAACGTTTAACACTCTTCAGTTCATGTTTTGTAATTTTTAATATCCATGTAAACGTATAAAAATCTAGAATCATGCTTTTGACAGGAGCAATATATTCCCGGCGATTTCCAGAAAGCAAAATATTTGTTGTGTCAGTAGAAAAAGTTGCTCGGGTTTGATCGTTCCAAAACGATTTCATTTGAGATTTTGGAACCAGCATTGAGCTACTTTTATCTGACAGATGGTATAGTAATATAATATCTTCTATTTCATCGGACAACAAATGAATGTGGCATAAAGCGGAACTAACGCCACCATCATTAGAAACGCCAAAACCCCAAAACCCCAAATAGCACAGCAAGCTGTATAAAATATGTATTGAAGTTCTTTTTGATACTTCAATCTGTATAATCTACGCTGTATAAAGACTGTAGAGGCGCTTATACAGACAATAAAGCCGATTCTGAAGGCTTTAATTTTAGTTTTAGTGTTGTCAAAACTAAATTTTCTTCGATACAAATAGTTCTTAAGTGTTAGGATTAGAAGCTAAATTTCTTTGGAAAATTTCAAGCTTTGACAGCACTAAAACTAAAATTATAGCTTTAGCCTTCAGAATTGGCTTTATTGTAAGAGCAAATTGGACCCTAAATTAATCAGCCATTTGCGTCGGTCGGCCACAGCTTCAGGCTTCGCGAGGCGCGCCAAGCGGTTCTTCTTGCGACGGCGCCGGCGGCGGAGAGAACAAATGTATGAAGTTGTATAGAGCCAGCCATGGGTCGCCGCTCACGCGTCTTGTCCGGCTTCGAGTGACTTGCGCTCTCGGAACGGCGGTGTGCAGGGAGGCGGGCGGTTGAAACAGTGATCGAGCGCACAGGACGAACCTAGTGTCGACCGCTTTGAGCGAGCGAGCGCGCTATACATGAAGGCGCCGACGGGTGTCGTGGCAGGGCAAAGCCCGTCGCAAAACCGCCTGGAAGCGCAGCAAGAAGCGCCGCCAGAAGCCTGAAGCTGTGGCCCTGGCATAAGAACTGTTATTTGATGTACTTACGAATATAATTTAACACTAACAATATTACTACAATATTCTTCGCTAGAATATTTTAACGATACTAAAGTTTGAAGTTAGTATTTAATAATATATTTTATCTACTCCCATACTGCAATAAAGCAGTTTTATAAGTACCTAGATTGTATATCCAATGTTATAATATTACATTATAGCACCTGCGATTGGCCCAGTTTATTATAAAACCGCTAGAGACGGTTCAACAACAGAGACGAGAAATAAGTCCTGACCTTATTTCTTAAGCCACGCCCACTTTATCCTGATTGGCCTTCAAGCCGCATTATCGAGACGACGCACCCGAGGTTAATTAACGAATGTTGATCTTTTTATTTTTCGTGAAATTGTTAGTTCAAATATTATAAATAAAGCAAAAATAAAGATGATATTTTTGGTAGTCGTAGATAAAGTATTGTGTGCAATTTAACATAATTAGACATTGGGATACTCGTGCTCGTGTCCCAATGTCTTAAAGTATGTTACAGTTGCACAAAATACTGATTTCGGTACATATTTACACATTCCCATTTCGACACAATTTTAATTTGCCACAATCCTACTCGGACACAATTTTATAACAATACAGTACAGTCAGAGAATTGTGGGGAAATATTGGCTGTCAAACGTTCAAAAGTGATTGTGCAGCTAACTTCAGGCCACTATAAATCACCACGGGATGTACTATTATGGTAAGTGGTTTATTTCGTTTGTTCTGCTTATTTACATAACTGACTTACCCACGATAGCGGAGTGTAGGTATTTATTTTAATTAATCTTATGACCACACCCAGAATTGATTGTACGCTCTAAATTTAACAATATCCGTCTCTGGGGTTATTTGTCTATGGTGCGAAGAAAACGTTTGCTTGTTTGCTTGTAGAAATCTTAAAATAAAAGTCAAATCAAATACAGTAAGTATAAACACATTTATTCTAAAAATCACTAGTCATAATGGCTGGTATGACTACTGACTGTATTAAACATATTTGTAACACCAACAGCCATAAATATTTGGCACATTATTAAGCTAAATACTTTATATTCTCTGGCTAAACACTGGCTAACGTTTAAAGTATAAGTATATCAAATAACTCTCTGATGAATATCAATAAATCTATATATCCGAGATAATAATAAATATAATCATCAAGTCCACATATTAGTAGGTATTTTAAAATATTTTCAACTAAGTATAGATGCAATGTCGATATTTTTAAAATTTATATTATCTTTATTAAAATTTGAATAAGCATTGCATGCTATTTTTGCGTGCAGTAAAATCTAACTTGCTTTTTTTGTTTTATTTCCTTTTTTTAAGCATTAGCTGGCTTACAAACACATGTAAAGCTTACAATTACCTACACATATGTAGGAATAAGTATCCAACATTTGGTACCTAAATATAAATGGTTTGTACATACATACAAAAATAACAAAAACCTTAAAAGCCTACAATTCATCAGTCCGCATTGCCCATGACGAAGTGACGAATAGTAATTTGATAAAAAAATCACTAAGAATAATAATAAAAAAAAGAGTTTCAAAAAAATAAAGCACCCTAAGAATATAGAACTACAACATTAAGAATTTAAAGTTTTTGGTTAAATATTTGAGTTGGTATATAATATTTAGTAAATAAACTGCTCCATGTTGTGGGTATATGAACTTAACACCGAGCTAACATTCAATATACTTGTTGTAACACATAGAGTAATTTATCATTCAAGATTACTTATTATATTTTCATAATATATATGTTTAGTTTTAATTACTTGCTACATTTTTCTATTATCTACACAGCATTTCATTTTCCTTATAACTACCTCATTCAACTACTTAAACATCTTAGTATATTAGATAAAAAAAAAACAAAGTAGATATCAGATACATCAAAGCTAATCTAATTTTCTTACAAATCGCGCGATCTTACTTGACTGGTCTGTTAGGCTCTCCCTCTCTCTCTATCTTCCTAAAAACTATATCTGAACGAGATATAGAGCCTACTTCGGGCCGGCCAATTATGAGATTGCGCGATCTGTATATTACGATCGTCTTGAAGAAACCTAACCTCGCTTAGCGAAACGTCGGTCAATTGGATGATCACCGATAATGACCCCTTTTCTTTGACTATTAAATTATATCTGGTATAATAGTTTATTAACCCTCTTACCATCAAAAAAATAAATAACAATATAAATATATTGTTACGTTGCACGTTGGACGAATTCGTCCTTCAGCAAACACACAGGTTAAGCTATTTTTTACAATAAATAAAGAGGTTTGACATTAAAACCAAAGAAAATAGATTATTTATCGGTGATCATCCGGCCAATTAAACCTTTGCCAAAGTAGAGTTTAATATTTAAAGCATTATAACCGTAACTCAAACTTTACTTAAAAAAAATACAGCATACTTACTTACTTACATAAGCGAATGTTAAATGGTATCTGTATTACAAAGAAAACTGTAATTTAAATTATTATTGAGTAGAATTATTATAAGAAAATCTTAAATGCGGGAATGTATTTTTAACCTTAGATATAATTAATTTAATTACTCATAAGAATATACTGAATTATTGCATAGTATTTTATTTTATTGAGATAAAAGTACCTACTACTAAATATTAATGCATCAATACACGTATCAAGTTATAATTTACAAAGTATCGTTTCTAAAAGGTAATATTTTATTATTATATAATATATAATAATAATTAATAATATATAATTATGAAATATAAAATTATATAATTTATTATTATTTATTATTATAATTAATAGATATTTTCACAATAACGAGCATAAAGGGTACACAGCCAAACTTTTTTGATGGAGAAAATGTGAATACAAAAATTTTCAGGCAAAATAAAGTATGGAAAGCAACTACAAAATCGCGATTCAGGCCACCACCGTGAGCATTTTAAATACTTATAATCATTGTTCCAGCGTCAACCATGTATATTGATTCCATCTACTTGGATAATAAACTTAACTTATATACAGATATTTATTTATGAAGATACCTAAACAAATGCTAATCACATCTGACGGCTTCCTGAAAAGTGTACGTTTATAATTGTACAGTCAAGTCTAGAGTAGACGAAAATTTAAGTTCTAATTTTACCTACTAACTTCTTAAATTGTATGCCAAAGTTTCAAGAGAAGCTTTTCTACTTAGTATACTAAAACTTCGTACCTTTGCGGTAGAAACTACTGTACTACTTTAAGTTATATAAGATACTTTAAATAGCTACTTCTTTTTTCATCACACAATTACAGACTTTTAGCAGTTTGCATTCATTCAACTAAGTTTCGTATGTCTAATACAAGAAAGAGATATCTATGACAGATTCCGTGACATATTTAATTTAATTTTTATTGTTATACGTTTATCCCAACTAACAAGTTAAAATACTTTACTCACTTATATTTAACTCTAACATTAGTTTAGTGAAAATATTTCTAACGCGAATATGTCTATCAACCACCTACTTAGTAAGATATACATAGATAAGAAGACTCGAATTTCAAACTACTATATTGTACCTATAGACGCTTCCAAAAAAATATAACAAAAATGGTATTCAACTAACCTTGATATCACCCAAAACTATATCTAGACCCTTCCACCTTTTAATATATATACCTATACATAAAACCTCCTTTGACATTCTAAAAACATCTCTTCGAACCAACCCTCCAACATCCATTTAACATTCTAAAAGCAATAGAATATCAGATTTGAAAATAGAATTAACCGCCATTTTGTCGACTCGCGTGAGTGGAATTCACCTGGTGAAATTACCGAAAAAAAGTGAATCATACATGACATCTTCGCTCTTTAACTACTACAAAAAAGCTTTTTCTCTTGTTGGACTTGAAATTGAAGTAAAGTTTCTGTACAATTTCATTATTCATGGGGAAAAATGAGGATGATGCGAAGATGCCTCGCCAATTTGTTTCTGTGATTAGACATAGTAGACGTCGAAGGAGAGTTGAGCTCAGACAAGCGCAGGGGTGTCGGTGCCGTCCAGCGGTGTGGGGGAGTCCGGGGTGTGCAGGGAGGAGGAGAGGCGAACACCTCCGCTTTCCGAGACCACCATGCCGTTGTGCACCGAGCTGTGGACCGAACTACGGGCGTCTAATGTGTCCGCGTATGGGGTCGTCAGGATTGTTATACGCTGCAAACAGAAACATTTGGACATGTCAGAGTCAAACTCGCGCACAAAGGGTTCCGTACCATCACACAAGGTACGGAACCCTAAAAATGTTATAGTAAATAACAACAATATAGATGCCATGGCAACATTAAGGCGACAAAAACAAGCCGCTAAAATGGTACCGCCTGGCAAACAATTGGCGGCTCCCGCTGAGTTTAAAACCCTTATACCTTAACCGCTATATTTTTCCCGTAATATTAACGTAACCACCTATTACCGTGACTTTAATTCATATTTTTCGGTCCTGTTATTTCAAAGATAAGATGGGGACATGATAACATAAAAACCGGCCAAGTGCGAGTCAGACTCGCTCACGAAGGGTTCCGTATCATTATCTATAAAAACGGCAAAAAAAAACATGTCTGTTGTATGGGAGCCCCCTTAAAGATTTATTTTATTCTGGTTTTTAGTATTTGTTGTTATAGCGGCAACAGAAATACATCATCTGTGAAAATTTCAACTGTCTAACTATCACGGTTCATGAGATACAGCCTGGGGACAGACGGACGAGTCTTAGTAATAGGGTCCCGTTGGTTACCCTTTGGGTACGGAACCCTAAAAAATGCTACTTTTCGAGGTTTTTTTGTATGGGGACAGACAAGTTTCGTTTGTTTTATTATTTTCTGTGATAAAGACCATATAAAAACGTATTCTGTGAAAATTTCAACTGACTACCTATAACGGCTGAAGCTGTAGACATCTGTGACAGACAGACGGACGGACAAACAGACAGAGGGGTCACGTTTGGCCCCCTTCGGGTACGGAACCCTAAAAATTGTTTACTACACGTCTATTTAGCGAAAGCCGCTGCAAAGCCCCACTTCCACAGCAGGTTGCGACTACACTCACTTTACGTTCGGAATCAGGACAAGAGTTTAAACTTCTACGTAAAAACTTCTACATGAAAAAAAATTTTAACTGAAAGGTGTTTTTTGGCTTGAATTCCCTACTCCTCCTAAGCGGCTTGGCTGATTTAATTCATTTATGCTTTAATAAATAGATAAACTTGATTGCTTTAAACATAACATAAGATTATTCAATAGAACAATCACGTCTATGTGAAAAGTATTATTTTCTTCTATTTCGCCCTATCAAGGACGCAGCGAGCGTCGTAACAGCCACTATGCATTGCACGCTGATGTGAACGTTATTTCAATGTCGTTTTCGTCGATATTCGTAGCGACAAACATCGAGCTGCTAATTTGGCGACAGTAATCGCCTTAAGGGGCATAAATAAAAAGTATACAATACGATTTATAGAAAGAAAAACAACAAAGATTTGCAGAAAGAATCTTACCCTTACCTTAACAAAACTGCCCTTAGTCGTGATGATCTTGTAGATGGCCACAACTGGTATACACATCACGCTGGACCCCGCGATGCCCCACCCCAACATGTTCGCCCAAATCGGGTAGATGTAACCTGGTCATCAGATTTGGTTATTAGATAGGTAGATAGAGCGTTTATTTACTATTACAATAAAGCCGATTCTGAAGGCTTTAATTTTAGGTTTAGTGCTGTCAAAGCTTAAAATTTTCCAAAGAAAATTTAGCTTCTAATCCTAACTCTTAAGGACTATTTTGTATCAAAGAAAATTTAGTTTTGACAGCACTTAAACTAAAATTAAAGCCTTCAGAATCGGCTTTAATATGTACACAAAATTTACAATCAACACAATTCAACATTAACAAGTTTTACATGATACAAAATGATTTGGTTATTCAACAAGTAGTCAAATAGAAAAACGTTTGCAACAACTTCTAATTCCCGAGACGCTTATTTTAATAGATAGTCAACCATGTTGAAGAGGATCTGAATGTTTTCGATTTGGTCGAGGGCTAGGTATTTGGCAAGTGACAAAGGGAAAAAAGACGAATTACTTCTGCAAACATTTAAATTATATTGAAAGACGGTATAAAGGAATGCTTTTGAAATGAATCTTTTTATAACAATTTTAAAAGTCTAACGAAATTTTATTATTATACAAAGACTATATTTGTTGCTTCAATTTTTATTTATTTTTAATATTTCATTTTTTTATTTGTTTTAAAATCATAAAGCAAAGATCAAGACTGGTCAAATAAACCCAAACTCGAGAGGTCTGCTGTTGTCCGTTGAGAAGTCTCTTTATCCACCATCCAGTCCCATTATTATCAGGCCCTGCGGCCCTATTATGTATCTCTAGTTGCCTTCTGGACTGGGTGTCTATCATCAAAAACATAGATATATTATCGAATTCCGATTGTCTAAGGGTATGTTAGCACTTGAAGTAACGATACAGTTCGTAAATAGTTCCCACTAAAAGCAATTTTGAAAGTTTAGTTTTTATCTATGTTTTTGACGATAGGCACCCTGTCCAGTTGGCAACCTAAGATACAGAATAGGGGGGCAGGTCAGCATGTTTTATAAAGGTACTCATCAAGACCGATGAAATAAACTCAAACACGAGAGGTCTGTCGTTGTTCATTGAGGACTGCCCGTATTCATCTTCCAGACCTATCATCAGACCCTGTTCACCATGTTTTACAAAAGTACACATCAAGACCAATCAAATAAGCCCAAATTCAAGAAGTCTGCTGTTGTCGGTCGAGGAAGTCGTATTATCATGTCTTGGTCACCATGTTTTCCAAAAGTACTCATCAAGACCGACCAAATAATCTCAAATCCGAAAGGTCTGCTGTCATCCGTTGAGAAATTCCCGTTTCCACCTTCCAGTTCCAGCATCAGACCGTTCATCGGCGAGGTAATATTGTATTGTTACCAGTCTATAAGTACGCTAAAATTCTTACTTCGACTTCTAAAAGTAGGTTTTTTAAAGTAACCGGTACAATTTAAAACAATATGTAGAAGCCGCTTCCTGTGTCGTTTGATTTTTGTTTATAAGTACCAAAAAAGCATTTGAATATCCGATCACTGCTCATCAACCATTGCGCTGGGATGTAATAAAAACGTCGGTGTATGAGTATGGAGTGTAAGTTGCATTTGACATTCCACACTCGGAAGCATCTCTGACACTCCCTCAGGGTTCCGTTGCGTGGCGAGGTAAAAACTCATCAGTACCTTCTTACTGCAGCGGCTCGTAGTCCAGTAGACCGTAGACGATATTGAAGAGCAGGAACACGGGTGCCACCCAACGCCAGCACACGCAAGTCGCGGATGTCTTCGCAGAAACTCACCAGTACCTTCATATAGGTTGCAGCACGATTTTTGATTGCTCGGTGAAAGTGGTGGGAGACTAGCACATGCGTTTATTCGCGCACAGAAATTACGAAGTGCGATAGAGAAAAAATGACAAGCGCAGTCAAGGTCAGACCTCATAAAACGTGCCGCTACCTGTACTGCAGCGGCTCGTAGTCCAGTAGACCGTAGACGTCACTGAAGAGAAGGAACGCGGGCACCACCCAGCGCCACACACGCGCTCGTACATGCCGGACTGGAAACCGATCATGTCGCTGATGTTCTCGCAGAAACTCATCAGTACCTTCAAACTACAGCGTCTCGTAGCCCAGTAGACCGTAGACGATGATGAAGAGAAAAAACACGGTCGTAACTTAGTGGCAGCACACGCGCCAGGACAAGCCGAGCCGGAACCCGATCATTTCGTGGATGTCCTCGCAGAAACCCATCAGTACCTTCATACTGCAGCGGCTCGTAGTCCAGCAGACCATAGACGATGATGAAGAGAAGGAACACGGGCGCCACCCAGCGCCAGCACACGCGCCAGTACAAGCCAGGCCGGAACCCGATCATGTCGCGGATGTCCTCGCAGAAACGTTCCGTGCCTGTAACGAGGGTTGCATGTTGGGTTTTGAAATCATTAGTGCGGTGTTACAAAAACGGATAATGATATAAAGATTGCTCTTATTAGACATCTGTCAATTTAATTTGCAGAGATAACTGTCTGTTCATTTGTTAATAATAATGCTTCTTATCTTAAATTCCTTGAGGAATTTGTTGTCTCGCTACGCTCGCTGTTGTTTAACTAATAAAAAATAAATAACATTTGCGCTTCTGCGTCGCCGTTTAAAATGTTTGTGTAAAACCCTACCTTTGCTTCAGGTGCTGAAAACGAAAAACAAAATCTAGATCCCAGCCTCTCACCATAAATCCAAGAAACAGCGATCGCCTCGAAGAACACAGCTATCAGTATCGAGTACCCCGCAGCATACCGGTCTAACAGTTGAAAGAAGTAGAAGCCTCCCTTCGTACAGGATGCAAGACCCACGAAGAAGTACAGAGTGAAGAGGCAGGCCACGAAGATCTCACGATGACGGCCGATGGGAGGGAACTCGTCGCTAAGAGCGGTAATTATGGCTTCGGAACCTCCGAACTGAAAACAAGGTGGAATACTTATAATAATAATCAAGGGCGGATCCAGCCTCCGAGCCAGGGGGTCATAGGCTCCGAATTAGTCCAAATATATAATAACATTTTGTGCAATTTTAGGTAAATTTAGCGTCTCTATATAGAAAAAAAAGTTAAACTAGGCCCAGGGGGGGTCATGACCCCCATGACCACCCCTGGATCCGCCGTTGATGAAAATGACATTGACTATAAAATATGACGAGTGTAACACTGCATGAGCTGGCAGTCGGATGACATAGATATATCATACTAGTATTATTCAGTGGTCAGCCGGCGTAGCACAGTGTTTAATCGCGCGTGACGCCACTTAGTTGAATCACAAGTGCGAGGAGCGTGACACGATGTTTTTGCGATTAAACAGTACGTCACCACACGTCATGCTCCTTGCACTTGTGATTCAACTAGTGGCGTCGCGCGCGATTAAAGAATATGCTACGCCGCCTGATGGGCAGATGTAAGAAACATATCTATTGTAGGTAGAAAGATAACATTTAATATTTTAATAGGTTTATTTTAATTTATTTATTTCTTGTATCTTGACTATACCTACATCCCATTTTTGTCTCTTTTCTGATACATTTTAAACCACGAAATTGTGATATTTTGTGTCTAAAAAAATATTTATGTGTGAGATACATTCTTTCTGCAGACTTGTATACGGTTCAAAACGCGATTCGTTATATTTTGCTCGATCGGAAAAATAATCGAAACTTAGTAGATTTTTCATGTTTTTTTTTAGTTTTATATAAAATTTACATTACTAAATCGTAGGAAAATTACAGAAAATTTAGGAAAATGTAATTTAGTAAGCACTTTTACGGATAGTTTTCTGAAAATGTCACCGAAAAAATATTATTTAAGAGCGCGCGCTCTTAAAAAACACTTTATATAAATGGTTATATAAAGTGTTATATAAAGTGTTTTTTAAGAGCGCGCGACGTTTCGGTTGTCGTAACAGCCACGGCTCAGAGCGCGCTATTTTAAACTATAATAAAAGATCATAGAGTTCAGTTTTTCTTGATGCAAAATGAAGTGCTTAATGTCAGGGATAACGGGCCATTAACATACATAACATTTTTAAACGATACATGAGCTTAAAAATGGTTATGTCAGTGAATTTTTGTAATAGGTCATGAAATTGGCGAAATTTTCTTACAGATTCATAAGTTTATAATTGAGGCACGTGCTTGAACAACGCTCTGTATGTTACATTTTGGCGAAAGTTAATGATGATAAAATGCTGTCCGTCAACACTGGCATTGTTTGCAACTGAGTTTTGTTTTACAATCATAATAGTAGTGAAGTTTAGCAGCAGTCAAACGTTGGCATACAGTTGAACAACGATGTATGTTACAACGATTAGCATTGTTCCATCATTACATAGCATTCACCATAATATAACATTCAGCGTTGTTCGAGCACACGCCTCAATTCCTGTAATTCAATAGCTATTTCCATTCCAGTTGATTTCGAGTGTTACGTATTCAATTTTGTTTTTATTATCTTTGTTATAATTAAAATTAAATGTTAAAAAACAGTTTGTCCTAAATGCCATCCATTTCCATGATATAAATTGGTAATACTTTTTAACAGCTGACACTTTTAAGAAATTAAGTTAAAGTCGCTATTAACTTAATGTTGACTCATTAGTACACAATTTTTGTTATATATTTGGATTTGTCATTCAATGTTTAAATGACTAAATAAGTTTAATGATAACAAGAAAAAAAAAACGACTGAAATAACATTATTGAACTAAAATTAAAAAAAACTTAAAAATATTAATTATTAAAAAACCTAATAAAATATTGTTTTATAAAAACTAAACCTTATTACGAAAATAACTACAATAACATTATAAAACTAAACTTAATCTAAATTAAAACAGTAACTAACATTTTAATAAAAAACAAACTTATATAACAGATTACATAAAATAATAATTTAAAAAATATTACTTTACAAACTTGAAATCAATCTGAAACAAATTTAAAAGCACAATGTTTCTGATTGATTTCAAGTTTGTAATGCACTCTAATAATAATTTGAGTATTCAAAGCGATGGATTTTGCAATAAAAACATATCATCCTAAAAAAAATGATAAAAATTTACAAGTTAAAAATATTTTTTGTAATTATTTCCTTTTACTAATATTAGTATGTGTATTCATAATGATACTATTCATAATTATTTTGTTTTGTAATAATATTTATTATTTTTATAAATTTCAAGTGTTTATATAAATTTATATAAATATTTATTAATGCTATTTGATATGTATTACAGTTAATTTATGTAGACTAGTATTTTTTTTGTCTCTGTGTGCACTTATGAAACACTCACTTTTTGTTTAATCAAGTCTATCACCAAGGGTGTGCTGGTAGAAATCTCTTTCAGAGATAACCTCACCCTTTGCTTAAACTGTAAGATTATTGATACTTGTAGTACGTTTTATTCTTGTGTGCAATAAAGGATTTTGAATTGAATTGAAATATCGTCTAAATTACTTCCCCGTGGTAGAGTTCCTAAAATACTGAAAATTTAGTTTTCTTCAAATTGTCCATATTAGCGCAATAAACCATCCAAGGGAAGGCCTATCTACCAAGTCGCTTACCGAACTATCCAAGCCGAGCGTCAGCAGCATCATAAAGAAGATGAGAGCCCAGAAGGTGGAACCTGGCATGGTGGCTATAGCCGCCGGGTACACCACGAACACCAGGCCCGGCCCTTCAGTCGCCACGTCCTGTATGTCTCGACCCGACGCGTGCGCCATGTAGCCCAACACGCTGAAGATCACGAAGCCAGCGATGAACGACGTGGCAGAGTTTATGAAGCTCGTCAGAATGGCGTCCCTGGGAAAATTTACTTAAGTACTTCGGTCTGGTCGGATGTTTGGGTTTGATGCTCGTCTATTTTACGATCATCTATTGTGAAGTAAAAAACTTGTAGCTTCTACAGCTGTATGAACTTCGTCAACATCTGGTTTCGTTCTAACAACGTTGTCTGGCCATATCGTAATGACGAAACCAGTCACCAATAATAACAAACAAGTTGATAAACTGAGAAAATCTCTAATTTATCAAGTGAAATATACACAAGCAACAAAAGAAATTATAAATAATTTTCATCTGGAAAACCTCAAAGTAAGTTAATTTGAGACTTCTTACTTGGAGACCCCCTCGAAGTAATTCGGGGGAGAGCAAGAGGACAGCTCACAGGCGAAAAACCAGGAGGCCCACCATGCCTGGGACCGATGGATGGCGGTATATCCATCCCTAACAGCCGGGCCTTATATGGAACAGACTGGTGACAGACAGCGGCGTCACTGGTGCGAGGGTTTCGACACCGCGCTCACCAACTCGCCTGCCCAGTGTGTGTGAGTATGGGTATTTCTTCCAGGATGACCGCCGGGAGTGGCAAAGTTCTGGAAAGGCTTATATCCAGCAGTGGACGAACTAGGCTGATGGATGGATGGAAGTTTTATTGTAAACTGTAAACTGACACGAGTATAGGTACTCGTACTTTAATAGGAGTTTTGGATAACAAACGAGTACAAACGTATGTGTAGGTACATACGCAATTCAATGCAAGATAATGCAGATATCTGATTAGAGCAGGATAGACAGTTAAACACAAAAGCGTTCGAACAGGACTGAATTTTAGCATTGTGCAGCCCATTAAAATCTTTTATACCAATTTTCTACCCACATATGTGAACACTCTGCGAGAACGGGGACAAGCTGAAAATCAGCGCTGTGAATTTTAATTTTTCTATCACAGCATATAGCTGAGTTTATTCCTTTTTGTCGCATACTTTTTAAAAACAAATTTCTGTGTAATAATAATTATGTTAGGAAGACAAATAAATAATTTAAATTTCAAATAAAACTGCGCCATAACACCCCTGAATAAAGACTTACTGGTAGACATTGTTGTGGTACTTATTGTAAGAAGCGTACGCCAGAAGCACGCCGAACCCAGGACCCAATGAGAAGAACACTTGAGTGGCCGCGTCAACCCACACCTGAAAATACGACTGTTAGCTCTCGAAGTCTGTCAAGGGCCTGTAGCATAAGGTTTAATCGCACGCGACGCCACCAGTTCAATCACAAGTGCAAGGAGCGTGACTTATTGTTTAATCGCACGCGACGCCACCAGTTCAATCACAAGTGCAAGGAGCGTGACTTATTGTTTAATCGCACGCGACGCCACCAGTTCAATCACAAGTGCAAGGAGCGTGACTTACTGTTTAATCGCAAAAACATCATGTCACGCTCCTCGCACTTGTGATTTAAGTAAATTGCGTCGCACGCGATTAAACGTTATACTTCGAGTGCTCTTGTGTAGTCTCGTTTAAAATGCTATCTGACTCATATCATATTGTAGTATCCACAGAACAGAGTGACGTAATCTAACACTTCTGTATTTTCCTGGGTCCTCAAATAAATAGATATCCTAATAATGCATCGTCACGACACCAAAGATTTCAAAAGTAAAGATAAGCCCTTGCCGTAGTATGACAGCACCAAAATGTTTCCACCTTTAAATAGGTGACGCTCACACGTTTGGAATCAGTGCTCATCTGAACACAGTGATAGTTAGACGCTTTAAGTGCCCTTAAAGTTTTGAATTTTTACGACTTTAGTAGTCTGATCAGTTTGCTAACCGTAGGTAAAGTCCCTTTCAATAGAATCCGGCAATAATGTAAACAAGATAATTATTAGACAGTTGTCTATGATCATAGTGTTGTACCTACACTGATGTCAAAGTGAGTGATTGTTATATTGTTACATTGTTATGTTGTTATATTGTTAGATTTTGGGCTTTCAGTACAGAAATAAAATTAATATAAGAGCTTTTGCAATATTTCAAAACATAGGGCAAGGCTCTTTAAAAAATATTAATTAAACTAGCTGACCCGGTGAACTTCGTATCACTTACCTCTTAAGGCTCTTAATACCGCCAAATGGGTACTTTCTAAAGCCTACTCCTCTTTTATGGCCAAACCAAAAATATTTAAAAAATGTATTATGAATTATTAACTCTAGGACAACATATGCAACATTTTTCTTTTTCGTACCACCAAAACTTCTATATGAAAAATAGTTTCAACTGAATGGTGTTTTTTTGGCTTGAATTTCCCACTGCTCCTAAGCGGCTTAGGTGATTTAATTCATTTATTCTTTGATAAATAGATAAACTTGATAGCTATAAATATAACATAGAATTATTCAATCGAACAATGACGCCCATGTGAAAAGTATTATTTTGTCCTATTTTGCGCTGTCAAGGTCGCAGCGAGCGTCATAACAGCCACCACGCATTGTGCACTGATTTGAACGCTATTTCAATGTCGTTTCCGTCGATATTCATACAGACAAACATCGAGCTGCTAATTTGGCGAAGGTAATCGCCTTAATATAAACCATATTAATTTAAACCATATGTATGTATTTCAGAGCCGGCAGTTTTATAAAGGCATCATCAGATAGTCTAAGTATCGGCTCCATTGTGGGCGGAAAGAGTGGGCAAATCACGCACACATGTTCAGCTTAATGTTCATAATTATTTTGCATGAGACATTATATTAGATTATAGACACTTATATTAACAAATAAGGTACCAGCCTATTTTTTTGTCTGTATCGATTACGCCACATTACTAAACGTAATAGTAACCTGCCAACACTGACCATAGAACACATATACACACTGACTGTCAGTGTCACTGTCACCGAACTTTCCAAGAAAATATAATTGATATTACAAAAATATTTTTCAGAAGTTATAGTTAACTTTTAACAATGCATTGTCCCTTTTGTAAAAAGTGGATAGAACGGCAGAACAACAGAAGCACTTGTCCTAGCTGCACAAAAAAATTGTAAAGATGCGACGAATGTTTCACAATAACCGCTGATACCTTCAAGTTTTGTATAAAGTGCGGTCACAATTTGAGCCGAATAATACGAATTAATAGGGCTAAGGAACAAAAAAATCGAGTGAAACAACAACTGTTATTAAAACCGAAGTTCGTCTCAACAATGCCATCATCATCATCTGTGTCATCATCTGAAGGAATAACATTTTCAGAACTTAATTTAACTGCCGATGAACTAAAGAATTTGGATGAGATTTAAGAAAGTCATGAGCTCAACATCGGCAATATTCTGGTTCTACCAGATTTGTCCGAGTCACCGAGGCCTTCCGCCACGCCGTCAAGTCCTGGCGAGGCAAGTCAAGATATCTTTAGCGAGCATGGTTCGCATTTGCTGTTAGATTAATTGATATGTTGCCGATTCAGGTGTCAATCGCGGAAATTTTAGAAAATATGGTTCCTACCGTAAAGGTTGATTTATATATCTTAAATAAAAAATATTTGAATTGTATCATAGTAACAACAAATATACCCAAATGCACGACACCGTGGTGGCGCCGCCTTCCAATGTAAGTGGCCGGCAAAATTGTCATTTTTCCCACATTGTTTGCATTGCCATCGGCATTAATAGCATCGCGAAGATGAATGTACTCTTCAGATCGAAGCTGCTGTTGGTTAGACGGATGTACGTCAATCGTTCAGTCTCAATTGTGACATACATGTCAACTGCAAACTGATGAAAAAGCCGTTGACACATCAAAATGTGATTTACTTTACCTTCACGGATTCTGTTTGAATAAAAATTCATAGCACTGACTTTTTTGTTGGTTTCAGCACCTGTAATCAATTAATCAACCATCCCAAAAACTAATGAGTCTAATGGATCAGGTGGTGGGACTAATTGTGGCAATTTTACTTTACCACCAGCACAACATAATCCTGCAAATTCACCGCTGTATTTCAAAGCTTTACAATGTTGACAAATGATTGACATTTCCCCAATAGTTACAGATTTGTCGGCACTATAATCTATTTCTTGATCGTAGGCGAATGCTCCTCGTGCCAGGTTCACAGGAACATTGCGTCTGCGGAATCGATCAAATTTCATTTTCCCGTGCTCGCTGCTGTTGTGATCGATGTGCCCGAAATCGTTCCATTCTATGCCTATTATCCACTTCATTGTAATTCACTCTAGAATGAAAATCTGCCATACCAATACGACTGTTATCATTATCAGTCTCTCGCTGGTCATCAGTGCGATTAGCGCGTGAGGTAGCTCGTCGCACATTCGATCGACTACAACGACCTATGTAAGGTCGTTTTCTCTTCGGCATTGTAAGCAGTATCAGAATGACAAATCAAGTTTTGAATCTTTTTTCAGGTGTTAATTGGAATGAGGATTTTTTTGAGGGTTAGACAATTTTATAATTGCTAAAAACTAAGAAAAAGGAAGCAGTTTGATCACAGAAAACTGTGACGTCATAATGTAAAACCTCATACAAATTTCATAGTATCGGGGCGTTTTGACATGTGATAAAGAGTCGCTGATTTGATTTTTAAGGAAGTACCCAATTTCAGATCGTATAGCGAACTTTACTGTTTCAAAGTATATTTCTGAACGCACCCAACACAACAACCAAGTGTCATTATAGTGTCATTATTTTACATGTTTTAAATCTAAATACGCGATAATCAGACTATTATGGATATATGTTGTCGATTCCAAACCCTTATTTAATCTAGATCTACATGTTTTTATTCCTAAAATACCGAACCGACGCGACGGGGCGAACATCAAATGTTTGACAGGTAAGAACAGTTTGTATGGGAAAATAAAATTGTCGTTTTTAGTATTTTCCTCGAAATTTTTCCACATTTTCTCATCGCTTAAACCTTTCCTGGACTTCCACGAATATTTCAAGACTAAAATTAGCCAAATCGGTTTAGCCGTTCTCGAGTTTTAGCGAGACTAACGAACAGCAATTCATTTTTATTTATATAGATTATGTTAGAAAATTTAATAGAATAGAATAAAAATTTATTCAGTATAATATACACATACAATAATCAATCGCGCCGTGCGTCATTCGCTTGTGTCAGATTCATCATCACTTGACGTGTCACCGGTCACAGTTATTATAAAAGGCTTTGTTGCAGCATCGCTAGCCACATCCACATCCTAATGAATAAAGCAAGCCAAACCCATACCTGACCAAATCAGCTGTTGCGGCCGGTCGGCCATTACAAATTTTCATTTCAGCCAGTACAAAAGAGGTTTGTGAAAAGACATCACTGACTTTCCAAAGACAAATAAGACTTCGATGATAAAAAAAATAATATGGCAGTTTTACAAACTATTGAAATTATCGTCATCCGAGTATTTTTTATTAAAATAACTATCATAAAGAAGTTAGTTGGTGTATAAATGATTGTAAGAACAATGTCTGGTTCCTTGAAATGTGAATATGATCAGAATTGATATTCAAATGTAAGTAATTCCTGAGTAATCGTGTTTAAATTGGTTTGTTTACATTATTGCCGGATTCTATTGAAAGGGACTTTAGACAGATTGCGCACTCATATTGTGCGCGCGTCGGCATTATATTAACGCACACATTCAAAAACAATGGAATAGATTTTAGGTGCCAGGGCTCATCTAAACTTTTGAAATCTTTGCACGACATCCGAGGGAGTGTCGGAGGTGTTACCCAGTGTGAACTGTGAAATGCAAGTTACGGTCCACACTCGTACACCCGTGAGACAACATTGTTTTTGAACAGGAAAGCAAAATATGTATCAAACAAACAACATATATAACTTACGATAACAAATTCGAACAATCATCGCATCGGTGAAACGTGGGTGTAAATTGGGTATCATTAAATAACAACATTACTGAAAGAAAACTTTTTTTTCTCTAACTCGCTTACATTAAATTATGTTAAGGTATGTTAATTCGAAAACCATTTCGAGATTTAGGTTTAATAAGACGTATTTTAGAACTCGTGGTCTAAAAAACCTCATGGTGATGAATATTTTTACGAAAAAGCGGCAACTTCCATTTGCCTGTCACTTGAGAAATGGCTGTTTAGAAATGTGTCCTTTGAAATTTATAATAATTTGCTTCAGATTGATTTGACAGCTGGATGACAGATGAATAGACAGACAGAAACAGACCACTTTTTTTATAAACAATCACACATCACGATCAGTATAATGTCCAAAATTCTCAAGTGACTTCATATTGGACAATTTTTTTAAAAATCATAAAAATAGTTGTTTATTTTTATACCAAAATAATGAAAACTATGTCCTAAAATGACGTAAACACTCTGAAAAAAAATTAAAATAAATCTTTTAGAAACTAAGCTATGAGAATTAATTTACAGAAAGTGATGCAGTCAACTGACTTGACCTACTTGTTTTGGATCTGCCACTGTCCCACGTTAGATGGATACTGGCTTTACAATGAGAGTGTCGTGTCATAGCTCAAAATCGTTGAAGAATCTGAATAATAAAGTATCTCTCACTTGGGGTTGTGTGATAGCTTCAAAATTGGGGCTCAGATAGTAGGCGATCCCAGTAGCGGAGCCGGGGAGAGTGATGCCACGTACCAGCAGGATCAACAAAACAGCATAAGGAAATAAAGCCGTGAACCAAACCACCTGCAAATGTATAAAATGTGGCATCAATGATTTGGTAGCACGGATAAAAGTGCTACGTCGTAGCAGCTCCGAATTTAAAGTAACGGTAGTAACAAGCAAAGTATCGGTATTTGTATATTTGTAATTACATTGTTTGAATCACTTAACAAAGTTTTAAAGTATTTGGAATTAATAAAGAAGTATTTTATGTAATAATTATTTGTTTATAAAACGCGCGTCAAAATATACCGCGGACGGCGTAGCAGGTCCACACATTGGGAAAACACGGAGTTTTCCAATTTTTACACCATTAATGAAACTCATCAAGAGATTAATGTACATGGAATTTTCATAAAGAACATTTCATTTCCATTTTAAACATTTATTTATATATAAAAAAATCGATTATTGTGTTTTAATCTCTCGCGTTTCTTACCCATTATATATATAATATATATAGGTATAATTGGGTCTAACGCGATCAAATTTCATTTTACCTTTTTACAAAAAGGACACTCGATGTTTCAAGACAGTTGCAAACATACAATTGCCTCAAACGTCGGGTATCCTTTTCGCAAACAGGTAAAAAAAAGTTGATTGCGGTAGTTATAATAGACTAGATGTGCCCGCGACTCTGCCCGTGTTGAAAATATAATAATAATCGATAAAAAAAACTTTAAAACACTTGAATCATATAGAGATGTTTGTGAGTGACGTTAGATGTAGGAGATAATATAAAATTAATTCTCTGGAAAAATTATTTGATGTTCAATTTGCGTTTAAAGTTGCGTTGTATGATGTTACGTTTTTGCAAACACAAAACAGTATCTTTTACCATTGTCGCAATCCAAGGAATCGAATAGCATCATTTTTTTTCGCAAATTTGTTGTTCGTTTACACGCACCAAAAAGTCTGTAAAGCACTTTCTCACCCTTTCCCGTAAATTTTGTCTCTCTCTAGCTTTTCAATTTTATATGATAGATTTTTGTTATTTAAATATACTTATTCATTGATTTATATAAAAACGGCTCACCTCAATACGTGTTATGATCGGGAAAGCCGGCCAGTTTCAGCAGATGAATGCAGTCTAAATCTGCTGAAACTGGTCGGCTTTCCCGATCATAACACGTATTGAGGTGAGCCGTTTTTATATAAATCATGAATTATCCTCAAGTCTCATTTAATTCGATACTTATTCAATATTAAAAAACCGGGAAGCTAAAGAACAAGACACATCAAGCTTTCTTTATTCTTCGAGACCTTGCCAGAAGTGCTGATTCCCTTCCAGAGCGAGAAGTAGCAGATGATATAGACGGCGAGCAGACACAGCGCCATGTCCCATTTGATGGCGCCCAGATCGTGCAGGCCTTCACTGCCGTGCAGCTCCAAGATGGCGCGGCTGGGGGGGAGACAATGTTTAGAGCACAATCCATTACATTTTATTTATTTTATTTACTAAAATAAAAGTAGGTAAAAAAGTTTTCAAATATTAAATTATAATGAATTAATTGAATTAAATATGAATGAATTTTTTAATCTTGCATTTATTTTTAAATGCATTGTGGTCATAATGACTCTTGTATTCCTTATTTTGAGCTCTTGTACCTACCTATGCCAGTAACTATTTTTTTTTTGTATTAAAAAAGAAATGGAAAAATGGAGAGTGGACCATAGAGTAAATCACAACACGACCTTAAAAAACACGCTAAAGGCTGTAATTTACAACTTAAATTTTCTTACAGGCAGGTTTCTCAAGTACAAACTTACTTGAAGTATTCAGAAGCGGCGGAGGTGAAGGGTGTGGTGGGGGGCGGTGCGAAGGTGGACGTGTCGTTATGACGTCGACTCTTGTTCAACAAGTTGCTTTGCTCCCAGATGGCTTCGAACTGCGTAATCAAGGACATTACAATACAATACAATATTCTTTACTGCACACTGCACACAAAAAAACAGACATAAGAAAATGATTTATAATAAGTAAAATTGGCGGTCTTATCACTAAAAGCGATCTTAAAAGGAAGAACTCCTAATGTATATAGGCGGTGCACAGAATAAATTACACACTTAAAAATTTATTCATAAATAAACTATAGATGAATAATAAAAATTACGTATATAAATGATATATATCAAGGCTGGCCTATATATTTTCCAGGTGAGCAAAATTTCTAAGACTGTGGCGGCGCCGGGCCAACTCTATCACCATACTCATAAGGTAATTTATACACAAAAAAGACAAAATATGCTTTAATTTACTTTATTTGTAAATGAAATGAAATAACATATTTATTTTTATTTCATTTGAGCTGTGAAGTGGTTTTCCTGATGGTAATTTGTCGTCTGGCCAGCCGACCGAAGTGCTGGCGGGCAAATTCAAATGCTTTGGCGGGCAAGTAAGTAGCCCGCGTGCCTGGGTTTGGCCAGCCTTGATATATATATATATGTATATATATATATACAAATTATGTACTTCCGTATAAATAAATGTGCATTATAGGCTTTCTTCGTCTGAAAACTAATATGTTTTATATCTTGATGGGTTGATGAGTATTAAATACTGCAGTGGATATTTGCCCAATACTTTTATTTATCGTACGGCACATTTCAAATTAGGACATTTTCTTGTTCCTTCAAGAGGCAGAGAGAAAGGGACGTAAGCATTGACAATATAGATAAATAGTTTAGTCTGTTTTCAATAACAGCAAGTGCGTTCTCCTTTATCAAATCCTAACACCCCGCCTCGATTTTAACTCTTTCAAAATTTAAAATCGTTAACGTTACAATTTAATTTGCAAATAATAAAACACGTTATATAAATTCTACTGCTTCCTAGATTACAAATTAAGGTGTATATTATCCACTATTCTTATACATTAAAATGTCCTTCCTCAAGTTCAAACAATATTCAATTTAGTTTTAAGAAAATTTAGTTTTTCATTTGAAAGTGTTTTGGTCAACAGATCAGATAAATTTTTATCAGAAGTAGTGAATTCAACTGTTATAACTTTCTTTATTACCAAGTCTTTTATAAAATGGGTTTTAATATCGATATGTTTAGCTCTCTTGCTATTTTCGAATGATTTAGTTAACTCAATTGCTCCTCTATTATCCATGTACAAAATACACTTCAAATCTTCTTCATTCATACTATCTCGCTTACTAAAATCATGAAATAGTCCTTTTACATACAAAAGATCACATGCACTTGTCGCTGCTGCTACGTATTCAGCCTCAGCGGTTGAGAGCGCAACGCAAACTTGTTTTCTCGATAACCAGGCGACAACATTTCCTTGGTACAAAGTAACAGAGCCTGTTACACTTTTCCTATCTGTGTTGTTGCCCGCCCAATCTGCATCTGAAAATGTCTCTATTAAATTGCGTTTCTCGTCATGTTTCTTGTACAGTAATCCAACACCCATAGTTTGTTTCAAGTATCTTAAGACTCGTTTAGCTTGTATCCAAAGACTTTTAGTTGGTTTGTCAAGATATTGACTTAAATATGATGTAGCGAATGCAATATCTGGTCGCGATACTGTTGATATAAACATCAAACCTCCTATTATTTGCCTGTATGGTACATCTTCAATTTCCTCAGATAGATTTGCTTGAAATCCTTTTGTCAACGGTGTACTCACTCCATTGCAATCACTCATCTTGAACTTTTCTAGCATTTTAATTATTTGTCCTCTCTGTGTTATTTTTAAGGTTTCATTTTTCCTTTCTATTTCCATCCCTAAAAATGAATCGTTTCTTATTTCTCCAAAGTCTTTAACATTAAATTCTGTCTTCAAATCTTGTATTGCATTTTTTAAATTCTCATCTTTTCCAATCATAATTATGCCATCCACATAAATTACAAGCCAAATATTAATTTCTTTTCCAATGTATAGACAAAAGTCATTCTGAGATCTTTCAAATCCTTTCGTTTTGATGTAGTCATCAAATCTTTTATTCCAACACCTTGGACTCTCTCTTAAACCGTAAAGTCCTCTGTTTAGCTTTAGAACTTTATTTTCTTTTACTTCAATTCCTTCTGGTGGTTTAATGTACACTTCTGTCTCCAATTTTCCATTTAAGAATGCGGTTGGTACATCTAATTGTCTGATATTCCATCCTTCTTGTACTGCATGTGCCAGTACAAATCGTACTGTGGAAATTCTCGCAACTGGTGCATAATTCTTTCCGAAGTCTTGTTCTTCTTTTAATTTGTATCCTCTTGCTACTAGTCTTGCTTTTTGAATTCCATTTTCTTTTGTACGAAATACCCATTTTGTATCAATTACTTGTTTTCCTTTTGGTAATTCCGTTTCAGTCCATGTTTCCATTTTATTATGTGCTTCTATCTCATTATCTATTGCTTCTTTCCATCCCTTTTGTATAGCTTCCTTGTACGTTTGTGGTTCTTCGACCATCGACGATAAGCAAAATGCTTCATAAACTTCATAGTCTTGTAGATTTTCTGGTAATTTTATATTTCTTCCACTTCTTGTTTTTGTAATTTCTCTATTTTCATTATTATCCTGTCTTTCTTGACTTGTCTCCTCTTTTATTTCATTACTCTTTTGTTCTTCATCATTTTGCATTTCTTCTTCATATCTCATTTGTACTTCTTCTTGTCTTTGACATCCTTTTTCTTTTTCATTATTTTCGTTATCCTCCTCCTTATATCTGTGATAATATTCATTTCTATTCACTGATTCTTCTTTATTATTCTCAAATTTTATTTGAGTCTCATCAAATCGCACGTCACGGGATATTATTATTTCGTCCGTTGTTGGATCCCATAATCTGTACCCTGTTCTGCCATATCCAACCATTTTCATCTCTCGTGCTCTTTTTTCCATTTTATCTTTTCTTGGTAGTGTTAATGCCCATGCCTTGCAACCAAATATTCTCAATTTTGATAAATCACATCTTCCAAAATATTTTTCTGCTGGTATTTTGTTTCTTATAGCTTTAGATGGGGAACGATTTAACTGATAAGCTGCACATTGGATAGCTTCAATCCATAGATGTTTTGGTAGATTCGTTTCCGCAAGCATTGTTCTAGCTTTATCACATAACGTCCGGTTCATTCTTTCTGCAACTCCATTTTGCTGTGGTGTATAGGCTATTGTATATTCAATGCTAATACCTTTGTTTAAACAGTAATTCTTAACTTTATTTGCAGTAAATTCCCCTCCATTATCACATCGTATTTTTCTGACTCTATATCCAGTTTCATTTTCTATTTTCTTTATGTAATTTATTAAATTATCCTCTGCTTCCGATTTGTTTATTAATGGATATACTACACAAAAATGTGTGAAATCATCTATTATTGTTTGGTAGTATCTTTCTCCTTCACTACTGGGCGTTTTGAAAGGACCAGCTATATCTGTATGTAAGTATTCTGCTACTTCTCTCGAATTCGGTCTCTCCTTTTTCTCAAATGGCAATCTTGTTGCTTTTCCTTCAATGCATGCTCCGCACTGACTTTTACTGTAGGGTAAATTCATTATTTTTAAAGATATTTTATTCAAATGGCCTAGGCGTTTGTGCCAAAGGTCATCATCATCAACTGTCATACAGTATTTTTCAGGTTCAATTACTTCCATATTTAACATATACAAATGTCCTTCTAGTTTTCCATATACTGATTTTGATAATTTTCTATCAAAATTAAAAACTTTTACAAAGTTTTTCTTGAAAACTATGTTCAAATCTTTATCTAAAAGCTTTCTTACTGATAACAAGTTATGTGACAGATCACGTACAATAAGAGCCTCACAATTTATTACTAAGTCCCGATATTTCAATTTAATTTTTCCTTTTTGTTTGGTGATCAAGTATTCACCGTTGGCAACTTTAATTTTTACTTCCTCTTTTAGGTCTTTTACCTCTGTCATCATGTGTTTGTATTTTTCTTGAATCAAATGTTCGGTTGCTCCAGAATCAACAACTAACTTTATAAATCCTTCTTCACAGTTTTCACTTCTTTGTGTACACATGGCTGTGAATGAACATTCTCGCTCCTCATGTGAACTGGTTGACTCCTCTTGAGCAAAGTGTGTGTGGTTACCTCTTCCACCACGAAATCCTCTACGACCACTACGAAATGATCGACCTTGACCTCTACCACGGGATCGACATTCAATAGCGATATGCCCTCGCTTATGGCATTTGTAGCATGTCACATTAAAAGCGGCTTCATTATTCTCATTGTTTCTCGTACTCGTACTGTTTTCCATTTTCAGTTCTGCATCTAATAGACATGACTTAACATAATCTAATGTGATATTATTTTGATGACCGGTAGTAGTTTCAATTGCGGTGACCACATTTTCATATCTTTCTGGTATAGTAAGCAATAAATGACATATCTTATCACTCTCGTCTAATTTAGAGCCTACTGCTTCGATGCTGCTAACCAATGAGTCGAACTTCAGGAAATGATCCTGGAACTTTGTGTTACACTTCAACTGTAGTAATTGCCTCTTAAGATGAAGCTTGCTGAGGACGCTTTTTCTTTCTAGAACAGCCTCTAAACATTCTAACATTTCTTTTGCCGTATTTGCCTTCTTAACGTATTCTAAATACTTATCTGACAGGCAGGTTACAATAATCGACTTCGCTTTTGAGTATTTAATTTTATTCTCCTTAGTTACTTTACCACTTAATACTTCATCAACACCTTTTTCCTCTAGTATCAACAGTAGTCGAAACTTCCAGTTTGCAAAGTTGGTTGTCTCCTTTAGTTGTGGAAAATATTCATGAGTCGCCATCTTTATTATTTTCGTCTTTGTTGAAGAAAATATTTTGGACAGACTAAACACAACTTCTTTGCTAATCGCCCATAACCTAATATGTTTTATATCTTGATGGGTTGATGAATATTAAATACTGCAGTGGATATTTGCCCAATACTTTTATTTATCGTACGGCACATTTCAAATTAGGACATTTTCTTGTTCCTTCAAGAGGCAGAGAGAAAGGGACGTAAGCATTGACAATATAGATAAATAGTTTAGTCTGTTTTCAATAACAGCAAGTGCGTTCTCCTTTATCAAATCCTAACAAAAACTCATCGTAAAATTATAAAGACGGATTTTTTTTCACAGGACTTATAATATCTGAAAGAAAATGGTAAAATTACCTACCCTAAGTCTAAAAATCAAACGAACCTAAAAAGAAAAAACCTTATATTTCCATACCATATGTAATTCCAAACCATATATCTAAAAATCCTTAGCTAAACCAAAGAAAACCTTAATATACCGTTGCATAATTAGCTAACCAGCTTTTAACCCCTATTCCATTTTGTGACAAGAAAAAAAAGTGGGGCAATGTAATGGCAAGAAGTTGGGAAATGGATTTGTTGGGATTTTCGTAGAAATATAATTTTCATAAAAGACATTTTGTCGCAAAAGACGAGTATTAAGTTAAGTTCAAATTAATAAATGTAAAATATTTGGTAACAGGTTGAAATTGCTCCCTCTAAGTACCTTTGCTGCGAAAATAATGTGTTGGCATTAAAATTGTCTCAGTATTTAACACTGTCATTATTTTATGTTCTCTACAAACTTACATTTACAGGCACCTAAATTGTACATCCTTATACAACGTAATGGCAAAGAATTCAATTCTCCACGCAATTTGTTACAAATAACTAACATTTCTCCATTGATCACAAGTTACAACATGGTGAGATTTTTTTAAATATAAATAAATGTATAATTTTGTGTAACTATGGTCTATAATTGACTGAATGAAACGATTTATTATTATTATTATTATAAATGTCTGTTAAAGTTAGAAATAGGATGCATATTATGAAATAATCAACGGCTTGGAATCGTATATATTTTTATATTATTCTAATGACAATCCATTTTCGTCTTGTGTCACACGCGCTATGTCTCTTGACAGGCAGTCTAAAGATAACAATCATAGACTTAACAATGTCATGTGAAAGTCCGCGGCAAGAAGTGTGGAAATGGCAGCAGTACATACACAAATTATAGAGGGATACTACAGTACATACGGGTCGACAAGCGGGCGTGTTCCAGTCGTTGTCACAGTTGGTCCAGGGCAGCATGGTGGTGAATGACGCGAAGAAGAACCGCAGCGCCCACGCGATGATCACATTGTAGTAGAAGTCCACGTAGAACGCTATCAGCACCACCGCGTAGCCTATACCTGGACCAGAGAAAAGGTAAGTTAAAAAACCGAAGACGGTACAAAAGTACCAGACCAGACAGTCAGAAAATAAAAAGTTTTTTAAAATACACAATGAGGTTACGCTTCGCCACTACCGTACCTGTTGAAAACCATTAACGAGACCTAGAATAAAGCTCGCCCATAATGTGGAAGAGTAAAAGCAAGCGGTAAGGCGAGGATATCTAGAGAAATATGTCCTTCTCCAACGCTTCCATTTTGCGCTTGTTGGAATTGGAAGTATGTGTTTTTATTATAATATGACGGCCGTTTCATATCACATTTTGTACGATGTATATTTTAATATAACTTTTATTGTCTAAAACCTAATATAACCCATATTAAATGATATTTAGATTATAGTTTAGACATATCTTTGCGATTTTATTGGATGCAGGAAAATGCAAATAATCGGTGTACCGAACGGCCGAAATATTAAGATCAAAGAGTGAAATATGACATATATATTTCACTTATTTTTCAATGCAAGTGTTCGTAAAGGCCCACTTTTTATGCATCAAAACCGAACAGAAAGTCGATTATTTTGCCCTAGGGCTTTATTATTATTATTTTTTTTTATTTATTTACGAGAAGTTGGCTAACCTGCAACCTTTCCTGTGTACCATAATTGTTATACTTTTTTTTTCCACTGTTTAACGGCTCTAGATACAGTCCTTTTGAGCCAATCATTAACTTGCAAAATTGTAACAATGTAACTTTCAACTTTAATAATTAAATTGTTTTCTTTGATTATATTTGTTTTATTTCCTCACGCTATGCATTGAAAAACGTAGATACACGGGCGTAAGAGCAATAAATTACTCGGTTACGTTTAAAACACTCGCTATGCTCGTGTTTTAAATCGTCCTCCTAATTTATTCCTTTTCGCCCTTGTAGCATCAACTACTATTTTAATTTTATTATCACAACTTCACGGCTTAAAATGAATTTGAAAAGTGACAAAATCGGAGAGCCTATGGTAGTGTAGAGGGTGGAAAGTTGAGATGGGACACTAAGGGCAGCTACTAGATACGTTGTGGCTACCAGAAAACTATTAGGAGACTAAACCCCGGAGACTAAACAGCAAACCCGGATTGACAAATAGAAGTCATAATTAAAAGTAGGTGTACACTAAAATTATGCAGTTAAGACACGAGCTTTAATTGTGCATAATACAATAAAATTATTATTCCTTTTATACATTTTACACTAAAATTATGCAGTTAAGACACCAGCTTTAATCGTGCATAATACACTAAAATTATTATTCCTTTTATACATTTTACACTAAAATTATGCAGTTAAGACACGAGCTTTAATTGTGCATAATACACTAAAATTATTATTCCTTTTATACATTTTACACTAAAATTATGCAGTTAAGACACGAGCTTTAATTGTGCATAATACACTAAAATTATTATTCCTTTTATACATTTTACACTAAAATTATGCAGTTAAGACACGAGCTTTAATCGTGCATAATACACTAAAATTATTATTCCTTTTATACATTTTACACTAAAATTATGCAGTTAAGACACGAGCTTTAATTGTGCATAATACACTAAAATTATTATTCCTTTTATACATTTTACACTAAAATTATGCAGTTAAGACACGAGCTTTAATCGTGCATAATACTTTAACAGTGAAAGAAAATAGTTAACTATGTAAGGTAATAGTGAAATCCCCAAAAAAGTACCTTTTAGCATAATAAAGTACCTTTTAGTACAATGAAGTACCTTTTAGTACATTGAAGTCCAGCTAAACGAACAATAACAGTAACATACTTTCAAACGGTCGTCCCAGAACATTTCGAAACGGAAAATCCTTTTATAAAATATGGTTTCACAGGTCCCTTTCCAGTCCATTTCCAATATACCCCTTCAGAAGTAAGCTGGAGCCACTCAGCGCGGCCACGTGACAATCGACTCAAATGAAGTCAGGGAAGGGGTTGCCAGCGATATCGTCAATAAATTCAACAATTCTGTTGGATAAAAATCATTTTTTTATTTAAATCATAAAGGTTAACTTTCGACGAAATATTATACACAAATATTTTACACGAACATTTCACCATGTTTTTTTTTGCGGAGCATGAGAGGGTCCCGTCTGAGTGACGTAATCTGAGATACAACCACTGATTATTGTATTTTAAAATCATTCAACCTTGGCTCGTCACCAACCTCATGACGAAACCACAAAATAGATACTACCAGAAGGCCGATTCGATGACGGAGCGAAAACAGATGCACACATGCATAGTCGCGTACGTATGATGATCTCTGCAGAATTTCGTATTGGCATTCGACCGACTTCATCCGAGATCGTCGTACGTACGCGTCTATGTGTACGTGCGCCTGTTTTCGCTAGTTATGCGGAGTAAACCTGTAAGTGGTTATCTTGTGATGAAACTATGCCTCCAAGCGAAACGTCACGTTCTGGCATGACGTCATGAGTACCCGCCGGGGATAGTGGATACAGACACATTCGTAGTTTCATTCAATCGCACGTTTGTGGCAAAGTGTAAGCAAATTTTTTTTTTTTTTTAATGAACAAAATCTTCTACTTTGGTAAATACTGTATATATTTTATAGAACGCATAACAAATAGCAAATCAATAAAAAAAAACAACAAATACTTCATACATTGATGATACTGGTCGACGAGCTCAATATGACGCTTCCTTTTATACATAAATAGATATATTACACCTTCTATTGCCTTTCGGCCCAGAATGTTGAATGCCTAAAATTTTGAAAACCAAAAATGTTGGAATTGAAACATGTTGATTCCCAAAATTGTTTATTCATTCACAAAGTACACAATACACAGATAAAATATTTTCAAAAAATAAAAAGCTAGAAATTATCAGAAATAATACCAGACACATTGTAAATTTGTGTGTCGTATACACCGTTTAAATGACAATTGGCCCCGGCTCAGCAAAATATCTCAGAGCTCAGCTCTATCGACGGCTATCAGTTCCATTCAGAGGCGGATTATCGTTTAGGGGCAAGAGGTTTCAAGGGGCGCGCGCGGACGTTTTTAAACAAAAAAGAAATATACATAAGGCGAAAAAAATATTATTTTACCTACTTGTCTACTCATGACCTGCACTCGTAGCATAGTGTTTAATCGCGCGCGACGCCACTTTGGTGAATCACAAGTGCGAGGAGCGTGACACGATGTTTTTGCGATTAAACAGTATGTAACGCTTCTCGCACCTGTGATTCAATTAAGCCGCGTCGCGCGCGATTAAACACCATGCTACCGGGCCTGGCCTAATAAATTCAAATTCATATTAGATGGCCGCCAAAGGGGCGCCGATGAAGTGACTGCCTAGGGCGCTTTAATCCGCCTCTGGTTCCATTCGAGGGCTTTAAGAGCGGTTTCGCAGCCAGATTATGAAAAACTAGCCTTTTTCTAATTAATCGAAACAGATTCAAAATTCACTCAATATATATTCAACAAAACCTTATTTATTGTGTATGCTTTATTCGTAAAGTTTCCATTGGTTTCTGTAAATTGGAATTTCAAAATGTTTTAAATAAAAAAAAAAAAACCTAATTTACAGAAACCAATGAAAACTTTGCGATGGCAAGGCAACATATTACATAGGTAATAAGGTTTTGTTGAATAACTATTAAGTAAATTTTGGATTTAAGTGTTCCGTTTCGATTACTTCGAAAAAGGCGGGTTTTTCACAATCCGGCTGCGAAACCGCTCTTAATAAAAAAAAACATTTAGTAAGTACCTATATAAAGAGAGAACCTGTCACTTCTGTACAACTATGCATAATTTAAGATTGTTAGATATAAGATCAAAGTTCGGAATGGTGCAAATCTGCGGAAAACCCAGCAAGTCTGGCAACTCCGATCGTAAGCCGGGTCGCAAATCACAGCGTCTTCGAGCTCGTCCCAGCGCAAAGCACTTAGGGTCGTAGAAATGGTGTCAATTATGGCGGTGAGTGCGGGGAGGGCTGCAAGGGGTGTGGACTACTTTATTCAGTTTTAGTGGGTTCAGTTTCATACAAGTTATTCAACTTAAATTTCGGTGCGAAAGTATCATAGCCAGAGAGCAATTTATTTTCTACATCCAAAAGTTATCTATTATGATAGCTACAGTTCTCTCAATCACTATATTTTTTTTTAATGTCAAAAATGCGTTATCTCAATATAATTTGTACTTGCGATTGTCGGCACTTAGTGGAACTTTGAAAATATTTTGGAAGACACTTCATGTACTTTATTAAAATCTAAGTAGTTAGGTGTATTAAGTTTACTGCACGTAAGACCTTAAAATTGATTTTCTAATCAAAACCGGTCGAGTATAATATATCGATAAACATGAAAAATATGCCTACTGTGAAACTATGAGGTACAAGATTTTCTTGTTTTTATCATTTGCCGCTTATATAGCCCTTTTATTATTCAGTGCTGTTTATATTTTTCAGTTTATAAATACAAATGATTGTATGATGATTGTGTCAACCTGAAATAATTTATGCAAGATTTTCGTGCGCCTAAACAGAAACTTATGAAGATATTAAGTTTTAAATAATATATTTAAATTATATTTATAATTTTAATTTATTAATAATACAATTACATATTTGCGCCGTTTGGGGTCGAAACGTTGGGTTCGTGGGGTCCCGAGGCGCGTAGTCTTTTTAAAGAAATTTCTGCGCACCTGGTCAGCGTCACTGGTGACCCACGGGCTGGCACATTCCTCGGGCAGCGATTAAGTTTAGCAATCCAGCGTGGGAATGTCTCCAGCATACTGGGCACCTTGCCGCAGAGCAGCGATTTGGACGAAGTTTTTTATTTATAATATAGATCATATTTTAAGGTGTTTTAGTTTATTTTTAAGGATATTTTTAGTTTAGCTTAGATGTATTTATTTTAGTCCTTTTTATTTTAATGTTATTTAAGTTAATTATTGTACAGGATACCCCTAAAAATAATTTAATTGAAAATAATATTAATAATAAAAATATTAAAGTTTTAACTTTAAGGATTTGTCTGACTGCACTCTGAAAATGCTATAACTCAACTTTGTCGCTTGACTTGGTTCTATTTCATAGCGTTAGACCAACACGTGACCGGATTACTTCGTTTTCAATCTAGGTCTTATACTAGCCTTTTGCCCACGGCTCGCCCGCAATATCATCATGGCTGTTGGTGGGCAATGGATGAGGCTGGCGAGAGACCGACAAAAATGGCGTGGAGAAGAAGAGGCTTATGTCAAACAGTGGGTGGATGTGGGCTGAATGATGAATGAAGAACAGAATTATTTCCCCTGAAGAAGTTACCTTTGAGGAGTGGCACGAGTCGTCCCCAGCAGGTGATGGCTCCCTTCCGGTGGAACTGTCCCAGCGCCAGCTCCATGTAGAACAGCGGGATGCCGCCCACCACCAGCATGATGCAGTACGGCACCAGGAACGCTCCTGCGACAAACTTGGACTGTTGAATATAGGTATACATTACAGGGGGAGGGGGTGTCAGGTGATTTCCGAGTACGGACTGTGAAATACAAGTCACCCTCGTTTCACCGACGATTATTTCGTCCCAGCGTGATGAGTGGTGAGTGAGCTGGTGAGAGGTATCGCCGTACTTCGGGTTTATTTGAAAATTTAGATAATATGTAAAAATAAAGAGGGAATAGTTTCAAAATATGGAATTTAATTTAAGCTTCTTGACAATTTGAAAATTCTTGATAAACATTGCAGTTGCTAAAACTAACTAAAAATATATTTGTATAAATATTGTTCTATCTTATATGGTTATTTCTTGTAGTGTATATGTATATGTACATATAAATATATATTACATATATTTAATAAAACTATTAAATCTATTATAATTATTAATTTTGATCTATACCATGAATTATCCATACAATAAATTGCACACCTGTTGGACACTTAATTACCTTTACAAAATAATATATTACTTGAACTTTAATTTATTTAGACATAGTATTGAAAATCTGTTATTGGCCTTGCTTATGTATTAAACTATTGTGATCTTATATGTGTAATCGCTGTTGGTTATCCAAATAAACAATAAAATTAAAATTAAATTCTTCTAGGCTTCCCCATTATACTATAACATAAAATCGTCACGACATGAATCCTCGAGCGGGTATCAGAGGTGTTTCCAAGTGTGAACTGTGAAATGCAACCCGCTTTTCGCCGACGATTATTACGTCATATAATACACGATCCGATTATCTTTGCGAGGTTGAAATGAAAGCAGAGTTGAAACGGATCGTTGACGTTAAATGTAGTAGTGTAATGCAGGGATTCAACAAAAAGTGACCAATAAACAGAAAATTTTAAATTTCTAAAAACTCCTCGCCTGCTTTGTCCAAAAAGCTTCAAATAACACGCCCCTAGACCGAACCTTATGTGTTCGTGTGGGACCAAAAAAATCTACCTAAATTAGAATCCATCTACAACTAGTGTATGTACTTTAATTATCTGATATTTTCATTTGGACGTCTAAAATACTATTTTACACACTAAATTTGCACACAGAAATCGTTTAGCGCAGACAGGAGCCGGTAGGTTAGGTAAGAAGGTTTTTTTATGACAGCCCAGAAATCCTATAAGAGCACAGTTAGTATTTTAGTGTACCAAGTCAGTATTTTTTTGATGTGCAGATAGAATTCTTGATAGAACACTGTCGTAGCATTTTTAGTATTTTTGTCTTTAATTATGGTCACGCTCGGCGCGGTGACTGAAGGTTTTGTAGTCACCTACCTATGCCACAAAATTATGGTTCTGTCTTAAACTAATCGTTTAAGATACTTAATCTTAGACCGTCTATTTTCTTATTAGCTACAGACTTTCGCACGCGGCTCACTCCGTGTTTTTTCAACCTCTGCCGCGTTTTCTGCTTGTTCATCAACACTAGTTATATAATATATATGTATATACATATATTTATAGCATTTATGGGTCACTACGATGATAATAAAGAAAACCGCATCCAAATCCGAATGGTTTCCGAGTTAAAACGGAACATACACAGACAGACAGACAAACATTCTAAAAATGGTATGGAAATGGAAAAAATAGTAGGTATTTACATATGATATTGCCGTTTTTTGTAGAGAATTTGAAAGAAACTCAGTTTTCAGTACTAACATTTTTGCCTTTTTTTTAGGAATGACTAATCCAAATTATTTCATTTCTTTTGTGTATGAATGAGACAATTTTTTGGACAGTGTCACCTTAAAAAAAATATTACCAATCTTATCATTGAAATGGATGACATTTAGGACGAACTGTTTTTGAAGATTTAATTTTTATAATCAAACTGAAAATAATAACAAAATTTAATACGGAGATGTAAAACTTTGAAATTAACTTTCAAACAAAAAACAAATCATTGAAATAGCTATTGAATTACAGGAATTATGAACTCATGAATCTGCAAGAAAATTGCGGTAATTTCATATGTAAAGAGCTATTATTCAATGTACAGATACGACTTTTTAACTATGATAGAAACAAATTTCTATGTTTGAACACTTGGCGATTTATCGCCATTAAATTAACATTATATCATTGCAGTATAGAAACGCAGAAAGAAAAGTAAATCTGGATGTGAGGAGCTCTGAACCGGAATTCAAACCGGGGACCTCTCGATTAACCAATATTCTTTACGAAAATTATTAGCTTTTTATTCTATTTATAATAGCTTTAATTATAATTAGAGAAAATTTATGAATTACATATGTTTAATTATTTTACTTTAAATGAATGTATTTCCGAGAGCGAGAGGTCCCAGGTTCGAATCCCGGTTCAGAGCTCCTCACATCCAGATTTGCTTTTCTTTCAGCATTGTTTAAAAAAACGCTTGTACTTATCCACATATACAATAAAACTTTATTTTAAACAATGTTTTAAAAATTCCACCAAGTGCCAACAATCACTAGCATCTACTATTTTCTTTCTGCGTTTCTATACTGCAATGATGTAATGTTAATTTGCGACTTTTCTACTACTTTATTATTATAATTAACTGGATAACACTAAAAGCAAAAATACGAAGAACAGAATTGTCCCAAACAATTGCAAAAGCATGAAAGTTCATGGCACATTAAACCACACTTCATAAAAATACCAATATCAGTAGTCGTTCAATCTGAAACAATAATCCACTTAAAGAATAAAGGTTTTCCAGTAGATTTCCCCCTGATGCGGGAGTTCCCCCGGCTCGGTAATAATTCCATATTCCTGGGGCGGGAACAGGGACTCAAATTGTGACGTAATTGCCCTTTTAAGTCACTCTCTTTTCTGAGGATTGTGCTCGCTTGAGTCTTGAGGCGATCAGTAATTGAGGAATTGCTTATAAAGTTTTGTTCATTTTAAATTACTCACTGATTGGCCTGTAAGTTCTTGAAGGTTGTTATCCCTGTACCTGTTACACTAATTTGTAAGAATTTTAATTATTATTATTATTATTCACACTAAATTTAACATTCCTCTTTCACACGTTTATACACAATCATATTCACCCTGACACACAGGTTAACTTTGAATTGAATCTTTAATTTAAATCTAACTCTGTTAATTTTTATACAAAATTTATTTTTACTTTATTTATCTACTTTTCTGTATACCTTCGATTTCTTATTTGCTTTTTATAACTTATGTTAGTATAAGAAAAATCCGTTATTGGCCTCAGCTGATTGAATTGTCAAAATTTTCATACAGATTCATGAGTTCATAATTCCTGTAATTCAATAGCTATTTCAATCTACGTATAAAATTTTGTTTTTTTTTCTTCAGGTTGGTTATAAAAAATTTATCATCAAAAACAGTTCGTCCTAAATGCCATCCATTTCTATGATAAGATTCGTAATAATTTTTTAAAGCTGACACTGTTCAAAAACTTAATTTATGTTGCTGTTAGCTTAATGTTGTCTCATTCATACACATAAGAAATTATATTATTTGGATTTGTTATTCCTTGAAAAAAATGCAAAAATGTTTTAGTACTGAAAATTGAGTTTCCTTCAAATTCTCTATAGAAAACGGCAATTTCATATGTACAGACCTAATATAACATCCACGTTTTACACAACAACGGAATCAACGGATAGAGTCCAGCAAAATTAAACTTGTCAGAGATTGTGGAATAGCTTCAATTGGTAAACAAGCATCTTCCTGCTGGTCATTAACATTACGAGCTTAGAATGTTCTGGGAATATATGATAGTACGTAACGTACTCAAGTTTACACAAACTGGCAAAACAGCAACATTGTAAAACGTCGTTTGTACCATTTTTAGGGTTCCGTACCCAAAAGGTAACCAATGGGACCAATGGGAACACCATATTACAATAAGGTAATTACAACATCAAAAGTGGTTTTATAAGTATCTACATTGTTTAACCGATGTCATTATATTATATAATAGCATCGCAATTCTGCGCTGTGGTTGGCTCCTCATTATAACACCGCCACCATTTTTAGGGTTCCGTACCCAAAAGGTAACCAATGGGACCAATGGTAATATCATATTACAATAAGGTAATTACAACATCAAAAGTGGTTTTATAAGTATCTACATTGTTTAACCGATGTTATTATATTATATTATAGCATCGCAATTCTGCGCTGGGGTTGGCTCCTCATTATAACACCGCTAATAAAGTAAGCCATGCCCTCTTTTCTCGTTCTCGCTTCTAATTGGTTCCCTAGCGGCAATACCGTCAGACGCACTTTTATTTTATGAACGAGTATTCATTTCTCATTTATCGTGAAATGATTACTTGAAAATAGTATAAATAAAGACGATATTTTTGATTGTCGTAGATAAAGTATTGTGTGCAACTGAACATAATTACTTTATTTTATTAGACATTGAGACACAAGTGTCGTCGGACATTCGTAAACAAGCATTCGTGTCCCAATGCACAAAATTCTATTACAATATAATTTGATGAAATTTGTTCACTAGTTTGAAATGCGCTAGAATAACATTTAAATAGAAGACCAAAACAATGGATTTAGTCCGTTGGTACATGCTCTAAGTTAGCCCGCGAACTATATTCGACACTCGAAACCCCTCTTTAAATGTTACGACAATAAATATAAAAATAGTTGAAATAAGACAATATAGTTCCCGCAATATTTTCACTTCTTTCCTCAACAAAGGGGGTGTAAGGGTGTCCCTCGCATTACGCGGCAGATCGCCTCCTGAGGGGTCCTCAGAGAGGATTCACTTTATTGCCGGATGCAACAAGTCGCTCTCGGCGCGGGATAAAGATGAGGGACCTTCTATAAGACTGAAGCGAACTTATTGATAGAGTAAGCACATGATAGAGAAATCAAATATAGACAATATGTACATATATTCTTTTACAGCGTCAGCAATCCGCCTGTGGAATAGTCTTCCTCTTAATATCCGTCAGTCTCCCTCTATCTCTACCTTCAAAACCTTCAAAGAGTCTATCAACACTATCTTCAGCTTCAGAATCAGTCATAAAACTTGTAATTTTTATATATCCCCCTGAGTCATTGTCCTTCTCGTAATTACCTATGTATCATTGTTATGTATAATATATGTAGATACCTTTATATGTATATTATTGTATTTGTGAGTAGATTATATATGTATATGCAATAATTACTTAACTCTAATTATATTTATTATATATAGTATCTATGACAATATGATTTCTTGGTCGAATTGATTATAGTAATCAACTTATCTGGCACTTCCCTAAAAACTTTCGACATCCCCCAGGGGTTAACTGGCAGAGAATGCTAATTAGCATTAAGTTCGCCTTTGTGCAATGAAGTATTTACATACATACATAACCAGATGACGAACTCTCGTAACTGGAAATGATTCACGTAACATATTATTATTGAAATTTTATATTTAGATTTAATTGTTTATCCCTGTAATAAAGACAAAATTTGTTTAAAAGTTTATTTACATATTGAAATAGCGTATAATAAAATCTTACGTATAGTATTGTTTATGCAAGAGCAAACAATTTTACAAATATCAGTTGTTATGGATAACACTGGTAAACAAAATTTAACTTTTTTTTTGTTTTATGAAGTTTCTTAACTGTTTCTTAGTAATTTGAGTTTGCTGATTTCATATCTACCCTCAGTTTTTTTCTAGCAGCTCTAGTTTTTGTGATACAGGTACTTCTTAAAATTTCGTTACGCGGCTTACTAATAATTTTTTTTAGTGCAAAAAATTATTAAATTCCATAAATAAATCGATATGTCTAGATTAAGAAGAACTTGCTTTAACGGTCCAAATAGTTTTTGTGCTGTTTGTGGTTAATATATGTTTCGAGAATGCGGTTTAAGTGCGTCTGACTTTATAAAAAAGGCCTACTTGGACTTCTTTGGGACGCTACCCATGGCCCATTAGTAACCCATGGATCCCAAATTTCAACAAAAGTTAAAGAGGAATATCCCCTTGGTTATGGAGAAAATAAAATACATAGAACATAACTGGCTGATATGCTTTTATATTAAAATGGTGAATTTTTTTTGGGTCAGCAAGGAGGATATACCAATTACCCCTTATTTATGTGTTTGTAGGATAGCCGAGCCAAAACAGAACACTGGACCAAAAAAATTTTGGCCTTTAGAGATTGGATTTAGTGCCAGGTAGTATGCATGTGATAAATGTACCTCTAGTAGCCAGAGATCGTATTATATTACCCCCTATCCATATAAAATTAGGTCTGATAAAACAATTTGTAAAAGCTCTCAACAAGGATGGGGAATGTTTTAAATATATCAGTAAAATATTCCTGAAATTGAGCACAGAAAAAATAAAAGCTGGTATTTTTGACGGTCCTCAAATGAGGGAACTAATAAAGGATCAAAATTTTACTGACTGTGTAAAGAGAAAACTGCATAGGTTGAATTTGTTTGGGTTGTGCAAAATTTCTTAGGATATAAAAAGTCTCCAGACTACATTCAACACATTGAGCAGCTCATGTTGCACTTTCAAAGACTAGAATGTAACATGAGCATTAAGATGCACTTCTTCTTCAGCGCTTTTAGAGCGCTTCCCAGAAAATTTAGGCGATTTAAGCGAAGAACAAGGAGAACGCTTTTATCAGGACATTCGCACGATGAAAGAGCGATACTAAGGTCCTTGGAATGCAAATATGATGACTGATTACTGCTGGAGCATTCAAAACAAGGCTGAAGTTTCGATTCATGCGAGAAAATCTTACAAAAGAAAGTTTTTTTCATGTTAGGTTAGAGAAATTTTTTTTTTCATTTTATAATTCGAGTATTTTTCGCTAAAAATGTAAAATGTTAATATTTCAAAAACTAGAGCTGCTAGAGAAAAACTGACAACAGATTTGGGATCAGCGTGGCAGAATCATACAAAATCAAGTATGAAACTTCATAAAACAAAACTACTGTTTACCAGTGTAATCAATTGTTCTCACAACATAAACCCTCATACACACACATTTTTTCTTTGTATAAATACCTAATCACTATGTATTAAGCAAGACCTAATTTTAATTTTAATACAAATTTGTAAAATAAGATCCGTAGAAAGAGCGGGTCTCCCTTAAAACAGGTTGTAAAACTTAAAAGGGGAGTCCCACCCCCTCAAAACCTACATTTTGTAATGTAAATAAAGAATTTTTGAATTTTTTGAATTTGAATTTGAATCAATAGTTGTTCCGGCACGATCGTGGTTCAGATCCACTTCACGTGTATACCACGGGAATATAACTAAAAGAAAAGTTATTTGCCACAAAGAAAAAACAAACACAGAAAAAATATGAAAATTAATAAAGTGGGAAAAATAGGCCAACTCAGCAAATGTTACTGTTGCAAGCATCTCATAGCAATATCTTAGATAGTTTTGTCTCTAAGTGAAAATGAAAATGAAAATTTCTTTATTTCAAAATAAGTTACCTAAATTATTAAAACTCTAGTTCCCACAGAAAGTTTCCTTGTGTAGTGGAAACTAGGCTCCTCCCAAAATATATTTAAAGATAAAGAAATTAAGACGTTAATTTATAGTCTAATAAGCTTAATAGGTATATCATATTTATATAATAAAACAATATAAAACCTACTTATTTACATGAGTATGACATAAAGACATAAAGATACTTTGTACGATTTTGTGTTGTATTAGAGATAGTTTGTAAGTTGTGTGTGAAGGTGTGTAGTGTATATGTGTGTGAAATGAGTGTGTGAGAGTAAATTGTATGAAATTCCTTAAATTCCTTACTTATGATGTTATAGATGTTTTTTAAATGTTGACTATAAAAGAGGATAAAAGTAAAAAAGAGTTTAATTTAAGGCGAAGGGGAGTCAACAATTAGGTTTAATCAAATGTCCCACATCATCATAATTCAGTTTTTCATTCAGTATATGTCTGATCTGTCTGTATGCTGCCGATTAACTAAAAAAACTACTGAACAGATTTTGATATTTTGATGTTTATCCCAGGAGTAACGTGGCCTATCACGATAAGGTATCTAGAACCAAAGTCATGGCTTGCAAACTCCTTATGGGCACAGTTCGATTTATGATGGTTTATTGATTTTTAAGGGTTGATTCTCCGGATTTATAACATAATGTTAAGAAATCATTATAACTGCCCAAATACCTATGAAAACTTTTAACAATAGTTTGCTATATGCATAAAATTACAGGTAATAGGTAAATATATATACATCAGGCACAATTATGAAAATCATCATGATTGAATCCAAGATATATTTCGGGCCCCACTGGGCCCGGCATTAGTTGGAATATTATATGCATAAACATATTTTTAATAATGTTGTGGTAGCTTCAAAATAATTGGATTTTCCATAAGCGTGATATTTATTTCAGGAATTTACGGCTGGTATCACGACTATGGAAAAGTCAATTGTTTTATAGCTACTCGTATTGTAATATCATTAAATGTATGTTTATGCATATGCATATAGCAAACCATTGTTGAAAGTTGTCTCAGCTAAAGATTTTATTTTGACCGTTATAATTATATCTTAATATTTTGTTGTAAATCCGGAGAAATGAACTTTAATAATCATAATACTTATTCATATAGCTAATTAGAAAAGATGTTAGAATTTACAAACATATCATATCCCATCCCATCCCATCCCATCCCATCCCATCCCACTCCCACTAATGTTATAAATGCGAAAGTTTGGATGGATGTTTGTTACTCCTTCACGCTGAAACTACTGAAACGATTAGGCTGAAACTTTGCACAAATGTAGTTCTAGACTTGGAATAGGACATAGGCTACTTTTTATCACATAAATCAGTTCTCATTGTGTCAAGTTCCTATAGAAAAGTAATGTACACTACTTCACGCCTTTGAATATTAATGGGATGGGATAGTGGCATTAGTGGGATGGGATGGGATGGTATGGGATTCGATACGACTTTACAAAAACTTAATTAACGCGGGCGAAGCCGCGGGCAAAAGCTAGTACATAATAATACATACATATTATATATAGAATAATTGAACTATGAACATTTGTGCAAAATCCCTTGCATTATAACACTCGTCCAAGGACCCACTATATTGATCTATACTCTTCCCCCACTAAAGTGTTGAAGGCTTGAGCCACTTAAGGCGAACTTAAGGCGGGGTTAGAAGGTCTTTGTGGTGACTCCAGTTTCGATTTAAGGGTAAGTTTTTACGACTTCAGAGTGCTCTTTTGTTCCGGAGTGATTATCTTGACATACCAGCGTATGATTAGTCCAATCAGATGTAATATTGATAGAAAGCTTACTATTTAGTTAGTGCCCTCCTTAATCTTTTCGATCAACGATCTAGATTAGCGATAAATTGAACTGAGAGGTTAAATTAACGTACATTTAATTACTGTTAGTAATTACTAATTATTGACATACTTGTAATTACAATTTTTAATTAATAATAAATTGTGTAAGGTCTATTTTCCTTTACTTTTTGAAGTATTTTTTTTTTCAAACACATACCCTCTCATTTGTTTTATTAGGTCCTAAAACAGATGTAAAGTAAGTTTGATGATTAGACTAGAATAGAAGGCTTCAATTAAGGCGCAGTATAAAGCAAAATGCAGTTTTCGTAGACAACTTTATGAGAATTAATTTAGTACCTAAAAATCTCGGAAAATAAATTATATAAAAATTACGATAACTTTCTTTGATAGAAAAAAGTTACATAAAAAACCGGCCAAGTGCGTGTCGGGCCACGCGCAGTGTAGGGTTCCGTAGTTGCCCTGCATAATATGCGGACTTCTTTTCCAAGTACATTTTATAAGTTTGTCGACTAATACAGATCGCGCCAAACTTCTAGTACGCTCGGAAGTTGCTCTTGCCAAGAACGGTCCATACATTTTGTTCCTGCTGATGCGAATCGCCTCGTGTTTAGAGGGGACTAAAAGTTTGGCGCGATCTGTACTCGTTAACTTGTAAAGCCTACTTAGCTGTAATAGTTTTCCTTTAAATTTCGTTATGTATACTACTGCCGTGATTTTTTTCACGTCTAAAAATACAACAGTTTTGCTAGCAGGGGGGGGGGGGGGGGGGCACTTGACTCTAACAAAAATTAACACCTTTTTAATATTTCGCAAACGGAACCCTGGATCGAAAAATAGTCTTCTCATACCCCCAATATTTTTAAATTACCTATCCAACGACACCCCACACTAGGGGATAGTCGAGAAAAAAAAATCATCCCCACTTTACGCGTAGGGGAGGTACGCTAAAAAAATATATTTCAAAATTTTACTGTACCACTTTATCGGCGTGATAAATATGTATACCCATGCCAAATTACACTTTCTAGTACCAATAGTCTCTAAGCTAAGCCGCAGACAGACAGACAAACAGACGAACATGGCGAAACTATAAGGGTTCCTTGTTGTTGACTACGAAACCCTAAAAATGGGTCTCGAAACTAAGGAAAACAGCTTTTTGGTCTGCTTTTTTGAGGATAGCGCTACAAAATTTTTCATAAATATTTATTTTACAAACCTTTAATGCTGTGACAGGAAATATTTTTAATTACAAGTCCTAATATAACCGCAAATTCAAGATAACTGTAGTTTTGAGTGCGCAGCAGTTTATAAGAGCAACAAATCAAAAACAAAAGCGTTGGTGCAGGACGGAAGTTTAGCTTGATACTGGGCCTTAACCCGTGCCGATTTGCGTGGAAACATGTGAGGAATTTTAAATTCGCTCATAGTATGACCAAATTACAAATTATGGAATTTTGTAGAAGGTCTGTTTTGTAAAAAGACAAATAACAAAGTTCTTTTAAAGTTTAAATCGAAGTTTCGGTATTTTTTTGGAACACATAGTAATCTGTGAATAATAATATTTTAAGCGGGAACGTAAATGCCCAAACACATTATGAAATTTTACTTTTTATTTATTATTTAATGTTAAAAAGACGACGAATTAAATACTTTCTAATTTTGCAATCCTATGGGAGAATGCAAAATTTCTCACACGTTTCCACGCAAGTTGGCACGGGTTAAAAGATGTCAAACGTCTTCATACTTATATTACAATTGCTTTAGGACCTATTAAATAAACAACGGCGATAGGGCTCACTACCTATCACGTTTGGACGTAATAATCGTCGGTGAAACGCGGGTGTGCCGAGTGTGGACTGTGACTTGCATTTCACAGTCAACGTTTGGAACACCTCTGACACCCCCTCGAGTATTCATGTCGTGACGATGTATATTTATAAATAAAATGAGAGGGTATGCGTTCAAAAACTAAATACTTCGAAAAAATAATAATAATAAATAGGCTATGTCAGCCATTGGAGAGCTCACCAGCGAAGTTCTGAGCCTTGATCAGTCACTATGACCGAAAAACGGCCAGGAGGCATCATCATCACCATCACATCGAATTATAAGGGACATCCTAGCCTGCGCGTTTTCGAAGGGTCTGCGTGAGCCAAACCCACCACGTTTGGGAGGTAATAATCGTCAGTGAAACGCGGGTGTACTAAGTGTGGACTGGGAATGACTTGCAATTTACAGTTGACGCTTAGGAACACCTCTGGCAACCCCTCAGGGATTCATGTCGTGACATGTATATGTTACCTCCAATAGATTTCGTTTTTACTTGATACGGTAATAAAATTTAAAAATGTATTTGTGTGATGTAAATATTTACTTGATTATAATGTAGTTTAATAAATAAATGAATATTATCAAACTTTAGAGTTAAGAAACAAAATTATTGACTTTTGTATGTGAAAAACTAAATTCTTTTCGACGTGATCTCGAACAATCAATCCTACTTCCAAGAGAATTTTCACAGTTATATTTGTTTTACAATTCAACTTGCCATCAATAACAACCTTCTTTATAATATCGAAAATCAATAGAACCATTTAAATTGAATTAGATAGTAAAATTTAATCATATTTAATGCCTAATTCTTCGATCTGCCTACGACATACCAAAAAGCTTATAAAAGCCATTACCTTTAAAATTGTCGTGTTCTGTGAAAAATTCGAAGGAAACTCAATTTTAATTTTTGCATTTTATTTTAAGAATGAGAAATCCAAATTTTATAATTTCTTTTGTGTATAAATGAGACAACATTAAGCTGACAGCAACATTAATTTAATTTTTGTAAAGTGTGTGCTGCAAATTAGTACATTACGATACGAGAGCGATGAAACGTTTTGAGAAAAAGTTTCTCGCACGAGTTTCGTATAATTTTTTATAGCACAAGTGCGGAAAATGCCGACTTTACGCACGCGCAGCGTGCGTAAAGTGGTCATTTTACGCACGGTGTGCTATAAAAATTATTACGAATCTTATCGAAACGGATGGCATTTAGGACGAACTGTTTTTGTAAATTGAATGTTAGTTATAAAACTGACAATAAAAACAAAATTTTAAACTATGAAATCAACTTTTAAACATAAAACAAACAATGGAATTAGATATTGAATTACAGAAATTATGAACTCTTGAATCTGTAAGACAATTTCGGCAAATATTATAACTATTAAGAAGTTTATGGTTATAATATTATTAAAACTCGCGTGAGCTGACATACAAAATTATTATTACATACAACTTGAACTCTCTTGATAGTTGCCTATTCTGCGTCAAACAAAAAAATAATTTTAGTAAAACACGTTCACTGCCTCAATAGATAGACAAACAACAATATCTTTTCAAGTGCTTGATTGAAATTCAATATGGACAAAGTAATCGCAAAAATTTAAAAACTCATTTCGGTGGAAATTATCTGTATTTTAAATTATTACATGGATTTCCTTCAGAAATCCTGAAATCCGATAAAAAGAAAAGCTGGATTACTTTCATTTTAAAGTGACCTACAATCCTCGAATCAGTGGACTGTATGAGAAACCTATTTCTATTTACCAGTAGCTAAAGACAATCCCGTCCCAGGGGCCTCCCCGAATGATTGGGTATTATGAGATTTCGATCTGGAAGTATTAAATCATCCCGGCTGTCCCGGAACGTAGACCTCGGATACTTGAGTAGTTATCAGGGATTGAGAGGAAATACAGACAATGCTCTGGTTTATTGATAGGCAATAAACTGATTAAATGTTATTGAAATGTTACGGTGTTTGATGAGAAGGGGAACTATCAATATTTGTAACTAGCATTCGCTCACGACTTCGTTCATGCTAAATATCGATTCAAAATCAAAGTGAATAAACCATAATGACTCGATCAAAGTCAAGGATAATTTAGTCTAAGCCATAAACTACACATTGGCGTTCTCTTTTTGCTATGGCGTAGCAAGCGCTACGATTCAATAGTTATTTCCCGTTTTGTAGACCCGCTACGCGTCAGATGCATATGTTGCAGGCAAATTGAATAATTCCGCAGTTTACAAACGGCGTCGTCATTTTCTAAACGCTCGCTATTTTGCTATTTAATGAATCTCCGTCGTGTAGTAGAATTCGGCATTTTCTAATTTGCCTCGGCGTATAGTAATTCTGTTTGAACTATTGAGGGTCACCTCCCTCCGCTCCGCTTCTCTCGGCTCCCAATATGCATTACATCCTCCTCACTCCGCTTGTCGTCGCACCTATTTTTCACTTTTTGGTGAAAGAATATCGATTTCGGATTTTTAGAAAATGACAAAGTCATTTTACAAACAAAGACCCATACATATTAAGTGGGCAATACAAAATTGAGTTGAGTTGAATAATTCTCAGGCGCACAATTTTCTTATTTAGTGACAATTTAATTTTAAGTAATAAAACTAGGGACGTCGCCTCGCTCCGCTCTGCTTCGCTCGGTTCCTTATTTTATATTAAACCTAACACGCTCCTCCTCGCTTGGCTCGTCGTCGCACCTATTTTTTGACTTTTGGTGAAATATTTTCGATTTCATACTTTAAATTCGCCCACTCAGTATTTTTAGTCGCATGTTTTGGTATTTATTCCGGACATTATTTAATTTTATTTTATTCGCCCGATTAATAATTTACCAACAAGAACCCTCGGTTTCGGGTCAAGTGTCTAACCGACTAGGTTTAAGGCGCTACGGAAAAAAAATCGACACTCAAAGAACTTGCATATCTACTTCGGTAAATAATATATTATTTAAATAAAATTGTATATTATTTTTGTTTTTTTTTTTCTAGGGATCTGTTAAAACAGAAACGCGATTGGAGAAATTCGGCTCGATAGAAATACTTATTGAAATTAGGTCATTTTCGACACCAATTCTCCTGGTTTGACAATTTAGAATGACACATGGACTGCAATTATATTTTATTAGATAGGTTTTAACGGTATCTATGACCTGGTTAAACAACATTTTAATATCAACTTTAGTACATTTTATATTAATAAAAAACCGACTTTTTGCTACTTTTCCACGAATCCATCCCTCTCGCACTGAGGGTTTTTTTGCATATGGTGTAACAGAGACGCTAAAACTTTTACATATCGCCTTAACATAAATTTTCTTTAGACAATCATACTGTTCGTGTACACGGTATTTATATTGAAGGGACGTCAGAACCTCCATCTCGCCACTTTATTATTCGGTGTTATATACGAGAAGTGTCCCGAATACCTTTATGAGAAACTTACTTGGTGCGGTTCGAGGCACAATTATTGTACTAAAGCTTCCAGATATCGCCTTTCAGTACCTAGACATACTTCGGCTGCCTTTCGTGGGAGTTTCAGATACCAGGCCACTAAATGCTGGAATAATATACCACCACCAATCCGCAATTTAAAAATAATAGCAACATTCAAGTTTCATTACAAACGGTATCTTATAGACCAACAAAAGCAGCATGCTTAGTGGCAAATCATGAAAATGGTGATAAATAAGCATCTTCTCCCTCCCCCTTTTCTCATCATGTTTTTATGTCAAATTTATTACATGTAAGTATATTTACCATTCCAATTTTATGAGGTCATTGTCTTAATTTGATTAGCCGACATAGATCTTTTTAATGCATGGTACTGGCAGAATATCAGTGTCACAGATTTTTCTGTGGCGTATGCTGAGCCAGCGCCCTTTCAGCCTCTATGTCAAGGATTATCATTATTTTAAGGATTATAATGTATTTGTTTTGTTAAGCTCTAAAAGTGTACTTTTTGTGTTTTTTATGTAAGAGGCTTTGAATAAAGTTTTTATCTATCTATCTATCTATCTATCTATATTCGTAGATGTGATCCCAATCCTAACATCGTAATACGGTCCGACGCCATCGTACCGAGTCCGAGCTGGAGTTTGATGGATGAAGTGACGCGAGGGTCGCATGATGAAGGACTGGACCGCACTCAATTAGTGCACGAATTATTACTTGCTACCTAAAGTTATGTACATTGCACGGAAAGTGTTGATGTGTGTATCTGTGATTCTATTTATTTCAGTTCTTGACCTTTGGCAAACAATAATATACTTAAAACGAGCAAACAGAACCTTGCTGTTTGTCTGTTAACAACTTCCTTTTACGAATATACGTAAATTTACTCGTAAGTTACTCCATATCTATTTTAGGGGTATGTTTCAAAATATTTTACAGTAAACCTGCTTTTTTGTCATCATATCAGTCATCAAGTCGTCACTGTCATACAAATATGCGGGCGAAAAACGTGTATGAAAACAGTGAACGTTTTCATTCGCCGGGTGAAAATACATTGCTTACTGTGCTAAGCGGGCAGAAAAAGTATGTAAATGGATTATAAACTTTTTTTTTTTTATTATATTGTACGTATAGTCAAAGAGAAAGTAAATGTCGTGTCGTATCAAGAAGTTAAAGAAAAGGCGGAGTGCAGAAGTGAATGGAGAGAACTCCACCGACAAGAGCACAGCTCTTAAGTTAAATTGAATTGATTGAATTGAAATGAAGAAGAAAGTGGATGGTATAACTTTGCGAACTCGGGCATAAAAACCAAATCGCTTTCGTTTTTATTACGTAAACACATATTACCATGATTTTTTTATGTTTTCGGTCCACCAGTTTTGGAGGGCAGTGGCGTGCACAGAACTTTTTGCTGGAAAAGCAAAGTGGTATTTAAATTTTTTCATTTTTTTTTATTGTTGTTCTTGACCAATTGTTTGCATTTTTTCCAGGAAAAAGTTCTGTACACACCACTGGATAAGGGGTATACATTTTTTATGGTTATTCAAGGATGCAATTGAATATAAACTATATATTTTTACAATCAGCTTTTTAATACCTACAATTTAATAGCTATATTGGATTTCTAAAAAAATATTTTTTATTTATTATGCTTCTTTTTATTTATATTTCTCAATTATGCTCAACTTTTTTAAATCACTATAGTTTTCCTGTAATTGGCCAGTTATGATCTATAATTGGCATCTCGGTCTACCAGTTTCAGAGATAAGGGGGGGAAATCACAAAAATGTTTTTAAAGATTTCTCGAAACCACTACCGGTAAATATAGTAAAAGTATATATTTTTACAATAAATTTTGTAATATCTACAATTTGATACTTCAAATTTTTCATATTTTTTTACACCGTAGTATGTGGGCAAATTAATGCTATTTTTGTGTCAAATTTCATGTCTTTATCTTTAACGGCGCTAAAGTTATGAGGCTGTGACATACGGACGGACGAACGTACAACGGAGTCTCACCATGGAGGTTTCTTTTGTACCTTTTAGGTACTACGGAACCCTAAAAAGGTTAAGTAAACATTTCCTATGGAACAGCTGAATTATTTTCTATGTGATAACTTCGACAAAAAATATATGCTTACCCAGATTATGAACACGTCATCCAACCCTTTTGTACGTTTCATAGGTACAACACACAACTTTGCACTTGCATATACGCTCGATATAAATTCATTACCTCCGTCTGACTTCAAAGGCGACACTAAACACATTTTCGGCAGCCAATCTTCAGGAGAGTCAAGATCACATTTCAGTACAAGAATTGCCATATAATTAGATCAGGCGCCGGCCGATAGCACTTCCACTCCCCCTTCGGCTGCGATGACCTTCCCCCTCCATTACCTTATTACCCTCTCCCATTATTGCGTTACTAATTTTCCTGAGCATCGAGAAGCTAACGAAGTTCCCATGACGTCGCAAAGGGCCCGTTTTGATAGTCAATTACTGCAGTTCATGGCGGCACGGCAGGAAGTTGTGCTCAAAGCTAGGGACATGCAATTAGTTGTGTGGTGAAAGTTTATAACTAGGGTGATAGGATCAAACACTTGGGAAACTATACAAGTCAATGTTGAGTTGTGTTTAGAAGAAGACGAAAAATATTGTTTTGTTAATGACCAACGGATTGACTGACCAGCACTAAACATTAACTTACATTAACTCACACAACATAAACACCTTGTCGAACAAATGAGCAAATCAAACTAAATAACATTAAGGTTAGGTAGTTAAGTTGCTTTGTTGTCTTTAAATATTTAAATATACGAGTAAGATTATGTTTATTTTGCGAAATCCATCGCTATGAATACTCTAGATATTATTAGAGTGCATTACAAACTAGAAAAGATCAATCAGAAACAAACCCAAAGACAAGAATTTGAAAAAATTCCCCGGGCCAGGATTCGAACTTGCGACCTCTTGTTATCAAGACAAGCGCGTTACTAATTGCGCCACCGAGGTTCCTACCCAGACCGATGAATTTTTCCATTCTACTTGTCTTCGGGTTTGTTTCTGATTGATCTTTTCTAGTTTGTAATATTTAGAATATAAGAGTAGTCTAAATTCAGAGTAACGAATTAATTAAGCTTTGATTATTATCTTTAACAGTTGGGGAAATTTGTTATTGGCCTTAGTTTGAGTTTTGAAATATTGTTTAGAGTAACTATGTCAATGTTAATTTGTTATTGGCCTTAATAAATAAAAAACCAGCCAAGTGCTAGTCGGACTCGCGCACGAAGGATTCCGTACCATTATCTATAAAAACGGCAAAAAAAACATGTCTGTTCTATGGGAGCCCCCTTAAATATTCATTTTATTCTGTTTTTTAGTATTTGTTGTCATAGCGGCAACAGAAATACATCATCTGTGAAAATTTCAACTGTCTAACTATCGCCGTTCATGAGATATAGCCTGGTGACAGACGGACAGACAGACGGACAGCGGAGTCTTAGTAATAGGGTCCCGTTGGTCACCCTGTGGGTACGGAACCCTAAAAACGATAGGAAGATAATCCAAATTATTTCATCTTATTGTCCAAATGGGATTATTATTATTAGAGTGCATTACAAAATAGAATATATCAATTAGATACATATTTCAAAAAAACTCCTCAGGCCAGGATTTGAACCTGAGACCTCTTGGTTTCATAAGCTCGTTACCGACTACGCTACCGAGGTACTCATCCTAGGCTATTTTAGAGCATCCAAAGCGATAGATTTCACTGTAAATATATCCAAATGGGATTTCATTTGAATGACCCCTAATTAAACCAGTCTTGAATATTGAAGAACGCAAGAAGAAAATACGAATCACAAAATAATAAGATCAATTAAAAAAAGATTTGACAAAATTATTTTAATATAGATGTCTATTTCCTATAGCTTAATTTCGAAAAGTTTTTTTTTTTTTAATTTTTTTCAAGGAGTATACGCCATTTTTGGACATAGTTTTCATTACTTTGGTACATAAATTAATATTTTTTAAATAATTTATTAAAGAATTTTCGCATATGACGTCACTTGGGAATTTTAGGCATTATACTAATTGTGATGTTTGATTGCTTATAAAAAAGTGGTCTGTCTCTGTCTGTCTACTCATCTGTCATCCATCAAATCAGTCGGAAACAAATATTTTAAATTTATCTTGGTAGCAAACGACACATTTCTAAACAGCCTTTTCTCAAGTGACGTCACCAGAGGGCTAATGGAGGTTGTAGCTTTTTCGTAAAAAATATTCATCATCGTGAGATTTTTCAGACCAAAAGTTCTAAAATACGGCTAATCAAACCAAAATGGTTATCAAATTAACACACCTTAAGAGGCTATGCGAATTTTATTTTTGTCACTGTCACTCCAAGCGAAAAATCGCGCAGTGCGAGAGGGGCGGATTCAGGGCAAAAGGGAAAAAAGTTGATTTTATATTTTTATGAAAAAAACTAAAATAGCTAGCAAAATTTCAAATATCAAATCTCTAGATATTGTTGAAACACACCTAATAAAATATATTTGAGTTCCGTATATGGTTTCTATTCGTCAAACGAGGAGAAAAAGTGTGTTTGAAGACCTCATTTCAACAATTATTTTTATCGAGGAAAATGTATCCAAACATGTTTTCCAATTTCAAAACCCTAGATTATATAGTCAAAATGCATATACCTACCAGAAATTAACTATAATTTTCCGTGTATTTCATGAAATACACAAAGAAGAAACACCCGTATTTTTTTCGCATATCGCCTAGGCGAATTGTCCATTTCTCAAAATCCGTCCAAACAATCTACACATTTAGAACTTCTCCCGAACATAACCAATTTATTATATTTCCTGTAGCCAAGCCGCGGTCTTCACTAAGCCAACCAAAACACCAGTCTGAGCCTCCAAGCGGTTCATTTCCGTCGGACAACTAACAACGCGGCCTTTGTTCATATCACACGGTGTCACCTACAGGACCTCCAGAAAAAAATCGTTCATGAGAGAGTAAGAATAGTTCATAGCAAGATGTTTCTTATGCAGTTTTGTCTATGCATATACAAAATACCACTTATTAAGCTTCACAAAAGACATCTTTCGAATGACATGGAAAAAGGCCTTAAAAAAAATAGGTAACTTACAATATTTTTCTGTTGTTTTTGTTTATTTGCGGCAAAACACATGGCATTTATAACCTGATAAAACTATGTGGCACGTAGATTTAAAAGGCCAAAGCTCGGTAAACTGAGTTGTCTAGTAAACTAAAAATATTTCAGAATGGTCCTATTTAAATGAGTAACAAAACTTTCTATTCCGACAGGTGGCTGCATTGTCGCCTCGAAATGGAATAGCTTAAGGCGATTACCGTCGCCAAATAGCAGCTCGATGTTTAACGGTACGAATATCAATAGGAACGACATTGAAATAACGTTCATATCAGCGCGCATTGCATAGTGACTGTTACGACGCTCACTGCGTCCTTGATAGGGCGAAATAGGACAAAATAATACTTTTAACATGGACTTGATTGTTCGATTCAATAATCCTATGTTATGTTTATAGCTACCAAGTTTATCTATTTATCAAAGCATAAATGAATTAAATCGACCAAGCCGCTTAGGAGCAGTAGGGAATTCAAGCTGAAAAACACCATTCGGTTGAAATTATTTTTCATATAGAAGTTTTGGTGGTATAAAAAAGAAAAATGTTGCATTATGTTGTCTTAGAGTTCATAATATATTTTTGGTTTGGCCATAGACGGGGAGTAAAGGTTTAAGATTCTTTATTTCTCATAAGAACATTTATATATTCACTTAAAATAAGAACTTAAATAATATCTAACTAAAGTTAAATATATTACACGACCAGTGGGTCCAGTGCAAACTGACATATTGTAGTGCTCAAACACAACAGTTATTACATCAGATATGTGTACTAAAGTCTTTAGTATACATAAAGAGTACGCTTTAGCAAGTATCTATTTGGCGATACTAAGCCCCTTAAGTCAAAATAGGCGTCGGAAAATCCAACTTTATGCAAGATTTTTAGAAAAGTAGATGTAAAGCAGAGGTGAAAAATAAAATATTATTTTTGTTGATATGAGAATTTTAACCATCCTAAAACATTATTTAAAACGTTGACATAATAGAAAAAAATCTAAATATACCTTTGAAAATGTTATTTATCACGTTATATGTAAGTAAGTAATCAATTTATTTCAAGCTACCATACTTATGTATGTCTGTTATGTATATTTCGTAAATATTGCAAAGTCTTCAAGTCATTACAAAACTTGATATGATTTTTTTTTTAACTAACTTTGAGTCAGATTATCGCTGACGTTGAATTTGTTAAAGCTCATATATCTTTCTTGCTCATTGGCGCCCAACTCAACATAAGTTCGTCCTGCACTCTCACAGCAAGTTTTCTCAATGCCCACTTAATTTTAAGAGCCATTTTATATTTTCATGCGAGTAATCTAAAAATTCCAGGGGCTAATAAGGGCAGAAAAGACTTACACTGTTGAATATATTAATTTAAAGTATTACATTTATAAAAATTACTTTGTTTTTTTTTGTTCTAGTGATCATTCTCCTACACCTTGTTTACGGATAAAAATTATATTGCCAATTATAAACAGCTAAATCTTTCATAAAAATTCAATAAATTTGCTGAAACAACCTGCCTACACATCAAACATATTTGACTCGCAATATACCTGAATATGTTATTATTCATTTATCTCATTAATTATAAATAATTTCATTAATTAAGCCGATTAATGTAACAAGTTTACCACGATTTTTGTATTGAATAAAACAATCAAAATTTCATGTCAGAATAACCAATGACTTTCAATCAATCGAATTATGCCATTTTATTGACAATCCTTACATTAAATTACGCCCAAAACTTAATTTAACATCACTTCTATTACTATACGATAACACACGCCGTATATTGTAGCTTAATTTTGTAAAATGGCTCTTATTTAATGCCAACCAATGAGGTTATATATTTTTCAATGCAAGTGCTCGTAAAGGCCCGCTTTTTATGCATCAAAACCGAACAGAAAGCCGATTATTTTACCCTAAGGCTTTGTTATTATTATTTTTTTAATTTATTTACAATGATTGGCTAACCTGCAGCCTTTCCTGTGTACCATAAATGTTCCTTTTGAGCCAATCATAATTTTAAGTTCACAAGATTATATTTGTTTTATTTCCTCACACTATGCATTGAAAAACGTAGTATGATATACGGGCGTAAGAGCAATAAATTACTCGGTTACGTTTAAAACACTCGGTCCTCGTAATTTATTCTTTTTCGCCCTAGTAGCATAAACTACTATTAATATTATATAAGATCATTGATGCCAACAATCAAAAATATTGATTGTGATTGTGATCGGTCTTGTCAACAAGTAAACGGAAATTTAAATCGTGGAATACTCAAATAGAATAGTCAAATGTGGAATAGTCAAGTAGCTTATTTACAAACTTCTTGGGGATAACACCAATTAGTTTCAAAATTACTAAAATATTTAATAGGAGTCCTTATCGCATTTGACTGATTTATTTTACCAACAGCAATGGTTCTAATCACAGAACATATGTTCTAATAATTGCCAAGAACGCTGCTTGCAGCGTATCTATCTATACAGTTGATCTGTACGTAGGTACTTGCAACACAACTTCACAGACTGTATCGTGGAAGCGTTTAGTGTAAGACTCCTCAGTACAAGAGTACTTCAGACTCCACAGGCCGAGGTTGTTAACAGTATATTATGACACGAGCACCCTGCAGCTTGCACCACAGCGCAGACGGCTCTGTGAAGTCATACATAAGTCAAGGGTGCGGGCTGAGAATTTGGTCAATACCATCGATATGTATAATAAAAAAAATTTTTTTTAAATATTTTTTGTGGTTTTTCGAGGATTTGTCGAAAAAGATGCTAATAAATATAGCCAATCTATATTCATTCATTTATTTATTCCTCTGTAGGAGCATAAAGTACACGTAGATAAGTCAATATACAGAACTAAAATCAAATTAAAATATAAGACATGAACATTGAAAATGCTTAAAATCTAACAATTTAAAGTCTTAAAATCTCTTTAAGACAAAACCAACAAATGCTCCTGCACGGTGTCAAGTCATCAATTTAGGTACGAAATAGTAGTTTATGCTACAAGCTCGTGTTTTAAACGTAACCGAGTAATTTATTGCTTTTACGCCCGTGTATCATACTGCGTTTTTCAATGCATAGTGTGAGGAAATAAAACAAATATAATCTTGTGAACTTTAAATTATGATTGGCTCATAAGGACTGTATCCAGAGCCGTTAAACAGTGGAAAAAAAATTATAACATTTGTGGTACACAGGAAAGGTTACAGGTTAGCCAACCATTGTAAATAAATTAAAAAATAATAATAATAAAGCCCTAGGGCAAAATAATCGACTTTCTGTTCGGTTTTGATGCATAAAAAGCGGGCTTTTACGAGCACTTGCATTGAAAAAATTAATTTACCTTTAATATTATGTCATAAACTTACATTTATATGATATTACCTGTATAATAAATATATATATATATATATATATATTTACAATCAACTCTTTAATACCTAGAATTTAATACCCATATTGTATTTTTTAAATATGTATTTTAATTAATTTCCTTTTTTTTTCAATTAAAATTGTTGTTAAAAAAATGCTTGTTTCATGTAATTTTGGCTAGTTATGACTAAAATCCACATTTTGATTAATATTTTTCGGTCCACCAGTTTCGGAGACATCATTTTTTTGTAGTTCTTCAGGTTTTTCGAAATCAATGCCAGTAAATATAGTTAATTTACAACCAGATTTATTTAAAAGATCTGCTCTGCGGTTGCACAGGTCAGGCAGGGGAGACCCTATAAAGCAAAATTACATCCCTAGTAAATCTGATGTTATCGGGAAAGGTTAACTTGGAAATTTCATCCATCCTCTACGGTGCTAACCTGTGTGCCTTGAAAAAAAAGGATGGTGGTATTCGGCCAATAGCTGTTGGCACAACTTTTCGTCGCTTGGTCTCTAAATTATGCTGCCGACACATTGTTCCAAAGCTAACAAATTATTTGCAGCCCACACAACTCGGGTTTGGGTCAAAAGGAGGCTGCGAGGCAGCTGTTCATGCCCTCCGTACTTTTATCGAACAAAATGGGGGTGAGGTGGTGCTGAAAGTAGACATACAAAACGCTTTTAATGCCGTTGACAGAGGTGCTTTGCTAAAAGAAATAAAAGAAATAATACCGGAAATATTCCCTTATCTTTGGCAATGTTACAGCCGGCCTTCAAAATTACTATATCAGGATCATGTCCTTTTGTCGTCGGTGGGTTGTCAACAGGGTGATCCTTTGGGGCCCGCAATTTTCAGTCTCGCAATCCATAAGATTGTCACATCTATGCACTCAAAATTAAACATGTGGTACCTGGATGATGGTACCTTGGGTGGGGATTCTAATACTGTCCTGAACGATTTAAGAGCCCTATCAGAAAAGTTCGGTTCGATTGGGCTGGAACTCAATAGCTCCAAATGCGAGTTATTTATCACTGACACTGTTCCGGATAACCAAAAAATCTCAATCCATAATGATTTTGATTCCTTAGCTCCAAACATAAAAATGTTGGATAAAAGCTCGCTTCGGCTCCTTGGGGCGCCAATTTTGGAAGATTCCATGCCTCAGTATTTAGATATTGAAAAATCAAAATTTCTTAATATCATCCCGCACCTTACAAAAATAAATTCTCATATGGCTTTCCATATAATAAGATTTTGTTTGTTGGTACCCAGGTTCACTTTCGTTTTAAGAAGCAGCCCCATGTTTAAATTCAAGAACTTGTTATCAACAATAGATTCAATAATTCAATCAGCTTTAACGCAAGTACTCAACCTTCCCATTAACGATCGCTGTTGGCTCCAGGCTTCACTTCCGGTCAGGTTTGGAGGGCTTGGCATAAGAAAGGTGTCCGATGTAGCCTTACCCGCCTTTTTGTCTTCCATTCACAGCACTGAGGCCTTGTATAAGAAACTTATTCAACCTTCTTTGGTTAATATTGAGGTCTCGTGCTGTGGAGAAGCCAAACAGGCGTGGTCGCTCACCTGCCCAGGAGAGGACACCCCTGAAAACCTTTCGTCACAACGACAATGGGATGAGCCTTGTTGCAAATTAACGCAAAAGATCCTACTTGCTTCAACTAGTGACATCACAGAGCGAGCGCGGCTCCTCGCTGTGTCAGAGCGCGAGTCAGGTCTCTGGCTCAATGCCCTCCCTTCCGCCAACCTGGGGACACTATTGGACAATCTTTCATTTAAAATGGCCGTCGGTCTGCGAATCGGAGCTAATTTAATCGAACCTCATCACTGCCCTTGCGGGGCTAGTGTTTGTCGGGCCGGACTCCATGGACTTTCATGTCGGCGTAGTGCCGGCCGCCTGTCTCGCCACGCAGCCCTCAATGACGTCATCCGAAGGGCCCTCGTCTCCGTAGGAGCATCGGCTACTCTCGAACCTCCCGGACTGGTTCGTGACGACGGAAAGAGACCCGACGGTATGACGTTAATACCGTGGAAGCATGGGAGGCCGCTCGTGTGGGATGCAACCTGCGTGGATACGCTGGCACCCTCTCATGTTTCCCAAAGCAGTAGGGCTGCTGGTTCGGCGGCGGCCGCTGCTGAGCTCTCCAAGAGGCGTAGATATGTGGCAATAGGTTCAAGCTACATGTTTGCGCCTTTTGGGGTCGAGACAATGGGGACATGGGGTCCGGAGGCGCGTCAGCTTGTCACGGACCTCTCTGTAAAGCTTGTGAACACTAGCGGCGACCGGCGAGCTGGCTCTTATCTAGGCCAGCGTATAAGTCTTGCCATACAGAGAGGTAATGTGGCAAGTATTTTGGGCACTCTCCCGCAGGGCAGTGATCTAGAGGCAATTTTCTTTTTATAATTATTTCTCTAGGATTATTTTTGTATTAAATATATTAAATTATTAAGGTTAGGTTAAAAGTCAGCCTATATATTTAGGAATTTAAAAATTAAAATTATATATTTTCCTGCAATAAAGGATATTCTGTACTCCAACCAGATTTTAATATCAACAATTTGATAGCCATATTGTATTTTTGAAATTGTCATCCAAAAATGGTATGAATTCTTGATCGTGATCAGTGACACACAAAACCACCTAGAATCCTAGAATCTGAGGCGAAATAATAATTTACTTTTTTTTACGAAAGCTACTTTTTGGGACACTTTGGGTGGATTTAAACCTCCTTAACTTTCTCATTTTCAGATGCAATCCAGAAGTCCTAACCTTCACCAGAAGGCTCCTCTGACGCGAGCGCTGGAGCTGCTTAATAGGATCCATGACCATATCGACATCTTTCACTGTTCCCTGAGTGAGTTCATACGCACAGCGTTATATGTTATTTGTTACCTATGATTGTATATAATAATAATGATTTTGCCTGTTGTTGTTGTTGTCGTATTTTAAAATTGTATCTGCTTTGTTTTTAATGTGTTTTTGTATATTATTTTTATTATTTATTTAATATAAAAGTATAACATCTCAGCTTATGCTAAATCGCTATACTATAAAAATAAAAATAAACAGTAATTGTAAAAACTTAACACAAACAATTACAAAAAGAAATAAATTTACACATTTAAATTATAATCTAAGCCTTTCATAATTCTTTCTCGCAGAATTATTTGTAAGTATTTGCAAGTATAAATATTGATGAATGTTCACTATCACATTGGCCTAGCTGTAAGGATAGTATTATATTGTAGATAATAAATAAATAAATAAAAAAATAAAAGTCAATGCTGATGAATGTTACTGCGGATCTGAACACGCGAAAGAAAGAATTTTTCAATTAGTATATATTTTTTTAATCAAAGCTACATTTTGGGGGCCTAACTTTCTCAAGTTTGGACGTAATGCAAAGGTCAATGTGGATAAATGTTCCTGGGGGATTACAGAACACGCGAAAGAAATATTTTTTTTAATTGGTGCTGTTTCATCACTGTTCCACATTTTCCGGCTTATTTCCTGAAGTATTACGCTCGCTACGTTTCACCGACGATTTTTACGTCCCAGCGTGATTGTGGTGAGCTTTATCGCCGTACCCACAGGTTAGCGTGCGGGACGAACCTACGACCTCCAGATTAGACTACTAAAACTACTATTAGAACTAGAACTACTAGACCACAGATGAAAATTAGGACTTAATAAATAAATATATGATAAATACATATACGTAGAGAAATCTTTGACAGCCAATCGAACTTTGTAGCACAGATGCGGTCAAAGTAATAAAAGTTTTCTATGTATTTGTCATTTTTCTCCAGAGCCGAGACGGGTGCGTCTCTGCTTCCGCCAACTGGCGTCACACGTCACTCCTCTCATTTTTATAGCATGCAGTGTTTACCTGTTATTGGAGTTACACTCTATTCCTACTTTACGCTAGATTAAGGTGATTACCCACGCCAACGGCCTTGAGCAATCGGCCTCACCTCCGGGGAGTTACAGGCGCTGCTCCCCGCATGCCTCTGCGCAGACGCCCCGCGCCCCTCTACAAAGATCGCTAGCGTCAAAATGATTCACACCTCGTAGCGAGGTAGAAATAAATTTATGTAGCATTGTTTTATGCGTAAACCTATAACTATAACTTTTGAAGCTCAATAGGCTGTGGTGCTGTAACAGAGAGATGTGACCATTCTGTACCTAGTACTACACGGTGATATTTTGGTAGTTTTGAAAACAAACTAGTGATTATAGTAATCGCGAACTAGTGGTGATAGTACTGAAATCGCGAAAATATATAAAACATATACAACAAAATCGGTTATGTGAGGATACCCGAAAGTGACCAAGTTGATATTGGGGTCAGACCTTTATAAATCTTGGGCTTGAGCGGTAACAGACGAGCGTCACTTTGCAGTTGGTAACCGTCAACAGTAGGCCCACCATGAGTTTGGCATTCGATATACGTTAGCGACTGCGTAAAATATAATGTATTGGAAATTCTGGTTCCTCTCGTATACCGCTAAAACCGCTAAACTCATACAAATGTTTTACGATTATTTTCTTTGCCTTCTGTTTCTGGTGGTCTCTTTTTAGATGCCCCTGAAATAATATATCAACTATATGTATTATACCTACAATTCTAGTTATTCAACTATCTCTACATAATATTACAGGTATAAATACCACGGCTTTGATATGCCTGCCTGGGACATATTTTTCTGAAATGAACTAAAACAAGTATTTCAAATAGTGCTCCGGTCCAAAAAAACAGGTTGGAAGCGGAGCTAAACCATATACATAGTCCGAGCCTTGATACTTGGGTAGTGTATTTAGCTGGATAGAAGTAAAAACAAAATTTTGAGCAACTTTTTTTGCGTGAATTGTTGCTTTAGCTGTTTATAATAATAATTATACCTATATATTGTCACGATAGGAATCAAAGGGGGTTTTGGAGGTGTTTCGAGTGTCTCCGCATTCGGTACACCCGCGTTTCACCGACGATAAGTATGTCCCAACGTGGTTGGTGGTGACTTCGGGCACAAAACATTCAGCAAGTAGTAAGTATTAGTTCCTTGCTAACTCGTCAAACTTCAAGTTTATTATAGCGTCCACGCGCGAACTTCACAGCACAATTTATCCTCTAAATAACTAAGTCCATTGCCGAAAGTACTATCTGAACGCACACAGATAAAAATTCTTATAAATATTTTCGCAAACATGTCATCAGACGCCAGGGTGCGGTACGTGGCAACGAGTGACACAGCCTCCCCGTCTGAACGCCACTGCATGACTGATGCCTGCGCCCGCGCAGAGCACCTCTTAGCCTTTGACCTTGAAATCTTACATATTTCGATATTTTTAATAGGAAAAGTTACTGGATATACTTGAGATATGTTGCATTTAAAGTTCAACAGATTCTTAATTTTTTGGCGTATAAATATTTCCAAACGTCATAGCAGATTAGGAGGAGTAGGGAATTTAGGCCAAAAAAACATCATACAGTTGTTATTTTTTTTAATATAGAAGTTTTGATCGTACGAAACCAAAATTTGTTGCAAATATTTTTAAAGAGTTATTGATTCATATATATTTTTTTCAAGCCATTTGGTCCAGCCGTAAACGAGGAGTAGGCTTTAGAAAGTACCCATCTGGCTGTATTCCAAGGATCAAGCGCCTTAATTGTATGTTGTAAACTTCGACCAAAATAAAATGAATGGAACGGGCCTTGTCTTTACAATTTGCTCACTCATAACGAGTCTTAGCAATTGGATATATACTTCAATACCTAATTTTTATTTTTATGTTTATTTTGCTTTTTGCACTTTGTGAATGCACAAACAAAAACAAAGACAAAAAGACAAAAATTATTTATTTCTCATAGCACAAGATAATAATATAAGCTTTACAATGTGGGTAAACTAATAAACAGTAACAGTAATAGTACAGTATTAAACTAAACTAGGCGTTACGCATACGTTAAAAAATTAAAAAGTACTTGAGCATAGACTTAACAATAAAATAATGGTTAGTAGCAGACCCCACACTAAGTCGGACTTGTCCTGGGGGTCTAGACCAAGGTTACAAATATTGTGATTTAAATGGGAGTACACAGTTTGCTATGCTTTTGTATATTATTAGCGGAAAACAGAATAATTAATTACTTTAACAACGATTACAGTGATTTATGCAATAATTTTTATACAGAAAACAATAATATAGGTATATAAGTACATAAAAAATACCTGAAAAATAAAAGTTACAAAAATAAATAAATAAAAATAAAAATAAGTAAATAATATCATTTTAATATAATAATATAAATAAAATACGTTTGTAATTAAAATATATATTTAAGTTGAACAAAACAGTAAGTAAAAAAATAGATTTACAGTTTTTTCAATGTTGTACCTTTAGGACAGCTTCAGTGGTGTCGTAGTCAAGGGTAAGTAGCCATTTGGTGATTTTGTTTTTTGCCTGCCAAGTAGTGCAGCTTCTTAGGTCACAGTTCTTAATGGCTTGCTTATAGACGTACGGGAAAGCAAAAGATTTAAATCTTTGCGCAAAGGCTGTTTTTACGAAAGCAGTATTGACGTTTAGATGATGACGTCGTCTAGTCTGATTCTGAGCACCCAATTTGAGCTCCGCTCTGTGATGCAGAAGAGCTACTCGTAGTATATACAATTGTCTCACAGATAGGACCTCCGCTTCCTTGTACGTTTCGTAAGTTGGGTGCCGGAATGGTTTCTTAAGCATGACCTTGAGAACTGACCTTTGCGCCCTTTCAAGTGGGAGTAGGGTGGTCTTTGCTGAGCTTCCCCATGCCGTAACGCAATAAGATAAAACTGATTGACAAAGCGATAGGTAAACGAGCCGCAGGATAATTTTGTCAGCACTATTTCGCAGGAGCTTCATGATACCAGTGAGCCGCCTTACACGCCCAGCCACGCAATGCACATGTTGTTTGAAGTTTAAATTTTCATCAAGCACAACACCTAGGTACTTCACTGATGGAACACGTTCTATACTCGTGCACGAGCAACCAACTGAGGAGTTTATAGACAAATTCAAGTCTTTACAAGTGTGAACTCTGATGTTTTGTGACGAAAGGGGCTGAGAAGCAGCCGTTTTGTGAAAGCAAATATATTTTGTTTTTTCAACGTTAAGAGTGAGCAGATTTTTTTGAAGCCAGTTTGCTATAGACACTACTCCCCTCTCTGCTTGAGAGAATACGCTGTTCCAGGATTCACCCTTAAACAACAAAGCGGTGTCATCTGCGTAACATATCACCTCAACATTCTCACCAGCAAAGTCCAGTTGCGTTATGCAAGAAGGTATTTTTTCGTCAGTTATTTGGATGGCATGTAATAATAAGCGTACGTGTCACTCTTCTAACAGACAGAGACAGAGATGAAGTGAGAGCCGGCGCTCACTTTACAGACTTCAAAAATCTGTACGCTATGGCCCGTCCATTTATTTTATTTTGGTCGAAGGTTGTAAAGTGTATCATCTGTTGGTAGACCAAATAAATAAATCAATATATTTGTTTTATTAAGTTCTAATTTTCCATTTAATAAAACGTTGTAATAATAACTCAAATATCCAACAAAGATATTTAAGTGTTAATACTGATAATCTTCAGTCCACAGTAGTCTGGAGGCGGCACTGAGCGCTCACTTACCTCGTGAGTGGCACTTAACTCCGCACTCAGGTCCTGGCGTTAACCCGGCAGCCGCGTCTGAGATGATGGAGCGAGACCGCATCAGCGCGGCGATGGAGGTTAAGGGTGCATATAAAGTCAGATTGTGCACCTTATTTTGTATCAGAACTGAACACTATGGCGTTTCTTTTTTGTTTAAAATAGCGCGCTTTGAGCCGTGGCTGTTTCGACCACGAAGAAACACACGCTCACGAAAATCTGAATTTTTATTTAGTAACTCGGCTTAAGATGAAATTAGGAAAATGTTGTAAGACACACACGTTGTCACTTGTTCGCTTATTTTTAGTACAAATTTCAAGGTTTTATGGTTTGAAATAGGCCCCTACTTTGAAGTGCCTAAAAAGGCCCCTCAAAAACATGAAATTTAGAGATAACTCTATAATTTTGTGTATCAAGTGAACTTAAAGTTATTGCGTTTTTGCTAAGACATTACAAATATAATCTACCACCTATATTATTTTCATTTAACCAATGTACTTACGCAATGTGAAATGGTCATTTGAATTTGTGCATTTGATATTATACGGACCCTTAACTCTGACGCGCGTGTTAGTTAGTGTTAATCTAGGACTAGAATAGACACGTCTCCTGTAGTGAAATATCAATATATTTTTTATTGTAACCGATTAATTAGTTATAGCAAATTACTAAACTTTTAGAATTATTAAAAATTCCTATTATTACCGAAGTTAGATTTAGTGATATTTATCACTTTTAGGGTTCCGTACCCAAAGGGTAACCAACGGGACCCTATTACTAAGACTCCACTGTCCGTTTGTCTGTTCGTCTGTCTGTCTGTCACCAGGCTGTATCTCATGAACCGTGATAGTTAGACAGTTGAAATTTTCACAGATGATGTATTTCTGTTGCCGCTATAACAACAAATACTAAAAAACAGAATATAATAAATATTTAAGGGGTCTCCTATACAACAGACATGTTTTTTTGCCGTTTTTATAGATAATGGTACGGAACCCTTCGTGCGCGAGTCTGAAGCGCAATTGTCCGGTTTTTTAGCTTTTTTAACGCAATTGATTTTCATAAAAATGTCCATGTAGGAGACGGACTCTTTACCACAGACCTATCTCATTACCTATACTGTATGTATATCCCCTAGTTCAGAGGTGTCAGACTCAATTAACCAAAGGGCCATTTACAAAATTTAGGGTGTGTTCGCGGGCCAGACTAAAATATGTAAATAAACACATACATACTGAATTTGTGACATCTTTATTAAGTTAGTTATTTACAGACATTATGTTTATCTATACTAAAAAAGGCATTTATTGCGATTACTGCGATTACGATACTGAAGAGAGCGCGGAATTTCAAACACGCATAGTGGCATCACACGTCGTGTATAAATTTGGATTCTGATCGCGGGCCGGATCAATATAGTCCGCGGGCTGCATGCGGCTAGTGGGCCGTATGTTTGACATGACTGCCCTAGACTTAGGGATAATAGAGTTTGGATGTGGTAAGCGATGGTTCACAAAATCGTAGTTACGTTGAGACACTGAAGGCTTAAAAATTGACTCCAGAAATTTACAAATTTCAACTCCTAAGGGGTTAAAAGCACAAAGAGTTACATCTGCTTTCCAATGACAAGCCATATCGCTTCAAGATTTTTCATTTTGTAGTAAGTATTTTGAAATGATTATTTATTTAAAACATTTATCACTTGAAGGCCTAAAAATAAATGGAGGAATTCCCGTAATCCCCATCCCTAAAAATAGTTACACCTGTTTTCAAATGATAAACTATAATTACCTTTTATATGTATACATATATTATATAACATTTTGAAATTTTTTGTGCTCTAAAACATTAAACACTTACAAGCCTAAAAAGTAATTTCAGGTATTTTCAAATTTCAACCCTTAACGGGATTGAAATAGAAACACATCTTCAAACAGTATTTTAAATTGGGTATAGAGTAAAAAAAAGTGTAACCAATATTATTAAGTATCCATTATAAATTCATAGAATAATTATAAATTTATAAATTCATAGACATACGGTCGAAATCGCCTTTCAACCTAATTATTTTTGGTACATATTCTTCAAATCTATCAGAGAAATCAGAATTCCATTTTTGGTCAACAACGCAGCTCAACATTTTATAGGAACTTGAGAATTATTCGAGCCTTATAAATTCATAGACATACGGTCGGAATCGCCTTTCAACCTAATTATTTTTGGTACATATTCTTCAAATCTATCAGAGAAATCAGAATTCCATTTTTGGTCAAGAACGCAGCTCAACATTTTATAGGAACTTGAGAATTATTCGAGTCTGATTCTTAAAAATCTGAATTTGCAAGTTTACCAAATTGCTTAACAGTGGGTAAAAAATGGTTTCAAGGATTCAAAATGGTAAAAAAACAAACTTCTACGCGAGCGAAGCCATGGGCAAGAGGTATTCACTAATGACTAGTTAATACTTTTTTTTTAATAATAATGTTTTTTCTGTGCTATACAAAACGCCACAAGCTGGCGCAGTTCACCACATACCCGATGTATGCAGACAGAACTCCCCTATCCATTTTTGTAGCACGAAGGGGAAGCGAGGTTGACTGCAAACTCGATTCCTAAGAGCAGGCAGCACTCACCCCCTCCATTCTTGCAGCAGAGATAGGGGAAGCGCCACACGTTGACCGTAAACCCGATGTTTAAGGCGATTACCGTCGCCAAATAAGCAGCTCGATATTTGTCGGTACGAATATCAACAGAAACGACATTGAAATAACGTTCATATCAGCGCGCAGTGCATGGTGGCTGTTACGACGCTCGCTGTGTCCTTGATAGGGCGAAATAGGAGAAAATTATACTTTTCACTAGGACGTGATGGTTCGATTGAATAATGTTATGTTATGTTTATAGATATCAAGTTTATCTATTTATCAAAGCATAAATGAATTCAATTGGCCAAGCCACTTAGGAGCAGTAGGAAATTCAAGCCAAAAAACACCATTCAGTTAAAAAAATATTTCATGTAGAAGTTTTGGTGTTACGAAAAAGAAAAATGTTGTATATGTTGTCTAAGAGTTGATTATTCATAATACAGTTTTTCATTATTTTTGGTTTCGCCATAAACGAGGAGTAGGCTTTAGAAAGTACCCATTTGGCAATATTAAGGCCCTTAAGAGCAGGTAGTACTCACCCCCTCCATTCTTGTAGCAGAGATAGGGGAAGCGCCACACATTGACCGTAAACCCAATTTTTAAGAGCAGGCAGTACTCACCCCCTCCATTCTTGTAGCAGAGGTAGGGGAAGCGCCACACGTTGGCGAGGTCGACCGCGAACCCGATGACTGAGAGCAGGAAGTCCACCTTCTTGCCCCAGGTCTCGCGCTCGCCGGCGACGACTACCGGCGTCAGAGTCTTCAGTGCCATGCTACTGGCGGCAGCCTGGAGACCGGCCCACCCTGCAAAGGGACATGAAGTTCTTATTGGTCTTCAAAAGTCGATGACGAAAATAGAATGGAATGGGGTTATTCCACTTTTCGTGTCTCGATGTGTTGAAGGTTTGAAGCAAATTAATATCAAGATAATATATACTAAAGCAGCTCTAGTCAGAAATATGATATTTTTGCTGATAGGTTGATGGATGTTTATCGTGAATGCTTGGAGTTATATGAGAAAAGTGCAAGAAAGAGTAGTATAACCTAATTGTATTTGTTAGTGTGTAATTGTATTTTGAATTATTATTATGTTTTATGTTAACAATTAACTGATAATTTAATATTTATTAAAATAATTGAAATGTATAGCGTAATAGATTTCTGTAAAGCTGTACTTTTATGTAAATAAATAAATAAAATAAATGAGTCTCATCAAAGGAAACTTTCTATAGGTAATTTTAGTAAGAAAAACCTTGTGAAAATAATTATTATTTTAGTTTAAAGATAAGTATCATTGCGCTGTCTAAAAAAAACTTAGCAGTACTATTTTAGTGAAACAAACAATGTAAGAAAAGTGGTCCGACAGACCTAGCCGGGGGCAAAGGATTATTTGTTTCCTGGAAATATTTACGTTTTACTTGGCCAGATTTCATATTTTATTGAATTAAATTGAATGAAAAAAATATAAAATTATTTTTGAATAACTTGTCCTTTTCGAACTAAAATATTTTCACGACACACATTTTTTTTTCGTTATTTTGTCAAACACGAAACAAATTAGATAAGATATTGGATACGATAAGATATACGTGGCTTTTGTTCAAAGGTAATTTAAAATAAAACTTGTACTAGGTTTTTCGTGGGATATGCTAACTAAATATTGATAAATATATTGCTTAAGAGTCGTTTAGCAGCCGGATTTTGAAAAACTCGCCTTTTCTACGCAAAGTTTCCATTATTCTCCAATTATTTATTTATAAATTTTAAAATTCTAATACACAGAAACCAATGGAATTTTTGCAATAACAGTTTACACAATACATAGGTATTAACTAATAAAACTAATAAATTTTTGGTGAATTACTATTAAGCAAATTTGAAATTTAAGGGTTTTGTTTCGATGAATTAGACAAAGGCGGCTTTTTCACAATCCGGGTGCTAAACGGCTCTTAAAGGAAAACAAAATACATGTTAGATCCTCAAGGTACGAATATTTAACTCCTTGGTTTGACATCAGATTAAAACTTGGCCCTTTTACACAGTAGTACCTAACCCCGTCCAAATATACGTAAAGATTACTCAGAACAATTAATATAATCAGGCAACAGCCCAATTGACCTTTAAACCGGCTCTTGTTTGCTTAATTAATGGAGCAAATCGTCGGTCCTCGAGAGTGCCCTCTTACCGCGAATAATCGAGTGACAATGTTCTAGCGGTGACAGAGGGCCCAGCTCGGACGGTCCAACGCGACTCTACTTGATCCAGGGTTGGCGATTTTGAAACAATTCATGGGAGTTTGGATGAAATTTCTTTTTCTGTCTATGTAATATGTAAGTATGGTACAAAGCAGGGCAAGAGGAATAGTGAACAACTGGACATATCCGTTTTTTGGTTGCCTGAAGAAGTTACGAAGATTTTTGAGGCCAGCTAATCGAAAGATTTATCATCTACTACGGCAAAACGCAGCGAGGTTGCTATAGTTTATTTTCCACTTTAACTTTTACTTTGCTGCACAATTTTTTGGGTTTCGTCAAAAAACGGAAAGGAAAATCTGGAGACTGATCTCACTATTTTTTTGTCGCCAGCATAACATAGCTCAACTCAACTGTGAATTGAGTCGAAATTTGGTATGTAGGTAGAAAATTACACTGGGAGCCTAGGAAATACAACTAAACTTTTTGATGACGTCATGATGAATAAACACTTAATTGCAAAACAAACAGATATTTACAAAATACCAAAAAAGACAGAAAGCAAGGGTGGACTTATTCCAGTCAACTGTTGGGAAAACATTAATACATTTTTACTAACATTTCATTGATACATTTAAAATTTGTAGTGTAAATTAATTTTTTTTTTTCATGTATATTATTTACCGTGCAATTGCAATGGTTGGAAACGAAAAACAGAAAAGTGGTAATAGTACTCGATCCATGTTATTTCATTCAAAAAACAATATTCACTTCTGTGCCTTTTCAAAATGCTGTTACTAGATAGTGACAACCCTACACAATGAACACATCACCATGCGAGTGGCTGTCAGGTCCAGGACGGCCAATCCGAATGATTCCGACTATTTCCGACGCGAAAAATGTCCGATATCGCACTATGACGTCATGATTCATGAACCACTACTTGACTCGACTAGTAGTAGCAAGTACACTCAACTTACTCACAAATTGACTTCCGGTCGCTTCTTGGAATGAGTAGGTGGGATTTAATTAAGATTTCCGTGCAATGACACGGAGAACTTTAATTTCACGCGGCGCCGTGCTCGTGCGTACTAGTTTTGGAGTTTTGTGATGCAATTGTGTCGATTCGGCGCAACACGACAAGAGCTGGAGCCAGGTTTATTCGTCCCAGGCTGGAGTTTATTTGGACCAAAGCATTAGCTTGGCCATACAGCGCGGCAACGCGGCTTGCGTCTTGGGCACCCTGCCATGCGGCAGCTACAACCTCAACAAGGTTTTTTATTCATTTTAGCTTTAGATAGGTTTAATTTAACTTTTACAGTAGATTCTTATTTTTTTGGTTTTTTAGTTATATTGTATTACTTAATTATTATTTACTTTTGGTAAATAAAAAGTTTAGATGTAGAAAAAAAAAGTTAAGAAGTTGAATTATATTATGTATTTTTCAGATTTAACACAATTATCACAATCAGAGAAAAAAAATATCACAAAAATCTCGAAAAACGTCATTTAGCGTTTAGGTGATATTAATTTATAAGGCCAAATTCATACTGAAGACGCGGTAAGTGCTCAATATCAAGGTTCAATGATCAGTTTTGTGAAATTCGTAAAATATATTATTCGTATTCCGTATAAAGACAAGATCTGCCCTGACAAGTCTATTACTGAATTATGTCAACATTTTATTTTGTGAAATTAGCAAAAAGTGTAATCGATCCGTGATACTGATCACTTACCAATAGTGGCGTGCATAGAACTTTTTTCCGGAAAAGCGATCAAAAGGTCAAGATTTACAATAAAAAAATATGAAAAAATTTCAATAACACTTTGAAAAAAAAAAGTTTGTATGAAAATGTTCACTCTAGGGTAGACAGTCTACCCTACCCTGGCGTCATACAAACTTTTTTTGGTCAAAGTGTTATTTAATTTTTTCATATATTTTTTATTGTCAATTGACCTTCTGATTGCTTTTCCGGAAAAAAGTTCTATGCACGCCACTGCTTACCAAGCTTCCAGCATGAATTTGGCTGTATAAATAAATGTCACCTTATATTTTTTTTTGTTGTAAAATGGCAATTTTTAACTTACAAGGTTTGCCTTGTAAACGAGAGCTCGCAGGTTCGAATCTTGGCCCGAGGAATTTTTTCAAAACATATGTTTACTTGAAATTTAAGTTTAGCAATCCACCGCGGGAATGTCGCTAGCTCACTGGACACCTTGCCGCGGAGCAGCGATCTGGTAGAAGCCTTTTATTTGTAAAATTTTTCATTTATTTTATATTTTTAAGATAGTATAGTTTTTTTGATAATTTAATTTAAAATTTAAATGTTATTTAAGTTTTGTGTTATTTTAAAACAAATTAAAAATATACTTGAAATTTGATTCTGATTGATTTTGTAATTAACTTTAATAATAATAATAAAAAACTTGTCGATGTATACTATAAAGAGAACAAGTGTATGCTACTTAAATACACTTCATTTGATAACCCGGACTTCATCATCAAAGATTTTCCGTATTTCCGGGTAATTATCTCAATCTTAATTGACGCCGCTGGATTACGAGTTATTCCACGGGAAGCTTTGGCATTAGGTATCCGTTTTTTGATGGAATCCTAAAAATATTCATCTGACACTCTTTGCTACGGCGTAGCAAGCGCTACGAGTCTACGACTTATTGTAGAAACGCTTCCTCGGAGTCTGGACGTCTGGGGACGCAAATAATGTTCATAACCACCATTTTTAGGGTTCCATACTCAAAGACTAACCAACGGGACCCTATTACAAAGACTCCGCTGTCCGTCTGTCTGTCAGTCTGTCTGTCTGTCACCAGGCTGTATCTCATGAACCGTGGTAGTTAGACAGTTGAAATTTTCACATATGATGTGTTTCTATTGCCGCTATAACAAAAAATACTAAAAACAGAATAAAATAAATATTTAAGGGGGCTCCGATACAACAGACATGTTTTTTTTGCTTTTTTATACCCTTCACACGCGAGTCCGACTCGTAATTGGCCGTTTTTTATAATTCCATAGTCAACAGGGAATACTTATAGTTTCACCATGTCCGTCCACCTGTCCGTTTGTCTGTCTCTCTGTCCACGGCTTAGCTAAAGGGCTCTTAGTACTAGAAAGCTGTAATTTGGCATGGGTATACATATTAATTGCGTTAATAGAGTTTCAAAATAAAATCTTTAAAAAACATTTTTTTCAAGGTACCTCCCCAACACGTAAAGTGGGGATGATTTTTTTCTCGTCTATCCTATGTTGTGGGGTGTCGTTGGATAGGTCGTTCGAAAATATTGCGGATGTGTCAAAACCATTTTTCGATTCAGGGATCTGTGTGCGTAATATTCAGGTTTAAGCGGCTGCACAATGCTAAACTTCAGTCCTGCTCTAACGCTTTTGTTTTTTAACTGTCTATCCTGCTCTGATCAGATGCCGCGCACTCAAAACTCCAGTTATTTTGAAATCACAGCTACATTAGGACATTAACTATAATTTCTTTATGTAATAAAGATGTATTTTTCTAGTAAGTATCTGCGTGTGTTGGTTTCGTTTCAATCGGTTTTGAAATATGGAAACTGAATCGCTTTTTTCGTGAAATTCATGCTTTTTTAAAAGTATTACAATTAAAAGAATATTGAAAGTATTTTTATTTATAAAGTGTAATTAATAATTCTCTTGAGTCAAAAAACACGCCATATTTTTCTCAAATTTTTGCCATTTACATTGACGGAACTGAATCCAATGCAAAACTATTGTGGAGCCCCTTAAAGTGGTAATTTTTGTTAAGAGTCAAGTGACCGCCGACCCTGCCAGCAAAACGGTTGTTTTTGGATATGTGAAAGAATTCACGGCAGTAGGATACGAAGTTAAAAGGAAAACTATTACAGCCAAGTAGGCTTTATAAGTTAACGAGTAAGTGTGTTTTTATTTGATAGGATTATAATCGGGGCTCGGAGTAAGTATAGTTTTTAAGAACCAAATGACTTCAAATTTACAACGAAACCTTAATATGGATATGACGTTTGGACCCGGGAAATCCGGAATTGATAAAAATGTATAATGAAATTTTTCTTACATATCTTGAAAACAAAACACCCGGTTCATGGCCTTCCCTCTTAGAGCATGCCTTCCCCGATAGTTGGCTTTTATTATGAATAATTATGAAATTATTATTACAGTGCATTACAAACTATAAATCAATTAGAAACAAATTACAAGAAAACAAATATTTTGAAAAAATTCCTCGGGCCAGGATTTGAACCTCTGACATTTTGATTACAAGGCAAGCACGCTACCGACTGCGCCACCGAGGTTCTTACCTGGACTGGTGAAATTTTGAAAGGTAGGTTAAAGGTACGTTCACAGTATTTTCTAATGCAAATTTTCACATGTTCGTTCAAATTATTGATTTTTTAAAATTTGCATGGAAGATGCGTATCTAAAAATAATACGTTACACTTGAAATTTTAAAGCCCGCGCTTCCGGCATTTCCGATAAGCTTGTCCATGTTATGATCTACGTATATCTACTTAAAAACTCTACCTATTCCGACCCCTGATTATAAGTGTGAAGTGTGACTATAAAAATAGATAAACTATCTCATTGACCTTCCCTTTTAACCATCCAGCGAATTTTAGAAAATACATATTATAAACACGGTATTTATCCTCGAGGTGTTGTCATTTCACGAGAGTCAGAGAGTCAGTATTACCGATCGGTAGAGAAATTAGTACAACTCGCCACCCGTAACGGGGGTTCTAATTCCACTTAACCGAAAATTTGACATTAGGAAACCAGCAATTTTATAGGTAACTAGCGTTTGCATTTTCCCGGGATAGTTACACAGAAGCCTATGTCACTCTCCGGCCCCTAAATTCACTATGCAAAAAATCACGTTCACCCGTTGTTCCATCGCTGCGAGAAAAAAAGACACAAACCAACAAACACACTTTCGTATTTATATTAGGGGTACAGATTCCAAATAAAAATTGATTTTGCTTTTATTTGTTTGCGCACGCTAAGCAAACAACATTAAGTACACATACATTCCTACTTCGACTAATGTACCCATATACTATTAGTAGAATCGTGCTGGACGTCTTTAATAGTTACTGAGAATCAATAATTCTATTAGTTGGAGTATGGCATAATTAGCAAAACTGTGACTATCCGTCAAAGAAAAAGGCCAACGGCCAAGACTTTACTACCTTTTAATAGAAACGATTATTGGTTGTCTAATTCATTGGCCATTTATTTTCGACGGGTAAATCACGAAGGCGAAACAACAAATTGGAGGGATTTTAGTTAATACTGAAATATTTTGTAGGCGAAAAAATATTTAATTTTAGTAGATTCAGTTCATATTTTTATTACCTATTTTATGAAAAAAAAAACAAGTTTCCTTAACCGCGTTCTTCTAAGGAACGTTTCAAAATCAAAAAAATAGGCTGGAAATATTAGGTCTTTACATATGAAATTGCCGTTTTCTATAGAGAATTTGAAGGTAACTTAATTTTCAGTACTAACATTATTTAATTCTTTTAGGAATGACATATCCACATAATGTAATTTCTTTTGTGTATGAATGAGACAATATTAAGCTAACAGCAACATTATTTAATTTTTGAAAAGTGACAGCTGTAAAAAATCATTATGAATCTTATCATGGAAGTGGATGGCATTTAGGACGAACTGCTTTTCAAATTTTAATTTTGGTTATCAAACTTACAATAAAAACTAAATTTAATACGTAGATGTAAAACCTTGAAATCAATTTTAAACAAAAAACAAATAATGGAAATAGCTTTTGAATTACAGGAATTATGAACTCATTAATCTGTAAGAAAATTTTGGCAATTTCATATGTATGTAAAGACCATTTGTATATCTTTTTAACAAAATGTTTACCACCCTCTTTTTTCTTGTTTTTAAACGTTCGTTTCAAAGACGCGGTTAAGAGATCAACTTCATTTTTTTTATAAAATAGGCAATAGAAATATGAAGGGATGTTACCTAAATCCAATATTTTTTTCCCTATAAAATATTTCAGTATTAGCTAAAAACACACCAATTTGTTGTTTCGCTGCGTGATCACTAGTATTACGCGTCCAAGAACAAGAGGCCAAAGCGCCAACATATAATAAAAAAGTTGCTAGGGTATGCCATCCTCTTAACAGTGCGTCTATTGTTATATCTTAAGACTTGTTTTAAGTTCTCCTGGATATGTTATGCTGTTAGAGAAGAGATATTTCATCGTTATACTTTTAGCCATAAAAACCACATTTGCTCGCCGTTTTTCGACATTTGCGTTCCCATACATTTATAAAAAATTGGACAGCCTCTGTCAAATATCTCAGTTCGTGAAGCCAAAATTCGTGTAACAAAAAGGTTATCTAAGCTGGATTACGACTCTAGCGAGAAAATTATATTACTTGTGACGTAACATGCTTCTTAGAATTAATAATAATGTATGATTTTGTAGCTAAACGTAATAGGTTTAGCAGTATTCATGTAAACTCATTCAATAAAATATATATTATCACACAAAATAAATAAACCATTTGTTTATAAAAATACAATATGGGTATCAAATTGTAGGTATTAAAAAGCTGATTGTAAAAATAAAAAATACATATAAAAGAATTTTGTAATATAGAATAATTTAATTTAAGTTTTAATTATTTGTTTCTAGTGAAGTGCATGTTGGTAAACGAAATAATCTTCTGGTAGCCATATTGCCACGCCCCCCGCGAACAAGTTTTGCTTAGTGTGGGAACCATATTGTTCTACGTATGTATTGTCAAAATTTGTGTGTTAAATAAATATGTTATAATTTTTTTTCAGGTAATAAAAAACCAACAAAACAAACGTATTTTTTTCAATATATAGAGAAACCTAATTTTTTCCAAAGAACCCTCGAAAGGCGTTAGTTCTAAGCTCAGACTGGTTATTCATTCATTATTCATTTTGTAATGATTTCAGCATTATAAAATGTCCGATCCACACCATCATGAGCAGTTCATACTAGTTACAGGTACGTCCGAAGATCTTCCTGAAGAAGGTATAAACGCATTACAAAACCTTAGGACTTTTACTGCATATTATCCAAAGAAATTATCCAAATTATCACAACTAATTCATAATTTCTTACATACTTACATATTAGTTACTAGAAAATAAATTTTATTTGTTATTAAAATAAATTAATTCATAACAATTTTTGATTACTTCCTAATCCTATGTCATTTTTCTACAAGCAAGCAAGTTTTATGGTATAACTGGATAGTCACATCCGACCCCAAGAACATAAATGATTTTTTTTAAACGCACTTCGTTGCAAGGACAAACTAAACGTATCAGGCTGTATAAAACAAAACTTAGGAAATAAATATATATCCTTACAACCAATGTGTGACACTAAAAGGGCTCACAAAAATACACTGGCCTGCAAAACTAAGCAATACACTTTTTAAATTTGATTTTTTTCTAAACTATAGAAGTTAGGGATTTAAAATAATCACATAGTGAAGTTGTCCTTATAGTTCCCTATAGTTTCAAAGAAAGCTGATAAAATTTGCTATAAAACGTTTTTTATTTTAAATCTCTAACTTCTATAGTTTAGAAACAAATCAAATTTAAAAAGTGTTGTACTTAGTTTTGCAGGCCAGTGTATTTATTGTAGACTTTCAAAGTGCACAAACATAAAAAATGTGCTCCTTTGTGAATTTTCTTCACACAAATTTTATAATATAATTTTAACCAAATTTTTCTTTAAAAAATTGCCTGCTTTTCTACAGAAACTTTGCCAAAAACTATCGTAAAAGTAATATAAAGTTACTCACGTGTGGTTCGGCGGTCGCAGAACTCGCGCCATGTCCCCGCGCCGCGGCGTCCGTAGGCCGAGTGACGCGCTTGCCGTAGGGCGGGCGGCCGAGGGCGCGGCGACGCGCGACTCCCGCCCGCCTTTTCCCTCTACCTGCTATGTTTTAATTTATTTACTGTAAGATAATAAAAACAGATATGTTGTGAAACGAAACATATTATGTTTAGTTTTTGCGTAATTTATCGTTTAAATCAGTCCGAGATTTCTTAGAAAATTTAATTGTAATTGATTTTTCCATCTTGAATAGCACTGTGAAAGTTTATAAATATAAATTTTACTTTCATTTTTTTTTAAATAAAATACAACAATAAGAATGGGTACCTAGTACCTAATAATTACTTAGGGTAGTTGTGATTGGGGAGAAATATGTGGTAAGTACAAATCAGAAAAGTGGGTGACGTACCGTCTCAGATGGTCCATTCTAAAACAAATATTCAAAAAAAAAAATATATATAATTGAATTGATTACGCTCCTTGTTATAAAACTAACAAAACTTATTCCTGCTAATTAATTCGGGGTTCGTCTCAAAATTGGAACCCTCATAATTAACACTCACATGTCCGTCTGTTCATTTGTCTATTTGTATATAAGGTTAAATTAAATGAGTTGGCGAAATTTGAAACATATCAAGGGCATCAATCTGAAAGGGCGTATCTACAAAAATATAAAACTTCTTGTTATTTATAAATATAGAACATGTCCAAATGAACAACTTTTACTATAAGGATTGTGCAAAATTCTTGAAATTTATTTTCACCTTTCCATACTAGACCGTCAGCTGATTGGAGCAATTTGTATGGGGGGAACTGAAAAAAAGTTACGAATTTCGCTTAGCTCCCATACAAACAATTGTTCATATAGACTAGTACTACCTTTGTTTTGAGTTTCGCCAACTAATATTATTTAAACTTATACAGGCTTCTAAACTTTAACAGTACCCACGTGATCAAAAACATAATTAATTGGTTGTGTGATCCATTTGTAAAGCGCCTTGTATAGTTGTTTTAACTGTTAACATTACTGTGGTCTTTACCACAATAATTGTCTGTTGTCTTTATGGGAATGTAATTTTTTAATTTTCCTGGAAACCAACGCCAAGGACAAGGGTGGATCTAAAATTTTGGGGTGGGCCGTTCTGACAAGATTTATTACAAATTAAAAAAATGTTTTTATTAATGTTTTTTGTTTTAATATAGATATGATATATTTTAATATAGGTAATGATAGATATGATAAATTAAATATAAATATCTACTGTTATCTCAAGATATATACTCAACTGATGCCGGGTCCAGATCGGTTATTATCGAAAATGTTATCATATCTATCATTACCTATTTATATTATAACAAAGAACATAAATTAAAAAGAAATAATATACTTATGCTGCGTAAAACTGCACACGAATAAATCGAAAAGTCGAGTTAAATGTATGGAATTCGTGTGTTTTATGGCGGGCCATGGGCTCCATGCCCCCCCTGTGTCCGCCGAAGGCAAAAGACATAAAGCTGCACAACAGTGAAAACTGCATTCAAGTCTGTATACAGTCAAGCAAGCAGTGAGTAATTGTAGCCGATTCTGAAGGCTTTAATTTTAGTTTAGTGCTGTCAAAACTAAATTTTAATCGTTGCAAAATAGTTCATAAGTGTGAAGAACAGAAGCTAAATTACTTTGGAAAAATTTAAGTCTTGACAGCACTAAAACTAAAGTTAAAGCCTTCAGAATCGGCTTTAATATCAAGTTAAAATTACTTTTAATCACTACAAAGTATAAAACAAAGTCGCATCCCGCTGTCTGTCTGTCCCTATGTATGTTTAGATCTTTAAAACTACGCAACGGATTTTGATGCGGATTTTTTCAATAGATAGAGTGATTCAACAGGAAGGTTTATATGTATAATATATATCCATGCGAAGCCGGGGCGGGCCGCTAGTTTATAAAAATAAGTATTTTTTTGTCTTTTAATTATAATTTTGTATAAATATATTAAAAAAAAAACACATGAAATTTTATATTATTGTGAGATATATTCGACTGGTCTGAAATATATCTCACAAATTAATGTCATATGTTTTTGAAATATATTTATAGAAAATTTTAATTTATCAAGTTTTGCACCCGTTTAAGGGGCTCAAAACAGTTTGTATCAAATTCTTTCCCTTGTGCAAAATCAACCCCTAAATTTGGTTTCATTATATATTTTAATACATTCTTCTATTCATCTAATTAAATAACCGTATCTAGGTCAGACGCCGCCCACCCGCTTGGGCGTGACTTCGAGACCACGCCCCATGTGCCAGATCCCGCGTGACACGCCCATTGTGCCAGATTCCGGCACTCAGCGCCACAATTACGGCTCCAGGACTCAAAGGGACACTTCTGCAAGATTTGCTCGTAATTCCTCTTGAGGTCGCGATTGTCATTTGTCTATGTCAATGTAAAGGGGTTTTGAAAGATTGGGCAAAGGGAAAAAGCTTTATGAAAGCTAGAAATTATTATAGAATGTGAGATAAATTATGATGGAATGAGAGTTCTTTGTCGGTAATACGAATAATAAAAGGTCGGTAACGCTGCGTGATCGAGTACCGAGACCAATGTCATTCGATTATTCTAGTTAGGCCACTGATAAAAAAACGGCCAAGTGCGAGTCGGACTCGCGCACAAACTAGGTTTCCGTACCACCACACAATACGGGTAACCCCAACATTATGGTAAATAATTCCACTTGCAGTTTTGATGGACACAAGTTAAGATATGTTAAACTCTATGTATCTAATTATTATATGTATGTATATTTTTGTATTTATATATGTTAATGTAGATATTATGTTATATTATTATGCAGATATTATTAAAAGATAATATTTATAAAAAAAAAATTAGTTACTTATTTGGCACTACCCTTGTAATCTCCACATCACCAAAGGTTAACTGGTAGAGAATGCTAATTAGCATTAAGTTCGCCTTTGTGCATTGTATACTTATATTGTGCAATAAAGCATTTACATACATACATACATACATACTGTCGAATAGACTAATTAAGTTGGTCAGTGATACAACTTCCTAAATAACAAAATATTTGTTATTATCAGATTTTTTCTGTGTGTGCTATACTATAAGAAAGTTTCTAAGTCAGCTGGAAGTGCCTTATAAGTTTTCATTGTGAGCAAATTTGTAGGAAGTTGATTATGTAAAGTCATTGACGTAGGACAGTAGGTCAATGTGTAAAGTACAATCCCATCAAAAACATAAAATGTACAAAAATGTCGAGTCTCGCAATGCAATCTTTCCACCGTAAAAAGTTGTGAGATCTTATGTAAAGCCAAGTCTGTTATTTTAGTTTGTATGGAAGCACCTTTTCATTTTAGTTAGTATGGGAGCACCTATTGAACAAATGTATCATTAATTGTTTCCTAATTAGTTACCTACCAACATTAAGTGACTGTATTAATATTAGTCATCTTTATTTCTATAATAAAATATAGTGACTTCGCAATCGCACAGCAACATATACAACATATCTACCTAATACCAATTTGTTAGCGATTTGAGAAGATATTTCTACGCATCAGCGCTTTATTTGTGCTCTGCGATTGCCAAGTCACTATATTTTATTAGAGAAATAAAGATGACTAATATTAATACAATCACTTAATGTTGGTAGGTAACTAATTAGGAAACAATTAATGATACATTTGTTCAATAGGTGCTCCCATACTAACTAAAATGAAAAGGTGCTTCCATACAAACTAAAATAACAGACTTGGCTTTACATAAGATCTCACAACTTTTTACGGTGGAAAGATTGCATTGCGAGACTCGACATTTTTGTACATTTTATGTTTTTGATGGGATCTCATTTCTTTTTGTAGGTAGTCCTCCTTTTTTTCTTCTCGGGTAATATTTCTTGCACGTCAGCTACGGATTTTCATAAAGCCCACTCCCTTTTACTGATCATTTGGACATACTCCAGAGAAACTAGTATCGGGAAGGAGCACTTCATAATGACCACCTAAGAAACTACCAGAGAATTGTAAACGTTTCACTGGCGTCCCAGGATCGCCACTAAATGATCCTCTCAAACGGTCATTTTTGTAAACCTCGAAAGTAAATGGATACAAAGAAGTTTTCATCATTGCTGTCGAGTACAGGTCAGCGTTAATGTGTCTCCACGCTCGTCACACGTATAAAGTTGCATTTCATCCCAATGCGCTTCCACATACTCGACTACCGCAAACCTAATGTCATACGACGACTCAATGTTCTCATACATAGAGAATGACAAAGAATGGAACCAACATAAACCATCTCCAGGTATAGGGACAACTAGGTGTGGACAATATTTCAGGCTACATTGCAATATTCATTTTTACGGTAAGTTATTATTATTATTATCCACAATTAGATGCAACAGGCAGGTTAATATTTCTTTTGACCATGAAGTGAAAGGCAGGTTTGTTAGTCTAAACCACAGAGTACATTATTATGTCTAAACCTGGTCTTTATTCAATGACTAACGAGTACAAAGACATTTCATTATACCTATACAAATAATACAACATTAGCAGCTTTATTTTTCCTGTAAGCTTTACTGGATAAATAACCTTTTACCTTGATTTTTAGGGTTCCGGTTCCTAAGATTCCGTGACCCTATTACTAAGTCTCCGTTGTCTATCCATCTATCACAGGGGTCTACAGCTTCAGCCGTTATAGGTGAATATAGCGCGTAAATATTTTCACATAATATATGTTACTTTGTCCTCTGTCACGGCAAATAATTATATGAAATGGAAATCCAAGGGGGGTCCAATTATTCGACGTTATTTGTTTCATCTCTATCTTTATAATACAACAATTTTGGGCAGAAAAATGTTAGAGTTCCTTATTCAAAAGGTGCTGATTTGTTTGTCAGGCGCTACCATTTTAGCGCCTTGTTTTTTGTCACCTTGATGTTGCTATGTCATCTTTATTGTTGGTATTTACCATAACGGTTTGGGGTTTCGTACCCATATTGTGTGATGGTAGTACGGAACCCTTCGTGAGCGAGTCCGACTTGCACTTATCCGGTTTAATAGCGACTTATTTACCAAATGTTGATATTTTCTCTTCTTAAAGAGACTAAATGTGTTTTAGGGTTCCTTACCCAAAGCACAGATTATTATAACAAAGCCTCTATCGTTAGAACGGTTATACATACAAGTACCTACAAGTTGAAAATTTAGGCAGACTACTTTAAAATAAAATAACAAATAATAAAAAATGAGGGTTCCTTCCTAAAAAGGTACCGAATTTTCTGTCAGGCGCTACCGTTTTATCCCGTTTTATCGCTTTGTTTTTTGTCGCCTTGATGGTGCTATGGCATAGATCTATGTTGTTGCAATTTACTTTTAGGGTTCCATACCCGTATTGTGTGGGGGTACGGAACCCTTTATGTGCGAGTCGGATTCGCACTTTACCGTTTTTTTAGTGACTTAATTACGAAATGTTGATATTCTCTTCTTAAATTGACTAATTGTGAATGTATCGTACATTATAAACCACCTTTTTTAGGGTTCCTTACCCAAGGAACAGATTATTATAACAAAGGCTCTATCTTTAGAACGGTAATACATACAAGTACAAGTTTTAACTTTGGGCAGTCTGTAGTAAATACTTTAAAGTAAAATAATGAAAATTAGGGTTCCGTACTAAAAAGGTACCAAATTGTTTGTCAGGCGCTACCGTTTTATCGCTTTGTTTTTCGTCGCCTTAATGTTGCTATGGCATCTATATGGTTGTTATTTACTTTTAGGGTTCCGTACCCGTATTGTGTAGGGGTACGGAACCCTTTATGCACGAGTTCGATTCGCACTTCACCGGTTTTTTTTCGCACTTTAACGGTTTTACTTTTTATTTTTACTACTTGCTCTATTTTCGGAAATAAAGGTATACATTTTTTTACACTTTTTACCATCTAGCGTCACGAGGTAGAATTTTTCGTGGTAGATGTTTTTAATGCAAAGCAGCATACCACCAACGTCATCTAGTATCATACAAATTTATAGATGCAGCTGGAAACATACATTTTGTATAGACTTTGTATGGAAATATTAAATTACCAACCGCAAATAACATTTTTATATTTTTTTGTTGCAATGTACACTTAACACTAACCGCATGCAAAATTTCAAGTTTGTAGGCCTGCTAGAACACCTGTAGACTTTTGATGATGTGTCAGTCAGTCAGTGACAAAATAAGGGAACTTGAGATATTTCGTAATCAAATATAGGTACAAAGTTGTAATTTGGGGTCAAAAGTAGGATCAGTAAGTACTCTTGGTTACTGAAATTTCAGACTTCTAGCTTTACCCACAACGAAGATACAGGGGGGTTGAAAGTGCCGTGAGTTGCTTCGAGAAAAGGATGGTACGGCCGTTCCGCGAGACTCGGCGGATGACAGCACATTACTTAATAAGTTTATGTTAGGGTGCTGATTACAGGGTATTAAAGCCGATTCTGAAGGCTTTAATTTTAGTTTTAGTGCTGTCAAAACTAAATTTTCTTCGATACAAAATAGTCCTTAAGAGTTAGCATTAGAAGATAAATTTCTTTGGAAAATTTCAAGCTTTGACAGCACTATAACTAAAATTAAAGCCTTCAGAATTGGCTTTATTACCTAGTTTAATTAAAATATATTTACTTGACCTTCGTTTTATATCGACAGCGCATTTACAAGAAATACCCATTTTAAGCCGTCAACAGAAAAAAACGTAAAATAAAATGGACTTTTAACAAACAAATTGTAAGCGGCTTCAAATGTAACTGCAATCATTCAGTAAAAAGTTTCAAATAATTATACAACGTGTAACAGAAAGGTGTAACCATATTTGAAGAGCTTATTCAGTCAATGGTTTAGAACAACTTTTACTATGGAACAAAACCTGTATCTCGAAAATTTTTTTTTTTCTATTTCATAGAAAAATGCAATGCCGCTCGGCCGAAATGTATGGAAGGGCAGAATTCTTTTTTGAGATTTCAGGGTTGGCTCCATACTAAAAGTTGTTCTAAACCATTGACTGAATAAGCTCTTCAAATATGGTTATACCTTTCTGTTACACGTTGTATACTGACCGATGGTACTGAAATAATACTTCAGCCGGGTTCTTTCTTCCTGAAACATTTGTTTCTAAAAGTCGGCGGTATCCTTACGGTATTAAATCGAATTACTGGTATGAGGGCGCTTTTCTTGAAATTGTATGTATTTTTAGGGTTTCGTACCTCAAAATGTAAAAACGGAATCCTTATAGGATCACTAAGTTGTCCGTATGTCTGTCTGTCACGACCCTTCTGCTCGGGTCCCGTATGAGACATCAAATTTAAACTGATACCTCCTAGTCCTCCTACAGAAGTCTACAGCCCCATGGTGCTGTAAAAAAATCTGGCTTCTAACTCGACGCGAAAAAAAGTTAATGCACGTTACATAATTTGCTCACCATGAAAAGCTATAGGGCACTTCCAGCCCCCCATTCTGTATCTTTGGTTGCCAACTGAACTGGGTGCGTATCATCAAAAACATAGATAAAAACAGAAATTTCAAAATTTTCTTTAGTGGTATGGAACTATTAACGAACTGTGCCGTCACTTCAAGTGCGAACATATCCTTAGACAATCGGAGTTCAATAGTATATCTACGTTTTTGATGATAGACCCAGTCCAGTTGGCAACTAGAGATACATAATAGGCCCGCTGGTGACTTGTAGAAACTTAAAATTTCGTTTACAGGTAGGTATTATAGCACACACGTAGAAAAAAATCTGAAAATTACAAATGTTGAATTAGACTCTTTAGATGCATAGAGTTTGATAGATCGTAAGTGTCAAGTTAAGTTGGGACATCATAACTGCAAATGGAATTATTTATGTTATTAGGGTCCCGTATTGTGTGGTGGTCGGAACCCTTTGTGCGCGAGTCCAACTCGCACTTGGCCGATTTCTTACTATAAAAAAAGAATAAACAGTAGGTACCTACCTACCTTCTGGGCGAACGCCCTTCATCCTACTAGGTTCCATCGACGCCGTGGTGACTTAGAGAGTAAGCCAAAAGTTAATTTAAAAAAAGACGTGGTCCTTACCATATACATACGGGCAGCGATCTACCTACGGGCCTAAATTTTAGTTCGAATTGGACCAGGATCTGTGGTTCTACCGCGTAATTCTCATTTTCATCAACATCAACTTGAGATTGAAATTTGACGTGCGTGCGACGACGCCCGCCTAACATGCCATCTCTTTTGCACGCGTTGAATTTCGCATGCATTTGCTTGAAGTTGATACAAATGAGAATTACGCGGTAGAGCCCCTGATGATGGAGTATTCTCAATCGCTTCGCAGACGACTTGAATAACCCCATGCATAGCCATTATCTAAAGAATATCACAATATACAAAAATCTGCATCAAAATTACCAAGTTGGCAACAAAAATAATATGTTGAAACCTAACCTAACCTAGTTTGATGCCAACTTAGTAATTTAGATGCTCATTTAGTATTTTGTAGATGGTGAACCTATTTTTATCCTTATTAAAATTACGATTTATACTTACTTACATAAAAGTAAGGATCTTTTAATAGATCACGTACCTCAGTGTCTTTCTGTATTTGCTTTTAAACATATTAATTCATTAACTGTAATTAAAGCATTTAAATCGCTTAACTTGAAAAAAACCGAGGACTTATGGGGCCTATCTGTGAAAGTTATAAGTTCTGTTATTGATTTAATAGCTCCTTATTTGGCATTAATTTTTAATAAATGTGTAGATGATGGTATCTTTCCTGACTTAATGAAGTTTAGTAAATTGATCCCCCTTTTTAAATCAGGCGACAACGGGGACCCTTCAAACTATAGACCTGTGTCAGTTTTACCGGTATTGAGTAAGGTTTTTGAAAAAATAGTTTTTAATCAATTGTTATTTCATTTTAATTTAAATAAGTTACTTCACTGTGAACAATATGGATTTACTAGAGGGATGTCAACCACAGATGCAGGAGTTGCTTTAGTTAAGCACATTTTTGATGCTTGGGAAGAAAAGCAAGATGCATTTGGTGTATTTTGTGACCTCTCGAAAGCCTTTGATTGCGTTAATCATGAAACACTCTTATGTAAATTGGATCACTACGGAGTGAGGGGCAAATCTTTGGCGTTATTGAAGTCATATCTTAGTGATCGTATTCAAAAGGTAGACATTAACGGGGTAAAATCAAGAGGAGCATTAGTTAAAATGGGTGTCCCGCAGGGTTCCATATTAGGGCCCTTGCTGTTTTTAATTTACATAAATGACCTTCCATATTTAGTTAAAGACTTAACGAAGATAGTATTATTCGCAGACGACACGTCACTTATTTTTAAAGTTAATAGACGTAAAGATATCCTTGACGGCGCGAATACAACTTTATCACTGGTGCTTGATTGGTTTACTGTAAATAATTTAGTTTTAAACGCAAAAAAGACAAAGTGTATAAAATTTACGTTACCAAATGTAATTCAAGTGGATGGTAATTTGCTTTTGCAGGGGTCCAAGCTGGAGTTAGTTAACGAAACAAAGTTTTTAGGCATTACGGTTGACTCTCGTCTTCAGTGGGGTCCCCACATAGAAGCCTTATGTGGTAGACTTAGTTCGGCCGCATACGCTGTTAGACGCATAAGACAAATTACTGATGTAGATACTGCTAGACTAGTCTATTTTAGTTACTTTCACAGCATTATGTCATACGGCATGCTGTTATGGGGTAGAGCCGCGGATACAGACGCAGTCTTTGTTTTGCAGAAGAGAGCAATTCGGGCTATTTATAATATGAAGCACCGGGATTCATTAAGACAAAAGTTCAAAGAAATTAATATATTAACGGTTCCTTGTGAATATATTTACCAAGTCCTTAGATATGTCAGAAAAAATGTTGAGTCTTTCCCAAGGCTTGGTAAGCAACATTGTAAGGAGACCAGAAATAAGCATAAACTGGCTTTTCCAAAAATCAGACTCGCTAAGGTGAGTACCTCTTTTGTAGGACATGGTATAAGATTTTACAATAAACTTCCAAAGGAGGTCCTTACTTTGTCAGAGAATAAGTTTAAACTGTATATTAAGCAGGGCCTATTGAAAAAGGCATATTATAAAATAAATGAATATTTGGATGATGGTGAAGCATGGTGTTACAGTGATAAGAATAAGAATAAGAATATAAGAATATTTATTTTACCAAAAGATATACAAAAGAGATAACTAAAACTTCAAAATAACAATATTCTAATTATAACTTATTTAACACAATATCTATTGGTCCCCAAACTAGATTAGGTCTGTACCGCGGGAATAATGATAGTAAGTTATAATTTAAATAAATAGTATAATTTCTTAACTTATGATTCCTCTAAGGTGTAAACATTAATTGATTACAGACTGTAAAAGGAAAAGGACTATATGAGACAGGTAGACAAAGATATATATGTTTTTCTTTTTTTCATTAACCTGAATTCCTGCTGTCTTGTATTTTCTTATCCCTTGGTTAAAGTAGATATAAGTCATATATTGTATAGTATAAGTTCTATGTTGAAAAAAAAAGACATGATCTTGCTAAGTTTCTTGCCCTTCTTCTTAGCAAGACTAATCGAATGGGCGGAGGTAGGCATGTATTTATATATGTAACCTATTAGTATGTAGTATATAGGATGGGATTTGGTCGGCCGCCTGGATTCGTGATGGGGGCTCGGTTGGTGATCATTGAACCTTGTTCCTGGTCCCTGGCCGGGTCTCCGGTATGGGTTCGGGCGGCTGATTGGATTTTACCTTGTATAATATATATTTTACCTATCATTTTAATCGTAAATATATTGCTACATAAATTAAATAAACCTTTAATTTAGTTCATGTACATTTATTATTTTATTACATATATTTTCTTTATTAGATTAAATTTGACGTGTAAAAAGTGTATATATCTATACCTGCTTTGCAAAATAAACTATTTGAATTTGAATTTGAATTGAATTTGTACAATTAATACAATACGTCTTTATTTCAGACAATGCGAAAAAATTCAACGACTTATTCTCAGAATTTTCTGATCTAAGGTTATAGGGAATAATTAGCAAGAGGATTATATTATATTTCTGAAGATTATACGTCTTACGTGCTTACGCAGGCGGGGCCGCGGCTAGCCGCCCGCGTTCCGTTCGATTCTATCTTTCTTTTTAACCGACTTCAAAAAAGGAGGTTCTCAATTCAACTGTATGTTTTGTTACTCTGTTGCGTTGTTACTCCATAACTCCATAATTTCTGAACCGATTTGAATAACTCTTTATTTGTTTGGAAGAGTGTACTTCTAGGTAGGTCCCATTTTGGGTTTGGTCATGATCTGATGAAGGTCTTCTGAGATAGGCAGTGGAACTCCTCAGAAAATGACAGCATACCTCTCGAAATTGAGGTAATCGCTTTGTAACTGGGTGCTGATTACAAGGTATTGCTTGAAAATTGAAATTCTTCCACCTGACCTTCGATCCTGGCTTCATCACCATATTCACCATGGAACTCCTCAACGGATCAGAGCACATAACTCGAGATTGCGGCAATCACTGCGTTAGGGTGCTGATTCAAGGGTATTACTTGGAGATTATCAGAATACCCATCTGACCTTCAATCCTGGCTTCATCACCATAGAACTCCTCAACGGATGACAGCACATAACTTTGGATTGCGGCAATCAGTTTGTGTTAGGGTGCTCATTGCAGGGCATTGCTTGAAAATTGCCAGTGTACCCACCTAACCTTCGATCTTGGCTTCATCACCGTATCATCATCTTCAATGGATGACAGCACACAACTTGAGATTGCAGTGATCATGTTGTGTTAGGGTGCTGATAGCAGGCAGCTACTCAAACATAGCTACTTATACTCACTAAGAACTTCGTTTCATATTAACACCACGTTAGCAAGAACTACCCATACCTCACAGTTTAATCCTGCAACACAAAAAAATATGAAATAAAATAAACTTTTAACAAAAAAATAGTAACCGACTTCAATAGTAACAGCAGTCATTCACTAAAAAGTTAATAATAATTTTATAAAGACCGATGGTACCGAAGCAACACTTTTGCCGACTTCTTTCTTCTTGAAACATTATGTTATCTAGAAGTCTGCGTATTTCCTACGATATAGCAACATAAAAACCAATATAAGAACGCCGACTTCTAGATAACATAACGTTTCAGGAAGAAAGAAGTCGGCAAAAGTGTTGCTTCGGTACCATCGGTCTTTATAAAATTATTATTAACTTTTTAGTGAATGACTGCTGTTACTATTGAAGTCGGTTACAATTTTTTTGTTAAATGTTTATTTTATGTGAGAGTGATTTGCGAAGTTATACTTAGTGCAAACCATTGCAAACTGAGTTTCATGCGAATCGGACGAATTTTCACTAATTTCAAACTTTTGTTAGCTGTCAAATGTCTTTAGTCAAAATTTACACGTAATACCGTTCGTTCGCTGATATTGGAACAATAATAGATAGCCGACCAAATTTCCCCAAAATGTTTTTTTCTTCGATTTCTTCATTTTTATTTAATTCTTAGGTAGAGCTCATCAAGCCCTTTTCTTAAGGTATATGGGTCTAGCTTCAGCCGTTTAGAAGGCCATTACATTATTGACATTTAAAAAAAAAGCTTTTTTAATACAGTTGCTCAAAAAGTGGCGTATTGCAGGGACGTATAGCGTTCGGGATGTGGGCTATTACATACTCGAGCTTTTTCTTTACCTTTTCCGAACTCGTGCGTTCTCTTTCCCAACTGTCAAAATAATGTCTATTAAAAAGAAAAAAAAAACAACCACGAAGTTTTTACTAAAAAAAATTCATAGAAGTTTTTATGATTCATGCAAATATTTCTAAAAAGAAGCTACTAATTTGTTTCAATATCAGATTTAATTATTTGATTCGATGAGTTAGGTTAGGTTTCATTTCATTTCATTTCATTAAATTTCATTTTCATTTCATATCAATAAAAAAATTCTACTGAAGACTTGGCTGTATGGGCATAGTTCCCTTTGCCTACCCAGAATAGATGAAGAAAACAAAAAAAAATCTCAGGCAGTATGGGCTTAAGCTCTTAGCCTTTTCCATAAAGGAAAAAAAATGACAAAAAAAAATCTCTGCTTATATTCTTTTACGGTTGGCGCCATTTTCCAAAAATTTTCTTTGCGGGTTTAGTTGTTTGTTGCACAAAATGAGTAATTTCGACGATATTTTATTTGAATTAACACCACCGGAACTCAGTATAGTTGCACAAAATGCTTCAGAGAACATTTTACCGGAAAAGTCAAAAAGTCGCTACATATCTACATACGACTAATTTATTGCGTGGAGTATTAGTTAGTTGAGTTTATTGTGTTTTTTTAAATTGCTTCATTTTTTCGCAACTGTATTAAAAATAGTTGTTCAGTACACGTGCGGAACCGTCATTGCAACTTGTTCCGACTGTCAACCCTCACCTTCGGCTGCGCCTCGGCTCGGGTAGACATTTGTCGGAACTCTTTGCAATGACAGGCTTTCCGCACTCGTAATGAAAAATACTATTTTTACACCATAGGATCCGGGCGTGCAGGATCGAGTACCAGTCGTTCCGGAGATAAATAAAGTCGAGAAGTGTCGTTGAGTTGTGAGAAACACGGTAAGAACGAAGTTCCTTTCGCTACTAACGCGCAAGTCACAGGACACTTTACTCTTTGCAAGTCACCGCTCGCACGTCTATACTGTTGGAATCTATTATTATTGTCTATGTTATGAAAAGGAACTATTTTCGTTTTCTGTTGTTTTTCCTGTCATTCGTCATCCTCTTGTATCGCCTAGAAAAATGGCTGTCTTTTATAAATAAATAATACGATAATAATACTGGTTCACTTTTATTAGGTTATGGGCCCCCCATAAAGTAGGGCAAAAAAAAAAAATTGATTGTTAGTAAAGAAATCTAACAACTCAAGCGAATAATAATGGCGTCGGCGTCGTTGGAAAGAACCGGGACGCGAAGTGGATTACCCCAGCTAGAGGGAGGAAATTTTGGAAACTGGCTCTTCAGGGTATTGGCTCTAATGCAAGAGCAGCAGTGCCGTTTTACTGTAGACCTAAACATGGATGAAATTATAAAAAAGAAAAAGGAAGACGAGACTTTCAAGAAAGCTGATGCAAAAGCCAAAAATATAATTATCCAGTCAATACAAGACAAGCACCTCGAGTATATAAGGGAGGCTAAAAGCGCAAAAGAAATGGTCGAGAACTTGAAAAAAATCTTTGAGAGAAAAAGCATCCTTTCTAGTCTTTATCTGAGAAAGACTCTTATTCAGTTAAAATATAAAAAAGGAGAGAATCTCGAGGAGCATTTTAGTAAATTTGACAGAATCATCAGAGACCTAGAGGCAACAGGTAAAAAGTTGGACGAAGCGGACAAAGTATGTCATCTGCTACTCAGTATGGATGATGCTTATCAGCAACTATCACGGCACTAGAAACTACCAATATGGAGCTTACACTTGATTACACAAAGAGCAAGCTGTTGGATGCAGAGCTGAAAATGACAGATGAAAGAATGGAACCGCAAGCAAGTGTGAGAAATTGGTCTTTTACTGGAGAGGCAATAAAATGCTACACATGTGGGAAGCCTGGACATTTTGCACGAAACTGTAGAGGTACTCGTAGAAGTCGTGGATTTCGTGGAAGACAGCCTTCAAGACGTGGTCTAAATTATACAAGAAGACCTGAAGTAAACGTAACAAGTGAAGACACAGAAGACTACAGTTTTATAGCATGTGCGGTAAGTGCTGCAGAAATAAATGACAGAATAATATTTGTCATTGACTCTGGATCAACATACAATATGGTAGACGAAAAGTTCAGCAAATACATGACTGAAATCCAGGAAATTGAGACAATAAGTATTAGAGTAGCAAATGGCCAAACTATACAGATTAACAAAAAAGGAAAAATAAAGATTAAGTCAAAGGAAGGAATTACAGTGACGATCGAAGCATTGATTGGACGTGATTTGTCACACAACCTAATTTCAGTAAGGAAACTTAATAACAGAGGAAGTTCAGTAATATTTAGAAAGAATACGGTGATGATAAATACACCCATAGGAAAAATACAGGGAAAATGCAATGGAAGCTTATTCACTATGAATTTTAAGATTTTACAAGAAGAAGGAAATGCTTGTATTACAGAAAACAAAAATGTATGGCATCGAAGAATGGGCCATCTAAATCGTGGTGGATTAAAAATACTGGGTTTGCCTCAGTCTGATAAAAAGTGTCCAGTATGTATGGAAGCAAAAGGAGCTAGAAATTCATTTCAATTACAAGAGACACCTAGAACAAGCAGAGTTGGTGAACTTATACACTCTGACATAGGAGGACCACTCAACCCTGAAACAAGCAACGGTGAAAAATTTTATCTGACAATAATAGATGATTTTTCACATTTTACAGAAGTTTATCTTCTACAGTACAAAAGTCAGGCAAAAGATTACGTAATGCAGTACATTAAAAGGATGAAAGCAAAGGGAATTAATGTTAGCCGAATCAGGACTGACAATGGAGGTGAATTTATATCACGAGAGCTGACAACATTCTGTAAAGATAATGGTATACAACAGGAGTTCACATGTAGCTATGCACCGCAGCAAAATGGTGTCGCGGAGAGGATGAATCGCACATTAATGAATAAAGTGAGAGCTTTGTTTTTAGATAGCTCCCTACCAAAATATTTATGGGGTGAAGTTTTGCATTGTGCGACATACCAATTGAATAGATCACCCACAGTTGCATTAAAAGGAGACACGCCTGCAAACATAATGTATGGTAAAAGAAATCTTAACAATTTGAAAGTTTTTGGAAGCAAGGCCTGGGTAATGAACTTGCCTAGACAAGGAAAATTGGAGCCTAGAGCTATTGAGATGATAATGGTGGGGTATAATAATAATGGCTACCGTTTATGGAATCCCCGTACTAATAAAATAATTATCTCAAGGGACGTAAAATTTGATGAAACAAAATACAAATACCAAGAAGTTAAAGCTAAAGAAAGCTCAAATGTAACAATTTATTTTGACACAGAAGATGATGACATTCAACAACAACAAAAAATAATAGAAAGTACACAAAAAGAAGCAGAAATACAGCCAGAAGAACCAACAATAATTCAGGAAGATATAGGAGCACAAGCAGAAGCTCAAAATGAAATCATTGCAACAACAAAACACCTGGACTGAGACTACACTTCCAAAAGGAAAGAAAGCCATTGATACGAAATGGGTCTTTAAAACAAAATCTGACGGGACAAGAAAAGCAAGATTGGTTGCACGAGGTTTTCAGCAGGAGACATATGAGAATGTCTATTCACCCGTTGCAAAAATTCCTACAATAAGATTGGGTTTAGCACAAGCACTAAACCATGACTGGCAAGTAAGGCAATTAGATATACCCTCAGCATTTTTAAATGGGAAGCTAGATTCATAAGTATATATCAAAATACCAAAAGGACTAAAAGATACAAACAGCGGAAAAGTACTAAGATTACATAAATCATTGTATGGACTTAAAGAGTCTCCACGTTGTTGGAATGAGCGAATGAATGATGTCTGTGAGACAATTGACATGAAGAGATCAAATTATGATGCTTGCCTTTACATAGGAGAGAACATCTGGCTTATACTATTTGTTGATGATATCATCATTTTTGGAAGCTCAGAGAAAATTGAGCTAGCCGTTCAATGTTTACAACATGAGTTTAATGCTAAAGACCTGGGAAATGTATCAACATTTTTAGGTATAGACATAAGTAGAAAAGAAAACACATTACAACTTTCACAGAAGAGATTTATTGACACTTTATTACAGATGAGTGAATGTAAGGAGTCTCGTACACCGATGGAGCCCGGATTCAGCTATGAAGAAAAAGGTCCAGTGATAGATGTGCCATATCGAGAGCTCATAGGCAGTCTGACGTACCTCGCAATGAGTAGTCGACCTGATATCAGCTTTGCTACATCATATCTTAGTAGGCATCTTGAAAAACCAACAGAAACGCTTTGGAAAGCTGGTAAAAGAGTCCTACGTTATCTGAAAGGAACGAGAGATTTAATGTTAACCTACAAGAAAAATGAATCCAATCCTTGCATTTTAGCCTATTCAGATGCAGATTGGGCTGGAGATAGAAATGACCGCAAAAGTACAAGTGGCATGACGGTATTTTATGGTCAGAACCTAGTGTCATGGTCATCGAAGAAGCAACAAACTGTTGCTCTGTCCACAGCTGAGGCTGAGTATGTTGCTGCTGCAATGTGCACTTCGGAAATTATTTACATAAAGGGACTGTCAAGTGATTTTCAAAATGAATGTAGTGCAGTGTTACTTGTGGACAATCAAAGTGCTATAAAGATGATAATGAACTATGAAAACACGAAGCGATCCAAACACATAGACATAAAAGTGCATTTTATAAAAGACCATGTTGCAAAGAAAACCGTGTTGATTGATTACGTGAAAAGTGACTCTAATGTTGCGGATGTTATGACCAAATCACTGAGTGCCGAAAAGTTTTCATTTTTTAGGCAGAAAATGTGTATTTGTTAAAAATAACTTTCATGATAGGTAGATTGTTTATTTATATCGATTGACAGTTAAAATGTTGCCAGGAATTTTATGTTACCAGACAATAAAAATTAATTTCTACCAATTTCAAGTTATTTGAGAATAAATACTGAAATATAAAATTATAAATTTTAGGAAACTTGAAATTGAAGCGGGCTGTTGGAATCTATTATTATTGTCTATGTTATGAAAAGGAACTATTTTCGTTTTCTGTTGTTTTTCCTGTCATTCGTCATCCTCTTGTATCGCCTAGAAAAATGGCTGTCTTTTATAAATAAATAATACGATAATAATACTGGTTCACTTTTATTATATACTGCAATAATACACTTATGCAAACACCTATCCTATGTAAACACACGATACGATGAAAATGTAACGGTCGAAATGTTACACTTTTTTCGGCCGAGCCTTCATCCGCCAAGGCGTCTGGAATAACGTGCGATAAGGAACATCGTTCTAAAACTTTTTTTGAAACCTTAGGTCCAAGGACGTTACACATTCGTAGTCCAAACCAAACGTAGTATCCCTCTATAATTTGTGGTCCAAACATGAAGGTTCTAGCTAGGCAACACCTACTGTCAGGTCTAGCATTTGCTTAGTGGGTCTAGCTAGCACCAACCATTCCGGAGATACGACCGTTTTTTTTTTTTTTTTGTTGAATTCCGCTCTTGTGTCAGTGTTGGAACCTGGCGAAATTTTTATTTTATGAACGGCTATCAGAGACTTAAAGCATATGATCCGTAGAAGGAGTAATCCCTCTACGATATGGTCTAAGATCAGAGTCGTCATGTTTGCCAGGCATTGGGTGTGGTTATCAAAACAATCTGATTCATCATCACGCTCACGCTACCACTCCATTCATTCGACGCTTGGTTCGCTTTCGTTTTATATCGTTGGTTACTCGGTTACTTAAACCAGAGAATATAAAACAAACCCATGCCAGAGAATATAAAGTATTTGCGGAGTGCAAGCGTGAGCGTGACCAACCATCGAAGAGTCAAATTAACAATTTGTTTTTTTGGTGGAAATTAGCTGCACAATCACGTTTGGCAGCCAATTTTTGCCTACGATTTTTGACGTTTATTGAGGGTCATGACCGAATCGCGAGTGTTTTGTGTATAGTGGAAAATACCTAGTAGTTTATTGTGATCTGATGACCATACCCATAATCAAGTGTGCCAAACATGTGGTCATATTAGTAAAAAAGGGACAAACGGACGTTTGCGCCCTTCTCGCTTGGCACGTTTTGTTGTAGTTCACAGTCTAGTTATGTACATAATACAATGGTACCGATTCGGTGAAGCACATCTTAACTTATTTGACAGGACTAAACTTAATTTAAGCGTTATGTCCTTGTCTTTTCGATAAAGAAAGAAAAAGACAGGACGCTTAAAATAAGGTTAGTTCTGTCAAATAAGTTAAGTCGTGTTATGCCGAATTGATACAATTGTCTGGTTTTTGGTGGAAAATAGTGGCGAGCGATCTGTTAGATACTGGCCAGCTTCACAACCAACGTCCATAGATGGTTGGTGTTCTGAGGTTTTCTCTTTTCTGTGTACTTGTCTTGGGTTCGAATAAAATAGTCGATATTCACACAAATTAGTATTCCATAAGTAGTTTATTCTAATTATTAGAGCTCTGAAATTATTTCCCCCAAGGTATTCTGCAACACGATGAAACCGAACGCAGCTAAACACAAGCAACACAACACTATAGACATTTGTATTTTTTGCGTTGGCTACCCCGGGTCATGATTGGTCACAGCTGTTAATTACTTTTTCCAACAGCCAATAGAAAAGATACATGCACTTGGTACTCTTGGTAGAAAAATGTCGTCGCGACGAATTGACTACTTGTAGACATTAGTTGTAATTTTCGTTTTATTTTCGGATTGCACGCAGTGCATAAACTCAAAATAGTTAATTTCTCTTCTACGTAAATTTTGGGAAAGGACAATAAAAGGTATACGGCTGTATATATAAGTAATTTTTTTGTAGCTTTCTCCCGTGACAGATTCGCCCTGTTTATTTTACATGTAAATAAAAACAAAGCCGTGGCAATAAAACGAAAGTGGTTTTACGGAAATAGATGTGAATAAGATCTACTTCAAGGAAGTGTGTGGTTGTTCTTTCATTGTAGGTATTTTTCGTCAACAATTGCTACGTAACTTGAAACAGATTTTTTCTTGTTGCATTTAGTACGGAAAGCATACGCTCTCGACCCAAGTGATTGCGTTGCTAACATGGTTTAAACAAATATTTTTTATTTTCATTTTGCATACAGCCATGGCTGACGAAGGCATGGACCCCTGTGAATGCATCTGGAACCATGAGCTGGCGATGAGGCGGCTGATTTCTCTGGTAAGTTGGGCAATGTTGTGCTGGCGATATCTGATGACCTTGTAGTTTAAATGGTGGGTGTACCGTAACGTTATCATGTACAGCACACTGGGTCTCGTTAAAAAGATAATTTGCAAGTGGTAACTTTGATCAAGTCCCCTCATTTATGGAGAGAATTGATGCATGGTCCTGTTACTAATTTTCTAAATTACTAGATCTCTTTAATCTACAAAACATTGCCACCAAAATCTTCACCTATTTATTTTTAAATTTGTGATGGTTTAGTGGAAACTTCAGCTAGTAATGAGATGTATTGTATTGTAGTCCTCAACGAAATAAGCTGAATTTAGTAGTTTTACAAATTAATAAAGATTTTTCCTAAAATGTATGATTAATTTTTACGGAAAATCTGACTCTGATTTAATCAAGAGTGTCCATTCATACACATTACCAGTTTTAAAGTGTTACAAATTGATCAGATTTGTGTGACGCACACATACTGTTTCTTATCAGTGTGTTTTTCTAATTATTTCAGGCTTGTAATCGCTATTATGTAAAAATAATGGTTTTCTAAAACGTGTTGTACCTACCTATACATTGTTAAAACTTCATAAAAAAGTTTATATGTTAGGTATTTACAGATAAACCAGGTATGTATAAAACCATTGTAAACCTGGCTTAACAGTTAAGTGGGGTGGGGTGGTACACTGAGACCACTTCCACAATGCTCTCCTTATACTGCAGGCAATCCGCCAATCAATTGTATAGTTTATCTATATCCATCAATTATTTCACTCATCTATACACATCAGTTATTGTTTATAGTTATACTATCATATAATTTATAATTATACATTATATTACATACTATCTCCAATAACAGAGAGGTGGATAGAACGGTCACTACAGTAGGGCCTCAGTCCGAATGCCTATATATAATCCAGAAGACCCCCTGCCTGGGTGAAGACGGTTCTTCGTCTGCCACGTGCCTTTTCGCCATTTTGTCTCTAGCATAGAGTCTCTTTGAAAATGCCTATAAAAATATGCATACATCCAAATGTTATACATTTTGGGTATTCAGATTATCAAGGCCCTACTGTATTTCTATTTCCAAGGTCTATTGATGCAGGTTATATCAGATTTTACAATTCATGTTGATATATACTGGGTGTTAAGATGAAGTTGCTGAAGCCGGAAACTGGTGATAGTACTTATCCATACGAACAACTTTTACTATGGAATCAAACCGTTGTTTCATGGAAAAGTTACATAGCTACTAGACCAAAATTTATGAAATCCTAGCCAGTCACAGTGACCCTGATATTGCTTCAGAACAACTTCAAGAAGCAATACATAAAATAGAACAGTGGTGTAAGATGTGGCGAGTAAAAACCAATGAGACTAAATCTGTACATGTCACCTTCACGCTAAGGTAGAAAACTTGCCCACCAGTATATCTTAATAATAAACAAATTCCTCAAGCAGATGATCATGTACCTTGACCAAGTTCCTTGGAGTCTACCTAGACAGATGTCTAACATGGGGGAAGCACATCTCGACCAAACGCAAGCATCTAGATATGAAACTTCGGTCTATGTACTGGTTGCTTGGCCCAAAGTCACAACTTTCTAATGAATACAAGATCACTCTTTATAAAGCCATCCTTAGACCAATTTGGACCTACGATATTTTGGAAAGATTTCAAACTAAAATCCTAAGATCAATGTTATAGATACCTAAGTAGCAACAAATACATATACCAAGACTTGAAGTTACCAACAGTCCCAAAAATTATCAAGATCAACTTAGTTGTCATTCAAACGATCTAGCATGCATCTGTTCTTGTCACAAGCAATGGCGTATGCAACTGAAGAGAAAAAAGCACTTTAGACCTACCAAACAGTTTTAACTCTGCACTAGTCACACAACCTACAAATATCCTTGTCGATGACAGAAGAGCTGCATATTGTAGCTGATAAACTACAGATTAAATAAGTAAAAAATTTAAAAAAAAGCTGTTAAAAAAGTTACATAGCTTGGACGAATAAATAAACCAGAGCTACCCGGTCAAAATGTATGAAACAAACAGCTTTTTTTTGTCGATTTTTAAATTTACAAGTTCCGTAGCACAAAAACAGCATTAATGCCCACGTAACACGGTGTCAAAAAAAAATTTGAAAACTTTGAAATTGTTTAAAGATATTTCAAAAAGAGAAAAAAAAAATCTATAAACACAATATGGTTATCAAATTGCAGATGAGATGAGATACAAATGAGATGATTGTAAAAATATATTCCTTAACAATATTTACAGGCACTGATTTCGAGAAATCTTTGAAAAACCATAAAAAAATTATGTCCCCCCTTATCTCCGAAACTGGTGGATCGAGAAATAGTTAAAAAAATATATTATATAGGTAGAACATAACTGGCCAATTACAGAAAAACTATAGCGATCTAAAAAAAATTGAATACAAATGAGAAATATAAAAAAGCAAAATAATAGTACTATCTGGGTATCAAGTTGTAGGCATTAATGAGCTGATTGCAAAAACAAAGAGCTTGGCTATATTTACCATAAAAAATGTATCTCCAAAACTGATGGACCAAAAATTATGAAAAAAAATCATGGTAATATGTCCTTACATTCTTTACAGGAAAAATATAGCCGTTGAGAAATTCACGAAAACAAAATGACAAAATTCCCAAAACTGTCGATTCACGGAACCCTAGGTACGCGAGTCTGACTCGCACTTGACCGTTTTTTTTTTCGTTCGAGTATAGCAGTACCATCTGCGTCTTATTAAACCATACTACTATTCAGCGCGCTCCCGTGTTGAACAGCAGGATGTTTTACTAACGCTTTTGTAAAGTTTAGCTCCGTAAACAATACTCTATTTATGCGTTGACCGCGAGGATGATTTCCGAGCGCTTATTATTTAAAATGTCTTACGAAAACATCCTACGGCTCAACATGCAGAAATCTGTGAATCATTATATAGGGTTATATGCTGTTGGCATAGGGATAATTAAAATGCATTGAGACTCCATGAACTGATATAATGTGTCTGAAAAGAAAAATTACAAACAAATGCAGCTAGGACAAATCAACCAATTAATTAAACCTTTATTACTTAGCGTTAGACACATTATTAGAAACATTTTGAGAAAGATCGTGTTTTCTTTTCTTACTATTTTCTCCCTCACTGTTGGACGGACAGCCTGAACTCAATTTTTTGTTTTTGTAATTCCGCGTGAGGGTCATTCAATTCAAATACAACGTAAGCACTACAGAGGGGGGGGGGGGGGGGGTCTTTGCTTTGCTTATTTTTGATGACATGGGGGATGACACTCCCGTCTGGATGGTGATTACGTCAGCGATATTTATTTTATTACTCTTTCGGATTTTCTACAATTTTGGGGGGTTGGTTAATAATGGCAAAAATCTGCTTACGTAATACTTGAACGGCCCCCAATCAGTTGTTCTTAAAAAGTAACGGCCATTATAATTTTCGCTACGCTACCGAAAGAGACAGAATATGAGGTATATGCAACAGACATTGCCCGGCGTTGGCGTCGAGGATGATTTCCGCATTTGCAATATTTTATTCGTCTATTGAATCCATCCTAGCGTTCAACTCTAGTAGCGATTCCGGGCATGCAAATTGAAATACATCAGGTGAAACCATACTGCATTTTAGTGTTGACACGTAGTATGGATTCAGTAACACAGCGTCGCGAAAGCGTTTTGTAAAACATCTTGCTGTCCAACACGGGACCGCGTTGAGCCGTAGTATGATTTCATAAGACGCGTACCATCTCCAGTTTTCGGCTTCCGCAACTTCATCTTATACCCTGTATATGGATAGATAAAGAAGTTTATGCCAAGGCATGCTGATTGAAAAACCGTTTCGAGATAATACATTTTTTTGCCATATTTCATTGGTTTTGCAGCAAAATAACTTGAGATTATAGATATTTTTAGAATTTGCTGAACAAAGGAATTTGTCACTTATGTAATGTCTTTCGTAACTTTAAAAAATTATTGACTGCATCAAATTAAAATTGGTTTAACGTCAGTCGCTTAGGACAAAGTGCATAAATTAACTTTGTATTTCTTATTTAGAAGTCGAAAATTTAAAAACATCACGTTGGGACGTAATAATCGTCGGTAAAACACGGGTGTACCATGTGTGAACTTCACAGTCCATATTCAGAATTTGTGACTAACAGGAGCTGAGCAGTGACAATTTTTATCTTAATGTGCATCCTCTTCCACTCTTGATAGGTTTTAAATGCGGTTTCTTGTGGTTGTGATGTGCAGAGCGGTTTCGCAGCCGGGTTGTGAAAAACCCGCCTTTTTCTAATTAATCGGAACAGAATAGTTATTCAACAAAACCTTATTACCTATGTATTGTGTATGTTACCATCGCAGTTTCCATTGGTTTCCGTAAATCAGAATTTCCAAAATGTATTATTTCAAAAATTAGCGTCGTCAGTTTTATACGCTCGCTGTTTTGCAATTCGCTGTTTGGAAAATTGAAAAATACCCGCCGTTTGTAAAATGACTCCCGGCATTTTCTAAAAAGCCGAATGGAAAGTCTTTCACCAAAAAATTCAAAATAGGTGCGATGACGAGCGAAGCCAGGAGCGTGTTAGGTTTACATACAAGTACATATTGGGAGCCTAGCGAAGCAGAGCGGAGCGAGGCAACCCTCAATACTTCTAACAGAATTACTATATGCCGAGGCAAATTAGAAAATGCCAAATTCTACAGTAGCCGTCAATAGAATTTGTGGACTATGTAAACAAAGCGCCATGTTGTCTTTGTCTATGAATAGGTGAACTATCTAGAGATGGGTAAGTATGTGATTAAAATATGTTAGGTGCTTAATTAATTTTCTTTATTTGATTCATCGCTAAAGTATTCTGATAAATCGCTAGTCAAATCGCCCACGTTAATTACAAATGGTTCCGTCACAGCGTCGTTGGCCGTATCTATTATCCCATCCAGTTCTTTCATTTTTTCTTCTACTTTTAGGACATGAGCTACACATTTCGCCCACTGTTCTGGCCCGATCCGCGCCAAACCTTGGTCCAACAAAATCTTCACATCGTCCATTTTGAATGTTTTGTTGTTCCTTCCAACGTAACCTTTTACTTGCGCCCATATCAACTCTATCGGGTTAAGCTCGCAATGATATGGTGGACGGCGCAAAACTGTCACATTTTTCGATGCCGCCAACTCATCTACATAATTTTTTTTATATTTTTGCTTGTCTACTTTAGCTATGAGATTCGCTTTGATTCGGTTTCTTGAAATTTGATTTCTTTTTCGCGCAACCAGTTTTGGATAGCCTCCTTCCGCCAACTCATGTTGGGCACCTTTTCGATTTGACGCGAATGATATGGGGCATTGTTTATATTCAAATAGATTCGTACATCACCAATTTTCAAAGACAATACAGATTCGATGAGAAAAAAATATGACAGCAATCTCGACGCAGTACAGAATTGACTATTGATTCTATGATTTTCCGTAATTAACTGGCGATTATTGAATATTTCATGATGAAATACAGTGAATGACTGGTAAGACTTGATGCTTCATGATTTGGAATAATGTTTAGTGAGACTCCGTGACAGAACCTTGAGAAAAATTGAGAAAACGGTTTGTTTACATAGTCCACAATTTCTATTGACGGCGACTTTACTAACAGGCATGCCTTTTGTGCTGTCGTTTACTTATTTGCGGCCAAGTTTGAATTTAGAACTGTTCAATATTCAAATTTGTTGAAATTTAGAATTTCAAAACAATTGAAAGAATTAAAGTTTTTTAGTCACAGCGTTCTTTTGAATCTGTCAGGTCACGTACCAAAAATGAATCTTATTAAGGAAATTGTCCGTGCAATAATTTTAAAAAGTGAATACTTTGAAAAACATTAAAAGTACTATAAGGTTCTAGTTGTTTTTTTTTTCTTCAAACGACAAAACTTAAAGGGCATGCCTCGTATTCGTCAAATAGCAAAATAGCGAGCGTTAACGGCGGAATTTTACTATTTGCCTTCGATATGTATGTATTTAGCCTCTGAACCAATCACTGTAGATTTAACCAGCCTTCATAACTTCCATTGTATTTCTTCCAGGTATTTCACTGGTTTTGGAAAACCACTGTACCTTTTGTCATCGTTATAAAAACACTATTCAGAAATCTTTGCAGAATTTCAACAATCTTATGCTAAAATCCCAGAAATCCTTATCAGTTTTCCTGATTCCAGTTACGCCAAGGCCAGTCGTACTGCACAGACGGCGAATGCCTGGACGAGCTACCCTCTCTCCCGGGGGAAGGAGCGGGGAACAGCTTCCTGGTCATGTTCCTGATGATGGCCTTCGCAGTCGCCATGTACATGATGCGTCCGCGGCGCAACCAGGTCATGGACGCTGCCAAACCTGCGCGCAACTCACATGTAAGTCTTACTTGTTCTTCTCTAAATAAAAATTACCGGCGCAAAAATTTTGTTGCCCATACGAGATTGTAGAATATTATGTGGTTTCGTTGAGAGTTCCATGTTTATTTATGCCGAAAATGCAATATTATCATTTGTCTGTGTGTTCGTTTTTATAACTCTGGAACCATTGAACGTTTAAATGTAGTTTTTGAGGAAGGCTCATGACTAAAAGGCGCATGGGCGTAGTCAGATTGTAGTTTCGGGGGGGGGTTAACAAAATAAAACTATAAAAAGTGCATGAAATAAAATTAATATTCATTATAAATTATTATTACATACGGCTTGAACACTCATGTGTGATTGTTGTTGACTATATGCCAACCCTTTCACCGATACAATTTCGGCATTATCAAGGCGAGTGTCGTTCTTAGGACGACGACGCGGCGTTCACCGTCGTTGTCAAACGGGCACTGGCAGCCGCCGATCGACGAGCTGCACGCATTGCTCGTGCGCTGAGCGTTGGCTGCGTCGTCGATGGAGGTGGGATGGTGGATGCACTTGATTCTTTTAATTGTTCCATTGTTGTTTGTTATTAGAGGCGGTTATTAAACAAAACGAACTCACAACATCGTCACTGTCACTGGGCACTGTCCTAAAGTTGCTCGATCCATCGAAAACCGGTTTCCAAGACGGAGCCAGCTGCTAACCATGATCCCTGTTGAAGTTGGGATTACGATTTATCTCGATGGCTTTGTGTATTTTGCGGGGAATGGTATATTTCTCCTTCACTAATACTGTAGCCTTGTCGAAACGGATGAAGTGGGTCGTATCCGAACTTAGTGCATGTTCTGCTACTACTTACTCGTTAATGTCCAGTTTCTTCATGGATCGAATATGTTCAGAGAGTCTTGTGGACACGTTGCGCTTGGTTTCTCCTATGTAGCTTTTGCCACAATCGCACGGGACTTTATAAACTCCAGGTGTGTTGAGAGGGTCTCGGTCCTTTGGAGATCTCAGCCAGTTCCGTAGTTTGGAGGGGGCTCGGAATATAGTCTTCACACTGTACTTCCGGCGAAGCAGGTGTCCAATCCTATCAGTTACGCCTCTCACAAAGGGCAAGTAGATCGGAGCCCTCTTAACAACGGATGGGCGATGGTGGGTTGATGGAGTCGCAAGCCGGATGATGATGATGATGATGATGATACTCTGTCTCCAATTATACCCATTGGCCTCCAATACATGTCTTACGTGGGTCAATTCAGCATCCACATATTGTGGGTCACATAACCGCAACGCTCGATTTATTAAAGTACGAGGCACTGATGCAAGGTGAGAAGGGTGGTGATGAGATTCTGCTTTCAGGTAATGATCCGTGTGTGTGGGCTTCCTGTAAACGGTATGCGCCAAACGACCGTTGAGTCCACGAATGATTAACACGTCCAGAAATGCTAACCTGCCATCCCTCTCACACTCAACCGTAAAGAAAATTTCCTTCGCCGATCGGCGGCTGCCAGTGCCGCGTCGTCGTCCTAAGAACGACACTCGCCTTGATAATACGAAATTGTATCGGTGAAACGGTTGGCATATAGTCAAAAACAATCACACGTGAGTGTTCAAGCCGTATGTAATAATAATTTAGTATGTCAGCTCACGCGAGTTTTAATAATATTATAATATTCATTATGTTTGTGAAAAATTGTTCGCAAACGCAAAACTCTTCTAGCAGCTGCTAGCAGAAGTGGTACTTGACCCTAAAAACGTCCAAGCAGTGGTAGGGTTGTAAAATTTTAAACTGTTGGGGGGAGCGGTTGAACTCCCCAAACCCCCCCCCCTGGCTACGCCCATGAAAGGGCGTGATGCGGCAGAATCAAACTGTTTAGTTAGTATGGAATCGCCGTAGGTCACAATAAACGAGCGGGCGCGCGCGGAGTAAAATCATAGGACCTCTTCGCAGCAAAAATACTTGTTAGACAAAGTATTACCTAGGTATTATCGCGACGTTGTATCCCTAAAGAGGTGTCAGGAGTGCATAAGTAATGCATGCCTGATTAACATTTCGTTCATTGTCTAATTGTAAACTATATCTTTACTATACATCTTTACTAATAATAAAGTAGTAAAGACGTCGTGTATGTGCATGAAACATTTTTGCGGAATTGGCTATTAGTAATTGTACTATGTACAGTCAGGACCATAAATATGTGTACATTCCCAACTATTCAAATAATATATCTACACAAACAGTAGCTCAAAAATATGTTAGCAACGCATGTCACTGAAATATATAGGCACTGTAAAGGGCCATAAATGTCTATGCGTCGCCTTGTCGTCGTCGTCATGGTGGACGTTGCAAGATCTCATATGTATTACACGTTCAAAAATTCTAAATTCAAATACTCCCTAGCTTTGTATGTATATATATTAATGTAATCTCGATTGTATACATATTTCTGAATAGATCGTTGCTTACAAATTATTGAGTCAGTTAATGTAGAGCAATTTTGATTTTGACATGCCCACATATTATTGGACTCTAAGCGTGTTCAGATATTTGTGGCCGTTAGGCGTGCATACTCATTTTTGGTTCTGACTGTACATTGTACTGGGCTAAAACGACAATTTTTATCATTTCGTCTGTCTGTCTGATCCATTTTTATTTGAGAACTACTCTAGGGATTTGGATGCGATTTTCTTTTATATCATCGCAGTGACACTGGTCAACAGACAGGCTATTAATGGTGTCGTTAAAATAACCGGCAAGCCGAAAACAGGGCAAAGATTAAATAAACGCGATTAACTGTCTGTCTGTCCACGGAAATTGACTAAGACTGATTTTGTTGAATTTTTTCATAGATCTAAAAAAAACATTGTTTGCTACACTAAATTCATACATGTAAATAAGCCATCCGAAATACTTTTTTCAGGTTCGGTAAGCAATAAGTAATCCTCACCGAGTGGAATTCGACCAATATATTTAAATAACCCATTAATGCTTGTTAACCAAATTGAACCCTGTTTACTTCCTGGGTCAATTTACCTTCTTTAATTAATTATGTATACATGTATTACCTAGTACAAGACACTGATAAATTAACTAGACACCAATATTAAATGTTGCAGTGCTGTTAACTTGCGGACCAAACACGATTGGTAACACGACTTATATGAGAATCAGTCACATTGTATATTTCTCAAGAGCAGGATATGTCAAAATTAAAAACATACCAAGTCTTATTGTGTTCCAGAAAATTTATTGTCAGCGAACGTATGCGTAAGTCACGACTTCTTCAAGCGATTTAACATATTTTCACACGCTATGTTAACTTGCATCCACATCTAGGATGATAATAAATTGAAAAAATAAAGCAGGCCCGGCACTTCCAAAAAGATTCGGTCGATTGTTTATCGTTCAAGCATACGTCCATCTCTGACGCACGCATAGTGTGTTAGAGATGGATATACGACCGAATGATATTCGATCGAATTTTCTCACTTCGGAATAGGCCCTCTGGACATATTTTGCTTCGTATATTGGAGTAAATTAATGCATCTTCATTTGCCTGACAGGACAACGACGGTGCGCCCCCCAGTCCGCCTAGAATATAATCTCCGGAAGCCTCAACTTGCACCATCGAGCCAGCGACATCCGCTATCCAGTATTTGAACTTGTAAATTTTATCGAGAGTAAGGCATGGCGTACAGTCTTACTTCTAAACGTTGTTAAATGAATGTACTTTGTACTAACGTAAAAAAATCCTCTATTAACTTATTTCACTATTTCTTAACATCTCATTGGTAGAAGTAGACCTGACATCTGGTTTAATGGGTGCGGGAAATAACCGCCTTAGCGTCAAAATACCCGCACTGTCTGAACGTGTTGTAAAAAAAAAGGGAAACCAAATCATTGGCTGAGCTTGGTATGTGATAAATAACGAAGTTTCAGTTATTAAAATTGACAATGATAGCAGCATTGTATATTGCTATGAAAATATAGATCTTACTTAAGAAACTGAATGCTATTTTGATGAAGTAAACAATTCTGTGCTACGCAGTAATGTAAAACTTACTCTGAAAACAGTGCAATAAGATTCAAAGTCTGGAATTGACCATTTTAGCTACATGGTACGTTTAAAACGAAATAAGCTACTGCCTGGTATACCAGGTGTAAAAAGATTTGCGAAGCATCAATTCCAGTGCAAATAAAAAAAATGTATTCGAATTTAAAATTATTGATTTGTTTAATTTTTTTTTCTTAGTGTATGTTTTTAGGTATATCTTTGGTGTGATGAGTAGAATATGTATTATCAGTACATATATCTACAGTCCACGCTCGGTATATGCGCCACAAGATCATTCCAACTTCCACATTGTTTTAATTTTATGAAATATTTATGTGCAAGACATGCTTCCAAGTATAACGGACGCAGTTATGCAGAAATGATTCAAGCCGAATCATTACTAAAAACTGCTTACTTTGTTTTTCGTATACTTGGTTCTGTAATTTTTTTATTTGTATGTTAATTCCTACTTATATTTATGTGATTGATTACCAACAGTAATACTGGGGTATTTTATGTGATTATTTTAATATGACATCACAATACGATATGAAAATTTGTTTAAAAGAATAGTTATTTGGATCTGACGAAAAATATACTTTGTAAAATACAATTCTGTAAAAAAATTGCTTATTTTATTTTAATGTCTAAACTGTGATCTATAGGAAAATATCCTTTTAATTTTTCAAGTTGTTTTGCTTCAAGAAATATGGAATAGATATTAAATAATAATATTAATAATATAATTTTAGTATATTATGGTGTGTTAAATAAATTGAGTTTTTTTTTTCTAAACATTATTAATTATATGTTACGCAATGTAACTATGTAAACATATTCCTTTAAGTGTAATAGTGTTCGATACATAATTCCACTAGTTTTAGTTTTCTCAATTTTGCCTTGGGTTGGGTTTTTTTTTTCGTTTTTATTTTAAATTGGCGACACCAATCGAGATTTATAGATCGTGTGTATAAATTAATAAAAATATTATTGACACTAGTTGCAGTTTCATTTAAATATTATCATAGTTATTGCCCGTGGCTCCGCCTGCGATGTAATAGCCAAGCCTAATATTCATCAGTTCTTGAATTAAAAGCACTTGTAAAGCAGTTTCACTCGATGGTCGTTTACGTTGCTCAGAGCCTGTGCCTGGAGTCAATGAAATTTATTTAAATTAACATCTCTTGAAAATGGTGTAAAATCCGAAACCGGTTGGGAGAAAACATAAATAAAGTGAAACTGCTGCACAAGTGCTTTTAATTCAAGATGTGTTTCAAGTTTCACCAAGTGCCGAAAATCGCAAGTATACATTTTAATATTCATCAGTCTTGGAAACAAGTTGGTTAATATTAATAGTCACTTTTCAGCTCCATTTAACATCACACGTATACTCAAAGTGGAAACCACATCAAAATCAGAGGCGTTTTTTGGTCCGAAAGTTACACTTAATTGTGTCAATATTTTTCGTATATAATTTTTGTTTGTGGTTATGACAGAATGTTTTGAGGGCCCACGCAAATTATTTCAGGACTAGGTAAGAAACTTGGGCTCTGAATTCCTATAACATGGCAACGCCAAAAAATTTAACCTTTCAAGAGTAATAGAGACAGCGATACTGTTGAAGAAAAAAAAGTTTCATGGGTAATGGAGATAGAGACACATAAAGGTCATTTATTTTAACGTTCGGCTTTCCATAGAGCTTAGCACTCCAGTCTGGGTACAAATTTCTGGGGACTAGGTTTGTGTGGTTTCGCTGCTGTCATTGTTGCCATATCAGTAAATAATGGGTGTTAAGATGAAGTTGCGGAAGCCGGAAACTGGCGATAGTACACGTCGAGACAATTCTCGCATCGCGAAAAAAAAATCAGCTGTTCCATAGAAAAGTTACATAGCTACTCGACCAAAATGTATGAAACAACAGATTTTTCTTTTCTCGATTTCTCAATTTTTTTTTCACTGTTAGTATACTGCATGAAGCAACAAGCCAGTGGAGAGCGCATGCGGGGGTAACGCGACTCGCCAAACATCCGCTTCCCAAAGCGTATAGGCGCTTGAAGCGAAGCCATTGGTTTTAGTCAGAGTTTGGCTGTGTCCGTGAAAACATAGCGTGTTTCTGTAGAAAAAATCCGAAATTTACAGTAAATATGCCTACTTGTGCAATAAAATGGTGTGGAAAGAATACTTCTACTTCAAGTAACACAAAAGATGGAGTAACATTTCATAGGTAAGTGTTTTTCGTATACTTTTAATCTTCAAAATATAACAATTAAATATTTCAATTGAACTTGCGCTTCGCGTTGATGTCTTCACGTCCTCTCTTTCTGTCGCACGGTGAAATGCACAACAGTTGTCTCTTTTTCTTTCGATAGTGCTGTCCTACCGCGTGTTTAATAATTTATCGAACAATGTATTGTTGCTTACATACATTGTATGCATGTAAGTATATGTAATGTATGTAAGGTAAGTACTTAATGTAGGGATATTTTTATACGCGTTTGTTTAGCGTCAGAAGTGCCTATGTTTATCAGTAGTGTCTGTCAGTGCATCAGATACCATTTTTAGGGTTCCATACCCAAAGGGTGCCTAACGGGACCCTATTACTAACACTCCGCTGTCCGTCCATCCGTCCGTCCGTCTGTCTTGAGGCTGTATCTCATGAACCGTGATAGCTAGACAATTGAAATCACACAGATGATGTGTTCCTGGTTCCTGTTAAATAATTTTGTTTTATTTATTACCCAACAATACTTTCATTGGTATATCTTTGACAAACTCGAAAATTCCAAATTTATTTTTTCGATTTTATCGATGTCGATAATTTTTCGTTTCACTTGTATGACATCCCTACACAAATTACGCATAAAATTTTGACCTTGAGCTGTCCAATCACAGCTCGCTAAGCTGTCACGTCCCCCGCCGTATATTGGTGAATTGTGTTTTGAAGGAGAATGTATCTCTGCGCTCTCCACTGGCTTGTTGCTTCATGGTATACTGGGACTATCGCCAGGTTTCGGCTTGTGCAATTTCATCTGAACAACCTATATAAACATGCTAACATAGCTACTCGATCAAAATGTATGAAACGACAGATTTTTCTTTTCTCAATTTCTCAATTTTTTTTACGGTTCGTATACTGGTACTATCGCCAGGTTTCGGCTTGTGCAATTTCATCTGAACACCCTATATAAACATGCTATGACGCTCTTCTTTGTTTCAAACATTCTGAGAAACGTATTTTTGTTCATGATTGTATTTGTGACGTCACGTAGTAAAACAAATGTCAAAATCGCAAACATTGTTCAGTTAGCAATAAAAATGCCTCAGTCCAGCAAGTTTTGGAGTTAAACAGCATGCTGCAATTATTTTAATTATATTTCAGAGAGAAAATAATACTAAATGTAATTAAAAAAGACAATTTATTGTTTTTTGAAATGTACGGTATAGTATATACCTCATTTGGTAATTATTGCATTGAAACCACAGATACATTCCCCGGCACGGTTCTAGCGCAGAAATGATTTTTTCGGTCCATCCATACAAAATTGTATGCGCAGATCCCCACTACTTCGTTGCTCCTGCATCTAGAACCGTGGCGGGGATTGTACAACCCGGTCACATTATCTCGAGACCTGGCGTCGATGACGTCACGTCGCGTCGGCGCTCAGATATGGTGCGCAAAACAAGCATCAGTGGCGAGCGCGGGGAGGTGAAAGGAGAACGGGGCGGGTGGTTCGCATTCCAGCGAGGTCTCGAGATAATGTGACCGGGTTGTACATTTCTGTGATTGAAAATAACCACCGAATACACAGATGTCACTTAAAGTTAAGAGCTGCATAGACATCCTGTTGTCTCAATAATTAACATACGATTTTTAAACAACACAATACTCAAGGAGTTTTTAACCCTAAGTGACGGTTGTGAATTAGGCGGTAAGAGTATTAAAAGTAAGTTAAATAAACTAGTAATTTTTTTAAACTTATAATTTCAAGCTCTAATGACTCGAGTAAAATATCTATGTGTAATTAATTAATTGTACAAAAATATGTACTCATCTGACTAAAGGCATTTTAAGAGGCGGGCGGAGCATCGGGTCTACCACGTAGTTACTGATTTTCATCAACATCAACTTGAGATTGAAATTTGACGAGCGTGCGACGACGCCCGCCTAACATGCCATCTCTTTTGCACGCGTTGAATTTCGCATGCATTTGCTTGAAGTTGATACAAATCAGAATTACGTGGTAGTGCCGCATGTCTAGTTCATACAAACGAAATAACCAAAACCATTTGTAAATCATAGATATTCGTGTTTCGTTTGTATGAACTAGGATTGGTCCGCCGCCGGCCTTTTAATACCTTAAAATATCTTGGCTTAGTTTACCAATCATCACATTTTCTTTACTTCATACAAAATCTAGCGACCACGTAAAATATCTATTTTTATATGAGATATTGTACAGCGCCCCTAGCGGTTACGAAAGGAACCAGAATTTCCAATACAAAATATTTTACGGAGTCGCTACCGAGTATCGAATGCCAAACTCATGATAGGCATAATGGATAGCTTATCTGAGTGAATATAAACCAGCACTTATATAAAATTTTATAAACGTATCAAACCGACATTCACACTGTATTTATCTATGTAGTTCACTCGATCAAAGATAAGACTTGTTTCGTAACATTACTGCAGAATACAAGAATATTTGATGGTGTAATATGGGTCTAGTACCAAGTATAGCACTTAAGGTGGATGGTCAAAGGTAGTTTTTATAAAAAAACTTGTGAGAACCAATAACGACGACAAAAGTAGTACAGTTTCGTTCTGTTACTTTTCTCTACACGTTCAAATAATTTTACACTCGCAAATATTCAGTTTTTCTTAGAAACGAACGGTGTTACTACAAAACGGTGTTTAACTTTAGACAGTGTTTAAATCTGTTGCTGTCACTTTTTTACGATATGAAACAAAAGGCGACAACAACAGATTTAAACACTGTCTAAAGTTAAACACCGTTTTGTAGTAACACCGTTCGTTTAGTAGTAACACAGGAAATGTTTTATCAGTCTAATTTTGCAATTTAAAACTTTCATACATTGGATTAAAAAAGTTTTAAATAACAAAATTAGATTCTAAAAAAGTGTGTTTGTAAAAAAACTGAATATTCGCGGGTGTAAAGTTGATGGAACGTGTGGAAAAAGGTAACAGAATTAAATAATAATACTTCTGTCGTCGTTATTGGTTCCCACATGAAGATTGCCTTGGACTATCCACCTTAAGTCATTGCCGGGCACAAATAACACTACTAGCTTTTACCCGCGGTTTCGCTCGCGTGATTACAGTAACAAAGTTATAGCGTACAATAACCGAGTATTTGTCACACCAATAAGAATTTTTAGAGATAAAAAGTAGCCTATGTCACTTACATCAGTTACAAAATCACGTTAATCCACCACGTTGCGATGTGAAAGAAGGGCAAACAAACTAACATACTTTCGCATTTGTAATATTTAGAGGGATCAAACACCAACACCCTGTCCAAAATTGTTTATGATACTTGATCACGTCTTGGGTTTATTTTTCAACAAGGGATGTCATTCTTTTCCTTGAAATACGACAATTTAACTTGGATAACGCTATATATTCGTCTAACTCCCACCTCCCTAGGAGGTGGAAGGCGGACCCTATGAATCTTGTATCCTATCCACTTCGCTCTTAACTCTCTTCAGAAGATTACAAATCTTTTCATACTTACCCGTCGAGTCCGGAAGATTCTCGAAATTGATGACATCACAAATGTCTTTGGCGAACTTATCGTCAGTCGGTAACTTATCGTATGGCGAGGCTATGTTCATAACTGGTGTCCCGTATGATGTCGTTTTCACATGACCAGCCTGTGGTGTGTGGGGCGTATCTGTGTCACTACTTGTGTTCTCTTTAGGTGTTTCATTACTTAAAGAGGTCTCAGGTGTATTAGTCTTGTTTGGTGTATTGTTGTCTATGGTTTTGGTGTCAGATTTTCCGATAGAAGTTGTGGAGGGTGAAGATGCCGGTGATTTTCCTTCCAAAGCAGCCAGCAGCAACCGTTTCTTTTCTTCTAAATCAGCAAGGGACGGGCTGTCTCGCCCTGATGATGCTTTTACCTGTAAAATACGAAGTTATTATTTAGTCATCACTAGACATCGGATTATATGCATTAACAAAGTGCCAAAATATGCACTAAAAAAGGCCGAAACTTGCACTAAAAACTGTTGATATGCCCAAAATATGCACAATGCAAAATCAAAAAACCGTTATTATATTTATACATTTTAATTAAAGATGGTAGAAAACAGCGAAATATGCTTATTATGCATAGTTTTTGTGACAATATACAATTAAGTATTTTTCCAAATTTTCGAGTGCAATTTTGTGAAGTTTGTCACCCAGTAGCAATTTGTACGCCAAAAACGACGTCTCTACATCAACTGACGTCATTGGACAAAACGCACGCACTCGTCAGTCAGTTTGCACTCGCGCCCTACCTCTTCTCGCCTCGCCTCTTCGTCACCTAGGTCCCTATACGTAGCTCCCGCTAAAACGAAATATGCACGATTGGGAAAAAAGGCTAAAATATGCATTAACGCCGTAATTAGAGAGTTATATGCATTTGCGTATGCAAATTGTATATCTATATAACCCATATAATCCAGATTTTGTCGTTTATAATCTTGGATTTTATCATCTGCCACACTTACGTCATCATCTGAAGAAACAATGCCCTCATCAGACTCTGGCATCGGGATATCGCTGAGTTGTATATCCATATCGTCGTCTGGAATATTGTCAGCTTTTTGTTTTTCTTTCGTCTTATCGTCGCTAGATGTCGCTGGTGTTTCAACAGGGGGGAGTGGCGGAACCTCCGCGGGAGGAAGTGGCGGTTCCTCCCCGGGAGGGAGTGGCGGGTCCTCCCCGGGAGGGAGTGGCGGATCCTCCCCGGGAGGGAGTGGCGGTTCCCCCCCGGGAGGGAGCGGCGGTTCCTCCCCGGGAGGGAGCGGCGGCGGCGAGTCAGGGGGAGGAGGTGGCGGCGGGGGGACGTCGTCTGGTAGCGGAGGTACTGATGGGAACTCTGGTACTTCTGGAATAAAACATAAATAAATTAACGAATGGAAAACCGTTAACGATTTTGTTTGGTATGTATTTAAAACATCAACATGAAAAAAAACATCAACAAAACATAAGGGGTGTCGAAGGTGTTTCCAAGTGTGGACAATCAACATTCGTCAGTAGAAAGAGGCTGTTATGAATCGTAACGATTTTAGACCGCGGTATTTTTCTAAAATACGAGAAAGAATAAGGCAAAGATTTCAGTTTTGTACTATAGCAAGTACAGCAAGCAGGATGTTTAATTTTTTAACAAATTCATCTGATCATACGACCAGTATTAACAAAGATTTTTTTGATTTTGCCGCCTTTTTCCAGTCTCATCATTCGATATCAAAACACCCAGGAATTCCAAAAATTTTACTCGTCTTTTCGATTCGATTTGGGTGCACTTTTACATAGCATAGGTAAAATACAGAGGTTTGTTAAAAGCGTCTCAAGGCTTAAAACGTCTTGAAACTTTTTTTTTGTGACAAACCTTGTCAGAATGCCTCCCAAAATCAAATCCTGGATCCACCCTTAGATAATTTAGCCAAGTGCGAGTCGGACTCGCGCACAAAAGGTTCTGTACCTCCACACAATACGGGTATGGAAATCTAAAAACATCATGGTAAATAACAACAACAAGCCAACAAGAAACAAGGCGCTAAAATGGTAACAACGCCTGCCAAATAATTCGGCACCCTTTTTGTATGGAACCCTAATTTTATTATTTTTTGCTTTAAAGTGTGTACAACAATCTAACCTAATTTAAAACTTGTATGTATTTAATGTTAAACGTCATTCGCTTACCGCAAAGTGCATAACTTAACTTAATAATTAGTAACATTTTGGTATGTGGCAGTTGACGCCAATAATTCAATACAAGTGAGGTTTATAAAGCATTAGTTTGACATTTAATGCACAGTTAGTCATGATCTTGTCCAAAGAAAGTTAAAACAGCATTTTATGTTGGTTTTGAGATTATGACTAATTGTGTACACCATTTCAAACTCTTGCTTTATAAACCTCACTAATACTGAACTATTGGCGTCAAATGCCACAGTTAAGTCAACTGAAAAAAAAGTTAAGTTATGCACTTTGCGCTAAGCTACTGACGTATAAATAAGATAAAGCTGAAACAAATAACTCGGAAGCGGAAGCTTAATAATAGTGTCCCGTTTGGCACTCATCGGGTACGGAACCTCAAAAATTAAAGAGGAACAAACCGTCATCATCGCCCAAGTCCATCTCGGCGTGTCCCGCCGTCACGTTGAGCGAGCTGTTCGGGGAGCCGGTGGCTGATGGGAAGAACGTCAGCCGCTTTCTTTTGTACGCCTTCATCGCGTTCGGGGCGAGCACCTGCAGCATGTTCATCTTGCTGTCTTGCTCGGAGATGGGGGGCAATCCGTAGCGGTGGGCTTCCTGGGGTGGCAGATCAATATATAAAATTCTAAATTCTAAATTCAAATTCAAATTCAAATAGTTTATTTTGCAAAGTAGGTATATAAAATACACATTTCACAAGTCAAAATTTAATCTTATAAAAAAAATATATATATATATGTAATAAAATAATAAATGTACATGAACTAGATTAAAGGTTTATTTAATTGATGTAGCAATATATATATGATTAAAATTATAGGTAAAATATATATTATACAAGGTGAAATCCAATCAAACGCCCGAACCCACACCGGAGACCTGGCCAGGGACCAGGGACAAGGTTCAATGATCACCAACCGAGCCCCCAAAAAATTCGAAGTGGGTGCGATTAATGGTCCTGCACGGACTCTCCGCTACCCTGAGTATTGTGCACTTCAATCATAATCATCAATAGATCAATATATGTATAACTAAATGATATATAAGTCGTCGGTATACCGTAATCTGTGGGTCTACCGCGTAATTCTCATTTTCATCAACATCAACTTGAGATGAAATTTGACGTGCGTGCGACGACGCCCGCCTAACATGCCATCTCTTTTGCACGCGTTGAATTTCGCATGCATTTGCTTGAAGTTGATACAAATGAGAATTACGCGGTAGAGCCCCTGCTTAGGCATATGTTTCTGTTAAAACTAGGTTAAGAGTTATTGACATTTAAACCTAACCGTCAGCTCGTCATAGCACATATTTTTTACTATTTGGTTCAAAATTTTTGATTTCATACTTTACGGCATACTTTCAGATGCCCGTAATTATAAAAAATCTACCCACCACATCCATACTGTTTTGTCGATGTAGTAGTTACTATTAAGAGCGATTTTGCAGCCTTATTGTGAAAAACCGTTTTTTTTTCTAATTAATCAAAACAGAATACTTAAATTCAAAATTTACTCAATAGCTCCTCAACAAAACCTTATTACCTACTAGCGACCCGCCCCGGCTTCGCACGGATGCAATTCTATACTAAATATACTACAGAATGTCTCTATACTTCATTGGATAAGGATTAATGCTGTATTGCTTAAAATCGCTTCGTAAATAAGCCATTATTTCTCGTAAAAAGTAAAGGATAAAAAATGGTCATTGTGGATTATCCTTAAGAGATAGACATATACTATCGCGGACTTTTTTGTAGACCTTTTTAAGGTGTTCAATACTGTAGTACATTATTTTCATCTACCTCGTAGGGTTCAGCCAGCGTGTGCAGTGTAAGCGCAAAAAAAAGAGTTTATTTACGACATCACATTAGAAACCTCTAAAATTATAAGTGTTTCTCTACTATATTATGCATGTATTATACATATAAACCTTCCTCTTGAATCACTCTATCTGTTAAAAAAACCGCATCAAAGTCTGTTGCGTAGTTTTAAAGATCTAAGCATACATAGGGACAGACAGACAGCGGGAAGCGACTTTGTTTTATACCATGTAGTGATTTTGTTTTGTTTAAACTGTCACCGCAAGGTTAAATATTAAATGTAAATTTTAAAATATTGATTTATAAACTATTGAGTAAATTTTGAATATAAGTGTTCTGTTTCGGTTAATTAGAAAAAGGCTGGTTTTTCACAATCCGGCTGCTAAACGGGTCTTTAGACCGCACAATAAATCTATCGTAAATACGTTGTATTTAAAATAAGCTTAAAACCATAATTCTTTTAAAATGTGGATTAATCGAAAATTTCGCGTATTTTCTTGGGATGCGATGAGACCGTTATTTTGTACCTGACAAAAGTATTATGTCGCGGAGCTATAGGGGTTCCGTATAAAAACCCATTGCCATGAAAATGTGAAATGTGCCTTAAATTACAAAAATCAGAACAGTTTTTTGTGTTCTAAGCAGCCACCATAGTTTATCTAAGGCAAAGTCGAAAAAGACAAGTACTCGTACGCCAGAGAGTGATAAAGATGTGATTGCTGACATATAATTGAACTGATAAAAAATATATACATATATTAAAGACATCTAAAATTTACAAAAGAACGCAACTATAACCTATTTAACACACATTTCAAGTTATTAATTACATTATAAAACAACCCCCAAACAACTACTAAAACAACATTTGAAGCCACGGGTTTAGAGAAACTTGAGTTCCAAGTTTGCAACAGTTTAAAAATCTCAGAGAGATATGGCAAGGGGGCGTGGCTCTTGCGAACGCATCTGGCCTAAAATAGGTTTGATGCAAATTTTTTTCTTTAGTCGAATATCACCTTAGTTTCCGTGAAATAGGAGATGCGATGTGTTGTGTATGTTTATTCCGAGTCCGTGGCTACAGGTTGTTGCGCTCCCTCTGTTTGAATCTGTACTGTTAGGTTATCAGTATTATGACAGAAATAAATGTCTATGTTTGAACACTTGGCGATTTATCCATCGCAAGGAGATATAAATTAACATTATATCATTGCAGTATAGAAACGCAGAAATAAAAGTAAATCTGGATGTGAGGAGCTCTGAACCGGGAATCGAACCCGGGACCTCTCGCTTGCCGGGCGATTGCTCTTACCTCGCAAGCGAGAGGTCCCGGGTTCGATTCCCGGTTCAGAGCTCCTCACATCCAGATTTACTTTTATTTCTGCGTTTCTATACTGCAATGATATAATGTTAATTTATCAGTATTGCTACTAGTTTCTTCGTGTGATCCGAGTTGTAAATATCATTCTTCACTCACACTAAGTTACTAACTTAAACCCGAAACAACTCTAAATACAGTTCAGACCAGTACAAGTTTGCTATCACAGTATCCCCCGTCGAAGCTCCGAAAATTAACAATTGCACATTGCCGTCTTTAACTAAGTTCACGCCCATCGTCTTGTACTGGCCCGAACTATACCTGGTCCTCCAAAAAGGCCGTTTTGCATGAATCACATTATGATTCTGTTCTAATACCGCCTCTTTTGCACGTGTGAAAAAGCTAACTCTATCCTACTTTCAAATCATTTTATGATTTACTCAAGTCGGCCTTTTTAAATCCCCTGCTTAGTCTAAACTATGTACAGTGTAATAAAATCCAATAAGTGCATTTTAACCTCCGTGTACCGTGTGCTGGCGGGCACGTTAAAGCCAGGGAAGTCGAGGATCTTCTTGATATCGAACTTGTCCTTGGAGCCAGGCTCACAGACCTCCCCATCTTCCTCCTCGGGGTCTAGGATCGCTTTACCCTGGAAAATATATTAAAAACTGGTTTAGGTTTGTGTCTACTTTTGAAACATAATTCTTAGAATTCTAATAGATGTGTATGTTACGCTTAACATGTGTTATATGAGTGATGCTAAAAAAAAAAATTTGTTTATGATACCACATCATTGTTTAGTGACCAAAAGGTCCTGGAAATGGCATTATAAATTTCATGATTGTAACATTATTTCTGGAAAAATATGCATGAGATTAATGTTATATATATATATTAATATAATTTGCAGCTCGTTTTGGTTCATCCAAATGTTATTATTAACAAAACTAATCAATTAAAATTATTATAAAACACTTCATACTGGTATTTTTTACAACATTAAAAAGACCTGCAGATTAAACCTCCTCCAGTCCACAAAATGACAACCCTAAACATGAAACCAGTATCATACATTAGGCATGTTAGGATTTTATACCTAGAATAAACAAAATACTTCTATTCCGAATTCTTTAAGATAGTCTTTTACCGTTGAGTCGAACATTGTGATCCCAGAGTGAGAGATCCTGGCTTCCTCCAGCCACCCTGGGGGGTAGCCCAGCATCCTCATCCGGTAGATGTAGGCAGGAATCTCATCCCTCCTCAAGGCTAGGGCATGACGCAGGCGGCCAGATATCCGGCCCGGCACTAAATGTCCAAACTTCTGGTCATCTTCTACATGGTATCTCCTGAAACACAATATCAGTTAACTTACCTACTTTACATATACATACATATCACATTATATGTCCTGTTTCATTGAAAATTCTAAACTAAACTAAAAAATTCCGAAAACTCATCCCAGAGGGCCTATTATGTATCTTTAGTTGCCATCTGGACAGGGTGTCTATCATCAAAAACATAGATATACTATCGAATTCCGATTGTCTAAGGATATGTTCGCACTTAAAGTGACGACACAGTTCGTAAATAGTTCAATACCCACTAAAGGCAATTTTGGAAGTTCAGTTTTTAGCTATATTTTTGATGATAGGCACCTAGTAGAGTTGGCAACTAAAGATACAGAATACAGGGGCAGGTCTTAAGATTGAGATATGTTAATTGATTTCTACCAACAGAGTTATGTTGCTATATGCCAGTTATATTTAGGATTTCCGTTATTGCATGAAACCATAAAATTTGAAACATCAATAAAACTTTTAAAAGGTTTTTTATGGACGATGAAATTCTGTGCCTATATGTATACTGCATGACAAATAAGTTGAGCATGACAGGAGTGATCATAGCACATAGATGGTCATAGCACATTGAGGATGACAGAGGAGTGGTCATAGCCATGGTGCTCTTTAACCTACAAAATTTGTTCTGCACAGTAAAGGCCAATACCTAAGATCTAGTACACCGGCAATTATAAGTTAGAAGTACCAAATTTTTTAGCATTTCTTATACTGACCCAACTCTATTAGCCATCATAGCATTTCTCTTCTCCGTAATCTTGTTCATATTCCGGGGCAGCTTGCAATCTCTCAGCGAATGTGCCCCATCACAATTGAAGCAGGTTGGTACTCTACGGAGTACTGGAGGAGGACTTGGCTCTTTTACTTCTACATTTGCTAGAACTGAGTTTGCCTGAAAACAGTAATTATTAAAATTGTTTATTGTATTACCTATATACCTATATTACCTCCAGATATAACTAGAACATTGAATGTAGTTAACATTGTAATTAGTTACCTGACTATAATGTGGTACATCAGGATTATTTTCTACCCCTGGTGCCGTGTCAATGAAGAATAAATTATCCTCTACCTCATCTTCTTCAAACTTTTCTACATCTTCTACTTCAATATCATCTTTTAAGTCTTCCGGCCAGATATCTAATTCTAAGTCAGTCTCACTCTCCGAGCCAGTCAGATTGTCTTCGTTATGAAGCTTAATCAACTTCAACATGAACTCTTTTATCTTCTGCCTGTAGTCTCTAGCTATTTTCTTATTTTTAAACATAACTGTAACTAATGGAGACCTGTTCTCACAACCAATTACTATATTTGATTGACTTCCTGAGCCTGGAGAATCAACAATGAGGTCTTCATTCTGAGCTATGGGTTCATCCCCTGATACATTCTTGACAGTGTCTGTGTCATTTTCTCTAGCATCGACTACAGTACTGCATTCCACTTGTGTTACTTCTCGGCAGATTTTCCCTCCATTTTGTATGTTTGTTGATGGTGACACTACAGATATTGCGTCGTCTGAAGAATCAACATCAACTACTTCCACACAATGCACGTCGTTCAAAGAGTCGTTTATTGTAATTGGAGCAACCTTTTCTTCCTCAATACGAGTCTTTTTTGTGTCCTTTTTCTCATCTTCACTACTAGTTTCCAAATCTTCGTTATCCAACTCGTAAATTATATCGTTCACTACAGTTTTTCTTTTGGACATTATATGTGAAAGTCTTCATATATTTTTATAATACGCTGTTCACTCACATTAACAAATAAAGTTACCTACCTATTTAGAAATTACGGAACATTCGAAAACAAGACGGCTAGGTAGGTTATTATTTTGACGTTTATAGCCAATGTTGCCAGTGAAAAAATAAAATGTGTAGGTTTCCATTATACCAAGAAGGATCCATCGGGTGCACCCGTCCCCTTAAATCGTGATTGCCGGCACCGGCAGCTGGAGCACAACCATAAATATGATTTGACAGTATCTTCATACGTTAATCTGTGATAGGTATAGTTAAATTAAAATTTAAAAACGTAGAGAGAGTAAATATATATATATATTATTAATATTATATAGATAGTATATTTACCTCAGAATAAGGAATACAAATAGAAGCCTGGCTAAAATAAGAACTGGGCATTAGCCCTTGTACTCATCTAACGTAAATTACTCCTGTATACGAGTGAATGAAACGACGGACCGCACTTACTTTATATTTTTTCCTGGTGTGTCACTAGATTGAACCAAACAAATGTCAGATGGATGTAATTTGGATGTATTTTAAAAATTATAATACCATCAAATTAAATATGTCTCATCATTGTATCGTTGTGTTGTAATATCGTTCGTAGCGTGCATCACATCTTAATTTGGTGGCATCGAAATGTCTAATGCATTTTGCGAAAGTTTACAGCTTCACCGAGAGAAATTAAATATTTTTGTGCTCTTCCTCTCAAAATTCGTGAAAGTGTGATTTATTATTGTTTGTGTTGATTGTTTTTTTAACATTGTAATACAATGTCTTGTGCGAGTGAAGGCTGTAAATCGCATACAGGAAGAAAAGAAAACAACAATGAAGCAATATCATTTTATCGGTGAGTTCTGATAGTTTTTATGTTAATAAGTTGCAGGATCATACCTAAAACTCAGTAAAAATAATAGTAGTTCTTGTAAATCATACTCGTGTTCAATTCTACACCGATATTTGCCTGTTTTATATGGATTTTCTGCCGACTATTAGAGGTTATGTTTTTTTGCATAGTGATGTACTAAAGTCTGTGTGGCAAACTATCGAACATTGGTTCCCGCGGCAGCCGTGCATAAAGGATAATACCGCAGATTAATTGCAGCGCGAGTTAAAAGAAAAATAATGCCGAATAAATATCGCTATATTTTTTTGTTACAGATTTCCAAAAAGGGAAGAATGAAAAAGTGAATGGCTTAGACGAATAATTAGACCAAATTGGGCAATTAAAAAAAGCAGTCATATTTGTTCGAAACACTTTACGCCGGATTCTTTTGGACCAAACGAAAATTTAAAATGGAGACGGTTAAAAGCAGATGCTTTACCGACGTTATGTTTACCAGATACAGACACATTGGTAACCTTTAAATAATTATGTATAATTGCATTATCAATCTTGTTTGTAGGTACGTGCTTGTACTATACTATAGTATATTAACTCGGTAATTTTTCAATTTTAGGCAACAGAACCAGTACCTATGGATGTCTGTGGTGTAGAAAAGTGCATACTTCTATGTTCGCAAATCGTTCTGAAAGCCCTGTTCAGAACTTGTACGTTACTTCCGTGATCGACTTCACGAAGACTTCCGCAGATCAAGACATTTTCGTGCTTAGTGGTTGACAATAAAAGTACTTTGACAGGGTAGTTCTATCATGAAATGAATTTTGGGAATGCTTATTGACTTGAACTGCGCATAATTTGATTTCTTATTACAGTTTATTAGGTATTTTAATCGTTCATTATTTGTTATTAGTTATTATTCAAGATAAGTTGATGTTTATTTGATAGAAATAATAAAAAATTTAAATTACCTCTGTAGTAATTGCGCTGTCATCGCTCATCATTGACATAATATTATTATTACGAATCCTATAAGTCTACGATTATGATTTCTATTGTTGCAATTAATTGCTTCCTCCTTGATTGAACAAAGACGCGACATCAACGAACATCTATTTGATTGAGTTAAGAGGAGACTTAAAAAGTATCCACTTAAATAGTTTACGATTGTATCTCTGATACAAGCTACATCATTTTTTGTACTAGAAACAAGCACAATTGTGGACTTAACTTATTTACCTACCTGCCTACGATATAGTAATTTGTACTTAATAAAAAATATTATGCTAAACGAAAGATATCCTTTCATTAGTTCCTTATTTACACAATATAACATGTGTCCCACCGTGGTAGACAGAGACCACTTTGCTATTAATTCTCTTGGCCTCCTTCCAAAGCAAGAGGATGTCACCAGAAAGATCGGTGCCTCCTGCATTCTCTTTTTTTTCACACTTTGATACGATATAATGTGTGGTAAGCAGATTGGTCGTGGTTCATTTCGATTTGGTTTATTTATCGTAGTCAAAAATCGACATTGTTACATCACTAGCAAAGCAACGAACTAGTGACAACCTACCTAATTAAGAAAAAACTAATACATATCCATCTCTCTCTAACGCACTAGAATGTCGTAAGAAAATCAAGGATAGTTGTCTTTCTCCGCGTATTATTTTAGCCAGGCTTCTATTTGTATTCCTTATTCTAAGATATTTACTCTCTCTACGTTTAAACATAATAAAAAAAAAATGTACATTTTATTTGGGTATCATTTAAGCCATCGCCAATTTAATAGATTTTGTGTTTTCAAAATAATAGGTTTTATCCGCAAAATAGTAGATCTGTCGCCAAAATGTAGTCATCAAACAATATAAAATCAAATCCACAATAAATCACCTAAAATCATCAAGATATATGATGAAGTGCCAAATAAATGTTTCTGTATTTATTATAATGATCCTGATTACTGCATAGTCAAACTAATTGAAAGATGTCATTAAAAAATTATCATCGTCGCCATCGTTTCAGCCAAAAGACGTCTACTGCTGGACATAGGCCTCCCCCAAGGATCTTAATTTTCACGGGTAGTATATTATGTATGTATATTATTATCGAAATAAATATATTTAATTAATAATTTCTAGGAGAATAGTAAATGAAACACATCATTAATTTATAGCCACAATAATCAATATTTTATTGTTAGAAATGACATCTTAAAATAAAAATTCTAGTTAAGTGAGAATATGAAATAAAAGTAAAAAATCAAATTATACGCGGGAAATCATTGAATAACCAGCGCTTGTTTTGATTTGGAAGGGCGCCCCCTTTTCCTTTTTTGCCCGATCGGCACGTTTTTTGCTTCTGGTGGGGGGATGGCCAGCTTAAAGCGTATGGCTATTTTTGTAAAATGCAGGGCAGATTGATCGTTGAGGCCGGATTGGTCAATTTTCATAGCGCGCCAATTTGGCTCCACCATTTTGAAAATTTTTTCATTAAGTTTATAAACTGATCTATTAAATTGGTAACGAATAGTATTATTTTAATAATTGAACGAAATAAAATGTAACTACTGTACTGCTGACAAAATAACTAATAAAAAGAAGTCGCAATCTGGGACCGATAATTCGATTTATTTGGCGACAGATCTACCATTCTGCGGACGAAGCTATTATTTAAGGAATATTATTCTAAAAACGAAGTTCTTAATCATGTAATGAACTACGATTTTATTGGTAATACATCTCTTATTTTAGATACATATTGACATTAATTTGATAATTCATACCTGCGAACACGTTTTATTTATCACGTTATATTTATTTATTTGACTGATAAGACCTCAGACATGGGTGTATAGGCTAAGTTCCCTATGCCTTCTCACATAGTGCGAAAATGAAAAAAAAAAGTGAGAAGGTTGCAGGCTTGCGCAAATTCTGTCACTAAAAAGAAAAGAGTGAAACGTTTCACTTAGGCTCAGTGACACAACTCACTCTTATGTGTCAGTAACTCAGTACATCGTACTGATGGGAGCCCACATGCGTCTTACTTACCGCGCGAAACATTTTATTTCATTCATCTCTTTCTTTCTTCTACCGCCGCCGGTCTCTCTGTACCTATTCCCTATTCGCTTGCACATGCACGATTGCACGAAGCGGAAGACAGCAGTGCACTCGTCTCGCGTGGTCATTTTGTCAAGCTAAATTGAACCGTGTTTCAACCGATATAATGACACACGTGAAAATAAAGTGAGTTAACTCACTGATAAGTTCAGTCATTTGAGTCATTCATTTGTGTCGATTACTCATGGGTTACACAAGTCTAGAAGGTTGGAAAAAAGGCGCGAAGATGTGATGGCGTCGCTTTTTGGTTTTATTAAAAAAATATTGCATTTTGGGTGTTTTGATCAACAATACTAATAGAATATTGTGAATTAAAATCACCGTAACCAGTGTAGTGTGTTGTTCAATTAAACAAAAGTGCAGGCCATGCCTCTTCATGGGTTTTCTCTAACCCAACATTTTGTTCCTGTTATCTGAGGTGTTATGGGTCTATCACTTTAGCACGAACTGATACTCAAGAGAGGATATACATAAAGACCAGGCAGTATCGGCTTAAGCCTTTAGCCTTTTCCATAAAGGAAAGAAAATAAAAAAAAAAAATTGTGTCAGGGTTCCCAGATTAGGGGTTTCTTTCGCTATTTAGGGGAAAAATTTGGTGCTTAGGGAAAGTTTGGGGAAATTATATTTTTGGGAAAAAGAATTTGACATTTGGGAAATTTTGGGATTGACTACAAATGAAATATCTATCTATTAAATACCTAAGGCAATAAGTTTGGGAAAACTATATTTTTGGGGAAAAAAATTTGACATTAAAATTTGGTAAATTTGGGATTGACTAAGAATGAAATATCTATCTATTAAATACCTGAGGCAATAAATTTACATTTTCGAAATCTATGAAATCTATGAAACGCATTTAAAAATGTAAAGCCGTAAAACCCAAAAACGAAACAAAAATATCAGTTGGTTGAGTCGAGACCATAAAAGAACCGCAGTTTTTAGTAAAATAAAATACTATAGCTATACCTAGACGTTAAAGATCGGCTTAGGTTGGGAAACCGTACCGCAGTTTAGCTTTCTTTTAAGAAAGCTGTTTTATTACCTACCACCACGATCCACGATTTAGAATGAGGTTAAGATGCCCTTTATTTTAGATCGCAAACATGTTGAATTTCTTTTTCTTATTGTTTCAAGCGGGAATTACAATGGGAGAGTTTCTTTTATTTTTTTATTTTTAGTTCAAAGTTTTCACACAGATGTCTTTACTCCAATTTAATGACTTAGGGTCATGTGGACGTAATATTTTATATCTATTCATAATTGTGCCTTTTGGAGCGAGTGAAACCTTGATTTGAAACTTTTTAGACCGTATCAAGTCAATGTCAATCTGAAAGAAAATAGAAAACGTTTTCACGTGGTAGCTTCATTTTCACGTTGATTTTTCTTACTAATCAGAGTATTTTTCTTGAATTTAAACAGGCTATAGACCCACGGTAGTTTATGAATATTTAGTAAATGCTATTATTGGTATATATGACAAAAAAGATTTCAATAAAGCGAAGAGAAGCAAATATATTGTATGGGAGTGGAAAAGTAGAAGTTTTAGCCTAAGAGCATTTGTCCGCGGTCCCGCATGGCATCCAACAAATCACGGACCAAAGTACTTAGAAGATCCTCTGTCCACACGCCAACCGGCGTCCAAAATCCGGTATAATCACCTTCGGTAATGTCGCTTGGTCGGAAGTGCCGCTAGGTCGGACTATTACCAGGCCTGTCATTTACCGGCTCCGGTATACTCGCAATACAAATACGCAAGGACTTGTCCACGGTTCCGAGTTCGACCAAACCTCCGTTATTTATGGTAAAATGAGCTTTGCTTGATTCAAAATTTGAGCTGAAACTGGACTAGTGGACAAATAGCTTCCGGCAATGCTTCTATCCACCGACTTCGGCCGGCATGTGACGTACGTAATCGGAGCCATGTGTCTTTGTCCACGGTCTCGTAAAATTGACAAATCCTTGCGTGGTCGTATTGTGAGCATACCAGAGTCAGTAAATGACGGGCCTGGCAATGATCCGATCTAGGGGCCCTTCTGATCAAGCGCCATTACCGGAGGTGATTTTACTGGACGTCGTCGGATGCCGGATGTCGTGTTGACAGTAATTGAAGTACATAGGCCGCTACTTCGGTCTTTTATTTGTGATTTGTGAAAAAAACTATCCAGTATTCAGTGCCAGTCCAAATCGTTAAGCTATCGGCTAATAAAACAGTAAAATCTCAAAAATATCAACGAGGCAAAGATGAACCAAACTTTGAATTTGAAATATATAAAAAAGAACGTGAAATAATATTATTTTTTTCACATTGTATTTTCCTTTATATGTATGGATAGATATATAGTATAATATCAGTGATATATGTATGACAGTAACTATACTCTTTGGTTTTTCCATCGTTATTTGGGCTGAATATAATAACCTTTGCCATAATTCATTCAAGAAAAATGGTCCTCTCATGGTTACAACGCCATTTATGGTATAGAATGGTAACTCTCGGAATCTCTCCCATTACATACTCGAAGAATACAACATGTCATTGTTATTGTTCTGTCCGTCTAAATAAAATTAAGTACATAATTTTAAGGTTAGGTTAGAAAAATAACAACAAACTTTTTTTAGAACTGGTCCTCGCCACCAAATCTAGTTTTGGGGTTTATTCTGAAAAAGATACCATTTTGTAGAAAATTAAATTCAAATAAAGTGTTGTTATTCATACGGCAATTGCCGTAATGTACGGCATTCCATGACTTTTTTTCAGATTAAACGGCAGGTTTTTCATGTATCGTATTAATTTTAATTTATTAATATAATAAACAGTTCTTAAATAAATATAATAATACTAGCTGACCCGGCGAACTTCGTTCCGCCTAACAGTCTAATAATATCGTGTTAACTTTAGTTAAACTTAATTTAGGATTTCATTAAGGTAATAACATTAATACAACTTTTTTTGCAAATACAGAAATTTTTTCTTGCTTGCCATTGCAAAAGAAGAATGGCAGGGACCCATGTAGTTTCAGTATCGTTGTTAGGCTTAGCGTAGGGTATTGAAAATATGCAGAAATAATAGTTCTTGGAATAACTAAGAAAAAAGGTAATCGCAGTATCTTTTTAAAACTTGGGGCTCAGATGTTATTTAATGATATCAAAACACTGTACATTAATACGTAAGGATCGAATTAATAACCAACCTCTTTTGTACTTTGCCGTAAATGCAAATGTCATCTGTCATTTCACAGAGAGTGGCTGCCAGCAACTCAGGTGAATGAAACTCTTGGTTTAAGGCCCTTAATACCGCAAAATGGGTAATTTCTAAAGCTTACTCCTCTTTTATGGCCAAACCAAAAATATTGAAAAAATGTATTATGGATTATCAACTCTAGGACAACATATGCAACATTTTTCTTTTTCGTACCACCAAAACTTCTATATGAAAATTTGTTTCAACTGAATGGTGTTTTTTGGCTTGAATTTCCTACTGCTCCTAAGCGGCTTAGGCGATTTTTTTCATTTATGCTTTGATAAATAGATAAACTTGATAGCTATAAATATAACATAGAATTATTCAATTGAACAATGACGCCCATGTGAAAAGTATTATTTTCTCCTAATACGCCCTTTCAAGGACGCAGCGAGCGTCGTAACAGCCACCACGCATTGTGCACTGATTTGAACGTTATTTCAATGTCGTTTCCGTCGATATTCGTACAGACAAACTTCGAGCTGCTAATTTGGCGACGGTAATCGCCTTAAACTCTTTCTACTTCTTTCGTCCAAGGCCAGCAATGACGTTTGACGTAAGACAATAATAGTGAGTGGCTATTATAGATCTATTATACGTTTCTTTATTGCTACTGAGATATTACGAATCGGGTTTTGTTACATAGAATGATTTTTCTTATTTTTGTTCCCGAAGTTCTAAAAATATATTCTAAACTGAAATATTACACTCCAAACTTGACCTTTATAACACAGAGAAACTTGAGTCTCCAACGATGTCTTATTAGCTGGGTACTGAGCCTGCCATTCTTCTTTAGATGTTAAATATTCACTTAGTACACATACCAGGTATTGGGTTATTTAAACATCTTGAGCCTAATAGTTAGGTACCTAATACAGTAACAATAAAAATTAAGTAAATTGTGGATTTGTTTTTACATTTTACACATTAGGCCTCTTCTCTCTAGCGCCAATATTGCGATACTGCATGTTAAAGCACTTTCTGATATACAACATTTTTTGTTTTGTTATCCGGCGCAAAAACAAATAAAGCTGATGGTTTGCCGACACGTGAACATGCCACATACAATTGACCATGAGAAAAACATGCATTTTCTAGATTTAGACCACAAACACTCAAGGATTGTCCTTGTGACTTATTAATCGTCATGGCGAATGCAAGACGGATCGGAAATTGAATTCGCTTGAACTCAAAGGGTAAATCGGTTGGGATCATCGGAATCCTCGGAATGAGAACTTCCTCACCTTTGAATTTTCCTTTGAGTATCGTCGCGTGTATCACTTTCACCATCAGTTTTCCAATCACCAAACGCGTACCGTTGCATAATTTTGGTTGGTTGAGATTTCGTAGCATGATGACTACTGAGCCAACCTTAAGTCGTAAATTATACGGTGGTAAGCCAGGCACATCCAAGGAGTTTAAAAGTTCAGTCGGATAGTTGGTAGCTTCGTCTAAAAGGATGCGAGCTGTAATCAATTGTGCAATCGTATAGAAATGCTGCACGATTCAAATCAACACTTGAAGCACTTCTTCTTGCGCGTCGGACAATATCTCGTTGTTGATCTGTTCGATAAGCTCGACGATTTCTCATTTCCAACCTAGCCGTTTCACGAATTGCTGCTCTTTGCTCTTCTGTTTGAGAAGCGCGAACTCGGGCCATACTAACACGCCTCTGTTCTCGAGCGATTTCTTGGTCTTCTTCAGTTGATTGATTCGCCCTGTTCCGCAGCCTAACTGCATTACGGCTTTGTTGGGAAAGATTAGATCTTCTTGGTCGCGGCATTGTTAATTAGGTACTTCTCCAAAACAACAAAACAATCCAACCGACCGACCGGTACATAACCTCAAGCAATCGATACGCAATACGATTTTTTTTTTCAATTTGACGGCTGCTGGTTTGTTGTCTTTGCACTTTGAGCTGTCAAATTGCATTGCGACTGTGGTGCCACCGGTGTTTTTTTATATTTCAACAGATGGCACCACATGCTGTTTGTATTAGTAAAATTAATTAATTTATTTATTGTTATTAGATAACTTATCCGATATTTTATTACTTATTCTGCTATTCGGAGCGGAGAAGAATCCACCAAAAAAGAGATAACTAACATCGGTCCAGCCGATCTTGAGTTATAAGTGGTGTAACTAACACGACTTTGTTTTATATATTTAAGATGGCAATTTTGTGTTTTTTTTCCATAAATACGGCAGTGTGAAATTTTACAATGACAACACTAAATCTGGGGAATTTTGACAAACCACATCTGAAATGAAAACCCTGGATTGTTTTGGGAGTGATTGATATTTCGAGAGAGGTTATTTTATTTTAGTTAGATCTATTACCCTGAAATGACGCTTTTATTTCGAAAACTAGCACTTACCAACGCAAAATGTGTAACAGCCAGACACCATGAAGCTCAAATATTATTTCAATCCAGAAACCTAAGCATCGTACCGTCTTTATATGGTAAGTTAAGTCATAACTTGGTTATTTTGTAATAGTCCGGAAAAGAATCCATCACTAGCTATTTTACAGAAGGTGACCCAGATCCTGCCACTAAATTCTTCTCGACAAATGTCCAAGTACTACTGAAACGCCTCACCCGGCCCGACTTCCAGAAAGTATTTAGAAAAAGAACAAACAGCGGTCTCCCACTGCTGAAGACACCCAACTACAAATTCTTGACCGATGAAGAGCTGGAAGCTGAAATTACCAAGGCTTATGAAAGAGCTGATAGGCTTCTGCAGATGCCACCTGTAGTCAAGGTAAAATGTTTTAAAATGTAAACAAATATTTTGTAAATCAATAGTTGGCACAAATTGGCTTACATAGTGCTATGCATAGTAAAGTGGAAATACACCTGTGATATCTGGTGTTATTGCATGTATAATGAAGATATCATGGTGATATTTTCACCTCTTTTCAATCAGCTTGTTCAAATCATGGAATCAAACAGCTGACTCAACTTATATATGAATATAAGTATGTTGTTGGTACATTGTAGAATTGGGCATATCATGATCTGCCTGGGCACATCATATTTTTTGTTAAAACTAAAAGGAGACTTGGGAGAATCGCCTTGCTCCTCTCTGCTTCACTCAGCTCCTCAAATTATTATTTATTTATTTATAGCTTATTTCTAGGTTAAAGATTTTAACAATAATATTGTTTGTTTTATTAGTTGTCTTCTCCTAGATTGTCCTTGACATAAGCCTCTTCCAGGAACCTCCATCTGTCTCTATCCTTTGCCTCTCTCGTCCACGTCTTTCCTGCCACTTCTCTTATCTCGTCTTCCCATCTCCTTATTTGTCACCCTCTTTTTCTTTTTCCTTGTTATTCTTTCTGTCCATTTATCTTTGCCTTCCTCAAATTTATTTACATGTAAACCTAACATGCTCCTTGCTCCTCTTATTTTTGACTTTTATTTAATACCTAGTCGTAATAAATAATTCAATTCATGTTAATGTTTCACACTTTTTAAATTTCCTTCTTCAAGATAAATAAACAGTAGGTACCTAGCGTTTTATATATTTACTTATAGGTAGGTAGGTATAATGACTGGCTACATGTTGATGTATACATACATGCGCAAGAAATTAATAGATATATAACGGGATTTAGTTCTGACTAGTGAAAATAGATGATAACAAAAACGAATTACCCATTTTGATGCCAAAGACAGGGCTCTATTTCTATATGTAATAATAAGGTACTCTGTGTTATTTAATCATTTATATAGTTATTATCATTATGATTAAAAAAATAAGGATGGTTGAAGATTGAGCTTTAAAGTCCAGGAAAGTGATGGAAGTGATGAATCAATCAATCAGTGTCAAAAAATATTATATTCTATCTTGACAAATTCAGAACAAAAACCTGTCTTAAAATGTTAAAAAAAAAGTGACTTTAGTCAACTTTTTACATCACAAGTAACATTTAGCATGTTACATTTATGTACATGATGCTTATTTCATTAAACAGAATAAAAAAATTAATAAATGTACCAAAATTATCTTGATAAACAGTAACTGCGGCATAGAGTGCTAATAATTACCTACTAGGGTGCCCCTCCCTACCAAGCTGCCGCTCCGCCAGTGCTGAGTCAATTTCATCATCATTGTCGTACACTAGATTCTTTTTGTTGCCCCCAAAAAAAAAAGATTTTCATCATCAGTATCGTGATTTTAACCTACCCTGTGACGGAAGTTGCTGACCAAATCAACACTCTGTATAAGACACATTTATTTCCATATACTTTGTATGCCCGTCATATGACTGCTTGGAAATAACTAAAAACATATCCACCCATGCCAAGCAAGGTCTGCCGCACTATGTATACTATTAGTATGTGTATCAGATGAATTGTAGTTTAACCATAACGAGAAAAAAAAATCTATTCCAGATTCACAGACCCATAGACGAAGTTCTATCCAAAGATCCAGCACTTGTTGGCTATGACAAATCCAAATACTTATTCACAGACATCACTTTTGGTGTTGACAATCAGCACAGATTCATTATTGAAAGGTACGTTCTTGTTATTTTGTTATTATTAAAAAAATCCATTGAGATCTTTATATCCTTATAGCTAAACATATATTTTTTTATTCATTAGTTTCAGATGGTAGAAGTTCCTTGTTTCAGAGATAGTGGTGTTGATTCGGTGTGACACAACTTAACTTAATTTAAGTGTCCTTTATTTTCGATAAAGAAAGAAAAAGCCAGGGTGCTTAAAATAAGGTTAGTCCTGTCAAATAAGCTAAGTTGTGTTACACCAAATCAACACAATTGTGAAGAAAAATCAAATTGTAAGGGTATGGGCCGAAGAGCTACCTTTGCTTAACAATAAATAAAAAAACTAGATGTCACTGACATTTGGGTAGCGTACCAATACGCCTGGGTAAATATAAATTTAACTGTCAAAGTGTTTTTTACGGGACTTTAGGTCTGTTTGTATTTTCTATTTGTTTTTAATAATAAGTAAACGACTGTATGTTTCTAAATAATGTGAAACAAAATAAATCGATAAAATTTTTGACAAGGTTTATGAATGACTACAAGCTGTTTGTCTTCACTTGGGTGGTTGTGGAAGAGGTGGCAGTTAATTTTTATCTTTACCCCAGCATTTGGGAACACTACCTTGATATATGGTCATGCCATTTTTTTATACAAGCTAAAGTTGTTAATTGCAAAAGTACGAAAGCCGTTTATGTTTAAAAATTAAAAAAATTGTTTATGTATATAAAAATCCAAATTTTGGGAAAGATACTAATCCTTTATCTTTTCACCTACTTTCATTTTATTGTTGATTATTGCCATAGAAAAATCTTTAGGTGTTTGCGACATCTTCATAGGTTTGATCTCAATGAAACTTTGCACACTTTTTTAGATAGGATACGTATCTCCCTATGAACGTGAATTTTATAATAACCACGCCACAGTCAAAATTAGAACTCTTATGATTCCCATACAAAAATCAAAATGAATAAAATACATTTTTTTAATGCGTACACTAACAAAGGGTTTTTCAAAAAAGCAAGATACAAAACTTTATTTTATGCATAGCCAAAGCCAAGTAACGCTTTTGGGGACCAATTATAAAAGTTAGTCCCAATTTAATACATTTTTAATCTTGAGAATCTGAGTTTTGTTTATTTTATAAAATTTGCAAATGATATTTGTTTTTGATTTTCAGAGAAACGGATGGCACTCTCCGCAGCTGTGACCATGATGTCAGGAAAAGGCTGAACCAGGTACATTTCAGAAAATTAATGGCAAAGAATTTGACAATTTCATTTCCATTTCATTTCATTTATTGCAATAAATTACAGGAGAAATTATTAACTTACTTAAATAAAATATGGTGCCAGTGTACTTTTACCCGAAGGGCATAGCAAACTTATTAACTATTAATATTAACAATAACAACAATAAATTAAACTAAATTTTTCAAGATTAAATAAATGAAATAATAATAATATAAAATTTATATGCAAAGGTATTGCACCAAATAATTAATCATGTAATTCATCATATTTATAGAAAATTTTAAGGCTATATGGACAGATTTTATTTAGGTACTCGTACAGTTTCAGTTCAATAAGAACATTTTGGCCTGAAAGAGATTTTATATTATCAGGTAATCTATTAAATACATACATATACTCATGCCTGTCTCCCAGAGCGGTAGGCAGAGACTACAGATTTCCATCTGCTACGATCCAGACACACCTCTTTCGCCTCTTCCACATCCATAAATCTAGTCATACAAGCTCTTCTATTCCGTGTACTTTTGACATTGCCCTTCTTCATACCGAAGTCAAAAGTAACACTTTAATTGCAGCATACTTAGTGGATCGCGTAATTTTTTTTTATTTATTTTTTTTCTCAATTTTATAACATTACAGCTAACTTATTCGTTATACAATAATAATTAACAAAAAACTAAAACCTGAATACCATTTAAAAAAAGAAAAAAAAACAGCTATTAGAAAGAAAACAACCGCAAGTCCAGACTATTCTAAGTATTTACATAAAAAATTTAAAGTTACTTCTGTGAACTCATCCAAGGTACAACTGAGCAAATCTATTTCCTCATTTACTTTATTTAGTACCCTCACAGCTCTAGTGAGTGGCGCCTCTGTTAGGAGGTTAGTCCTAGCCCGCGGCAGCCATAGCAGCCTCCCCGCGCGTCGCCGCAGTCCGCATGTGCCCTCACTAGGCACCACCAGTTTAATGCTCTTCAGCAACGCGGGATTGCACAGCCTGCCTCTTAAAATCTTAAATGTTGTGTTGTAGTAAATGCGACAGTTCTCTTTGGGGAACTTGCAAATTAAATTTATATCGTTTATTAAGCTTATCACACTTCCCTGTTCGTCTGGCTGGGATTTTATCTGGATAATGTTTAATCAACTTGCATAATTCTATAATATACAGTGCTGTAACACTGTGTATCTTCAATTCAATAAATATAGGTCTACAAGTATCTCTACTTGACAAGTCTCTTTTGGAGTAGAAGTATTTTTCAATGTCCACTGTAAGCCTCTGATGGCAAGACCATAATGTAGATTGAAAAAAACCGGCCAAGTGCGTGTCGGACCACGCGCAGTGTAGGGTTCCGTAGTTGCCCTACACGATATGCGGACTTCTTCTCCAAGTACATTTTATAAGTTTGTCGATTAATACAGATCGCGCCAAACTTCTAGTACGCTTGGAAGTTACTCTTCCCAAGAACGGCCCATACATTTTGTTCCTACTGATGCGAATTTTAAAGGGGACTATATACTACTGCTGTGAATTTTTTCACGTCTCCAAATACAACCGCTTCGCTGGCAGGGGGGGGGACTTGACTCTAACTAAAATTAACACTTTTAAGCTTAATATTTCGCAAACGGAAACCTGGATCGAAAAATGGTCTTCTCATACCCCCAATATTTTTAAATTACCTATCCAACGACACCCCACACGAGGGGATAGACAAAAAAAATCATCCCCACTTTACGTGAGGGAGGTAGGGAGGGAGGTACCTTAAAAAAAATATTTTTCAAAATTTTACTGTACCACTTTATCGGCGTGATAATTATGTATACCCATGCCAAATTACAGCTTTCTAGTTCTAAAAGTATCTAAGCTAAACCGCAGACAGACAGACAGACGGACATGGCGAAACTATAAGGGTTCCTTGTTGTTGACTACGGAACCCTAAAAAGGCAAAATAAGCCTGAAGAGCGGCTTTTTTTGTGGCAATAGTAAGAAGTCTTAGTGCATAACAAAAACTTCTTATTTTGCCTTTCACAACCTCAATCTGTTTTGTTCCAACTCAAATATTCATCAATTTGAATTCCAATTTTGCTTCTGATAACAGTTCTACGTATTACCTCATTATCAATGCTGACATTAGCCTCTAAATTTCAATTTCATAACCATTTTTAGTTTATGCTACAAGGGCGAAAAGGAATAAATTACGAGGACGAGTAATTTATTGCTCTTACGCCCGTGTATCATACTACGTTTTTCAATGCATAGTGTGAGGAAATAAAACAAATATAATCTTGTGAACTTTAAATTATAATTGGCTCAAAAGGACTGTATCCAAAACCGTTAAACTGTGAAAAAAAGTAAAACATTTATGGTACGCAGGAAAGGTTGCAGGTTAGCCAACTTCTCGTAAATAATTTAAAAAAAATAATAATGTAGTACTTGTTGGTTCACGGCAGGGTGCGAAAAACAAACGACGAGGTTCAAAGTAGACTGAATAAGTATATTGAACTCTAATCCAATACAATAGTGGTGAAAGATCCACAATGCGTCCCAGTAGGCGATTCGACAGAGTCTCCGTACTGGCCGTCTTGAGGTCTAGCTTCGATTCAGAGTGTGATAGTAGTCCAATGGCTTGAAAGCTACTATAGAACACGAATCGAGTCCCTAGGTAAAGAGTACGGACAAAGTGTACATTGACTTGGTCATTATTGTGAGTGGAACAAACGATATCGCGATCTAGGATACAGCCAACGCCATCTAGTGTTAATTCTTTGTACTTCACTACTGTCGTTTCGGCAGTATATTACAGTCCCCCCCATTAAATCTGAAGGTGTCCCAACGAAGTTAATTCTTCTTCGGTCTACCACGTTGTCGCGGTGGTTGATTTTCTTTGATAACCATTTTGCGTGGTCTTCCTCGCTTTCTCAGTGGCTGAGCCGGTTCAGGCACGGCTTGTTTGTGTCCTACGTATGGCGTCAACGCTGAGGCGTGGTATAACCCGAGGCTAAATTCAGGATTAGAAGGGCTTGCCACCTCATAGGAGGAGGGACCATGTTTTTTCTTTATCAGGTATGGCCCATCTCTACGTGGTGCAAACTTGGCGCTAATTCCTTTTGTAGCTTGGCTGAGTGGATGTAGGGTTACCATGACCATATCTCCTTCTGAATAATTGGGTCTTGCTTGTCGCGTTTGATCAACGATTTCCTTTCTTTTCTCTTCTTCCATTTCATGCACCTCTTTTGCTTTTTCAAAAATTGAGGCTAGCTGCAGTAATTTTGGAGTAATTTCTGGTATAAAATTCTCTGATCGAACGATTTGGCGATAGTCGTGAAGGTTATCATCCAAAGTCCTTAGTTCTCTACCGAAAGTCATGAAGGCAGGAGTATAGGTTGTCGATTTGCATACAGCTGAATTCATAGCGAATCTAATACTGGCTAAGTGTTCTGGCCAATCCCGGTGATCTTCTCCAAGAATGATTGCTAACTGGGTTTTTAGGTCTCGATTTCTTCTTTCTACCGGGTTCGCCTCGGGGTGGTAGACTGGTGTAAATCCGTGCTTTATTTTTAGGCAGAAAGTAACCTGCTGCATTATTGCACTGACAAACTGTGGTCCATTATCACTTATCATCCGTCTTGGGAAACCATAGCGGAGGAAAATCTCATTGATCAAGACCAGTGCGCATCTCTTCGCGGTTGCCTCTTCTAAGGCGAACAATTCTACCCAACGGGAATTGATATCCTCTATAATGAAAATCCAAGTTTTGCCATCTTCAGAAGCAGGTAATGGACCAAACAGGTCAAAGGATATAACCTCAAAACGTTGACTTAGAGGATGTGTTTGTAGCAATCCAGAGGGTTTTTTGTTCGATGGTTTATATCTCTGGCATTCGACACAATTTCTAACGTAGCTCTCTATATATTTTCGCATACCAGTCCACTGATAACGTCGAGATATAGCCTGATAGGTTTTTTCGACGCCATAATGGCCGGAAACCGCAGAGTCATGATAAATTTTCAAAACGTTAGCCCATTCATGTTCTGGAACTGAGAGTTGAGCTTCATCGGTTTCTGATGCAGAGCTGTGTCGGTATAAGAGTCCGTTGTTCATCAAATAGCCCTTATTACTCCAGTACCGGGCATTTTCTTCGTCATTATGGTTCTCCAAAGCCTTGATAATTTTGGTTAGCTTGTTGTCCTTTAGCTGTTCGGCTCTTACTTCGGCGAGACTACGGGGAGGTAAATCTACGGTTATACTGCATACTCCACACTCCCTTTCATTGTTTTCAGAGCATGGTGGCCTTGATAAGGTGTCAGCAACAACGTTCGCCCTTCCCGGTATATATTTGACGGTAATCTCATAGGCTTGTAGACGGAGTGCCCATCTTGCTAGTCTTCCCGATGGTGACTTCAAGGACATTAACCACTTGAGGGCCTGATGATCTGTTACGATTGTAATAGGCGATCCTTCAATGTAGCCAGCGAATTTGGTGATTGCCCATATGACGGCAAGCGCTTCCCTTTCTGTTGTCGTATAATTTCGTTCTGCTTTCGTTAGCAGCCTACTAGCATATTCTATTGGGTGTTCATCTGGACCTTCTCCCTGGACCAGTACTGCACCCACTGCATAGTTACTAGCGTCGGTTTTAATGACATATTCTTTATAAGGATCTGCTTGTTGGAGAATAGGAGCTGATACTAGTCGAGCTTTTAATGCTTTGTATGCTTCGTTTTGTTCGGTATCCCATACCCATGGAGCGTTCTTTTTGTGAGACGTGTCAGCGGTTCAGCTATGTCGGAAAAACCCTGGATGAAACGACGATACCACGAGCATGTCTGTAAAAACGACATGAGGTGTTTTACATTGGATGGAGGGGGTCGACTTACAATGGCGTCTATCTTTTCGGGATCCGTTAGTAAACCCTCGGGTGTGATGATATGTCCTAAATATCTCACTTGTGTACATCCAAATCTGCATTTCTCTTGGTTAATGATGAAATTATGTTCTCTCATCTTTTGGAGTACATCTTTCAGATCATTCAGATGTTGTTCAAATGTTGGTGATAGGATAATCAGGTCATCTAAGTAAGCAAAGAGCTAAATGTGATTGAGACTGATGCGGAATCTGTCTATTATACGTTGGAAGGTGGACGGCGCGTTACGTAAGCCGAACGGCATTCTTACAAATTTATAGATTCCGAAGGGACTAATGAACGCTGTCTTCTCCTGGTCACTCTCTTGAACCATGATTTGCCAGTATCCTGCTTTAAGGTCTAGCGCTGTCATGTACTTAGTAGCTTTTGCCTCGTGTAGCAGATCATCGATGCGAGGCATCGGATACCTATCTGGTATGGTGATAGAGTTTAGTCTCCTATAGTCAATGCATACTCTGATTTTCCCGCTGGGCTTTGGTACCATTACTACTGGCGCAGCCCACGGAGAAGTGCATGGCATGATTATCCCTTCCTTTATCATAATGTCTATTTCTGTTTTCAAGACTTCTTTCCGTTGCGGAGACATTCGATATGGTGGAACAGCTATTGGTGCGTGATCACCAGTATCAATACGATGTTGTACTCCTGCCACTGGCTTCCCATTGGGAGTAAATACATCCTGGAACTCTTCAAGCAATCCGCTAAGCTGCTGTTGCTGTGTTTCGTCTAGCACGGTTGTAGTTACATCGATAGTACTGAGTCCGATATCATTGAAGAGAGTCTTTGAATGTGGGGACAAGTTTGGCTCCTCTTGATCTATGCTTTCAATTGCGTCTCGCATCATATATTCCATTCTCGGGCAATATCCGTCGAATGTCTTATTTCTCTCAGAACGATTTATTTTCTTTGGCAGCTCCGAGAAATCTATCGGTATTAGCCGATAAGGCATGTCAGGACTTTGCATCGGCACAGCCACGTTCTTGTCAGTGTCCTTCACCGTTGGGCCAGCTGTCTGCTTCTTCGTTGCTCTCTTCATACTAACAGGTGCAATGCCTACACCTGGTCTAGCAATGGCACCAGTCAGTGTGGGTGGTGTCCCTATGTGCAAGTTGCCTTTGGGTTCCTGGAACATCACAAACTGTTCCTCAAATAATTCGAACTCCTGTTTTGAATTCTCGACATAGTGCCAGGTGAATTGTGCAATGTTCAGGACTATACCAGCTTGTTGTAGAAAGTTAATGCCCAATAATGTGCGGTTGTCAACGGACTCTGGCAGTACAATAAAGCTTGTAGCGGTGGTACGTCCACAAAGCTCAACATGCGCTTCAAAAAATAGCACTTTCTGTCTTCGCGATACTCCATCTGCTAATGTTACGTTGACAGTCTCTTCATTGAAAGTCTGCCCCTTGCTTTTCAACATCTGATAGAGCTCATAGGATGCCACATTTAATTTAGCACCGGTGTCTACATATGCTTTGCCCTCTAGGTCATTAACTTTTAAGTACACCATGGGTCTTGAATGTTTTTCCCTCTGGACATTTATTGAACAAAAGCCCAAATTTCCTTTTTTCTCGAGTGCCCTGGAGGATTTATTAGCGCAAATCTTGCAATTACTCCGATAAACACCTGGAGTTCCACACCCATAGCACGAAAGCTTGACATCAGGTGTGGTGCCTGATGTAGTAGGAACGGCAGAGGATGACTCTTCAATCAATTTAGTGTTGCCTTCCAACACTCTTTTGCGTTTTCGACAGTCTTCGAAGACGTGGCCAAGTTTTTTACAAAAGTTGCATCTGGGCTTTTTGTTAGTGCGCGAAGCGTCTGTTGTTACTACTGGATTGCTGTCGCTTCGCTGCTCAGAGTCTTTTTCTTTCAGTAGCGCTTCGATACTCCGTGACTGTTGGAGCAAGTCGTTGAAGTTATTTAGCTTTACTCTTGGAATCTTATCTCTGATACGTAAGTTAAGAATTCCGTATACGATGTCCAATTGTTGCTTTTCGGATAGCCGATCTGCTTCGGGTAGTTCTGCAAAAAGCATTCGCTTCTTCGAGATGAAGTTATCTGTAGGTGCGTCAGGAGCTTGTTTTTCACCAAATATCTCTGTGTAGATCATGTATTCAGGTTTCTTCGGTGCGAATGTAGTTCTCAAAGCCATTTCGAAGTCCGCCCACGTGGTGATAGTAGACTTGGCCCCTTGCCACCAAACTGCTGCTTCGTCTCTAAGTATCAATGGTAAGCCGGTTAAAGCGTCCGCGTCTTTTATGTGTTCTAACTGCTTGAACAGATTGATAGCCGTTAGGAAAGCTTCTACAGTTTCCCTGTCTTTCAAGCCATTATACAACGTTTTACATGTTGTCATAGAACCTTGACGAACACCTGCACCTCCAATAGATGACAATAATTGTTGAAATTGTGCTTCAGTCATGTTCACCCCCATTTTCTTCGGTTGTGATTCCTTCCTTTGAACCTTAAGGGTTGTTTTCCGTCCCGCTTTTGTTACTAGAAAGGTTCCAGATTTTCTTTGCCCTGAGTTGGTCGCCACTGTAGTACTTGTTGGTTCACGGCAGGGTGCGAAAAACAAACGACGAGGTTCAAAGTAGACTGAATAAGTATATTGAACTCTAATCCAATACAATAGTGGTGAAAGATCCACAATGCGTCCCAGTAGGCGATTCGACAGAGTCTCCGTACTGGCCGTCTTGAGGTCTAGCTTCGATTCAGAGTGTGATAGTAGTCCAATGGCTTGAAAGCTACTATAGAACACGAATCGAGTCCCTAGGTAAAGAGTACGGACAAAGTGTACATTGACTTGGTCATTATTGTGAGTGGAACAAACGATATCGCGATCTAGGATACAGCCAACGCCATCTAGTGTTAATTCTTTGTACTTCACTACTGTCGTTTCGGCAGTATATTACAATAATAATAAAGCGCTAGGGCAAAATAATCGACTTTCTGTACGGTTTTGATGCATAAAAAGTGGGTCTTTACGAGCGCTTAAATATGCTTAAAATATGTTATTAAAATCTGTTTTCTTTCAGGTCTACTTCCCAATGAACGGTCGTAAATTAAGAGAGCCCGTCATGTTTTCCAACGACGAGAGATTCAACAGTCTGCTGGAAAGAGAACAGTATCTGTTTGTTCTGGACCGAGCGTGTGTTCAATACGAGCCCGACGAGCCGGCCTACCACCGGGTCACCAGCATCACCTACCAACACGTGGACTTGAGGAACAACTATCAACTTTTGAGGTGAGTGAATGAATGAATACTTTTATTTATCAAAAAAAGGTGGATTTTCTTGATACTAAACATGATCCACAAATTAATTAAATTAGTATCTACTTAAATAATAATACATTGTTCACCGAGGGAAGAAAGGGGAATCGCACTTTCTCCTGAGTGATACATAGTGCTTTATACTACACCTGCGAGGAAATAGTATAATTTTACTTTTAATCAAGATAAAATAAAAGAAACAGACTGACTCGCGTGCGATTGTCACTTTTTATTTCCTTCTTATTTTTTATTATGTGCAGGAAAAGCAAGTGGCCAGTATCATTTTTCGAGTTTTATGTACGAGTTCGCAAAATAATACTGGCCACTTGGCCACTTGCTCATTCTTTATGTTATTTAAAAAAAAACAGCACGTTAACAATGGATTTGCATATACTTTTTCTGCCCGCTCAAGCACGTTAACAATGAATTTTCATACACTTTTTCCGCCCGCATATTTGTATGACAGTAATGACGTATTTTCTGCATCGTTTTCAACAAAGAAAGAAGGTACTTTCCGAGCAGGTGTAGTATAAAAGTATGTAATTAGTACGATCAGTCGAACATAAGCGGCCACGCCTCCGCTACTACTTCACGTGCAATTGCTAAGCTATGAGGGTAGTTAGTAATAACTATTATATTATCTGTGGTTATAAGTATTGGCGTGCGTATGCGCCGACGCGCGGCCGACCGCACCTGCTACTTACAAAAATTCCATCCATCCATCAGCCTAGTTCGTCCACTGCTGGACATAGCCTTTCCAGGATTTTGCCACTCCCGGCGGTCATCCTGGAAGAATTGCCCATACTCACACACGCTGGGCAGGCGGGTTGGTGAGTGCGGTGCCGGAACCCTCGCACCAGTGACGCCGCTGCCCGTCACCAGTCTATTTCATATAAGGCCCGGCTATTAGGGATGGATATACCGCCATCCGTCGGTCCCAGGCATGGTGGGCCTCCTGGTTATTTGCCTGTGAGCTGTCCTCTTACTCTCCCCCGGATTACTTCGAGGGGGTCACCAAGTAAGATGGTGGTACCTCCACAGTCGAGCCCGGCACCAGCTCTACCACCTACTTACAAAAATTATACCTACTTAACTAAAAGTTGCATAGTATTGAGGAGATGATTCAATAACAGTTTTTTATATATTATGTTTGTTTGTTGGACTCCTATCTAATAATAACAAAACGTCGTCCGTCCGTCCGTCCGTCTGTCACAGAGGTCTAGACTTTAGCCCTAAAGTTGAAATTTTATCAGAATACTAGTAATGGCCTCTTATAAAACAAATAATAAAATTTAAAAAAGAAAATTATACTGAGGGGGGAACCAAAAAAAAATCTTTTTTTAACAATATTTGTTTCAAAACGGTAAAATTTGGTTAGACTGTAGTACTTACATACTCTAAAGTAAAGCAATAAAAAACCGGTAAGTTTATTGTTTAAAAAAAAGCCGGTCAAGTGCGTACAAATGATACCACCACACAATACTGATACGGCACCCTAAAAATGTTATGGTAAATAACAAAAATATAAATGTCAAGGCGCCTCAAACAATTGCTGAATTTTTAGGGTTCCGTATCAATGTTGTATGGTGGTACGGAACCCTTTGTGTGGTACGGAACCCCTTATTTATCACATTACCACAGACATTCAAATTTCTGTACACATTATACACACATCCTTATTCTTACATTTATGACACTTGAAGGTTATTTTGTTAACTTTAAGCAATACTATAAAGCCGGCGCCAGACATGTGTACACTTATTTGAACACTCGAGTGGACACACTGTGTGGCACGAGACTTTGTCTATGTGTTCCAAAGTTTGTACACAGCTTTGCACTTTGCCGAGCGGTATCGGTTTTTTAGCGCACATCAAAGGAATGTGTTCAAATAAGTGCGTAGCCTGCCACACTATTTGCAAAGACCAGTTGCGCGAGCGCTGTTGTACGGAACGGTTGTGTGAGACACTACGTGCTTGATCGTTCAAAATGGACTGGAGTAACGAATGCGTCCTAGAATTTATTGAGTTGCTGCAAGGGGAACCATATATATATATTTTCGATATATTTTGTTGCTTATGTAAAAAATAATTACATACACATAAATAGTATAAGCACACTGCGTCCACGAAATCGTCGTCCATCTCCTTTGTTGTCTACCAGCATACTGTGGAGAAAAGAGTTTGCGAAGCATGTGTGGCAGGTGCGCCAAATGTGTGTACAAAGTCGTCGAAGAAGTGTGCAAATAAGTGTCCACATGTCTGGCACCGGCATAACAGAAACCCTTAATCTGCAGCACAACTCCAGAAGTACCAGTTCGGTTGTTTGTCTGTAAATTCAGACACAATACGGAATCACATTGTGATAATATCGATAGGTTAATCTGACCAGCATGCGTTTTGTTTTTAACACAATCTTATTTTAGTCAAAAGCGCAGAGAATAGAAAATATGGAAGAGATGTGTCAAGATCGTAGCAGAGGGAAATCCGTAGTCTTTGTCTATCCCTCTGAGAGACAGGTGAATAATAATAATAAAAACTTTTATTCACCAAAACAATTTATATATATAACACACAGTACACCCCAAACAACATAGTTTGTCGGGGCAAATACGCTCATAAATACGCGCAGTATACAATAATTTTCATTATATTTTTCAATGCAAGTGCTCGTAAAGGCCCACTTGTTATGCATCAAAACCGAACAGAAAGTCGATTATTTTGCCCTAGGGCTTTATTAATATTATTTTTTTATTGATTTACAGTGGTTGGCTAACCTGCAGCCTTTCCCCTGTGTACCATAAATGTTGTACTTTTTTTTTCACTGTTTAACGGCTCTGGATACAGTCCTTTTGAGCTAATCATAATTTAAAGTTCACAAGATTATATTTGTTTTATTTCCTCACACTATGCATTGAAAAACGTAGTATGATACACGGGCGTAAGAGCAATAAATTACTCGGTTACGTTTAAAACACTGTTTAAAACAAACGTTACACTTTTTTTTCCACTGTTTAACGGCTCTGGATACAGTCCTTTTGAGCCAATCATTAACTTGCAAAATTGTAACAGTGTAACTTTCAACTTTCATAATTAAATTGTTTTCTTTGATTATATTTGTTTTATTTCCTCACACTATGCATTGAAAAACGTAGTATGATACACGGGCGTAAGAGTCTAACCACTGAGCTATCCAAGTTCAACTCGTGAATTTACCGATGTGCTTCAATTGTTCCAGATCCACACGCCACTTCGGCCCGCTAGTGTTCTATCTGACCTGGCATCAGAGCATGGAGAGCTTACTGCTGGAGTTGCTACAGAACAGTGCAGTGAGGGAGGCGGTGCTGTTGCTAGCGCTGAGGCAGCAGTTACATGGAGACCTGGCTGACGGCAGTGTGGCCGAGGGGTTGGTGCCAGAGGTGATGGGGGATTGTAGAATACATTGTCACGAGATAGGTCTCAAACTTCGTCTTGAGGACGCCTGCCTGTCTGACTGTGGCGCTTAAAATAGCAGCCGTCGCCATGACACATTAAAAAAGAAACTTGCATCAAATTCGTCACATACATATACTCACGCCTCTCCAGAGAGGTAGGCAGAGACATCCTACGTCCAGCGGGTCTACCGCGTAATTCTCATTTTCATCAACATCAACTTGAGATTGAAATTTGACGTGCGTGCGACGACGCCCGCCTAACATGCCATCTCTTTTGCACGCGTTGAATTTCGCATGCATTTGCTTGAAGTTGATACAAATGAGAATTACGCGGTAGAGCCCCAGCTCTTCAGTTCCGGGTTCTTTTAACTTCCATCCATCCACTCATCTGCCTAGTTCGTCCAATGCTGGACATAAGCCTTTCCAGGACTTTGCCACTCCCGGCGGTCATCCTGGAAGAATTGCCCATACTCACACACGCTGGGCAGGCCGCCGCTGCCCGTCAGCAGTCTGTTCCATATAAGGCCCGGCTGTTCGGGATGGATATACCGTCATCCATCGGTCCCAGGCATGGTGGGCCTTCTGGTTTTTTGCCTGTGAGCTGTCCTCTTACTCTCCCCCGAATTACTTCGGTGGGGTCTCCAAGTAAGATGGTAGTACCTCCACAGTCGAGCCCGGCATCACCTCTACCACCGCACTTAATTTAAATAAATAAAAACATTTTCTAAGTAATGTCTCTCATTCCAGATCATGAGCACGCCTATCCAACTCACAAAGCCAGACAGTCTCACCGAATCAGACATTCAGCTGGACAGCAACTGCGCCCAGTGCATAGAGAAGTACATCATCAGCAACTCCTCTATGAAGAGTCAGCACGAGTTGGCACTGCAAGGGTTTAGGGAGTGGTACCAGTCGCTTATAGACCTTAGTAGGGGACTGCGGAAGGCGCACGGAAATGTGTGATACGTTCATGTAGATGATATTGTGTATTAAAGTTAGTTAAGTGATTTTTTTTGCGTTTTATTTGGTCGCATAACTTGTAGTGTATCTATGTACCTACATATTTGTTTGATGCAGAATAAGAAGAGAGTTCCGGGAAAAGTATAATACTTAAAGTATTATATTGCTGGAATTCAAAAACGATAATAGATCGTTCGTTTCGTACAGTGCGCGCCATACTTTTAGTCGCCTCTAATGTACTCTGTGGTCGCCTCTGAATGAGTAACGAGTGCAAGCTTGCGCAGGTACAGTCAAGGAAACAATAATATCAACGATTGATTATTAAATGTTTACTATAAGCGGGAAGGTGTACTTGTTGTTCCTACCTATTTAATTATTTATTAACTATATAAATAAAAAGCATTATAATAAACACCATTTTCCTACATTGACGCCTTAAAACGCTATAACGTTGTTGCATGACAACAACAATAAACTTTAACAAACTAAAACAACAAATAAAGACAACAAAAACAATAACAAACAGATTCAGCGACAAACTTAACGAATCATCGATTTTTTTCCTCGAAGGTACTTTTCATGTAATACGCGCGTGTATAGTGTACGGACGTAGCACTAAAACTAACGCATAGTGTTGACACACCTGCTATATGGCGAGCGGGGGTGTGTTGCGGCACGCAGGCGGGTGTGCCCCGCGCCCTCGCTCCTGTAACGTCCCCCTGACACCGTAAAACGGCTATTGGCCTTATTGCGTCGCCTCTTGCGGCTATCTTCAGAGGCGACTAAAAGATTGGCGCGCACTGTAACATTGGTGATGATAAGATGCTGCAGAGAACCTGATTAAAAGCGACTCGCTCCGCTCCGCTTTGCTTGGCTCCAAATATGTATTTACATGCAAACCTAACACGCTCCGCTCGTCGCCGCACCTATTTTTTTTTGTTAGATACACGATTTTAGCTTTTAAGAAAATGCCGAACGGCAAATTGCAAAACAGCGAGCGTTTAGAACCTAACGACGCCGCTTGTAATTTTACTATTTGCCTGCCACATATCGATATTACATTACACAGAGGGGTATGCACAGACTACATATTTCCATCTGCTACGATCCAGACACACCTCTTCCACATTCATATAAAAATTTGAAAATATTTGCTAGCATTATTTTTCTATTTCTTAGAAAAAATGCAAATTAAAAAGAAATATCGTCCAAACTTTCATTCTTAACAACTTTGGTACAGTTCGAAAATAAATAGAGATGTTATCATCAAGAATCTTATAGCGCGTGGATTGGTTGTGTCCAAAATCGTAACTAACGCCGTTACCATACTCCTTGTTTAACAGCTACGCCCCCCTGTCACTGTCATCCACGCGCTATCAGGTCCTCTAAAAAGGCCATTTTGCATGAATCACATTATGATTCAGCGGGTCTACCGCGTAATTCTGATTTGTATCAACTTCAAGCAAATGCATGCGAAATTCAACGCGTGCAAAAGAGACGGCATGTTAGGCGGGCGTCGCCGCACGCACGACAAATTTCAATCTCAAGTTGATGTTGATGAAAATCAGAATTACGCGGTAGACCCGCTGTTCTAATGCCGTCTCTTTTGCACGTGTGAAAAAAATCTGACTCTATCCTACTTTCAAATTATTTTATGATTCACCCAATTCGGCCTTTTTAGATCCCCCTTGTACCAATGTACCTAACCAGTTGTTACGTCAATCAATGGATGTTACCACATTGCAAATAATAATAAATAAACATTGTGGTCAAACTTTTTGTGTTTATTAATTTCCTTATAATTTCAAGTATTTTTTTTTTTAGCTCGGTGCGAGTGGTGTGACAGTTAAAGTTCAAAACTAAATCTATTGATGTTGTACATAACGGCAAACGAAGTATGTAAATAATGCCATTCTACAGAAAACCAAGAAATTTCGTTCCTCTGCATACTGTAGCAGCAAAAAAGACAGTCAGAAACGGTCAGCGTCACGCTGTATTTACATCAAGGTTCGATAAATATGTAGGGGACTGGAAGAATGATAAGAAAAGTGGTAATTGTATCCACGTTTTATACGACTGCATTGTGTTTTTTACTGCGGAAGTGTCAGTCTATTTTGTTATTTTAATTTATAGGTAAAGGCTATTTCATAACAATTAATGGGAAACTTTATGAAGGGGATTGGCTCGACGGATTCAGGTTAGCTCTCTCATCGTAATTTCTATTTGTACAGTGGAGATCACGTCGAGTTAAACAGTTTGGTCTTCGCGCTCAAGATGAACGGTGAAAAAATGCGCAAATAGTATTTTGTGAAACTGTGACATAAATCACTTCAATACACACAAATCACAATAATCACTTCGTTCGTTTCGTAACGAAGAACTCGTGTCTCAATTATAATTATGTCCAGTTGCACCTTAAAAGAGTTGCATACAATACGTCTATGACCACCAAAAACTATTTCAATGAGAAAAATAGCACTCGTCATGATACTGTCGTGATACTCGTCATGATCAAGTCTCATGATGGAATTATTGTGACCATTAGACACTGAGCGTCGGCGTTATAAATCATTTTATCGGACCTCGCGGGGTTTATGGCGAAGCGTCAGTGATGCGTGTAGCGGCGTTTTCTTGCTATCGATAGATTTATTCGGGAGTAAAAATTGATTGTTAATTCATGTTTATTTTGTTATTAAATATTAACAATTATTGTTGCAAGTAAGTATAGGTATATTATAAAAAATCGAGGTCGTGACTAATTCGTCGTTTTCAAGTCGTGCATTTTTCTTAAAAATCCATTCTAGCACACACAATATCTCCCCTCTCCATTTTCGCCGCCATTTTTGTATTTAAAACCTATAGTCTTGAACATTTTCTTTATAGAACTCTTTCCAATTTTGAATTCCGGCACAGCATTCTTATATTTGTTGAGTACTTTATCTACTGTGGGATATTCACCATTATCATAATACTATCCAAATTAATATTAATTAATAAGATAAGATAGAATTAATATTAAAGCCGATTCTGAAGGCTTTAATTTTAGTTTTAGTGCTGTCAAAACTTGAAATTTTCCAAAGTAATTTAGCTTCTAATCCTAACACCTAAGGACTAGTTTGCAATGAAGAATATTTAGTTTTGACAGCACTAAAATTAAAATTAAAGCCTTTGGAATCGGCTTTATTATAAGATTAAATTTAAAGTGAAACGCAGCATACAAAGGCCTATAGTCTACGAGCGAGATCGAGATATGAGACGGAGAGCAAGTAACAGGGGCGGCTGCAGTCGGACCGCACCTCTCTCGAACCCTCGCCGCTCGCAGACCTAAGGCGTATCGCGTACAAACTTGTCAAAGTACACATCGTATCTAGACATGGTTTTGGAACTCTAAGCCGCAAACTACCTACTGGTCTCTATTACTTGGAGTACCGTGGCGATTGGGCTCGGGGCAAGCCAGATGGTGTTGGTCGGAGATACTACGACAATGGAGATGTCTACTACGGCTTCTGGAAGAGAGGGAACCGGCACGGGTACGGCAAGATGTGGTATCAGAGCGGTGCTATCTACGTAGGGTATTGGAATATGAGCATGAAAGACGGTTTGGGGATGTTTATTCAAGGTAAGGTATTTTAGAGTTTCAAAATTTACCCAAATATAAAGTTAGTCTCTGCCTACCCCTTTGGGAGATAGGCGTTAGTATATGTATTTATAGCTATGTATGCATATGTGTATTATATATGAAAGATGTTGTTTACAGCATACTCAAGGGTTTATAGAAACTACTTATGAGAAATGGGAAAACAGAAATGAAATTTTACTACGCAATTTTGGATTTTTGTAGTTAAAAAATTTGGCATACCATTACCAACTTTACAAAATTCTAAAAAAAAAAACATTTCTTCTCTAATATTTCTCGGGAACTTGCTCAAGATGATCATGTGGCAACACCGAAATATTACAGCATATAAATAATACAACACACATGTATGTACAGTACTCCCAAAGTAATAATGCGCATACAAATCTTCGCCAATGTTCGGCAAAGTTCGTATTTCCTTACACTTTCTATACAATCAACAAGGTCATGTGTTAGGTCCGGTCGCTCGGCTATAGATTTGTATGCGCATTATTACTTTGGGAGTACTGCATATAGATTACAATCACCAAAAGAGATTGTCCACTTTAATCCTAAAACGCAATTTTAAATTCAAACACATTACACGCACTATTGACTAAGTATTCCTTATCTCACCTTGGGATCAAAGTGTTTGCGTTATTAACTGTACAGACAGCAAAGGATATAAGTAACCAGGTCCAACACAAACACTTTGATCCTAAGACCCACAGGCGAGTGATTGTGATGGTGTGAAAAAATACTTTAATAAATAGTGCATGTGTGTATGTATTGACCAAGTATTTAACATCTCATCTATCGCTCACCTGGGATCTTAGGATCAAAGTGTTTGGGCTAGGACTGATTACTTATCTCATATGCTGTCTGTACATAGTATCGTTTCGGTGTAAATATACTGCTATCGTTAAATGAAACCACAGGAAAATTGTTCGGTATACATACATGTACTCACACTTGTCTCCCAGAAGGGTAGGCAGAGACTACAGATTTCCATCTGCTACGATCAAGACAAACCTCTTTTGCTTCTCTTCCACATCCATCAATTTAGTCATACAAGCTCTTCTATTCAGGGTACTTTTGACATTGCCCTTCTTCAGTATGTCGCCAATTTTGTCAACATACGTCCTTCTAGGGCGGCCTGGTCGAGCTGTACCTTCCACTTGCGCACCATACATTTCTTTCGTCACTCTACTTTCATTTATCTTCTCTACATATCCAAAGCACCGAAGCATTCCTTTAGTTCAGTATATTATGCATCTGTCTATTTTCATCCGGTATATCTTCAATTCCGAATAGAAAACGGCAACCGCTACGAAGGCAACTGGGCGGGCGACAAGAAGCATGGTCTCGGCAGATTCTACCACCTGCACTCTGGGCAGCTGCAGGAAGGCTGCTGGCGCGACGATCTCTGCATCAACTCGAAGATGACGGACATTGTCATTCGCCAGTTCTGCGATCTGCCTACCCAGTACCCTATACCACCGGTAACTTTTATCTGATTAGCAATTTCCTGGCTGCTGGCCTGAACGAGACGGCAAGGTTTGCGGCCGACAGGATAGAGAGATGAGAGAGATGAAATAAATATATTCAGATGAAAATAAACACTAAATAAATCACAAAAAATATTTTTACATGTAGGTGTGTACACTGAAAACTTATTTAATTCAAACGATTACCTATCGGGTGGTCCTCAAACTAAGACGAGCTTGATTCGTGAAGACCTTTATTAGTGTGCACACTTGTTAACTGATAAAAAGGGACGTCGACAAATATCATTACTTGACTGAGTTTTTGAGGATACGGAGAAATTAGCTGTGACTCTGTGAGTCGCGTCGCGCCTGCCCTTTGCTGCCATCAAATCATTATATCCATCGCCTGGAATATCCAATAGTATTTTGTGCAACTGTAACATAATTTAAGACATTGGGACACTTGTGCTTGTTTACAAAACGAACGAAATGTGTTTCGTAATAATTTTGCATAAGTGTTCCAATGTCTAATTATGTTCAGTATGTAATATGGTGGTTGGTTTATTCTGCTTATTTACATAACCAACTTACCCACGATAGCTGTGTGTGTTTATTTTGTTTAATCTGATAACCACGCCCTTTGTTTTCAATTAGTTAACTCGAAAAAATCTTGAAACTTGTGATGTGACTTCGTCTATGGACTACTGTGATAAAAAAATTGGCTAAGCTACCTCCCAGAACCGTTTGATTCACTTATTCTGGGACAACCTGTATATACGCCCGTATATACTGTTTTTATTTCTTCATCTCAAAGTTATCTAATTGGCTAAGCTACCTCCCAGAACCGTTTGATTCACTTATTCTGGGACAACCTGTATATACGCCCGTATATACTGTTTTTATTTCTTCATCTCAAAGTTATCTAAACAGGCTGTGAAATGAAATGAGAACTACTGAATTTGTTCATTGGTTCAGTATAATCTATAGTTAGGCAGACACCGAGGTAGTTAGGGTTTTCGTCTTTTTGAACACCAGTGTGTCTGACTGTGTAGTTCTAATTGGTCGGAAAAGGTGAATCGTTCGATATTCCACATAAAACTGTATCAGATAAAGATAACCGTTACACGATCTTTATAAACAGTACATTATTATCGTAGGCGATTAGATAAACCAATTGCTGATTCGTGCTATCGTTTAGTTAGCTCTATTGTGAAGCATACAGTCCAAGTATATTTAAAATTATAGTGGCAGTCATCCATGACAAGACGAAAATAATTCAGTATTTGAAGACATAAAATAATGACTTTCGCTATACAAAAGGTCATGGAGTATTCTTAATTATTGGATTATAGTACAGATTGGTGTATTTTGCGACATTGAGCGACCGCTGCTCGCGCCGCCATCTTGGAATAACCAGCCAATCGCGAGTCGGGCCTCGGTCTTTTAGAGTTTCGTACATATTACCAATAATTTCAAACTAGATATTTATGTACTTTTAGGTAACGCTCTAATTCTGTCAGACAAAAAAGTGACAAAATTAAGGCGATTACCATCGCCAAATTAGCAGCTCGATATTTGTCACTACAAATATCAACGGAAACGACATTGAAATAACGTTCATATCAGCGCGCAATGCATAGTGGCTGTTACGACGCTCGCTGCGTCCTTGATAGGGCGAAATAGGAGAAAATTATACTTTTCACTTGGACGTGATTACTCGATTGAATAATCTTATGTTATATTTATAGCTATAAAGTTTATCTATTTATCAAAGCATAAATTAATCCAATCGGCCAAGCCACTCAGGAGCAGTAGGGAATTTGAGGTCAAAAAACACCATTCAGTAAAAAAAAAATTCATGTAGAAGTTTTGGTGGTATGAAAAAGAAAAATGTTGCATATGTTGTCTAAGAGTTGATTATTCATAATACATTTTTTCATTATTTTTGGTTTGGCCATAAACGAGGAGTAGGCTTTAGAAAGTACCCATTTGGCAATAGTAAGGCCCTTAAGTCTGTTGAGTATTCGGGGACATAACTCTAAAACTAAATTATAAATCGGCGTTGGTATGACATAACATCATTTTTCTCCTTCACTTGAGAAAAGTACATGGGTCTATAGTACGAATACTGTATATCATCTATATTGTAATCTGTTTACCAGCACCCATGGTACAGACTCACCATGGTCTAGTCTGGGAGCCACTGAATGCTGCTTCAATTGTAAAACTGTTTATGTGAAATAAAATATTTTTCATTTTCATAGTCTATCCGCCGAGTAGAGATAGTACCAGAGCAGGCAAGTCACACGTCATTGGTCCAAGATAAGGAGCAAAGAGTGGGTTCACATGCCGTCAAAATACCAGTCGTTACCTGTCGTTTGTACGGAACGGACGCTTTGTTTGGTGCCCTCTAATCTAAGACTGTGCTTTGTTATCATCGGACACTGTTCGCTTATACTTGCACATAAAGCAAATATAAAAGCATTTCCAAAAAATATCCGTCAGCAAAAATGGAATAATAAAATATTTAAAATTAGCAGGTCTAGGTCGTAACGAGCCATGTAACCATATCTTTAGATTTCTGAGCGAATGTTTACGCCCACTGACCGGCCGTGGCAGTCATCCGTCCCTTTCATTGTGCGGGTGAGAGGGGGCTATATTATCTCTTCTCGGCGGATAGACTATAGCTCTTCCTCTTCCTTTTTTCCCCTCGGCCTTTCCTTCTATGACATTGTTCATGAAATTATCATGTCGAATAAAGTGTCCTATATCATCTTCCTTCTTCTGATGCTCTATCTGAGCTGTAGGTATCTCTAAATAAAGAATTTCTTCCGGTAATCGTGGGACAGAAAATGTATTCGGGATAATGCCTTACTAGAGATGGACAGTTCAAAATGGGCTATTTAATCTTGAGAAGTTCCCTAGGTATGGATACTGCACAAAGTCCTACCTACTTTTCGAGTATTAACTACCATTTCCTAGTAAATGAGATATTTGATATTTTCAGAATGAGCTGAAAGACTCGAAGAAACTGCTAGAAGAAAGTAGACTTTGGACGGAACAGAGACTCGGCGAAATTGACAAAAAACTCCAAAATTGTATCGATCAAATGGCCTGATTTATTCAATTACAAATTTCAGATCACTATTAACAATGTCTGTGTTATAAATCGATAAAAAGATTGTATGAGCAATGTTTCTATACTAAAATACAGACAATTTAAATTCATAAAGATGTCATTAATTAATATATCACAGAGTAATTTATTGAATTGAATACAATTTCCGTTACAATTACATTACTTACAGAAAACTAAGTAATTAGATTGGCGCACTGGTCGCCTTGTATTTATAATTTATCATAAAGTTTGAATTTATGATTAATAAGAATAAGTAATTAAGTATATTCAATGGTAACAAATAAAATCCTCAGTCTTCGCTTGAATTGCTTAGAACTTATCTTACAATAAATTCTTTGGAAGACAATATAAACGATTTCTGCTGCTCAATAAATATATAATATATTAACTTATAATAACATTACTAATAGTCGGTTTTCGTCCCAAAACGAGATTCTGAGTGTCATGTGATACTTATTTACACAGAATTAATATTTATTATCTAGGGAACTATGAAAGGGAAAATTCAACTTTCCGTAACTGCCAAACATTGCACTTACTCCCTTACATCTATATAATTTCGCAACTAGCTATCGAATAGTATCCAATTGAGCTAATGTTTAACAAACACGCGCAAAACCTAGCGTTTTTCCTCAAAACACTGAAATAAGTACAATCTTACATCTAAGTACCATTAATAAGCACCTTAGAATATATACAGGGGCACTTGAAAAAGAAAAACACTCCAAAAATGGACATAAAACAGTTAGAGACTCAGACAACTTGGTCTTGATCTAATAGAGTCATGTTATTTACTCTCGCATTGAGCAATTCCAGCTCTTTAATCCCAGTCACTGTGACCTCATACTTATGGTTCGCAAGGGACATGTAGAAATGTATTGCGAACGCCAGGAAGACGATCATGACGGGTATGAGAACGACGCACGCTGACCAGGCGGCTGTCTCGCTGAGGTCGTAGAACTTCACCCAGCAGAGGATAGCTATTTCTACAAGGAAGAGTATGAGGCCCAGAAGAGTAGAGAAGGCCCAAGCGATTTCTATGTACCAGTGGAGTCTTTCGTGCGGCGATTCGTGGACAAGAGAGATGCTGTGCAAGTTGCAGACGGCCTCGATGTTGGGCAGGATGCAGGTGCTGATCATCAGAGCCAGCATGTGGACTGCTACTAGGAGAGTGGTACATACGGTGAACGCTACTAACATCGCTGGGGGGACTTTGGTCGTGTCTGGAGGGTTCAGCTGAACTTCCACCATAGCTACCTGTAAGATAGAAAATAGTAGTTGTAATTATAGTACATTACTGCCACGGTATGTAATGACTGCGTTGCTGGCAGTGCCGATGATGGCCGAAAGCGCAGCTCCAGGCTTACACAGCGCGGTCAGCATTGCAGACCTTGATGGACAAGCCGTTATAGCAGGGACAGCAAGGGCTGCAATGATGGCCAAGCTTGAAGGCCGAGAGCGTAGCTAAGCTAAGCTCGAGGCCATCATAGCGTGGCCAGCAACGCAGTCATTGCAGACCAAAGCTTGCATAGTGCTTTACTCAAAAATGCTTGTAATATGGTCATTGGCATCTAACTATTTTTGAAACAGAGGCTAAGAGGTGTGTTTGGATCGTAGCAGATGGAAATCTGTAGTCTCTGCCTACCCCTCTGGGAGAAAGGCGTGAATATATGTATGTATTTTAGAAACAAAACTCGACATTAATTGATTGTCAAATGGAATTCCTTGTGGCTAAAACTCATCAGCAATGAATTTCCATACAACTTTGCTGGCGCCTATCGCCTATCAACTAGCGCGGAAAGGTCGACTTTGCTCAAAGAAGGTTGTCAAAATAACGACCACATTATAAGCATTTTCGAGTAAAGTTCATGTATCTATATTAGTTACAAAATCGTAAGGGTTTTGTACGTACAAGGGGAACATATATTATGTCAAAATTACCCGTACAAATAATGAAAAGAAATATCTAAAAATGTTGTCTGCCTATCTATATCAAGGGTCTTCAACCCGCAGCCCTCGGGCCGCGGCCCACCGGGACATTTTTTGTAGCCCTCAGAGGCTAAGGAAATTTTCATTTATTCCATATGAATTCACGAGCAACATTTCTAAAATCAAACGTCGCCGCTCAGTCTACGAGCGATTTTCACCAATCTGGTGAAAAGTAAACATTGTCAATCCTCACATTCATCTGTATCTTATTATTTTTGAACAAATAAAGACATTTTTAATTCACTTGTTTGGTTTTAAACTATTGTTGAGGTGGTATATTTACCTGCGGCAATGTGCGACCCTTTGACAGACCTGCCCCCCTATTTTGTATCTTTAGATGCCAACTGGACTGGATGCCTATCATCAAAAACATAGATAAAAACTGAACTTTCAAAATTGCCTTTAGTGGGTATTGAACTATTTACGAACTGTGTCCTCACTTCAAGTGCGAACATATCGTTAGATAATCGGAATTCAATAGTATATCTGTTTTTTATGCACCCGGTCCAGTTGGCAACTAGAGATACAAAATAGGCCCGCTGGAATAGATTATTGGCCCTCCAGGTAAAAAAGGTTGAAGACCCCTGATCTATATGCTCGCGATTCACGTAAACGTATTTAGAAACTAAAGATAAAATACACGTCAGTATAATAATGTTATCCCATTGTACCACTAGATGGCACATTGTGTAAAAATAAAATAAACGTCAGTATTCTAGTTTTCCACATATAAACTGACTCACATACCACACAAACTACTTGAATACGTAGTTGTACATCGACTCATTGAGTATATTGAACCACCGAGTCACGTTAGTTGCTCAGCGCGTACGAAGCCGCGGGCAAAAGCTAGTTGTTTAATATGATTCCGTTTATAGGGTTCCGTAGTCAACAACAAGGAACCCTTATAGTTTCGCCATATCCGTCTGTCTGTCTGTCTGTCCGCGGCTTAGCTTAGAGACTATTAGTACTAGAAAGCTGTAATTTGGCATGGGTATACATATTTATCACGCCGATAAAGTGGTACAGTAAAATTTTGAAAAAGATTTTTTTTTAGGGTACCTCCCCTACACGTAAAGTGGGGATGATTTTCCCCTCTATCCCCTAGTGTGGGGATAGAGGGGAAAATCATCAAATTCACAGCAGTAGTATACATAAAGAAATTAAAAGGAAAACAATCACAGTTAAGTAGGCTTTACAAGTAAAAGAGTACAGATCGCGCCAAACTTTTAGTCCCCTCTAAACACGGGGCGATTCGCATCAGCAGGAACAAAATGTATGGGCCCTCCGTCGGTGTACGGCAGAATTGGGAAGAGTTTTGTGCGATCTGTATTAGTCGACAAACTTATAAAATGTACTTGAAGAAGAAGTCCGCATATTGTGCAGGGCAACTACGGAACCCTACACTGCGCGTGGCCCGAACCGCACTTTGCCGGTTTTTCATGGTTCTGTCAAAACTAAGCAAATACTGTAACATGATGAATAAATACACTAGCATTAGTTTCACACCGGTTTCGGTTTTACACCATCATCACGGGTTTAGTATTGTTGTAAATTATAATTTCAAATTGTATAATATAACAAATAAAATAAAATCTTGGGTTCAATTGTATTTAATAAAATAACACACAACCGTAAACAAAATTATATTTAATGTAAGAGTACGTACACTTAAGTAGATATATATATATATGTATATGTTATGTAGAAGCCGGATTGTATAACACGCCAGATTGAAAAACGTCGCTGTATTCTAATGCGGCTGATGTCTTTCAGCCAAAATGTCGAAATGATACTTTCGCCAAAACGGTGGCCAACTTTTAGCCCTATTTTTATTTTGTGTATTTTATTTTACCAAATGCCAGAGATAGGTGCGACGACAAGCGGAGCGAGGAGGAGCGTGTTAGGTTTACATGTTTATAAATTAAGGGAGCCGAGCGAAGCGGAGCGGAGCGAGGCGACCGTCCTAGTTTTAGCAGATTACACAATATACACAAAAAAAATAGGGCTAAAGGTTGGCCACCGTTTTGGCGAACGTATAATTTCAACATTTTGGCTGAACGTCATTACAATCCAGCGACGATTTTCAATCCGGCGCGCCTACTTGTAATACGGCGTGTTATACAATATGGCTGCGACATATACATTACACATGATAAATACACTTAAATATTACCTATCCAATAAGTTATATATATAAATACATGTCTACCTCCGCGACTAGTCTTGCTGAAAAGAAGAGCAAGAAACTTAACAAGATCATGTCTTTTCTTTTCTGTTTTTAAACCTTGTTGGGATCGGATTACGTTTACGCAGACGGAACCCACACAATGCGCCTGACTCTCACTTGACAGACCAATTTGTTTTCCTCACGTTTGTATGTTTGTACGCTGAGCATTAAAGTTTCGATAACAATGGGAACATTGTATGTGTTAATGGACACCATTCTCACGACCTTCGAGTCATAATAGCTGGGTTTTTATACAAACTTCTATGTAACGCCCGTAATTTGCAGGTTATAGTGTTTGTACTACATATAGTACATAAACGTTACATGGTAACTTCCCATCATCCTAAATTTAAGTGCTACTCTTGTCAGTGGAGTAACTGCCACTCTGCCAAGGGCTTAGCATTGATTTTTAGGGTTCCGTAGTACCTAAGAGGTAACAAAAGGAACCTTTATGGTGAGACTCCGTTGTCCGTCCGTCCGTATGTAACAGCCTCATAACTTTAGCACCGTTAAAGATAGACTTGAAATTTGCCACAAAAGCAGCATTAACCTACCACATAAAATGGTGTAAAAAAAATATTAAAAATTTACAATTGTTCAAAATATTTCCGATACAAAATAAAAAATTAAACATATTATATTTTTAGGTTTTTTTTTTTTCATTTTTTCTTTTGTATTGGAAATATTTCGAACAATTTCAAATTTTTCAAATTGGTATATGGTATATACTTTAACTATATTCACTGGCACTGATTTCGAGAAACCTTTGAAAAACCACAAAAAATGTATGCCTCCCAAAAATATGAAAAAAAGGTCGATTATAGGTCATAACTGGCCTATTACGGGAAACTATAACGATACTTGAATAATAATTGAACACAAACGAGAAAAATGTTTTTTTTTTTTAAATACTAGTATCAAATTGTAGGTCTTAAAGAGCTGGTTGTAAAAATATATAGTTTGGCTATATTTACTTGCATCAATTTCGATTAATCCTTAACCACAAAACTGGTGGACCGAAAAATATGAAAAAAAAAAAAACATGGTAAGTAATGAATTACCGATTCAGTGAAGCACATCTTAACTTATTTGACAGGACTAAACTTAATTTAAGCGTTCTGTCCTTGTCTTTTCGATAAAAAAAGAAAAAGACAGGACGCTTAAAATAAGGTTAGTCTTGTCAAATAAGATAAGAGGTGTTATGCCGAATCGATACCATTATGTGCTTATGTAAAGATTACAGGAAAAATATAGCGGTTGAGCCGTGTCATGTATTTTGTACTGAACGTTTTATATATATTAATAAAGAATTTTTACAAACAAAAAACAAAATAGCGGTTGAGAAATTTACGAAAACTAAATTACAACATTCCCAAAACTGTCGCATTCCCAAAACTCGGTACGTGAGTCTGACTCGCACTTGACCGTTTTTTTTTCTGTGGTAGGCCAGATTTTATACCACCGCGGCCAACAACCATAGATAGATGAAAGAGACAACAAAATAGTGATGGAGGTAGTTCTATCATGTATTTTTTTTTATTCTGGTGTTGACCAAAATGATTCTGGGTTGGGCCGCGCCGGGCGGGCCCACCTGGCCCCCCCTTTGCTACGCTCTGCTCTGCTCTCCTATCCGTAATCGATTTAACCTCTTGGTCCGACACGACATCAACTTTTTCCTTTACATCTCACCACCCAACATGCAGGAAGTAATAATCGTCGGTGAAACGTGGTTGGTGGCTGTACAATTGTGAAAATACCCTGACACCCCTTCGTTGACTCATGTCGTGACGAAGTAAGGTATAATTACCATAGCAAATCCCGAAAGCAGGGCTGATGTTTTGCTCGAGGCTTTCAGCTTGGCTCGGCTGAGCTGCAGCTTCCTCCATGAGAGATACGCTGGAGTGTGGAACCCATCGCCCGACTGCAGGGGAGCTTCACCTGACATCCCGCAATTGTGCTGAAATAAAAAACCAAAAGTTTCGTTGCTATCGGTACATGTTTTGTTTGGTTCAGAACGGGACGTCTCTTTATTTGATTTTAAGGCGAATGGATACGCCAACTGCATTTTGGACCTGTCTTTGAAGGCCTACTCCTCCCACACGGGTGGTCCAAAAACTTTCATAAAAATATATGATAGGCATTATAGAGTCAAAAATAAATTTTAAGTTTCATAAACTGTTTTTCTATTGTAAGTTTTGACAAAAAAAAATCGAAAGTCATCGAAAGTTTCACATGATTAACACAAGAATTCTCTTACTCCTTCCAAACGCTTAAAGCGATTTTAATTATTATTTCACCAAATTATAGGAAATTTTTAGATCTAAAAAATTTATGTTCAACATTTTTTTTCCGTTAATGGCGTCCATGTGAAAAGTATTATTTACTCCTATTTTGCGCTAGCCGGAGACGCAGTGGTTGTCGTAACAGCCACTTTTCAAGGCACGCTGATATTAACATTATTTCAATGTCGTTTCCGTTGATATTTGTACCGACACACATCGAGTTGCTTATTTAGCGTGATCATACGCCTTATAGGCAACATATTGTAGGGTTAAGGGTCCCATGAATCGACGGATGAACTCCGCGCTGGAAGGGGCGAGTCAATTAGTTGTCTCGCTAAGAGCAACACACTCTGCCTTAGTGCGAGAGAGAAGTTGTAGTTTTTGCCGTAAAAGCCCATACTTTCGTTTCTATTCAATGATATCGATGTATTTGGAAGTTTTATGGCTTTAATCATTAACTAGACAATGTTAACGAGAATTGCCTGTTGTTAGATTTGTGACTAGAATAGACTTTATCATTGGAAAGTGACACACAAAATAGTGTGTTTTAGTCCCGTTGGAACGAGTTTTCTGATCTCTGTATTTCTTGTTCTAAAACATTTGTGTTAAAAAAGAACAACGAGAATTCCAGATATAACGTGTCAGATCAAACTTATCTAGGTATCATTAAAAAATACGGCAATATGGAAGAATGATAGAGGAACTAGTTTTGTATGGCGGAATCTCCTTAAGTACAGTAGTACAGCCCTTAAAAATAAAATTTCTTCATTGTAAAAGCCATTATATGGAGCTAATAAAAGTTCATCTTGGATAATTTTTAGTTTCTAACAACTAAATCTAATGCCTTCAAAATCAGCTGTAGCATCATCCTGACTCTCTGCAGCTTTTAATAAAAAGGGACATTCAGGGTCACTTATATTTGGTGTTTAATAAATAAAAATGAGTCAGCTTCATGCGTGCAAAAGAGACGGCATTACAACATAATATGATTCATCCAAAGCGGCCTTTTTAGGGGACCAGATTAAAACTAATAAAACGTTTCACATTTACTCTAGAAACTTAGGTTTATCATAAATATATATACAACAAGAAATAGCAGAAACATTGTCTTAAGGACATTGAATACTTAATACAATTTTTTAAATGACCTTTGAAGGCATCAAAATTCATAAGTTTCGACTTAAATAATTTAACAATCCAATACTTTTTTAGCTTAAATCAAAGTAAGGAAAATTAATGCATACAGTCACCTGCAGTTCAAGATCCTTATTTGTAAACGATTTTAACGGCTATGATGTCTCAAAAAGAACCGCCAATATGTAGCCTGTCATGTTGTATAAATAGTTTAAATGCACTTCTTTTATTGGATTTTATTGACTTATGCTTGGCCACTACCATGCCTAATCTTAAGCGTCAATGGGACCTAATAATTTTTAAGCATGCTCAGAACTTTTTTCACTATTCTTATAAGAAAGGTTGAAAGTTTAAACTAGATATTTAGAAACTTGCAAGGCCTTCCCATCCGAGAGATTACCTAATGCTAGATTAACCCCCAATAATTGATAATGATTTAATTTATAATGAAGTCTGACTCTTATTTAAAGCCCACCACCAAATCAACAAGGTATCAGTATCAACTCACTCTGTTAGAAACACACAGAACACCCAAAATATCCAGATTGCTCAACCACACCTCAATTTAGTTGCTTTACTCACTGCTACCAACACTGTTACACAAATGAAAGAAATTAACAATTTATCTATGTAATGTCTTTACAATAGAGATAAGAAAACCAGTTCAATGGTGTCATTGATACAGCAGGTATATTTTTAATAGCTCGTACTTTTTAAATATACAATTGTCACTATATAAATCCCCGAAGGGGTATCAGCACTGACATTCATACTATTACCACTGGACTGGCTGTCCAGTACAAATGACAGCTAATAAACTGTGCGGATTTGAATCACCAACGGCGGGGTTCCCAGGAACCACTTTTGACATTTAGTGCAAAAAGCATCTTCTAATCCAGGATTCTCGCGCATTTTTATTGACATCGTCAACAATGCTAAAATTTTAGCTCCACGAAACTTCAAAGCTACCTACAGTGCCAAAATGGCGTATTCAAATAGGCACAATAATTATTTGACATTTATATTTGAATTATTTGACTGTTCAGTGGTTATAGTATAAAGGTCAGTGGGTGTCGGAGACGTTCCCGAGTATGTATTGTCAAGTGCAAGTCATACTCAGTGACTCCTCCAGATTCGTGGTTGAGTCACTAGACCACAGGGGTGGTTGTACCATTTAAATTAAAGACTAGACCACCCATGTAGTCTAGTTGTAAGAATGTTTCATCTACTGATTCACAGGTTATGTGTTCTATTAGGGGAATGTTCGTGTTTCGTCTGCATGCTTTAAATAGCTGTTTAAGCATTGTTCATTTTGTGCCTAAAGTACAGCGATAGGGCTGACTTTGACCACCCATCATGCTGGGACGTAATAATCACAAATGGTGGGTGTACTGATGTGGCCATTGACTTCAAAGTCTATATTCGGTAACAAAACGGACCCACTCAGGTATTCATATTTTGATGATGTCATATAAAATAACACAGGTTAAATAGTGATTCTGGAAATGCAAGTAAACAGAAAATATAAATAGGTTTTAATTTTAAAGTGTAGAATTAATTTATTATCATTTAACTAGATATAGGAAATGAACAGGAAAAAATTGCAAACTATTTATTATTGTTTCTTGTGAATCTTGGTAACTTGCATGCTGATTGTGTAGATTACATGCAATAAACTACTATAGTCTATTTGTGATATCATGATTCCCGTGATGTTTTATTACTTTGCAACATTTAGGGCATAGTCTATATTGCTTATCATTACAAGTCATGATGAGGTCCCAAAGTTCTGGTTGGGGTTTCGTGACTTATCAAAATTAGGCTCTAATGGTAGTAAATAAGAGTTACCTGATGAAAAATCACAAGAATCATGATACAGTGAATAGAGTATAATTGGCCAGAATCATGAGGCCCTTAACAGTTTTAATTTCTCAATATTGTAAAACATTAAGCTGAAATCCAAATTGTGTCTTAGATCCATCTTTAGCTAGTGGGTTAGCTGTAGCAAAGGGCATGCAAGGGATCCGATACTTAAAAAATGTATATACAAAAAATTTATTTTCATGTAATGCTTGTTTTTTTTAATGTAATGTTTAGAGTGCCTAAAAATAAAGCTTTTTAATACTTATGATTTTTTCTCTTAGATTAATATTTTTCGTATTATACCTAACACAAACTCGAGGGTTCCAACACTTAGCAAAAATATTTTTTTTATGCAATCACTGTGTTTTTTAATGCTATGTTTAGAGTGCCTAAAAATAAAGTCTTTTTATACTTGTGATTTTTTCTCTTAGATTAAAATTTTTCGTTACAAACACAAACACCACGTTTTTGGACTCTTTACAACCAAAAGTATAATATATTAACGACGTAAATTTAAACTTTAAAGTGTCGGATCCCTTGCACACCCTTTGCTACACTCTGACTAGCTAGTGGTTATTTATTTTTCATTTACTGAATATCAAAAAAGTGAATAAGTACTATATGGAAATAGCAAGTACTAATGTTTAGTCTAACATGCTATTCCCCCATCTCTAGTTGGACTTTGGGCAACATGACAAAAAACTTAAATGGTTTCTTAAATTGAGGACTAATTTGTATGTTTATGATTATATCGCCTACAGTTTATAAAATTGTAAGTCAGTCTTATAATATTTATAATATTGTAATTGTGAAATCAAATAATAAGCTCAACCCAAAAGGACAACATTAAATCAGGAAGAAGCTTGGGAAGGCATACCTTGCTGAGCTTTGGACACCAGCTATTAGAAGGATCGTATCGACTGCCAGGACTTACGCAGCGATAATTATTTCCAACCGTACTGGCTGACCAAACCGACATACCTAAACAAATCGCACGATAATCTTCACTCTGGACGAGGTCACCAAAAAACTATGCACAGGCAATCCAGAATTTATCCATGGGCTTGAGTGCAGGGTATCAAGTATGTCTAATTATTTTTTCTAGTAATTGTCCAATAACCATCAAAATACGCAGCTTATTTAATTTCCTAAATATTATTTTATAAAATACCGCAACCGAGAGAGCGACTAAGGAAAAGAAAGACCACTGGGCAATACAGACTCAGACCCTGTTCATAAATTAAAACTTTCGACAGGTTCCAACACAGACAGCAGGATAGCGTATACAATTTTAAACGCGTGCGACAGAGATGACAATAGAACCCGTGTCGCGACCCCTAGTTTATGAACGCGCCCCTGGTTAGTAATAGTGGATCTCGGACGAAGCATAGTGGTATAGATGTCATATAGATATAGATGTCATGATGGGCCGCGTTCATAAATTAGCGGTCGCGACACGGGTTCTAAGGCCATCCCTCTCGCACGCGTGGAAAATTGTATACGCTATCTTGCTGTCGATGTTGGAACCTGACGAAGTGTTAATTTATGAATGGCTATATCCATGACATTATTGACAGCAGGGAGGCATGACAGCTGCACTGTTCTGTCACGTTCAAATTTAGGATTTCATGCAGCACGTTCCGTATGGCGCTAATAGTGCTAAAACTATCATCAAACTCCTCACGCCCATCAAGTCGTTCCGAATAAAACATGGCGTCCATCTTGCTTAAACATTTACATTTACATTGCTTGACCCATTTGGAACTCTTTTGAACGTGACATGGATGTTGACACTTGAAAGTGACAGATTACTCTTTGTACGAGCATACAAGGGATATTCTACTTTACTAGGTCCAAAAAGTGAATTCTTCTAACTACAATCTTTGAATCATGGTTTAATATTAAACTCTTATGCTCCGAATAACCTATTTTTGAAATTGATGCCAGCCGGCTGTCACTTTTGATAGCACAACATGCGGCGTTGTTAATGATGTCATCTGTGACGTCATAGTGACCATTGTAGGGCTATCGTTACCGGTCTCACAGTGACTTGGCATGACGACAGACGTGATATAATCGATTATGTCATGACTCGGAACGAAGCGTTGGTCTGAAAGAGCGTTCAATAGGTTTTTTTGCTCCGTTTACGGTTATTGCCATGGTTTTTAAATAAATACAAAATTACTTATTTTATTATGTGAATAGGTGATAGAGCTAGAGGACGAAGACAGGCTCATGGGTGGTGGATGGATGGATGTGACGTCACAAATACAACCACGAACAAAACATGTATTTACTCAAAATGTATTATTTACTCAAAAACTAACCTAAAAATATAATAAATCATAAAAATATTGGGTTTTTAAATGGATTTAAAGAAATTACAATTAGCAACAAATTTCAACCACAGAAAATGTTAAATATGACGATTTTAACGAATTTTTAATACCTTCAACTATGGCTCAAAGTTTGATTGGACTATACTCTACCATATAAGGTGGTAGAGCTGATGCTGGGCTCGACTGTAGAGGTACCACCATCATACTTGGAGACCCCCTCGAAGTACCTGGGACCGATGGGTGGCAGTATATCCATTCCTAATAGCCGGGCCTTATATGGAACAAACTGGTGACGGGCAGCGGCGTCACTGGTGCGAGGATTCCGGCACCGCGCTCACCAACCCGCCTGCTCAGCGTGTGTGAGTATGGGCAATTCTTCCAGGATGACCGCCAGGAGCAGCAAAGTTCTGGAAAGGCTTACGTCCAGCATAAGACGAACTAGGCTGATGGATGAAACTCTACCATAGCATTGCTTTGCGTTATTCTGCTGTCAAAGTTAGACAAACATGTTCCGATGATCAAACTGAACGCAGCCAAGTGCTAGAAAGATCAAAGATGGCTCGTGCGTGTGGATGACAGTGAGTGACAGGGTGGCGCACTGCGCAGCTCACTGAGCAAATGCGAAGCTGTGAAACAAGAAGTATGCGGTAGCGGCGCGCGTTAGTTCCAATGAGGGCTTTTCATGACAGCTCTTAGTCAAGTTTCACCAAAATGAACTAGATGGCGCTGACGTATGCTCTAATTTCAAAAATGTATGACGTAACAAAATCTACTCTATGACAAGACCTAACCTAATATATTAAAATAAAGATTTCAATATATTTAATATTATATAGTACTATTTTCCACATAAGCGTTAGAATGTGGAAAAATCAATAATGAAATAGCATTAATTACCTAATGAGGATAAAAACTGCCTTTTACTCACTTCAGATGTCGCTACTGTTGAGTGTTCCCTATGTTTGACAGTTATCATAGAGATTTTTGTGTAAATATGATGATTTAAATTGTTATTTGCTCAAAATGACTCGTTGTGCAGCGATCGATTGCAACAATGTCGGAATTCATATATTCCCTAAAGATAAAATAAGAAGAAGGCTTTGGGAGAAAGCGGTTCAACGAAAAAATTGGAAAGCTAATGAGACGGCAAGGTTATGTGCAGATCATTTTAAACCTGAAGATTATTTCCAAAGAAATTCGTACACTGGTAAGCTTGTACCTATAAAGTTATAAATTTACTTTATAGTAAGACCTACCTACCTAATATTTTGTTTATTTTTTAGGGGATAAACCAACTAACAAAGTCCTGAAGAAAAGTGCTGTGCCGTCTATATTTTCATTCACTAGAATTAAACCACTCTGCTGAAGAACGCCAAAACAGACTTTTGAAGAGAAGTAAAAAAAGACTGCCCTTTGAATCTTCGTCTTATCCAGAAAATCCTGGCCCTTCTGGATTGCAATCTCAGGAAGAAGAAATGTTTGTACAAAGTGAAATAGAACTACACACTGCTCCATCAAACAATCTATCGAAAGATGTTACGCCAGGAAACCAATATTCCAAGAGTGCTCAAATTAATATTGAACATGTGTATGGTTCCATAGAAAAATATAAAAACAATGATGACGTCATTGCTTTTTATACTGGTTTTGAGTCCTATGCAAAGTTTTACTTTGTTTTTTCAACACTCAGCCCTATGGCTCACAAAATTAAGTATTACAGAAGTAGTGTACAGTATATCAGTGCTGAAAACCAATTTTTCATGACCATGATGAAACTACGTCAAAACAAATGTAATTTTGAGCTTGCACAATTTTTCCAAATTAGTCCGACTACAGTGTCAAACATTTTTATAACATGGATAAATTTCATTCACCAACTTTGGATGAAATTAAACATTTGGCCTGAGAAAGAACTGGTACAATATTACATGCCCGATAGTTTCAAGCAATATGATAAAAATATCCGAGTAATTATAGATGGAACTGAGGTCAAAGTGCAAAAACCTGGTAACCCAATATCTCAACAGGCTTCATGGAGCAGCTACAAACATTCAAACACTTTAAAAGTATTAGTGGGATCTACACCTGGTGGATTGCTTTCATACTGCTCTCCAGCATACGCTGGCTCTGTTAGCGATAGGCAGACAGTAGAAAGAAGTGACCTTTTAAAAAAATGTGAACCTGGGGATAGTATTTTAGCCGACAGAGGTTATAATATTCAGGATATGTTTATTAACAAAAACATAAAATTAAACATTCCAACATTCTTGAGAGGAAAAGGTCAGATTCCGGGAATGAAACTGCTGCAAGACAGGAAGTTGGCTAGCCAAAGGGTTCATATTGAACGTTTAATTGGTTTATCAAAAACTTATAAAATATTAAAAGAAGAACTGCATCACAGTTTTGTGCCACTGGCTTCCAAAATTTTTTTTGTTTGCATTATGTGTTGTAATTTTAGGGAATGTATTATGAAATAAATACAAAAAAATGTAATAAAAGAACATATTTTCTTATCTAGGTACATATTGTTTTACTACACACAAACTTTTCCTCATGCCTGTTTCCAAAGGGGTAGCTCCCATATTCTATTCTATTAATTCTATTAATTTTAAAATCTCAAAACAACAACAACAGAAATCAATATGGCCGACTGAAGGTACACTCAACAGTGCTGCCACCTAGCCAAAGCTTTCGGTTTTTAACCCCATTCTTTGGATAATGTAACTTAAATTAAACTTTAAATGTTTTGGTGCTAGAGTGTCTTTGTTCACCAGCTAAAGTCTAACCCACAAAAAAAACCAGCCACTAAAAACAATATTTCTCCGCTAAAATGGGTTTCTAAACCACCAGTTTTAGTGCAAATTCCCTAAGTTGGCAACACTGAATCAGGAACCATAGAGTAGACTGTATATTTTTGACATGAGAGCATGCGTCAGCGCCGTCTATTGATCGCACTCTGAACTATTTTTTTTTTAATGCTGTCTGAAAAGCCCTCATTTTGACACAACCAATGATTTGGTTTATTACAATTGGTTACCAATCCACGCGCCATAAAATCTGCATAAAATCCTTGTAGCACTGTAAGAGAACTATAACAATTGTCGCGTTCAACACGGGCGATGCGTCTGCAACGATGAAGTGTGCAATGGGTTGCTAAGAGTTATTAACCAGCACTGATGCAAGTATCGAGCATCGCAAATAATTTCGAATGCTCTCTGCAGTCTGCATCGTATCCGTATACAAGCCACAAACTTATCTGTTCTGATGGCGAAGACTGTCATCCAGTGAATATAGGAGCCATTATTGTTTGTCCAACCAGAACAGATAAGTTTGTGGCTCTGTCGGTTATCTGTCATTTTGACACTTAAAAAATGGTCGCTTATCACACATCCATCGCCGCAACCCATTGCAAAGTTTATCGCTGCAATATGACAAATGTTTTTCACGTGAGGCATTTGTACGTTTTCGTTGCACGCATACATTGCCAATCAATTACTTCTTACTACTAGGAAAAAAAAAACTTCATCATTATAAAATGTTTTAAAATGCAATGGTATTATTAAAAAAACCAGCCAAGTGCGAGTCAGACTCGCGCACGAAAGGTTCCGTAACATTATCTATGAAAACAGCAAAAAAAAAAACATGTCTGTTGTATGGGAGTCCCCTTAAATATTTATTTTATTCTGTATTTTAGTATTTTTTGTTATAGCGGCAACAGAAATACATTATCTTTGAAAATTTCAACTGCCTAATCATCATGGTTCATGAGATACAGCCTGGTGATAGACGGACAGACAGACGGACAGCGGAGTCTTAGTAATAGGGTGCCGTTGGTTACCCTTTGGGTACGGAACCCTAAAAAGATGTAAGCAAATAATCCAGTCGATTTTAAGCATAAAACTACAATAATAATAGACTAAAATCCAATCTTCCCAAATATTGATTTATGATTCGTCAAACGATACGTTTAGACATTTTACGTTAAGATATTTTAATATTTTCGTTGGGTGTGTCCAGATCATAGCTTTCATACCAAATTTCAGATTTATAGGACTTTTGGAAGTTGGGTGTATATTTTTTTTATAATACGGAACCGGACAGATTTTTTTCGTTGTTTGTGTGTTAAAAACAAGCTTACCTAATTTCAGCTTTCTAGGACTTCGGGAAGTACCCTAGAGGTTTTGGTGATCATCAGTGAGTGAGTGATCAATGAGTGACGAAATCGACGTATTTTAGGTATTGATAAAATTCAAAGTATAAAAGCTAGACAAATGAAACTTATCGCGTTAATTAGGACTGCTTAAGAATTTGGTATCTCTAATATTATCCAGACCGAAGCTATGAAGGTAATATAGCCGATTCTGATGGCTTTAATTTTAGTTTTAGTGCTGTCAAAACTAAATTTTCATCATTGCAAAATTGTTCATAAGTCTTAAGAAGAGAAGCTAAATTACTTTGGAAAATTTTAAGTCTTGACAGCACTAAAACTAAAATTAAAGCCTTCAGAATCGGCTTTATTATGACGAAACGCTTCAAAAAATGGTAGGTACGCAATGCGCGGCTTCCGTTGACGCGTTTTGGCGGGGGCACTGTCGTACCCCCAGTTAAAGAATCCCCTTTAAGTGGGAGTAAGATTCATATAGGTATCGCATTTGGTTTAAGTTGTGTAATAATAGTGATAGCTTACTATATTTTAAGAAATAGAAAATAAAAGTCTATGCAAAAACATTGGTTTGTTGTTGAAATTGGACGGTACCTACCTATGAATTTCCTTTTCAGGGGCTCTACCGCGTAATTCTCATTTGTATCAACTTCAAGCAAATGGAGGCGAAATTCAACGCGTGCAAAAGAGATGGCATGTTAGGCGGGCGTCGTCGCACGCTCGACAAATTTCAATCTCAAGTTGATGTTGATGAAAATGAGAATTACGCGGTAGACCCACCGGACAGAAAAACTTGTATAAAGTTGGACCGTTTCATTGTACGCAAGCGTTTTCACACATTGCCAGACGTGAAGGAAAAGGACAGTAGAAAGAAAGAAGCAACTGCGTCAGTCAGCCGTCATCAGTCTGTTTTGTTCATTTTGTAACGGTACCGCTTTCGTGCGGGAGTGTCCATGGGTGGGTATCAGCACAGCAGCAGGGAACGAAATGATAAGCGAGTGACAAGTGGATTATTTGGATTGCTCTAAAGTGGATGATGTAGGTCGGTTTTAAGTGATTTGTTTTAGTGAATAGTTGGATTTTTGTGTTGCCGGATCCCCTGTACAGTACATTGCGGAGGCACTGTTTTGGAATTGTTTTGTTTTGTGGTTGGAGCAGTTGAATTTTTCGCGATGGCTGAGGCTGCAAGTGTAACCACCACTAACCCCAACGCGGAGATTGTACGAGGGCAGGTGTTCGAGGTGGGCCCGAGATACACGAACCTGTCCTACATCGGGGAAGGAGCTTACGGGATGGTTGTGTAAGTACCAATAAGTATATACATTTCCTAACCTAACTAAAACTAACAAGAAAACAAAGATAACTTGACTGGGTTGTGCAGCTTAGAAGCTGACTATCATACATATTATTATTTAATAGGTACAATATTTTATGAAATTTTATCTTATAACCTTACCTTTGACTTTAGTTAATTTTTTGTGAATAATTAATATAAAGGTTTTGTTGTAATTTTCTCTAATACCTGTTGCCAAGTGGTAAAATTTTCTCTAGTTGGTGTTCTATGTTATGGTGTAGATAAAGGGACAACGAAGCAAAATTGGTGCAAGCTGTTAGGTTGATTGTAAACTTTTTTTTGATTCCTTTTTGAATACTTGGACTGATACCTCTACACCTGAGACAAAATATTCATCACATTTATATGGCACTTTGTTTGGGATCGTGCCATCACACTTACAATCTTATTAGCTAATTCGAGACATTGCTCCGGTCAGAGTTTTAATAAGGAGACACAACAGAAGTATTTCTTGGGTGTCTTAAAAAACACAATATAGATTGCAGTCGCTCCAAGCACTATGTTAAGCGCCTCGCCATACCATACCTACCTAACCTAGCAGTCCGCTACTAAACTGAAAGATTTCTGATTTGTAAATTTGTTTTCTAGGTTTTTTGTAGATGTTTGGCTAGGTTAAGATAAAGGGGTGCTGTAAAGCAAACTAGCAGTTGCAAGCCAGCAGTCAGGTGGCTTCAAAGAAGCAGTGTTAAAATCAACACTGACCCACTATTTGCTTGTTAAGAAACACAAAATAAAAATAAGAGTCTAAAACTTTAAAACTAGTAGTTGGCCTTGAGCTGTGAACTCGCAAACCCCCTATTACAACCCCATATCTCAGCAACCCCTTGACCGATTTGTATGTTTGAACTTAAAAATTGTTTTTGTCTCATTTACTCGCCTACCAAATTTCATGTTGTTCCGATCCACAATATTTGAATTATTGTCGGACAAACATTCATACAAACACTGTTCAAGTTGACTCGGAGAACTTCCCTCGCTCGTTCGCTAGTATTAATCGTAATCACTTCAATTTGGTTATAAACTTCGAATTTAGAATTTAATTTATTAACTTCTTGGTTACTAGTGTTACTACTTCATTATAGTGCTCGGCTTGATTAGTATTTTGAGTTTAATTAATTGTTCCTCACACCTGCAGGGTAGAACTGAGAATAGACTGATTAATATTGTAATCTACACCTTCAATACCCTTGGTTCAACAAATAAAGTATCCTGAATCTTAAAAAAAAAAAAAATAATAAAATTACTACTATTTTATATGATGATTTTGAAAACTATAATAAAGCAATTTTTTGCTGGTAGCTTTTGTTTTCCCTATTAAAAAGGTAGAAAACATGTCCATCAAGGTCAAAGAGTGGAGATGCATCAGTTATGATTATATTGAATATACCAACAAATGGACTAGAATAGGACTTGATTACCTATATTTATATTAAATTTTTTTATGCATTTAAATAAAAACTTAGCAATGCTTGTTTTGTATTAGATATATGTTACAGGTAAAACTCGTCACTTAAAACCTGTTTTAATTAGTAAAAACTAGTTCTAACTAAATGATTCAGTTAATACTGTAATTTTAGCAATTCGGTAAGAAATATTGAAGGTCACTTTTGTCCGGTAGTAACTGATTAATTAGTTATTATAGCAGAGGACAAAACATTTTGAATTTTTGAAAAATTCCTATTGTAATCGAAGTTAGCGATAGTGATATTTATCACTTTTACTATGAAATCGTGTCAGATGACGTCATGTGACAAGCCGTTAAGCTAACTTTGATTGCCAATAACTTCGTCATTTTTAGAGATACCGAAAGTAGTAGTTTATGCTACAAGGGCGAAAAGGAATAAATTACGAGGACGATTTAAATGTAACCAAGTAATTTATTGCTCTTACGCCCGTGTATCATACTACGTTTTTCAATGCATAGTGTGAGGAAATAAAACAAATATAATCTTGTGAACTTTAAATTATTATTGGCTCAAAAGGACTGTATCCAGAGCCGTTAAACAGTGGGAAAAAAAGTATAACATTTATGGTACACAGGAAAGGTTGCAGGTTAGCCAACCATTGTAAATAAATAAAAAATGAAAAAATAATAAAGCCCTAGGGCAAAATAATCGACTTTCTGTAAGGTTTTGATGCATAAAAAGTGGGCCTTTACGAGCACTTGCATTGAAAAATAATTTTACTACTGTTTTTTGCTTTTTTAATGCAATGGGGATCCACACTGCCAAATTATCCCTGTAGATGGCGCATCGTCGATCCGGCCATGAAAATCTCTCATTTCAGTACAGTGTTATTGTTTTTGCGTAGATTTTTGTGATTTTCGATTAATTTCTTGGAATTACGCCTTTGTGTGCCGTACCAGGTCGCTTAATTTATTCCCGAAAAACCCCATATTAAAAATAAATAACGCGAGATATTGGAGAAAAGCAGTAGGAAAACCGGAGACCTATGTTAGCTAGCGGCATCTGTAATTAGCTTTGCCTGTAAATCCCTTTTGATTTTCATAAAAATCTAAATCTCAATGTAACACGAGCTCATTCTACGATGTGTCGATGACAGATATAACGTTACGGAACCCTCAAGGCGCTAGTTCTACTCGCACCCCAAGGTTTTCACGGTTATTCACGGTTTCTTTTTTGTGGCCACATACAAGGAACGATAGATTTATATATCCGCCGTGAATAGATCATCCCTCCGCCCACGAATGCCCATACGGTTAGGGTTACCATATCTCAGGATTTTTCTTGAGATCTCAGGATTTTTAGGCTCTTCTCAGGATTGCGGGCGGATTTTGGAAATCTCCGGAAATCTAAGGATTTTTTGAATTTTCAATAAAATAGAGTAGATTTTTCAGATCTTTTTTAAAAAAAAAAACAAATAATAATCTTCTTTATATAAACTAATTTTAAAATCAACTTTAGTCATTTTAGTTGCACAAATAAAATCAGCACTTAAATTCTATGAAACCTATTCTAATCATTAATTTTATCATATTTATTTAGCGATGATACTTACCTTTTTAATATAACTTTTATCTTTTAACACCGTTCTGATAACATTTTTCGCACGTTAAAACTCTTCAAATTATTGAATTCGCAAAATTCGAGAATATCTCAGGATTTTTCAATGAAAATCAGGCTTCATCTCCGGACTTTTAACTTTTGGAAATCTCAGGATTTTTCAATGAAAATCAGGCTTTTTCTCCGGACTTTTTCTATCTGGTAACTCTACATACGATACGAGCCAGGGCGGCTATTCTCGCAATAATTTTCGCACGCTGTACTTTTCATACGGCTTCGTCAATCGCCTGACAAATGACGTGTGATAACAATTCTTCTAAGTAAAACACCTTATAAGATTGTACAACATGTTATGAATCCGGGAAAAAGGTTTTTATTTTAAAAGCTCGATACGTTTCTTTTCACAGAGCTACTAAAAATCACCCGACTTCAGCCTTCGCAAATTGTCGCGAGTCTGAGAGTTGCCGTCCTGAATTCCTTTCATAAGCGGTAGAGACATTTTCCGCAAACCTCGTCTATAGGCGGTTGGATAGATCGTCTGCAAATATGAAAACGGATGTCCCATGACTCAATAGCACGCTGTCATTAGTCAAAAGCCGAGGCTCGCGCCATCTACAGTTTCTTCACGTAACAGCCTCGTCTACAATAATCGTGTCCGTATTACGAATTCCATTGTTGGCTCGAGCACGACAAGGCACACGAAAATATTATTCTTCCATTACAACATACAGTAATAGGTTTATTATCTTTATTGCAGACGATTTGATAAATCTACACGGGAGTGATTCAGTTAACGTTCGCAGATTTATAATGAAAAACATGGCCCAGGTTGTTCAATATTACTCTATGAATATTACGACCACCGACGGTGTGGAACGATATTGGGTAGATTTGTCGGTGTTTTATGGGTAATTTTATGCGCCAAGTTAATGTTCTTAACCCCCCACGGTATCACTTTGTGGCACACTAGGGGATCGTGGGCTAGAAAGCAGAAGTTACTGGTAGATCAACTAGGACGGGTCTTCAACCTTTTTTAGCTGGATGGCCAATAATCTATTCCAGGTCTGTCAAAGATCCGCACATTGCCGCACGTAAAAATACCACCTAAACAATAATTTAAAACCAAACAAGTGAATTAAAAATGTCTTATAGAATATACCTAGATGAAAATTTCCTTAGCCTCTGAGGGCCCCAAAAAATGTCCCCGGGTTGAAGACCCTTGAACTTGGACATAGTTTGGTGGAATCACCAATCCTTTGACGGCATCTCGCTACCTTCACTGGTTTTTGATCGCGATTGAGGCTTATGGCAGAATAACAGCGCTGCGGGTTAAACCGTGGCATTATGGTGAGCCAAGGACTTTTTTTGCCACGACACATAACGTGATCTAGTTATATTTTATGTTTCCTGTATTTCTGGTTATAAATTTAGGGTAGTGTCAAAATTGTATTGTCTCTTACTCATGTTATTTTTTGTGTTGTGCATTTTGTTTACATTATATTTGTTTATATATTCCTATAAAAACACTTTATTATCATTCCAAATATATTTCGACTTCTTGTCAGCATCAGTGGGTTTTAAGAATAAAATTTGTATAATATACTAAAATAGTGAAACGTCATATAAACTGGCAGAATCTTTTGTGTTGTGGCGATAAATAAAGTTTTAATCTATCTATCTATCTATATCTAAATCCGTGCCTGTCTCTCTGTCTTGACTTCCTCGATTTACTTCCGAGGTTCTATTACTATTGACTTTACGGGTAAGTATGTAAACAAATATCTTCTAGTTGATATGTAAGCCTCATGACGTTTATGGCTATTAGTTTCCTCAAACGATATTGAACAAACAAATCGTGGAATAATATCCCTTCAATTAGGGGTGTCCATCATACTGAAATAAATAATAGGTCTTTACCTACGAAATTGCCGAAATTTTCGTACATATTCATGAGTCCATAATTCCTGTAATTCAATAGCTATTTCAATTATTTGTTATATGTTTGAAAGTTGATTTCAAGGTTTTACTTCTACCTATTTAATTTAGTTTTTATTGTCAGTTTGATAACCAAACTGTTCGTCTTAAATGCCATCCATTTCCATGACAAGATTCGTAATAATTTTTAAAGCTGATACATTTCAAACGTTAAATTTAAGCCAGTTTATGTTTATTTCTGGTTTCTCTACAGTGTGGCTCGCCAATCCTCGGAAAAGACTCAATATTTTTTCTGACATATCTTAGAACTAGGTAAATAAATTCACAAGGAACAGTTAATATATGAATTTCTTTGAATTTTTCTCTTAACGAATCCCGGTGCTTCATATTATAGATTGCTCGAATTGCTCTCTTTTGCAAAAAAAAAGACTGCGTCTATATCCGCGGCTCTACCCCACAACAGCATACCGTATGACATAATGCTGTGAAAGTAACTAAAATAGACTAATCTTGCAGTATCTACATCAGTAATTTGCCTTATGCGTCTAACAGCGTATGCGGCTGAACTAAGTCTACCACAGAGGGCTTCTATATGGGGACCCCACTGAAGACGAGAGTATATCGTAATGCCTAGAAACTTAGTTTCGTTAACTAACTCCAGCTTGGACCCCTGCAAAAGCAAATTAATATCCTCCTGAATAACATTTGGTTACTTAAATTTTATACGTTTTGTCTTTTTTGCATTTAAAATTAAATTATTTGCAATGAACCAATCAAGAATCAATGATAGATTTGAATTCGCGTCGTCAAGGATATCTTTATGTCTATTCACTTTAAAAATAAGTGACGTGTCGTCTGCGAATAGCACTATCTTAGATATTTTAAAAACATATTAGGTTTAATTGTCTTTTGCTTTGCTACTCGGGTAACGATCCTAGAAATCAAAGTGAAATCATGGAATCCCACAAGCAAATACGTACACCGACTAGAGGTTCTACAGACCTTTGACGATTTTCCCTTAAAGCCTCTCCAGCCGAGATTATCGCGACAGCGAACTATATTGCCCAGTAGCCGTTCGCTTGCGGCTTCACTCGCACTAAACTAAAAAAGGGAAAAACGGGCTCTTTTGCTCCGACTTTTTTGACATAAACTGTCATCGTTAAGCTTCCGTTATTCACAGTTCCATCATATGGCATGTCTTTCGTAAGAAATATCCTAGGTACCTAAATTCGTTCTGGTCACAAGTAACAAATAAATAAACGTACAGACAGACAGGTTGAATTTTATATGTAAAAGAGTGTGTGTAAGTATGGTGTGTGTGTAGGAAGATTGCCGGCTCAGGGTTAGACGGAAAGGCAATCATCTCGGATTACTTTGGAAAAGTTTTGGGCGCGTTGTCGGTGATTAATAAAAAAGCTCAATAACTTACATTTTTTTGAAGGTTCCGCCAAAAAGTTGGAAATATGTTCGGCTTAGTAAGCATCAATGCTAACAAACTAATAACTTGTTCGTTTTCTTTTCTGTTGTGTTTTGGTATGTACGATTACGTATGTTTCTCGGTTGCTTTATTTAAGGAGCTCCACAATGCTGAACATCAGTTCTGCATTAGATTCAGTTCCGTCAATGTAGATGGCAAAAATTTGAAAAAAATATGGCGTCTTTTTTGACTGAAGACAATTTTTAATTACACTTTATAAATAATACTTTCAATCTTCTTTTCATTACAATACTTTCAAAAAAGCATGAATTTCACGAAAAAACCGATTCAGTTTCCATATTTCAAAACCGATTGAAACGAAACCAACACACGCAGATACTTACTAAAAAAATACATCTTTATTACATAAAGAAATTATAGTTAATGTCCTAATGTAGCCGTGATTTCAAAATAACTGAAGTTTTGCGTGCGCGGCATCTCATCAGAGCAGGATAGACAGTTAAAAAACAAAAGTGTTAGAGCAGGACTGAATTTTAGCATTGTACAGCCCCTTAAGCTGGCTGTCTACTTTTGATTTTAAAGCTTCATTTTAAGAAACGTCGATAGAAATAAATTTCTATGTATCCATCGCAAGGAGATATAAATTAACATTATATAATTGCAGTATAGAAACGCAGAAAGAAAAGTAAATTTGAATGTGAGGAGCTCTGAACGGGGACCTCTGAATTTAAGAGTTTCTGTTAAAATGCATGTGATCTTTTACGCTTAATATTACATACGTGTACATGATGATGTCCTCCTCATCGTAGTCCGACGACAGCGACCTCATGTTTGTTGTTTTGTTGGACTTCTACGGCGATGAGCGCGGATATGAATTCCTGAATTCCTGCTGTCTTGTATTTTCTTATCCCTTGGTTAAAGTAGATATAAGTCATATATTGTATAGCATAAGTTTTATGTTGAAAAAAAAGACATGATCTTGCTAAGTTTCTTGCCCTTCTTCTTAGCAAAACTAATCGAATGGGCGGAGGTAGGCATGTATTTATATATGTAACCTATTAGTATGTAGTATATAGGATGGGATTTGGTCAGCCGCCTGGATTCGTGCTGGGGGCTCGGTTGGTGATCATTGAACCTTGTTCCTGGTCCCTGGCCGGGTCTCCGGTATGGGTTCGGGCGGCTGATTGGATTTTACCTTGTATAATATATATTTTGCCTATCATTTTAATCGTAAATATATTGCTACATAAATTAAATAAACCTTTAATTTAGTTCATGTACATTTATTACATATATTTTCTTTATTAGATTAAATTTGACGTGTAAAAAGTGTATATATCTATACCTGCTTTGCAAAATAAACTATTTGAATTTGAATTTGAATTTGAATGACTCGCGATACCCAGCTTGGTTTTTAAAGTCCGATTACAGCGACCGCAGTGTAGTTCACCGCGACCGTTGTACGTATATGTGGGCTTCGGACGAGTCTTGCGCTGCTGCCGGTTGGAGTCAAGGGTCTCGAGTCTGGTTTCCTCGAACTCCTTTAAACGGTCATGGATGACCGAGCGCCACTCATAACGCTCGCGAGCAGCTTCCTCCCAACTGCCAGGCGGAATGCCACTGGCGGTTAGATGGCTTTTCACGATATCTTTGTAACGGAGATGCTGTCCACCGGCTTTTCGCGCTCCGTACGACAGCTGAGAATAGAAGACTTCTTTGGGCAGTCTCGCCATCTCGTGTACATATATATGTGCTATTACATACTAAAATTTTGTTTTGTACAAACATTAGGTTTGTTCATGCATGAAAATTTAGGTTGTGGTGATGAAAATGTAACTAGGGCATGCCTATAAATGTTAAGGAAAACATAAAAAAATCACGGGAGGTTGACTTTGGAGGAAATGAAACCTATTTTGGTCAAAGTCCTTTGGTCGATAGGCTATTCAAAATAATACCCGGACAAATGAGGAAAATAATTTCCGGGCAGACAACACACGGACCTATTAGGTAATGAAACCAGCATGAATTGCCCTTCTATTAGTTTGCCCTACTTTACTAATTTTAATGGCAAATTGAATCTGACAATGAAAACAAATTACAAACAGGGCAAAAAGAGTGTTTAATTATAAAGCTCACTTTGCCGGACCGTTATGAAAAGATAATTTCGTTGCCTTGGGCGGAGTTGGTCGGGGAAGCGGTGCCACCTTTGTTCTGCTAAAAATCAATAGGAAACCCATCAGGAGGTCTTATTTAGTGCCGCAACTGAATATATTGAGCCTTATTAACGAGGTCATAGCCTTCATCCTGTCAGCAGATTTTATTTTTCAATCGCATGCTTTTAAAAGTTGAGCAAGCTATAATAAGGTAGTGACTAAAAACGTATCCAAGGCAGTTTCCACAAATTCAGGGACGTACAGAACAAATTACACTTGGTAAATTTTCAATTTAAGCTGCTTAGAAAGTATGTAAAATAGAAAATTCTACCGACATAAAATATCCATTACTTTGGAAGAATTTCATGAAATCCGCGCCTAATGAGTTTTACGAAACAAACATCATCCAGACGAACACAAAGTAACTTTGAAACTTGGTCTTTTGTAAGTTCAAGTAGTCCTAAGTAAGGTTTGTCGCACATGATTTTAATTACTTTTGTTTGAAATTGCTTTCTTTTAACAAATCACGTTTCTTAAAAAGATTAATAAGAGTCTAATTATATATTTTAAGTGCGTTTTATATATTATTATTATAATAAATATATTTAACGAAGAATAACAATAATATAGTACAAGTTTTTATGATGTGTAAGTTCTGAATTCTAAGAGGCCTTAGTAGTTTTATATCCTAGATTCGCCAAAATTTCCTTTTAGCCTTCGTTTTAATTACGTACCATGGCTTCAGTATGAATTTGGTTATGTCAATCAAAGTCAGGCTTATATAGTTAGTATAATATAAATGTAATTGTTATAAAATATAAAGAAATTATTGTTATATTAGAGCACGAGGGGACCGCCCGCCCGCCCTAGAAGAAAAAATTGACAATATGCAGAAAAAGGGCGATTTAAAAGGGTGGTTACAGGGTGTAATCATTAAGTGTGACCAGGCGATTATTCCGTAACTATTAAAGATATCAAAAAAAAAAACTGATATCGAAAGTACGTTACCTAATCAGTAAAATTACATCAATACCTTTTTGAAATCAAACGAGAAGTATCCAATATTTTGACATTAAACATTCCCATACATTTAGTATGAGATTAGTAGAAAGGTTTTAGTTTCCTTATTTTAAGTGGTCTAGTACTCATTTTACCTTAATCTCATTTTATGATTACGTTATGATATGATAATAATGATTTTCAAGTAGATACACGTGTAGATTAATTATGATACCACTTCAAACTACTAATAAACCTTGTTTCAATATCGCATTAATTTGAACTGGCTGAAAAGCGACACACTACAAAAAAATATACTCTTCGGTGTTCGTTCTAAATTCAAAACCTTTATCGCGGGTTCTCATTCCCGCCAATTGTTAATAATCGTGATTGTTTCATTTATTGATTGAAAATGTCATATTCCATTATTCTACTAATCTCATACTAAATGTATGGGAATGTTTAATGTCAAAGTTTTGGACACTTTCCGTTTGATTTTCAAAAGTTATTGATGTCATTTTACTGATTGGGTAACGTACTTTCGATATCAGTTTAATTTTTTTTGATATCTGTAAGTAATAGTTACGGAATAATCGCCTGGTCACACTTAACGATTACACCCTGTATATATATATATATCTTTACTTTTCCGTTTCTCTGCCTATCTTTCTAGGCGGGCGCGAGTTGACACGTATTATATTATATATGTAGTTATATAATACCTTAGCTTTGCTTTTGTTTTGCATGAGCCTATCGCCTTTCATTTGGTCGCACACGCATATCTTCCACGAGAATGACTCCTCTGAACGCGGTCTAACCACTACCAAGGTTTCCCGAGTGCCGCACGCCAAACGAGCCATAAACTACCATATCATTGAATCTCATGAATGCTTCCCGCTACATTTACAACGTGCTTCAGCCAGATGACGAAAGCTATTTGGATAATATTCTCATTGTTTATTGTCATCATCTCATCTTTGCCTTGTCCTAAAAAATCATAGTTCCCCGATACATTGGAACGAAACTACTGCATAGGTTTAAAATGAATTCGGGCACCATAATTTTGTAATATAAGTCATACCTACGATGAAATTAAATCGAACTGCTCAATACGTATGAAATTTGATACATATCGCTGCTTCATTAATAAATCTTCAAAATTACTCATTATCAAGAGGTTTATAAATATATTATATTTAACTTTTACGAGCTTTTCATTAGTAGTGTTATTAAAACAATTAAAAACATTTTTTTAACTCGATATATTTCGGCCCTCGGTATGGGGTCGAAATATATCGAGTTAAAAAAATGTTTTTAATTGTTTTAATAACACTACTAATGAAAAGCTCATTATCAAGAGGTTACTTTGAATAACTCTAGATTATTGTTATTTTCTTTGTTGAACATTTTAGGTATTAAAAGAGGAGTTTTTGGAACAGTGTAATTCCCAAATTATAAATAGGGCTCTGAAAAAAATATCACATTATAAAGAATACCTTTTCCTAGACACTAAAGTGGCCAAAACGTAGTGGAGAAAAGTTCGTCGCATCGAAAAAAAACATGCAAAGTGAAGACTGATTTTTCAGTTCAAAACTGTAGTCCGTCTAAACTAATAAAGTAAAATAACAGTTTTAAACATATAAACCCATTGTATAAAACATAGGAAGACGATTTTTTCCGAAATGCTTTTTCGTGAATTTATATTAAATTTTATTTATTTAAAACAGCGATATCAAATCTCTTTTTGATTCACCGCTCTACTCGGACACGCACTTTATCAGATACATTTATATCTTTCGTTATTCGATAGACATATTTCGCCTTAATACATTTAAAACATGAATTGCTTAGTTGGTTTGGTACCTTGATTTTACCTTGATTGTACCTTGATTTGAAACGTGAGAGTAGCACTTGAACATATGAATTCGCTTAGATTAAATTATGTTAAGGTATGTTAATTCGAAAACCATTTCGAGATTTAAGTTTAATAAGCCGTATTTACGAACATGTGGAATAACCTTATGATGATGAATATTTTTACGAAATAGCTGCAACTTCCATTTGCCTTTGTGTGACGTAACTTGAGAAAGGGCTGTTTAGAAATATGTCCTTTGCTATAAAGATACATTTATAATAATTTGCTTCAGACTCATTTGGCAGATGGATGACAGATGAGTAGACGGACAGAGACAGACCACTTTTTTATAAGCAATCGCATATCACAATCAGTGTAATGTCTAAAATTCTCAAGTGACGTCATATCGGACAATTCTTTAAAAAATCATAAAAAATAATGGTTAACTTATATTCCAAAATAATGAAAACTATGTCCTAAAATGACGTATATTCCCTGAAAAACTTAAAAAAAAATTATTTAGAAATTAAGCTCTATGGGAAATACCAAAAGACCATTGAGTACATTATACACCAATGCCAAAGACTCCAATTTTGGACTACATACAAAGGATGCTCACCAATAATGAAAAAAATACCCAGAGCGAAGAAATACCGGTTTCTTAGTAATTTTTTAAATTTTACGAGTAGTAATTCTATGAATATTTCACTGTATAATATTCGATGGTTAAAGTGATATTGCTATTTGTTTTTCATCAGAGGGCCCTCTATCATCTTAGAGATATCTTTGATTTGGGTATACCCGAAGATAAAGACAAGACAAAATAATATAAATGGATTATTCAATATTATTCACTTATACATATGTATATGTTTAACAAAACTGTCACTAATAGTGGAAACTTTTAATTGGCGTTTTTTAAACTGATGTAACTTCCTGTTTTGTAACGAGCGCTGTTAGTTTTCCTAAAATTAAGTAAATAATTAAATAATAAATTTGAATTATTTTATTACTCTTTCATTCTCACTAGTAACAATTAAAGTAACAATACTGAATAACAACAAATAATCTGTCCTGCAACCTTTCTTTAAAAGTTTAATTTTTAAAAATAGTTGTTGATTTAATATTATAAATGAAACATTGCCAAAGATCTTTGGATAATAAGGTAGAGCTTTTCTACTCAAAGCTGTTAGTACAGAAATCTTCTCAGAAAGTAGGGTTTACTTATAACTCTTTGACTATTAAAACGGAAAAGAAAGGCTTTATTTCTGAACAAATAATAAAAACACGATACTGACCTTACTCCTTAAGGTTTCTTTCTATGTACGCGTTTCCCTCAACTTAGTCTTTGATAACGATCTGTGTAAAAGACCCGTTTCATCTCAATTCTTAATTACTTTTCCGTTTCGAGTTTCGAATTAGGTCTCGAAAACTTATTTACTGCGAATTCTTCTTTGGAATAAATTTGTTTATGCTCTCACATACGAATCATTTTATAACGTAAAACAAATTAAAATTGCTCCCAATTTGTTTACTTGGTAAGGCCATTAAATCTCAAGATCTAGTCCCTCTTTGATCAATCTTGCAACATTATCCTCTCGTATCCATTCAAGAGGTTAACTTTGTTACACATTATACAGGGTAGTAAAGTTAACATATAAATTATAATTAATTTGTAAGTACTCATGCGAAAAGGGATCTGAAGAGATACAATTATCCGGGAGAAAACGACCTTTAAAACTTATTACTGGACTCTAATTTGCCAAATTTCTTTAAGTCCGCGCTTGAACACTCGTATATTATGTATATGATGTCAAAATTCTTTGGAATAGTTATTTTATGATTTTGATTCTAATCAGCCCCCAACTCAATAACCTCCGCTGATGATATTTTTCTGAAAGTCTTCAAGTTCCTAGTGTTCTGTAGAATGAAGTACAGACAGCAAAAGAAATAAGTAACCAGCCCCAGCCCAAACACTTTGATCCTAAGACCCACAGGAGCGATAGATGAGATGTTGAATACTTGGTCAATACATACTCGTACACACATACACTATTTGTTAAGTATTTTTTATATCATTAATCACTCACCTGTGGGTCTTAGGATCAAAGTGTTTGCGCTGGGCCTAGTTACATATCTCTTTTGCTGTGTGTACACTGATTGAATCGCCTCTTTATCTCCGCCTGTCTGTCATAAGCTTCTTATTTCTAGACTAATCTTTTAAACCTAGAAAGCTGTTATAATATAGTTTGGATTTTTCGTTTTCTTTCAAATGAATAGGGTATGAAACCTGGAAGGTCACCTTTCATCGACAAAGGGGCAGGGTCTCACGCTAGAGTGAGCACGTTGTCGTGTCCGCTTTGACCTTGATGAAGGTCAACTGGAGACGGTAACTGCACCGGCAGAAACCTTTATGGCACATAAATGTGGAATTGCTAGGAGTATTATATAGCAGAAGATGCAACAAATTGTCTTTTGCAGTTCCTGTTCGTAAAAATAACTTTTTGTCATTACAATATGATATATACTCGTAGGTGATAAAACATGTTTTTTACTGGCTTCACTCATTAGTGCTACGCAATCATCGCTTTAGATTATGATAGAATCAGAATTACAGAGGAAGAAAGGTGACTTTTGGGGGACAAAAATGTCGGTGTATCAAAATGCACGCTGTGTAAATAATATGTTCTAAATTACTACCGGATCTACCTTTCTATTCCACATAAATGAATGTTTGTAGCTGGGTCCTGTAGATAAATCTGCGGTTACATGGGAGGTCGCATGTCATCGACAGAGAGGCAAAATCTTACGCTAGAGTGGGTATGTTGTCGAGCCCGCTCGGACTTCGATCAAGGTCAAAGCATGTGTTGTGTGTTATTTGATAATACCATACTTCTTTCGAAACATCTTATCTTTGACACACTTTATAGGGACACTGATCCCCTAGACGCGGCGGAAAATCTTATTTTTAAGGGTCAGCTGTCATAGTGAATAATGACGAACTTGTGAACTCATTTTTCATCCGGGAGAATACTTCATCGTGATAGGAAGTGCCGCTGTTATTCGCGCGCAAAATAGGCCACTAACAATTCGGACCTTCGTCTCCCTTCCCTGTAAGAATACAAATCAGACTTGCTGAATAAATCCTGTCCACCTACGAATACCAGTGAACCATTGAGCGTTTGACTATGTTATTGTGTATTGTATATACACATGACACAATTCATTACTAGTTGCTCACTTATTAGTGACGAAATCTTCTCAATTGATCCTAATGATGGGGAGTTATTGTCGTGTCTACTATTGATATAACCTGCAGAAGATGACTAGAGACCCGAAGAGAATGCGCAATCCTTAGTCTTCCTCGTTCCGATCCGAGCGAGGTCTCATGCTAACTTTTGCGGGTTTTGAAATATGTTAATAGCTGTGACGTCAAGGCTGCCATTGAAACTGCGAGCTTTAAGCTGACATTATGAAAGCTTTTCATCTTTGCTGATTACAGCCATCAGCTGTTTTGTTCGACGCACAATTGAAACTTGCTGGTTAAGACAGCAATTTAAATACCTACAGCCTTAGGCAGTCTGCCTGTGTCAAGAATGTTTTCTCAAGAATTTCTGAGACAGCCTAAACTATCTTGAACTCTTCTTAATGTTTTATTCAGCAGAAATATTTAATATAAGTAGACGCCGATTTACTTTTACGGTTGGGTTGGTTGATAGCTGTTGGCAACGTCTCCAATTTGTTGTCAGTTTTTTCCATTTCACTTGTGAAGGAATTGAACAGATTTTTTCAAGAGCCATTTAGCAGGCGGATTGTAAAAAATCTCGCCTTTTTATAGCCTTGGACGAATAGGCTTTAGCATAAACTAAGAAGACAGACTATAAAATGATTCAATACTCACACATGCTGCACACGTTTAGAATATAAGCATGTGTTTACTCAATTACAACCGTCATTCTTGTCTCTTTCATAATAATTTTCCTAGTACTTGTTTCAAGATATTTAATAAAATATATTCTGTGATTAGCTTGAATCATGCCACCATCGTCAGGCAACACAATAAAATACTATCAGCATAGTAATGAGATGAGTCAAAAGTCGTTTTTTTTTAATTTTCCACATATATATGGTTTTTCTTATATACAATACGAATATGTACCTATATGTATATGAACTATTTTTAGGACTCTTCGTTTTGATGATTTCCATTGCACAGGTTGTATGACTAGATAGATGGATGTAGAAGAGGCGAAAGAGGTGTGTCAAGATTGAAGTAGATGGAAATCTGTAGTCTCTGCCTACCTCTCTGGGAGCCAGGCGGGAGTATATGTATGTATGTAAAGTAAAGTAAGTAAAGTAAAGTAAAGTAAAAAAGGTTTATTGCCAAAAAAATACTTAAAACTAAACACATTAAAATTATACAAAGGTTAAAATAGAAGAAAAAACAAGTTTTAAACATTTCTGGCAAATGGTAGCATGCTCAGCAAAGCTGCCGATCTCATAGAAATCGAGCAGCGCTGTAGGTTGGTAGTCAATTATTATTTTTATACGTCCAATGAGATAGAATCTGATTAAGCCCGTTGACTTTACTTTCACTTTTCCTCATTGATTCACAAATATTATCATGATGACGGGTTCGTCATCAAATAAGAATTTGGCTTTGAACAATAACACGGCGATAATATGATTCAAAACACTTGGCCTAGTCATGCTTGTGTAACTATTATTACGTCATTCAAAACAAACCTGAAACTCGTGCTCTGAAATATAAAAATTATAAATATATCGTCACGACATGAATTCCTGAGGGGGTATCAGAGGTGTTCCGAGTGTCAACTGTGAAATTCAAGTCACAGTCCACACTGGTACAGCCGCGTTTCACCGACGATTATTATGTCCCAAAGTGATGGGTGGTGAGCCCTATCGCCGTACTTCGGGCACAAATACACGCTTTTTAGGTCATGCTGGTTTCCTTACAATGTTTTCTTTCACCGTTCAGCAAGTGGTAAGTAAGAACAAATACTATGCACATAAATTCCGACAAACTCACTGGTGTATGCCCGACCGGGGATCGAACCTGGATCTCAAGATTGAGAGGCCAGCGTTCTATCCCAACGACAAGTATCAATTTCTACCCCTGAGCTGGTCTGCGCGCGACCTGAAGCTGTATTTTTGAATCACTCGCCGTGAATCATACATTCACGCACAAAAAAAAATCACGTGCGGAATTCAATTCGATTGGTCACGATTTTACGTATTTTTGAATCAATAGAAATCGATGTAAACACGGTTTTCGTTTCACGCAGTAAAAATTAATACCGGAAAGCAATATTCCGTTGATTTTAAAAACCGGTAATGAATGGAGGTGAACGGAACGTAAATTAAAAAGTTATAATGTCATGTCAGTCTCATCGATGCATCGACATCGACATTTTCTTCTTGTCATTCTTGCATAGTTTCTACTAGTATAGTGCGCGCCAATCTTTTAGTCGCCTCTGAGTGAGTTACGAGTGCAAGCTTGCGCAGGTACAGTCAAGGAAACAATAATATCAACAGTTGATTTTTAAATGTTTACTATAAGTGGGAAGGTGTACTTGTTGTACCTAGCTATTTAATTATTTATTTATTATTTTAGTGCAATCTTAAGTAAGTATATAAATAAAACGCATTAATATTAAAAATAAGTAAATTTAAAATGTACAAATATAGGCAAATACGTTGTTACTTTATTTAGAGAGGTGAGACACCATCTATAAAAACTGGTTCCCTGCTTGAAGAAGGAAGATTTTCGTCCGAATCACTATCGTCTGTAGAATTTTGGTCCTCCTCAGTGTCGTCGTCGGGTCCATTGCCATTGTCACTGACTTCAATAATTATTTTAATACACCATTTTCCTACATTGTAGCCGATTTGAAGGCTTTAAGTTTAGTTTTAGTGCTGTCAAACATAAAATTATTCCAAAGTAATTTAGATTCTGTTCTTAACTCTTAAGGACTATTTTGCAATGAAAGAAATTTAGTTTTGACAGCACTAAAACTAAAATTAAAGCCTTTGGAATCGGCTTTATTGTCGCCTTAAAACGCTATAACTTCCGCGAGGCATAACAACAACAATAAACTTTAACAAACTAAATCAACAAAACTTTAACAAAAATAAATCAACAAAACAATAAATAAAGGCAACAGAAACAATAAACTATAACAAACAGATTCAACGAGTAACTTAACGAATCATAGAATTTTTTCCTCGTAGGTACTTTTCATGCAACGCGCGCGTGTGTAGTGTACGGACGTAGCACTAAACTAACGCATAGTGTTGACACCTGCTGAACGGCGAGCGGGGGTTGTGGTGCGACTCGCAGGCGGGTGTGCTCCGCGCCCTCGCTCCTGTAACGTCCCCTTGACACCGTAAAACGGCTATTGCGTCGATTCTTGGAGCTAGCTTCAGAGGCGACTAAAAGATTGGCGCGCAGACCACTCGTTGCAGAATTCTCGAAGAGAATTTTCAAAAATACTGATTTCAAGTTTTCGTATGCGAATCATGCGGATTCATATGCGAATTGAAATTCGAATGATTCAAAAATACAGCTCCTGATTCTCTTTCGTCAAGGGGTGTTTATTTTAAAGTACTGTACGCGACGCGTTTTCTAGATAGACCCTCCCGTTGGCTTAGCACCCCCAAAACCAGCTGGTCTTGGCGCGTTCCTAGATCAGCTTGTCCCGACGACGCGTCCTGTAAACCCACTCGTCCCTACTTTTTCGTTGCTCCCACGCATGTTTTTCCCCAGATTTCTCATAGTTTTATAAATTGATTAGTTGTCAAACCCTACTTGAGATTTGTTTAGCTAAAACTCAACAAAAACAGTCAAGAATGTAAAAGACATTAAAACTTATAATTTTTTCATATCGCGAAACATAGATCTACAATAATTTTAGATATGGCCTTCAAATCTACAAGGTTAAATTAAATTAGTTGGCGAAATTTGAAACATGTACATACACCATTTCTAATAGGATTGTGCAAAATTCTTAAAATTTATTTTCACCTTTGCATACTGGACCAGTCAGCTGATCGGGGCAATTTGTGTGTGAGAAAGTGAAAAATAGTTGCGAATTTCGCTTAGCTCCCATACAAACAGTTGTCCATATTGACTAGTACTACCTATGTTTTGAGTTTCGCCAACTAATATTATTTAACCTTAATTTAACAATAAAGACGATTCTGAAGGCTTTAATTTTAAACTAAAACTAAAATTAAAGCCTTCAGAATCGGCTATAATAAGGAAATAAAACATTTAAATATAGAATGCTGGATATTTTCCTTGTTCAATTACTGCTGTCTAAAAATATACTGTCTCTGAAATAATTTAATCAAAAAGTGGAATAAAATTTTTCCTGTTATAAATGAATCCCTGAATTGCTGTGATTGTCGAGTTGTATGTATTATTGGTTTGAAACAATAGATTGCTTTGTGGACGACAGTCGTGTGCGAAACTTTTCAGTCGATATTATTTGTTTTATTGTAGTGACAACGTGCAATGGGAGCCGTATTTGTTGTGGACAAAGCAGTATCGTTTGTTTCTAACTAAATATGAACAGAAGAGTTCCATATTGAAAAGAATAAATAAAAGGCTATATGGGAGCGTTGTAGCCTGAAGAAAAATGTAGTGACTAGAATAGAAAAAGGAATGCTTCGGTGATTTGGACATGTAGAGAGGATGAATGAAAGTAGAGTGATAAAAGAAATATATGGTGGTAGAGCTCGACCAGGCCGTATGCTGACCAAATTGGCGACATATTGAAGAAGGGCAATGTCAAAAGTACCCAGAATAGAAGAGCTTGTATAACTGGATTGATGGATGTGGAAGAGGCGAAAGAGGTGTGTCAGGATAGTAGCAGATGGAAATCTGTAGTCTCTGCCTACCCCTCTAATAACCGTCGGTGAAACGCGGGTGTGCCTAGTGTGGACTGTGACTTGCATTTCATAGTTCACACACGGAACACCTCTGACAACCCTACAGGGATTCATGTCGTAAATATTTTATATATATTTTATTTTATTTATGCAGCCAAAGAAAGACCTTATACATCTAACACTTTTTGCTGATTTCGCAAAATAAAATATCGGCCTCCCACTCATACATCCTTCTAAAATTCAAACCGCTGTAAACCGTTTTCATTGTAAAATATGATACGCTTGGTTTTCATAGAGTTCGATGCGCTTGCGTCATCTATTTAGATCTATGTCTGTGCTCCCGATTGATCAAACTTGCGAACTACTGGACACAGAGGCGGTCCAAACTCGTAAAAAAAATTGAGCATACCTACCTTCGATCACAAAATAGATACTACCAGAATAGAAGGCTGACTCGACGACGGAGCGAAAACAGACGCACACATGCATATACGCGTACGTATGATGATCTCGGCAGAATTTCGTATTGGCATTCGACCGACTTCATCCGAGATCGTCGTACGTACGCGTCTGTGTGCGTGCGCCTGTTTTCGATAGTTACGCGGAGTAAACCTTCTGTAAGTGGTTATTTTGTGCTTCGGTTCTACTAGTTGGAAAAGGCGGCATTAGGCGACTTCACAAAAACAGCCTCAGGGTCGGCCGCAGTTTGATGTGGGTATCCCGACACTTTCATTATACTAGAGACCATAAAATGAAGCGTGAAAGCGCCATATTATAGTGTTTTATAGTCGCTAGCGGTGGCTATATTTTATTGCCTTACTCTGTCTAAAACTTTTAAACTCTTAGCTTTGTGACTGACTGACTGACTGACTGACTGACTGACTGACTTTGGAACATATAAATATGTTCCGTTAAGGGTGTAGGTAGAGGTGCACTAAGAAAGGATTCAGCAAAGGGGCTGAAACAGGGTGTAAACTGTTGTGTCGGAAATGCGTTTCCAACGGGTTACAAACATGTCCCAAATCCACGCGGACTAAGTCGCGGGCGTCCACTAGTGGACTGCAAGTGGTTAAATTCAAAGGCCTTCGACGTATAGCGGCTTTGCTATTATAAAACTTTAACTTTAATAAAGTTGAGAATCGCACTAAATACGCGTGAAATGATTCAGAATGAGCCTGATTTCGAGATTAAAGTTGATGATTTGTATAAAAACGGCTCACCTCAATACGTGTTATGATCGGGAAAGCCGACCAGTTTCAGCAGATTTAGACTGCCTTCATCTGGGCGAGTGAATACGTTTACGCGACGACGTTACGCCTCACACTGCGGGCTGCGGCATGACATCGATGCAGATGGTATTGGTGGTCGGACCAGTAGGGCGTCCGCACAATTAGTTACTTCCGGGCTTGCGTTATTAATTACCGTAGTGACACCAAACAACGATAAACATGCGGAACTTACAGTATCTACGTCACTTTCACTAAAGTCTGTGGGTGATCCGGTAACTGTTTTTAGCACCGGTTTCCACACCGCGGGCAAAGCCCAAACACTTTCTCTACTGTCTTTAAGGCAGTCTAAATCTGCTGAAACTGGTCGGCTTTCCCGATCATAACACGTACTGTGGTGAGCCGTTTTTATATAAATCATGAATTATCCTCAAGTCTCATTTAATTCTATAAATGAGATTAAAGTTGATTAAAATTGCAATAAGCTATTTAGGTTTATTTTTTCTATACAGATTTTAATAAACTATGTTTTCTTGCTGTGAGTATTTATTTTAGACATAAAATTCAAGTCATATAAGAGAAAATTTTAAAAATCATTCCAAAAAGCATTATTTTCAAAAATTAATCTATCAAATGAAAATTATCCAATTATTTCATTATCTTTATGAAGGTTTGAAAAAATTTATATTTTAATTTGACACTGATCAAGTATGTATATATTTGATCATATTTATGCAAAAAATTCTGCAATTTAGGGACATGTCATTTAATACACAAGTATCTTACGACGTAAGGCCAAATTTAAATACTTTTTATCACCTATTTGATACATTCCATACATCAGCCCGTATTCGTCCACTGCTGGACATAGGCCTCCCCAATATTACGCCACTCTTGGCGGTCCTCAGTCATCCTCATCCAGCCGCCACCCGCAACGTTCTTCAGATCGTCAGTCCAGCGGGCACGAGGGCGGCCTACGCTGCGCTTTGCTGTATGTGGTCTCCATTCCAATGCCTTACGGCCCCAACGGTTATCACGTCGGCGACAAATATGGCCAGCACACTGCCACTTCAACTTACTGATTCGGCAGGCTATGTCGGTCACCTTCGATCTCTGACGGATATCTTCGTTTCTGATTTGATGTATTGAAGAAGGGCAATATTAAAAGTACCCGGAATAGAAGAGCATGTATGACTAGATTGATAGATGTGGAAGAGGCGAAAGAGGTATGTCAGGATCTTAGCAGATGGAAATATGTAGTCTCTGCCTACCCCTCTGGGAGACAGGCGTGAGTATATGTATGTATGTATTTATCATCTATTTCCACGTAAATTCTAAAAATACTAAATGTCGGATACACTAGAAAAAACCAAAACGTTATTTTCTTCCATTATTTTATTAGCTAATAAAAGTGCTAATAAACTTGTTTCTTATTTCATGCAGCTTGTTAGCAAAATAGCCAGCTTATAACAGGAAGATTAACTGGAATAGCTTTTTAAAATAAATTTCTAGGTGAGCTTTACTCGTGATATAAGTCTTTAGATTTTTTTTTGTGTTGAATTTTTAATTAGAATAGAAAAATAAAAATCTTAAACAAATTATGTTAAAACGAGTTCAAGTGATATATTTAAGTTCATTTACGTTTAAAATATTAGGTCTTTACATATGAAATTACGGTTTACTACAGATAATTTGAAGGAACCTCAATTTTCAGTGCTAACATTTTTGCATATTTTTTAGGAATGGCAAATCTAAATTATGAAATTATTATGTTTATGGATGAGACAACATTAAAATAATTCCATAGTAAAAGTTGTTCTATACCATTGACTGAATAAGCCCTTCAAATATGGTTACACCTTTCTGTTACACGTTGTATACGTACATGATAAACACGTACAACATATCGTCATGAATTATATCCCTGAGGAGGTGTCAGAGGTGTTTTCAAGTGTTAACTGTCTTGAACAGCGACCACTCGTAACGCTCTCTTTTCGCTGACGATTTTAACGTCCCAACGTGGTGGGGGGAGAGCCTTATCGCCAAATTTCGAGCAGAAATAAAGATATAAATGTCGCCGCCCTGTAGTTAATTCAGCCTCTTATTTGGACGGCTAGGTTGTTAATTAAATGGCGGCATCCAATTAAACGGCTAAATGATGCTTAGCCTATTAATTGAACGCAGCGTTTAAGCAGAGGGCTGAATGACGCTTAGCCTTTTGGTTTAATGATAAATATGATATGTTGTTAGCGTGGCTGGTGGGTGGATTTTTTTTTCTGCGAATACTGATACAAGTAAGTAGTTAAAGCCGAGTAAAAAGGCCGGTATTAAGAGATAAGTTAAAAATCATACACATTAAAACAATTTGCCTCAACTAAACTTAAATAAACACGATTTTTGAAAAAAAATCTGTCAAAATTGTAATCAGCTGTTGACGCCATATTTGTTTTAGGACTGCGCTAATAGTAGCAGAAAAAATAAGTAAATTTAAATGACGCGATTTCGGGTAGCTAACACGTTAAACGTTTAGGTATCTTAACTTATACAAACAGCAGCCTAGCCGTTCAACTGGATGCCGCCATTTAATTAACGACCTAGGCGTTCAATGAGGAGGCTAGTTTAACCATCCGGCGGCGACAAATACATATTGTATAATTATTGCATTGGCGCATGCTCCACCGGCAGGATTCGAACCTGGGTCTCAATATTGAGAGTCCGATCTCCTACCAACTGAGCTACCGCTGCTTTTTTCTACATGAATTTCAATTACGGTATTTTCATTAAGTTACTTTAATTAATTTTGATTATAAATATTTCAAATCTGTTAAATTGCATGAGCTTTGTAACGAACCATTTAAATTTATAAAATTCCTCTCTTTGAAGTTGTTCTACCTCTAAAAACATGGAGATTAATTTATTTGAACCCTTTTTAATTTCCCTGGAGTCTGCAAATTGGATTTTATATCCATTTCCAATTGAAAATTCTAATTCTAATGATGATATTTAGATTTTGTTGCTTTCCAGTCTTTATTAAACATAATTAATGTTGTTTTGTAATTTTAGTTAAAATCTAACGAAGTTACATTACTTGTGCAAAATATTATATATTTAAAAAAGAAAAATTGGTAGAGGCAGGTTAGTAAAAATTTCGTTTTGTTTAACCGGAACGATAAATGTACACTATGTACAAGGTGTTAAGATGAAGTTGCGGAAGCCGGAAACTGGCGATAGTACTCGACCATATGAAATACTTTTCGTGAAAAAAAATTTGAGAAATCGAGAGAAGAAAAGCATTCTTAACTTATGATTCCTCTAACTAAGGTGTAAACATTAATTGATTACAGACTGTAAAAGGAAAAGGACTATATGAGACAGGTAGACAAAGCTATATATGTTTTTCTTTTTTTCATTAACCTGAATTCCTGCTGTCTTGTATTTTCTTATCCCTTGGTTAAAGTAGATATAAGTCATATATTGTATAGTATAAGTTTTATGTTGAAAAAAAGACATGATCTTGCTAAGTTTCTTGCCCTTCTTCTTAGCAAGACTAATCGAATGGGCGGAGGTAGGCATGTATTTATATATGTAACCTATTAGTATGTAGTATATAGGATGGGATTTGGTCGGCCGCCTGGATTCGTGCTGGGGGCTCGGTTGGTGATCATTGAACCTTGTTCCTGGTCCCTGGCCGGGTCTCCGGTATGGGTTCGGGCGGCTGATTGGATTTTACCTTGTATAATATATATTTTGCCTATCATTTTAATCGTAAATATATTGCTACATAAATTAAATAAACCTTTAATTTAGTTCATGTACATTTATTATTTTATTACATAAATTTTCTTTATTAGATTAAATTTGACGTGCAAAAAGTGTATATATCTATACCTGCTTTGCAAAATAAACTATTTGAATTTGAATTTGAGTTGTCTCATACATTTTGGTCGGGTAGCTATGTAACCGTTCTATGGAACAGCTGATTTTTTTTTCGCGTTTCGAGGTTTAGCTCCATAGTGAAAGTTGTTCGTATTCGTATGGACGAGTACTATCACCAGTTTCCGGCTTCCGCAACTTCATCTTAACAGTATATACTGGGTGTAAATATACAGGTATTTTTTTATCAAACCACATACACTACTGATAATCAGTAGTACTGATCATACTGAACCACTCTCCTAAAAAAAAAACGGCGTAAATGAAAAAAGAGTATACAAAATTCACGGTAGGTTTTCAAAAGTAGTAATTAAGGTGGTTGCGTCAGAGCTCGTTCCAAAACGCACAACTTATTATTGTTTTCATTATTCTTGAATAAAAAACATTAAATACATGTTATTTAAGGCACTACGCGACAATAGATTAATGTCAATTAGGCTTTTTTAGCAATGTTGAGTCGTAAATGATCGTGCACAACAACTATAAACAGGCTTTAAAGTTGTTTTGCAAGATCATTAACAACGTAATATATAAAATAACAGAACTTTGCTAGATAAGCTTAACTAACATAAAACTATTGTCGCGTAATGCCATAAATCAAATTTATTTAATACTTTTTATTCAAAAATAATGAAAACAATTATAAGTTACGCGTCTGGGAACGAAAACTGGCGCAACCACCTTAAGGAAATATTTAAATACTTTTTCATTTCGGCAGATATGCTTTTTTAGGAAAGTTGTGCAGTATGATAAACTGATGATGTTGTGTCATTTAAAGAAACTCCCAGTAAGTGTATAATATATATCAAAAAATTAATATATATAAATTTTATGTAAGTTTTCTATATTAATAAAAATTCCATTTCAACTATAATAATATGATAATACTGATATTTATTAATAATTACACACAATGACTCCCAAGAAATTATAATTATAATAAATTATCGACGAATAAACCAGGATAAAACCATTTAGTCTTTACAAAGCCCGTCCTTTTCACTAGCAACCTTTTCATGCCAATAGGCGTTCCGATTATAGAAAAGTCGATTATAGTCGTCGGCACATCGTAGAATTGGGCATATCATGATCTGCCTGGGCAAACTAGGCATATTAAATTCAAAATCCTTTATTGCACACAAGAATAAAACGTATACAAGTATCAGTAAAGGTACAGTCTAAGAAAAAGGCGAGCTTATCTCTGAAAGAGATTTCTATCAGAAAACCCTTGATGATATAATCGATTAAACAAAAAGTGAGTATTTCATAAGTGCACACAAAGACAAAAAACTGTTTAAAACTCATGAGTTAAAAATAATAATAATAATTAAATACTAGTCTACATAAATTAACTGTAACACATGAAATAAAATAAATAAATACTTATATTATTAAAAAACAAAATAATTATGAATACATATACTTATATTGGTAAAACGAAATAATTACAAGAAATAATCACTTCTTGAAAATGCCAATAGTTGAACTATTACGAATTGTGGGTGGTAGTGAGTTCCAGAGCCTGATCGACACTACCGTGAATAATAATTCGTTCGAAGGACTAGAGTTTAACAGGGTTTTCACAAACATTACACTCACCCACATACCCTCACACAGACCATAATTCACACACTAGTACATACCTCCACATTCTTATTCTTAAATTTGTCAAAATTTAAATTTTTTGAAACTCATTTTTTGTGTTAATCATATACTATCAATGTAAATAATTACAGACTTCTCTAGTAGAAGGCTGTGAAATAATGGAAGAGCGGAGCCTCCTAAGACAGGCAGTGGCGTGCACGGAACTTTTTGCTGGAAAAGCAAACAATTGGTCAAGAACAACAATAAAAAAATAAGAAAAAATTTAAATAACACTTTGAAAAAAAAAATTTTGTATGACGCCAGGGTAGACAATGTTTACCCTAGAGTAAAAATTTCCTATACAAACTTTTTTTTTTCAGTGATATTTAATTTTTTGATTTTTTTTTATTGTTGTTCTTGACCAATTGTTTGCTTTTCCAGCAAAAAGTTCTGTGCACGCCACTGAAGACAGGTATATTCTTTACTTAAAAGGAGACTCCAACAACTTGTAAAAACATTAATAATTAAGTTATTTTGTAAATATTTTGTATTTGTATAATAAATGTCTTACAGGGGGTTACGTCGCTCCGCTCCGCTTCGCTCAGCTTACCACATTTATTTACATGTAAACCTAACACGCTCAATCAATCAATCAATCAATCAAAACGTTTATTTGCTTCAGAATTTGGTACTTTAAAGATAACAAAATTATAATAATAAATTGATTCACAAATTCGACCACATTGTGGTGTGCAAATATTAATTCCTTAAAATATATTAGTCAATAGTAAATTAATTATATACATTATTATAAAAACATGTCATCATTAATTATTTATTACAATTCATTGATCAAGAAATTTATTTACGCTATAATAACATTGATCTAGTAAATATAATTTAAGCCTGTGTTTAAAATTTGGCATACGATATTCTTTGAGATCATTAGGTAATTTATTATACAACTTTATACACATATAAAAAGCATTATTACTGAATAATTTTAAATTAAATTTAGGGGCATACAGTTTATGATGATGACGATGATGATGATGAGCTCCTCGCTCGTTGTAGCATCAATTTTTGTCATTTTTTTTGAAAGACTCATACATCATGTTAGTTCTACGATATGCCCACGATATTTACAGCCTAATAAAAGAAGCCAACGTAATATCGTAATATGATCATGATTGTAAAATACAGTAAAAACGTAACTTTTTCCTGGTTCAATACGTAACTTAATTAGGGAAACCTAAATGTTGATAAAGCGTTTTAAATTATTTTTCCCGGAAATTTTCCTCGCTGGTTCTCTTGTATATCAAATTAATTGCTCTTAAATTACTTTTCCACGCGACGACAGCGGGAAAACTAATAAACGTCTACTCTTTGTTTGTAAGTAAACTAACGGCTATTCTATTCCCTGCTATGTCGCTCGCTGATAAATGATAAACTAACGCATAAGATTTAAACCATATCTTTTATGTCGTCGTCAGTTTGTAGAATCTGGCAAATTCTAAAGTAAGAAATATAAAAAAATCACAAAAAAGTCAAAAATAGGTGCGAAGACGAAGGGAGCAAGGAGGAGCGTGTTTGGTTTACATATAAATACGTTTTGGGAGCCGAGCGAAGCGGTACAGAGCGAGATGATCCTCAGTAGTTCTGAGAGAATTACGATATGCCTATTGGCAAATTAGAAAATGCCGAATTCTAAGATATGACGACGTCATTATATAAATATATTAAATAAAATACAGACTGACTGATCTATCAACACCCAGACCAAACAGCTGGATCTAAGAACATACAATTTGGACTTCAGGTTCATTGTATGACGTAGACATCCGCTAAGAAGGGATTTTAGAAATTTCCAACGGAATCGGGTAAAGTGGGATCCACGCGGGCAAAGCCCTCGCAGTATTCGACCCGCATAATGGATTCGATTCGAGCCACATATACAAGGTGTCTTTTTGATCATCGTCCAAATTCATACTGGTGGCTTGGTAAGTATCATGGATCAATAACAATTTTGGTTAAATTCGTAAAATGAAATTTTGACTCCCCATAGTGATTCCCTCGGGACTGGAACTGAATTTCTATGGGAAGCCGAAATTTCATTTTACAAATTTCAAAAAAATTGTTACTGATCCAAGATGCTGATCACTTATCAAGCCTCCAGTATGAATTTGGACGATGCTCAAAAAGTCACCTTGTATATATACTTATATGTTAATATATTCTATTTTTATAATATACATTTTTACAATCAGCTTTTTAATATCTACAATTTGATACCCATTATGTATTTTTAGGATAATATTTAAAAATTTTCTCACTTTTGTTTTGGAAATATTTTGAACAATTTCAAGATTTTCATATTTTTATACACTGTGATATGTGAGCAAATTAATCCTATTTTTGTGCCAAATCTCTTAATCAAATCTTTAACGGTGCTAAAGTTATGAGACTGTGAAATACGGACGGACGGACAACGGAATCTCACCATAAAGATTCCGTTTGTACCTTTTAGGTACTATGGAACCCTAAAAATAGACTTGAGCGGAGCGATGACGTCATCTGAGCAACCTGGATAACAGAATTTGATGGTCTCTTAACACTAATAAGCCGCACCTCTGATAGCCTATTTCCTTTTCAAGCTACCACGAACGTTATGTCCTCCATAAATTCTGAGTAATAATGCGGCATATCTTATCTTTAGACCAAAGAATAATAAATAAACCAAACACTTCAAACGAGCATTGTTTCCTGATAATTGATTTGTTATAGCAATTCTGTGGAGTCCTCATTGTCGGTAAAACAATAGACAGCGAGGCAAGATCGTGTCTCGAATCGAATCCATTATGAGGGTTATTTTCTGTTCTCTTTGTAGTTTCACCCTTATTTCAATCCCGTAATAGCTTCTAAATACTCAAATATTATGTACAAATGATTGTGTATGCTATTTTTATGCCAAATTTCATGTCTTTATCTTTAACGATGCTAAAGTTATGAGGCTGTGACATACGGACGGACGGACAACGGAGTCTCACTATAAAGGTTCCTTTTGTACCTTTTAGGTACGGAACCCTAAAAATAAAGTTTCGATTTTGTTTTAACATTTTCAATTCTTTATACTAATTTAAAATATGAAATGAAACTAAATTAAGTATATTGAAATTAAATGAAATATTATTTATGTAATATAGGTATATCAGATACATATATTACAGGTCGGTTTTAATTTAATATAATTAAATAATATGTGCCTAATAGTTTTATATAATAAATATAATATATTAAGTTTACTTAAATCTTATGAAATAATACATTTAACAAAATAAAAAATATAGAAATAATTAATAAATAATATAAAAAATGTATGCAATACACAATAACAACGACACAAAGCCCTCAAGGCGAGAGTATTACTTGCACCGTATACTTCTGTAAGAAAAACAGTATCTCAGAAACATTTCAATACGGATTTAGTGAAATTGCGAAAAACCCATTATTTACGTTTTGGCTGTACGTCTTTTTCATGGGCTTAGAAAGCAGTATTTCTTATTTACAAAAAAGCTCGTTTCATCGCGGTAATATTCGGCGTCTATTTACTCTCGTACATATATACTAATAATACTAATACAAAGTCGTGTCTGTCTGTATTTGAATTATAATTGAATAAATATATACAAGGTGAATTTTTGATCATCGTCCAAATTCATACTGGTGGCTTGGCAAGTGATCAGTATCATGGATCAATAACAATTTTGGTGAAATTCGTAAAATGAAATTTCGACTCCCCATAGTGATTCACTCGGGAGTGGAACTGAATTTCTATGGGAAGCCGAAATTTCAATTTACTAATTTCACAAAAATTGTTAGTGATCCAAGATACTGATCACTTATTAAGCCTCCAGTATGAATTTGGACGATGATCAAAAAGTCACCTTGTATAGTATGCCTTAATTAGCTTTTTATTTATAATTACACAATATACTTGAAATATATACAATAAATAAAAGAAAATTATAACTTGAAATATATTCATCATCATCAGTCATCATCAGACTTGACTGATGACGGCCCACTAAGGGCCGAAATATATTTCAAGTTATAATTTTCTTTTATTTATTGTATATATTTCAAGTTATATTGTGTAATTATAAATTATAATTGAATATATTTTATCATAATGTTTAATGAAATGGGTTATTAAGACTGTACCTGAGCCTAGAGCATGACCAACTCCAGGCTATCTAGGATTCGTTTGAAGAAATTCGGACTCTCCTTGTTTTGAAAAAATATATTTGGTTTATTAATCTTTTTTCTAGGGATCTTACGTATAAACAATGTACTAAGATTTATACTTTTGTCAAAAAAAAATGTTTTGCACCCTCTTTTCTTTTGGTTTTCAAACGTTCGCTTCAAGAACACGGCTAAGAGATCAACTTGTTTTTTTTTTCATAAAATAGGTAATAGAAATTTGAAGGTATCACCTAAATTCAATATTTTTTTCCCTACAAAATATTTAAGTATTAGCTAAAAACACACCAATTTGTTGTTTCGCTGCGTGATCACTAGTATCACGCGTCCAAGAAAAAGAGGCCAAAGAGCCAACATATAATCGCCTCTATGAAAAGCAAATAAAGTCTTTGCCATTAGACTTCTTGAGCTGGACGGGTAATAAAAAAAGTTGCTAGAGTATGCCATCTTCTTAATGTTGTTGACGCCATTTTGTCTGCAAGTTCCGTTCTAACTCGAGAACCACTCAACGGATTTGGATGCAGTTTTCTTTATTATCGTTGTAGTAGCCCTGCGGGCCTATTGCCGGGCTGGGCTGGTCAATATATGGGCTATAAGGTGTGTTAATAAAATAACGCTCAAACCGAAAACGGGGCAGAGATTGAATAAACGCGACGGAGCCGCGAGCGGAAGGCTAGTTTTCTTAATAAAAGCTTTTATCAGTTCACAGTTGAGAGAAGCTTGTTCGGCATTGTTGTTGTTCCGACCTTATTCTTACTTTATGTGGGAACGGTGACCTTACGAGCTCTTTAGGTACTTAGATTGCGTGCTCTTTACAAACAGCTATTGTGAATTTGTGACCTAAAATATAGCTAAAAAGCACTAGAACGTCTGAACATCTAGTCTATTCTGCCGGTCTTGGCAATCACGAATAAGTGTTTCGAGATTTAATGTACTCGTATTTGTATGTATAGAGAAAACACTTTAATAAAACTTATTAGACATGATGAATAAACACACTTGCACCCGTTTCACAGTTTATTAGCTTATTTAACACGACCGGTTTCGGTTTTACACCATCAAGGGTTTAATTAGACTGATTGGATGTTATTCCGTGCAATAAATGATACAGTAAACAGTGAAGTATGTCGGTAATCAATCAATGACAAGTCAAACATTGTAGGTGGAATAGCATTGAGATTATGGGGAAATAGTGGGTTTATTTATTTATTTATCATCAAAGAAAACACAATTACATTATTCTACGATATCAATAAACCTTGCAAGGTTTGTCTAGATATCGGGTGAACCGTATCTAGCTACATTTTAAACAAATATATTATTTATAACTAGGTATATAAACCTACTTACAATAAAGCGAGCGGGTTAAACGCACACATGCGCAGTGTTTTCATTGTAAGAATAGGAAAAAATAACATTCATCATGGATAATTTTAATTAATAAGCAACTTGATGTGTGTCGGTACAAATATCAACGAAAACGACATTGAAATAATCTTCATTTCAGCGTGCCTTAAAAAGTGGCTGTTACGACAACCACTGCGTCTCCGGCTAGCGCAAAATAGGAGAAAATAATACTTTTCACGTGGACGCCATGAACGAAAAAAAATGTTGAACTTAAATTTTTTAGATCTAAAATTTTCCTATAATTTGGTGAAATATAAATTAAAATCGCTTTAGGCGTTTGGAAGGAGTAAGAAAATTCTTGTGTTAATCATGTGAAACTTTCGATGACTTTCGATTTTTTTTGTCAAAACTTAACAGTTTATGAAATTTATTTTTGACTCTATAATGCCTATCATATATTTTTATGAACGTTTTTAGACCACCCGTGTGGGAGCAGTAGGCCTTCAAAGACAGGTCCAAATTGCAGTTGGCGTATCCATTCGCCTTAACATAATACAGGCTGTGTGCTATTCGTGAGAAAACATTATTTGTAAGTAAGTTAATCTAGGGTAGGGTAGAATAACATTGAAGATGGGGATGTCATTCGTGAAAACCTGCCGAAAAAGTGGGGTATAGTTAGAATTAATTATGAACTTCAATTATAACCATGAAAATGTTAAACTGATACTATAACTTCCGTTTGGGATGCCATCCTAATAAATTTTAATCAATTGTCGGGAAAAGTTTATAAGCTGTAAGTCAAAAGTTATTAAAATGAAATATGTTATTAAAATAAATGTCAAACAAAAGATACATTATAATAATGAATAGATAATGAAACTTATTAGTGCATCTGTGCCCGGAAAAGCGTATATTTGTGTTCAAAGTGGGAGGCTATACCACAAAATAACCACTTACAGAATGTTTACTTCGCATAACTAGCGAAAACAGGCGCACGCACACACAGACGCGTACATACGACGATCTCGGATGAAGTCGGTCGAATGACGAAATTCTGCCGAGATCATCATACGTACACGTCTATGCATGTGTGCGTCTGTTTTCGCTCCGTCGTCGAGTCGGCCTTCTGGTAGTATCTATTTTGTGGCTATACTCTGGAAAGTATTTTGACGGTTCGAATGATAGTTCACGCTCGGAATCACTGACGCCACCTCGGGGCATAAAATATCGGATTCAAAATTTTTGCCGTATAAAATGAAATGAAAATGTTGGACCGGCATTAAATTTCGTTTTAAGGCTCTGTCAGTGTCGTCGCCGTACCTTATCAAATTATTCTTATTATCCACGTATTTCGAACACGTTCCTTATATTTGTGAGTGTCAGCTCCTAATGTCTCCAAAAATGCCGACTGAATAAGAAACAATTTTGCGTACCTACCTATAAAGGCAATTCTTTTATGTTTCAATAAAATTTTATGTGTTGATTTCAGATTAAGCTCTAGTTACCTATATAGTGTATTTTTTTGTGTGTCTTTGCGACGGCTTGTGTTTTAAGAGTGGTTACGCAGCCGGATTGTTAAAATCCCGCCTTTTTAGGGTTCCGTACCGAAAGGGTAACCAACGGGACCCTATTACCAAGACTCCGCTGTCCGTCTGTCTGTCCGTCTGTCACCAGGCTGTATCTCATGAACCGTGATAGTTAGACACTTGAAATTTTCACAGATGATGTATTTCTGTTGCCGCTATTACAACAAATACTAAAAAAACAGAATAAAATAAATATTTAAGGGGGCTCCCGTACAACAGACATGTTTTTTTGCCGTTTTTATAGATAACGGTACGGAACCCTTCGTACGCGAGTCCGACTCGCACTCGGCCGGTTTTTTCTAATAAATCGAAACATAACATTTTTAACTAGAAAAAGACGGGTTTTTCACGGGTTTTCGGCAACGAAACCGCTCTTTATTCAAGAGTCAAATGTTTTTGGACTGGAGCGATAGACATTAAATAAAAAAAGTTAATTTCTGAATTATTTCTTGTAGAAAAATTTAACTACGAATTCCCATCTGCCACGTTCCTAACACACCGATTTATTTACAGACGCACACATTATTCGATTTCTGTTAGGTTAATAATTTAATTATGTTTTGGACAATAATACAATTGGAAAACTTTCGCTCGATAGATTTTATTTTTGAAAATAGTCTCTTTTTAAGTGTCTTTTTGGTTTTGTGTTTAATCCATTTGATTTTTATGTGTCATATTTTACTGTCAATACGAAAATCTTGTTTATTAACCGTTGTAAGTTCAAAAATGACTTAAATGCGATATTGTAATTTTGGTCAATTTTAATTTTAAAATTAGCCTTGTACTGAATCGTTTCGCGCGCATTTCGGCGCACGCGATTTTCAACTTTATGGAAGTTAGTCTACAGGTTATACCTAATTGTAAAGCCGCTGTGCGCCTAAGGAAGGCCTCGTCTTAACCTGTGGAAATCTGGCCTATTTATTAATTTACGGCGCAACCGTAGGATTCTGCGTCCAGTTTGAATTTAGTACAAAATGTCTGTCAATGGAGTTGTTCTGATTGGTGACGTAGAATTCTAAGGGTTAAGAGGGGTTTCGCAGCGGGATTGTAAAAAATTGTAAAAAACCCGCCTATTTCTAATTAATCGAAACAGAACACATAAATTCAAAATTCAGTTTCAATTATTATTCAAAATTCAATTAGTTATTCAACAAAACCATATTACCTGTGTTGTGTATACTACCACGGCAAAAAAGGCATTTAAAAAGTTTTCAAATTCTTATTTACAGAAACCAATGGAAACTTTGCTAAGGCAAAACATGTCTAATAAAAGTTTGTCGTATCGCAAATCCAAAGACATACGAGACTAGACGACAATTTACCTTCACACGGAATTTTGTCAAACTAAAATTACCCCTATTCCAACCCGGTGAAAGTGAAAGATGTGAAGTGAAGGTGGTAAAGACGCGAGGTAACATCTTGCGGCAGCCACGGTGAAATATCCAAGCATCTTCTGGAATAATTTAATAGGATTTCAACGTCGTGGACACGACGGGTGTAAGCGGTTTGAAACACTTGGTTTCACTTCGCAGCAAAAGAAAAAAGACGGGAAATATACGAGGAAAGTCACTGAAATTTGTCATTGCTTAGACATTTGAAATAAGAGCTGTATTATGTTGGTCACAAGGTCTAACTTTTGTATCAGTTTAAATTTCTAAACAACAAACAGCTTAAAGACTTATACCTTAATTTTTCCGTTTAAAATTTACCAAAGAACACTTAGATTGTTTTCGAACTGTTTCATGCAGGATTTAATAAAATAATTTTCTGTGATCGGTGGGTGATAGTTCTACGGAAAAAAATCGACGCTTTAAGAACTTGCATATCTACTACGGTAAATAATGTATTATTTTGATGAAATAGTATATTATTTTTGGAATCTTTTTCTAGGGATCTGTTAAAACAGAAACGCTTTTGGAGAAATTCGGCTCGGTAGAAATATTTATTGAAATTAGGTCTTTTCGACACCAATTCTTCTGGTTTGACAATTAAGAAAGACATATGAACTGCAATTATATTTTATTAGATGGGTTTTAACGGTATCTAAGACCTGGTTAAACGAAATTTTGATAGCAACTTTAGTACATTTTATATTAATAAAAAATCGACATTTTGCTACTTTACCACGAAACCGTCCCTGTTGCACTGAGGGTTTTTTCGCATATGGAGTAACAGGGACGCTAAAACTTTTACATATCGCCTTAAGGGGTAGTAAGTTGCCAACGACTTTGAGTCGACTTGTGTCAGTACAAATATCGACAGAAACTATATTGAAATAACGTTCATATCAGCGCGCACTGCATTACGACGTGGCAGATCTCCGGATAGCGCAAAATAGGGGATAATAATGCCTTTCACATGGATGCGATGGACGGAAAAAAAATCATTGATGATTTTTTTCAAACAATATAAGAAGCATGCAAATACCATTAGTGGTTTCAAAGAAATAACCAATTTTACTTAATTTTAGTCTTAAAACAGCTTGACATTGAACAATATTTTCATAACGTTCTTTTAACGCAAGAATAATTTTCAGAAATATTTTTTTTCCTAATACTTTAAAAAACGCTATATATTTTTTTTTCATAATTTTTAAACATATCATTTAAGAGAAATATCGTTATCAGTAAGAGTAATTTTTGGAAGACGCTGGAACAGGCGCCTTAAATTGTATATATGTCCCCGCTCTTTGATTAAATCAGCTTTTTAATTGGATGGCTAGGTTGTTAATTAAATGGCTAAAGGATGCTTAGCCAAATAGTTGAACGCAACGTTTAATCATAGGGCTGATTCGCGCTTAGCCTTTTTGTTAAATGGTATTATGATGAATTGTTATTTGGCCGAGAGACCATTATTTGGTTTTGGTTAGGATTAATTTCATCTGAGCACGAGGTAAGTACAGTTGTTAAAACTGAGTAGGAAGGTCAGTGTTAAGAGATGACTTAAAATCGGATACATTGAAACAAGTTTTCCTAAACAAAACTTTTTAAATTTCATGACCAAAAAAGTTCTGATGAAAATGAATTATTTTTATTATTTTTCATAAGAAACGTAACTAAACTGAACTTGTTTTTAGTCAAAAATTATGTAGGTAATTATGATGTAATTTTTGACGCTGTGGTGGCAAAGTACTAATTAAAATTAAATGACGCGGCGGTTTTTGGTTTTGCCGTTTCCAAGGTCTAGCTTTCGGAGAGCCAACACGTTAACGTTAAACCTTGATTAGGAGAATGTTTTGCTTATAGAGCACCATAGACGAAGACAGCCTACAGACTCCTCATAACAGACGACCGATTTCTGTCAACACATCTGACTGAACCGAAAAGATCGAAGGTGACCGACATAGCCTGCCGAAGCAGTAAGTTGAAGTGGCAGTGGACTGGCCATATTTGTCGCCGACGTGATAACCGTTGGGGCCGCAAGGCATTGGAATGGAGACCACGTACAGCAAAGCGCAGCGTAGGCCGCCCTCGTGCCCGCTGGACTGACGATCTGAAGGACGTTGCGGGTAGCGGCTGGATGAGGAGGACTGAGGACCGCCAAGAGTGGCGTAATATGCGGGAGGCCTATGTCCAGCAGTGGATGAATACGGGCTGATGGATGGATGGATCTGACTGAACCAGCAGATACAATTCGCCACTTCAAAATTATACAAACCAAAATGGCTTCTATATTTATTACGTTAGAGTCTTCGTCTTCAGGAAAGATAAGTTTGTGACGCTATACGTAAGATTGGAAGAGCCAATAGGATTGCAGTATCCAGTTTCGATCTTTTTCGAGACGTCTTTCTGGGCTGTATTGTCTATGTAGAGCACTGTGCTCGCCTGAAATCCCAATTTTCGCTGTTCGCTGATAATACGAGTATCCTTATTCAATAACATATTCCAAAAATTTCAATTTTGTCTTATCCGATACATTACTTGAACTTAAAACATTTACCAAAATCAAATACACACAAAATTTACAAGCGTTTAAGGTGGATGGTCCAAGGTAGTTTTTATAAAAAACTTGTGAGAACCAATAACGACGACAGAAGTATTATTTAATTCTCTTACCTTTTTCCACACGTTCCATCAACTTTACACCCGCGAATATTCAGTTTTTCTTAAAAACAAAATGTTTTAACAGTCTAATTTTGCAATTTAAAACTTTCATATATTGGATTACAAAAGTTTTAAATAACAAAATTAGATTCTAAAAAAGTTTGTTTGTAAAAAAACTGATTATTCGCGGGTGTAAAGTTGATGGAACGTGTGGAAAAAGGTAACAGAATTAAATAATAATACTTCTGTCGTCGTTATTGGTTCCCACAAGTTTGTATGAAGATTGCCTTGGACCATTCTTAAAAGTAACTTAATGGAATTTGCACTCAAAGACTTTAAACGCTTGTAACTTTTGTGTGTATTTGATTTTAGTATAAGTTTTAGGTTCAAGTCATGGATGTACGAGATAAGTTACAAAATTCAAAATTCGGGAAAATGAACTAATAAATAAGGACATTTTCAGCGAAGAGCGCTTATTAGGAGTTCTGGCGTACACTGTACCCTTAAGATAAAGTTTAGGTACAAAACTTATTTCACTGATTAGTAAAGTTATTAATTAAATTTTTATACGTTGGGTTCAGGCTAACGTTAAAAGTTATCGAAAATAAACATGATATCGAACATTAGCCAATATTCAAAACTAAATAGATTAGCCGGCTAATCATCAGTTTATCATCAAATATGAACCGTTACATATGTACGTTATTTAAAACGTTATATGTATTTATGTAACATATTAGGTCTTTATATATGAAATTGCCGTTTTCTATAGAGAATTAGAATGGAAACTCAGTTTTCAGTACTAACATTTTTGCATTTTTTTTTAGGAATGGAAAATCGAAACTATGTAATTTCTTATGTGTATGAATGAGACAACATTAAGCTAACAGCAACATTAATTTAATTTTTGAAAAGCGTCAGCAGTAAAAAATTATCATGGAAATGGGTGGCATTTAGGACGAACTGTTTTTGAAGATTTAATTTTTATAATTAAATTGAAAATAAAAACAAAATTTAATACGTAGATGTAAAACCTTGAAATCAACTTCCAAACAAAAAAAAAATTGAAATAGCTAGTGAATTAAAGGAATTATGAACTCATGAATCTGTAAGAAAGTTTCGGCAATTTCATATGTAAAGACCTATTATAATTCTCCAGCCTTTTGATTTAAAACTTTATACCTCCTTACTTATTATGTAAAGCTGGTTGGCTGCAAAATGCAAATTACACAGGGGAGCAACACGAAGAAAACGGATGTACTAGAAAACTTAAGGGTCTATAATACCTGACATTGAGCACCTCATTTTGCATCGAGTATAACAGACCTCTATGACGTTTCATTGTTGTTTAAGGCGATGCGTAAAAGTTTTAGCTTCCTTACTCTATATGCGAAAAAACCCTCAGAGCGAGTGGGACGGATTCGTGGAAAAGTAGCAAAAAGTCTGTTTTTTATTCATATATAATGTACTAAGCTATTTTGTCAAATAGATTTTCAAGGAGACTTTACAAATACATAATATCCACATTTTGATTGCAATTTCACAATGAAATTAATTAGGATTTCAGAATTACAGGAAAAAATTAAACAATTTAGAGGTCTTTTCGGAATTAAATTCTATCGAGAAAATTTCATCCAATCGCGTTTTCCTTCAGTGAGAATCTTAATCAAATACTCAATAAACATTCACCCAAAAATGAAATACGTAGATGACGTTATAGTGGAGTAAATGGGTTCGAAAATACCCCTTTTTTTGTAATGCCTTAAAATAGCGCGCTCTGAGCCGCGCCTGCTTTTTATTGTGATTCTTGATCTATTTCATATTCATGATCTTTTTTAAAGTATTTATTGTGATAAGTATTCATGATCTATTTGAGAGTATTTATGGAAAACTAGCGGTTTATTATATTTTATACGAAGTGAAGGCAATTTAGGATTTTTTTCCTATCTAGAAAATTTTATGTACATATATTTATTTCAAACAGATTGTTGTAGTTACAGAGGATCACGCGAAGTAATGTGAGGTATTGTATAGACTCTTAAAAGGATAGTTTCCGCAAAACTATAATTTATTCTTCCTGGTTTGAAGAATCTAAGCAATACTACATAAAAAAGAAAAAAATGTATTTCTTCCCGGAATATAATACACACTCATATCGAAACAGAATCCTCAGAAGTCATTACAATATTGAGAAATAAAATACCAAAGATGGCTCTAAAAAGTTTTCATGTCGAGGTTTAAGTTTATTAAAGCGAAAACCCGTTCATATTATTTATTAAACTTTTAACAGCACCTTTGCTTTTTTTATAATAAGAAAATTGGTGAAAAAGCTTGTTTTTTTAACTCCAGAATCCGTTCCTCTCGCACTGCGTGTTTTTCCGCATGGAGTAACAGGATAGTATGCAAGCGGAACCCGTCCTCTTAATGATCAACTTCTTTCGAATAGAGCCTGCAAAGTTTGTTACTAAGTAAACAAATGAAGTTTATACTACACCTGCTCGGAAAGTACCTTCTTTCTTTGTTGAAAACGATGTAGAAAATACGTCATTACTGTCATACAAATATGCGGGCGGCAAAAGTGTATGAAAATTCATTGTTAACGTGCTTGAGCGGGCAGAAAAAGTATATGCAAATCCATTGTTAACGTGCTGTTTTTTTTTTAAATAACATAAAGAATGAGCAAGTGGCCAAGTGGCCAGTATTATTTTGCGAACTCGTACATAATTCATATTCATACTCATTTCATTCATCCATCAGCTTAGTTCGTCCACTGCTGAACATAAGCCTTTACAGGACTTTATCATTCCCGGCGGTCATCCTGGAAGAATTGCCCATACTCACACACGCTGGGCAGGCGGGTTGGTGAGCGCGGTGCCGGAACCCTCGCACCAGTGACGCCGCTAGGCCCGGCTATTAGGGATGGATATACCGCCATCCATCGGTCCCAGGCATGGTACGCCTCCTGGTTTTTTGCCTGTGAGCTGTCCTCTTACTCTCCCCCGAATTACTTCGAGGGGGTCTCCAAGTAAGATGGTGATACCTCCACAGTCGAGCCCGGCATCAGCTCTACCACTTTACGAACGAGTTTGTTTAATTAGCTCATTAAAATCTTACCGAGCTAGCTCTTTGCAACTTTTGATCCATTTTACTCAGTAACCTAACAAACAACTTTAGACTTATTGCCGTGCTCAAGCAAGCTACTTAGTAATTTGAATTAAGAGCGGTTTCGCTGCCGGATTGTGAAAAACCCGCCTTTTTCTAATTAATCGAAACATAACACTTATTATTGGGGCCGTAAGGCATTGGAATGGAGACCACGTACGTACAGTAAAGCGCAGCGTAGGCCGCCCTCGTTCCCGCTGGACTGACGATCTGAAGGACGTTGCGGGTGGCGGCTGGATGAGGATGACTGAGGACCGCCAAGAGTGGCGTAATATGGGGGAGGCCTATGTCCAGCAGTAGACGAATATGGGCTGATGGATGGATGGATGGAGTTATTCAACAAAATTTTATTATCTATGTATTGTGTATGATATCGCAAAATTTACATTGGTTTCTGTGAATTAGAATTATCAACACTATTTACAGCTACAGAATCGGTCACCACACCTGTAAATTTCACTTTATATATTGTATATTTTTGTATATTTATTTATATATATGCACTAATATGTATTGTATATGTACGTATATTTTTATATATATTTATGGGTAGATATGTATATATACTTAACTATATGTAGCTATTATATACTGTAGCCGATTCTGAAGGCTTTAATTTTAGTTTTAGTGTTGTCAAAACTAAATTTTCATCATTGCAAAATAGTTCATAAGTGTAAAGAACAGAAGCTAAATTAATTTGGAATAATTTAAGTTCTGACAGCACTAAAACTAAAATTAAAGCCTTCAGAATCGGCTTTATTATATTATTAAAATTAAATATACTATAACATCTTTTAATGTTTTTCTTTAATGTTGTTTAATGGGCCTATGTAAAACTAGTTGGCAGCCGCGGCTTCACACGCCTGTTTATTTTATGGGTAGTTTCTAGGAAACTAGCTGATTTGGGCCGGCTCACAATCTATTACACCGCTATAGTTCTTTACCAATTGATTAATTTTACCAACAAACAAAAAAACCGAACAGAAAGTCGATTATTTTGCCCTAGGGTTTTTTTTACGAGATGTTGGCTAACCTGCAATCTTTCCTGTGTACCATAAATGTTATACTTTTTTTTTCCACTGTTTAACGGCTCTGGATACAGTCCTTTTGAGCCAATCATAATTTAAAGTTCACAAGATTATATTTGTTTTATTTCCTCACACTATGCATTGAAAAACGTAGTGATACGTGGGCGTAAGAGCAATAAATTACTCGGTTACGTTTAAAATACTTCATAATTTTTTCCTTTTCGCCCTTGTTGCATAAACTACTATTAATTAACATCTTCCCTTGAAAATGGTGTAAAATCCGAAACCGGTTGGGAGAAAACATAAATAAAGTGAAACTATACTGTACAAGTGCTTTTAACTTAAGATATTAACAAACAAACAAGGTTTCAGTATTACAGTAATCTTAATAATACCTTATCTTTAATTCTACGCGCTATAAACCACGTTTTCTCCTTTCCTGATAACGGTAAAAATAATGTACACATAAAAGTATAAAAAACCGAGTACCGTTTACTTCTGTATTGTCCTCAACAAAATGTCTGCAACGAATTAGTTTTCATCAAACGCTATTGTTGTATAAATTCTGCTGTCGCGCCACACGCTACTTCTCTTCATCAGAAGGCTTTCACGTTTCCAAAAGGGAAATTGTCCCTTCGTGTTTCGATAAGTACTGTTTGTGGTTTGACCGATGTTTCGCTTCAGTGTGTCGAAAAATGCTTGTCTATAAAAATGTATTTTTTGTTACATTGGTACGTAGGGAAAGAGTAGAAATGTAAGCATGTCATGTCAGTTGTCTGTCTCTCACCTGAAATGTTATTCATAAGATAGGAACGTCATAAGAAAGGAACGTTCACATTCTACATTAGACTCGTTTTATTATACAATTTTGTTTATTTATTTCCTAGATTGATAAATAAAAGAAAACAACCGAAATAGAATTTGAATTCTTATGTAAATGCATATGTTAAAGCCAAAGTAATTAAATAGCGATTATACATTTATTTATTTATTTATTTACACACATACAGTTGCACAAACATATTTCAAATATACACCACGTAAACCCTTAGGGGTTTGTTTGCGGTGCTATTACAATCTACCACATAAGTAAATTGATTAATCTATGTTAATACATAGTTAAGTTTTATGTTAAATTAAATGTTCATAATATGATTTTATCTTAGCGGGTAGGTTTTAAAAGCTAATATAATTTACATAATAAACATAATGGCTATATATTATATATATTCGCTAAACTGCGTAGATAATGTAATAAATTAATTACTTTATCTAGAGATTCATACTAGCTAGTTGGAATTGGCTAAAGTAATAAATGCGATCCTACTTGCTTTTTTTTACTTATCATATGAAACTGTTGAAAACGGCGACTTGAAAATACAATTTTGAGTTGAGTTGAATAATTCTCAGGCGAAAAATTTTATATTTTAGTGATAATTTAATTTTAAGTGACAAAACTAGGGACGTCGCCTCGCTACGCTCCGCTTCGCTCGGCTCCTTATTTTATATTACATGTAAACCTAAAACGCTCGTCGTCGCACCTATTTTTTGTCTTTTGGTGAAATATTTCATTGTGTTTTATTACTTTATCCACGTTTTACTAGATATTATGTATAATAGCTAGATTATTTGATTAATTCTGCTCCAATAATCACTTTGTCTAAGTTATATATAATAACTGGAGAATATAAATAATTTCTAGATTAATTACTTTGGCTGTAACATATATATGACTAACAAAGGAGAGAAATTGATTTATTTGACTAACATAAGTATGAAGTGTATCATACTGCTAGTGAAATTACTTTTTCCATCTATAACTTAAGGCGCTACGAAAAAAGAAATCGACACTTTTAGAACTTGCATATGTACTTCAGTAAAGAAGGTATTATTTTGATAAAATTGAATATTATTTTTGGAATATTTTTCTAGGGATCCGCTGAAATAGAAACGCGACTGGAGAAATTCGGCTCGATAAAAATATTTATTGAAATGAGGTCCTTTTCAACACCATTTCTCCTGGTTTGACAATTTGGAATGACATGTGGACTACGATTATATTTTATTAGATGGGTTTTAACAGTATATAGGGCCTGGATAAACGAAATTTTTATAGCAACTTGAGTACATTTTATATAAATAAAAAAATATTTATTTTATTCTGTTTTTTAGTATTTGTTGTTATAGCGGCAACAGAAATACATCATTTGTGAAAATTTCAACTGTCTAACTATCACGGTTCAAGAGATTCAGCCTGGTGACAGACGGACAGACAGACGGACAGCGGAGTCTTAGTAATAGGGTCCCGTTGGTTACCCTTTGGGTACGGAATTCTAAAAACCGACATTTTGCTACTTTTCCTCGAATCCGTTCCTCTCGCACTGTGTTTTTTTTGCATGTATAATAACAGGGACTATATTTACGTATCGCTTTAAGAGCTACGCTCTTGTCGGTGGAGTAACCGCCATTCTTCTCTTTCTTCTACCAATGATGTGACCTATAGTACAGAAAAGAAAAATAACAGTATTACCTTACACCTCGGTAGTAGGGTGCGCCGCAGTTAAGGTGGGCCATCCCACTCAGCTGCTTTAAATGTTTGCGACGTCCTGATGCTTTGATATCAATGAAACTTTGCACACATCTTTACATATGTTTCCCTAACCCCCACACCGCACTCTGACCCATCTCACATGAAGGGGTGCAAGATAGCGAGATATTCAAAAAGTGCCGAATTTGCGAAATTGAAATAAAATATAGGTTTCAGGTAAAAACTGTTTTCCATGAAACGGTAACTGTTTATTTATAGAAAAGTGTATAAACTTAAACTTCGTTACATGAACGACGTCTGTATTTTTTCTCTCTTTTTTATTTCCAGTCTATACTGGAAATAGATGAAAATTATACAACTTGTTAAACTTTGCGTAAAAACGAGGCAATATTCACGATATCCTGACAGCTATTATGATGGCGTTTTATCAAATTTTGCTCTTTGGGCTGTACAGAGACGTAGTTAGATGTATCTCACCCGTCAGACTGTGAACAACAAATACCCTTCACTCTGAAACAGAATGCTCAATAATTCACTTTGTACGGGCTAAAGTCTAGCTTTTTATTCTGGAACACATTTTTTAACTATATTTCGTGTGCTCGTCAAAATTGCTTTAAAGGGAAAAACTCGCCTTCCAGAAACACGTGGCTCTTATTTGGCTAGCAATAGGGACGTTTATTGATGAGTACAGATCCCAAACTATTTTGGCCGGTTCGTGGATGGCTACGCGTGTCGCGATTAGACCACGGTCACTGCATTTATACCCGTACAATTCATTCAACGTGAAACTGCAACGCGCTGTGTGACGAACCGTACGGAATCAACTTCTCCTCTATTGGATAGTTTTCAATAAAACTAGAATATGTTGGTATACATCAGGGGTAGACGGTTAAGGTTTGTAAAACAAATATTTATAAAAAAAAAAAACGTGACGCTATCCTCGAAAAAGGAGACCAAAAAGCTGTTTTTCCTTAGTTTCGAGACACATTTTTGTATTTTTTTTTCTATTGAGTAAAGTAATCGTAATTGCATTTTTGGCCCGCCAGAACACTAAAGCATATCCTTGAAAACGATTTTTTTTTTTTATTTCTGTGTTCTTAATTAATACCTACAAAGTTATCTGCGAAAACTGCATTTCGCTTTATACATTTTGTACATATAAAATGTAAACTGCGATGTCGACAATTTTATCAGTAAAATATTACAGACAAACTAGATCATACTGTTTTTGTTCCTTTTTATTTATATCATCATCAAAAAAAGCTTGCACATTTTCAGCAGTATTCGTATAAAGTTACGACTAAAGCCAGGGCAAACTTATTTTACCCACTTTGAACCTCGTAAAATGTTAAAATCAAAGATGAAAGGGATTAGAAAATAGCCCTTTCAATGTTAAAGTGGGTGTTCCATTATTCAGTAACTAACTACGTACATATGTGTATATGTACATATATGATATCATTATGTGAGATCAATTCTCTCAGAGGCCTCAGATGCGCACATATCATATTGATTTTCTACTATCCATTATCCTATACAAACGCCAACTCAGACCCTTATTCTCTAATTTAAAACGGTAGAGAGGACATAATATATTTGTTGCAGTCAAAACTCATAGCCGATCAAAAGTAGTTTTGACTGCGAAAATCAGTCAAAATTTTGACTAAGTTGGTCTGAAGTAATTGTGATTAAAATGTATTTCTGGGTTGTCATAAAAAAATAACCACGAAGATCAGGTATGGCGGTCGCGGAACGTTCCGCGACTTGCCATACCTAACCTTCTAACCTAACCTACCGGCTCTCTTCTGCGCTGCTATCAGTCAACACGACGTCCTTAGTCAAAACTAGTTTTGGCTGACTCATTCTCGCAGTCAAAAGTAGTTTTGACCAGTTATGACTTTTGACTGTGACATATATACTAAACTACTTTATTCATGTTCAACAAAGGTTTGTTATTGGTGATGTTCTGTATTTTTGGATAGCTTTGTGTTTGTTGTTTTGGGTCCAACAATTCAAACCTTCATTACCTACATTGTTGGACATTTCGAAGAATACAAACTAGATTTTTCTTTATTTCAGTCCTTGTAATAAAAGTTAAATTATATTATATTTTAAAGTATATTTCGGGTCATTCGGGCCCGACATCAGTCACAATGAAGTAAAAAGGAAAATATAACACATAGGTAAAAAAAATAAAAAAATAAAAACTATTTACATTTAACCAATTTACAAGATATTAAAGTTTCAATATCTTGTAAATAGGTTAAATGATTTTAATATCTTGTAACTAGGTTAAATGTAAATAGTTTTTATTTGTTATTTTTTCATTTTTTTTATAGTACGTTTCAAATACCAAGGCCCCATTGCACTTTAGACGGTCATTAGGCGTTAACAATAGGATTAGTAATAACAAAAGATACCTGGCCAGATACGCGTGCCAATTTGAATTGCTCCAAATTAGATAACAAAAGGCAAACATTATGAGCCCCATTGTTAAGTTTCTAGTGCAATAGGGCCTTGGTATTTGAAACGTACTTTATCTTTTGTTATCACTAATCCTATTGTTAACGCCTAATGACCGTCTAAAGTGCAATGGGGCCTTGGTATTTGAAACGTACTATACCTATCTGTTATATTTTTATTTTTAGTTCATTGTGACCTTGGACGAATAAACCAGATTGTGACTGATGCCGGGCCCGAATAGCCCAAAATATATCTCACTAAAATTGTATTTAACCTCGTTTTATCTAATTCTAATCATTTAAAAAGACAAAGTCAATATTTAATATTTATTGACATATAAGAATTTGATACACAAACAATTCGACCGTACATAATTGATCATTACGAACTCTGTTTATAATAAAAACAAATTGCGCCGGCGGCGATCGCATCGTTCCATGGGAATTCGAGCTTACAGTAAACTTTTATCTATTCGTCCCAAACACGATAAAGTTTCAAAACCAGACACAATGTTGCTAACTACCTGAAAATTCGAGTGACTTTTCACCGGATGAGAGTAAACGTAATAAAAGTTTTAGAACTTGGCTGCTGAAGATGAATGACAATATTCTTGCGCAGTTCGGCAAAGATTTCAAAAGTTTAGATGAGCCCTGGCACCTAAAATATATTGCATTGTTTTTGAATGTGTGCGTTAACCTAATGCCGACACGCGCACACTTATGAGTGCGCAGTCTGTCTACCTACGGTCAGCAAACTGATCAGACTAATAAAGTTGTTAAAATGATTAACTTTAAGCGCACTTAAGGCGTCCAACTTGTAATGAAACCTATTTTGTAATGACAAAATTATTATAAAAAAAATTCATTACAAACTACCACTGTGTTCAGATGAGCACTGATTCCAAACGTGTGAGCGTCACCCATTTAAAGGTGGAAACATTTTGGTGCTGTCATAGTACGGTAAGGGTTTATCTTTACTTTTGAAATCTTTGCAGTTAGGCCATTAAGTTGTTGTCAAATAATAATGGTAAATTATGGCTCCATCTTAATGTATATTTAATGAGAATTTGAAGCCAGATTTTGTTTGTGAACTAGTGCTTCGTAAATAGTTGTTGCCTTGTAGATATTTACTGTTTATAACAGAGAAAAGAACAATTATTAAATTTCTTTTTTGCTGGTTTGATATTGATCGAACTGCACACGGTAGGTACGCAATAGCTTGTATATATTTTCTGTTTTTTTTTTAAAGAATAATAGGTACCTAATAACTTTTATAAAAGTCGTGCCTAATATTTTACATTGATCAGCATCCATAGCACAGTGTTTAATCGCGCGCGACGCGACTTTGTTGAATCACAAGTGCGAGGAGCGTGACATACTTTTCCAAAAACATCGTGTCACGCTCCTCGCACTTGTGATTCAACTAAGTCGCATCACGCGCAATTAAGGTGGCTCCGTCGGAATAATTAGCAACTCGATTCGTTTTCGAACACAACCATATTAAAATAAAGTCCTTATCAGCTCGCACTGTAACATGGCTGTTACGTCAGTCGCTGCAGCTGACAAGTGCGAAAATAGTGTGTTTTTAATAAATAAAATTAATTTCTAAGAACTGAGAAAACCAAATCATTTTATATTATTTTTTCTAGAAGTTTATAAATTTTCATACTGTTTCGATAAAAACTGCAGCAGTTATGGTAATACTTTATATTCTCTGGTTATGGTGTTACGAGTGAACAAAAAACGAGAAATAAGTGTAAACTTAGAATTTTCTTGCTTCACTTCTGTATATTATAATGAAATTCAGGGAAAACCACATCACTATTTGTATCATGCAGATTACTATTTATTTTTCTTCTGTTGAAAAATGCTATAGTTAATTAGTTACCGTCTAAAATGGTTACAAAGTTACATAGTTCAAGGTCGTTGGCGTTGGTAGAAGCACGACTTTTATAAAAGTTATTACCTATTATTCTCTAAAAAAAAACAGAAAATATTTACAAGGCACTGCGTACCGTGGTCGATCAATACATATCCCAGCAAAAAAGAAATTTAATAATTGTTTCTTTTCTTTGTTTACCTGTCAAAGTGTAACGACACTTTGCCCGATGGAACTAACTTTGTGTTACTTACATGAAAAAACCGGCCAAGTGGGACTGGACTCGCGCACGAATGGTTCCGTACCATTATCTATAAAAACGGCAAAAAAAACATGTCTGTTGTACGGGAGCCCCCTTAAATATTTATTTTACTCTGTTTTTCAGTATTTGTTGTTATAGCGGCAACAGAAATACATCATCTGTGAAAAGTTTAACTGTCTAACTATCACGGTTCATAAGATACAGCCTGGTGACAGACGGACGGACGGACAGCGGAGTCTTAGTAATAGGGTCCCGTTGGTTACCCTTTGAGTACGGTACCCTAAAAACAATGAAATTTGTGTGACGTGACCTAAGTTGATGCGGAAGTTAATGTAATGTGTTTTAGTTTGGGGCAGCAAAAAAGTTGGGCTCCAATCCATCTGAAATTGTTTGAGAAGGACTTATTCGCTTTTTTGCTTTCGTAAGGCTATTTACTTTATTTCTCTGCAAATGTTAGTTAAGGTCCTCAAACATTTACTGAAATTTAAAGCGAAACACTGTGTGAGTAATTCGTAACGCAAACTAATTGCCTTCTCACAATATTGAATAGGTTACATCATTTATTTTACGACATTACATAGTGAGTGATCTCATTCCATCAGAGTGAGATTGTGCCTTATCCAAGTAAGATGGCGGTACCTCCACAGTCGAGCCCGGCATCAGCTCTACCACCTACCTTACTTGGAGACCCACTCGAAGTAATTCGGGGGAGAGTAAGAGGACAGCTCACAGGCAAAAAACCAGGAGGCCCACCATACCTGGGACCGATGTGGACGAACTAGGCTGATGGATGGATGGTGTCTTATTCTTAACCAGTGTTTGTAGGTTTCTGTATCGTGATGTTTTTAGAATTCTTTAAAAAACTGGACCCTTATAGCAAGTGGTGGCAATTAATTTTAAGTGGGGTCCAGAAATTTTGGAAAACTTTTATCGAGGTCCAGAGAAAAAAAAAACTTAACAGCTACATTTATTATAATTCCTTTAAAACTAACAATACATTATTTCTGATTCTGTTCTTATATAAAATTGCTAGATTTTTTGCAATTTTCATTCTTTTCGGATACATGCTTACCCCAAAATTCTTCATTGGATGCAGTTTTATAGATTTGCAAGATATCTTCTTACAATTATAGAATTAAATGAGACTTGAGGATAATTCATGATTTATATAAAAACGGCTCACCTCAATACGTGTTATGTGCGTAAACGTCTTTACTCGCCCAGATGAAGGCAGTCTAAATCTGCTGAAACTGGTCGGCTTTCCCGATCATAACACGTATTGAGGTGAGCCGTTTTTATATAAATCATCAACTTTAATCTCGAAATCAGGCTCATTCTTAATCATTTTTATGTTTGACCAGGAACAAGGTGATCATTGAACCTTGTTCCTGGTCCCTGGCCGGGTCTCCGGTATGGGTTCGGGCGGTTGATTGGATTTCACCTTGTATAATAATATTTTAGCTATAATTTTAATCGTATATATATTGTTACATAAATTAAATAAACATTTAATCTAAGTAGTTCATGTACATTTATTATTTTATTACATATATTTTTATAAGATTAAAATTTGACTTGTGAAACGTGTATTATATATACCTACTTTGCAAAATAAACTTTTTGAATTTTGAATTTTATTATCTCAATTTTTTTAAAATTTAAATTGAATAATTTAAATTTCGCTTCTTCCACATCCATCAAGCTCTTCTATTCGGAAGATAGATAGAAATCTGTAGTCTCTGCCTATCCCTCTGGGAGACACGCGTGAGTATATGTATATGTATGTAATTAAAATTTTGGCGGTCCAAGTATCAACATTGCCGCGGTCCACCAATGGCCGACCGCTACCTCATAGGATCACTTTGTTGTTCGTCTGTTTCTGTCAGACGGTCCGTGGAGGATTTGATTTTGGGGGGGCCATTCTGACGAGGTTTATCATAAAGTAAAAAAGAGGGAAGTGTTTAGGCGCCTTAAGGCGATATGTAAAAGTTTTAGCGTCCCCATTAGAATGACATACGGACTGCAATTATATTTTATTAGATGGGTTTTAACAGTATCTAGGACCTGGTTAAACGAAATTTTGATAGCAACTTTAGTACATTTTATATTAATAAAAAAACAACTTTTTGCTGCTTTTCCATGAATCCGTCCCTCTCGCACTGAGGGTATTTTCGCATATCGAGTAACAGGGACGCTAAAACTTTTACATATCGCCTTAACAGAGCCAGCAACGGTAAACAAACACGCTAAGGTCACAAAATAAACGATTCCAATTCGTTTCTCACGTCATTACGAAGTAACAAGATTTCCATTACAGTTTCTTAGAAGGTAAACTTTATTTCAACTAAATACACACTTAGCCGGAGGGCTTTTTCCTTTTCCTTTGTGCCTTTTGTTTCATGTCTCCACGAAAACGAACCTCTTGTTTTTGATATCTTAGTCGAGCCTCCAAGTACATAGTGTTACACAAATAAAGGTGTCTAAATTGTTGATCATATGTGACTGTCTGAATTAAGTGTCAGTTTTTTTTTGTTAAATTGGTATCGAGGAAAGGTACGTAGTGCCTTGCTTCCTTCTGCTCGTCTTGGCGGGGGCACTGCCGTGCCCCCAGATGCATTTGTTTACCCTTAACCCCAGCTCGTATCAATAGTTTTTTGAATTGGTTGTCTCGTGTATTTAAGAATACCTACGTATATTTATCTGTTTATTCAGTTATATACACATTAATCGAGAAGAAACTTCTAATCTGGGGGATTTTTTGTTTACAGAACATGTCAGTATATCTGCAGGGATCTCTTTATTGTATGCTACATGATTGTATTTATTACAATAGGTTTGCTCACTTGCCCTCATAACTGGATAATACAAATAATATTAATTAAAAACTATCAGCTTGACCTAAAAATTTACTTTCTGTTACAAACTAGGAGGGTCGCCTCGCTTCGCTCCGCTTCGGTCGACTCCCGAATTTATATGTTATGCTTCGCTTTGCTTCGCTCGTCGTCGCAGCTATTTTTGACAGAATTATTTATTAGAGTTCAAATTTGGATTTTACACTTTTATGAATTATAGTTTATATAATTGAAAGTAATAAAATTTTCGACAAATAAGTACCTATATTATTTCAAGTGGGTCGAAATATATATTTTTTATTTATTTAAATTATAAGTTCTACAAGTATGTGTATATGCGTATAAAATCAATGAAAAAGCTTTAAGTAAAATATTTATTATCATTTAGATTTTATGTTTTATACCGACGTCCATCGCTTTGAATCCCCTTGTTTTCTAAAAAAACAAAACAAAACAAAAATCTCCTTCAGGTAGGAAATGGCTGAAGAAATTTTTGTACAACATAATATTATGTTATATTATTATCATATTATATCTGACGTCATAAAAGAAAAAAAATAAAGTATTGTAATATAAGTATTGTAGTATAATATAGTATTGTAATAAATATAATATTTTCAAAATTCCTTCCAAGACGTTACAATCCAAGAGCAAACTTTTTTAATATGTCACGAAAGGAATTTAGAAAACATTAACATTTATTTTTTGTGCTACCAAAGGCTTTCAAGTTAGTACCAATATCTAACTTTAACTAAAGTTATCAATTGCGAAATAGATCCAAACAAAATTTAAACAAGAGTCAAGTCACCTGTTTTACACTGTCGTTCTAACTAAAGTTAAAATTTGCTATGCTTTGTATTTGTATCATTGATAAATATTTGTGGGCCTCGTATTTTTTGATTTCTTAATTTTAGGGCTATAATTATTAAGTTTTTCTTCACCAAATGTCCAAATTAAGTTGTATAAATATAAAATATAAATATATTGACGATACAATTGCAACATATTTTCACTCATAAGACCTTTGAAAATAATTGGTATATTACGTGTATTAAGAGAGATTATTTGAATATTTGTATATTAATTCTTTTTTAATATTTGAATTTGAATATTTGTATATTATTCCAAGGTAAATAAAAAGCTTCTACTTAGGATAAATAAAAAATGCCTTTAAAGTAATGTATTCATTAATTTCACTCTAGAGGCAACTAATTAGCATTTTTGTGTAATGCTAATAAAGAGTCCGTCAAGTGTGTCTGTCGTATGGGTTGACGGGTTCCGCCAATGTAACAAACAATCAATGCTATCTCGATTTTGTCTCTTTTCAAATTCATTCTAAACCAATTATGATAATCAAATTTAAAAAAGTATATTTTTCACTCTATGATTTTAAGATTTCGGCTGTTCTAACTATGTACTAAATATTTTTTATTTTATTTATTACACTTTTTGTACCTTTACAAACATAATTTACAACACATTTTCACATAAAAGATAGACATTGTGTAAATTGGCGGCACTTATTGCTAATAGAATAGCAATATCTTCCAGGCAACCTTTGGGTGGAATGAAAAAGATGTTAACGATAAAAAGGGTAGCGTTAATGCTAACAAAAAAGCAACGTGCTAATTTTAACCAAAATAGAATATTAATTAACATAATAATCTAATTTATATTTTATATTTAACATTAAAAAAAATACATACACATACAAACAATTAAATTAATAAAATAAACGTAAGTAAATAAATACGTATACATACTTAAATACTCAATATTAGGTACGGGATATTTAGATGGAGTTCTATTTTGACGGGTATTCAGAATGAAAAAAGTGCTTCACTTTGATCTTAAATGAGTTAATATTTTTCAACTTTTGTATAGAAAGGGGCAAACGGTTCCAGAGTCGTGCAGCATGAAAAGTAAACGAATCATTGTAAAAATCTGTTTTCGCTTCAGGAAGTGCCAATGTTTTCATATTACACAGCCGCATCTCTCTACCGTGATCGGAGAGAAAACTAAATCCTTCTCGCAATAACAGGGAGCAGATGGATTGTTAAGGACATCATGAAGAAGAGAAAGAATGTGAGCATTTCTGCAGAGACGAATGGGGAGCCAGTTTAAGGCGTATGACCACGCTAAATAAGCAACTCGATGTGTGTCGGTACAAATATCAACGGAAACGACATTGAAATAATGTTCATTTCAGCGTGCCTTGAAAAGTGGCTGTTACGACAACCACTGCGTCTCCGGCTAGCCCAAAATAGGAGAAAATAATACTTTTCACATGGACGCTATGAACGGAAAAAATTTTTGAACTTAAATTTTTTAGATCTAAAAATTTCCTATAATTTGGTGAAATAATAATTAAAATCGCTTTAGGCGTTTGGAAGGAGTAAGAGAATTCTTGTGTTAATCATGTGAAACTTTCGTTGACTTTCGATTTTTTTTTGTCAAAACTTACAATAGAAAAACGGTTTATGAAACTTAAAATTTGTTTTTGACTCTATAATGCCTATCATATATTTTTATGAACGTTTTTGGACCACCCGTGTGGGAGGAGTAGGCCTTCAAAGAGAGGTCCAAATTGCAGTTGGCGTATCCATTCGCCTTAACCGCGAACGGAATTCAGATACATGGTCATATTTGCGAAGAGAGAAAATAAAACGAATAGAAAGATTGTGGAGACGTTCGAGTTTATTAAGAAGTTCCTCAGTAAGGTCCAAGTGACAGGAGTCCGCATAATCTAAAATAGGGAGGAGAAATTATTGCGCTAACATAATTTTGGTTTTTATTGTCAAAAACTTTTTTTTTTTTTTTAGTGTTTTGGACAATTAGAACTTGTATTAAAATAAACGTCATCGTAAAATTGTGATATAAAACGGCCGTAATATATATATTTTTTTATTAAAAATTCTAATTCCAAAATAATAAATAAAACACCGTGAAATCGTGAGTTTTCTGGGCGGTCTGCTTCCACTGAGCAGGATAGACGAGTGTAAATTGAAAGCATTGGAGCAGGACAGATTCTTCTGAATGAATGTAACAAATATGATCAAAATTTTATATTTGTAGCAAATAAATATTGTCCCTCTTTCTCCAAAACGCGCGTCATTGGATGTCCCACTGCCAACAAACTGTATTTTCAAAATATATCTGGGTAAAAAGAGTGACGCGGTGATAAATGGAACTAAATATTTTGGTCGTAGTAATACAGTTTTGGTCGAAGTGTATGCTTTGACCACATGTGTGGTACTTAGAAGATCTTCTAAGGTGGTATAGCGCCCTCATTTTTCCTAAACTCTTTTGCCAAGTTGTACGTATTCTATTTAATATTTTCATTTGTTTCTATCCTGATTTGGCAGATCGACTGGCAGACTCACAAGGGAGAGGTTTCCGTCCAATGACGAAACCCTAAAATTTTTCCTCAACCACTGTTTTAATCAAGAAAATAAAGAATACTTGTTCTAGTCCTTGTTGTTTCAACTACGACGCAAAAAAGGAGGAAAAGTAATGACACTGAATTACACGTTGGTTAACAGAAGAGGCAATTTCAGACCTAATTTCCCAAGGCGTAGGACTCTAATTTGAACGTGATCTCCTATCTGAAGGCTCGTCTTCTCGTAGACATTTAAAATTTTTCGTTTTTGTGCACATATTCTGTAGTTGGGCTATTGTTTGATGTCGTCGTTTTTTTATTATTTCTTTGTGCATGTTTTACTTGTAATTAAATGTAACTGTACTTTTATTATTAGTGAAAATATGTTTTTCTTAGGTCTAGTAGCTTAAAACAATTGTAAATAAACGTGTTTTCAATGCAAGTGCTCGTGAAGGCCTACTTTTTATGCATCAAAACCGAACAGAAAGTCGATTATTTTGCCCTAGGGATTTATTATTATTATTTTTTTATATTTATTTACAATGGTTGGCTAACCTGCAGACTTTCCTGTGTACCATAGATGTTTTTTTTTCCACTGTTTAACGGCTCTGGATACAGTCCTTTTGAGCCAATCATAATTTAAAGTTCACAAGATTATATTTGTTTTATTTCCTCACACTATGCATTGAAAAACGTAGTATGATACACGGGCGTAGGAGCAATAAATTACTCGGCCTTTGCGCCCTTGTAGCATAAACTAGTACTCTGTGTATATTTTTATCTGGTAGCCCGCGTAACAGACTTACAAGTGCGGGGCCCGCTGTGTAATTGTAATTTTGATTTTATCATTTTGGTAAATAAATATTTTTGATTTGTGATTTAATTTGTCGTCATTTAGACGTATTTGATTTTACATACATACGGCCCTTAAGGGGCTTAGTATCGCCAAATGGGTACTTTCTGAAGCCTACTCCTCGTTTATGGCCAAACCAAAAATATTGAAAAAAATGTTATCTGAATTATCAAATCTAAGACAACATATGCAACATTTTTCTGTTTCATACTACCAAAACTTCTATATGACAAAATATTTCAACCGAATGGTGTTTTTTGTCTTGAATTGCCTACTGCCCCTAAGCGGCTTGGTCGATTTTATTTATTTGTGCTTTGAGTAATAGATAAACTTGATAGCTATAAATATAACATAGGATTATTCAATCGAACAATCACGTCCATGTGAAAAGTATTATTTTCTCCTAATTTGCCCTATAAAGGACGCAGCGAGCGTCGTAACAGCCACTATGCATTGCGCGCTGATATGAACGTTATTTCAATGTCGTTTCCGTCGATATTCATACCGACATACATCAAGCTGCTAATTTGGCGACACTAATCGCCTTAATATAGCTGACACTGAATGTGGCATTCATGAAACATAAATAATTACTTAGTATTATTTTAGTATAAAATTTAATTCACTTTCACTTTCTCTTTCTACTTTCACTTTCTAATCGGCTACTTGCCGATCACAATAATAAAGCTGCTCCAAAATTTGAATACAATTAGAGGTACAATAAAGAGGTACAATAAAGAGGTACAATAAAAAGGTACAATAAATAGATACAATAAAGAGGTACAATAAAGAGGTACAATAAAGAGGTACAATAAAGAGGTACAATAAAGAGGTACAATAAAGAGGTACAATAAAGAGGTACAATAAAGAGGTACAATAAAGAGGTACAATACAGAGGTACAATAAAGAGGTACAATAAAAAGGTACAATAAAAAGGTACAATAAAGAGGTACAATACAGAGGTACAATACAGAGGTACAATAAAGAGGTACAATAAAAAGGTACAATAAAGAGGTACAATACAGAGGTACAATAAAGACTCAAGTCACACAAAGACAAAAAACAGGCTATGCTTGTTCTGCTAGGACTCCAGCGGTCATCACAGCAATCAACAGGCTCATACCAAAGAATCCTGCCTGAAACATTAAGGCGCTACAGAAAAAAAATCGACACTTTTAGAACTTGCATATCTACTTCAGAAAAGAAGGTATTATTTTGATATTATTTTTAGAATCGTTTTCTAGGGATTTGTTAGAAGAGAAATTCGGCTCGATAAAAATATTTATTGAAATGAGGTCCTTTTGCCTTAGTTACTCGTATTGCTTTGTCTCCTTCAGGCGAGAATGTGGAGCGGCCTTTAGTATCAAAGTGTGCGCTGGGCCTGGTTACTTATCTCCTTTGCTGTCTGTACTTTGACAGTTGTAATGTACATATATCCGGGAAATATATGAACGTATACGAACGTGACTGAATTAATCTCCTTAATTTCATGAGCACGTCCTCTTCCTGATATATGTCGACCATTTACTCAGAAGTTACTTCCAAACGACAGAGTTGCGTTGTGAACGCGCTTTTAATTAAATTCAACTTTTTCGGCTTCTGTTTTATTTGTGTTCTCAGTTAGATTTATTATTATTACTGAGAATAATCTTTTTGCTGATACTACAAAAGAAATTTTTTTTTCACTTTAAACATTCAAGTTGTCAAATCGAGAACAATCTTCTTTATTCTTTAATGTACACAGAAAAGCAGTTAAGACATATAATACATTAAATGATATGTACACAGGCGAGCTTATCTCTAAAAAGAGATTTCTTCCAGCAAATCTAAGTGGGAATTTTTTTTAAATAAATAACATACATACGTGTACTACAAAATATATATGCTAAATAATATATTTCTTGTAGGTCCCGTTAAAAAAAATCTTGTAGGTAATTTAAATGAATAAGTACTTATCTAAAATTGTCATTACTAAACCTCAGGTCTTATAAAAGGACTATGAGACACCCTGAACTTCTATACATATATGCATGCAATACTAGACATAGACAGAATGCATTCTTATCAAGAGCGAGTTCTCTTTTCAATAATATTTCGCTTGATATAGATTTGTTTTGTTCAAGCACATCATCAGTTAAAAGAGCTTTAACACTTTTACACTTTAAAAATGAGTAGGTAAATTCTTTCAATGTATCTATTCTTAAATGTTAATTATTCATTTCTAATTAAACTAAAATTTAATATTATTTATGTAGTATGTGTAAGCTAAAACTGTTAGTTAAACTGTTATGCCCCTACGGCTCACTTATTTGTAATCTAAAACTGTAAGTTAAACTGTTATGCCCCTACGGCTCACTTATTTCACAGTATAAGAAATATACTGTTCTTATTTGTAAGCTAAAACTGTAATTTAAACTGTTAAGTTAAACTGTTGTGCCCCTATGGCTCACTTCTATTTAATTTTGTCATCCATTAGGTGAAGATTTTTTATCGGCATTTAGTTATTTATTCTAAATTTTTACTGTACCTATTTGTCTGTTAATCTTCCTATGAGTAAATAAATAAAAAATAAAAATAAAGCGTTAGCTTTCTCAAAACCCGTTCTTTTTCTTCAAGAGGTACATAATAAAGCCAATCCAGAAGGCTTTAATTTTAGTTTTAGTGCTGTCAAAACTTCAAATTTCCCATGGTAATTTAGCTTCTAGAACTAACACTTAAGGACTATTTTGCATTGAAGAAAATTTAGCTGTGACAGCACTAAAACTAAACTTAAAGCCTTCAGATTCGGCTTTATTTTGTTCATTATTTAACTAACTCCAAGAACAGGGGCGGTAGCTCAGGGGTACAACGCTAGCCTCTCAATCTTGAGATCCAGGTTCCATCCCCGGTCGGGCATGCACCCCATGAGTTTTTCGGAATGTATGTGCATAGTAGGTATTTGTTCTTACTTAAATACAACTTGCTGATCGGTGAAGGAAAACATCGTAAGGAAACCTGCATGCATAAAAATCCCGAAGTACGGCGATAGGGCCACCACGCATCACGTTCGGACGTAATAATCGTCGGTGAAACGCGTGTGTACCGAGTATGGACTGTGACTTGCATTTCACAGTTCACACTCACACTGGCATAGTTTTTATAGACAACGTCTTTGATGAGCTAAAATTTTAACTTTTGCTAAAAACCGCCGCTTTTGGTAAAAGTAAAAATTTTAGCTCATCAAAGACGTTTTCTATTAAAACTTTGCTATTTAAATATAGTTCATTGCTATATCTACGCATTTACTTGAGCAGATTTTCAATAAAATTATTCTAGTAAGTAATTTTTTTTTTTCGTAAGCATCAGCACTTTCGCAGCATATAGCGGAGCGTTTTTCTCGTTGTTTTTTCTTTCTTAGTTCTTAGCTTTCCTCCAGATGTCGCTGTCCATGTCACCATAGATAAAATATGTTTCGTAGCAATCAATGTCAAAGTGGATTTTGGGTTTGTTTGGAATCTGTGCAAATTTTGTCTTTGATTCTGTTGCTAAAGATAGGACAGTGCCATCTAGGAATCTTATTTAACACTGAATTTGACACAAGGAAAAACGCTCATTAAAATTGTTCACAACTGTCAAGTTTTGAATTGTTGTAGAAATAATTTCTACCAAACAGTAAAACACAAGTAAACGTATAAAAAAATATACATTTATTTGGCGTTGACAACAACCTTACCGTGACCTATTTTCCCACGGTTGTCGTTTAATGTAGAATATTGTTTAAGTTAGACTTCGTTGTTACTAAGCACAATATTAACAGCAATATTATCTTAGAACAAGAGGCAAGAATTTATTATTAATATTATTTATTATTCCTTACTGAAGCTCTACTGTTATACAACAACTGGTGTTAAATTGGGTTCAAGTAACCGAAACTTTCTTATCTACGTAAATATACTTTATGTTAATTTTATTTTATACTAAGTTACCACCACTCGGTTTGGGGTTTATAATATGAAATTGCCGAAATTTTCATACAGATTCACGAGTTCATAATGCCTGCAATTCAATAGCTTTTTCACTCATTTGTTTTTTGTTTGAAAGTTGATTTCAAGGTTTTACATCTCCGTATTAAATTTTGCTTTATGTTCAGGTTGATTATAAAAAAATAATCTTCAAAAACAGTTCGTCCTAAATGCCATCCATTTCCATGATAAGATTCGTAATAATTTCTTACCGCTGACACTTTTCAAAAATTTAATTAATGTTGCTGTTAGCTTAATGTTGTCTAATTCATACACTAAAGAAACTATTTGGATTTGTCAGTCCTAAAAGAAATGCAAAAATGTTAGTACTGAAAATTGAGTTTCATTGAAATATTTGATAGAAAACGGCAATTTCATATGTAAAGACCTAATATTATTTATTATTCCTTACGGCTCTACTGTTATACAACAAAGTGTTAAATTGGGTTTAGGTAACCGAAACTTTGTTATCTACGTAAATATACTTTATGTTAATTTTATTTTATACCAACTTACCTCCACTCGGTTTGGGGTTTATAATATGAAATTACCGAAATTTTCATACAGATTCATGATTTCATAATTCCTGCAATTCAATAGCTTTTTCAGTTATTTGTTTGAAAGTTGATTTCAAGGTTTTACATCTCCGTATTAAATTTTGCTTTATTTTCAGGTTGATTATAAAAATTAATCTTCAAAAACAGTTCGTCCTAAATGCCATCCATTTCCATGATAAGATTCGTAATAATTTCTTACAGCTGACACTTTTCAAAAATTTAATTAATGTTGTTGTTAGCTTAATGTTGTCTCATTCATACACAAAAGAAACTACATAAATTGGATTTGTCATTCCTAAAAAACTGCAAAAATGTTAGTACTGAAAATTGAGTTTCCGTCAAATTCTCTATAGACAACGGCAATTTCATAAGTAAAGACCTAATAATTGTAGATTATTATATCAAGCGGAAAGGAATTTGTTACTTTCTTGTTAAGTTTGGTGCCCGAGCGCAAGCGAAGACAATGACAATTTGTTACTTTCTTGTTAAGTTTGGTGCCCGAGCGCAAGCGAAGACAATGACAATTTGTTACTTTCTTGTTAAGTTTGGTGCCCGAGCGCAAGCGAAGACAATGACAATTTGTTACTTTCTTGTTAAGTTTGGTGCCCGAGCGCAAGCGAAGACAATGACAATTTGTTACTTTCTTGTTAAGTTTGGTGCCCGAGCGCAAGCGAAGACAATGACAATTTGTTACTTTCTTGTTAAGTTTGGTGCCCGAGCGCAAGCGAAGACAATGACAATTTGTTACTTTCTTGTTAAGTTTGGTGCCCGAGCGCAAGCGAAGACAATGACAATTTGTTACTTTCTTGTTAAGTTTGGTGCCCGAGCGCAAGCGAAGACAATGACAATTTGTTACTTTCTTGTTAAGTTTGGTGCCCGAGCGCAAGCGAAGACAATGACAATTTGTTACTTTCTTGTTAAGTTTGGTGCCCGAGCGCAAGCGAAGACAATGACAATTTGTTACTTTCTTGTTAAGTTTGGTGCCCGAGCGCAAGCGAAGACAATGACAATTTACGACGCATGAGGTTAATAATCTGGTTTTATTGTTACTTAATAAAAATGCATCAAGTTATGAGTAATGTTAAAAATGAATGTCAAGTTGCATACTTTAACTATCGATTTACTTACCGTGCATGTGTTCTAGCTACAATGCATGTACTACTAGCATGAACTTGCTATCGATTCGATAAATAAAAATATAACTCTTATTTCATTGCAATAAATTGGAATTTATCGATTTTGTCTGTCAAATAGCAGTATTATATACTCTTTCAAAAATTTATGAAATTTTTGCGCCTCTTTGGTTAATTTGAGCCAAGAAGCTTCTTGCTTATGCTGCAAATTTGAAAAAGTAAATCGAAGCGGGAAATAATAGAATACAAGAAAACTTCACTTAAAATAACTTAAATGTTTAAAGTTATTAATTAATAGGGGTAATTTATTTTTATTCTATGTAAGTTTGTCTTTTTATTAATGTATTAGAGTAATCAAACACGTGCACAAATTAATTAGAGTAAAATTTAAATTAAATTTTTTTTCTCAATGGTTTGCTGTAACAAATCTCTTGTTAGAGATAAGCTAAGTATGTACATACATACCTTTTACTGTAACTGATTGTGTTCGTGTTCCTGTGTACAACAATAAAGAATAAAGATCCTGTAGTTGGTCGAAATATACATCATTTTATTCTCGTGGGAAATAAAGTTACGTTTTCTAGACGCTATTTAGATTATTAAATTTAATAATGGCTATAATAATGTGGTAGTTGAAAGAAAAATGTATTATTTCTTGGGCCGACTTCGAAAGCTATTTGAAATTCACATTTAAACAGAAACAATAAATCGTCTCGACTCGACATTGTAACGGGTGTCTCAAAACCTACTTGAATTTTGAATCTCTATTCATTTTCGTTGTGTCAAACATGAAACGTGGATATTTTGCAGTTGTCATCAGTAAAGTTTGAGGTTGAGTCTTGCAGCCTTTTTTAGTCGAGCAACGCATAGAAATTGTGAAAATTCACTACTTAAATTAGTCCAGGCCCGGTAGGTAGCGTAGTGTTTTTTCGCATAGGTAGCATAGTGTGTTGTATCACAGGTGTGAGTAGCATGACATACTGTTTAATCGCAAAAACATTGTGTCACCCTCTTCGCACTAGTGGCGTCGCGTCGCGCGTTTAAACACTATGCTACGGGTGCTGGACGAGTTAACTCGTGGCGGGGAGCAGTTAACTGGCCACCAACATCGAGTCATCTGACACCTTTTGACGTTTTTATTTTGGGGTTTCTGAAAGGATAAGTGTATGCAAATAATCCAAAGAATATTCCAGAGCTCAAAACGGAAATTCAACGAGTTATTGATGAAATTAATCCACAATTTCCTGAAATTTCATCAAAAATGAACGCTTGTTAACAAAGCCAAGGCGGACATTTTTTGGATGTTGTGCACCACACCACACGTAACATCCGTGTCTATATTTCACATTAAAAAGAAAACATCCTCAAAACTCAAATGCAATGTTTTATTAAAAAAATAAAATTCAAGTAGGTTTTGGGACACCCATTATCTCGATATTCGATCGCGGTGAACATTCTAACATTCTTATATCCGTTTTTGTGACCAATGAGAGTCAAATAGAAAATTAACCAAACAAGATTTTTGATCTTAGGGATCCACAGGCAAAGCTAATTAAATAATAAATACTACGTTCCGGCTATGTCAAACTTTGTTGTTGTGTGGACGGTTTTCCTGATGTTTTTCTCCAATAGATTGAGTTTCTTTTTCTTACTTTTATCACCTCTATTCCAATATGTTATATGTTTGTTATTGTTATTATCCCAAGCGGCACATGACAGCTGCATAGCAGCTGGAATATAGACTCACTAAATGCTCGTGGCTGTATTAGGTTGCTGTACAAGAGCTGAGTAAGCTGCTACACAGCCCTTGTAATGCTAAATTGGGCCCCAAATTAAACAGCACTGAGCATTACAATAGCTGGTTAATAGCATGATAAGAGCTGTACAAGTCTGATTCTAGCTTACGATTCAGCTCTTATAATGCTCTTGTGCAGCACACGACCGTTTAAGGCCTTGACAACAGTATTTTACAAGAAAGAAATAACCAAAAAATATTAATATATTGCTGTCGCATTCATATTAATCTGAATTCTTGTATATTGTTCTCTATTTGAGGTCTGCAGGTCTGTGTCAGTAAATATCAATTTATGGTAAAGTGTAATTAACACGTTTTTTGTCTTTCTGTGAATATATTGTGTTGGGGGTTCCACTTTACTGTGAATGTATATAGGTGTTTGTATTAAATATTTCACGGGCCATCAAAATAATAACGATAAACCGAAAAAAAATCTCAAAATATATACGGTGTAAGAATATTTTATGGATTGTGACGCATTTTATTGTATTTTATACATATGGTTTTGTCAAATAAATTAAGTGAAATTAATATTATCACATTATTTGGCATCAAATTTCATGAAAACAAATAAGATATCGTAAATTTTTTTTAAACAAATATTTTCATTGTTGTGAAATGGCGTCTATTTATTATACAGCACTTACTCTTGTATCACTCTCTTGTAATGCTCTTTGCTGTACAATGGCAATCCTTTAGTCTACGTACCAGCCCATTGCATTATGATGGCTTTACAATGGATCTTAGCTAGTCTAATCACTGTCTAATGGCGTATTGCAAGAGTATTCAACAGCTCTTTAGGGATCAAAATATTAATAGTGATCCAAAAATGCGCAAAATGATCAAAGCAAATAAAAATAAAGTTGTTATATAAATAAGCCAAAGTAAATGAAAAAAAAAAACCTCGCAGTAAAAACACATTGAAAGTCTTATTTTAGGAGTTCCACTATGATTTTTATTATAATTTGCGACTTGTTTCGTTAAATTGATCAATGCCCCCCCATAGATGTATTGCCCGACGATGTCACTTTGATGAAACGAGTCGTAAAAAATAATAAAAATGATAGTGAAACTCGTACAAGGAGACTTTCATGAATATTGAAATAAAATTCCATCAATAGTGACACACAACAGTAAAAATTATGTTTGTACATAAAACATACTCGTAACTTGGTAACACTGTGCGAATAATATAATATTACGAATAATATAAGGCCTTTTAATTTAAATGGAAAGTAATTTAGGAGGTGATTCAGTGTCGTTAATACATCACATTCCACTTTTTTTGCGCGAACTTTTTCTTCACTTGTCCATACAAACTGAGTTAGCTGATTGGACCACTTTGTACAGAGAAGTGGAACAAAAGTTTGCGCAAAAAAAAAAGGGTTATGCAGTGCAATGCGATGTATTAACGATACTGAATCACCTCCTAAAATACTTTCCACTTAAATTTGAAAGACCTTATATGTATATTTTTTACCTAAGTCGTCACGACATGAATTCGCGAGAGGGTGTCTGAGGTATACGAAGTGTAAACTGTGCGGAGTGAGCCACTGTCCACACTTCGGACAGCCACTTTTCACCGATAATTTTCTGCCCCAACTGTGATGGGTGGTGAGCCCTATCGCCATACATCGGGCACAAACGGACCAAACAACGGCTTAACGTGCCTGTCGAAGCAAGCGGGTTTTTGAAATCTATTAGTTAAGTCGCGGGGGGAGGAAGGTGTGACGGGAGAGGCGGCCAGCGCGGCACCAGTGTTTTTGTTTTGTTGGTTGATCAGTCAGTCGCCTTCTTTCGCCTTGTACACGCGTCTCGCGTTCCGTTCGCACACTTACATTGTTTCGATACGTTCGGCAGTTTTTTTTTGTATCTTATCTTGGTACCGAAAGTTATTGAAAATTATTATTATTCATTGTTTAAAAAGGCCTTCTTAGGGTAGGTTTCTAGTGCTATATATTTTTTAATTTTCAGAAATAGCTATACCGTTTAAAATAGTTCAAACTAATGAAAGAGGGTTAGGAAAACTGTCTGTAATACCAAGTGGTTGGGAAAACGACAGCATATTAAGATGGCCAGGAAAGAACGTGAGCTGGAAAATGATGGTTAAAAAATAAAATTCCAAGCCCCTTGAAGATTGGACGACGATGCCATGTACGGTAAAACGTACATGCATTGTGACCTACGATAAAGCGGAGGAAGAATTACAATCGATGTTGAACCATAGTGACACGTCAGATTATCCAGACGACGAAAGAACAGTACCCAGAAGCGTTAACTACAACGCTTTAGCAACATATTTTTTTTATGTCTTGAAATAAAATATTTTTCATATTAGTATTTTCTACTTTTTCTTCATCTGTACTACTTGATCCCAAACTATCACTATCAGACATAGTTTGATCTAAATGACTGAATCGGTCGCTTTCTAAATCCATAAACCGAACGGAACCCTCGTTGCGCTCTGACGACTCTGATAATTTGCTGCAGCTTGGTTGATGTAGAAAATTTTCTTTGTGAAAATCAATATTTTGTGTCCTTTTATCGAAGTCTGCTTGTATAGAACCCTTCTTGCTATGTGCAAGAGAAACTTGGTCATTAAGTGGACGAGGCAAATTTTCATTATGAGTATTCACGACATCGCTACTTTCCGATCTTTCCTTGACCGTATTCTTAGCGTATTCCTTTGAAAGTTTTTTTTTAACTCCACCAGTCCTTTTTATTTTATTCCATGGTTTTATGTTCTCCATAATCGATATTAAAACCTATTGCGTTTTATCGCTAAGGTTATGCACAAAAATTAAATTGACGTTAAACGAACACCAATAATCTAAATTTACTCTTTAATAATGCTGTTGGCTGTACAATGGCTTTTAGCTACACTCTAAGCATTGGCATTATAGTAGAGTACGACTATACCATACTGCAGCTCATGAAGTCTAGTGAGACTCTTGTGCAGCCGTTATCAAGCTCATTAATTTAGCATTACAATAACATTTTTGTACACCATATAAAAGCCAATGACAATATGTTATTCTTTAATGCAGCCCTAAGCATTACAAGAGCGTTGAATTTTGCTGTTAACCAGCCGTTAACAAGCTGTGGGTCTTTAAGAAAGCTTGTAGCATTCTACGTAGTCAACGACTGGACTGCGGCTTTTTAAAATGCTACTGTAATGCTTTCTGCGGAAAATTTCACCATTATAATGTCGTTCAACAGCTGTGCTGTTTAACAGTGTATGAAATCTGCATTAAAACAGCTTAAAGACTCGTAATATTCTCTAGTACAGCTGTTAAAAAGCTCTTGACTGTAGTACAGCTTGATTATGGTTTAAATTTTCGCTTATGTGCTGCTTGGGATGTTATTTATTTTTAATATGGGGTTAAACCTGGTACGGGACGCAAAGGCATAATTCCAAGAAATTAATCGAAAATCAGAAAAAGCTACGCATAAACCATAACAGTGTACTGAAATGACAAATTGACAGTTTGCCCCATTTTCGGCTTGGTGGTTATTTAATCAACACCTTTATATTAATCAGGCCTCGTAGCAAGATGACGCACGACTTTGTCTCGCGTTTTATCGCGCACGTCGACCAAAATAAGCGCTAGGATAGGTCGATTGCGTGCGATAAAACGCGTATCAAACGAAGTCACGCGTCATCGTGCTACGGGTGCTAGACTTCTAGATCACTACGATGATTATGTGGAAAATCGCATCCAAATCAGTTGAGTGGTTCTTGAGTTATAACGGAACATACTTACATAGACATCCGCAGCCAAAAAATTAAAAAGATTGTAGTTTTCTCCTCAGTACAAAACTGATAACTACTAATATAATAACCCATTTAATATAAAAATTCGCAATATTCGGTGTACAGACACGAGTTTTAACTAGTAATAAGTATATGTATCCCTAGTATTTTATTTCATAATTGCATAAAAAACAATTAAATATTTTTTTTGAGATATATTTCGGGCCATTCGGGCCCGGCATCAGTGACATAATCAGTAAACATTTTATTTAACTGTTTTTTATGCAATTATAATAATTTAAAAGACAAAAAGTCAATATTCAATATTTATTTACTGAGTATTTTATTTCGTAACATTTACACGCTGTATATTGTTTTTTCTTAAATTCTTTTTCATCCAAAGGTTGCCTGGAATATATTGCTATTAGCAATAAGTGCCGCCTTTGTACACTGTTAAATATACTGTTTCATGTTTTTGTGTAAATGTACAATGTACATCTAATAAATAAATTGACTTTTTACTACTTTATTAGTTTAGTATATATTTCAGAATTTGCACGAAAACGCCTCACTTTAGTAAAATGTTTAAAAAGATTTAACACAAACTTTTCCCGAAACGAAGGAAGCAAGAAATGATAATGCAAAAAAAACACACCTTGGAAAAAAAGCTAAATAACAATTTCGAAATACACGTCACCTTTGCAGGCTTGTTTACGAACCCCCGAGACCTTGTATCTTACCCTTAAGGCTTTTCTGGTTGACCCTGACCCAGCTTTTGTTATCCCTGTATTTTAGCTACAGGTTACTGTGTTGGCGGGGGGTCTGGGAAGTGAACCCTTATTGGGTACAACGGGGGCTCGGTGGCGGCGGCGCGGCCGATAGCAAAACCAGATCTAGCTCTAGTTCTTTGTTACTAATAGCCTTAAACGTGCTTGGCGTTTTTTTTAAAACGAATTAAGCATAATAATAGTAGTTAATGCTACAAGGGCAAAAAGGTATAAATTACGAGGACAATTTAAAACACGAGCGTAGCGAGTGTTTAAAGCGTAACCGACTAATTTATTGCTCTTACGCCCGTGTATCATACTACGTTTTTCAATGCATCTTGTGAGGAAATAAAACAAATATAATTATGTGAATTTTAAATTATTATTGGCTCAAAAGGACTGTATCCAGAGCCGTTAAACAGTAGAAAAAAAGTTTAACATTTATGGTACACAGCAAAGGCTGCAGGTTAGCCAACCATTGTAAATAAATTAAAAAAATAATAATAATAAAGCCCTAGGGCAAAATAATCGACTTTCTGTTCGGTTTTGATGCATAAAAAGTGGGCCTTTACGAGCACTTGCATTGAAAAACCATTGATTATCAAGATTCCAATTTTGATAATGTTATAAAAGTGAAATATTAGTCAACTGCAGAATTATAGCATATAAACGTGAAAATTAGCGGTTAGGTTCCTAATACGACGCAGAAAGGATTTTTCGAAATTCAAATTATAACTGTCACTTGGACCTTACTGAGGAACTTCTTAATAAACTCGAACGTCTCCAGAATCTTTGTATTCGTTTTATTTTCTCTCTTCACAAATATGACCATGTATCTGAATTCCGTACGCAGTTAAACTGGCTCCCCATTCGTCTTCGCAGAAATGCTCACATTCTTTCTCTTCTTCATGATGTCCTTAACAATCCATCTGCTCCCTGTTACTTGCGAGAAGGATTTAGTTTTCTCTCCGATCACGGTAGAGAGATGCGGCTGTGTAATATGAAAACGTTGGCACTTCCTGAAGCGAAAACAGGTTTTTACAATGATTCGTTCACTTTTCATGCTGCACGAGTCTGGAACAATTTGCCGCTTTCTATCCAAAAGTTGAAAAATGTTAACTCATTTAAGATCAAAGTGAAGCACTTTTTTCATTCTGAATAATAGAAAATAGAACTAGAACAAAATATAACTCCATCTAAATATCCCGTCCCTAATTTTGAGTATTTCAGTATGTATGTATACGTATTTATTTACTTACGTTTATTTTATTTATTTTAATTTTTGTATGTGTATGTATTTTTTTAATGTTAAATATAAAATATATACATTATTATGTTAATTAATATTACTTTTTGGTTAGCACGTTGCTTTTTTTGTTAGCATTAACGCTGCCCTTTTTATTGTTAAAATTTTTTTCATTCCACCCAAAGGTTGCCTGGAAAATATTGCTATTAGCAATAAGTGCCGCATTTGTACACAATTGTGTCGATTCGGCGCAATACGACTTAACTTAATTGACAGGACTAAACTTAATTTAAGTGTTCTGTCTTTTTCTTTCTGTATCGAAAAGACAAAGACAGAACGCTCAAAATAAGGTTAGGCCTGTCAAATTAGTTATGTTGTGTTGCGCCGAATCGACATCAAAGTCTGTCTTTTATGTGAAAATGTGTTGTAAATTATATTTGTAAAGGTACACAAAGTGTAATAAAATAAAAAAATAAAATATTATAAATAATACCGCGTGTTCAAAGTTGATACTTCCTCAGCGCGGGCGAAGCCGTGGGCAAAAGGCTATTAACGGACAGTTGTTACTTTTAACAATTCATATAACTAAACATATTCTTTGTGGTAAGAACTTTCGTGCATTTAATATGAAAAGCGTATTTCTCATAAACCATTAGGATCGTAAGATGTAATAGATTTTCTTATAAAAGGTTTTTCTTCGCAAACTCTGCAGAATATGCTCAGTAAGTGTAACAAAAGTATGTTCGTTTCTTCATAAACCATAAGGGTTATAATTTTATGTAATGGATTTCCTCCGAAAGGTTTTTTGTAGTATACTGCTTTGTAGAATTTACCCAGTTTAACAAATGTTGTTTTTTTTCCATTAGTGACGTAGGTAATATTGCTTAAGACTGTACCTGAGCCTAGAGCATGACCAACTCCAGGCTATCTAGGATTCGTTTGAAGAAATTCGGACTCTCCTTGTATTGAAAATAGTGGAGTATTTATAGCCATACACCAATATTTTCGTCATTAAAGCATCAAACTTGGCATACTTGTTACTTAGGTGTACTGGAGTAGAAAACGCCCGGGATACAGCGGGTAACACTCTGCTGGGGGGGGCTAGAGGGGGGGGGAAGTTTCCTTACGCTGCGCCCTCTTTTGAGCCTCATATCTGCTCATTTATACCTATTAGGGCAAGTGTGGTGTCATTTTCAGATAAATAAAGGATGGCCAATCATTTTCTGGTATATAAAAAACACCTCTAGATAGAAAAAAAAAGAAATACGACGCAAAATATGAAATATTATTAACAAAAAAAAACTAGAAATGTCGATAAATTTCAAATTAGTAAAGATATCGACATAAAAAAAATATATTTAGAAAGCCACATTCATCCAAATTCCAACAATATAAATTTTATTGGAATAATTTATGAAAAAATGTGAAAAAAAAAAATTAACACAGCGCGGCAGAGCAACGCACTTACTTTTCTTGGAAAAATATTGACAACAAAAACTACTTTTATAGTCGGTAGGTTACCGTTGCTAGTCAAAATAGTGTTTTTAAAAAGAAGACATATTTTTGGATAAACCTTGTGTATAGTACACGTATGTAGTACGTACATATTTTTTTATTTCACATAACTCAGTGCACTTTAGTTGCCGCTGAAAACATTTGCACCTGGCGCCGCAGATATTTTTGCATCTGCACCTGATCATTTCCATGCAAGCATCGGCAGCTACTGGCAAGTCTGTCCATGTAGGTTGCCAGCTGTCATCGATTTTGGTCCATCCCCAATTAGATGGACTAGGAAGATTTTGACTCGGTAACATCTGACCCCATACATGGACTGCTTGAAACACTGCTCGCAGGAAATGCTGGTGCAGAGCTCCTTTTGTGGGTGGTATGTTTTCCAGCTGGCCGTCTTTTTTGGTAAAAAGGTGCTTTTGGCATTCATTTACACACGAGAATGAGCTAGATCTAAAACAAAACAAAAACATTTACCTGTCATACAAAATAACAACATATTTTTCTATTATTGCCATCGCATCGCAAATTCTCTCACCAAAAGCTGCCATAAAGCCTTCTGTTGCATCAGGAAAAGCATTCCAGGCTACGAATGCACTTTTCTTTCTTTGACGTTAAAAGAAGAGACTGTATCACAACCTGTAAAGGCGTGGAACAGAGGCAGAACTTTTGCTTTTTGGGGCCCTGTAAAAGAAAATATTTTTTACATTATCTAAGCACGTCACGTAGATAAATAAAATCATAATCATATAATTGTTACCTAGAGTATTTGCTATTTCATGACAACAAAGGTACTGGTGGTGTTTCCCAGTACTTACGTGTACCCATAGCTCCTCTAGCTGAGGTAATTGTTGCACACTTGCGATTGCCAGCACCACTACATCGGTATCTACAGTGCGAATCATAATCCGTGTAAAACCCTGGCTTACTGTGTCAGCCACATGTACCATCATTCTTGTGTCCGCCTCTTCATGGTTACATGGCGCTAATCTTTGTGTGTCGCGAGTACTTTTAGATAAGATATTGGGTCCATCTGTAGCATAAACGTCTTTCCTTTCATCAGTCATAAGAAAAACAATAGAGTAAATGAAATAACTCTTCCTTGTTAGTATTGTCTCTCAGAAAGTTTGCCCAACCTTTGGGTATTCTTGTGGTTGCAGTCACCCATGTTTTCAGGCCCCTGCCACGTTTCTCCCTGGTTAAATTTTTCAAGCTTTCGCTGTTATACGTGTCTCAGCGTGTAGCAGAGAGTTAACCAAGGTATCGCGTATAAATATCGTCTGGGACACGTATAACAGCGAAAGCTTGAAAAATTTAACCAGAGAGAAACGTGGCACGGGCCTGAGAACACGGGTGACTGCAATCACAAGAATATCCAAAGGTTGGGCAAACTTTTTGAGAGACAATACTAACAAGGAAAAGTTGTTTCATTTACTCTCTATTTTTTTCTTATGACTGGTGAAAGGAAAGACGTTTATGTCACAAATGGACCCAATGTCTTATCGAAAAGTACTCGCGACACACAAAGATTAGCGCCATGTAACCATGAAGAGGTGGACACAAGAATGATGGTACATGTGGCTGACACAGTAAGCCAGGGTTTTACACGGATTATGATTCGCACTGTAGATACCGATGTAGTGGTGCTGGAAATCGCAAGTGTGCAACAATTACCTCAGCCAGACGAGCTATGGGTACACGTAGGTACTGGGAAACACCACCAGTACCTTTGTTGTCATGAAATAGCAAATACTCTAGGTAACAATTGTATTATTATGATTTTATTTATCTACGTGACGTGCTTAGATAATGTAAAAATATTTTCTTTTACAGGGCCACAAAAAGCAAAAGTTCTGCCTCTGTTCCATCCACGCCTTTACAGGTTATGATACAGTCTCTTCTTTTAACGACAAAGGAAAGAAGAGTGCATTCGAAGCCTGGAATGCTTTTCCTGATGCTACAGAAGGCTTTATGACAGCTTTTGATGAGAGAATTTGCGATGCGATGGCAATAATAGAAAAATATGTTGTTATTTTGTATGACAGGTAAATGTTTTTGTTTTGTTTTAGATCTAGCTCATTCTCGTGTGTAGATGAATGCCGAAAGCACCTTTTTACAAAAAAAGACGGCCAGCTGGAAAACATACTACCCACAAAAGGAGCTCTGCACCAGCATTTCCTGCGAGCAGTGTTTCAAGCAGTCCATGTATGGGGTCAGATGTCACCGACTCAAAATCTTCCTAGTCCATCTAATTGGGGATGGACCAAAATCGATGACAGCTGGCAAACTACATGGATAGACTTGCCAGTAGCTGCCGATGCTTGCATGGAAATAATCAGGTGCAGATGCAAAAGGAACTGCGGCGCCAGGTGCAAATGTTTTCAGCGGCAACTAAAGTGCGCTGAGTTATGTGAAATAAAAAATATGTACCTACTACATATACATACATATGTGTACTATACACAAGGTTTATCCAAAAATATGTCTTCTTTTTAAAAACACTATTTTGACTAGCAACGGTAACCTACCGACTATAAAAGTAGTTTTTTTTGTCAATATTTTTCCAAGAAAAGTAAGTGCGTTGCTCTGCCGCGCTGTGTTAATTTTTTTTTTTTTTCACATTTTTTCATAAATCATTCCAATAAAATTTATATTGTTGGAATTTGGATGAATGTGGCTTTCTAAATATATTTTTTTTATGTCGATATCTTTACTAATTTGAAATTTATCGACATTTCTAAATTTTTTTTTGTTAATAATATTTCATATTTTGCGTCGTATTTCTTTTTTTTTCTATCTAGAGGTGTTTTTTATATACCAGAAAATGATTGGCCATCCTTTATTTATCTGAAAATGACACCACACTTGCCCTAATAGGTATAAATGAGCAGATATGAGGCTCAAAAGAGGGCGCAACGTAAGGAAACTTCCCCCCCCTCTAGCCCCCCCCAGCAGAGTGTTACCCGCTGTATCCCGGGCGTTTTCTACTCCAGTACATCTAAGTAACAAGTATGCCAAGTTTCATGCTTTAATGACGAAAATATTGGTTCCCATACATTGGGTTGCTATAAATATTCCACTAAAAGAATATATTTGGTTTATTAATCTTTTCTCTAGGGATCTTACGTATAAACAATGTTATATGATTCATACTTTTTTCAAAAAAAGAAAATGTTTTGCACCCTCTTTGTTTTTGTTTTCAAACGTTCGCTTCAAGAACGTGGTTAAGACATCAACTCGATTTTTTTATTTCATTAAATAGGTAATAGAAATATGAAGGTATATCACCGAAATTCAATACTTTTTTCCCTACAAAATATTTCAGTATTAGCTAAAAACATACCAATTTGTTGTTTCGCTGCGTGATCACTAGTATTACGCGTTCAAGAAAAAGAGGCCAACATATAATCGCCTCTATGAAAAGCAAATATATATTTTTTTCAATACAAGGAGAGTCCGAATTTCTTCAAACGAATCCTAGATAGCCTGGAGTTGGTCAAGCTCTAGGCTCAGGTACAGTCTTAACTTTGTAGAACTGCGTAACCTCGAGAGCGCTACAAAACGCGCAACATACACAAAACGCAACTTAAAAACCAAAAGTTTTACCTTTTGGTTTTTAGCATTTTGTACATCTTGATGTAAAACATTTAACATATTCCAGAAAACGACGATAAAACAATACGACAAATTGGCAACAAATGCTTAAATGGCAAATATGTAACTTCGCCGAATTTATTGCTTTTCCCGAATTTACGTCTGTATGCCACCAACCCTTTGAAGAAAGGAGATGCGACATAATATATGTAGGAAGGATGATTTATTACTTTTATTACAACCCCACACAGACGCAGAATATTTTATTTATTTTTAGGGTCCCGTCACAGAACGAAAAGCCTTGTAGCGAAGCTTAGGTCTTCGATGTCTGTCCACGGTAAAACTCAAGAATGTTTAAGGCCGAATGGGCTAAGTTTTGCATGATACATATTTCGAAGCCATCAAGCAGAAAGGCCGTATCTTCAAAAGTGTATAAGTACCGACTCGTTATTGATGAATAAATTGGAGCAACCCTATGACTGTACATTGTAGAACTATAAAAAAGTCAATTTCAGAAATTCTGTAGATACGACCTTTCAAGCTTGGTGATGGAAAAGAAACGAAAATGATGATACATACAAAAAACGTGCATACTTAAATAGATTCCACGTGTACAGAACCCGTCCATTGTGTACGACGCCCACTTTACAGTGTTTTCTTTCTTCCACAGGTCCGCGTTTGACAACATGAAAAAAGCGAAAGTGGCCATAAAGAAAATATCGCCTTTCGAGCATCAGACGTACTGCCAAAGAACGCTGCGAGAGATCAAAATCCTTACGAGGTTTAAGCACGAAAATGTAAGCCGTATTTATATTTTTTATTTTGATATCAGTAGAGTTCAAGAACCCTGAAAAAACAGAAGCCTTTGTAGCGGCCGTATCTGTCCGCGAGATAGCTTTAGTCCCATATTCATATTATCATTTTCACTTCTCATGCTCTAAAAAGTACTGGGGCTCTACCGCGTAATTCTCATTTGTATCAACTTCAAGCAAATGGATGCGAAATTCAACGCGTGCAAAAGAGATGGTATGTTAGGCGGGCGTCGTTGCACGCACGACAAATTTCAATCTCAAGTTGATGTTGATGAAAATGAGAATTACGCGGTAGACCCGCTGGTTTATGCTTGCTACAAGCGGACTAAAACTACGTTTTATGCTCTAGTGCATAAAAGTGTTTACTTCTTCTAAGTCTATATATATGGCAGTAGACCATACAGCCAGATACACAGTACAACTTCATAGACAAACTTTTTGAAACTCAATAATGTTCGCAGTAACGCCGCTGCCCGTCACCAGTCTGTTCCATATAAGGTCCGGCTATTAGGGATGGATATACCGCCATCCATCGGTCCCAGGCATGGTGGGCCTCCTGGTTTTTTGCCTGTGAGCTGTCCTCTTACTCACCCCCGAATTACTTCGAGGGGATCTCCAAGTAAGATGGTGGTACCTCCACAGTCGAGCCCGATTTTATCATATTATCGCGAACTGACAGGACAGAAGCTATAATAATAATAATAATAATAATATATTAATATAATATACCAACCAGTCTCGAAACCAACCTGAGACGGCTGGGATTCCGCGGCAGTTCGCTTCCAGCGCGGATGCAGAAGGCGGTTCTACTCGATACTGCTCGCATCGTTCGCCGGTTTCTTTCCCTGGGGCTCTGAACCTCGGTCGACTGTGCTTCTGCCGAGGGATGTACCGTCTCTCTCTCTTTAAATTCTTTTGGCCAAGAGGGAGAGACGAGATCAAAAATTCTCGAAATAATAATATTGTTTATTTACAACAGGAAAAAACTTATAGCTATACATAAATAAATACACATTTTTATTTTTAAGGAAAAACTATACAATAAGACCTTGGCACCTGAGCTAAACCGAAAGATCTGTATTCCAGGTGCCAGTCCCTAATCACCTCGGTAAAAAATAAAAAATAAAGTTAAACCACAATATACAAAATTATGCACTTGAATATAAATGTGAAAGTGAGAGGGTGTATGTGTATGTGTATGTGTAGAGAGAGGGTGGATGTGTGAGTTTGCGTGAAAAATGGAGTGTTTAGATTGAGATTCCCTAGCCCTACGACTTGGGTCTTGGGTTCAGTTGTTTAAGACTACTAGGGAGTGTGTGCTAGAGTGAGTAAGGATTTTTAGTGTGGAACGGTGGGGGTAAGAGAGAAAATTACTTAGGGATTTCTAGAGCCAGTTCAGTGTCGGCATAGTTTTTGAGCAACAGCCATTGTGTCACAGCTGCTTTACAAAAATACTTATTTAAGGAAAATAAATTTAGTTCACGATTAATATTTTTGTAAAGATAGCTGCCCAAGAAACAAAAATGTTTACTAATGAATTGGGTTCGGAAAGCCTCTGTACAGGTCGTAGTATGCATTCGTCTTTTTAGGTATATATCAGGATCAAAAACGAGTGATCGGTGCTGTTTCATTATGGTGAAAAGTATGAAAAGCTGACGGACTGTAAGTCTTGCCATGATTTGTACAAAAGTTCAGTGGAAAACCTAAAAGGGCGAAAAGTTGCAACCTTTAGTAATGCTCTTTGAGCATATTCTAATTTAATTAAGTGTGTCTTAGCAGAACCACCCCAGGAAGTAATGCAGTAGATTATAAGCGACTGGGCAAGTGCTAGATAGACCTTTTTAATTAACTCAAAATTGGCGACATGGCGTAGGTTTTTGAAGACATATATTAGTTTACGTATTCTAGAGGCTAGTTGATCTATGTGATATTCGAAAGAAAGATGATCATCTATCACTACGCCCAAATATTTAATTGAAATTGTAGATTCCAAAACGTGACAATCACAATTGATATTGGGAAACGGACATAAATGAGCAGTTAAGTTGTAGGTTTTAGGTGGGGGCAGGGTGTTAGATCTTAAACAAAATGTAATATACTTAGTTTTTGTTGAATTTAAAGTAAGCATGTTTTGAGTTAACCATTGAGTCACCGTATTTAGTCCTTCTTGAGCATCACGAAAGACCGTATTCCATGTATTGCCAGAAAAAAGTAGGACGGTATCGTCTACGTAAGTAATGATTTTAGAGTTTTGAATGTTAAGGTCTGAAAGTTGGTTTATATAAATTAAGAATAAGATGGGTCCTAAAATACTCCCTTGCGGAACTCCATAAGTAATTCGCTGCTCGTTGCTTTTTACCAAACCTATTTTAACAGATTGAGATCTGTCAGAAAGGTAGCTCCTGAACAGTTCGAGTTGAGATCCCCTGATACCCATCTGTTCCAATTTGTGTACAAGTATTGAAATGGACACTGTATCGAAAGCCTTGGCAAGATCCAGGAAAATTGCCAAGGTCCTTCTACCACAGTCTAAACTTCTTGCAACAAAATCAGTAAGTTCGTGAACAGCATCCGCAGTCGATATATTTGACCTAAAACCGAACTGATTTTTGGAAAGGAGGTTATATCGTTCGAGATAACTCACAAGTTGCTGATTAATAATACGTTCTAAGATCTTAGACATAGCAGGGAGAATAGATATGGGCCTATAGTTATTGACTTGGTCTTTGTTACCACCTTTGTGTATCGGAAGGATGACTGACTTTTTAAATGCTTTCGGGAAAACACCCTTTAGTATACACTGGTTTAATATGTATGTGAGCGGGGGAACGATACTATTTTTCACAAGTTTGAGAATTTTATTAGATATATTATCCCATCCCGTAGCGCAGTCACTTTTTAATCCTATTATAATGCGCTCCACTTCAGCTTCATCAGTATTACTCAGCACAAATGAGTTGGCAGGAGATAATTTATTCTGATCAGTGGGTATAATGGTATGAGGTGGTCTATTTAATTCGATTTTTTCAGCTAAAGTCTTTCCAATGTTAGCAAAGAAATTGTTTGCATTATTAACTGCCTGATTTGGGGTCAAATCGGTTAGAAGTAATTCCCTTGCATAATTTTTAGAATTATTCATACCCGCAACATCTTTGATCACTTCCCATAATTTTTTACTGTTTTTACCAGCTTTTTCTATTTCACTTTTTTCATATTGTCTTTTTGCTTGTTCAAGGATATAAACTTTAAAGAGAGATAATATAAAATAAACAAAAAGACATGCATGTCTCATTATCTATTTAGGTTATTTAGACATGGCTGTATGAGGTAAGTTCCCTTTTCCACTTGATGGAAGAGTTAAAAAAAAACAGTGGCGGAAAAGAGCTGTTGTTTTTTTTCAGTCAGCAGTATATTTAGTTGTTTAATTATTTAAATTTGCATTAAGTATTACTGAATGTTAAATATGTCATCCAGTGATGATGAAATTATACTGTTTCATTTCCTCGCAATCGAAGTGAAAATAAGTATTGAACCCGGCTACAAACGAGCCATGTTACCTCGAACTATAGCTGCCTCCGTCAAAGCTCAGGCAGCTAAATTTGTCGGGAAATATGGCTGGTTTTTAAAAAATGAAAGTGTAATATAGGCCTTGGTTGATTGAGTTGCTTTGAGAACATGCAAAAAAAGAGAAACATGTTAGATGACGTATCTATAATACCGAGTGGAATTCTGTCAATTTATTGATAATATTTCAATTTAATTGGACCCAAAATAGTATTTTGTGCAACTGTGACATAATTTGTCCCAATGTCTAATTATGTTCAGTTGCACACAATACTTTATCTACGACCATCAAACATATAGTTTATTATTTACAATATTTTCAACTAACAATTTCACGAAAAATGAGAAGAATACATTCGTTCATGAAGCTCGGGTGCGTCGTTATTTCTCGTCTCTCTTGTTGATTGGGTCTCTAGCGGTTTTATAATAAATTGGGCCAGTCGCAGCGCATAATCGCGGTGTAATAAAGTAATATTATAACATCGGATAAACAATCTATGTACTTATAAAACTGCTTTTGATTTTGCAATACCGTAAAATATCATAAAAGAATGATGGTTAATTTATATATATACCACAATAATAAAAACTATGTCCTAAAATGACGTATATTCTCAGAAAAAAAATTGAAAAAAACCTTTTAGAAATTAAGCTATGGGTATTGTATATACTAAATAGACATTATGCTATGGGTATTGTATACACTAAATATAAATTAAGCTATGGGTATTGTATACTCTAAATAGTCGTTTCAGTTCGTACAACTGGGAGCATTAAAATGGCTATGAATGACACTACTTTTATCCTGCGATCGTAAAGTGCAGTGCATTTGGCAACAATATCAGCAGTTTATGGATCAGTTGATCGACTCGGTCTCGGTCTATTCCACTACCGATTCAATTCTGGGAAAACTTTTTGTGATTTAGCACCTCACTGCAATGCTGGAAACTCTGATATAGCGTGGAACGACCTGTAAAATTGGATTTTCTGTAGAAATACAGCAATACTCTGGGAATCGCAAATTCTAAGGCGTCGAACACACAGAGCCACGTTTTGCTTTCTGTGTTACGCTGTCACTGTACTCTTTGAAATTGTACACAGATAAGTTAATGAAAAATTGCTACACCATCAGGACAGTCACATTGATACTACACTGTATAAATACCTATTGTACATATTTTAAGACCTAAAATGACCTATTGTACATATTTTAAGACCTTAAATGATCTATTGTACATATTTTAAATCGTTAAATGACCTATTGTACATATTTTAAGACCTTAAATGGCATGAAGCGGCAGTAGCTCATGGATAGAACGCTGACCTCTCAATCTTGAGACCCAGGTTCGACCCCGGTCGGGCATTCACCAATGAGTTTTTCGGAATCTATGTGCATAATATTAATTTGTTTTTACTTACCACTTGATGAACGGTGAAGAAAAACATCGTAAGGAAACCTATATGCCCTAAAAAAACGTGTATTTGTGCCTGAAGTACGGCAACAGAGCTCACCACTCATCACGTTGGGACGTCATAATCGTTAGTGAAATGCGGGTGAACCGAGTATGGACTGTGACTAGCATTTCACAGTTCACACTTCTTCATTTCACAATCCTCGGGGATTCATGTCGTGACGATATATTAATACTATTATTATTATTATTTTAAATGACACGTGATTTCTTGCAAATAAATGAATTGAATTGAATATGCGACGGCTTGGATCTTTACACACAGAGATCGACAGAACGCGCGTTCTGTTGTTTGGAACGCAGAACACGCTTTGTGTGGTCGACGCCTAAGCATGATTTTATTAAGAAAAATAGAATGTATGATTAATTGATTCTATTTGTTTACAGATAATCGACATTCGGGACATTTTAAGAGCAGACACAATCGATCACATGAAAGATGTCTACATAGTGCAGTGTTTAATGGAAACAGACCTATATAAATTGTTAAAAACACAGGTAATATTTCAGTATTTTTCGGTCTGTATTTGTTTACTTGATTTATTTCCGTTTTTTATATAATTTTCATTTAGCGCCTCACAGAACATTAACAAACTGAGCACAATTTCCGTGATCAGACACAAATATAACTGTGTGTATAATATGTGTTTCTTGTTTCAGAAACTAAGTAACGACCATATCTGTTACTTCCTGTACCAAATCCTGCGAGGATTGAAATACATTCATTCGGCGAACGTGCTGCATCGGGACCTAAAGCCTTCCAACCTTCTTCTAAATACCACCTGTGACCTGAAGGTACTTGCCAACTATGTATTTATTCATTCTAATATCCATGTCGCAGGTAAATTATCAAAGCCGTGAAATTATAATTTCACCAGTGAAACGACCTGTATTTCACTAGTGAAATTGTAATTTCACGGTAAAATGTTGTTAGGTTTTTGATAATCTAACCTAACTTAACCTAGTGAAATTATAATTTCACGGCTTTGAGAATTTGCCTGCGACATACGTACAAAATACTAGTACTGCAGGCATTTAAGGTTGAGTGAGCGGAACAGACATACAAGTAGGGCCAGAAAATCTCGCTAAGCGATACTTGGGTGACGAACCAGCCAATCGCAACGCTGCATTTCGTAGTTAAGATCTTTTCTGCCCCTGACTATCTCCGTCTCTCTATAAAAATGCAATTTTTGGGCAGATTGTTTGATATTCCAGAATAAAATGCTGATCCTTTAATACAGTAGCTACAAAAATACAGTAGCTAGTTAAGAATACTAACTAAAGGCTTACTGGAGAAAAATTCAAGAAAGAAGTTTTGTCAAATAATGCGCAAAAAAAATTGCAAGTTACACATTAAAAGTTCACATAATTTTTTTCGTGCGCGAGAACTCAAAATTTAGATCGACAACTACCATTTTTATTTTAAAATTAAATACCTATAATACGGCAATAAAGACTGCCGAATAACTGTTTTTATTTGTCGATTAGTTTTAAAATAATAAAAATAAAACCTGCAAAATAAAAACCTTTTTTACCCGGGGCCTCACGACCTCGGAAATTGTGCAATACGAAGTTCAACCTAGTATTTTAATGTAATTTATTTTATTTCTTTATTTATTAGGTTTGCAAACAGATATAACTCTATAATATATGTAAAAAATAGCTTTAACAATTTTAAATTACAGTGCATACCCAATAACAGGCAGACACAACATACTTAGTTAAAAAATAATAATAATTTTACATAAGTAAAACATGTATCGCAAAACGTAGTACTGTTAAAAACTAAATAAAATGAAAGTAAAAAAAAAAACAAAACAATAAGAAAAGAAACAATAGTCAAACAAAATAAAAAAAATATCAAGTAAATTAAATTATTTCCAAGGTGTCACACTAATTGACAATAGGAAGTAGAATTGTAAACCCTGAAAGACTGAGAAAAAATATCTATTTGGGGATCATGCAAGGCAAGTGTATTGAAAGAATCAGAGGTTAACTAGGCCTTAAGCACTGCTTAACTTGAAATTCTCAAATGTGAAACCGGGTTAAGATAAGGCAACAATTGCATTAAGCGATTTTGAACTTAAGCATATCCTTATCGAAAACAAAATAATATTCTTGGGTTACCACGTACATTACACATCCTGTGAATCTAGTGCCTTGAGGTTGAGATGCAAAGAAGCATTCAATGTTGAATGACGTTTAATCACTTAAAAAAAAATCAAAATGTGACTGTAATATTTTACCCTGCCTCCATCCATCCATCAGCCTACGTTCGTCCACTGCTGGACATAGGCCTCTCCAATATTTTGCCACTCTTGGCGGTCCTCAGTCATCCTCATCCAGCCGCTACCCACAACGTCCTTCAGGTTGTCGGTCCAGCGGACACGAGGTTGGCCTACGGTATGCTTTGCTGTACGTGGTCTCCATTCCAACGCCTTTCGGCCCCAACGGCCATCGTGTCGGTCACTTTCGATCTCTGACGGATTTCCTCGTTTCGGATTGTATGCCTACCGTAGATTTATTATTACACTGGCTTGTTAATTTCTTTCACTTAATGTTCCCGTAAACAGCCCTGCAATACCGGCTCATGTTACCTCCCGCTCGCTCAGAAATTTGCGAGCCTTGACTTTAGCTCATTAATACCCTAGCGGGAATCAAATCGGCTTTCCTCATGTTTTAAGCCAACCGTAACTTCCCTTCTGCGGCTTTATTCAGTAACGCGGTTCGTTCAATTTCTTACTAAAGGGGTGTTTACACGAGTTGAAGAGGAAGTCGAATGTAATTCCATTACAAGCTTAAGAGACTATGCGAATTTTATTTGTATCACTGTCACTTCAAGCGAAAAATCGCGCAGTGCGAGAGGGGCGGATTCAGGGCAAAAGGGAAAAAAGTTGGTTTTACATTTTTATAAAAAAAAACTAAACTAGCTAGCAGAATTTCCAAAATCAAAAATCTAGATATTGTTGAAACCCATCTAATAAAATATATTTGAGTTCTGTACATGGCTGCTACTCGTTAAACAAGGAGAAAACTCATTTCAATAATTATTTCTATCGAGGAAAGTTTATCCAAATATGTTTTCCAAAATAAAACCCCTAGATTATATAGTCAAAATGCATATACCAGAAATTGATTATAATTTTCCGTGTATTTAATTAAATACACAGAAAAGAAAAACCTTAATGTAAACAGTCTTTTAATAGTACTAAACATAGTGGTATAGTGGAGTTGATTGTGCATGTGGCAATGATGTCAATGGCATGTGCTAGATAAGTAGAAGACTTTACAAAACATTCCCTCTTTCACCAACAGAGTTGCTCTGAATACTTGTTTGCTTAAGTCCGATGAAACGGATAAAATTCAAGCCGAAGACAGCTGATGTCAGTTTAAATTTGACTGACCGTCTACTGTACACATTAACACCTTTAAGCTTTTTGAAAATTTCTTGCTGTCGCTATGCTGTTGGCAGTGGCGTGCATAGAACTTTTTTCCGGAAAAGCAATCAGAAGGTCAAGTTCGACAATTAAAAAAATATGAAAAAATTTCAATAACACTTTGAAAAAAAAAGTTTGTATGACACCTGGGTAGGCACTGCCTAAACTGAACTGAACATTTTCATACAAACTTTATTTTTCAAAATGTTATTTAAATTTTTTCATATTTTTTTTATTGTCGAACTTGACCTTCTTTGCTTTTCCGGAAAAAAGTTCTATGCACGCCACTGGCTGTTGACCTTCTCGCCTTTACAACTTTAGGCCTACTGTCCACGTAACCGTACATCACACACACGCTTTCGTCATTTGACGGTTGGGTTGCTTGCATCTTGCGTAGAAACAAACAAAACTGTGTCCACGGAGCAATGATATTCATTGCCACGGAGCGGCAACGTCGCGTTTGCCTATTGTCATGCCACAGGTCATGCTGTGGTCATGCGTTTGACATGCAGCTCGCGCGGCAGCATGTCACTACTTCAAGCGGATTGCAAGACTCAACCATGTATTTGTTTGACAAAATGGCATTATTTGGTTTTGTGTATTAATGGTCCAACAATAGAGACTAAATCTTGATAAGTATTTTTAGTCATTAGGTAAAATGATTGAAATACATAATCATCTTCTGATGACTCTCTGGCAGCAACAAACAATCTACAATTTACATTTCTTTTACAACCAACACAATCTACGTCTGGTTCGTCGCCTTCTAATAAAGTTGTATGCTGTAATCACATCGTCATTATCACTTGACATTTTCCAAACTCATACGTGCTTGCTTTAGGGAGAAAACTGAAACGTTGTGTAGCTTGCATGTCGATTGTATGACGATACGTAGACATACAAAAAACGCCTACCGTCATTTGTATCATGCATGCATTCGTCAAATGACGCCGCCGCCGTGGACAGTGAGCCTTACCCGAAAAAAGAGAAGGGAACGCCGGGAACGCTCACCTCCTTAGCGTAAACTTACGTACTTAGCGAGACTTAGCGTACTACGTACTTAGGAACGATTCGTATCCTCTACGAAACGCACAACTTAAGATGGTTCTTCTTGTTTTTTAATTAAAGATATTAAGTAAATGTGATTTATGACATTTCGCGTCAGTTTAATGTCAGTTAGGCATTTCCGGCAAGATTTTATTTAATTTTTTTTCCGGATAACGTTTTAAACGTATGGGCACACAAACTTAAAACACGCTTTTAAGTTTGTATGCCCGTACATTTACAACGTAATGCATAAAATAAAAAATCCTTGCCGAAAAAGCCTAACTGACATTAAACAGTGTTCGCGAAATGCCATAAATCACATTTATTTAATATCTTTAATTCAAAAATAAGAGGGGGAACGAGTCGTATCTTCTACGAAACGCACAACTTAAGATGGTTCTTCTTGTTTCTGAATTACAGATATTAAATAAATGTGATTTATGGGATTTCGCGAACATATTTTTGTGTCAGTTAGACTTTTCCGGCGAAATTTTGTTATTTTATGCATGAGGTTTAAAATGTATGGGTACACAAACTTAAAACACGCTTTTAAGTATGTGCGCCCATACATTTACAACGTAATGCATAAAATAACAAAATTTTGCCGGAAATGCCTAACTGACACTAAAATATGTTCGCGAAATCCCATAAATCACATTTATTTAATATCTGTAATTCAGAAATAAGAAGAACCATCTTAAGTTGTGCGTTTCGTAGAGGATACGACTCGTTCCCCCTTAAGTTGTACGTTTCGTAGAGGATACGAAATCGTTCGCCCTTATACTTAGCACGGTGCTCCCTTTTGCTACGGCGTAGCAATCGCTTTTACTTCGTAGACCCTATGGGACTTGCTAGATCAGAACCAGTAGAGTGATTGGATAAATAGCGGGCTAGTTCACTATTCGAAGTAGTGTAAACCTACCTTAATATCATAACTGAAATGCCTTTCGAAAAGCCAGCTTCATTATTCATTAGATTGGCTTCGGTTTGTTGCTGGAACTTGATAGTATATTATTATTCAAGTGAAAAATTCACCTAGAAATTGTCCCACTATTTTTGGTCACGAGTTTCACGCGACGGTAAAGTTTGGCAAAGAGCTTTTTGATATCCGTTGTGAAAGTAAAATGGCTGCCAATAAAGTAGGGGATGCATAAAATAGGAAAATACGAGCGTGGACCTGCCGGGTCGACTGAAATAGACATGGTAGTGTCAGTCTATGAAGTTGTGCAGCTGTAACATTGTTATTTATTTCAGAGAAAGAGGTTTTGTCTAAACAGTTTTGTAAAAATTAAATAACTACTAGGTTGTGACACGTGGCGTTGATTTATTAAAAAAAAAAGGCTAAGTGCGAGTCGGACTCGCGCAGAAAGGGTTCTATACCAGCACACTACGGGTACGGAATCCTAAAAACATTATGCGACAAAAAACAACGCGCCTGGTAACGCCTGGCAAATATTTGGCACCCTCTGCGTACGGAACTCTAATTTTTATTATTTATTGATTTATCTTAGAGTATGTTCTACAATCTGACCAAATTTGAAACTATATATTACTGTTTTTAAAATAAAGCTCAAATAAATAACGTTGAAAAAATGCTGTACTCTCGAGGTTTTTTGTAAAAAAAAATGATTTGCCGTGATTCTGTAAAAATTTCAACTGGCTACCTACTGGTAGCCTTTTCTCAAGTGACGTCACACGAAGGCAAATGGAAGTTGCAGCTTTTTCGAAAAAATATTCATCATAATAAGGTTTTTTGACCACAAGTTCTAAAATACGGCTTATTAAACCAAAATCTCGAAATAGTTTTCGAATGAACACACCGAGCTTTTTACACACACAAACACGTTTTTATAACCCTTGTTTGAAGTAGTAAACAATTAAATTAAAATCTAGGGAAATATATTGGTATTATTGGGTGTATATACTAGACTGTATACACGATAGAAACACGATTTGATAAAGTTGGCTCGATAGAATAAATTCGCGAAGATACCTCTTGTCGAGTAATTTTTTCCTCTACTTTTTTATGTAAATAAGTAATTTGTTATTATGATTCATTTACTAAAATAAAGTTCATGAACGACTGGAGCATTTATATACGATATAGTTTTTTATTTAAGAACAATATGATGAAAATAACAACGAAAAACATTCAAAAAGTGCAAAAGCTTGGTTATTTTCTTTACTCTTTACACGTAAAGAAAAAGACAGAGACAACGGCAAACGCTCAGTGCGCCCTTAAAATAATTTAATCTAAGCAAATTCTACGATCTGCCGACGACGACGTAAGTAAATAAAACTTGATTTATGAGAATTGAGTAATGAATTTTATCATCACTGAGCTGACTTAAATAAAAATACTTTGTAGACCGATATGAAAACTTTCAGAGACAAAGAGAGTGTTAATGTAACTTTTATATTCCTTCCGTCCATAAAATAAAAACACACGGACTCCATTTCAACTCAGTTTCGTGTAGCTAGAGCAAGCGAATCCAGGGGCGGTGTATCCCAGAGGGGTATAGGCAGAGACTACAGATTTCTATCTGCTACGATCCAGACACACCTCTTTCGCCTCTTCCATATCTACCAATCTAGTCATACAAGCTCTTCTATTCTGGGTACTTTTGATATTGCCCTTCTTCAATATCTCGCCAATTTGGTCAGCATACGTCTTTCTATGGCGGCCTGTTCGAGCTGTACCTTCCACTTGCGCACCATAAATTACTTTCAATTCTACTTTCATTCATCCTCTTTAAATGTCTAAACCATCGAAGCATTCCTTTTTCTATTCTAGTCACTACGTCTTCTTTCAGGCCGCAACGATCACGTACGTCAGTATAAAATATATCGATATTTTTCACTCTATCATTCAATGGACGCTAAAACATTTACATATCGCCTTAAGGCGCTCTTATCCCAGAAGAGTGACTCTCTGTCTTTTTCTTTACGTGTAAGAAGTAAAGAAAATAACCACACTTTTGTACTTTTTCGTTGTTTTTATCGGTTTTTAAATTTTTAAAAATAAGGGATATGTTTATTAAAACCCACTTACGTGGTCGACCTAGAAAATTTAAAGAGCAATATTACCAGATATGTTTCGTTAATAAAAGAGTGGAATTATGGAAATGGCATGATTTGAAAGGTCTTATTACATGCTGTGTTCGTGAATTATTTCTATCGAGCAAAGTTTATCTGATCGTGTAACACATGCGTGGAAGACCTAGGTAAAGGTTCGAACTATATTGCGTATTTTTTTTGGAAGTTTTAAACGATATTTGAAAGTTCTATTTGACTTTGAAATAACTGATTTTGGGATAAGAGCGCCTTAAACCAAACATACTCCGTAAGGCACGCATTTCCACTGCATTCACTCTACTTTGATCTCTATCTTGCCATACCCAACATTCACTACCATTTCGTATATATATGCTCTAAGACTACCATACATAAGTGTAGGAGCAACATCACCGTATAAAAGAAAAACCGTAATATTACCATAAATGTCGCAGTACCTCTCTCTCTAGTAATAATATATGCCGTTTGTATGATACTCGTCTTGTTTATGTGGGGACGTATAGAATCACTATCACTACATAGTATAAATAAAACGAAATCGCTTTCCGCTGTCTGTCTGTCTCTATGTATGCTTAGATCTTTAAAACTATGCAACGGATTTTGATGCAGTTTTTTTTAATAGATAGAGTGATTCAAGAGGAAGGTTTATGTTTATAATACATGCATAATATAGTAGAGAAACACTGATAATTTTAGAGGTTTCTAATGTGATGTCGTAATGAACACATTTTTTTGCGCTTACATTGCAAACACTGGCTGAACCCTACGAGATAGATCAAAATAATGTACTACAGTATTGTACACCTTAAAAAGGTCTACAAAAAAGTCCGCGATGGTATATGTTTATTTCTTAGGAATAACCCACAATAACCATTTTTTATCCTTTACTTTTTAGGAGAAATAATGGCTTATTTACGAAGCGATTTTAAGCAATACAGCATTATCCTTATCCAATTAAGTACCTTAAATACTGTAGTATGTTTAGTATCAGCATTGCACCCGTGGCGAAGCCGGGGCGGGTCGCTAGTTATTTATATGGTAATGTTTTCTTATGGTGCGGGGGCCCAAAAAGTTTGAATCGCATACTATCCAGCAGTGGCGTGCACAGAATTTTTACACAGGGTAGTCATAAAAACTGGTCAAGTGCGAGTCAGACTCGCGTATCTAGGGATCCGTATCGTGGATGAAAAAAATAATTTTGTCATTTTATTTTCGTGAATTTCTAAACCGCTATAAGGATAGTATCCAAGACGGAAATTATTCTGATCAAGGGAAAATTTGCGAAGGTCGAGGCGGGTGGTTTATAGAAGCTCGTTATACAAAAACTGATCAAGCTTTCAGAGAAGCAAGGCGTTTTTCCCTAGTTAATAACATGTTTTAGGAGTTATAGTTAGTAAAATTTTCGTCACACTGCATTTATCACGCGATAAACAAATTCGTATGAAAAATAATGCGTGTGAAAAATGTCGCCAAAATAGTTTGCGTTTTATATCACTATTATTTCGTAGAGTAGTATAATATTATCTATGGTAGAGGAAGGAAAAGACGAAAAAATAGTAGGCAACTTAAAAATAAATGCCATTTTAAAAAAACAGCAACCAAATGCCTTTTTTCTGTTCGTATTATATAATAAAGCATAGATGTTTCCAAGAAAAAAATGGCCTGACTGCCCAATTCTGCGACACATGATAAAAAATCATGTTCTATTATATAACAAAGCATAGATGTTTCCAAGAAAAAAATGGCCTGACTTCCCGATCCTGCGACACATGATACAAAATCATGTACTATTATATAACAAAGCATAGATGTTTCCAAGAAAAAAATGGCCTGACTTCCCGATCCTGCGACACATGATACAAAATCATGTACTATTATATAACAAAGCATAGATGTTTCCAAGAAAAAAATGGCCTGTCTGCCCGATCCTGCGACACATGATACAAAATCATGTACAGGTGGCAGGGTCGAGCTGTACGGGCAAATATTCAAACTAATTTAATATGATACGTTTTGCTAACATAGTTATAAGGCCTACTAACATCTATATGGACTGTAATATTGTCTGAAATAAAACATTTTATTTCATTGCTTAAAAAGACACTTGTGCTTATCCACATATACAGTAAACTTTATTATGCCCGACCGGTTTCGCTGTAAAGCTTTTTCTAGGACCTTTTACAAATCCCAACTAACAAAGAAAATAATTTTATACTACAACCATGTCTAAAAATGACGTGCAATAAATGAAAAAAAGTTTACTGTATATGTGGATAAGTACAAGTGCTTTTTTAAGCAATGAAATAAATTCCACCAAGTGCCAACAATCACTAGCATCTACTATAAAACATTTTATTTTTATTTTATTTTTTAATACCACTGCTTAAGGAAATGAACATAACAATACTTCCCTAAACCAATTTCAACCACGCATATTACTCGCAGAATGTAATTTGTACAATTCCCCTGTATTTTACAGTCGCGTTCAGGGAAACACAATGGGTATTTATGTAATGGTTGTACATGGACTTTAGCTGCAGTGCACGCTGCACTGCAACTAGCCCCCCCCCCCCCCCCCCCGCCCCGCATATTTTAACGAGCTTTGTGGCTGTTGGGAACACCTACGTGTTCGGTCGTTGCCTCAATTTGCCATTCTGTTGGTAGTTTGATTACCGTTTATTTTGACTTTCATATGTACACCCGTCTGATAATTGTCACCTGAATTTTAAATGCTCTCGAAAAATATACTATGAATGAGCCTAATAGTAGTTTATGCTACAAGGTCGAAAAGGAGTAGCGAGTGCTTTAAACGTAACCGAGTAATTTATTGCTTTTACGCCCGTGTATCACACTACGTTTTTCAATGCATAGTGTGAGGAAATGAAAACAAATATAATGCTGTGAACTTTAAATAATGATTGGCTCAAAAGGACTGTATCCAGAGCCGTTAAACAGTGGAAAAAAAGAATAACATCTATGGTACACAGGAAAGGCTGCAGGTTAGCCAACCATTGCAAATAAATTAAAAAAATAATAATAATAAAGCCCTAGGGCAAAATAATCGACTTTTGTGTTCGGTTTTGATGCATATAAAGTGGGCCTTTACGAGCACTTGTATTGAAAAAATATTTGTTTGTATTTTAACAGATTTGCGACTTCGGTCTGGCGCGAGTGGCGGACCCTGACCATGACCACACCGGCTTCCTCACGGAGTATGTCGCCACACGCTGGTACCGCGCGCCCGAGATCATGCTCAACTCTAAGGTGCGTGTTTGTGTATTATAGTGACTGAAGTCTGGCACGAGTGGCGGACCACGACCACACCGGCTTCCTCACGGAGTATGTCGCCACACGCTGGTACCGCGCGCCCGAGATCATGCTCAACTCTAAGGTACGTGTTTGTGTATTATAGCGACTGAAGTCTGGCACGAGTGGCGGACCCCGACCACGACCACACCGGCTTCCTCACGGAGTATGTCGCCACACGCTGGTACCGCGCGCCCGAGATCATGCTCAACTCTAAGGTACGTGTTCGTGTATTATAGCGACTGAAGTCTGGCGCGAGTGGTGGACCCCGACCGTGACCACACCGGCTTACTCAAGGAGTATGTCGCCACGCGCTCGTAACGCGCGCCCGAGATCATGCTAAACTCTAACCGGTCGGCCACAGCTTCAGGCTTCGAGAGGCGCGCCAAGCGGTTCTTCTTACGACGGCGCCGGCGGAGAGAACAAATGTATGAAGTTGTAGCCGGCCATGGGTCGCCGCTCGCGCGTCTTGTCCGGCTTCGAGTGACTTGCGCTCTCGCGACGGCGGTGTGCGGGGAGGCGGGGAGCCGCGCCAGTGATCGAGCGCATAGGACGAACCTAGTGTCGAGCAATTTGAGCGAGCGAGCGCGCTATACATGAAGGCGCCGACGGGTGTCGTGGCAGGACAAAGCCCGTCGCAAAAACTGCCTGGAAGCGCAGCAAGAAGCGCCGCCAGAAGCCTGAAGGTGGCCCTGGCGTAAGGTACACGTTTGTATAATATTGCGACTGCGCGGTCTAGCGCGAGTGACGGACCCTGACCATGACCACACTGAGTAACGGGAGGCTATTTGTGTGTATGTTTTTGATATTTATTTATTTCATAGGTAAATTTACAGCGATAATTTCCCAAGTAAAATGATAAATAATGCATAGAACCTTTTCAATTCAATTTAAATTGCATTTATAAGAGTTTTATTTAAGGACCCTATCAATTCATCTTGAACGATCACTATATAAGTACTTCCAAGTCTTCCAACGATCCTTCGGAGTTATTACTTCCCTATATTGTCTCATAAAACATATTTACAACGTCTATAAATAAAAGTAAATATGCATTAAATAGAAAGGATTCACGTGTCGACCGCTTTTGAGTACGAGTGTCCTCAAATTTGATGGTTTCAGTTATGGAATGATTAAAAGTTCTTCGCTTTTAATCACCAACTACAAAGCGTAGCTTTTGGCAGTCGCTATTGATTTTTTACAACGTCTATAAATAAAAGTAAATATGCATTAAATAGAAAGGATTCACGTGTCGACCGCTTTTGAGTACGAGTGTCCTCAAATTTGATGGTTTCAGTTACGGAATGATTAAAAGTTCTTCGCTTTTAATCACCAACTACAAAGCGTAGCTTTTGGCAGTCGCTATTGATTTTTTACAACGTCTATAAATAAAAGTAAATATGCATTAAATAGAAAGGATTCACGTGTCAAACGCTTTTGAATACGAGTGTCCTCAAATTTGATGGTTTCAGTTATGGAATGATTAAAAGTTCTTCGCTTTTAATCACCAACTACAAAGCGTAGCTTTTGGCAGTCGCTATTGATTTTCAGTGAGAATAATGTTCAAGTTACACAGGGCTTTGACAATTATCTTGCCCCAGTCTCTCCACAAATAGTCCATCGCCAAAAAATTCCTTTCACACGAAACCTTTAGGTGACAAAGTTGAGCCATTTGGTCTGTAATTTGTGTTTTCACAATGCTAAAATTCAGGCTTTTGTTTTTTAAAAGTCAATTCTGCCCTAATCAGATGCCGCGCACGCAAAACTTCAGTTATTTTGAAATCGCGGCTACATTAGGACATTAACTTTAATTTCTTAATGTAATAAAGATGGTTTTTTTCTATTCTGTTTGTTTCGTTTCAATCGGTTTTGAAATATGAAACTGAATCGCTTTTTTCGTGAAATTCATGCTTTTTTAAAACTTAACAGCCTAAATAAAAAAATGAAAATGCGCTCCTCGTAATATTAATTTTAAGAGGCTATGCGAATTTTATTTTTGTCACTGGTGTCACTCCAAGCGAAAAATCGCGCGGTGCGAGAAGGGCGGATTCAGGGCAAAAAAAAAACCAAATTTTTAATCTCTAGATATTGTGAAAAACACACTTAATAAAATATGTTTGAGTTCTGTATATGGTTCCTATTTGTCAAACGAAGAGAAAAAGTGTGTTTGAAGACCTCATTTCAACAATTATTTCTATCGAGAAAAATTTATCCAAACATGTTTTCAATATCCAATTTCAAAACCCTAGATTATATAGTCAAAATGCATATACCAGAAATGTATTGAAATTTTCTGTGTATTTCATCAAAAACACAGAAAAGAAACACCCGTATTTTTTTCGCATATCGCCTTAAGAACCCACCGTTGTAAGTTGTTCTGTATAATAATCACATAATCAGTCAGAATATGTGATTTTATTACAAATACAAAATTTATTTATTTGATTTAAAGATAGAAGACCATTAAAACCCGGTATGCTATTTTTTTTTTTCTTTTTTGTGTATTGTTTTGGCATCAGTATCATGTACATCAACACCTTTGCGACAGAAGTTGGGGTTTAAATCAATATCCTAAAAACTTCTTGAAAATTTTTAATAATGTACAATAATTTTATAATTTTTAATCAGTAATGTACAATAATTTTATAATTAATAATGTACAATATTTTTTTATTACTAATGTATAATAATTTTATAATTTTTAATTAATAATATTTTTTATTAATTTTATTGCTAATTTAGTATATTTTGAAACCAGTTTGAAACCCGCTGTTGTTACGTTATGTTGTATTCTATATAACAATTCTTATAATACATATTCATTATTCTCTCGCAGGGCTACACCAAGTCGATCGACATCTGGTCGGTGGGCTGCATCCTGGCGGAAATGCTCTCGAACCGGCCCATCTTCCCCGGGAAGCACTACCTCGACCAGCTGAACCACATTCTCGGCGTGCTCGGCTCGCCCAGCCAAGAGGACCTCGACTGTATCATCAACGAGAAAGTAAGGACATTTTTAGATACCTTCCTCGCTTAATTAGGTCGTTTTAAGGGTTCCGTACCCAACGGGACTCCGCTGTCTATCTGTCTGTCCGTCTGTCACCAGGCTGTATCTCATGAACCGTGATAGTTAGACAATTGAAAATTTCACAGATGATGTATTTCTGTTGCCGCTATAACAAAAACCCTAAAATCAGAATAAAATAAATATTTAAGGGGGCTCTCATACAACAAACATGTTTTTTCTGCCGTTTTTATAGATAATGGTACCGACCCTTGGACTCGCACTTGGCCGGTTTTTTTAACTTCAATTTTTCTCTGGTTTTTGGGAATAAATGGATCAATTTAGTTACAGCGGAGATCACATCAAGCTTGCAATACTATATTAGCTTTTGAAATAACGATCTTAAGGCGATTACCGTCGCCAAATTAGCAACTCGATGTTTGTCTGTACGAATATCGACGGAAATAACGTTCAGATCAGCGCAAAATGCGTGGTGGCTGTTACGACGTTCGGTGCGTCCTTGATAGGGCGAAATACGAGAAAATAATACTTTTCACTTGGACGTGATTGTTCGATTGAATAATCCTGTTATGTTTATAGCTATCAAGTTTATCTATTTATCAAAACATAACTGAATTAAATCGACCAAACTGCTTAGCAGCAGTAGGGAATTCAAGCCAAAAAACACCATCCAGTTAAAACAATTTTTCATATAAAAGTTTTGGTGGTACGAAAAATAAAAATGTTGCATATAAACAGTAGAGTAGAGTTGATAATCACATTTTTTCAATATTTTTGGTTTGGCCATAAAAGAGGAGTAGGCTTTAGAAAGTACCCATTTGGCGATATTAAGCGCCTTAACACAAACGCAATGTAAAATGGTCACAATCAGTTCTGGGGATCTAAAAAGGCCGACTGCGGTGAATCATAAAATTATTTGAAAGTAGGATAAGAGTCAGAGCTTTTACACGCGTGCAAAAGAGACGGCATTAGAACGGAATCATAATATGATTCATCCAAAGCGGCCTTTTACAGGACCTGGAGTGATAGGTCCGATGCCACACCTAAGTTGTGTCGTACTCTGTTCTGTTCCGTTTCGGTGACTAATCCAGCCAGCAGCCCTGCTACAAGGGTGCGAAGACCCGAGACACCGGTGAGCCACGTAGTATATAGGAGGGGTCTGTAGAGTGGCAGCTGTAGGATCGAGGAGTGAAGGGAGATTGTAGGTCCACCCGAATTCAGTAAAGTGAGCATTTAGAGATTAAATAGATACAATAATTTGTTTTTTAAAAAAATATAAATATACTGATAAATAAGATAAACAAATACAAGGAAATCTCAAGATATATTTCGGGTCCGACCTGGACCCGGCATCAGTTGAGTATCTTAATTAAAATAAATAGACATTGACATATATATAATAAAAGTACATAACATGACAGGTTATGACCTAGACTACCTATTTACAATCTATCTTAATATTAACTTATTATAAATTGTCAATAATAATGATGATGATGATGATGATGATGATGATGATGATGATGATGATGATGATGATGATGATGATGATGACCCGAAATATATCTTGAGATTTCCTTGTATTTGTTTATCTTATTTATCAGTATATTTATATTTTTTTTAAAATACAATAATTTGTGTGTTATAAATATGGATATACTGAAGGCTGCGCTTTAAAATGTGGATTAAAATAACCTCGAAAGTTATATATGGCTATGCCATACGCGGAACGTAGTGGATTTCTTAATTACCAGCTTCCTCCTGCGCTAAAGGATTTCTGAAATTTCTGTCAAACTAGTTTGGTGTAGGCAGAACTAGTTCGTCCTTTTTATATGTGTTGTATGTCTGTAATTCTTTATTGCACAAAAATAAGTATACAATGCACAAAGGCGAACTTAATGCTCATTAGCATTCTCTGCCAGTTAACCTTTGGTGATGTGGAGATTACAAGCCAAGTTAATTAATTAATTAATTTATAAATAGTATATTTTAATAATGTCTGCATAATCATATATCATATAATATCTACATATACATATCTACTTATAAATACAAAAATATACATACTATTAGCATAATGAAATCCGTTACTGGCACAATAAGATGATATCATGTTCAAGTAATCTGAATGTACTTGCTGTGGATTTTTGTTCATGAATAAAATAAATAAATAAATATACAGTGTATATACATAAATAAATAAACAACAATATACCGGTAGTTACGAGAAGGATGACTCAGGGGACATAGTGAAAATTACAGCTAATGTGTTAGACATAGTTACAGACTGTCTGTCCATCCGTCTGTCTGTCACACGGGTCTACAGCTTCAGCCGTAATAGGTAGCCGGTTAAAATTTTCACAGAATGCGTGTTACTATGGCCTCTGTCACGGCAAATAAAAAAATATTTAACCCAAGGGTCTTCCCTCATATCACAAAATAGATACCACCAGAAGGCCGACTCGACGACGGAGCGAAAACAGACGCACACATGCATAGACGCGTACGTATGATGATCTCGGCAGAATTTCGTATTGGCATTCGACTGACTTCATCCGAGATCGCCGTATGTACGCGTCTATGTGTGCGTGCGCCTGTTTTTGCTAGTTATGCGGAGTAAACCTTCTTTCTGTAAGTGGTTATTTTGTGGTACAGTGTCGTAAGCAATGTATGAGTTATTTTGTCCTAATAGTCCCTTTACAAAATACTACGAAAAAGTATAACTTTTTTAACTTTATTCGTCAGCTCTTATTTAAGAGTTCCGTTGTGTCATTACTCCGAGCTGTTTTCATATTTTAGGGTTCCGTACTAGATTTAAACTCATGTGAGGATTCATAATAAAGTGTTTCCTGAGTATTCGTCATAAGAATCAAGTTATTGTTACAACGTTGAACCGTTGCTAGATTATTGCGGAACTATGAACTGTGAAGAATCCAATTCTTCTATTTTCTACTATAGTCTGTAAAATATAGGTTGAGCCCTGTGACAGCTGTCAGCGCTACACTTATTTGAGCATGAGAAAAAGAGTTAGAAATACAAATTGCATAGCGCTGTCCTGCTGTCACAGGACTCGAGCTATATTATACGTGACTATAGTCACGTAAACTTGTACCTTTGTTTCATTAACCAAGAGGGTCTGTAAACTCGAGTTTAGTGCCAGACGCCGTCTCGGCTGGACTCTTTATCCAATTACGAACTTCTTTATGAGGATTGTGGGAATTATATTATAAGCTCTGAATGGCTCTTCTGTCATTATTTTTCACTTGCAATATCAGTCGTTTGAGTTTTGTTTACAGTATTTCATGCGATGTAAAGTAGAGTGGCTAAGCGTCATCAAATAAAAACCATGGAATATATGCTTATCGTCATATATGAAATAGATGCAGTGGTCACTATAAGTTTTTTACAAATCACTTTTAAAATCACCCGAAATCTGGCTTAGCAGTTTTTCCGCACGTGCCAAAATACCCGTCTAGGACCTGCGGGTCTACCGCGTAATTCTCATTTTCATCAACATCAACTTGAGATTGAAATTTGTCGTGCGTGCGACGACGCCCGCCTAACATGCCATCTCTTTTGCACGCGTTGAATTTCCCATGCATTTACTTGAAGTTGATACAAATGAGAATTACGCGGTAGAGCCCCTGGTTATTCTGGCATTCATTTTCAATCGCAATATTAATCATTCGACTTCTGTTTATGATCATATGGCTACAGGATCTCAATGATAGCAATACCTAGGAGCATCGAGTTTTGTGTTAAATGTGTAGTCTCAGGGTGCTGCTTCTAGGTACGGTCTTGTGAGGTCTGATGAGGAGGAGAGACATTCTGGATCTCAGTGATAGCAATAACTAGGAATATCAAGTTTTGTGTTAAATGTGTAGTCTCAGGGTGCTGCTTCTAGGTACGGTCTTGTGAGGTCTGATGAGGAGGAGAGACATTCTGGATCTCAGTGATAGCAATAACTAGGAATATCAAGTTTTGTGTTAAATGTGTAGTCTCAGGGTGCTGCTTCTAGGTACGGTCTTGTGAGGTCTGATGAGGAGGAGAGACATTCTGGATCTCAGTGATAGCAATAACTAGGAATATCAAGTTTTGTGTTAAATGTGTAGTCTCAGGGTGCTGCTTCTAGGTACGGTCTTGTGAGGTCTGATGAGGAGCAGAGACTCTGATGAGGAGAGAGGTATGGCAATACCATTATGAACATCAAGCTTTGAGTTATACGGGCAGGGGTATAAAATCAATTTTCATTGTTTTAACTAAAAAATGAAGAATTTTTATTACAAACTTTCATCCCTTTTTTTACGCCCATAAGGGTTGAATTAAAAACAATACTTAGCGGATGCCTACACTATAAAATTATCCTACCTGCCTAATTTCAAGCTTGACCGCGACGTCCTTTAAGTCGTCGGTCCAGCAGGCACGAGGTCGGCTTAATTATAAATGACTAGCTGATTGCGTCCGCAGAAAATTACCCTATGAACCCTATACTGGGTGTTAAGATGAAGTTGCGTAAGCCGGAAACTGGCGATAGTACTCGTCCATACGAACAACTTTTACAATGGAGCCAACCAACGAACCACGAGAAAAAAACTGCTGTTCCATAGAAAAGTTACATAGCTACCCGACCAAACTGTATGAAACAAAAGATATTTTTCTCGATTTCCCAATTTTTTTTAAAGTTAATAATAATAGTAATAAAATTCTTTATTGCACAAGTTAAACTTTTGTACACAGGCGAGCTTAATACTATTTAGTATTTTCTACCAGCTAACCTTTGGCAATGGGGAAGTTGTTGGGGTAGTGCCATGATTTCCAAATATATATAATACATATAATTAAATAAGTAAATACCCAAAAAGTTGGTCGTTTGGACCAATACTATTGCCAGTTTCCGGCTTCTGCAACTTCATCTTAACACCCTGCATATTACGTGTGATAAAATAAAAATGTGATAAAAACACAGGATTCTATTTGTTTTTTTTTTTCGTAGTACTCAAAGCACAACAATATAACAAAATATTATACGTGAAATAAGTAAATAACAAAATTAATTAATGCCAGAATCACACAGCGTTTATGGCGCAAATTAATTGGTGTCACCGTCTAAACTACAACTCAAAATATCTCGACTAATCCCGAGGAAACTAAACGTAATTTTAACCGTAGTGTAAGGCGCCGACCACACAGGGCACACAGCGCGTTTTGCGTTCTGCGAGCCAATTAACGGGACACCTGACGCCAGTGGCGTGCACAGAACTTTTTGCTGGAAAAGCAAACAATTGGTCAAGAACAACAATAAAAAAAATATGAAAAAATTTAAATATCACTTTTAAAAAAGAAAAATTGTATGACGCCAGGGTAGACAATGTCCTAAATTTCCTATATAAACTTTTTTTTTTCAAAGTGATATTTAAATTTTTTCATATTTTTTTTATTGTTATTCTTGACCAATTGCTTGCTTTTCCAGCAAAAAGTTCTGTGCACGCCACTGCCTGACGCTAGAACATCAACAACACCAGGTTTTCAAGGGTTTATTGGATGAAACTAGGTCTCTTCTCATATTGAAGAACATTTATTTGATTTATCGATCTTTTATCTAGAGATTCCACATATGAACAATGGTTTAAGATTTATACTTTTGTCAAAAAAAATGTTTTCCACCCTCTTTTTTTTTGGTTTACAAACGTTCGTTTCAAAAACGCAGTTAAGAGATCAACTTGTTTTTTTTTTTATAAAATAGGAATATTTCAAACATAAAACTTAAACCAATTTAGAGAAAAATTTAAAAATCATTCACGGACAACAAAAAGTAAATCTATCGAATGAAAATTGTCCAATTAAATAACTGGCTTTGCACGCAAAAGATAATAGCCTGAAAAAATATATTGATCAGATATGTGGTTGACTCAAACATATTTATGCAAAAAAAAAATAGTGACTTTTTATTATGGACAATGTATAAAAATGTCGATTGCCTAACAAATAGAATATACAAGAACGGAACGTAGGTTAAAGGTTAATCGTACATCCATCTTACAAGGGTTTCAGAAAAAATGGTCCCCGCTCCGCCTGGCTAGGCTCGTTTAAGGCGACTACTAACGTCAAATGGAGTAACTTATTTTGCATTAAGAAAAGTTTGAAAACCTATTTTTTTTAATCTACATGCTCTTATTTTTAAGCGATACGAAAATCAAGGAACGCATGCGTTCAAATAATTGAGTTCTTCGATATGTTTACAAATAGTTCATGTTTTGGTGTTACAAAAGTTGGTACTTATAGTTATCATGTAATCAAACACACTTTGTTCAACTATGAATATTGGTTTATGTGAGCAAGTTCCATATTTAAATTTAAACGGCTATTTAAATATACGAATAGAATACAATATTCTATATTAATCGTATAGATTGCCGACGTAGGATTAAAAACATTATTTCTTATTTTATATTTTTTTATCAATTGCTCAATAGTCTAGGAGCGGACGAATGAAAAATTATCTCAATTTGTTATGAAAATGTTTTGCTTCTCTGTTATGTAAATCTAATTTCAGCTACAAAGGTCAACGTCTGGCTAGCGACACCGTTTACGTTTATCTGGGGGGGGTCCAGTAAATAGCCAAAAAGCAAGTGGTCACCTGATACTTACAAAGGAAATAACGGTTTATCGTTTTTTATATTAGTAAACATTAGGTAATGTTGCCAGATTTTGGTACCCATAATATTTATGTATATTAGATGGATACCAAATTGTAGATACTAAAGAGCTGATTGTAAAAATATATACTTTAGCAATATTTACTTGCACCAATTTCGAGAAATAGAGCCGTATATACAACATTTTTCAACTTGACGTCGTCTGGCGGCATGAAAGCAACCATGTAAACGGTCTGTCATTTCAAATGCAGTATATTTAATCTTTTACTAAACTAAACTATTAACTAACACCGAATTTTCCTTCGCAAGTATCAGGTATTTACGCCTTGCTTTTCTTCTATTTACTTGACCCCCACCCCCCCGCCAGGTAAACGCAACCGGTCTCAGTAGCAAGACTGTAACTAAAATTAGATTTACATAACAGAGAAGCACAACATTTTCATAACAAAATGAGTTAATTTTTTATTCGTTCCCTCCTAGACTACAAAGCTTCTCTGCAAAATTGTTTCTAGTTCCAGCTACCGGCGCTTTAATACACTCAGGGTCGCTACCACTGACCCATATATTATAATGTACATGTGGTACACTTGTGCCAGTGTACACCGCACCTAATTTATGCGGCCCGGTGCCTGCCACCTTGCCACATTTATATTCTCTACTTGTTATTTAATTAGGATCATTAATTATGTATGAAACAATGAATTTTGGAGTGGTCCATTGTAGTTAGTTTCCCTTTTCAGGGGTCAGGTTAAGATGTGAATGTTTATAAAAGTAGGCAGGCTAACTAATTTATCCCTTTTATGCATTAAGGGGGAACGATTCGTATTCTCTACGAAACGCACAACTTAAAACGGTTCTTCTTATTTTTTAATTACAGATATTAAATAAATGTGATTTTCAATGCAAGTGCTCGTAAAGGCCCACTTTTTATGCATCAAAACCGAATAGAAAGTCGATTATTTTGCCCTAGGGCTTTATTATTGTTTTTTTTTAAATTAATTTACGAGAAGTTGGCTAACCTGCAACCTTTCCTGTGTACCATAAATGTTATACTTTTTTTCCACTGTTTAACGGCTCTGGATACAGTCTTTTGGAGCCAATCATAATTTAAAGTTCACAAGATTATATTTGTTTTATTTTCTCAAACTATGCATTGAAAAACGTAGTATGATACACGGGCGTAAGAGCAATAAATTACTCGGTTACGTTTAAAACACTCTCTATGCTCGTGTTTTAATTCGTCCTCGTAATTTATTCCTTTTCGCCCTTGTAGCATAAACTACTATTATGGCATTTTACGAACATTGTTTAATGGCAGTTAGGCTTTTCCGGCAAAATGTTGTTATTTTATGCATTACGTTGTAAATGTGTCAGAACAAAATCAAAAGCGTGTTTTAAGTTTGTGTGCCCATACATTTACAACGTAATGCATAAAATAACAAAATTTTATTTTAAACTATGTTCGCGAAATGCCATAAATCACATTTATTTAATATCTATTAAATAAATGTGATTTATGTCATTTCGCGAACATATATAAATAAATATTGAAAATTGACCCTTAGTCTTTTAAATTATTATAATAACATAGGAAAACAGTTAAATTAAATTTTAGTGAGATATATTTCGGGCCATTCGGGCTGATGCCCGATTGTGACTGATGCCGGGCCCGAATGGCCCGAAATATATCTCACTAAAATTTAATTTAACTGTTTTCCTATGTTATTATAATTATTTAATATCTTTAATTCAAAAATAAGAAGAACCATCTTAAGTTGTGCGTTTCGTAGAGGATACGAATCGTTCCCCCTTAGCGAGTCTTGCCTCGTTAATAAATAAAAGGAATACATTATTTAGTTAGAGATACCTACATAATCATCTGTATACGCTCGCGTTGAGTTTAAATTAAGGTTGTCCCGAGTCCCGATCTGTATTTCTCTGACTGTTTCATTTCAATTTAAAATGGTCACAGCTAAGCTACTGTCAGTCGATGTTTTACTGTTTAATGTGTTTACCCTTAATATATCCTGTGTTTATGTTATTTAAATGTAGTTTTAAGCATTAGATGATAATAAAAAAAAACTTTATATTTTCGCCCCCATCGGTGAGGCCGTCATCAGTCGAGTCTTATTTATATTAAGACTTTTGCGTTTTAAAAAGCTAAAAACAGTAGCAAAATAATTTTTTCGATATATAAAAAAATCACTAAGTTATTGGCAATCAAAGTGAGCTTAACGGCGTGTATCGAGACGTTATCCGACGCGATTTCATACTAAAAGTGATAAATATAGCTATCGTTGACTTCGGTAATAACAGAAATTTTTCAAAATTCAAAAAGTTTTGTGCTTTGCAATAGCTAATTAAGGGTCGGTTGCGCCAAACATGCTCTCGCGTTTGGACAATTTAGCATATTAAAACAAAAATATTTTTAACGGATAAAATTTGTGTAAATAGTTAAGAAGTTGAACTACATAATAATTTTTCAGATTTGTCACAAGTCTCACAATCATCGAGAAAAAAAAATCGGAGAGATCACTAAAATCACGAAAAAAGTAATTTGGCGTTAAAACAGAAAAAAATATTTTTTTTTTGTTCCAAATTGATTTTTTTTTGCGTAAAGAGTTCAAAGTACCTTATTCATATAATAATTTAATATTTTTTTTCCTTTCGGTATTTAAAAAGAAATGCACAAATATTCAAATTCGCTTTGCGTAATTTTTCTGTACAGGAAAAATGTAGAATGTTTGAGTATTTCTTTTAAAATAACGAAAGGAAATAAAAAATATTAAAAATCTGTAAAGGCCACTTTCATTGCTTTACTCTATAAAAAAAATATTGTGTAGTTAAATCAGTAGACCGATCATACTAGTTCCAAAGCCAAATTACGTTTTAAGTGATTTTACTGATCTTTCAGATTTTTTTTTTCGATGATTGTGATACTTGTGTCAAATCTGAAAAATTATAATGTAGTTCAACTTCTTAACTACTTAGAATTACCGATTATACATGTACAGGATATATTTGGGGTTATAACAGCGATTAAAAAAGTATTAGATAAGGGCCAAAAGTGGAGTTGTTTTTTTTTACAAAGATCAGTTTTTGGCCAAGAGCCGGAAAATAAAATAAAACTTAAATAAGTTAAAAACCACATAAAAAATAAAAAAGCCCTTGAACGGTATTTTATAACCATATTAATGGTAGTTTATGCTACAAGGGCGAAAAGGAATAAATTACGAGGACGATTTAAAACACGAGTGCAGCGATTTAAAACATGTAAACTTAACCGAGTAATTTATTGCTCTTACGCCCGTGTACCATTCTACGTTTTTCAATGCATATGTAGTGTGAGGAAATAAAACAAATATAATCAAAGAAAACAATTTAATTATTAAAGCTGAAAGTTACATTGTTACAATTTTCTAAGTTAATGATTGGCTCAAAAGGACTGTATAGCCGTTAAACAGTGGAAAAAAAGTATAACGTTTATGGTACACAGGAAAGGTTGCAGGTTAGCCAACTTCTCGTAAATGCATTAAAAAAATAATAATAATAAAGCCCTAGGGCAAAATAATCGACTTTCTGTTCGGTTTTGATGCATAAAAAGTGGGCCTTTACGAGCACTTGCATTGAAAAATTAAAATAACAAACGAATCAATCAACCCTTTGATGAAAACTACACGTTGTTAAATAAGCTTTTATTTTCGTTTGAATGGTCAATATTTATTGAAAATCGGTTCATTTCATCCCGCATACAGATAGATAAACCGATAAATTTTCAGTTTCAATTCGTCCAGCCAAACAATTAGCAATTTATTATTTTTAACACAATATGAACATACATATACTCACGCCTCTCCCCCAGAGGGGTAGGCAGAGACTACAGATTTCCATCTGCTACGATCCAGACACACCTCTTTCGCCTCTTCCACATCAAAATTCAAATAGTTTATTCTGTAAAGTAGGTATACATAATGCACTTTTTACAAGTCAAATTTAATCTTATAAAAATATATAATAAATGTACATGAACTAAATTTAAGGTTTATTTAATTTATGTAGCTATACATATATATAAGGTTTTTCAAATTAAATTGAAAGTAATTTAAGAGGTGATTCAGTATCGTTAATACATCACATTCCACTGCAAAGCATTTTTCGCGCGAACTTTTTTTTCACTTCTCAGTACAAAGTGGTTCGATCAGCTGACTCAGTTTGTATGGACAAGTGAAGAAAAAGTTCGCGCAAAAAAAAGTACTTTGCAGTGGAATGTGATGTATTAACGATACTGAATCGCCATGTCCGTCTGTCTGTCTGTCTGTCCGCGGCTTAGCTTAGGGACTATTAGTACTAGAAAGCTGTAATTTGGCATGAATATACATATTTATCACGCTGATAAAGTGGTACAGTAAAATTTTGAAAAAGATTTTTTTTACGGTAAGTACCTCCCCTACACGTAAAGTGGAGACGGTTTTTTTTTTCTCGTCTATACCCTAGTGTGGAGTGTCGTTGGATAGGTAATTTAAAATTATTGGGGTTGTTAGAAAACAATTTTTCGATTCAGGGTTCCGTTTGCGAAATATTAAGCTTAAAAGTGTCCCCCCCCCTCCCTCCCTTGCCAGCGAAACGGTTATATTTGGAGACGTGAAAAAAATCACGGCAGTGGTATACATAATGAAATCAAAAGGAAAACTATCACAGCTAAGTCGGCTTTACAAGTTAACGAGTACAGAGCGCGCCAAACTTATAGTCTCCTCTAAACACGGGGCGATTCGCATCAGCAGGAACAAAATGTATGGGCCGTTCTTGGGAAGAGTAACTTCCGAGCGTACTAGACGTTTGGCACGATCTGTATTAGTCAACAAACTTATAAAATGTACTTGGAGAAGTAGTCCGCATATTGTGCAGCAGGGGAACTACGGAACCCTTCAATGCGCGTGGCCCGACATGCACTTGGCCGATTTTTTTTTAATATGTAGTGACACAATATCAATATATATATTTCACACAATATCTTGATGTTTCCAAAATAAATTATTGTTATTCAATTAATTCATTTTGACCGTCTGAGCACAAAGAAAACATTTTACTATGCAGGAATAGCAAGTTATTCAAAAACACGGCTCACTAATGGGCCAAGCGAAGTAATCGATATGCTTTCAATTTCGCCACAGCTCTCTGCCAAATGAAGTACCTTTGCTGTCGATTTTATTACATTCTAGGTTCTAGACCGGCTCAGTTTTCATATCCATTAGAGGCTGTCGGGTGCCACCAACCCACGATGAATTTTAAACCCTTATCTTAACTCGTAATGGCTTGCAATAGAGCCGGTTAACAGAAACTTATATGTCGACAATTTGTGTTGACGGTAGTATAAAACTTTTGTCGTTAAGTGTTTAAGTTAAGTGAGTGGTGGTGCAGATGGCTGGTTGAAGATGCAGTGGGAGCTAGTGGGTAGTTGGGCGATCTCGTTTGACTATGTACCTACTTGGAAACTTTCTGAGTAATTTGTTGAAAACGTCTTGCGCTGTGTCTCGTTTTATTGTTGTTAGTTGCTCTTTTATTACTTTGTTCTGTAGATAATTGCTTTTTTGTTCCTTCATCTTAAAGTACTGAATGACTGGTTCTTTTATTTGCAATTTTTTAGAGAGATAATCAACAAAGCTATCTAAACTAATGTGGTAATATATTATATGATACTTATAAATAAAACATAATTATTAAGATTAGCCTTTTTTTATTATTTATTGCACATTGCACATTTTTATACAAAAAGTATTAAACTAAGAAAAAACTACTTAATTATAATAAAAATACTGTGTGCGAGGCGGCACTTATTGCTAATAGCAATATCTTCCAGGCAACCTTAGGGTGAAAGAAAGATAGATTAATCAAATTTATGCGAGGGTAGTGTAAATGATAATAAATGATGATAGAATACAAAATACTTCTTTTTTAAGTATATAAAATAACAATAAATATACCAAATTTTTTACCATAGACATACGTAGTAAAAAATACGTAAACATAAATGTAAATAAATGGTATAACCATACATAATTAAATATATACTAAATGAATGTACTATATTAGATATTTAAATGAGGTTTATAGCACACCGTGCGTAAAATGACCGCTTTACTGCGTAAAGTCGGCATTTTCCGCACTTGTGCTATAAAAAATTATACGAAACTCGTGCGAGAAACTTTTTCTCGACTCGTGTGATTGCTCACACTCGTCAGAAAACGTTTCATCGCTCTCGTATCGTAATGTACTATTTATTTTGAGGGGTATATCGTGTGGAAAAAGTGCTTTTTACCTTTATTATTAGTACGTAACTTTATTTGTAGGTTTAGCTTGATATTTATTGAGCACTTGCATTAGTTTCACTAGTTAACAATTATATCATAGCAGTATCTTAACGCAGAGGAAAATTTTATCTGGATGTGAGGAGTTTTGGACCGGGATTTTGATACTCAGAACAATAATAACTACATCAATATACGGCAATGACACAATGTTTATTGATATTTTCTTGCTTATTTCTATCATGGTTTTACTACAACAATGTAGCCGATTCTGAAGGCTTTAATTTTAGTTTTAATGCTGTCAAAACGAAATTTTCATCATTGCAAAATAGTTTATAAGTGTTAAGAACAGAAGCTAAATTACTTTGGAAAAATTTAAGTCTTGACAGCACTAAAACTAAAATTAAAGCCTTCAGAATCGGCATTAATAATACAACTTTATTATTAGTACGCCAAAATAAATGGAAACAAAAAATTCAACACTTACATATCTAAGTTTTTTGGTAACCACAAACAGGTGGCCTTTACGCTTAAAGCGATCTCTTCTAGACCACCTTTGGGTGGAAGAAACTGGTTACAATGATTACAGAAATTACTAGTAAGTACCTAAATGATCCAAAAAATTCTGACATTTTCTGACGTCTGGTTACCCTATCCAAAGATTTCAAAAGTAAAGATAAGCCCTTACCGTACTATGACAGCACCAAAATGTTTTCACCTTTAAATGGGTGACGCTCACCCGTTTGGAGTCAGTGCTCATCTAAACACAGTGATAGTTGGACGCCTTAAGGCTAGACGGTAAAACTTACGCGCGCGAGATTTGGATTCTCACAATTGTTGTAGCTGTTTCGGTCATTCGCAGCCGGCACGAGCGCGCCTTCCCCCCGCGCCCCGCTCCCTGCTCCGACTTGTTCATTTTGTACTCACAGCTTACTGTTAGATCCAGATCAGGACATCCTTTCGTACTTTCGTTTTTAGTGCCTTTGGTTATTTAATTCAAAAGAAACAACATGCAAAATAAAAAATGAATGATCTCCTGTTCCTGTTTATCTAACGAACACAATATAATAGTATGTAAAATATTTTGGACGATTACTGTGTTATATGAGTAACTAAATGGATATTTACTGTGAAATTCAATTGGTTTTGGAAACGGAAACTGGTGGTAATACTCGTCTAACGAACAATTTTTACGCTTTATTTTGTGCTCTTCTTCTCTAGATAACTACACAGGCCGTAAACTTAATTATGTGCTTCCCAAAATATGTTTTGTTTTGACTGAAGGAAAAGTGAAATAAATTGAAAAACATTTATGGAAAAAATCATGGTAATATGTGTTTACGTAAAGATTACATGAAAAATAAAGCGGTTGAGAAATTTCCGAAAAAATTGACAAAATTAAATTTATTATCCATAATACGAAACCCTGACTCGCACTTGGCTGTTTTTTTTTACGCTCTATTTTGTGCTCTTCTTTAGATAACTATACAGGCCGTAAACTTAATTATGTGCTTCCCAAAATATGTTTTGTTTTGACTGAAGGAAAAGTGAAATAAATTGAAAAACATTTATGGAAAAAATCATGGTAATATGTGTTTACGTAAAGATTACATGAAAAATAAAGCGGTTGAGAAATTTCCGAAAAAATTTACAAAATTAAATTTATCATCCATAAAACGAAACCCTGACTCGCACTTGGCTGTTTTTTTTTTTTAATGTAACAATCATCAAGACATCATAGAGTTAATAAAATATTATTTTTATCAATAAATGTAATAGGTAACAATGAGCTGATTGATGTTGTAATTTTTCAGTTTATTAATTACGTTGTAATCTACATAGATTTCGTTAGAATAATTTTCAAAAATACTCTAAAAAGCTAGATTCGCTCAAAGACAAAAAGAATAAAAATTATTTATTATCCAGATGTTATTGCACATAATAACATCGGAATGTTGAATTTTTTTTTTTTTACTATTTTATGTAATCCCTTGACATTTTTTTATGCGGAACCGGCCGGATATAAGTGCCGATAATAATTTACGAGGATAACATTATAAATGAAAAATGTGATGTTATGATGATTTTTTAATAATTTCTATTTTAAATTACCTAATAATAACACATTCTCTGGCAGGCATATTTCTAGATATTCCAGTGCACGTTAAAAATTCTTAGAGGTGTTCGCATTTTTTCTTGATAAAATGTATCATTTCTTTTGATTCTTTGGTAAAGCAACCCATGTGAACTCCAAACAATAAAATAGCAATAAGCTCATTGTGACACATGAAGATGACCTTGGACCTGATAATAATAGTTATGCTCTGTTTTCAGTTATATGCCTTGAGTCGTCACCTTACAAAATGTGATCAATCCCTTTTGAATTGCATCTGCAGGACTCATTTCCGAGGTTACAAATGGGCATTTTATTTCTACAAGTCCTTCATTTCCTATGAGTCCATCCGGACTAGCTGCCAGAAAACCATCCATAGGATCGACAAATGACCACTTTGATCTACCTTTAGACCGGTATACTTTTCAAAGTCATGGGTGGCGCGATTTAATCTGTGTCTCTCCTAATAAATATTTACCTGTATAATTTTGACCTTAAGGTTTCAACATCGGCCTTACAGTGCTTTGGTTGACTGCTAAGTGTTCTGTTTTCTTTTGATATACGCCTGAAATTTAATGTGATGAGCGTTAAAAATGTTTAGGTTTTCGCATCAAAAGCTTGATCGGTAGCACGAAAGGCTCACAACTTTGGAGGTTTTTTTTTAAAACCCTATCTTATTACAATATACAATACATATTTATACTAACTTGTTAAGTATATAACCCATTTTTACATATTTTTCATTTCGCTGTACTTTTAACGTACTTTTCCTTTTTTTACCTCGTCGATATAATCATCCGAAATTCATTGTAATAAAATTAAGTACCAGTATTATTTATCCGAATGTTACTTATGTTTTCTTAGTTTACTGTTTTGTATATTATGATCTTTTGATTAAACAGAAAAAATCTCTCAGGAGCGGCAGCATAAATATTTTAACTCCTGTATAGGGTCAAATTAGAATGTGTCCTTATGTAAATTTAATCTGTTTTGTCACTTGTTTCCGAATTTTGTACATTATATAGTGTAATGTAAATTTTGAAATTGCATGGGAAATTAATAAAGGCTATTATTATTATTATTATTATGTAAATTTAATATTTAAATTTTTCGTTTATTATTATATTTAATAATCCTATACTTCTGAAAAAAGTTAATAAAAAAACAGATAAACTTATCAGATAAACGATATAATATATAAATATCAAATAACTTTGCAGATAAACGAAAGTCTGCTTTTGAACTTTGCCGATCATCCTTAATAGATAGTTATTAAATTTAGCCCCAGTAGTAGTTATCTGAATATAACCTTTATTTCCGCAGTTCACTTTTTTATGTGATCTATTAGTTTCATAGAATAATCTCTCAGAATAAAAAGGGACTGCATAATTATTTTTACTCCTGTATAGGATCAAATTATTTTGCACACCTAAAACAGACATAGGTACTAATCGTCGTTATGAACAGTTTTTGTAATAGAGGCTAAAATGAAATACTTTTTAGGGTTCCGTGCCTCAGAATGAAAAAGACGGAACCCTTATAGGATCACTTTGTTGCCTATCTGTCTGTTATTTTCTTGCTGTCTGTCATCATGAGGAGCTTTATGCGATGTGTGGAGAGAACAAATATATGAAGTTATAGTTGTTTATATCCAAAACAAATGTACTAAAGTGCGGGAGCGCCACCCACTACTCAACACGTGACTGAAGCGGCGGCGCAGCGGCGTTTTCTTTGATAAAAGCCGTAGCGCCGCGCCGCCACAGTGAAAACTTGGCGTGGCCTCTCATTGCGTGTTGGATGGCAATGGTAGGATAATAGTTATAAGGAGTTGCAGACCAATCAAATTAATGGCCAAATCCAAGATTCATGACCTAATGTATAAACGAAATACATTGTATTTATAAGGTAAAAAGTACAAATAGTACTCACCCATTTTTGCACGAAAAATCTGTTCACCATACTCAATAACTTCTCCATTACCATACACTGGTACAAAACTCTTTGATAATGCACCGTTTTAACAAGTAAGGTGAGTGAAACGAGTGACCCATCGCTCGTCCCGTCTTCTCCCCCCGCACGCCTCCGCCACCCCTGATGCGACAGAATGAAATTCTAGATTTATGTAATTTGCGCCCGCGATTTCGAATGCCAGCCCATAGCTATTTACTGAAACCCTATACTTTCTACATACGAAATAACTGCATTTTCCAAATATTTATGAACTACCACGGGTCCGAAATTCAATATAAATTGTTTTTACTTGAGAAATGCTTAAGAAAATCGAACATGAAAATGGAACATTTTGGAGCTTAAAAAATAGATTTCCAAGTGCTTATATTTCCTAAGCGTGTTGATTATCTGAAATTTAAAGTTAAATCGGACTTGTAGGTTGTGAAAAAGATGAAGTTACTCAAAGTTTTATTTCATTTAATGCATTAGCGTACAAATGAGAAGCTAAATCGTTTTGTATGGCCGCGGAGTCTTGCGCTCTTCCCTTAATGATTTTTTACGAGAAGAGGGTCTCAATATGCCGTCGTGTGCATTTTTAAAGTGCACTAACATTTCAAGAAATACGAATAAAGCCTAAAGTGTGACATTTCACATTCAAAACACATTCAAAAACAATGCAATATTTTAGGTGCCAGGGATCATCTAAACTTTTGAAATCTTTGACCCTATCAACAAGGCTATGTTAGCCCTATACCGGAAGTTTGTTAATATTAATATGCTTCGCCAGTTGTAACTAGTTAACCAGGCTTGTCATAGAACGCGGAAGCAGAATGTGATACTTGTCACATTAAGTGCCAACTAGATTTATCAGGTCCATTTTCAAAACAAAATTAAAATCATGGCTAGTTGTGAAGTCGTTTTATTGTTTTGAATTCTTTGAATAATTATTATTGCATTTCTATCTACAATTTAAAATTTCTTGTGTTATTTATTAATTATTACTAATTAGGTTTTTTTTAATTTATCTTCTTTTTGTTGGTTAACCTGTCTGTATAATATAATAACTTACATTTTTTCATTTATTCTAATTATAATAAATCTGTAATTGTTTTAATAATTATCTGACTTGTAATGAATATTATTAATAAAAATATGTCTATGTCTATGTCAGGAACTATGACAAAGTTAGCTATTTCTAGTTAAGAGCCTATGTAAATTTTGTTATTGTGACTGTCACTCTAAGCGAAAAAACGCGCAGCGCAAGGGGAGCAGATTCAGAGTAAAAGAGAAATAAGTATGTTTTTTAATTTTATTAAAAAACTAAAATAGCTGGTAAAATTTCCAAAATGTAAAATCCAGATATTGGTAAAATCAATCTAATAAAATGATATTTGAGTTCTATACATGATTCCTATTCGTCAAACAAGGATCATTTGAAGACCGCATTTCAATAATTATTTATATCAAAGAAAATTTGTCCAAATATGTGTTCCTGAATTAAAACCCTAGATAATATAGTTAAAATGCATATAACAGAGATTTATTAAATGTTTTTGTATATTTCATGAAATACACTGAAGAAAAGCAGCCCTATTTTATTTACATAGCGCCTTAAATTTGTAGTTATCTACAGTGGCGTTGTTATTCCTTATTCATGTAAATTTATCTTGTACGAAGATTTCATTTGAAATAATTGTTCAACTAAATGAAATGATGGTCTAGAAAACATTATTCAAAAGCAATTTTCATGTAAATTGTAGATTCAGTGATGCTCTTCTAGAAGAAAGTTAGTTTAAACTTGGTATTTGAAATTCTCATGTTGATTTAAATTCTTAACTCAATTGAGTAGCATCTTGCTGTTATTGTCTTTGGCTTCTAATTTAACTGGAAATCAAATTAATTTGCTTTGATATTAGATGGATTGTTTTATTTATCATCTACAACACAAATATATCTATAACCGTAATAACACGTAATAACATCTTTAGTAGGCATTATAATATTTAATCTACCGCGATCCAAATTTTCTTTACCTTTTTACGAAAATTGTAGGGTATCTTCAGTAGAGTTTTAGTATACCAGAATAGTTGGGATTTTAGGGTTCGCATTAGGGTTGCCAAAAGGGAAAACGAAAATATCTGGGCAAAATTTCAAAAAATCGGGATTTTCGGATTATGGTCGGGACAAATAAATATTACGAATCAAAAATTTATTTTTTATTATTAAAATTAAAGTAATAACAACAAAATACTTTTTTGCCCGCCAAACGTTGTTATTTGTTTTTGTCGGGATAATGAAAATATATACATAATAAAAGCTTAAATACGAGACATTTAACAAAATAGAACTAAAAAAAAACAATGTTGACTAAACTAGAAGAAGTCATGTGTCGCAGCAGACAAAAAGGTCAAGCACTCAGCATGTGCTGTAGTCTAACAAAGTAAGACTGACAGCGCTGATTTTCAGTTTGCCTTTGTTTTAGCAGAATTTATTTGCATAAACACTTCCTTACTGTAAAGGACTCACTGACGTAAACCTACATGTCCCAAAAGGGACATTTTGTGACCGCGATATAGTGAAGGTGGTAGAGCTGATGCCGGGCTCGACTGTGGAGGTACCACCATTTTACTTGGAGACCCCCTCGAAGTAATTCGGGGGAGAGTAAGAGGACAGTTCGCAGGCAAAAAACCAGGAGGACCACCATGCCTGGGACCGATGGATGGCGGTATATCATATATGGAACAGACTGGTGACGGGCAGTGGCGTCACTGGTGCGGCACCGCGCTCACCAACCCGCCTGCCCAGCGTGTGTGAGTATGGGCAATTCTTCCAGGATGACCGCCGGGAGTGGCAAAGTCCTGGAAAGGCTTATGTCCAACAGTGGACGAACTAGGCTGCTGGATGGATGGATGATGGATGATATGGTGAAAACACGTTGGAGTGTTACAATCGTCAGTGAAAAGAGAACATTACAAGTGTTAACTATTCTAATGACAGTTCACACTCGGAAAAACCTCAAACCCCCTCGGGGTATATTATGTCGTCACGATATGTTTTTTTTCACATACTAACTCGGTCTTTTTCCTGCAGGCCCGAGGCTACCTGGAGTCGCTGCCGTTCAAGCCGCGCGTGCCCTGGGTGGAGCTGTTCCCCGGAGCGGATGCGCGTGCTCTCGACCTGCTGCACCGCATGCTCACCTTCAATCCTCACAAGCGTATCACTGTCGAGGAGTCGCTGGCGCATCCCTACCTCGAACAGTACTACGACCCTAACGACGAGGTCAGTGATCCCTTCATGCCCCGCTTCAATAATAATAATGGGCTTAAGGCTGACCGTTGTCGTGCCTGATGTAAAACTGTTTCCCCAGTAAGAGGGAGAGTGAAAGCAGGTGATTGGTCTGTCCAGAGTCTTCCGCAAAATCTACGGAAGTTGGTAAGATACGAATGGCTCTACATGACGTCATGCCGGAACACGATGAGTCGCTTGGAGGCATGGTTTTGTCATATGGGTGATGATGACAAGCCGTCAGTTGAAGTGAAAGAGAAACTTTGTTTTTTAAGTAAATAATTAAACTATCTATCCTATCATAAGCGGTTTCGCAGCCGGATTGTGAAAAACCCGCCTTTTTTCTAATTAATAAAAACAGATCACTTAAATTCAAAATTCACTCAATAGTTATTCAACAAAACCTTATTACCTATGTATTATGTATGTTGCCATCGCAAAGTTTCCATTAGTTTCTGTAAATTAGAATTAAAAAAAATTTTATTAAATTTTTTTTTAGTTTTTTCCAAGTTTTTTCAATTCTAATTTACAGAAACCAATGGAAACCTTGCGATGGCAGCATACACAATACTGACATAGGTAATAAGGTTTTGTTGAATAACTATTGAGTGAATTTTGAATTTAAGTGTTCTGTTTCGATTAATTAGAAAAAGGCAGGTTTTTCACAATCCGGCTGCGAAACCGCTCTTAAGCGAAAATGAAAAGGGTTATAATTTAATTTATTCACAATTAATATTTGAGGTCAGAGCTCGCCGAAAATTAGCCTCTCAGCGGAAGAAATTCTGCTTTTTATCCACGCTCAAAGATTTTTTGCCCTTACAGAAATTCTGTACAAGAAATGCCAGTTAAATGTTACCTCAAACTTCTAAAGTACGCCCCAAGGCGAGGTCCAGCTTCATGATAACATTCTCAATTTGTTACATCTTGCCTTTTAAGATTTTGTAAAAGAGATGCCAAAAAGGCGGGTGGGCTTTGTCTGTAATAACCAGTATTACACGACACGGCCGCCGCGCCGTTTTGAACGTAAATAACGATACTGTGCGCGTATATACAGTGTGAGTCTCGCTTAAGGTGATATGTCGTCCGTGCAAAGGTCCCCGTTACTCCAAACGGAAAGATCCGCAGTGCGAGAGGGACGGAATCGGGGAAAATTTACATAAAGTCTGTTTTAATTAATACAAAATTAACTAAAATAGCTATGAAAAGTTCCATAACCAATAATTTAGGTATTGTTAAAACCCATCTTAATAATTATTTTTGAAATTTGTATGCTATCCCAATTGGTCAGAATAAATTTAGACCTCATTTCAATAATAATTTATATCGAGTGAAATTCCTTCAATCGCGTTTTTGATAGCCCAAAATCTAGAAAAAGGTCCCAAAATTGTTATACTAAATTATTTAACTTGGGAGTTCTTTTCATCAACAGACAAATTGACGATATACCCCCTTAAGTGCACATATGAATTTTGGTAAAACTAGACCCAATTTAATCGACAAATTAAAAAAAAAAAACAAAAAAAAAGAAATTGTGTAATAGACATTTTTATTTTGCTATCAGCAACTGAGGACCCTTTGTAAAGGAAAGGTTGTAATTTTTGAACCAAGTTCCCTATTGAGTTAAAACAAACCTTTTATGAAAGCTAATATAATACAGTTTAACATAAAGTTATAAAAATTGGGGGTTAACTGGGCATTATTCTAAGAATTTTAGCTATTATTGAAAAAAGCACTGAAAAAAAAAAACGTAAATTCTTTCTTATTTTCAAATCTATGCTGTTTTTTTTTTAGTTTAATTGTTATTAAATCGTCACGGCCCGTTGTTACAATCATTACCGTTTTTGTTTTAACTCAATAGGGCACTTGGTTTAAAAATTACAACCTTTCCTTTACGAAGGGTCCTCAGTTGCTGATAGCAAAAGAAAAAGGTCTATTACAACAATCTTTCTTTTTAATTTTTTTTTGTCGGTAAAATTGTGTCTAGTTTTACCAAAATATGTGTCATATGTGCACTTAAGCAAGACTCACACTGTATGTACGAGTATATGTATTGTATATGTATAACATCTTTATTTTTTTCATTATGCTGTGAAAAAAGAAACAGTTGAAAGAAAGAAAGAAAAAAGCTTTATTTCAAACACCACAGAAAACAAAACAAAAATGAAAAATAATTAAACACGAAATAGCCATATTCTGTGGTTATGAAAAAGGAGTCCAGCTCAGCTTAATGCCACAGCCAAAGCCACAGCGCTGGTATTCTGCTGAATCCTACTAAAATAAAAACTAATAACTAAGTATAACATAATAATTTAAACATAACATCGTCTAAATATAACAATATCAAACTTAAAATAAAAAGCGTAAATCATAAAATACATAAAAATTATAAGAAAAATAAATAAATTGTAGTTGTTTAATAAGTAAATATGTAAATCTGAAATAAATAAACTAATAATAGTAAAAATACTTTAGAAAATGCATATTATTATTTATAAAATACTACATAGATTATTTCATATATGTATTTGAGTGTTAGTTCCATAGTAAAAGTTGTTTGTATGGACGAGTACTATCGCCAGTTTCCGGCTTTCGCAACTTCATCTTAACACTCGTATATTGAATATACAATTTTCCATATTTGTCCCGGAGCCCGCATTTCAGAGCGCAATTCCTGTTCAAGATAACTTTCACAAGTACGGACGCCAGCACGACAGGCTGTTATTGCAGCGTCGGTCGTAGCCGTTGAAATCGTTTATAAATAGGAAGCTTGAACTGCAGGCGATTGTACCTTTTCAACAGATTCATCTGTTTGAAAATACGCTTCAGGCATTTCACATGAATTTCTCAAATATTTTCAGAATGTGACGTCTTCGAAGATTTTTCGTTTATATCACACTAGCTGTACCCGCGACTTCGTTTGCGTGGTCTTAGGTTAATATGTGCTTAGTGTTTTAGGACAAAATTATATTTTTATGCCCTACAAGATTTGTCGTCTCATTTATACGCTAATTCACAAAATCTTAAAGAAAATGAAATAACTCCAAAGTTGACTGGAAGAAATTTCTTATAGGAATAAGTCAGCCTTTGCCTTCTATCTGTTCTTTGTATGTATCTTAGCCAAAAACACATATATTTGGCGATACCAAAAAAATATGGGGCTTTTTCGAATCCATTTACTCTTCTATAACGTCATCTACGTATTTCATTTTTGGGTAAATGTTTATTGAGTATTTGATTAAGGTTTTTATTGAAGGAAAACGCGATTAGATGAAATTTTCTCGAAAAAATTTAATTCCGAAATGACCTCTAAATTGTTTTATTTTTTCCTGTAATTCTGAAATCCTAACTAATGTCATTATGAAATTGCATTCAAAATATGGATATTATGTATTTGTAAAGTATCCTTGAAAATCTTTTTGACAAAATAGCTTAGTACATTTTATATTAATAAAAAACCGACTTTATGCTACTGTTCCATGTTTGTATGTTGTAAAGTGTATCATCTGTTGGTAGACCAAATAAATAAATCCATCCCACTCGCACTGAGGGTTTTTTATGGATATGGAGTAACAGGGACGCTAAAACTTTAACGTAGCGCCTTAATTACTGTTTTCAAAATATATTACATGTATAGTAACGAGTTCGTAACGATTTTTTCAATGCAAGTGCTCGTAAAGGCCCACTTTTTATGCATCAAAACCGAACAGAAAGTCGATTATTTTGCCCTAGGGCTTTATTATTATTATTTTTTTTTTATTTGCAATGGTTGGCTAACCTGCAGCCTTTCCTGTGTACCATAAATGTCATGCTTTTTTTTCCACTGTTTAACGGCTCTGGATACAGTCCTTTTGAGCCAATTATAATTTAAAGTTCACAAGATTATATTTGTTTTCATTTCCTCACACTATGCATTGAAAAACGTAGTACGATACACGGGCGCAAGAGCAATAAATTACTCGGTTACGTTTAAAACACTCGCTACGCTCGTGTTTTAAATCGTCCTCGTAATTTATTCCTTTTCGCCCTAGTAGCATAAACTACTATATTGTATGGATGTATAGATATAGAATTGTCATCGTATCTGCCAAATTACAGCGCAAGCATAGACATTATTTTATTGTGCCGGGACAGATAGAAAGACAAAGGCTTTGACGGTTCGTCGAATGTCTTCTATCGAAAAGCGTGTGTGACAGAGAAACGACATATATTGCAGAGCGATTCTTTTGATTCTATTTTTTTTTGCTATCATTTGATTGTACCGCTCGAAACCGGATACGGAGCAGATCCTATTCAGAGAGACTGCCGAGATACCGGATGTTACGACTACAACCGGAAAAACGTTTGTTGTGAGGAATAAAGCTTTTTTTTTACTTTCGGGCGGCACCGTGGGTGTAAAGGAAATATATTGTTATCCTGAAAAAACTAAATCGATATTTCGGTCAGTCAGGGGTAGCCAACCGGTCGATTAATCGATCGCTATTAGTCCTTTCGATCGTGACAAGGCAAAAAAAAATAATTTGTATTCATAATTGCATACTGTCTCATTTAAAATTTCAAGAAGTATGTAATTGTTAGATCGCACAGGGTTTCGTCAGTAAACAGTAGACCTCGTGTCTAAACAAGTTGGTCACCCCTGGACCAAGTAGTCAAAAACACAAAAAAAAAAGTAAAAAGTGTGTACATATATGTATGCGTGTCCGCAGCTCGATAGCCTAAACCAGCAAATATTTAATTGTACGAAAAATTGTTAATGCCCGTGCATGGTTATCCCCGCGATGAGTTGTTTTTTTTTTGAACGGTTATGTTTCTTTGGTAAATGTAGTAAACAGTAGAGTGCAAATGAAATAAATTGTTCACCTCTCCATCATCCATGAATTCCAACGCCTTTCGGCCCCAACGGCCATCATGTCGGCGACAAATATGGCCAGCCACTGCCTCTTCAACTTACTGATTCGGCAGGCTATGTCGGTCACTTTCGGTCTTTGACGGATTTTCTCTTCATATCACCTCTCCAGACTAACTTTAAATACGAGTACTTTACTTCCCCTAAATTTTGTAAGGGCAAGTTTTTTTTTTCATTTGCGGGGTTCTTTGGGAAAGTTGTTCAGTAGGATCAGTAAACTATGTGGTTTCATTTAAAGATAGCAGTTTATGTACACCCGGTACAGCATAATGCAGAAGGTAAGTTCTGGGTACCCAGTACCGTTTATTGTTCTTTGTATCTGTAAGAATGATGCTCCATTTTATTGGTAGAAAAGAATTCTTTAATAACATCCCACTAATATTATAAATGCGAAAGTTTGGATGGATGTATGGATGTTTGTTACTCCTTCACGCCGTAACTACCGAACCGATTGGTCTGAAAATTTGCACAAATGTAGTTCTGAACCTGGAATAGCACATAGGCTACTTTTTATCCCATAAATCAGTTCCCATGGGATGGCAATGGGGTGACAAATTTCTTTAGAAAAGTTAAGTGTTTTACATAAGCTCAAGCACAAGCTCCTTTGAATTTGCACAAGCGCAAAGTACGAAAAAATGGTATCAAATAAAAAGAAAAACGGTTAAGTGCGAGTCAGACTCGCAAGTCGTCCGTAATTCGACAGTTTTGCGAATAAAAAATTTAATTTTGACATTTTTGGAACTTTAACGGTGAGATTCCGTTGTCCATCTATCCGTATGTCACAGCCTCATAACTTTAGCACCGTTAAAGACAAAGACTTAGAATTTTGCACAAAAGAGGAAAAAAAAAATATGCCTAAAACCACAATATGGGTATCAAATTATAAGTATTAAGGAGCTGATTATAAAATTATATAATTTGGCTATATTAACTTGCACCTTTTTCAAGAAATCGTCGAAATACCACAAAAAAAACGTATGTATCCACCCCGATTATAGGTCATAACTGGCCAATTACAGGATAATTATAGCGTTTTTTTTTTAATACAAATGAAAAATAAAAATAAAGTTAAATAAATTTACACATATTTTTTTAATACAATATAGGTATTAAAAAGTCGATTGTAAAAATATATAGTTTTGATAATTTACTTGCATCTATTTCGATAAATCCTCAGAAAACCACAAAAAATGTATGTCCCTTCCCTTATCTCCAAAACTGGTGAACCGAAAAATGTAAAAAAAAAACCACGGCAATAAGTGCTTACGTAAAGATTACAGAAAAATATAGCGGTTGAGATATTCACGAAAAAAAAAGACCAAATAAAATTTTCTGTTCCCAAAACTGTCGAATTACGAAACCTAGGTACGCGAGTCTGATTCGCACTTGACCGGTTTTTCGTCAAATATTACAGGAATAATTAGCGTACTTACGGCTACAATCTACTACGCGGACCCAATGCGGAACTTATTGAAAATCATTTTTGAATTAGTAAACGTGCGACAACAAATTTTATAAGCAATTGTGCTTTTTCCGTTCAGAAACGCTGATACGCCTTCGACCTCGCCAAAGACACTTTATCTGGGGATAAAATATCTAGCCATCCATCAGCCTGTGTTCGTTCACTGCTGGAAATGGGTCTTTCTAAAATTTTGCCACTCTTTTCGCTCCTCCGTCATGCTCATCCAGCCGCTACCCGCGAAGTCCGCCGGGCCAGCAGGCACGAGGTCGGTCTAGGCTACGCTTTGCTGCACGTGGTGTCCATTCTAGGCCTTTTGGCCCCAACGGCAATCCCGTCGGCGACAAATATGGGCCTACCCACTGCCACTTCAACTTTTTGATTCGGCAGATTATGTCGATTACTTTCCGCAGTGCTTAAAGGCAAAAGTATTTAACTGATAAGTATCTCTTACCAAGGGCTTGATCCACCGACTTAAGGTCGCTTAAGGAGCTATGGAGCGAGCTATGCGTGGGATATCTCTAATGAATAAAATCGAATCAAATAAAAGTAAAAAATAATTTCGTTCGGAAACGCGGCTCGGCCTACGGCCTGAACAAAAACACTTTAGCAAAGGACATTTCAAAGAACAAAAAATAGTTTCGTTTGGAAAAGCGGCTCGGACTTCGGCCTCGCCAAAGACCACCAAAGATACTTTAGAAATTATGATGACATTTTTCAGGGTATTCGGAAAATCATTCCATAAGGACAAAAATATTTTTCGAAATACAGTTGCTTTGAAGTTATAGAGCTGAAATTTTGCTTCTGTTACTAGGGTTGGGTTTAAGGATTTAATATATTTAAGAAAAAAATATTGTGTTTCAAAGTGTTAACACACTAACCGAGGTTTAATTCAGAGAAAAAAAATATAATTTCGTTCAGAATTTTCCTAATTTTCAATTATGAATTTACAAATTTTACCTGGGAATCAAATAAGTGATCGAGAAATTATTTCGTGAGGAAACGTAGCTCGGCCTTCGGCCTCGTCAAAGCCTGAGAATCAAACAAGAGATCAAGAAATAATTTTAAACTACAAAAAACTAAAGCCACGCGGGCGAAGCCGCGGGCAAAAGCTAGTTTTAAATATTTCATTGCCTTTTATAAATTATGAAAATTGGTTCCGTTTTTCATTTCCCTTATTTTCCGTAAGTATCTCACTTTGTCATATAATTGTAAGGACCTTTAAATTACGTAATAAAGGTTTTGCCGCCGTTTCGTCCAATAACGTGGCAAAGTAATATTCTAAATATTAAGAGTCTTATTTTTTCCAACATAAAAGCAGTTTTTCTTTATTGAGCTTCAAAATAAAGGCTACAAAGATCTCAAAATACCTTTATACAAGGTATTTTCGATTGTGTTATTCTGAAAAGACCAGCTTAATCTGTACCGTTTCCATAATACGTGAAAAGTAGCACAAAGAACTAGCCAAAATACCCGATAAAATAGCTTCAAAAACAACATTTATTTTCGTAACGAATTCCTGAAATTGTTGTCAGTATTCACTAGACTTTGGGAATAACATTAACGACTCGGGGGAGCTGGGGTTAAATACGCCCCCATTTAATCATCTTTACCAAATAATGCTGTCAATTTATGGCGCCATTTGTGACAATAGACAGTAAAATATCGTTTTTGCGGCTCTGCTAAAACATCGACATTAATATCAAGTGAAGGGAATGTACAGATGGGCAACGAAGCTCGGGAACCAGCGAAAGAAATATGTATTTAGTCTTATTTGTTCGGATATTATATTCGAAGGAACTGTCAGGGATTTATCTGGTCCCTTTTTACCCTTTGCGTACGGAATCCTAAAGAACGCTAATTAATTCACAAAAGCTTGCTCTTTACAAAGACAAATAAATTATAAAACCCGCAATTGCCGTGAATTCTGCGAGCAATATTCAAGTTGATTTAATTCAAATTTAAAATTCAAAATTCAAAATTATTTATTTTCCAAAAACTATATATACCAACACAATTAAATTTACATGAGTTGCCAAAAGAAAGAGAAAAAAGATATAGTTTGTATAACATTTTACGAAAGAGTTGTTATTCTTGTGCTGGGGCACTAAGCGAGCTTGACTCGTTGTTACCAAACGATGGGACGAATCACCTTGTGAAGTTGGATAATTGTCTCTCGGTACACTAAATCCTAGCGGTACGCCAAGAAAAAAATGTAAGTGGTTTTAAAAGCACGAAAATTGGTACAATTTATCTTAAGGCCATACTAATAAATTTAAGCTATAGCAACAATCTAACAAAAAGAAAAAAAAACATAAAATTCTGATGTTAGTTTGATACAGATCAGTGTTTATTGTGTTATTAAATTGCCGAAATTTTCTTACAGATTCATGAGTTCATAATTCCTGTTATTCAATAGCTATTTCAATTATTTGTTTTCGTTTAAAAGTTGATTTCAAGGTTTTACATCTACGTATTAAGTTTTGTTTATATTTTCATTTTGATTATAAAAATTAAATCTTCAAAAACAGTTCGTCCTAAATGCCATCCATTTCCATGATAAGATTCGTTACAATTTTTTACAGCTGACACTTTTCAAAAATTATATTAATGTTGCTGTTAGCCTAATCTTGTCTCATTCATACACAAAAAAAACACTACATAATTTGGATTTGTCATTCCTAAAAAAATGCAAAAATGTTAGTACTGAAAATTGAGTTTCCTTCAAATTCTCTATAGAAAACGGCAATTTCATATGTAAAAACCTATATAAATCAGCTTGTGAAGTTGCAAATTGTATCTCAGTGCACTTAGTCCTAGGTACGCCAAGAAAAAGCTGCAAATGGTGTTGATGCACGAAAATCGGTTCAATTGAGCTTACGGTCATACTTATTACTTTGAACCGTAGCAATAAATATATATTGTGTGTTAAAGGATATTATCCCTTCATGTATCCCACGAAATTTTTATTAGGTTGTCTTGGGTACAACTCACTGGAAATCAGACGAGGAAAGCACCAGCTTGCGGTCATGTGTAGAATTCTTCGGGGAGATATTGATGCTCCGGATCTGCATGGTAAGCTGTGTCGATTTTTCACTCCCAATAATTATCTTCGCGGCCGTAAGCACAGGTTTTTCGCTGTGCCGTCGTGTCGCACAAAGGCGCGATCTAACTCACCCATACCGCGTACTCTTCTCTCCCTCAACGCTCTTCTAAACGCCAATCAGGACTGTGATCTGTTTGCTGATGGATGGCAGAAAATATTGTCAGAGTGTTTGTGTTTTTGTGAGAAGGCCTGTTTCTGACTTTATGTGTTATTCTTATTTATATTAGTTGATTGTACCATTTTGTGTTTGTGTTACTATCTTTAATTATTGTAATTGGTTTGTCCGTTTTAATTAAAGTAAATAAATAAATAAGTATGGCCTTAAGACCAATTGTACCGATTTTCATGCTTTCAACACCATTTGTAGCTTTTATACAGAAAATCGGTGTGTACTGCTAGAACTAACTAGCTAGGATAGCTCAGTTTGCTCACCTCGACTCAGTTGCTCAGATTAACTGCACATATTATTCAGCCGACTACCCGAGCAAGTATAATGGGATTCCTGTGCAATGAAGAGGGTGTACGAAGTCCCTTGAGGCAATCCTGGGAGTTTCTGATTAAAACGCCCCCACATTGCGCAGTATAGTTTTGACTACGTTGAACAAGCTTTTTATAATGATACGAGTAATCTATTTTGTATTACAATTTTTGTTATATCGCAATTTCAATGGAGCAACGAAGTTTTAGATAAAGTTATAATGAACCTAATTTTCTTTAAATTTCATGTTAGTTGTCAAAACATAAAATATGCACTGATATTACTGCTTTTCTTTTGAGTGAGAAACAGAAGTTTATTTAAATCTTTGTTTGTTGAATTCAGCTAAGTTTTTACCTTGTTCGTTTGTACTAAGATGTAAGTAACTTGTTCAAAATTAACAACACGGTGTGATGATATGTGCCAATGTTTACAATACCCTTTTTATTTTAATTAATAATGTCTTTAACACTCACGTATGATTATTATATATATCAATGCCCATTTGACAACGACGGTGAACGCCGTCTCGTCGTCCTAAGAAACAGTTGGCATAATATAGTCAACAATTATCATATTTGAGTGTTAAGGCCGTTATCCGTACCCCTATTATAAACGCGAAAGTGTGTTTGTGGAAGGACAAACCATGGGCTCTACCGCGTAATTCTCATTTGTATCAACTTCAAGCAAATGCATGCGAAATTCAATGCGTCCAAAAGAGATGGCATGTTAGGCGGGCGTCGTCGCACGCACGACAAATTTCAATCTCGAGTTGATGTTGATGAAAATGAGAATTACGCGGTAGACCCGCTGGTCCTTCTTTCACGCAGCAACGGAACAACGAATCGACGTGAATTGTTGCATAGAGATAGTTTATGGGCCGGAGAGTGACATAGGCTACTTTTTATCCCGGGAAACGTAATCAGCGTGGGCAAAGCCGCGGGTAAAAACTAGTTAATAATAATTGTAGCAAATAAAAAAACTTCTGGTCGAAAAATCGGTATTTATTCACTATTAAAGATGTCGATGACGTCTGTACTCTTTTGTCATCCGTCCGTCAGTGTCCGTCATACGTTGTTGTCCTTTCGTCAAAAGAAGGCTAGTCTACGCCAGGCTCCTTGTCCGTCTTTGGGTCCGTCTGTCTGTCCATAACAATAATTCAGTAGTCAGCTCACGCGAGTTTTAACAATATTACCCTTTTTTTAGTTTTGTTACTTATTTTGCATGAATATTTGTTTTCTGTGAGATAATTATGCAATAGTTATGTAATTTTTCTTTGTTCTCTAGAATATTTTTTAATCGGTGCTTCAATTAATAAATTGCTATTGAACACGCTTTTATTCCCCATACATAAAAGCAAAGGCCAGCCCGTCTATCATCGCGCATAATCACTCTTGTATGCATCAAACCAACTACAAAGTGTGTAACTGTGAACCCTTAGAATTAGTAACAAAACATACCTACCTGGGACTGACTATTGATTATAAATTTAACTGGGGATCGCACATTGAGCATATATGCAATAAACTTAGGTCTATTTTGTGTAAGTTGTCAATTCTTAAGTATAAATTACCGTACAATACACTCCGAATGTTATACATGTCACTGGCTGACTCTGTAATTAGTTATGGCCTTAGTAGTTACGGTAGAACATACAAAACATATGTTGAAAACATTTATACAATGCAACTTCGTTTACTTAAAACTATTGTGCCTTTGTCTATTAGACATAAATACAAAGAAGACGAATTATTTAAATACTGCAAAGTCATAAATGTTTTCAACAAAGTAAAAATGGACACTATTTGTGAGGAGTACGACAAAGTTGACCAAATACAAAAAAAAACAAGACCAAATCAACTTCGTAAACTGACATACTTACCGACATACAAACTACCCTCCTACAACAATAACTATGGTACTCGCACTTGGGAGTACATGCTACCAAAGATATTAAACGAACTACCAAGTGAAATTATAAGTCAACTGAATCGTAATCCTCACAAAATAAAAACTATTTTAAAGTGTCACTATCTCGATAAAAAAAATTATAAAATTAAATAAGTAAAATTTTAGTTGTGAGCGCTTGCAGCGACACATAAACCTCTTTATGGTTTCCGTTAGCTGTATAAGTTTTATAATATTGTATATTTTTCTTGTATTTACTCAATAAACGCATAAAAAAAAAAAAAAAAAAAAATTGAAATCCACTGAAAAACTGCACCTAGGTAATAACAGCATTGCAAAAAAGTATTACGTAAGGCCACTGCGCTAATGGAAAACGATTAATTTGCTAACGTATCTACTCGGAAAAACTGCAATCGCTTTCGATATTAGAAAATGCAAATATCATTTTTAAAAGTATTACATGCTTATTAAGGGTCCGTTTCGCCAAACAAGCTCTCGCGTTTGGACAATTTAGCATATTCAAACAAAATATTTTTAACAAATAAAATTTGTGTAGGTAGCTAAGGGGTTGAACTACATTATAATTTTTCAGATTTGACACAAGCATCACAATCATTGAGGAAAAAAAAATCGGAAAGATCAGTAAAATCACGGAAAACGTAATTTGGCTTTGGAACTAGTATGATCAGTCTACTGATCTAACTACAAACTAAAATATTTTTTTATAGAGCAAAGAAATGAAAGTAGCCTTTACAGATTTTTATTCTTTTTTATTTTCTTTCGTTATTTTAAAAGAAATACTCAAACATTTTACATTTTTCCTGTACAGAATAATTACGCAAAAAGAATTTGAAAGTTTGTGTATTTCTTTTTAAATAACGAAAGGAAAAAATATTAATATTTTATATGAATAAGGTACTTTGAACTCTTTACGTAAAAAAATATATTTCAATATGGAACAAAAAAAAATTTTTTTTTTCTGTTTGCAACGCTAAATTACATTTTTCGTGATTTTAGTGATCTTTCCGATTTTTTTTCCCGATGCTTGTGATACTTGTGTGAAATCTGAAAAATTATAATGTAGTTCAACTCCTTAACTACCTACACAAATTTTATTTGTTAAAATATTTTGTTTTAATATGCTAAATTGTCCAAACGCGAGAGCATGTTTGGCGAAACGGACCCTTAACTACCTACACAAATTTTATTTGTTAAAAATATTTTGTTTTAATATGCTAAATTGTGCAAACGCGAGAGCATGTTTGGCGAAACGGACCCTTAACTACCTACACAAATTTTATTTGTTAAAAATATTTTGTTTTAATATGCTAAATTGTCCAAACGCGAGAGCATGTTTGGCGAAACGGACCCTTAAGCTGTAGAATTTTTGATTTTCGATAAAATTATGATTTATAATTTCCGTCACGATCGTATCACTTTACAGGTTACATGAAATTTTTCACCGGTGTCGATTTTCTAGGTCATCCTCAAGGGCTAATAATTGTTTATTCAATATGCTGTTCAAATTCCATCAAGTCCTAACAATAAATCATTAAGATTCGTTTATCAAATTCCACGTGTTATCGAAAAACATCCGACAGTAATCCCGACTCATCATTGCTGGTTACAATTTTGTTTCGTTCTCGCGCCTATTTAAAAGGCATCATGCCATCTCGTTTCGATATCGGTTTCCTATAAAATCTAAATCGAGCAAGTTGCGTTCGCGAGTGATGGATTGCCTGAATTGAAAGCAATTCTCGGAGCAAATTGAACTTCGACCGCAAGCCGGGATTACATTGCGCCGAAGTGCCTAGTCAATGTCAAAGGCTACAAGTGTAGGGGTTATTAAACGCGTATGCTTGACTTGAATGGTACATACAGCATTATACGAGGTGTACCGTGAGATGCAGCAGCATGGGGTAAAGCCATTATGTCCTTCAGTCGGCAGACCAGTAGAAAGCAGTAGAGGGCTCGCAAAAGACCAAAAAAGTTGGCATTGTAAAAGAGAGGCTCTTACTTTTACAATGCCGTCGTCGCATCGGCCCATCGATCTAACCTGCCTGACTCTCGTTTGCTTTTTAATACACAGCTAATTTGCAACCAAAAAGAAATACTAAAATATTTTATGCACTATTGCTATGTTGTTTGACAGGTGTCTTTTATAAAACTCTAATCCCCACATTAGGATTTCCTGGGTTGTGGGAAATTAGACCCTTTCTGGTGAGTCTGACGATAACAAATTTATAAAATATTAAAAAGTAACATAAGACACAAAATAAAACTAGTTGAGTAATGTATGACGTGTGGGTGATAATTGTATATGGAATGTTATTAGAGTGTGTGTGAAAGGGTGAGTGAAATGGAGTGTGTTATATGAAGGTGTATGCCTGAGTTTTGAAATACTTGATACTCACAGACCGGTACATGTGTGTTGGGATTTATGTGTCAATTTTAAGGATATCCAGATAGCAATTTGCTCGGAGTATCGTTACCTATTTAAAAAAAATAGGTACCTACTATAAAAGAAAAATAATACGTTGTTCCGCTGATATATTTTTGTCTGAACGGTCTATGTTACTTTGTAATTTTTGTTGAACGATGTGATCTGACTTGATGACACAAATAAAAAATACAATACAATACAAAACCTAGAAAGGTAGTCTCCCAGAAAGCCTTCGAGTGAGACTTGAAGATTTTCACCTACATATTTGCCTAACATACAATATAACTCGTAGTTGTGGAATAATTTGACATCAATCTTGTAATATTACCTGATAATATTTACTTCTTTTGGAGACTGCCTCAGACTTAGTGTTTTGAGTTCTTTTCGTATTTTTAGGGTTCCGTAGTACCTAAAATGTACAAAAGGAACCTTTATGGCGAGACTCCGTTGTCCGTCCGTCCGTATACTAAAAATACAATATGGGTATCAAATTGTACTTAGATATTAAAAAGTTGATTGTAAAAATATACGGTGTTACTACAAAACGGTGTTTAACTTTATACAGTGTTTAAATCTGTTGCTGTCACTCTTTAACAGTATGAAAGAAAAGGTGACAACGACAGATTTAAACATTCTCTAAAGTTAGACACCGTTTTATAGTAACACCGATATACTTTTACTATTTTTACTGGCATTGGTTTCGAGAAATCTATAAAAAATACAAAAATATGTATGGGGACCCTTATCTCCAGAACTGGTGGACCAAAAAATATGAAAAAAAAAAACATAGTTATGTGTTTACCCAAAGATTACAGGAAAAATAAAGCGGTTGAGAAATTCACGAAAAAATTACAAAATTAAATTTATCATCCACAATACTAAACCCTAGGAACGCGAGTCTGACCCGCACTTAGCCGGTTTTTTTATTCTCTTTTTGTCTCTATATGTCCCTTCGTTAAAAATTATATGATAACCCCTAAAACTTATAGTAAAGTTTAATCGAGACCCGTATCTAAATTATAACTTCATAAATGGTAGTTTTAGTATTTATAATAGTAAGTAAATATAGCCTTAAATATATATCATAATAAATATAAACGGGTTTACCGCGATCAAATTATTTATCTTTTTACTGAAATATATTTTCAGCAAATTTTGCTTTTTATTATACCGTTTGTAAATATGCAGTAATAGTCTATATAAAAAAAATATTAAACTTAATAAATATTGAGAAACAAATGTATACTAAACCAATAGTTGGTTGGCCGCCTGGATTCGTGCTGAGGGCTCGGTTGGTGATCATGGCCGGGTCTCCGGTATGGGCTCGGGCGGTTGATTGAATTTCATCTTGTATAATATATATTTTACCTATAATTTTAATCGTATATATACAGGGTGGAAAAAATGAATGGGCCCTGGAGGAGAACTACCTTAAATCCTTTAGTTAGCTCATTTTACTGAAAGGAAACATTCCTTTATTTTTTAAAAGAAACAAAAAAACTGCATTCAAAGATCTTCTAAAATTCGCTTGTCTCACCCGGAAATCGAACCAACTAAAAATGAAAAAAATAAACCTTCGCTATTTTACTATACGAATCGGTAGGATTATTGTTCAGGATAAAATGTGTCTAATAAACATTTGGTCTTACACTTATCTGTTGTACGAGATACCCACGAAATTGAATATTTATTACAAGTTCTTTGTTAACAATACCTAATAAAATACTGTTCACTTGTAACAAGTAAATGACACGTTTTAATTTTCTTATCTCTCTAACATCCAAAGACATCGTATGAAGTACAAGCCTGCTAATGTTATTTACCTTAAGTAATAATTAACCTAACCTAACCTTAAATCGTTATAAATCTATGCACAGCACAATTCCTTCTTGCACTAGGCGTACTGACGAAAAGTTTAAAAAGGGAAACAATTTTTTTTTGAAACGCGGTGCAACAAATTTAAAATTCGAATGATAACTTTCAACATTTTTAAAATCGATAAAACTATTCGTTCGAATTTCAAATTTAGTTTTGTTTTCCTTTCATTCCTTGCTGTCATTGTGTAATAATGGCGTATCAAGAACAATTTTATTTATTAGAAGCTTGTTTTCACTTTTCTTTATTTCAAAGACCAAATATTTATTAGACAAATTTTATCCTGAACGATTTTCCTACCAATTCGTATAATAAAATAGCGAGGGTTTATTTTTTAGTTTTTAGTTGGTTCGATTCCCGGGTGAGACAAGCGAATTTTAGATGATCTTTGAATGCAGTTTTGTTTCTTTTAAAAAATAAAGGAATGTTTCTTTTCAGCAAAATGAGCTAACTAAAGGATTTAAAGTAGTTCCCCTCCAGGGCCCTTGAATTTTTTCCACCCTGTATATATTGCTACATAAATTAAATAAACCTTTAATTTAGTTCATGTACATTTATTATTTTATTACAAATATTTTTATAAGATTAAATTTGACTTGTTAAAATTGTATTATATACCTACTTTGCAAAATAAACTATTTGAATTTGAATTTTAAATTTGTATAAACTTTTAACCCCGCATCGTCGTCCAAACATACAAAAGGCATGTTCTGAGTCAAACATATCAAACGCTCACATCAAACATTTTGGCTTAATACGACTACGTCAATGCTTCTTTCACATTTTGAGCAAATATACAAAATGTAATAATACTCGTATCTTCAAAAATGTTACCTAAAAATGTATATCATGTCATCCCAAATGCCTTCAGGCTAGATTAGTTTTCCGTTAAGCCTTGGCCGTGTCCAATACAGGGATGATTGATTACTTCTCCTAGTAATGTATCTGCTACCCCGAGGACCCCAAACCGACTTGGAGACTGATTTAATAAACCAGACATTTACAAATTAAATTATTATTGGAGATATATCCGATAGGTACATCACTTTCAGCGGGTTATTTGTAGTGTCAAAAGGGATTGCTTTTCTTCTGCTTCTGAAAGTTCTTGCAGTTTGTGAAATAGAAAGATTAAGCCGTGTAGAAAGTACTAGTGTGTATAAATTGTGTAGTAATGGGTGTGTATGAAAAATAAAGTATTACGCCAGCAAAGATTTTACATAATCGCTTCAACCAAAAATTTCAATGTCCTTTTTTATTTCAATTAAATTGGTTAACTTCGGAAGCGTTATTATTATTATTGTTCGAAGGCGTTTCATTACCTAAAATAATATTTAATTTTATATATTATGCGAAATGGTTTCGTAACGTCCATTGCTAGCCTTTCAAGCTCCAAAAGGAAACAAGTTCCAATTATTCAGTGTACTTGTATTTTTTTGCGTCAATAAAGATTTTCATTTCATTTCATTTCAAGTCAATTAATTCTTCTTAAACGCAAACAAAAAAAAACTATCATTGGATAAAAGCTTACTATTTGATATGACTTTTTTTATTGTGAGAATTGATTTCCAGTAACGACCAATTGAATTTTTGAAATAACGACGTGTTTTACTTGAAAAAAAATTATCCTTTTTGACCCCTAGTTGATAGGCATTATTTGTCGGAAATGATCTCTATTAGAACCCCTTTCAAGGAATAGGTCGAATTTCAGAGCACCTGTATATATTCCAGTGCTTTCCTCTATCAATGTGAGGCAATAAAAATTGCGTTTGCAAAAGAGCAAGTGATTTTGTTAAAAATTCGGAGGTGGCCTCGATCCTTGTATACAACGTGTAACAGAAAGGTGTAACCATATTTGAAGAGCTTATTCAGTCAATTGTATAGAACAACTTTAACTACAGTAGGGCCACTGAGTGATGGCGCCTATGACGTTTAAATGCCTACAAAGTATCGTAATTATTTATAAGCAAGTGTGAATTAAAAAATGTAATACTTCATTGTTGATAGTGATGTACTACTTGTTTCGGTTATTATTTTTCGATTTGAATGTTGCTTTATTGTGCAATAGAATTCGTAAAGAAACAAAGAGTTTTTTTTTTTAAAGTTTCTCATTTTTATAGGTCGTGTTTGAGGTCGCCAAGTTACGCAATAATATATAATTAAAAACAAAACAATGACGAAGTTAAACTAAACGAAAATAAATGATAGTAAAATACGTTTTTCGATTTAGATATTTAAACATCTCTTGGGGGCCCCGGGGCACTACACCGCATAGCCCTCCGATAGCTACGCCACTGGTTTTGGCACATTTTGGTATCATTATGTTGAATGTTGAATGACGTGTCTAATGTTGAGTAAACTCACACTTAATTTTTATTTTTAACCGAAATTTGAAATGTACCTCATCACTAAATGCAGCTGTCATAAGTGCCATCACGCAGTGGCCCTACTTTATGGAGCCATTTTATTGCAAAAAAGAGGCATTGCCGAACATGTTTGAGAAAAATCTCATGTATACCCGGAAGTAAAGTTCTGATATTTATTAGCTTTGACTGGTAATTTTATGTTAACGGTTATTATAAGAGACTTTTAAGGCGCTACGGAAAAAAATCGACACTTTTAGAACTTCTATATCTACTTCGGTAAACAATGTATAATTTTGAAAAAATATTATATTATTTTTGGAATCTTTCTCTAGGGACCTGTTAAAACAGAAACGCTATTAGAGAATTTCGGCTCGATAGAAATATTTATTGAAATGAGGTCTTTATCGACACCAATTCTCCTGGTTTGACAATTTAGAATGACATATGGACTGCAATTATATTTTATTAGATGGGTTTTAACAGTATCTAGGACCTGGTTAAACGAAATTTTGATTGCATTTTTAGTTCATTTTATATTAATAAAAAACCGACTTTTTGCTACTTTTCCACGAATCCGTCCCTCTCGCACTGAGGGTTTTTTCGCATATTGAGTAACAGGGACGCTAAAACTTTTACATATAGCCTTAAGATAACCCGTGGTCATTGTTACAGCCCGTGGCTGAGGAGCCGTTCCGTTTTGCGATGGAGCTGGATGACTTGCCGAAGGAAACCCTTAAGAAGTTCATCTTCGAGGAGACGCTTCTCTACAAGCAAGCCAACGAAGCGTAGAGACCAGGCTGGAAGACCTACACCACCTCCCGAGCCAACAGACGTCCGGGGGGTGAGGTGACGCGAGATCAGGCAAGTGAATGTAGCTACAGGGCGATTGAAGAGTGGTTTCTATCTTGAAATAAATTACACTTCAAATGTTCGTTTAAGTGAAGCCGTTTTGCTCTTGCTTCAAGGTTTTCTATTTGCCGGGCATTTTACGGTTAACAAACATAATGTAGAAGGAGTGCATTCTGCTCAAATATGATCGCAGTCATCTAAGGCTTTTGAAGCGTAAATTCCAGCTAAGCATCGCTTTTCTATCGTCCCAACCGGCTAGCTACATTCACATCAACATTTCGGATCCAAGCTGCGCTTGACATGTCAGTACATATAGCAAGTAGTCGGTTTACCAAAGCTAGAAGAAATATTTTTTTCTGACCGACCCGTAGTTTAATTATTAATTATTGTATTACACTGAATAAGTATTCGATTTATTATTTTCTTGGTAAAATTTTAAGGTATGAGAAAATTGAAGCGAATGTATTTTTAACTCGATTTTTATTTCCACGCTATCATATAATGTTTTATACATAATTCGTAATTATCTACTGAGAAAATCCTTTATCAATAACAGTTTGTTATCGAGTTTAAAAAATCTATTCCTAGTTTAAGAGAGAAATGTTAAAGAGAAGTAAAAGTGATTTTTCAAATAAAAAAGGCATGGTAAAAGAAAACCTGCTGGAAACTTCGCGCATTTGTAATTGCCATCTCTGTATTACTGACGAAAATGGCGGCCAGCGCCACTTAAGCCGGGTAACAGCTCTAGAAGAGCACTTTTTCACGCGAGCTGAAGCATTAACGAGGAAGCAATTTACGTGACTACTTAAGGAGCCGATCAATATTACCTAACAAGCGTTGCATCTAAGACTTGCTGAATCGTTTTCAGCAAACTCTGACCTTATCACATTCATGATAAAATCCATTTTCTTTTGCATCCACGAACTGATGAGTCGGAGGTTGGATGTGGAAAGCCTGGTTAATACTCGGATTCCAATAAAATTCCTCTTATTCTATTTTTGCTCTCAAAGTGTCATAAAATAAATGAAACCCCAGGCATTTTAGCTATTCCAGTTTTGCTGTTGCAGTCACGCAATGGTTGAACGGTTTTAATAGGATTATGATCAGGGAACCGACTCCGTTTGCACGCTACACAAGTTTTATGATCGCTGTTTATATGGAACACTTTTATTGCCAAGCAGTTGGGTATACAATAGATTGATTCAAATATTTTTTAGATGAATTTCGATGGAGAGAGCAAGTAGGTCAGCTATCTCGCCAAACGCTTCGATCGCCCTGGAGCGTCCTTCCTCAATATTCGAAGTGGCATTAGCATAAATGGTGCTCAACATAAGCCTGGCTCGGCGGCTGGCACGTTAGTTGTCAACCTTTGTGAAAAATTCTTTGTTGAACGTCGCATGGGCAAAGGCGCTTTTAATACTTAATATTCAGGGGTATTTGTATAGTATAATGAAAGAAAACGTGGTTAAAGTGTTGAAATGTTAAACAGTATAGTGAATAAAAAAACTTTGAAGGAGTGTTATATAGATTTCAGATAAATGCACTGGTGCCGTAAAGAGTACATTTTTTTATTAAAAACTTTGTAATAGAGAAAAAGTGATGGTATTTTACAGTATTACATATACATATTCAACATTTTAGATGAACTCGAACTGATAAAAGTAATAAGTTTTGTCTGGATTCAGTACTTATTTGTAAGTGACAGGATGGGTAGACGGAATACCTAAATAAAAACCCTTTTACCCTCAGCGAAGCTGTTACGTACGGGGCTAGTGCGACCGGGTATGTTACATACGGGGCAAGTGCGACCGGGTATGTTTACAACGTTTTTATCAGTGTTACTCGAAACGAAGTAGGATATTCTTAGAATATATTCTTATTTCTAGGCAAATATTTACATATTACTGAATGATAAATTTATGCTAGCTTTTATTTGAACTGAATTTTCAATACATTTCTTAGTTGCCTTTTCTTCGACCTTTATTTATGTATATAGATTTGATTTAATGTGGACATTATGATCATGAAAATTACGATGTAAAGAAGACACGTGTTAAGACAGTGAAATTACGTGTTTCGATGATGTTAATTAGATGTTAAAGTATATTCTTCAAGAATGGGTCAAATAAAGATCAGTTTACACAGGTTATTTCAGCGTTATGTAGAACGTGGTGCCAACTTGTACCACAATCTTTTCCATACCCTGGGTAAAGCATGAGTGAATGAGATAGCCGTAGACACAGAGCGGCGAAACTTCGTGCGCTCTTAATTTATGCAAGTTTGTGTATGCTTTTCGGATTTTGCATACCCATATGCATAGTCTATTTACATTCGAGTCCACCTCGCGTCGCTTTGTGTAGAAACAGCCCAATTGTTATAAAGGAAATGTTACATTGAGTGGTGTAAATATTTTTGCATTGAATTTAATTAATGTGTTTCGACGTGTCACCGACTAATAATAATTTAAAGCACCACTTTTTAAATAGTTCTCATGTGATCTGCGAATAAATGTTTACGTATATTATCCTTGTTCTTTCGGTGTTATCGTGAAGGTCTTTTTTGAAAACCTCTTTAAAAAAGAAAACTCATTGGTAATTTCGTTTTTTATAAAGTTCGTCTTCCTTACAAAATGCATATTAGCGCACAAGAGGTGTTAGTATAGTTATTTCCTCATATCAGATGTTTAAATCGGTGTTATCGGCGAGAATGCAGTTTTTGTGCGTGAAATTGGTAAAGTTTTTCAACGGATAGCTGAGGGTCTCTTGTGATATAAGGGTGCAGTGTTGGGCTTAATGTAAATTGAACTACTCATTACGATTGAAAAATTTAATTTTAATTTCAACTACAAATTGAAACTTTTAAATTAATTTGATATGATATGTTGCATTTCTTAATTAACTTTTTATTCACGTAGATATGGAGGTTAAGGGCCGTCGCAAATTATAACGCGTTGGCACCGGACTACCTCAAACTAGGCATGGAGATATGAGCTTTAAAGCGTGTGGCGTACGTGACATTTTGCAAGTCTACGACGACGCGCCGTCCCCCCGCTGTCCACTAGTACACAGGATTTAAATCTCGCATTTCAATGCTTTACTTTGAGGTGGTCTAGTGCCGATTCGTTGTAATGTGCGATGACAGTATGCGTTTAAAGTACAGATTGCGTTGTTAAGAAAACAATTCTTTACAATTATTTTAATCACAATTACAAACTGACGTAATTCAAGTAACGAATGACATGTAATTTAATGTAAATTATTGTTTTGCAACAACTACACGTGTAATTAATGACGCCCAACACTTGCAGGCGCGTCCGCTGGGTTGTGCGCATGTTGTTTCACTATATGTATGTCTATAAGCTATTGTTACTTACATAGGTGGAGCCTTCTCCACATAGTTTTCCAATATCATATATTATGTATAGGTATATGGATGATGGTTCACGCTTAGCGTTTGGCGAACATGGTCTATTTCCTAACCAAGACTTGAATAAAATTGTTTGTTAAAGTTATTTAGGGTACATAGAGATGTGTAATGTTTTTGAAACGTATAATGTTTCCGTTAGGCGCAAAGTACTTTGACTTATGATCAGTTTCGCGTTTCAAACTTACACAGTTAATGTTACTCATTACTAATTATCACCAAACTCATGTCGTTTAACGATTTCCATGCATTTTATATCCATCGTACTTCGCTATTTGCGTATGTAATGAAACCAATGAACAAATTATTATCTATGGAACAAACGTTCTTTGTAAAAATCTTATGTGTTGTGCAGAGCAATAGTAGTGCTACATTGGTCGACGCGCACGCTACAGACTTGTGGTAGCTATACTACAGAAGTTCCATCTCACGAAGCTCTATGGTTGTAGTAGTGACGAGTACAGATAAGCGCGAGGTTACGCATACTAGAAAAAATGCATCTGCACGCACTACTACAACCATAGCCAAACGTGCTTCGTGAGATAGAACATCTGCAATACATAGAAAGCCAGACGTCGCGTGGGGTGGTTGTAGCATGTGTATTGGCTTAATGTAGTCAGCTTTACTTGCTCTTTTATTGTGGTGATGTATTAAAATGCACGATATAAAAATTCTCATAGCAACAATACAAGTGGTTTCTAATAAATCCTACTTTGATTGCCGAACAGGCACAAAAACTATTTAAAAGCCTTCATCAGACTCAAACTAAAAGACATTAAAGTTTTTATAAACTTATACATGTTTACGTAGTGACTTTACATCGAATAAGTAAAAAAGTATGAGGTTAAATAATATTAGTTGGCGAAGCTAAAAAATAGTTAGTACTCGCCCATATTGACAACTTTTGGGGTTAAGCAATTTACTTTTTCCAAATTACCCCAGTCGATTAGCCCACTATGAGCGGGCGAAAAAAAAAGTTGTTATTTTTGCACATAGCCAACTCCTACAGTGTACCTATGTACTACATAGCGTTCATAGAAAAAGTAGTTCATTTGAACGAGTTAATTCTACGTTATGAGTATCGCCAACTAACATTATTTGACCTTATACATTGATCTTATGTATAAATATATATATACATCTTCTCATTGACTGCGTTCATGTTTAACTTGTTGAATATAAATTAAAATTAAATTACATAAAAATGATGTTGTAATGTAACAGTTGTATTGGATAATGAAATGATTTTAATTCTTTATCATTATTAATTTTAAAAATAGAATATTCAAGTAGTCTTAAAATTCATACAAATATGAAAACACCACCCCGATTTTATTGTTAAAAAAAATATGAGTGTTGCCATATTTTCTTAAGTCATTATGTACAAATTGGATAATATTATAAGATCATTTGTTGTCTGTCAACAGTTGAATATTACGAAAATAAACTGAAATAAATTGATGTGTCTGTTATTATTTTCCTTTTCTCGTCTCATATTGAGCTCTAGCATTATTTTATTTGACATAAAATTATTTCTTCTCTTTATACCGACTTACGCGGATTGCCGACTCTCGGGCTCTTGATTTTCGTCCAAACTTTCAGCCATAGTTTATAAAATGAAATGGAATGGATTATATATGAAATGTATAGTGCACAAGTGGAAGGTACAGCTCGACCAGGCCGCCCTAGAAGGACGTATGTTGACCAAATTAGCGAGATATTGAAGAAGGGCCATGTCAAAAGTAACCGGAATGGAAGATTGATGGATATGAAAGAGTTGTGCCTGAATCGTAGCAGATGGAAATCTGTAGTCTCTGGCTACCCATGTGGGAGACAGGCGTGAGTATATGTATGTATTTATGAATATGTATATGCACCAAATACATAAATTTATGTATTTGTTATAAGACATAATATATTTGCTTAAAATGTCAGTTTTGCATGTGCCTAAACCCAGTGTTATTTATTATACAAGAAAAAAAAACAAAATCAAAACTAACTTGGCACATCCATAATATACACATTTAATTTGATCTCATATGTACTAGAATTTCTCCGTTCCATGGGATGTTATTTAGTTTTCGCCAGAAACAAAAATGTTAATATTCCTTTCATTATCAATGAAATGAATAGTTACATTTTTGTTTTCTTTTATAAACTAAAGTATTTCAACGTGAGCTTAACTTGTAAATTCCTAAAACTAAAGTATAATTTGTGCACCGATTTGTATGATTTAATATTTTGTTATCGCCGGGACAAATACTCTATAAACTGGGGCCTCTCAACTTACAGATTGTCAATAAAGTCTAGAAATAAATAGGGGTGCCACTTTCTTTGCCAAAATAGAATTAATATGGCAACACCTGAGATCTTTTGTATGGGGAAATCAGGTGTTACCAGTAAAAACAATTTAAGTTCCATTTGATGACTTTTTAGACAAGCTGTACACACATTAGTGGGAATGTGAAGATGTGGATGTCTTGTTGTCGGTGTGCGCGGGCGAATCCTTTTTGGACTAGACAGATGTTTAATTATTGTCGTTAGAAAAATGTTTACGTGTATTCTTACTTCTGAAAATAATGTTCGTTATTTCATTATCTTTCTTTTATATGGTTTTGCCCATCTATCACGGAAAACGAGAAATACCTCCATTATGATTTGTAGCTTTGGACAGGAGAGCTTACAACGAAGGGATCGGTTGTTATTCAAACTGCACCATCGTTTATAAAGTTGGGTTATGTTTTAACATTATTTGAATGTTTAATAATTATTCCGGCTTTTTTTTGATAAATTTCAGGCAACGACAACCAAAAAAAAAACTATATTTTCATGTAGTTTGATATTAATTACCTTTTCATTTTCCTTTCGATACCACAGATAAAATCCCAACGTCTGAGATCCCAACAGTCTTCTTCAGAGGCGTATTCAGGTTTTTTTTCGGTAGGGGTCGATTCAAAGTTTAAAATAAAACTCCATAGACACGATGTATTTAAATCTTTAAAACTGTTGAGCACCCCAGGAGTATACAAAAATACCGCGTGACTGCGGGCACCAGAGTTTTATTGGTGAAACAAAAGTATCCACACGACTGAAAGAGCACATGCGAAGAATAAAATTGCTTGACATACACGGCTCTGCATTGGCTGAAATCTGAGCTCAAAACGGCCTAATTTCGGATACTGGGCACTATATTCGTTTTGACAAAGCCTATTGACTAAGGAGAAATTCTTTGTTCCCCGTAAGAGAGTTGGAAGCAATCGAGATAAGTAGGCGACCGAATTTCAACAGACCGCGGTTGGCAACTGGTGCCAACTGGCAACCTGTGCTTGACGCTTCGTACAAAAAAAAAAGTGTCAACTGTACCTAGTGAATGATACACATGACCCAGAAGTAGTAGCAATATCTGCATCAAACGTCCGGTCGAGTTTGGTTCCGACACCGGAAATCTCTGAACGCAGCCGAAGATTCCTGTTGATGATGAGTCATATAACCTCATTGAAAGCTCGACTGCCTCCTTGCACAGTTAAAAGAGTGATTTAAATCCATAGACTTAGGTCCTTTAGTCTATGGTTGAATCCGTTTTTAAAATATTTATGTTTGCAGAAGCTCAACCGTCTCATTACCGTTCGCTCTGGGCGAAACTGCGGACGATGAACTTCAACTGACAACCACGTTCACGATGTTTTTGTCTTTAATAAATTATACACAAATTCCTGTACTTTTATTCCGCAAATATTTATTTTTATTTTACATTAGGCGACCGGCGGGTCTACCACGTAATTCTGATTTTCATCAACATCAACTTGAGATTGAAATTTGACGTGCGTGCGACGACGCCCGCCTTACATGCCATCTCTTTTGCACGCACGTCAAATTTCAACCTCAAGTTGATGTTGACGAAAATCAGAATTACGCGGTAGACCCGCGGTTTCGTATGGCACATACTCGGGCCAAAAAAAAATATTAATTTTAATAGTAATTATATAATATCTTTATATTGTAGATGATAAGAATAAAAAAAATGAAAATATGTTATAATTTATAAAACTACAAGATTATTTTAAGCTCGTGTTATTGAAATTTTGCGGGTAGACTGAATTTTCACATGAAATTATGAATTAAGTAACAATAGATCGTGGATATCTGAGAAACAAACATGGACGTCGAAAAGATATTGTTATTGTTGGTGAACAAATTATCAACGTATATTTAATTCATGTTTTTCACTAAAATTGAGAAACAAAACGACGTCAAAACAATATTTTTGGCCGAGTTCACCCCTGTTTTTTATATACTAATTGTTGATCAAAGTTTATTCATATACTTTTATATGAAACTACTTATCCTTATAAACATGAAATTAAAAAAGTCTTAATATTACATATTGTCATTAATTTGTAATAAATATTTTAAAACTGCTCTATGAACGAGCGCGCGCGCCGAAAACAATCGTGTCTCTGGCTACACCATGCATGCAAGTGAGAGCGCATTTTTTACCGACATAACAGTATGTTCAGTTAATAAAAGACCTACAAACCAAATGTATTTTTTTTTTTCAGTATAGTCGGTTTTTTTAAATATAGTTTGGAAGGTAGTAGAGCTGATGCCGGGCTCGACTGTGGAGGTACCACCATTTTACTTGGAGACCCCTCGAAGTAATTCGGGGGAGAGTAAGAGGACAGCTCACAGGCAAACAACCAGGAGGCCCACCATGCCTGGGACCGATGGATGGCGGTATATCCATCCCTAATAGCCGGGCCTTATATGGAACAGACTGGTGACGGGCAGCGGCGTCATTGGTGCGAGGGTTCCGGCGCCGCGCTCACCAACCCGCCTTCCCAGCGTGTGTGAGTATGGGCAATTCTTCCACGATGACCGCCGGGAGTGGCAATGTCCTGGAAAGGCTATGTCCAGCAGTAGACGAACTAGACTGATGGATGATGATGATGGATAGTATGTTAATAAAATATTTTATTTTTTACAAAATACCGTATAAGGGCTTTTTATTTTTTGTATGCTGCATCTTTACATAAATATAATTACTCAATTAAACAGTTTTAAACGCTATATTTCGACCCCTTAGTGGGGTCGTCATCAAACGAATAGGGGTCAAAATATAGCGTTTAAAACTGTTTAATTGAGTAATTATTTTTCAATATAGGATACACATAATTTCTTCCAAAGAACCCTCGAAAGTCTGGCGTTCCTCTTGTTTTAGAGTCAGGTCCATCCTTAAGGTTGCTCCGTCGGAATAATAAGCAACTCGATTCGTGGTGGTTGAAATTTCGAACAAAACCATATTAAAATAAAGTCCTTATCAGCTCGCACTGCAACATGGCTGTTACGTAAGTCGCTGCGGCTGACAAGTGCGAAAATAGTGTGTTTTAAATTGATTTTATCCAAAATAAATTAAATTTCCAAGAACTGAGAAAACCAAATCATTTTATATTATTTTGTCTAGAAGTTTATAAATTTTGATACTGTTTCGATAAAAACTGCAACAGTTATGTTGTTACAAGTGAACAAAAAATCGAGAAATAAGGGTAAACTTGGAATTTTCTTGCTTCACTTCTGTATATTATAATGAAATTCAGAAAAAACCACATCACTATCTGTATCATGCAGATTACTATGTATTTTTCTTCTGTTGAAAAATGCTATAGTTACCGTATTGTTTACAAAGTTACTTAGTTCAAGGTCGTGTCACGTGTGTAGGTGAGAAAGTATTAATACACACGCAAACAATTAAATATGAATTTATTAAAAAAAGAATATGTAAATTAGGTTAAGTTAATATGTAATTTAAAAAAAACAAGATGTGAGACGGTAAAAAATAGTTTCTCAGGGTGAGGGTGGTTTCAGTCTTAAGTCTTTCTGGTTTTACCCGCACTGGCACTATACCGCACTTCCCTCGTAGATGTAGTTGACAAAGTCGTGCAGTAGGGTTGGCACGACTGTTCCGGTTCGTGAAATCAAGTTTCTCAGTAGGTCTCCAGGCAGGCACTAGTTGCAGTGGTCACTAGATGAACCCAGCCGTAGAATTCGTAGATTCCGGTAAGTAGTATTTTGTTCCGGTTCGTGAAACCCAAAGTTGGGATAAGACACTATAACAGTATTCACAAATATACGTAGCAAAAGACAAATAAAAAAAGAATTTGATAAATCAGCCACAAAGTATTTGACCGTTCCGTAAAGGTCAATGGACGAATGCGTTCTCCTCTCGCGGCTCCGAAACGTTCTCGAGATTTGAATTTGAAATACGAGTTGGCACGAGTTTGTCCGATCATTTACGAAGCAGCGTTTAGTATTTGCTTTAGTTAATTTTGGTTTTATTTTAAGGTATATTTTTTAACAATAATGTTTATGATGTAGACAACGTCACAGTACCCCCTCTCATAGGTTAGGATTTTACCTACGTAAAATACGTCTGACTTAATAACCTGCTTGAGTAACAGCACACATTCCTTCTTCCTCAACATACTTCCTCACTTAAAAACCTTTCATACGTCATAATCATTGCAAGCAAACATAAATATAAAGTTAACATTAAGTTTGCATCTTTTATTATTGAGTTATCGAAATAAGTTATCCTTCGATCACTCGCTGTAACTCAAACAAAGATGAAAATTGATTAATGTCTATCGACCTTTAAACAGGTACGGCCTCGAGACAAAAATAGTTTCAGTCAGTGATAAAGGGTAAAAGTACGCTATTCTTTATAATTTTGAAATTTTATGTCTTTGATATGCCAGGCTCCTAAATCACGGCCAGTCATGGTCTCTAAAACATAGACTAACGGAGACAATTTGCGTTTCACGCGGCACTTTTCAAACTTAGGTGCGAGCTTTTTAGTAAAGAAGGCTTCTTTATCACTTTGAAAGAAACACCTTTTCCAAACAATATCACCGACCTGAAATTCAACATGCTTTCGTCTTAGGTTGTAACGTTGAGCTGTTTTCTGATGACTGTCCCAGAGGGTAGTTTGGACTTTATTAAAAACGTTGGCTAGGTGCCCTAAGTTTTCCGCATAAGCATCACGTGGTAGAAATGTGAGCTCATTCGGAACATCATTTTCTAGGTAATGTGATCCACACGTCACCAATTCACGTCCATGAACTAGAAAGGACGGAGTATAGCCTGTGACTTCATTTACAGAGTTATTCATTGCAAATTGAATTTTAGGTAAGTTTATATCCCAGGATCTGTGGTCATACTGCACAAAAGTAGCGATAGCAGTAATCACAGTTTTATTGTATCTTTCTACTGTGTTAACTTGGTGTAGCCGCTGGCCACAGGATGCAGGGCGGATGGGATTTGAGGATAATGGGATGAGGTGACACGGGTAAATAAAAGATTGTGGGAAACAATGTGGGGTCACTGACCTGGTTGAAATGTCTGTGGACGAGCCGATGGTGGGTGCGCTGAGCGGCGTCCCTCCTTGTTGGGATGATGCAGACGGCGTTTGTGTCAGGAATGTGCAGAAAGGGCAGTGTAGTAACGTGAACACTTCACTGGTATATAACACTGCGAACACAACACTGAGACGTATGCGATATTGTTTGTGGCGTCGCGAATGTGTGTACACGTGTCACTCTCTAGAGAGTTCGGACGAAACAGAATGAAGCCAGCGCCCGCGCGCGCCTCGACCGGCGCGCGGCGGGGAGGGGGTGGTCGTTCGCGCATGCGCACGCGAATGACACGTCATGTTCTAACGTCATGCTGGTAACGTAGTGTAGCGTGAACATCCTGGGGGGGCCGGGGCTGCGGCTCCTCTTGAGCTGAATCCAACGGCAGCCTGGCTATCTTGAACACAGGTCGTCGCAGATTTCCATGAGCTGTGTCCAGATCCACAACTCGTATCACTCCATCCTTGCCAGGTATCGTGCGGAGAATTCTTCCCAACTTCCATTGGAGCGGAGGCAGGTCATCCTCTTTGATGAGTACCAGTTCACCCACTTGAGGAGGGGAAGAAGGGGAGAGCCATTTGGAGCGGGTTTGCAGGGTATGGAGGTAGGATCTGGACCAGAGAGTCCAAAAGCGCTGAGAGAGCGCTTGAATGAGTTGAAACCGTTTAAGAGCAGATATGGGTCTGTCGTCAAAAGACTGCTCAGGTAGAGCGGTGAGCGGACGACCAATAATGAAATGTCCGGCCGTGAGAGGTTCAAAGTCCGTAGGGTCGGATGAAATTGGGCAGAGGGGTCTTGAATTGAGTACAGCCTCAATTCGAGCCAAAAGAGTAGAGAATTCCTCAAAAGTGAGGTGCTGTTCACCTATCACACGATAAAGTAGTTGCTTGGTGGATTTTACGTTTATTTCGTGCAGTGCGCCGAACCAAGGCCCTTTAGGCGGGTTCAGTAACCAAGTTATGTGCTGATTCGCGAGCTTGTGAGTGATTGCATCATTGTTTGACCTGAGGAAGTTCTGAACTTCAATGAGTTGATTCCTAGCACCTACATAGTTTGTGCCGCAGTCTGAACGAATGAGAACCGGAGTACCGCGACGTGAGATAAAACGTTGCAATGCCGCAAAGAACGCTTCCGTTGAGAGTGCAGAGACTGGTTCCAAATGAACCGCCTTTGTTGCGAGGCAAACGAAAATACAAAAGTACGCTTTTATGAGTTTCGCGTTCCGCAACGTGCTGGATTTAACGAAGAAGTGGCCAGCAAAGTCCGTCGTGACGTGACTAAAAACTGGCTGAGGAGTAACTCTGTCTGCTGGGAGATCAGCCATGAGCGGAGCCTTAGGCTGAGCGCGGCACCGGAAACATCTAATACATTTAAACACGCGGTGTCTAATAATACGACGAGCGGACAGAATCCAGTACTGCTGGCGTAATATGGCGTGTAATGTGTCAGCTCCAGGGTGGCAGTGTATTGTGTGATAGTGATCTATAATGAGATCTACGAGCGGACTGGAGCTGGGTAGAATGAGTGGGTGTTGAGCGTCATACCTAATTGACGCGTGAGAGAGACGACCACCGACTCTCAAGAGGCCGTCCTTTATGAAGGGCGAGAGACGCTGGAGCCGAACGGGACAAACTTTATCAGTCTGGATACGATTAATGTCTTCAGCAAACTCATTGTGCTGAACAGAGCGGACCCAGTGCAACAGAGCGTCCCTGCGTTCACTAGCTGTCAACGGACCAGAGCGCCGTGCATCAGGGCTGTGCCGACAATTGAATATGAACCTTTTAATACAAGCCGTCACTCCGACGAGCTTGTCAAGTGAGCTGTAGCGAGTGAGCAAGTCCAGATCGATATCTGGGACTGCTATGTGTGCTGGTACCTTTTTGGGCTTAAGGCCTGGGAGAGCGTGATGGCCTAGAGCGGGTGGCATCTTGGGCCAAGTGCAGGTAGGTTCTTTGAGCCAACTGGGTGACCACCAAAGGTCATGAAGTGAGAGGGACTGGGCAGACATGCCTCTGCTTGCACAGTCAGCAGGGTTGAGGTTCGTGGGTACATGCTTCCACGTATGGCTAGTTGAAGTAGCTGTAATCTTAGCCACTCGATTGGCCTCGAAAGTCTGTAATCGGTGAGGTGAAGTGTTGAGCCATGCCAACACTATTGTGCTATCTGACCAGCATGTGTGTGTTTGAATGGCTATATGAGCTGACAGTTGGGCTGACACTCGAGTCATGAGCTGAGATAAAAGAGTCGCGGCTGACAACTCCAATTTCGGGATTGAGAGACGAGTCTTTATGGGTGCGACCTTGGACTTGCCAATGATTAGGTGTACATTGACATGTCCAGTGGTATTGCGCTCATGAAGGTAGATAACGGCACCAAAGCCAGCCTCTGATGCGTCCGCGAACCCGTGAAGTGAGTAAGTAGACGTGGGCTTGTACTTACAAATGTGCCGAGGTAAACGGAGGTTTGAGAGCTGAGGAAGATCCTCTGAGATGTGTTGCCACTCTGTGTGGACTTCTTCAGAGATAGGCTCATCCCATCCTATTTTCAGAAGCCAAAGCTTCTGGAGAAGAATCTTTGCGCGGAAGATGACTGGAGTAACCCAGCCATTGGGGTCATAGAGAGACGCTACTGTACTGAGAATGGAGCGCTTTGTGACTTGAGCATGAGTGGGCAAAGAAATGCGATAAGTGAACTCATCAGTTTGAGGAATCCACTGTATTCCCAGAACCTTAATGGAATTAGAGTCGGGACTGAAGTCAAAGTCCTTGGGCATGTCGCACTGGTCATCTGGGAATCGTTCAAGGAGCTGGGGCGAGTTGGAGGTCCATTTACTGAGCTGAAAGCCACCTAGGGCGAGTAACTCGATCAGTTCGCTTTGGAGCGACTGAGCAGATTCTACAGAATCTGCACCTGAGAGAATGTCGTCCACAAATATTGATTTGCGGAGGACCTGAGCAGCGTGGGGGTAGCGATGACCTTCGTCATCAGCCAATTGGAGTAAAGTGCGGATGGCATGGTATGGGCTGGACCTTAATCCATATGTGACGGTATTAAGGGCATACGTGAGCAGGGGCTGGTCGGGTGAAGACCGCCAGAGAATGAGTTGAAAACGTCTTTGCTCTGGGTGAATGAGTATATTTCGGAACATCATTCGGATGTCTGTGCTGAAAACTTGTGAGTGGGTCCTGAAGGACATGATAATGTCAACAATATCTTGCTGAAGAGCTGGACCTGTATGAAGACAATCATTTAGATTGACGCCGTTTGAGCTCTTACAACTTCCGTCAAACACACAGCGCAACTTTTCTGATCCTGGCTTGAATATGCCATGATGTGGGATATAGAAATGGGATTTATGAGCAAAGGTATTGGGGTGACACGGCGACATATGTCCCAATTTTATGTAATCTGACATGAATTCTACGTATTTCGAGCGGAAGGGCGGGTTCGCTTGCAGCTTCTTCTCTAAGTTGAGAAACCTGCGCAGAGCAATAGCGTGAGTGGAACCTAATGTCGGCGCGTTGTGTAGAAAGGGCAGTGTAACCACATATTGACCTGATGGTTCACGAGTAGTTGTGGTGCGGAAAATGTCCTCACACTGATCCTCTAATGGGCTGGTATGCTTGTAGGTTTGGGGTTCCTCAGATTCCCAAAACCTCTCAAGACTTTTGTGAATGTCATGAGTGGAATGCTCTGAGTCCGTGTGAGAGCCGACAATGTGAACGGAATTGACCTGATTCGTGGGTGAGGTGTGTAAATTTTTGAAAGGTCCAATCAACGTAAAATCAAATATCGTGCCGAAGGCTATAGGCTTGCCAGGGCCGAGCGAAACCTTGGTTCCGTCTAACACTTGACCAAGAACGTCAGATCCTAGTATTAGATCAACCGGAGCTGGTGTGTGATATTCTCGATCAGCAAGAGGAATCGGTGGGTGACCTGTTAACTGAGCGAGATCTGGAACCTTTTCCAACGGTAGGTACCCAGTTACGTTCTTCAATATATGGGCTGTGGCCGTGATCATAGGTGTGTCACGGTGAGTAGGTCGGCATACAATTGTGATTGATGCCTTTGAGTTTTGTGTGTGCTGATTTCCAACTCCTGCGATTTTTAGAGATGTATGTTTTGATGGTAAATTTAAAATTGTGGCCATGCGCTGAGAACAAAGAGTTAGCATACTTCCACAGTCTAACAGTGCTCGTGCTGAGTGAAATTGACCATGTACGTCTGCTATTTTAAGTGAGACGGTTGGCAACAAAATTGGTGTGTTAGTGACGTTCACTACACGTTGTGCGGAGTTACAGGAATCTTCTGTTGGAGTTGAAGTCATTGAGTGAAAATGAACTGAGTGTGTATGTGCTGATTGAGTGTGTGATGAGTGTGCTGAGTGTGCTGAGTGTGCTGAGTGCTGGTCGTCCTCGCCTTCATAGTGCTCTGTTATTGTAGGTAGTCATTGTTGACTACCTACCCGAGACCTACTTGGCGATCGCGATTGAGTGGGCGAGTTTGGATGGGACGTATATGCCTGTGAAGCATGTGCCGAACGGTACTGAGGCTCATGCGCTGAGCGCTGTCTGGGCTGCTCACGTAGAGACGGAGGCAGCAAATGAGCAGATGATCGTGTCGGAGACATGGCCCCATGGCGATGCAGTGAAGTGTGGTGGTCAGACCGCCCACACTCCTTGCATGCACGTGTAGACCTGCACTCGTTCTCATAATGAGGACCCAAACAGCGTCGGCACCGGTTGCGTGCGTTCACAAAGTCCCACCGACCTTGAACCGGTTGGTTGTTAAATCCTGGGCATGCGATGAGTTTGTGTCCCCTATTCCTGCAGTATGGGCATGGCATACCACCAGTAGGGGAAGAAGGTTGAGCCGAATAATCCTGTCGGCGAGTGGGTGATGGGGATGATCGGGCCGAGTAAACTGGCGCTGTCTCAAATGCCATAAATGGTTGACGAATAGGACGGGGGGAGCGATTGTCCTGCCGAGGAGCTATGGGGCGGAACTCTTGATGAGCCTGGTAGGGCTGACGTGGAGTACCTCGAGTGGGTTGAAGCAGCTTATTGAGCTGAGCGAGCCTTTCTGACGGGCCGAGCCGTGATGAAGAAGGAGCCTCCTGTGACGCAAGGAACGATGACTCATTCTCCTTGCAGCGTGCGTGCTCTTCCAGAAACTCAATGAGGTTCTTGAGCGTGGGCAGAGTTGCACGAGATCCGTACTTCCGCTCGAAAAGAGTGCGGAGCTCGCCTTGCAGTTTTCGCACCACCATGGACACGAAAACATAGTCGGAGTCTTTCATGGGCAGATCGAGGTTGCGGAGAGCGCTTTGCGCTGAGATAAGCGGAATTAAGAACGATGTGCGGATATCCGAGCGCATGTGGATGTGCGGAAGGTTCATTATAATGTCCACAAACCGGTCAATGAGTACACGACGATTGTCGTAACGCTTGGTGAGAATTTCCATCGCTATGGGATAATTCTCGTTGGTAGGGTAGAGGTGTTTCACCATATCGTGTGCCTCACCCTTTAGGGCGCCTAACAAGTAATGCAGTTTGACAGCATCCGAGACTGTAACCATCTCACTGACGAGGCTCCTAAAAACGGCAATAAATGAGGGCCATTCTTCAACGTTCGAATGAAACTCGGGTATTGGTATTTTTGGTAGAACACCAACGGGTGTACCTGAGCTGAGGGGTTGCGACTTGTCCGGAAGAGCTGATTTTTCATTTAATTTTTCAAATGCCACTAGGATAGCATCATAGTTGCTAAGTGCCGACTGAAAATTTTTTGTGTAGGTTGCCTCAGTTTCGTCGGACAAATCCTCATCGTCAAGGATCTCGTAATATACGTTCTCTAACTTAGTTTTAACGCTTTGTATGTTTGCGTAACGAGCGGTGAAATCCGCCACAGAATAAGTTTTTCTGTCGCCTGCCTCTACCGCCGCACCGATCTCCTTTAACAGAACTATCGCCTTTACGGCCTCACGAAACATCGCGGCTTGTGATTTCGAAGGCATCTTAATTTTGTTAAAGTAGGTGGTTGATTACTAAGACAAAATACGCAACGATTTTCAGCTGAACTATAAGAGCGGACGTACAACCAAAATAATTAATGAGACAGATGAACAGAGCTGAGACACTTGCGCGGATGAAGTAACAATGACTATGTTCAAACGGAATACGGAACTCTTAAATAAACACGAAAGAGAAGAAAAAATATTTTTTTTTTTAAAAAACAACCTGTATATGAGCCGATACACCAACTTGGAACACCCTATATGTGTACCACAAACAACAAGATCAGAGATGAGAAGAGAAAAAAAAAATTGTTTGCTATATTTGTGCTATACCCGGGTAAAAAAGGCAGACAATAACACAAATAAACGGTCCGGCAATATATTACTGCGACGTGAGATTACCGCAACACAAAAATATCGAAAAGGGCTGATGAACCTGTTCACTTTTATGTTATTTGCCTTGAAATCACGTGCCGACAATACGCTTTGGTTCTTGTTTACACGAAAGTACCTTTACAACAACAACATCAGTCGTCGAAAATTCTATTTATAGAATAAAATACCTACCTACAAGCCTCGAACGCGTAAACAAACAAAGAATGCGTTCACCTGGCAGAAATCGGATCCAAATGACACTCCAATAATGCAAATCACGCTTTAGTAATATACGTAATACGTATATATATATGTAACGTATGTAAGTGCACGAAATAAAGCGAATTTATACTCTCACAAAAAAAAAAAATATAATTATCTCACAAAATACGGAAACTATCTTTGACAATGGGCAGATTTACTAAAGATATATAGTGGACTGTAAACAATTGGGCTGAATGGATATAATTATATTATCTGAGCTGAACAATAATAACAAAACTGAGTTTATTCTGTAACGGGGCGTGGGGGGGCCGGTTCTAACCGATAAATGGAATGTTCCAGGCGTCGGTTCTAATTATCTACCCGCGATAGGTATTCGAAACCACAAAATATTTTTTGCCGGGAAAGGGGGCAAAATATGTAACCGGGTGAAAATGGACTGTAGTAAATCGACGGGGGCTGGTTCAAACAAAGTTACGGGCCGGCGGGGGATAGGCGGGGGGTGATATAAACCAAAAATTTTCTTGGATTGAAAATGGACTGTAATAAATCGACGGGGGCTGCGGGGCCGGGGTTTGACGGCTCGAAGTGACCAAATATGTAGCCGCTGGCCACAGGATGCAGGGCGGATGGGATTTGAGGATAATGGGATGAGGTGACACGGGTAAATAAAAGATTGTGGGAAACAATGTGGGGTCACTGACCTGGTTGAAATGTCTGTGGACGAGCCGATGGTGGGTGCGCTGAGCGGCGTCCCTCCTTGTTGGGATGATGCAGACGGCGTTTGTGTCAGGAATGTGCAGAAAGGGCAGTGTAGTAACGTGAACACTTCACTGGTATATAACACTGCGAACACAACACTGAGACGTATGCGATATTGTTTGTGGCGTCGCGAATGTGTGTACACGTGTCACTCTCTAGAGAGTTCGGACGAAACAGAATGAAGCCAGCGCCCGCGCGCGCCTCGACCGGCGCGCGGCGGGGAGGGGGTGGTCGTTCGCGCATGCGCACGCGAATGACACGTCATGTTCTAACGTCATGCTGGTAACGTAGTGTAGCGTGAACACTTGGGGAGTATATTTGGGAGTCAGATGAACATTTGGTATTTTATACTTAGAAAGAACATTATTCAGTTCTCGACTAACGAATTGACATCCATTGTCCATTATAACAGTCTGGGGAATGCCATGAACCATAAAAACATTGTCTTCTAGTATCTTAGACACAGTTTCAGCTGTTGCTCGACGCAAGGGAAACAATAGGCAGTATTTAGAAAAACAACACACTACTACTAGAATATAGCAATGCTGTTTTCTGCTGTTGGGCAATGGGCCAACTAGATCAACTGATATGGTCTGAAAGGGACGAGAACAATCCTTAGGTCTACCCATCTTACCCAGCGTACCGTGTGTGGCATGTTTGTAGGCTAGACATGTCTCACAGCTGGTTACATACTTTACTACGTCAGCATACATTCCGGGCCAGAAGAATTTAAGTGCTAAGCGTTTATGTGTTTTAAAAACACCGAAATGTGCTGAAATGATTTCAGAGTGATTTTTAGATATTATGTTATGACGTGATTCTTTAGGAATCACCTCCTTCCAGTTGAACTCTGTGGTTAGAGCGTTCTTGTTTTTAACGTATTTATAGAGAACGTTACCCTCAACCCGGTAATCAGGAAAGCTAGCTGGCGAGTTTACACAGCCGTTGTAGATGTTGAGGTACCAAGTATCAGAAGTCTTGGGTGCTGAAGCGGGAGAAGATGTTGTAGCATGAGAAGATACAGAAGTTGGGGAAGAGGAAGAAACCACAGCAACTGGGACAGCTCTTGATAGGGCATCAGGTACGATATTGTCTTTTCCACGGCGGTGCATTATATTGAAATTGAACGAAGATAAGCGAACACCCCACCTAGCAAGACGACCTGTTGGGTTTGTCAGTGAAAGAAACCACTTAAGAGCCGAGTGATCGGTGTAGACGGAGAACGTTTTACCGTTATCTAGATAACATCTCCAGTGCTCTAATGCAGTTAGCACAGCTAATGCTTCCCGCTCCGTCACGCTGTAGTTTCTTTCAGCTCCAGTCAAGGATTTGCTCATAAAAGCAACGGGGTGTTCGACTCCGTCAATCGTTTGGGAAAGTAAGGCACCGACGCCGTAATTACTCGCGTCAGTGTGTACCTCAAATGGATGGTCATAGTTTGGACAAGCTAATACAGGGGATTGGACTAGAAGTGACTTTAATTCGAGAAAAGCTTTATCAGCCTCAACAGTCCAGGCAAATGGAGGGGCATTCTTTTTAGTAGAAGTGAGAATGTTTAGTGGACCTGCCAAAGTACTGAAATTAGGAATAAAGCGTCTGTACCACGATGCCGTGCCTAAAAAACGTTTCAGCTCCTTCTTGGAAGTGGGTGTAGGGTAGTTTAAAATGGCTTCAACCTTTTTAGGGTCGGTGCGAAGACCTCTGCCATCAACGACATAACCAAGATAGTGAAGTTCACTCCTGAAAAACTGACATTTGTCAAGACCTATAGTCAAATTGGCTTGACGTAACTTGTCCAGGACACGCAGAAGTAAAGAAACGTGTTCTTCAAAGGAACTACTAATCACAACGATGTCATCAAGGTACGCGAATGCCTTTAGGTCGAAATTACCAAACAGTTGGTCAACAAGACGTTGTTGAGTTGCAGGTGCATTTGTCAATCCGAACGGGGTAGTTTTGAAACGGAGTGAACCACGACCTGGAATGTAAAATGCGGTCTTATCTCGATCCTCCTCAGCAATAGGAATTTGCCAGAATGCTTTAGAGAGGTCTACACTTGATAGATATTTAGCATCCCTAAGGTTATCTAGGATCTCTGACATATAGGGTAAGTTGTAAGCATCCTTTTTCGTCACAGAGTTGAGTTTTCTGCTATCAAGACAGAATCTGGGTTGACCGTTGCTCTTGTATACAATAAGAACTGGTGACGACCAAGCACTTTCACATGGCTCAATAACATCAAGACCCAGCATTTCGTCAACTTGTTCAGTTAAAATCCGCTGTTTTTCCGGAGACATGCGGTAATAACGCTGTCGAATCGGATGAGCGTCACCGGTATCGATACGATGTGTAATCAAGTCAGTTCTGCCTAGACCTTTTCGATCAAAAGAGATTTCTTCGAACTGGCTTATTACGCTGTCAGCGATAAGTTTTTGAGATTCTTCTAAATTATCATAGTTTTGAATAAATTTAGAAGATTTGTCAGCAATTTCGGATAATTTAGAGTCCCAAGAAGACAAATAACTTACACAATTCAAATATTTCGGACAAATATTGAATTCATTCCAGAAGTCAACACCCAGAATAAGAGATGTGTTAATCTCTGGAATCACATGAGCTTTAATTACTCTAAGGTTACATTCGAACAGAACGGGTAGAAGAATATATCCGATTGAAGAAATCCTTTGTCCACCGGCAGCAGTAACAAAGATAGTCTGATCAGTGCAAAGAGTAAGTCCGTAATTAACTAGTTCTTTATGCGAGTTATTTCCTAATATTGAAACAACAGCACCAGAATCTAATAATCCATACATGTTTAATGACTCGCAGTTATTAATATTTACTTTCACAAAGGGACGCGGATCATCAATAGGCTTAGAGTGTAAGATTGTAGCAACAGAGTAGGTTTTAAAAAAATTGGTTATAAAATTAAGCCATTGTTGCCATTCCGATTGGTCAAAATGTTTGCTACAATCACCTACTAGTTTTTTGAGTCCCTATGATTTGGGTAATTAGGAGGTTTCTGACAATCAGGACAATTTGGGTAAGTGACGTCCTTTTTACCACACTTGAAGCAGAGAGGAAAACGTGGCTCTTTGCACTCTTTCAGTTTGTGTCCATCGGAACGACACCTGGGACAATATTTCGGTCTGATCGGTATTGAGTTGTGATCATTCTCAATAGCGTTTACTGCAGGTATGGGTTTTTTAAAGGCATCGCTCTCACTATTTTTATTAGGATAGTTGTATTTATAGCCGAAGTTTTGTTTACTATTTTGACTGCTCTGTGGTGTGTAATTATTAAATTTATTAGAATAGTTACTCGTGGAAGGCCTGTTGTACGCGAACTCAGGAGCAAGGGTGTCCGAATGAACTTTGGGAGGTTCTCGAAATTGAGAAAATCGGGATTGGTAGTTTTCGTAATTCCGGCACAGGGAACGTAGTCCATCAATGGATTTAATCTCACCACAGCAAGCTAATGTATTAGCGTAACACGGTCTTATATTGTGTAGCAATATTTCTAATTTATCCTGCTCTGAAATAGGTTTCGAAAGGCGGGAGAACATACCATGCATTATTGAAAGGTAGATATTAATGTTTTCAGATTCACCCTGAGTACGATTGCGTATTTCAAGGGACATACGGTAATCATAATCGACCACGTCGAAATCTTGTTCAAGACGAATTAGCAAATCATCCCAATTGTCGACTTCGTCCTTAATACCTCTGAACCAATGGAGTGCGTCTTCAGTAAAAATGTCATAGGCCGTAGAAAACATTTTAGCTTCAGACACATTTTTAGCCTCCTGAAACTCCTTGATGCGTTGAATGAACGAGCGAACGCAAGTTTTACCATCATATTTTAGTTTTTGGATGTCAGAGTTAATGCTCCTGTCACAATTGACTGAAATTGTAATATTATCGGGGGTGAAGCCAGGTTTGACGCTAGTATGCGAAGAGGACTCGCTTGTCTCCTGAGATTGAGAAGAAGTTAATTCCAAGAAAACGCTATAGGAATCGTTAAATGACTTTGTTGCTTTTTCTAGTGATGAACTATGTTCAGTAGTTAATGGCTTAACCACTCTAGGTATCCGATGATAAAGGTGATTCAAAATTGCCCGAGTTCTGTTGATAAGACTATCAGATAAACCTGATTTTAACAATTCTAAATTCAACGCAACTTTTGTTAGACATTCCTTTATTCCTGCCAGATCTTCCGTAAACTCGTAACATGAGTCAAGAATTTCCTCTGCAGGAAATTTTTGAGTCGTTTTATTAACCTGACGTCGCAACTCCATGACTGTCTCAGATGGAACCTCTCCTCTTATAGCCACTTCATACAAAAGCTCAGATTTTTGTAAAAGAAAATATTTAATAGGGTACGCCATATTGAAAAATTAAGGTTATTTTATTTCCAATTATAAAATCGTCACCAAATTTAGGTAAGTTGTGTAAATATTAGAATACAATAAATAATTGTTTTTGATATTAATAAAATTTTGGTATAAACCTAGTAGCAAGCGGTCCAGTTCTGTTACAAATATCAGATTTAACAGAACGAAAGTGTTTTTCTTTTCATGAAAGTTGATGAAAACCAAATAAAAATATGAAAATGAATCAGCTTTCAACTGATGCGTAGTATACAGAAAATTTTGTATAATGTAGGTAGGTACACAATATAAAATTAAATACAGTAGGTAGGTAGGTACACAATATAAAATTAGAGAAGTTAGAACAAAATTACTACGCTTCAGTTGAGGAAAACACGTGATCGTTTACAAAAATAAACCATGCAGACCATCACCAAAGAAAACAAATCAAAAAAAGTTAAGCTAAAACCAGAAAGACCAAGAACCATCTAAGTTTGGGCGCCATTTGTCACGTGTGTAGGTGAGAAAGTATTAATACACACGCAAACAATTAAATATGAATTTATTAAAAAAAGAATATGTAAATTAGGTTAAGTTAATATGTAATTTAAAAAAAACAAGATGTGAGACGGTAAAAAATAGTTTCTCAGGGTGAGGGTGGTTTCAGTCTTAAGTCTTTCTGGTTTTACCCGCACTGGCACTATACCGCACTTCCCTCGTAGATGTAGTTGACAAAGTCGTGCAGTAGGGTTGGCACGACTGTTCCGGTTCGTGAAATCAAGTTTCTCAGTAGGTCTCCAGGCAGGCACTAGTTGCAGTGGTCACTAGATGAACCCAGCCGTAGAATTCGTAGATTCCGGTAAGTAGTATTTTGTTCCGGTTCGTGAAACCCAAAGTTGGGATAAGACACTATAACAGTATTCACAAATATACGTAGCAAAAGACAAATAAAAAAAGAATTTGATAAATCAGCCACAAAGTATTCGACCGTTCCGTAAAGGTCAATGGACGAATGCGTTCTCCTCTCGCGGCTCCGAAACGTTCTCGAGATTTGAATTTGAAATACGAGTTGGCACGAGTTTGTCCGATCATTTACGAAGCAGCGTTTAGTATTTGCTTTAGTTAATTTTGGTTTTATTTTAAGGTATATTTTTTAACAATAATGTTTATGATGTAGACAACGTCACAGTCGTTGGCGTTGGTAGAAACCTTAACAGAATCACATCGAAAATCAATTCCTACGAATTAGCTACGACGTAGCTCACAAGGATCGCAATGAACAACGTGCTACAAGGTAGCTGACGTCACTACGATTGAACTACGAGCTGATGCGACGTAGCTCACACCATCACAAGTGTGCTACGAGCTATACTTTTTCCTTCAAACAGGTTGTTCTACCAGTGAATATGAACTATAGGGCCAAACCTGAAATCGCAAAATAAAACAGCTGCTCCATAGAAAAGTTAAATCCCTACGCGACGAAAATGTATGAAACAGCTGAATAATTTTTTGTGATTTTAGAGTTGGCCCCATAGTAAAAGTAGTTCATATTAATGTGTAGAACACTCCGTTTTGAGGAAAAAGGTAAACATCTTAACAACCTGTAAAAGGTGACATTAAATGCAACCAATACTGGAAGCTTGGTAAGTTATCATATCAGTATCACGGAGCATAACACTTTTTGCTATTTTGCAAAATCAAATTTTGATCTCCCTGATGAACGAAAAAAACATGGACCTCGCTGTTGAAACAACTTTGTCGTTTGAAAATAATATAAATTATATACATTGTTTATAAGTAGAATCCCCAGATAAAAGATTAATAAATATATATATTTTTTCTATACATAGAGAGTCCGAATTTCTTCGAACGAATCCTCGAAATTCTGGCGTTGTTCATGCTCTAGGATCATGAACAGTCATAAGTATACAGATGTACATCGCTTCAACATAAAATCAAAACCCCATCCGTGTAATTCTACCAAACTGTCCGAATCGAACAAGAAAGAAGACTAGGCGAAAGTGGTCTATAGACCAACAGATATGGAGTATTTTTTTTTTAGGAAGTACACATTAAGACGGTATTTTTTTGTTATGACGACATCAAAATCTGACCCGACAGTTTTGAGATATTTCAAGTCAAATATATTAGTATTATTTTACTTTAATTAAGTATTTTTATTACAATAAAAGAAGGAACTTATAAGAACTCCGATTTTGCAATGAGCTACATTTATTACATTTTTGACTGCAATGACGCCGAACTAAGAACTATAAATAAGTGGCCTGTTGTACTAGCGTTGTTAAACTACACGCCATGTCTTTGAAGACGCTGACGCCACCTCTTTCTGTCCGAAAAGTACCGAAAAAACTGTCTGGTCAGATTTTGATGCCCTTTCGCACAGAGGTGTAGTTGGGGTTACCTAATGTAAAAACCACAATATTATATCTGTTGTTTCACAGACCACTTACCATACAAAAAAGAACAGTCTCCTTTTTGTTGCAATACAATAACAAATCATGCTTCGAAAAATATTCTACGTACGAACGAGAGGTTCAATATAACTTTTTATTGAATTCCCCTGCCCACACGTATCATACAATGGTTTCTTTCCGCACGTGACTCAATCAAGAAGTCTCCCGGAGGAATATGCAAAGAATAGCGGGACTAATAAATTTTCTATAGGTATAGTTAGGTAACTTCGTATCACTTTACATTATTTACACAATGGCATTATTTTATTCGAATTGTGCCTTTATACTTTTTTTAAGAGAAGGCCTTCCCTTTTCAAGAGTTTTTGAATGATCATACTGAGTACTACGTACCCAATCAATGTGAAACTTTGATGTATGTTTCTTATTTATCTTTCGGCTTTAAATAGCGTTACCTAATTGGAAAACTTTCGTTCAATAGATTAAACTTTTGAAAGTAATCTCTTTTGGAGTGCTTTTTTGAATTTGTTTTTAATTCAACTTTGCTAAAGTCAGTCTTCGGGTTATAATAGCAAAGCCGCTGTGCGCTGATGGAAAGCCTCCTCTTAAGAGGACAGCGGAGGATGCATGCCTATTTCATGCAAACAGAATACCAACATCATTTGTAAATTATAAAAATGTTCTGAAGGTTGTGTATTTATTCCGATTGGATTACAGAATATTTAGGTTCCCAAATGTCTATTTTATATGAACACTGATTTAAAGAAGAAAATATAAAGAGTTTTAAATTCTCATAGAATACTTGTTTCTCACATATTTCATGTTTAAACCAGTGTTTTTATAAAATAGATAATTGGGAACCTAGATATTCCATAATTCAATCGGAATAAATATCCTGATTTAGTTATTCCGTTTATATGAACTATGCATCTTCCGCTAGTAGCATATATGACGAATGCCCATAAATGGGTGTCAGTCTAGATTATCACCGAGTTCGCATTGGCGGATACACCATGCCCCCGCCTCAAACAGCGAGGAATTCCATACGTTTGATTGACTTTTTGTTTCGATTCGGATGCACTTTCTACACTGCATAAATTTATAAGGTATAGCTGTTTACCAAAAGTACCTGAAGGATTAAAGTGGATGTTCCAAGGCAATTTTTTTAAAAATACGTGTGGGAAACAATAACGACGACGACTAAAGTAGTATGGTTTCGTATTAGATTACTTTTTTACACGTTCACATAATTTTATACTCGCAAATAAGTAAATTATAATACTTCTGTCGTCGTTATTGGTTCTCACAAGTTTGTATGAAGATTGCCTTGGAGATCACCTTAAGGCGCCTAAAAACTTCCTTTTTTTTTAAGGTTCCTGTAGGCGACGCATATGTGGTTATGTATAGGTATATGTTTTTAAATATATATTGTTTTTTGGTCAATATACTTATTTAAATTTTAGTTTATGTACAAGTGCTGCCATCTATCATTTTGTTTAATAATTAAAGGCGACAATTAGCGGGTGCACAACGAATTTACTTTTCTAATAATATTGGCCGGTAGACGGTAGTTTAGTTTTGTAGACTCTCGTAGACTTCGATGGAAGCTTGTTCGATGTGCACCTTTAGTCTTTGTTTAACTAAAATTTCGGTAGTTTTTATTATTCAAATCCCTTACAAAGTTTGATCCCTTACAGTTCCGTACCCAAAGGGTAACCAACGAGATCCTATTACTAAGACTCCGCTGTCCGTCCGTCTGTCACCAGGCTGTATCTAATGAACCGTGATAGTTAGACAGTTGAAATTTTCACAGATGATGTATTTCTGTTGCCGCTATAACAACAAATACTAAAAAACAGAATAAAATAAATATTTAAGGAGGCTCCCATACAACAGACATGTTTTTTTGCCGTTTTTATAGATAATGGTACGGAACCCTTCGTGTACGAGTCCGACTTGCACTTGGCCGGTTTTCTTTTTTCTTTTTTCTTTTGTCAGATTGCCCAGCCTCCCTCCAAAGTCAAATCCTGGATACGTCCTTGAGTTCGTATATCGCATAAATACATAACCAGATTTGGGAACAAAATATAATTCCACGATATGGAATATTCCAATATTATGTTGGAATAATATCTTGTTATGGGTGGACCCTGCGAATAACTTGATATCAAGATAAACTCTATGTATACATTATATGTGAAATATTAGACCCTACCTACTACCTAAATTAGGCTGCTAAAATTGTGAAAAATATGGAAGCTAAGGCTTCACAGTAAATAATAAAAAGCTGTAATATTAATCCATTTACTTATCGATTTTCAATAACAATTACTTATAAAATTTATAAATTTTGATAAAATTGATCGGTAAATTTTGTGGTTTCAATTGAAGATTAACACCAGTTACACTGGTATATCACTGCTTCATTATGATTTAGGAGATCTTACAACAAAATATACTTATTTTGGATTGATCTGTTAAGGGGCTGCACAATGCTAAAATTCAGTCCTGCTCTAACGCTTTTGTTTTTAACTGTCTATCCTGCTCTAATCAGATGCCGCGCACGCAAAACTTCAGTTATTTTGACATTAACTATAATTTCTTTATGTAATAAAGATGATTTTTTCTAGTTAGTATCTGCGTTGGTTAGTTTCATTTCAGTCGGTTTTGAAATATGGAAACTGAATCGGTTTTTTTTTTGTAAAATTCATGCTTTTTTAAAAGTACTATAATTAAAGGAAGATTGAAAATATGTTTATTTGTAAAGTGTAATTAATAATATTTTTGAGTCAAAAAACAAACCGTAATTTTTTCAAATTTTCACCATCTACATTGACGGAACTGAATCCAATGCAAAACTGATGTTTCAGTGTGGAGCCCCTTAAAACCGTAAACTGATATTTAGCATTGTGGAGCCCCTTAAAACCGTAAACTGATGTTTAGCATTGTGGAGCCCCTTAAAACCATAAACTTTATCTTAGTGAAGGTAGCACGTAAAAGCGGTAATTATGTCGAAAGTTAAGGTCAGTTTACAAACTGTAAGCACCACTGGGAAGGCCCTAAGTTCCTGTGGTTTAGCTAGTGGATGCCACCATTTCGTTTATTATACCTACATTGTAGCCAATCCTGAAGGCTTTAATTTTAGTTTTAGTGCTGTCAAAACTAAAATTTTTCCAAAGATATTTAGCTTCTGTTCCTAACATTTAAAGACTATTTTGTAATCAAGAAAATTAAGTTTTGACAGCACTAAAACTAAAATTAAATCCTTCAAAATCGGCTTTATTATATGTACTTACACTTTTTTATTCAAAACGAAATGAAATGAAATATATTTGAAATTAAATATATATACAACGTGTAACATAAAGGTGTTAACATATTTGATGAGCTTATTCAGTCAATGGTATAGAACAACTTTTACTATGGAACAAATACTGTATCTCGAAAAAAAAATTAACTGTTTCATAGAAAAATGCAAAATAAAAGATAGCCGCTCGGCTGAAATGTATGAAAGAGCAGATTTTTTTTTTGAGATTTCAGGGTTGGCTCCATCGTAAAAGTTGTTCTATACTATTGACTGAATAAGCTCTTCAAATATGGTTACACATTTCTGTTATACCTTGTATATATATTTTAAATACACTTATTACAGGTCGGTTTTAATGTAATATAAGTAATTAAATAATCTATGAGTATAGGTAAGTTTTATGTAATAAATAATAATATGGGGAAATACACAGGGAAATAATAAAGGTTGGGTTTATTAAATTTAATAAAAAAAATACATACTTTATTCAATAAAATAAAAATTTATGAATAATATTATAAATATATGCAATACATATAATAAATATATGCCTAACTCTGCCCAAACTCATTGTTTGATCTTTAGAAGTCAAGAACGGTGAACTAATTTGGATGGAATTTTCTAGATTACTCTCTAGATAATTAATGAATATTCTACCTATGCTGCCGATACGAATAGTTTTTTTGCCTACTTCATACAACAAATATAAAACAAAAAGGATAAAATTAATAAATAAACATTTAAAGTTCAAAGTTCATGCATGAATCAATCACACATTGATAAATAGATTTTTGATAAATTTGTAAGTTTTGAAACTCGAACGGGGCTCCTCTAAATTCAGCATCGAACAGAGAGAAATACCGTACTGTCTGATTTCGCCAACTAATCAGTGTTTTTGCATAGACTAGACTACATGCATCTCACTCCCACTTACTGGCGATTCTCTATCTCTTTCTCTATCACTGCGTGGCTTAACCAATCAGAGCGCGTGAAAGCGCATTGAAAGTTGGTGGAATTTATTTCGAACAAACCTGTTTCTTATGACATTCACTAACTGGTAAGTCACTCAAATAATAATGTCTGCACAGTATACTGAGCTCGTCTGGCTAAATGGCAATGGAAAATACCTGTTCTGTTCTGCCTAATCTCTTTGTAACCCCCGAAGCAAACGGAGGGATGTTATAAGTTTGACGTGCGTATCTGTGTATCTGTTTGTGACATCGTAGCTCCCAAACGGATGAACTGATTTTAATTTAGTTTTTTTTTTGTTAGAAAGGTAACTCAATCGAGAATGTTCTTAGATAATGGCTTTTGCCCGCTTTTGTGTAGATCCCAAACGGTTGAACCGTTTTTATCTAGATCTAGAGATCACCTCCTACATGTCCCTAGGGAACTGCCCATCTTCTATGTCCCTAAGCTACTACCCGTACCAGGAAGTACTCTATAACCTGATTCAAGTGTGTCGGGGGTATTTATAATTGTTATTTTGTTATTCTGTGTACTATTAAGGGTACTGTCCGTCCTATAGCCTGATCAGCCCCCCTATTCTGTATCTTAGGTTGTCAACTGGACAGGGCGCCTATCGTCAAAAACATAGATAAAAACTGAACTTTCAAAATTGTCTTTAGAAGATATTGAACTATTTACGAACTGTGAGTTCATTTCAAATGCGAACATATCCTTAGACAATCGAAATTCGATAGTACATTTATGTTTTAACCCACATCCACTTTTGATAGTTTGATCTTGACTTAGATCCAATAGTCAAATAAAAACACAACCACTAGTTTTATGTTCCCGCCTCATTAAAGCAATGTTATGTGTATGGTATATAATTACAATTACTTAATATTTTGTTCTTTTATTTACCAATCACTTACAATCACATAATGAAATGTGATTCCAATTGTTATTGTACTACTGTTTATTTTCTCGTAGTCAATGGTAAAAAGTAGAGCAAATAAATCGAGAAAAAAATCCATCTCGGCTATTGTATCCCTCGCTCCGTTCAGGGGCTCTACCGCGTAATTCTCATTTGTATCAACTTCAAGCAAATGCATGCGAAATTCAACGCGTGCAAAAGAGATGGCATGTTAGGCGGGCGTCGTCGCACGCACGTCAAATTTCAATCTCAAGTTGATGTTGATGAAAATGAGAATTACGCGGTAGACCCACAGGATTCTACTCTAGAATCCTTCGCTGCTCTCGGGATCCAACTTTGTGCCTCTTTTTTTTTTCGCTTGTTGTGTCGTCTACTATTATTACGCTTAATTTTAATTTTAAAAACTGTTACATGTTTTTTTATTGCAATGGATTTATGTGAGACTTATGTGTCTGGCGTGGCGGCCTCACTCTACAAATTAAAAATGTTGAAAAATGATCCCTTGATCCCGCCGCGGCGCGGTGGGTATAGGATCACGTACGAGGGGTCGCAATAAAAAGTGCTCGCTCTACAACCTACACTCGGTTCTATTGAACCAAATGAAAAAATAATCTCGACTGAAAGCTTAGGGCTTTGTGTATCTGTTACTCTGAGTCTCAGACTACTTACATGTAAAAATAAAACGGTAGGTAGGTATCATATATTCATAACAAAAAATGTTTCCAAGGAATTTTGTGTTGGAAACTGCTTTGTTATTATTCCAAAGTTTACCTAATCTTATTTGTAAAAGGGACGTGTCTTTACATTAATAGTTTTTTGTTGGAAGTGTATTGCGTAGCGGAATATGACCAAATATGGAAAACTATTTTGTATTATTGTTATACAAAATATAAAAGCACAAATTAAAGATGTTTATTAGTAATTATAATTACATAATCACTCATAAATATTTTCTTGACCTACTCATGGTATCAGTATTTTGTTTTTAATATTAATAAATGTTTATTTTTTATTTTCAAAGATCAAATTAACAACAATGTAGCTATTTATGGACCCGCACAAAGAAACAGAAGTAGACATTAAGTTTTTGACCAATGTTTTTCCTTGAGAAAGCGCGTTCATAGTTCCTACGAATAAAAATCGTAATAAACATAAAAAGTTGCTAAAATGCCTACTTGCGCAGTGAAATGGTGTGGAAAAACCAGTACAAAAAGTAACTTTATAAAGATGCAATCACATTTCTTAGGCAAGTACATAAATATTGAATACAACATATTTTTATAAAATTATCGCGGTTCAACTTAACCTGTTCACAGGATGATCGAAACTTGCGCACCGCGTTGATGTCTTTTAAGCTGTCTCTTACTCTCTTGCGTTCTGTAGTATTTTTGCCTCGCTTATTTCGTCGCTGCTGTGTAATGACAGGGGTGCGAAATTATGAAGCCGTTACTTGTCGGTAGTAGATAATTGATCTACGTAGTTATAAAAAGTATATATCTTGGCCTTTAAAGCAAGTTAAACAAGTAAGGCAAGTTAAACGGTAAATATTTAAGCTAAATAAATGATTACTTTCTTAACATATGATACGGTTGCCTGCAGTTCATGGTAGGAGTACCTTTATAGGTACACTCGACACGGTTCCCGCCAGTCCACTTTAAGAGCTAGTTTTGTGTGTAGTGGTTTGCGACACCTAGCAACAATACAAAGGTCTCAGACGGCACTGAGCTACCTAAACGTTAAGTCCGCAAAAACATTCGTACATTGTGCTATATGGTGCCCGGCCACAAAATAGATACTGCCAGAAGGCTGAGTCGGCGACGAAGCGAAAACAGATGCACACATGCATAGACGCGTACGTATGATGATCTCGGCAGAATTTCGTATTGGCATTTTACATCCGAGATCGTCGTACGTACGCGTATGTGTGTGCGTGCGCCTGTTTTTGCGGAGTATACCTTCTGTAAGTAGTTATTTTGTGCCCTGGCTAAGAAAACCCCAGGTGAACAGTTAAGATGTTGTACAGGTAGCGGCAGTGCAGTGATTGCGTGAAACGAAACGCGTGAATAGACTGCGTGAAACGAAACGCGTTTTACCTCTCAATGTGTCAGTCCCTCAGAATAAGGAATACAAATAGAAGCCTGACTAAAATAAGAACTGGGCATTAGCCATTGTACTCATCTAACGTAAATTACTCCTGTGTACGAGTGAATGAAACAGCGGACCGCACTTACTTTATATTTTTTCCTGGTGTGTCACTAGATTGAACCAAGCAAATGTCAGATGGATGTAATTTGGATGTATTTTAAATATTATAATACCATCAAATTAAATATGTCTCATCATTGTATCGTTGTGTTGTAATATCGTTCGTTGCGTGCATCACATCTTAATTTGATGGCATCGAAATGTCTATTGCATTTTGCGAAAGTTTACAGCTTCACCGAGAGAAATTAAATATGTTAGTGCTCTTCCTCTCTAAATTCGTGAAAGTGTGATTTATTATTGTTTGTGTTGATTGTTTTTTTAACATTGTAATAAAATGTCTTGTGCGATTGAAGGCTGTAAATCGCATACAGGAAGAAAAGAAAACAACAATGAAGCAATATCATTTCATCGGTGAGTTCTGATAGTTTTTATGTTAATAAGTTGCAGGATCATACCTAAAACTCAGTAACAATAATAGTAGTTCTTGTAAATCATACTCGAGTTAAATTCTACACCGATATTTGCCTGTTTTATATAGATTTTCTGCCGACTATGAGAGGTTATGTTTTTTCGTATAGTGATGTACTAAAGTCCGTGTTGCAAACTATCGAACATTGGTTCCCGCGGCAGCCGTGCATAAAGGATAATAGATTAATGAGAGGTTTTCTTTTTGAGTATTAAAAAAAAAACATAGTTTCCAAGAACTCTGTAGATGGTGTTGAACTGACTACGTTGCTAGGTGCCTAAGCCAAAACGATTGAAAAAAAAAACATTGCGTCACGTCACGTCACGTCACATACGCTCGTTGGTTGATGACATGTGTGCTGAGCATATTATGTGCGAATGCTTTGTTATGGTCCGTCCAGGTTTAAAATGTACCATGGCTTGTACTCATTGCGCTTTACGAATTTCGTCTTTAGGAAAGAGATGGATGCCTCCATTTTTATACAAATCCACAAGGCACAGACTTCTCTTCTTTTTCTCTTGGGACATTTTCTTTCTGGCGTAGAAAACTCATAAAAAGACTGCTAATTTTTTTTTTTCTTTTTTCTTGTTGTTATTATTTATTTATTTTCAAAATGTCATTGTGATGTGATGTGACAATGATATTAATTACTTTTTTATGTACGTTTCGTTTTACGATCTCAAAATTACATCCAAGTGCAATAATCAAAAAATTATGTGACGTTCCGTTCCTTGCAGTAACTTACCAAGTTCAGCGCTATCTATCCAGCGACTAGGAAAGAGTAAAAAAAAAAGAAAAGAAAATCCCTCATTGCAGCGCGAGTTAAAAGAAAAATAATGCCGAATAAATATCGCTATATTTTTTTGTTACAGTTTTCCAAAAAGGGAAGAATTAAAAAGTGAATGGCTTAGACGAATAATTTGACCAAATTGGGCAATTAAAAAAAGCAGTCATATTTGTTCGAAACACTTTATGTCGGATTCTTTTGGACCAAACGAAAATTTAAAATGGAGACTTAAAAGCAGATGCCTTACCAACGTTATATTTACCAGATACAGACACATTGGTAACCTTTAAATAATTATGTATAATTGCATTATCAATCTTGTTTGTAGGTACGTGCTTGTACTTTACTACAGTATATTAACTCGATAATTTTTAAATTTTAGGCAACAGAACCAGTACCTATGGATGTCTGTGGTTTAGAAAAGTGCATACTTCTATGTTCGCAAATCGTTCTGAAAGGCCTGTTCGTTCACGTTACTGCCGTGATCGACTTCACGAAGAAATTCCGCAGATCAAGACATTTTCGTACTTAATGGTTGACAATAAAAGTACTTTGACAGGGTAGTTCTATCGTGAAATGAATTTTGGGAATGCTTATTGACTTGAACTGCGCATAATTTGATTTCTCATTACAGGTTATTAGATATTTTAATAGTTCATTATTTGTTATTAGTTTTTATTCAAGATAAGTTGATGTTTATTTGATAGAAATAAAAAAAAATGAAATTACCTCTGTAGTAATTGCGCTGTCATCGCTCATCATTGACATAATATTATTATTACGAATCCTATAAGTCTATGATTTTTATGATTTCTATTGTTGCGATTAATTTCTTCCTCCTTGATTGAACAAAGACGCGACATCAACGAACATCTATTTGATTGAGTTAAGAGGCGACTTAAAAAGTATCCACTTAAATAGTTTACGGTTGTATCTCTGATACAAGCTACAGCATTTTTGTACTAGAAACAAGCACAATTTTGGACTTAACTTTTGTACCTACCTGCCTACGATATAGTAATTTGTACTTAATAAAAAATATTATGCTAAACGAAAGATATCCTTTTATTAATTCCTTATTTACACAATATAACATGTGTCCCACTGGGGTAGACAGAGACCACTTTGCTATTAATTCTCTTGGCCTCCTTCCAAAGCAAGAGGATGTCACCAGGTCGGTGCCTCCTGCATTCTCTTTTTTTTCACACTTTGATACGATATAATGTGTGGTAAGGAGATTGGTCGCGGTTCATTTCGATTTGGTTTATTTATCGTAGTCAAAAATCGACATTGTTACATCACTAGCAAAGCAACGAACTAGTGACAACCTACCTAATTAAGAAAAAACTAATACATATCCAACTCTCTCTAACGCACTAGAATTTCGTAAGAAAATCAAGGATAGGTGTCTTTCTCCGCGTATTAATTTAGCCAAGTTTCTATTTATATTCCTTATTCTGAGTGTCAGTCAGTCCGCCATTTTGTTTAGCCAGCTAAGTTTAGTCGTGTTTTTGCCTGTATAGGACACTTACTATACTCTTTGTTTTTGCCAGCAAAGTGAGAGGTGTTTTGTGAAAATCTGCGTTTGTTAATGTGTGAGTAGCGTCTTCCATTGTTTTTTAGTGAATTTGTAATTAATAATTGAATTTAATGCGCTAATCAGTTTATTTTCTTTAAAGGTATTTATGATAGACTACAGTTATTATGCCTCTATCTAAAGAAAGTATTTTCGTCAAACATAAAAAAGACCATTTTTTGGTCACTAAAGAGCAAAACAGCGCAGTGTAAATACTGCCCGGCTATATTGAAAACCTTAGGAGGGTCAACCAAAGGATTACACACTCACCTTTCAACCAAACATGGCAAAAAAGTTACAATTGCCAGACCGTCTTCATCAACTAGCCAAAGTGTCAATGGCGAAGAACCACCGCCGCCGTTAAAGCGAAAACTTAGTTCACTTGACGACTTTGTCGTTAAAACTGATACTTTGGACGACGTTTTGGCACGAATGACGGCCTTAGATAGCTTCCCTTTTAGTGTATCTGTTACCCCAAAAGATTTAAGAGCATTGTTATTATCAAAAGTTTACTCAGATTTAAGTCTGTTAAGTCTGATTTCAAGTCTACTAAGTGATAAAATTATCGAAGAGTTTATCATAGAACCCGTTGATATTTGTCAAAATTTAGATTTAGTTGATTATTTTCTAAATTTTGATTACGTTAATTATTGTCGAAATTTGAATTTTTTAATTAATATTAAATTACTGTAAAATTTTATTGTTTTTTGTTTATAACCCTCAATACCGAAATGATCCCGGGATCCCGGGATTGACGAAGTATAATCCCGAAATCCCGGGATTGAAAAAAAGGGCCGGGACCGAATTCTCTAGCGCGAATGAACACATGTGGTAGTCCCCCACCACATTTTTCGAGCGGTCAAAAATCGTGCCACAACCTGTGTATGTAATGTAAATTCCTGTGATAGAAAGGATAAAACCTATATTTAGATACTTACCTATTTTAGTTGTAAGAAAATATATTTTATTTCTGTTCTGATTGTACCAAAGAAGATTATTCCCAAATCGTACAAGATTTTAATATTTTTTATGTAAAGAAAATCCAGAGAATAGTAGTAAGGCATTCATAGGAAAACCCACGCCCATCTGATCATCCTAGATACTCCCTGGTGGTTTATGCTTTTCAATTTTGAATTTCTAAACTAAAAAAAAGATACTGACGTTTAACCTTAAGTAGACTTTAAGCCAGGACCTAGATAACTTATTTCAATATATTTAAATAAACATGACATGTGTACAGGTTCATATAGGTATTCAATAAAACACTATTTCGTGTCATACTATTCGAATCGGTTCTGATATGAAAACTTAACATTAAATAAAACTAAAATTAAACTTTACAAATTTACCGATAAAACTAAAATGTCTCCTAAAGCAAAATTAAGCTAAGTAGAAAATGTTTGCCAGATCGCCGCCGTCTTGTAGCAGGGTTCCCAGAATGCTGGCAGCATTTCCTCTTTGGATTGCCAAACTTAGGCGTTGTCAAAAGTATGCGCCAGCTCCTCAGAATAAGGAATACAAATAGAAACCTGGCTAAAATAATACGCGGAGAAAGACACCTATCCTTGATTTTCTTACGACATTTTAGTGCGTTAGAGAGAGATGGATATGTATTAGTTTTTTCTTAATTAGGTAGGTTGTCACTAGTTCGTTGCTTTGCTAGTGATGTAACAATGTCGATTTTTGACTACGGTAAATAAACCAAATCGAAATGAACCGCGACCAATCTCCTTACCACACATCATATCGTATCAAAGTGTGAAAAAAAAGAGAATGCAGGAGGCACCGACCTTTCTGGTGACATCCTCTTGCTTTGGAAGGAGGCCAAGAGAATTAATAGAAAAGTGGTCTCTGTCTACCCCAGTGGGACACATGTTATATTGTGTAAATAAGGAATTAATAAAAGGATATCTTTCGTTTAGCATAATATTTTTTATTAAGTACAAATTACTATATAGTAGGCAGGTAGGTACATCAGTTAAGTCCAAAATTGTGCTTGTTTCTAGTACAAAAAATGCTATAGCTTGTATCAGAGATACAACCGTAAACTATTTAAGTGGATACTTTTTAAGTCGCCTCTTAACTCAATCAAATAGATGTTCATTGATGTCGCGTCTTTGTTCAATCAAGGAAGAAGGAATTAATCGCAACAATAGAAATCATAATAATCGTAATAATAATATTATGATTCGTAATAATAATGATTCGTAATAATAATATTATGTCAATGATGAGCGATGACAGCGCAATTACTACAGAGGTAATTTCATTTTTTTTTATTTCTATCAAATAAACATCAACTTATCTTGAATAAAAACTAATAACAAATAATGAACGATTAAAATACCTAATAACCTGTAATAAGAAATCAAATTATGCGCAGTTCAAGTCAATAAGCATTCCCAAAATTCATTTCACGATAGAACTACCCTGTCAAAGTACTTTTATTGTCAACCACTAAGTACGAAAATGTCTTGAACTGCGGAATTTCTTCGTGAAGTCGATCACGGCAGTAACGTGAACGAACAGGCCTTTCAGAACGATTTGCGAACATAGAAGTATGCACTTTTCTAAACCACAGACATCCATAGGTACTGGTTCTGTTGCCTAAAATTGAAAAATTATCGAGTTAACATACTATAGTATAGTACAAGCACGTACCTACAAACAAGATTGATAATGCAATTATACATAATTATTTAAAGGTTACCAATGTGTCTGTATCTGGTAAATATAACGTTGGTAAGGCATCTGCTTTTAAAAGTCTCCATTTTAAATTTTCGTTTGGTCCAAAAGAATCCGACGTCAAGTGTTTCAAACAAATATGACCGCTTTTTTTAATTGCCTAATTTGGTCAAATTATTCGTCTAAAAGCCATTCACATTTTAATTCTTCCCTTTTTGGAAATCTGTAACAAAAAAAAAATATAGCGATATTTATTCGGCATTATTTTTGTTTTAACTCGCGCTGCAATGAGGGATTTTCTTTTCTTTTTTTTTTACTCTTCCCTAGTCGCTGGATAGATGGCGCTGAACTTGGTAAGTTACTGCAAGGAACGGAACGCCACATAATTTTTTGATTATTGCACTTGGATGTAATTTTGAGATCGTAAAACGAAACGTACATAAAAAAGTAATTAATGTCATTGTCACATCACATCACAATGACATTTTGAAAATAAATAAATAATAACAACAAGGAAAAAGAAAAAAATAATTAGCAGTCTTTTTATGAGTTTTCTAAGCCAGAAAGAAAATGTCCCAAGAGAAAAAGAAGAGAAGTCTGTGCCTTGTGGATTTGTATAAAAATGGAGGCATACATCTTTTTCCTAAAGATGAAAGTCGTAAAGCGCAATGAGTACAAGCCATGGTACATTTTAAACCTGGACGGACCATAACAAAGCATTCGCAAATAATATGCTCAGCACACATGTCATCAACCAACGAGCGTATGTGACGTGACGTGACGTGACGCAATGTTTTTTTTTTTCAATCGTTTTGGCTTTGGCAGCTAGCAACGTAGTCAGTTCAACACCATCTACAGAGTTCTGGGAAACTATGTTTTTTTTTTAATACTCAAAAAGAAAACCTCTCATTAATCTATTATCCTTTATGCACGGCTGCCGCGGGAACCAATGTTCGATAGTTTGCCATACGGACTTTAGTACATCACTATACGAAAAAACATAACCTCTCATAGTCGGCAGAAAATCTATATAAAACAGGCAAATATCGGTGTAGAATTGAACACGAGTATGATTTACAAGAACTACTATTATTGTTACTGAGTTTTAGGTATGATCCTGAAACTTATTAACATAAAAACTATCAGAACTCACCGATGAAATGATATTGCTTCATTGTTGTTTTCTTTTCTTCCTGTATGCGATTTACAGCCTTCAATCGCACAAGACATTTTATTACAATGTTAAAAAAACAATCAACACAAACAATAATAAATCACACTTTCACGAATTTAGAGAGGAAGAGCACTAACATATTTAATTTCTCTCGGTGAAGCTGTAAACTTTCGCAAAATGCAATAGACATTTCGATGCCATCAAATTAAGATGTGATGCACGCAACGAACGATATTACAACACAACGATACAATGATGAGACATATTTAATTTGATGGTATTATAATATTTAAAATACATCCAAATTACATCCATCTGACATTTGTTTGGTTCAATCTAGTGACACACCAGGAAAAAATATAAAGTAAGTGCGGTCCGTCGTTTCATTCACTCGTACACAGGAGTAATTTACGTTAGATGAGTACAATGTCTAATGCCCAGTTCTTATTTTAGTCAGGCTTCTATTTGTATTCCTTATTCTGAGGCCAGCTCTTGGGTCCCGCGAAACGTCAACCACCCGCGAGGAAATTTCTTTAAAAAGACATTTCGCCTCGTGACCCCACGGCCCAGGGGTTTCGACTCCAAAAGGCGCAAACATGTACTCAGAATTGAGCTCTGCATATCTACGCCTCTTGGATCCCTCGGCCGCTGCCGCTGCTGCGCCAGCCCTGGCGGCCGTGACTTGGATGGGGGACGGAGCAAGAGTTTCAACGCATATTGCGTCTCACACTTGCCGTATTTCCAGGGAATAATTGTCATATCGTCGTTGTCTACATGAGTTATGTAGTGGTATGTTATACATACTGGGTGTTAAAATAAAGTTGCGGAAGCCGGAAACTGGCGATAGTACTATCTATACTAGATAGTAGTCCACGAACACTTTAAGAACCAACCCTCAAATCGCGAAAAAAAGATCAGCTGTTTCATAGAAAAGTTACATAGCAAACCGACCAAAATGTGTAAAACAACAGATATTTTTTCATCTTAAGGCGATATGCGAAAAAAATACGGGTGCTTCTTTTCTGTGTATTTCATGAAATACACGGAAAATGTTAATAAATTTCTGGTATATGCATTTTGACTATATAATCTAGGAAGTTTACACTGTTGATTGTTGGCACTTGGTGGAACTTGGAATACATAATGAACAGAAAATCACTTGTACTATCCCACAAATTTATTTAATACTTCCTGACCGGTTTCGCCTTTATGGCATTATCAAAGGAATTATATTATCTAATATTATTATCTAAATATTATTATCTAATTATAATTAGATCTTTATATTAATTCCTTTGATAATGCCATAAAGGCGAAACCGGTCAGGAAGTATTAAATAAATTTGTGGGATAGTACAAGTGATTTTCTGTTCATTATATAATCTAGGGTTTTGAAATTGGAAAACATGTTTGGATAAATTTTCCTCGATAGAAATAATTGTTGAAATGAGGTCTTCAAACACACTTTTTCTCCTCGTTTGACGATTAGGAACCATATACAGAACTCAAGCATATTTTATTAGGTGCGTTTCAACAATATCTAGAGATTTGATATTTGAAATTTTGCTAGCTATATTCGTTTTTTTATAAAAATTATAAAACTAAAATTTTTTGCTTTCGCTCTGAATCCGCCTCTCTCGCACTGAGCGTGTTTTCCAACCACGAAAACTTTTCGCTTAGAGTGACAGTGACAAAAATAAAATTCGCATAGCCTCTTAACACCCTGAATATATTATTCCACTGTCAATATTGTTGAATAGTGGTTATTCTCACAGCGAAACCAAAATTTCTGTGGTAGTTACATACTTCACATAATAATATGTAACAAACTAACCATTACAATGTAAATCGCGTAGCTTGCGCCGCTACGGAATGTTTCGTAGATACGCGTAGCATGTGGCTACTATATATTAATATATATTATGTTAGAGATGATATTCCTGCTAAGCTTTATTATAGATTTTTAAATGCCGATTACGTCGCATCCTGTGAATTTGGGAAATTGAAACTCTGTATAAACTGACCTTGATTCTTAATCTGAAGTGCTATCTCCAGCGTTTTTACATATATTAGGTCTTTACATATGAAATTGCCGTTTTCTATAGAGAATTTTAAGGAAGCTCAAATTTCAGTACCAACATTTTTGCATGTTTTTTAGGAATGACAAATCCAAATTATGTAATTTCTTTTGTGTATGAATGAGACAACATTAAGCTAAAAGCAACGTTAATTTAATTTTTGAGAAGTGTCAGCTGTAAAAAATTATTTCGAATCTTGTCATGGAAATGGTTGGCAATTAAGACGAACTGTTTTTGAAGATTTAATTTTTATAATCAAAGTGTAAATAAAAACAAAAATTAATACGTAGATATAAAACCTTGAAATCAACTTTCAAACAAAAAACAAATAATTGAAATAGCTATTGAATTTACAGGAGTTATGAACTCAATTTCGGGAATTTCATATGTAAAGACCTATTATATCATTTTATAGCTAGAGCATGAAAAAAAAAGTTTTAATCGCCCGGTTCTTGACAAATACGTAACAAAATGCATAACTAATCTCATAAGCAGGTGATTTAAAAAATGAAGAGTGCCATCTGAATGCTTTTTCTTTCATTTATTATTTTTATTTATTTATTAAAATTTTATTTTTTATATAATTTATAATTTATTTTAATACTATTGAATTGGCATGTTGGAATAATTCAAAATTACATTTTAAATTATAAATGATCAAAATAAGATAAAATTTTATTATACGTTGTTTTATCTTATTCTTATCATTTATAAAGACAAAAAAGTCAGTATTTAATATTTATTTTAAATTATAATAATATAATTGGAATATTGGAACTACAGGTACTTTGAGTGTAGCGAATCACGGTCACGGAAAGCGGTAGAAACAGAATATTTTCAAAAACAACACGGATTTTAGTGAATTAGTGCATTTTACGTTTTTCCCGGCAATTTCACAGTGCTAATGGCCTTTGTCACGGGATTTTGCAGAACGATCATGGATACGGGTATATTTATTTTTATGGGTTGAAGAGTGGTCCCCCGCTGTGAATTATGTCAGCCTGCCTGCTCTCAGCGGTTGCATCTTCGAGAAATAACTCATGAAAGAGGCTATTGCTCAGAGCAATAAATCCCCCAGTTCGTTATGAAAAATGTGTGTAAATGTACAAAAAGTGTAAATACACAACGTATAACAGAAAGGTGTAACCATATTTGACGAGCTTATTCAGTCAATGGTATAGAACAACTTTTACTATGGAACAAATACTGTATATTGAAAAAAAATTACTTGCTTCATAGGAAAATGCAATGCCGCTCGGTCCATAGTAAAAGTTGTTCTATACCATAGACTGAATAAGCTCCTCAAATATGATTACACCTTTCTGTTACACGTTGTATAAAAAATTATACAAAAATATGTTTGCGGATTACGATACAGATGTTTTATTCTACGAAGTCTACTTACCTATGGTTGTAGTAGTGCATGCACACGCACTTTTTCTGGTGTGCGTAACCTCGGGAGCACTTACAAAACGCACAAAAACACGCGTATCTGTACACGTCACTACTGCAACCATAGTCAAGTAGACTTCGTAGGATATTATAACATCTGTAATAATCACAGAACTATTTAAGGAATAGAAATGCCATGAAAGCCGTGACTACGACGCACCGATATGATCAATACGTCAAGACATAACCCGCGGGCCTCTCATTTATCAACCGAACGCGTTAGAACAAACATATTGTAAAAATGGTGTATTGCAGCGTGGCAAATTGTTCTAACTCTTCAAATAACGCAAATAAGACTTCCAAAGGAATTTCATTTCACTCGTAAGTAATTTAAACATGTATTTACTGTGATATTTACAGAATAAACCTTGCAGTAAACAAAATTTCTACCTTACCATGAGATATTTATGGTTGTGTAATAATTATCTACCAAGGCGATACATGACAACAGAATTTGACCTCTTCTAGCCAGCGGTGAATCACAGAAAATGCCAGTTTATTTATTTCAGAATTACTGCGATATTCGATATAAGACTGTCAGTGACTTCTTAGCTTTGGACCAATAACTCATAGAACTTGGCTGGATTTAAGTAACTTAAATACTATCATTGCAAGTTGCTAATGCGTTGGGGCGTTGTCTAAATAATTCGAAATGACGTTTGTTTGTTTAACAAAAAAAAATATTAAAATCATTTTCTAAAAGATAGATGAAACTAACTTGGGACTGCCATTAATGTATAGGTAGGTCTAAAAACAAAATACAGTGTGTCCCTCGTACAAGTGCACATCCGAATAGGGGTGAAACTAGACCTTATTTTATCGACAAAAAAACGTATTTTTTTTAATAGAAAATCTTTGTTTTATAAATTTAAGTTTTAAATTTTTTTTTTGCATACCATGGAGACTTTGTATAAAATATGTCATAACTTTTGATCTATCGCGAGTAATGCAATGAAATAAAACTGTTATAATCCTTAAGAATAGACGTTGCATACCAAATAAAAAACAAAACATAATCAACTACCATTACCATAAAAATAATATCTTAAAAGATAATTTTTTTCAGTAATAGTATATTTTTTCACAATAATGTCCCCGTTTTACTATACTTATATTCCTACTAGCTTTTGCCCGCGGCTTCGCCCGCGTTGATTAAGTTTTTGTATAGTCGTATCAAAACTGTAAATATTTAGTAGTTTTAGTAGTTGACCTAACTTTGATTTGGAGTATTTTAAGTGTTTTTGGTTCTCATAATCTCTAATTTGATCCCTATGGAAAGTTTTTTTGGCGAGGCCGAAGACCAAGACACGTTTCCGTCTTTACCGAGGCCGAATCCCGAGCCGTTTTGCAGATCGACACTATTTTGTTGTTCTCTGAATTAATCCTCTGCTAATGTGTAATGTGTAAATCAGTTATTAAAGACAGCCGCTTTAATAACTGATTTAATCCCCTAGTATAGCATGTTTGGCGAGGCTGAAAGCCGAGCCGCATTTCCAGTCGACATTATCTTTTGTTTTCTAATTAATTTTAATCATCTGCTTAAGTATCATTGGCGGTCTTTGGCGAAGAAGAAGGCCGGGCTGCGTTTCCGAAAGACACCATTTTTTGTTCTCTGAATTAATCCTCTGCTAAAAGGTCTTTGGCGAGACCAAAAGCCATGCCGCGTTTTCAAACGAAATTTTTTTTTTGTTACTGATTTGATATAAAGTAGCGTATGTCCTATTTGAGGTCTAGAACTATATTTAAAACAGTTTCAGCCCTATCAGTTCGGGAGGTACGGCGTGAAGATGTGTATCACTTTTCTATAGAAACTTGACACCCAATTGCCTCTGAACTGATTAATGGGATAAAAAGTGGTCTACTATGTCCTATTCCAGGTCTAGAACTACATTTGTGCAAAGTTGAGCCTAATCGGTTTAGTAGGTACGGCGTGAAGGAGTAACAGTACATCACTTTTCTATAGGAACTTGACAACCCATTGCCATCCTATGGGAACTAATATATCGGATATAAAATAGCCTTTGTCCTATTCCAGGTTTAGAACAACATTTGTGCAAAGTTTCAACTCAATCGGTTCATCAGTTACGGCGTGAAAGAGTAACAAACATACCAACTTTATACAACTTTAACAACGTTATATCCATCCCAACTTTTGCATTTATAATATTAGTTGTATGTACCCTACATGAGAGGAGTGCATCCGCAAGATGAAAGAACTCATCCCTTAAATTTTTATGGACATCAAAACACTCATTTTCTATTCCTTTTATTGGATTTAGAAAGTACTTGCGAAACACACTCCTAATACTTGCAATATTTGTGAGACACCTACATAAGGTCACTTCTAATTATATAGCCAAAAATACATACTCAAGACTCGGTAAGTGGTCAGTGACCCTTTTTGAGAAAAAACACAACAAAAACAATAGGTTTCCTATATTAATTGACTGGGAGTTATTCTTAAATTAGTATAGGGCACAAATTTTATTTTGTGTTTTTTGCTAAAAGGGTCATTGAACATTGGTCTTGACCACTTACCGAGTCTCCCGTTTATACGGACGGACATACGGACAGCCTAAATAACAAATTTAGTCATTTTACTTTGAACTTAAATTTCAAAGTAAAATGACTAAATTTGAAAATGACTTTCCAAAGACAACTTCATCCCCCTTTTTACCCCTTCGGGGTTGGATTTATCACAAACGCTGAGACACGTATAAAGAAATTTTCTATTGTCAGTCTAAACACAAAATTTAAAGATCCTAACTTCGAAACAGACGAACTTTATAATAAAGAACTTTCATACAAACTTTCATTTTTTTTACCGTCATCTAGACATCGCCGAGCCCTTTTCTTAGAGTACCATGAACATGGTTCTAGCATCAGCCGTTTAGGAAATACGGGCCTGTAAATTTTTGACACTTTCGGCAGGTAGCTCTCGTCAAGACCTTTTCCTAGACATCGATCAACATGGGTCTAACTCCAGCCGTTTGAGAGATACAGGCTGTCAAAAAAAAAGCTTTTTTGGCACCCCAAGTTCCAACCCCTAAGGATTTACCACCTTCCGATCCAAAGATATTTTGCTGGGATATAGATAGATAGATAGATATATTGTAGAAATATAGATAGATACCTCAAAAGGAAAAAATGGAACTCTAAAAGGATCACTTCAGCTGTCTGTCCGTCGGTTACAGCCGATTTGCTCTGGCACACATACTTTCAAGAATTTTCATGTCCACTATATTAAATTGCAAAATGGATGCTATTTTCATAATAAACGTCCCAACAAACCATAAAAACGACACCCATATTGATATTTACACATTTCAACATTTAAACCCCATCGCACCCCAACAGGGGATGATGGTATTACGCGTCCACTACGTTGGATTTATAAATCGTTGTTGTTTTCGTAATCAGCGACCCGATAAACCATACAAACGATACCCATGTTGATTTTCAGAATTTGTTACCCCATTTCCCCCTTTTAGGGGTTGAATTCTGAAAAAAACTGAAACATGTATTTACTAATTTATTGATAACAGTACTTCTGTGAAGTTTCGAATAAAATAGTCTAACTATTCTTGTTTCCCCATACAAACTTTGGACCCCCGTTTCACCCTCTTAGGGGGTGTATTTTGAAAAATCCTTTCTTAGTGCACCCCTAGACCTCTAAAGGAACCTACTTGCCAAATTTGGAATCTCTACACCCAACGGTTTGGGCTGTGCGTTGATATGTCAGTCAGTCAGTCAGTCAGTCAGGTTCTTCTTTTATATATTTAGATTTATCATTGCCTATTCCATTATCTTTTTATCAAAAAAAAAAAATACAACGTTCTATCATAAATACAATATTTTCTAGGAGCGGTTAACCAAACGCACGGCGCTCGCGTCCCATACAAAGATACCGAGGCGGAACATATTCTCAAGATAAAAAAAAAAAAAAAAAAAATTTTTCTTTCTTTTTCGATATATTTATGTCTAGTTTCACCCACTTTCGGATGTGCACTTGTCCGAGGGACACACTGTATACTCGACAGCGATGCTACTAAGCGGCCGAAAACAAATGACATCCAAACGCATTAGCAATTTGCGGGAATAGGCATGATGACTAAAAAATTCTAATTAGTCCGTCAGTTAGATTATCAGAAAATATTGGACACGTATTTTTTTTTTGTCAATTAAATAAAAAATTATGAAGATATAGTCTGCTAAAGTTCCGCGTGACGTCACGCCTAAGTACAATTTTTACCTAGGCGTGACGTCACCACCCCCCACTCAAAAACTTTGACGCGCTTTATCTCTGTCATTTTTTGTTCAATTGACAAAAGAAAAAATACGTGTCCGAGGTCCAATATATTTGAATAATCTAAATGACGGATTTAATAGAATAATTTTCTGTTTACCTTGTCATTTCCCCTATTATACATAGCAGCGTGGCAATGGTACCAAACAACTGCGACGAAGAAACATCCATAAAAATCATGTTGTATTTTCTTTTCCATAATACTTGCTCTGAATTTTATTCCCTTTGGATAGTTGTTCACCATGATCAACCAGTTCATTATGTGGTTACATTGTTTGCTTACATCGAAAAATGTAGCCTATGTTATAATTAAAATACTTATATCAAATAAAACATTCAATATGTTCCCCAAAACATAAAACAACCCATTAAAAAGTAAAAAATATTATTGAAAATTATTTTAGTCCCGATAAGTAAACAAAAAAGAGAGTTAAAATTAGCGAAAATGAAACCGAAGATATCAAAACAACAAGGCCAAATCCACAAAATGACGAACCAATCCAAAAATTTTATTTGCAGTGCTGCAAGGATCTTTTGGCGCGAGGATGACAATGACAGGGGGTCGCAGTTGTGAAACAAGGGACAGTTCCGTTTTTGACCACGACCAACCCACGCGCCAAAAGAGCCTTGTCATGCTGTATGTAAATATAATTCAGGACCAAGGCTTATCTTTTGGAATTCTCATGTATCGTCGCTGCGCCTCGTTTAATTTGTTTAAAACTAAAAACGAATTAACTTTTCTTAGGAGTGATGATAAGTCATAAACACTGACAATGGTATCGATTCGGCATAACACGTCTTAACTTATTTGACAGAACTAAACTTATTTTAAGCGTCCTGTCTTTTTCTTTCTTTATCGAAAAGACAAGGACAGAAAGCTTAAATTAAGTTTATTCCTGTCAAATAAGTTAAGATGTGCTTCACCGAATCGGTACCAATATTTACCAAAATACCTTTTTTAAACAGCACGGGCTCAACACGAGAGCTGCTGCTCAAGGTGTATATGAAACTGTAAAAGTAAATAACTATTTTGGCGGTAGATTAAAGCGCAAAATTCCAATGTTATATAATGAAATTCCTATTCATATAAGATCTGAACAAAATAAAAATTAATTCGCGAAGTTATATAAAACTTATTTTTTACAAAACATGAAAACATTGACAGATTAAAATAGCATTTTATTATTTATTATTAATGTACCTACCTACTTATAATTTAGTAACTACCTAATTATATAAAAAGAAGTGCGACTCCCTCCCCACAGACAAACCAAATTTCTACTTGGTTTTGAAATAAATAAACATATTCATTCATTCAATACTTAACTAAGTTTAATTTTCCTCTACCCATGTTTCCGTAGCAATATCAATTCTAGATAATCTGAACTGCTTACTAATGTAAATGGGCCTAGGAGAAAAAATGTCCCTTGAGACATAAATGAACAAAGTGGGATTCTTTTATCTTATAAAGCTTATTTGTTCGCACTCCAAGTGGGCTTTCACAATCCACGACCCGGAATAATGCAGCAAATAGTTTATACGGGGGGATCTGATCAATCAAGGGTTCTCCGATGTACGGATAGCAGCATGACAGGCTACCTATTGGTTGTTCTTATTGCGGCGTCTTAGCCTTTAAGGCGATATGTACAAGTTTTAGCGTCCCTGTTACTCCATATGCGAAAAAATCCTCAGTGCGAGAGGGACGGATTCGTAGAAAAGTAGCAAAAAGTCGGTTTTTTATTAATATAAAATGTACTAAAGTTGCTATCAAAATTTCGTTTAACCAGGTCCTAGATACTGTTAAACCCCACCTAATAAAATATGGTTGCAGTCTATATGTCATTCTAAATTGTCAAACCAGGAGAATTGGTGTCGAAAAGGACTTAATTTCAATAAATATTTCTATCGAGCCGAATTTCTCCAATCGCGTTTCTGTTTTAACAGATCCCTAGAAAAAGAATCCAAAAATAATATACTGCTATATCAAAATAATACATTATTTACTGAAGTAGATATGCAAGTCCTTAAAGTGTCGATTTTTTTTCCGTAACGCCTTAAGGCGATATGCGAAAAAAATACGGGTGTTTCTTTTCTGTGTATTTCATGAAATTCACGGAAAATTATAATCAGTTTCTGGTATATGCATCTTGACTATATAATCTAGGGATTTGAAATTGGAAAACATGTTTGGATAAATTTTCCTCGATAGAAATAATTGTTGAAATGAGGTCTTCAAACACACTTTTTCTCCTCGTTTGACGAATAGGAACCCTTTACAGACCTCAAACATATTTTATTAGGTGTGTTTCAATAGTATCTAGAGATTTGATATTTGAAATTTTGTTAGCTATTTTAGTTTTTTTATAAAAATTTTAAAAATAACATTTTTCGCTTTCGCCCTGAATCCGCCCCTCTTGCACTGCACGATTTTTCGCTTGGAGTGACAGTGACAAAAATTAAATTCGCATAGCCTCTTAAGAGCGGTATCGCAGCCGGATTGTGAAATATCCGCCTTTTTCTAGTTAATCGAAACAGAACACTTAAATTCTAAATTCACTCAATATTTATTCAACAAAACCTTATTACCTATGTATTGTGTATGTTGCTATCGCAAAGTTTCCATTGGTTTCTGTAAATTGGAATTTCAAAAACTATGAATTGAAAAAATTTTGAAAGTCTAATTTACAGAAACCAATGGAAACTTTGCGAATGCAGTATACACAACACATAGGTTTTGTTGAATAAGGTTTTGTTGAATAAATATTTAGTGAATTTTGAATTTAAGTGTTCTGTTTCGAGTAATTAGAAAAAGGCGGGTATTTCACCATCTGGCTGCGATACCGCTCTTAAATGTATTTCCCTTACATACTTACATTTTTTCAAATCGGTTCACGTCTTCATAAGATCAGTAAGAAACAAAGAGACTAGCTTTAAGATGAGGCCTTCCTTTGGGGCACAGCGGTTTTGCAATTATAAAATGTAGACTAACTTTCATAAAGTTGAAAATCGTGTGCGCCAAAATGCGCGCGAAGCGATTTAGAAGGAATCTAATTTTAAGATTAAAATCGACTAAAATTACAATATTGCATTTAAGTCATTTTTGATCTTACAACGGTTGATAAACAAGATTTTCGTATTGATAGTAAAATATGACACATAAAAATCAAATGGATTAAACACAAAACCAAAAAAACACTCAAAAAGAGACTATTTTCAAAAATAAAATCTATCGAGTGAAAGTTTTCCAATTAGGTAACGCCACTTACAACGTAAAGATAAAGGTTTGAAAAAACGTATATATAAGTTTCATATTGATTGCGTCTGTGGTAGATTCAGTATAATCGTTCAAAAACTGATGGAAGGAAGGCCTCCTCTTAACTCTTAATTAATAGTGTACATTTGTACTGTACCTGCACAGAAAACATCCATATTACATTTTAAAATGTTTTCTATTCTTAACTGGTTTTCTTTTACTTTTTTAAGTAAGTAGTTTTGTAAGTAAGTAGTCTTTAGAAGGTGCCCGCTCAGTACTGTAAGGAATCTTTTGTTCGTTACATTTTTCTAAGACCTTTTGTTACATTTTCAGTTCTTACAATTTCTAACCTTTGTAAATATATTATGACCGGCCACCACCGTCCCTGAAAGAACATTACAGAGGTTCAATGGTGTTTATGTCCATTAAAAAGTTATGAGAAAATGTAATTCAGTGCCTTGTGCTTGTGGGCTTCACTGAGGGAGATGGTTTTAATTTTATTTATGAAAAGTATACATTTAAAAAGTTAGTTTATTGAATTACAAGTTTATTGTTTCAATTTGTTTATGAAAGCTGATTAAAAAGCAACAAAAACAACAGATCAGTCCCGTGACGGTTTACATTCCGTGTAAGCTTGTTGCCTAACCCGACCCGGTCCTGTAGCATAGTGTTTAATCGCGCGCGACGCCACAGTTGAATCACAAGTGCAGGGAGCGTGACGTACTGTTTAATCGCAAAAACATCGTGTCACGCTCCTCGATTAAACACTGTGCAGGACGGCAAGGCTGGCAAGTTTGAAAAAATTTGCTACGGCAGATTTCGAGGGATTTTGCAAGGGATTTTCTACGGAAATTATAGATTTTTAGGCTTTTGCAATTTTTGCGCACGCACCACAATAGCCATTCTGGTTTTGCATCAATGACCACGGATACTGGCGTACTTAATCGTACATTATATCATGTCTTTATTTATCACAGGATAATGGGAAAAAACGTAATTTAGCTAAGATCCAGGGACTTCGGCTAAGGCTCGGCAGATAGAATTTGAGACCATTTCTGGATTCAATTTAATTAAATTATAAAACTAGGGTAAAGCCGCGGCCAAAACTTAGCAAGTTAATAAACAGATCCGGCTCCGCCCGCGTTCATTGAACCTTTGCTCTGTTTTCGGCTTACCCGTTATTTTGTCAACACCCCTTATAGCTTATATGTTGGCTATGGTCACTACGATGATAATAAAGAAAACCGCGTCCAAATCCGTTGAGTGGTTATCGAGTTAAAACGGAACATAAATATACATACAGAATTTCGCGAAAATATTCAATGTACTGACACGACCTTTTTACTACTTTATTTTATAATTAGAATTCAACAGACAAGATGATAGTTAAAATTACACGTGGGAACCCTCGGTGCACGAGCCGAACCCCCATTTATTCGGTTTTATTTCCCTTGAAAAGTTTCGTTTCAATAATTTCGAATGCCGAATAATAACAATAAGGTTTATTTCGTAACTTCCACAAAACAAGGTTGAGGCCACCTATTAAGGCGATATGTAAAAGTTTTAGCGTCTCTGTTACTCTATATGCGAAAAAACCCTCAGTGCGAGAGGGACGGATTCGTGGAAAAGTAGCAAAAAGTCGGTTTTTTATTCATATAAAATGTACTGAAGTTGCTATCAAAATTTCGTTTAACCAGGTCCTAGATATTGTTAAAACCCATCAAATAAAATATAATTGCAGTCCATACGTCATTCTGAATTGTCAAACCAGGAGAAATGGTGTCGAAAAAGACCTCATTTCAATAAATATTTCTATCGAGCCAAATTTCTCCAATCGCGTTTCTGTTTTAACAGATCCCTAGAACAAGATTCCAAAAATAATATACTATTTTTTACTGAAGTAGATATGCATGTTCTAAAAGTGTTGTTTTTTTTCCGTAGCGTCTTAAGTATAAAAATATCTGTAGCAGGTCTCGCCTCTTCATAGTGAATATATGTACTTATATACATTATACAATAAGATAATCGTAAAGGACATTCAATCGCTAACACTTCCGAACTTTCTATAACTAAACCTACACTTGTAACTAAGGAGAAGCAAACTATATCTGCAAGATGGGCACAAGTGTAGCTAGCTTTAACAGTAAATGAAGTACCTTCAAACTTCGATACATATAATATTTATCGAATCGATACGTATATTAAGTTAAATTACCAACACCACCTAATACAATTTATATAATCAAAAGGCCCCCCTTTAGCGACTTAGGGGGTTAGCGAGTTTCAGTTCATTATTTTGATAGCACTGGTTGGCTTGTACAGGCGCGCATGTATTATGTAGAGGCAACTGCAGGACGCATGATCCAATCATGGCAGGTCGCTCGGTAGCGAAGGCAGTTTCCGTTGGGACGCCTCAAACTTGAGCCCTCCGGCTTTGTAGTGAAGTTACTGCAAACAATTTACTATTTGACTCTGGAGAAGCTTGGACAAAGTCAGTTAACTATAAATTGTGGTAGTTAGACCTGAGGCACAACATTTCGCTGCTCGTGACATGCGAGAAGCTCCTTTATTTTAAATTAACTTTCAAGGGTCAATTTGTAAAAAATATTGCGGGCCATATCATAACTTTGTATACCACAATGCAAAATAAGTTTTATAAATAAACAAAAAATATATCTAAAAATCAATTAAAAACAATGTATTTGTCATGTTTGCGATTTATGTAGAATTGTATAAAATTAAGTATAGAATTTCTAAGGCTAAATTCAAATTGTTTTGAAGCTTTATTAATAATAATTAAAAAACTGTTTTTCTTTATTTGTATTTATCGTATTTCGTTGCTGCATGCATCTTTTTTACACACACAAACACATTTTTATAACCCTTGTTTGATGTAGTAAACAATTAAATTAAAATCTAGAGAAATACATTGGTATTATTGGGTATATATGTATACTAGACTGTATACACGATGGGAACACGATTTGATAAATTTGGCTCGATATAATAAATTTGCAAAGTTACCTATTTTCGAGTAGTTTTTTCCTCTATTTCCCTACTTTTTTATATAAATAAATAATTTGATATAATGATTCATTTACTTAAATAAAGTTCATTGATGACTAGAGCGTTTATACACGAGTTTTTTATTTAAGAACAATATGATGGAAATAACAACGAAAAACATTGAAAAAGTGCAAAAGTTTGGTTATTTTCTTCACTCTCTACGCGTAAAGGAAAAGACAGAGACAAAGGCAAACGCTCGGTGCGGCCTTAATAGTAGTTTATGCTAAAAGGACGAAAAGGAATAAATTACGAGGACGATTTAAAACACGAGCGTATCATACTGTTTTTCAATGCATAGTGTGAGGAAATAAAACAAATATAATCTTGTGAACTTTAAATTATGATTGGTTCAAAAGGACTGTATCCAGAGCCGTTAAACAGTGGAAAAAAAGTATAACATTTATGGTACACAGGAAAGGCTGCAGGTAAGCCAACCATTGTAAATAAATTAAAAAAAAATAATAGTAACGCCCTAGGGCAAAATAATCGACTTTCTGTTCGGTTTTGATGCATAAAAAGTGGGCCTTTACGAGCACTTGCATTGAAAAGTTATTTATTTTGACTTCTTTGCAAACACAAAGATAGATCATCATTGCATCACCTCGCTAGAGATATAAATACTACGTTTAGCGAAACGATTCAAAGCGGGTCGTTCCTCTGACTGACACCAGCCGCTGCGTCAAAGGAAAAGCTGCCTCCTCGACTCTCAACACAAAAGAAGCCGCCGCCCTCTGACTGCTCGTGACCTGGCCCTCATACCATGATAATCATGTGTAGTTGCATTGTCTCACTAAACAGTGTGTAATTCTGGAAAGTGTGTTTTGGACACACTTTGAAACACCTCCCCGACATATCGTGACGAAATATGTTGTATCTGTTCCCAAAATGGCCCTCAGGTTTCGAATTTATCAGCAAACTAACGTTTTTTACGGTCGCAAATTCGAGAAAAATATCCTGAGCGTAGATAATCCTGGATATATTTCAGTAAATCTCAGACAGTTAAATTTTATGCCGATTTTCTTCCTCCTTTTTTGTGTAAGTTGTCGTTAAATGGGAAACATTATCGTTATCTCCATTGTTTTAGTAGAAACGTTTTTTGGTTTGCCTGTTATTCCAAGAGATATTTCAACGATTTTGTTTAAGTGTGCTATTATACCTAACCAAATCTGTGTATGAGACCAAACAGCTGCACCTAGGAGCATGAAATTTTGATTGTTAGAAGGGGTTTCAGGAAATACCCACGAGTTTATGAGGAACTGGATATATGCGAGCAAACCTGGCCGTGACCGCTAGTTAGAGATAAAACAATTTCGTTTTGGTATTGAAATAATTAAAAAACATAATTTGTATCCTCCTTTAAATTTATTTAAGTACAAATACAAAACACTTTATTTAACAAAAAAACACAGAAAAATCTTCAAGAACATACTTACAACTTTTTCAAAGATTAAAAAAGCTTCGCTCATTTAAAATCTTTAAATTAAAGTAATGGTAACCATGAGGTTTTAATAATATAACTGATATGTGGCTTAACAAAAATAAAGATAACTTTAGGAAAAAACAAATTCAGTCATTGTTCCGGTGGAAAAGGAATACAGCACAGCGTGTGACTTCGAAAAGTAGCAGAATTTAAGCTGATCCGTTGTTAAAAAATTTAGAATAAACAAAAGCAAATAATTATTGATTACAGTAATTGTGTCATAGAAACAAAACAAAAACCTATAACTAACTATACAGCATGAAGCCTCTGCAAATTGTTTCGACGCCCTATGCTTTAGTTTCAGCGATTTTTTTGGATTATTCTGGCTTCCTTATACCTTTCGGTAGTATTTTCTTCGTGTGGTTTACTCCAATTAAGAGCGGTTTAGCAGCCAGATTGTGAAAAACCCGCCTTTTTCTAATTAATCGAAACAGAACACTCGTATTCAAAATTTACTCAATAGTACCCTCAACAAAACCTTATTACTTATGTTTTGTGTAAACTGTCATCGCAAAGTTTCCATTGGTGTCCGTAAATTAGAATTTTAAAGTTAAAATTTTTAACCTTCCTATGGCAGCGTACGCAATAGATAGGCAACAAGGTTTTCTTGAATAACTATTGAGTGAATTTTAAATATGTGTGTTCCGTTGTGGTGTGCTAATTTGAAAATAATTTCGAGACTTAGGTTTAATAAGCCGTATTTTCGAACTGGTGGTCTAAAAACCTCATGATGATGAATATTTTTACGAAAAAGCTGCAACTTTCATTTGCCTTCGTGTGACGTTACTTGAGAAATGGTTGTTTAGAAATGTATCCATAAGATAAATTTATAAAAATTTGTTGTCGACTGATTTGACAGATAGATGACAGATGAGAAGACAGTCAGAGACAGACTACTTTTTATAAGCAATCACACATCACAATCGGTATAATATCCAAAATTCTCAAGTGACGTCATAACCGACAATTCTTTACAAGACCATAAAAAATAATAGTTAATATATACTCCAAAATAATGACAACTATGTCCTAAAATGGCGTATATTCTCTGAAAAAAAATCTTTTTCAAATTAAGCTATGGGAATTCGGCTGTTAAACGGGTCTTAAAGAATTTTTTTCTGATAATTTATCAACATGACAAAAAACATAATAACGACATAATTTAATTTCAAAATTCAATAGTAATTCAAATTTCAAAAGAATAGTTTACACTCTGTATAACCTAAAATACGACCTTTTGAACATAGCTTGGAGAGAAGGACAATAATCGACTCCCTGGTATCATAGAAAATGTAAAACTGTATACTTAGAACATAGATATCAAGTTTGATAAACCTAAAATACCAGGTATATCTATTTCCGTTAACAAAAGCGAAATAAGAAATAAATCTACCTCACAGGAAAATACTTGAATAGTTTGAGGCTTTTCAAATCTTTATCCAACAAGAAGATTCTAAGGACTTGCTTACGAGTAGCTTTTACTTACACGTGTATGAAAGTTTCTTTGCAAGGAAATCTTTCATTTTAATCCTGAATGACAATAAATCGTACACGTTTTTAAAATACACCGTATAACCCGCCGCGCCGTAACCGTTGTGTGATTCTGCCATTAATTAATTTTACAAATATAATAAAGCCAATTTTGAAGGCTTTAATTTTAGTTTTAGTGCTGTCAAAGCTTAAAATTTTCCAAAGAAATTTAGCTTCTAATCCTAATTCTTAAGGAGTATTTTGAAATGAAGAAAATTTTGTTTTGACAGCACTAAAACTAAAATTAAAGCCTTCAAAATCGGCTTTATTACTGAATATTGCCTCATTTTTACGCAAAGTTTAGTTAGTTGTATAATTTTTATCTAAACTGGAAATAAAAAAGAGAGAAATTCAGAATGTTCATGTCACGGTCATGTAAAGAAGACTAAGTTTATACACTTTTCCATAAATAAACAGTTACCGTTTCATGAAAAACAGATTTTACCTGAAACCATTTCACAAATTCAGCGCTTTTTGAATATCTCGCCATCTGCACCTCTTTATGAGAGATGGGTCGGAGTGCGGTGTGGACGGAAAAGGGAAACATATACAAAGATGTGTGCCAAGTTTCATTGAGATCAAAGCCATCAGGACGTCACAGATTCACAAACACCTAAAGCAATTTAATGGCAGCTGAGCGGCATAACCACCTTAAAGACTCACGATGACAGAAACATAAAGAGGTCGAAAAATCCGTACCCCTATTATAAATGCGAAAGTGTGTTGGTTTGTTTGTTGGTTGTTGGTTTTTCCTTCTTTCACGCAGAAACGAAACAACGGATCGACGTGATTTTTTTGCATATAGATAGTTTCATATTTATCGAATAGAAGACAATATGTGGAGGACTGTACTAACGAGGGTAATCAGAGTAAATCAGAAGTAAAGAATATTACTCGTGGATGTCCACAGGGCTCAATTCTAAGACAGCTTCTTCAGTCCTTTATTGTTCATCCTATATACCGCTGATCTAATTACAAACATCCATCACTGTAAAATCCACCTTTATGCAGACGATACTCAGGTTTATTCTTCATTTAAACCTGAGGATACTCGTGAAGCGGTAGCCAGGATCAATGAAGACCTTAATGCAATCCACATATGGGCCCAAAGAAACACATTAGTTCTAAATTAAAAAATCCAAATATATAGTACTAGGGACAAAGCACAAATGTCAGTCAATAGCAGAAAAAAATCCTAGCATTGAAATATACCATGAAGGAGTAGACAGAGTAACAAAAGCACGCAACTTGGGAATGACTAGAAAGCGAATTACGGTATGTTGAGCATGTCAATTTAAAGGTAAGAAATGCTTTTTATAGAATTAAGGTTCTTTATAACATAAGACCGTTTTTGGGCGAGAAGGTTCGCATATTACTTTCAGAAGCCTTTGTTTTGTCTTTGTTCAATTTTGGTGACGTGGTCTATGGCCCAAGATTGTTTGGTAAGACTGAGCATGCCATCCAGCGTGTTCAAAATGCATGCACGCTTCTGTTTTGAAGTACCAAAACGTGGCCACGTGACGCCTTTTCTGAACAATCAAAACATACTTAAGAGGATGGCATACCCTAGCAACTTTTTTTATTACCCGTCCAGCAAAATATGTCTAATGGCAAAGACATTATTTGCTTTTCATAGAGGCGATTGTATGTTGATTCTTTGGCCTCTTGTTCTTGGACGCGTAATACTAGTGATCACGCAGCGAAACAACAAATTGGTGTGTTTTTAGCTAATACTGAAATATTTTGTAGGGAAAAAAATATTGGATTTAGGTAACATCCCTTCATATTTCTATTGCCTATTTTATAAAAAAAATCAAGTTGATCTCTTAACCGCGTTTTTGAAACGAACGTTTGAAAACCAAAAGAGGGTGGAAAACATTTTTTTTTTTTGACAAAGGTATAAATCTTAAAACACTGTTTATAGGTGGAATCCCTAGATAAAAGATCGATAAATCAAATATATTTTCTTCAATATGTGGACAGACCTAGTTTCTTCCAATGAACCCTTGAAAACCTGGTGTTGTTGATGTTCTAGCGTCAGGTGTCCCGTTAAGATGTCAGCACGCAGGAAACTACATTTTGCTAGTTTTAGTGCATAAAGTTGTCCACGAAAAGAGGCCGACATATTTATATTCTAAGTTTAAATGGGCAAGAAATTTTAATTATATTAATACTCGTAAAGAACAAGAAATAGCATGATAATACCGAAACATAAGACATAAGGGTTCAGAGGTGGTTTTAAATATGCGGCATCCAAAATATGGAATGATCTGCCTTCGCCTTTACAAGAGAAAATGTCGGCTATTGCATTTAAAAATAATGTAAGAAAAATTTTTATTACACTGCAAACTGCAAGTATAACATAAGTCGGTTTTTTTTCAAACCAGTCTTATAATTTTATTTAAAATTTGATATTGACATTTCCTTTCTTTGGTTCAGTAACTCTTATAATTATAATTTAAATAATATTTTCAACGGTCATGTTTTTTTTTATTGTACTGTGATTTTATTAATAAAATACGTAATACGTAAATCTAATTTAGTGCATGAAAAAGGGACAGACTGAAAATCAGCGTTGTGCTGCTGTTCTACAACACACAACAGATGCTGAGTCTGCCCCTTTTTATCACATTTTAACTATTTCAATATGCATGGACCTTTTTATTCACAGATATTTTTATTTTCTCTTATTTAATGTTTTGTTTTTTTTTTATATTTGTTGAATAATTTGATATTTATATTGTGTGTGTGTAGTTACTATGGTGACAAATAAATATTTTTTTCAATTTCAATTTATGGGTCGGAGATTGACATAGGTCATTCCAGATAAATTAAAACTAAATAAACGCGGGTGAAGCTGTGGGCAAAAGCTAATTTTATATATTTAATAATTTTAAAAAATCATGAATATGTACTGACTTTACGACTATAATATTCTAGACGGCACGAGCGGTGGCGTTGGCTGTAAAATGCTTCGATATTTATTTTACAGGCACGGTACTTCAGTCGCATAAGTTTGCCTCGCACTTGACGGGTTTTTGTGATTAAAGGACACACGGTCGCCAAACAAAGTTTTTGCTCGGTGTACTACGTACGTGACTGCCAGACTACTTAAGGCGATTACCGTCGCCAAATTAGCAGCTCGATGTTTGTCTGTATGAATATCGACGGAAACGACATTGAAATAACGTTCAAATCAGTGCACAATGCGTGGTGGCTGTTACGAGGCTCGCTGCGTCCTTGATAGGGCAAAATTGGGGAAAATAATACTTTTCACATGGGCGTCATTGTTCGATTGAATAATTCTATGTTATATTTATAGCTATCAAGTTTATCTATTTATCAAAGTATAAATGAATTAAATCACCTAAGCCGCTTATGAGCAGTAGGAAATTCAAGCCAAAAAACACCATTCAGTTGAAACAATTTTTCATATAGAAGTTTTGGTGGTAAGAAAAAGAAAAATGTTGCATATGTTGTCCTAGAGTTGATAATCCATAATACGTTTTCTTCAATATTTTTGGTTTGGCCATAAAAGAGGAGTAGGCTTTAGAAAGTACCCATTTGGCGATATTAAGGGCCTTAAGACACGTACGGCCCGACACAGCATTCCCTGCGGCACGGTTCTTTGACAGGAAATTCTCCGGCCAACGAGCGTTATATAATACTATCTTTTACCAGCGGCTTCGCTCGCGTAGAAGCGTCTTTCAATTATGTACACTTTTTGGCTTAATTATTTTATCAACACCCTTAGGGTATGGGTAAGCCCTTAGAGCCTATTGTAGTTTTGACCTTCGTGTCTACAATAATCCAATTCATTTAAAATTTCGCAAAGAAACGACTTTTTTACTACTGGTCCTCTAAAATTGCCGCTTTGGATGAATCATATTATGATTCTGTTGTAATGCCGTCTCTTTTGCACGCATGAAGAAACTCTCTATCCTACTTTCAAATAATTTCGTGGTTCACCCAAGTTGGCCTTTTTAGGTCCCCTGTTATTAGTAAAGATGTCGCAGATCACGGTAGTCTTTTGTCAGGTTTTATAAACTAACCCAGTGACATTATAATGTCACGGCTTTGACAATTATTATTTTCCTGTGACATAGATAAGTATAGGTAATTTTTAAGAATAATCAATGACACGTGTTTCGCCTCTAAACGAGACATCATTCTCATGGTCGTTCTTAACTGGTTGCTCAGTGCAGAAATAGATAATTTATTTTTTGCGGATGTTTGGCTGGTGGTGCATTGAGCATAAGTGATTTATGCAGTAGTTTGCTGGTGGTGCATTGAACATAAATGATTTATGCGATTGTTGGCCAGTGGTGCATTGAACATAAGTGATTTATGCAGTAGTTTGCTGGTGGTGCATTGAACATAAATGATTTATGCGATTGTTGGCCAGTGGTGCATTGAGCATAAGTGATTTATGCAGTAGTTTGCTGGTGGTGCATTGAACATAAATGATTTATGCGATTGTTGGCCAGTAGTGCATTGAACATAAGTGATTTATGCAGTAGTTTGCTGGTAGTGCATTGAACATAAATGATTTATGCGATTATTGGCCAGTGGTGCATTGAACATAAATGATTTATGCGGTTGTTGGCCAGTGGTGCATTGAACATAAGTGATTTATGCAGTAGTTTGCTGGTAGTGCATTGAACATAAATGATTTATGCGATTGTTGGCCAGTGGTGCATTGAGCATAAGTGATTTATGCAGTAGTTGGCTGGTGGTGCATTGAGCATAAATGATATATGCAGTAGTTGTATGATTTCAAGATTTGCATATCCATCCATAAAATCTTATTTGAATAAAATACCTAGCCATGTCATTTTATAATGAAACGTACCGTTTGAAAAAGAAACCCTCCATTTCGTTAACCTAATCTTGTTCGATGAAAAAAATCAATGAACTGAAATTCTTTTGACCAGTATTTGATATTGATTCTCGAAAACAACTTTGGGTAGTTCTTTTTTTTTACCTACAATAACCGGTTTCCCGCTAGAAAAAAATTGTTTTTTTCTTATTCCTGCGTGATTGGATGAAATGGGCTTTAAGTAGCGCTTATGAACATTTTTATGACAGATCTTTGTCGGTATTTAATTTTTATTTGTGTTTTAATCTACCAAAATTATCGTGACAGAAGTGACAAAAAGTGTGACAGAAGCGTTTTTCATACAAAATGAAGGTGTCTCCCATTTGTATTGTTCAGGTAAAAAAAATCGTATGACACTGAAGTTACTAAAATTTTAATTAAAAAGCTTAGATTTCAAATTTAATAAAACACTCAATATTTATAATTAAAACAGAAATTACGAAAAGAAAAAAAATACTTTATCCATGTATCCAATGGTGGTGTTTTTTTTTTGCTATCCTCTGTCACACATGAGTAGACCAACAGTATTATGCGCTAAATGGTTTTCATTGACCGTGGCATTGCCCAGTGGACCCTCCTTCCTCCTCCCGCCGTGCTTCGCGTCCCTGTTCCCAAACAAACCGAGTCAATCGCCCGAATGTGATCAGAGGAGGTGCGTGTGTTTATTCGGCGGCCACTCGGTCACGTAAGTTTTAGGTTTTAAATTGGCGTCGTTTATTATTGTTTTATCTAAACCTAAACTGTCTTTAGTTCACCTTTCGCAGAAATCTTTTATTTTTACAGCATTTATTTTAGTATTGATGTAATTAACTTGAACATAGATATTTTACACCCCTGTCACGGTACCCCTCTGTAACAATTAACGTGACCGACGGGTAAGACTCGTTACAGAGGTGTAAACTTTTCATTGACGTCGCCAGGTTCCAAAACGATTACGATCCCAAATTGTACAAACTTTTTATTTTTTGTACCTAAATGAAACCAATTTTAATATAATTACGTTTCTAGTTATTTCCGCGTCGAACATCAATTAAAATATTATTATATTTTTAAGTTTCGCAAAGATTAAGTAATAATCTATAAATGGCATTAACAGATGCTGAGAGAACCACGCAATCTGCTGCAATTTGGGCACATTTGCACCCTATCCTAGATCTCGTTCAGAAAGACCTACCACGCGTCAAGACTGTTCACGTGTTTTTTGATGGGCCAGCTACCCAAACAAACAAAAAAATTACTTTTACTTCATATCAACAAGATTTTTTGAGAATTACGGATTTAAGAATATAACCTGGAACTTCTTTGAAGGAGGACACGGAAACGGCGCAGCAGATGGAGTTGGGGACCCTTAAAACAGCAAACAGACAATAAAGTTGTAACTGAACATGACATTGCTGATGCAGCTCAGTTTTTACTGGCTCTTAAAGACTCCACTAAGATAAAGCTCTTTTACGTGACTGATGATGACATCGCAAGGGTTGCCGCAATCATTCCAAAGAATGTTGTTCCGTTGCAGGGCACAATGAAAGTCCATCAAATTTTTACTGAGAGTCCGGGGTCATTAAAGCATCGGGTGTTAAGTTGTTTCTGCAAAAAATCATGTTTTTGTCACAGAACTAAAACTTATCGCCCTGTATCAGAAACACTTAAAAGGGGTCTCAAAAATAACAACAGCAGTCACGATGATATTGAGGACCCGTTGCGTGATATAATAAACATTGTAATTGCTCCTCGAGAAAGCGTTTATGATATCGTGTATTCCCCGAGTTCTAGGTCAGAAGAAGATAACGAGCCATTTGTGAGCCAAAAACAGAATGATCCCAAAGAGCCTAACGCAGTGCTCAAAGAAAATAATGATTTATTGATCGGCTTGAATTATAAAAATCCTTCAAAGCCTGATGAAGCTGTGCCTGGGACATCACATGAATATGACTTAATTGTAGATGATATTCATCCAACAAAAATAAAGAAAGATGTCCATGTTTTAGTTAGAGTAACAAGCAAAAGAAATGTTGAATACATATACGTCGGCGTTGCAATGAGTAATGTTGATGAAGAAGGCGATATAAAAGTGATGTTTTTCAGAGCAATAAATAAAAGCGGAAAACTGTTCACATTAGTTGAAATAGATGTTTCCTATGTGGCATACGAAAATTTGCTGAAAATCTTCCCCAAACCAAATGTTGTCAAAAAAGGAAGGCGTATATTTTACGAGTTTGCAAAGCCGTTAGAAGTGTTTGAAAAGTACAAAAATCGTAGTAAGTTCAAGACTGATTTTCAGACTGATTTATTATCAATGTTATTATATACAAAAGTATTATTAATTTAAGTATGACATGTCACTAGGTATATTAGTTACCTAAGAATTATAAAGAACTGTTTTTTTGTAAGTTTCAAGATTTATAAGTTGTATAATAAACACATTGTTAACCCTTCTGTCACATATCCTAATCCTCCGTCACAACTATGTCTCCCGGGCGGGCAACAGATTTAGTAATCTATTCCAATAACTAATTGTAGTATAATGTTTAAGTGTGTTGGTAATCGATTTGTATTTATCTGGTTTATATATATATTTCAACACAAAATGCTAAGTAGTTCCGAACTATAATTTATATTAAAAAATCTTCTCATATCTAAATGAAACGTGACAGAGGGGTTTTCAATATGTCATTATTAATTGTTATTGAGGTTGTAAAGAGGTCCTTAATTGATTTCTAAAATATCTTCAATGTCTATTTTTCATAAGAGAAATTTAAAAATGTTTATGATTGTGCATGATGCTTAAAAAAATTAAAGCTTAATCGTGACAGAGGTGTACATTTTCCACCACATACCTATCCATTTAAGCAATTTTACCATAAAACGCAGTAAATCTTCGCTGCTGAGTATTTCAGTGCAAAATATAATAACTTGTCAACCATATTAAATCAAAACATATAACATTTAAAACATTTTTTTTATTTTTGAAAGTCACAAAATTTGCTCCCAAATTGTCGGTAAAAAAAGAGAACGACCCCTTTACAATTTTATTATTTACAATAAAACTTGAGGATTTTGGCAACAGAAATGTATGTGTATTGAAACGTCAGGCCAAGATGGTCATAAATCTCTAGACGATCGAGTAACGATACCTTCCCCACACTTATCAAGTTCCCTTTCAACCGCAAGATGCGGGTACGGTAACAGGAGGCGAGGCATGGAATGGCTAACAGTATACTTTAATAATCCAAACAGTTACATTAATCAAGTTGGGGCGGCCCACCGGGAAGGTGTCAGGTGGGTTTATCGTGTCAAGTGAATCTCTCACTGAAGGCACAAAATAACCACTTACAGAAGGTTCACTCCGCATAACTAGCGAAAACAGGCGCACGCACACATAGACGCGTACGTACGACGATCTCAGTCGAAGTCGGTCGAATGCCAATACGAAATTCTGCCGAGATTATCATACGTACGCGTCTATGCATGTGTGCGTCTGTTTTCGCTCGTTGGATCAAGTCCGCCTTCTGGTAGTATCTATTTTGTGCTGGAGGACCCAAGCTTTTTGTAGGGACAGAGGTAATGTTACTCATTTATCTTCAGCTAATTTTCTTTTGGTAGTAGTGAGTACCTTCACTATAAAATAGATAGGCAGTTACTTGCACAAAAGGCATTGATAGGGTACAAAAAAGGTATATTTACCTATATATAGGTACTTAACTTACTAATAATATATAATAAATTAGTGTACTAGCTATGTACATTGAAAATTATTGCGAAATTTTAAATGAAGGGGAAAAAGCAATTTTTGTTTAATTTTGGCCGTTAAATGACTAGAGACAGGGTTATATGCATTTGCATATTTAGCCCCTTTTCACCTGTTATTGCATATTTTAACTAAAAAAACTATTGATAATGCATATTTTCGCTTTAGTTTATTTTTAGCCAGAAACAATAAGAGCCAACATAGCACCAAAATTCAAATACTGCCTCAGTAGATATAGAATTTTTTTCGGCTTATAAAAATGTTTAAAGCGATCGAAGACAATCTTACCACCAAACATTTGGTACAATACCTACCTGTTCGTTTCTGTTTACAATAATAGCAAAATGTAAAATAATTTGTAAACAATACTTTTGTCCGATAATATAAATAATATGTTGTTCAAAAAATTACTTATTTTATGTTGTTTTTGAAATAAAATAACTAAAAATATTGCATATTTTGACAATTTTCATGCATATTTTAAGCATTTATCATGCATATTTTGAGTTTGTTATGTTGCATATCATCCGGTCTCTAATAATAACCAACCACTTAACGGATTTGGATGCGGTTTTCTTTATTATCATATATCTTAGTGACCCAGCTAGTCTAGCATAGTAAACCATACCGAGCTCGATAGCGCGTGATACAGTGCTCTTTCTCACTCTGTTGATCTACCTAGACGGGGATAGACATTTTGCTCTATTTTGACTAAAGCTCAATATGGTCTGCTATGCCCCCCTGGTCAATAAAATAACCCGCCTAGCCGAAAACTGACTATAATAATAATTGAAGAGCGAAGCCGCGGGCAAAAGCTTATAAACTTATAAATTAATCGTTTGAAACATGCTTTACCAACTAACATAAACGAATAAAAATCACATTGAAACTGAAAGCTTGAAAAATTCATTTTTCTTTTGAGACAACTTTTTCGCTGTCAGCGGCCATTTTTGTTCTGGAACAAAAGTCCACAATCAAGATCGGTGCTCTAAGAGACTTTGGCTAAAAGCCAAAATTATTTTCCGCGATTTTTCTTAGCCTTTCTTGTTCAGTGAACTATAACCCAAGCACGTGCCCTTGCATTCAGCTTAATAACAAAGTTATAAGCATAATTATCCACTGAATTACTAACGCGTGGGTAACAACAAGATAAAGTTGTCTAGGTTCTTTGAAACTTTGCAAACTTTGCATGTTTAGATTCTGGAATACTTGATACACGAGCTTTGTTAAGTCTAGCTTTTCCCAGAAAATGTTTTTTTAGAACCAGGTAGATCCTTTTCTTATGAAAATTCGTAATAGGGTTTTTCTTGCAACAAATTCATTTTAAAAGCCTCATATGGCTTCATACATTAGCTTTACATGGTCGCGAGGTAAAGGGTCTGAGTACTCATGCCAGTTCTAATGAGGCTTTATGATTATTGCAGAACCACGTGCGGGAATATGAAGTATGAAAATACGAGTATAATACTTGTACATGAATTATATATTATATACGCACCAGTAGCAGAATACCCTTATTTACTGAGAAAAATATGTAAATATATAACTATGGTTAGATACCTACCAGTTGTAAAACTGAAAAGTCCTGATAAAAATCCAGACCTTTACAATAGTTCCTGACAAGAACCTTAATAAAATGTCTTATAAAATAATGATTAAAAAAACATTATAAAAACAAGCTTTTATTAAAGCCATAAGTATTTCTATATCAAACCAATTTGACTATAAAAGAAGCATTTGACAAGGAAAATCATTCAAAATCCACTATGGCGGATGCCCAAAGATAGCGAACCAAATTTCATGGGTATCAAATGAAAGAGTTTGCCAAGCAAAATGCGTGACTCATTCTAAATTAAATATGGCGGACAACCTAAGATGGCGGACTAAATTTATTTTTCCACTCTCTTGACATAATATGGTTATCAAATGAAATGTTTTGAAGAGCAAAATAACGTAATTCACTAAATAGCACAAAATAAAATAATAATTAAAAACCCTTTTTAAAAACAAGTTTTTACGAAAATAATGTTTAAATCACTGAAATTAATTATATGTTGAATGTTGAATTACTTATTTGTTTTCACAAAGCTTGTCGCACGAAATGTTCATAAAAGTTTTCATGGGACAGTGATTGATTGGTAATTAAGTATGAGCAAGTAGGTGCTTGCCGAAGTATGTATTTTCTTTTAGAATTCGCGCGACAAGCTTTTTGAAAACAAATAAGCAACATAAATTATTAAATCTGTTTCAGCGATCCAAATTTACTTTTAACAGGTTTTTTTTTTATTACTTTTTTGAAGTCCACTGCGTCGCCAGGCGATGTTTCTGAATATATGTACTGAATATGCAATGTTTAATAAAAAGAAAACCTATCTATTTAAGGGTCGGCTCCGCCAAACATGCTCTCGCGTTTGGAAAAATCAGAGTGGCAGCTGAGGCCAGGAAAGCGTTCAGTGGGTAGACCGATGGCCCGATGGCGAGACGATATACAATATCGTCAGGGCTGTTGGTGTGCAATGGATGAGGCTGGCGAAATACCGACGAAAATAGCGTGGAGAAGAAGAGGCCTATGCGCAATAGTGGGTAGATGTGAGCTGAATGATGAAATCAAAATATTTTTAACAAATAAAATTTGTGTTATTAGTTAAGAAGTTGAACTGCGTAACTTGATTTTTTTTATATGTGCGTGAAATATATTAAATGCAGTAGGTATCGTCATTTTCTGTGGGAAAGCGAATAAAAATTGAATGTGTTTGCAAAAGTCATAAGCCACAAGTTTATCTGTAGTATGATCAGTAGAGCACGTCATTAATACACCTTATTTACTATATAGTACCATGAAAAAATATTTCTTTTTTTTTAGACAGATCATAGTCAGAGTAAAAATATATCTAGTAGTGAATCTTATTACAAACGCTCAGATTCGAACTCACTTTTGCTCCGAACTTCGCTTAGACGGCGTGTAGAGCACGCATTTGTGTGCGTGAGCTTGAAACAGAGCGGAAATTTGAGAATTTGAAATTGTTCAAAATATTTCCAAAAGAAAAGTAATAAAAATAAAAAATATTATCCTAAAAATACAATATGGGTATCAAATTGTAGATATTAAAAAGCTGATTGTAAAAATATATACTTTTACTATGTTTACTGGCACTGATTTAAAAAACCACAAAAACTTGTACGTCCCCTTATCTCCGAAACTGGTAGACCGAAAAATATGAAAAAAATGTCGAATTTAGATGACAACCGGCCAACTACAGGAAAACTATAGCGATTTCAAAAAGTTGAGCACGAATGAGAAATGTAAAGAAAAAGTAAAATAAATGAAAAAAATATTTTATAAAAATACAACATGGGTATCAAATTGTAGGTCTATACTTTGGCTATGTTTAATTGCATCTATTTCGAGGAATATTTGAAAAACCATAAAAAATGTATGTCCCCCATCTCCAAAATATTTAAAAAAAAACATGGTATAATTTACGTATAGATTACAGGAAAAATAAAGCGAATTAATGGTATATGTTGTCACTTCGTGATGGAACATTTTAACAATGACAGAAAATTGAAAAATACGTGTACTATGTTCCACTAATACTTATATTTAAGCACGATTACGCTACCGGTTTTATCGATGTCGATATAAATCGATGAAACTGGTAGCGTAAACATAGTACACGTATTTTTCAATTTTCTATCAAAAATAAAGCGGTTGAGAAATTCACGAAAAAAATTACAAAATTTAATTTATCATCCACAATACGGAACCCTAGGTACGCGACTTTGACTCGCACTTGGCCGGTTTTTTTTTACTCTGTCATAGTTGTTCCGTGACTGAATGACGATTTACGTGATTGAATGACGATTACTGTGATTTTAGTGATCTTTCGATTTTTCAGTTTTTTTTTCTCGGTGTCAAATCTGAAAGATATTTTTAACTAATTACTTATACTCTTAGATCTTTGTTTAATCTAAGCTTATACTTATATTTTTTTAATATTCCGATATATGCTAAATTTTTCAAACGCAAGAGCTCGGTAGGCTCGTATCTTATTTTATAACTTTACACAAATATTCATAAAACACTAAATGCAAGCCAGCCCCGGTCGCGGGTAAAGTCGTATAATTTTTATTGCACCCCGCGTCGCGATGGCCACAACAAAACATCATATAACAAAACATAATATATAATGTATTAGTCATAGATATCAACGGCGAGCTATCCTATCAACAAAATGGTGGATATTTTGTTAAAATCATTCTCTAGAATATTTTTGAACATGTAAGATGATACTGGTAGAAGAAATATAGTCTGATTGAAATATAAACAAATGGAACGTAAAAAAATATTATTTCAATGCAAAGGCCCACTTTTTATGCATCAAAACCGAACAGAAAGTCGATTATTTTGCCCTAGGGCTTTATTATTATTATTTTATTTATTTATTTACAATGGTTGGCTAACATGAGGCTTTCCTGTGTACCATAAATGTTATACTTTTTTTTCCACTGTTTAACGGCTCTGGATACAGTCCTTTTGAGCCAATTATAATTTAAAGTTCACAAGATTATATTTGTTTTATTTCCTCACACTATGCATTGAAAAACGTAGTATGATACACGGGCGTAAGAGCAATAAATTACTCTCGCTACGCTCTTGTTTTAAATCGTCCTCCTAATTTATTCCTTTTCGCCCTTGTAGCATAAACTACTATAATGACCCTCATAAATAATCAGATACATCACAAGAACTTTACTTTTTTTTTGTAGTGTCATCGATCAGTCACAGTTCATCCATAGATAATAGTTATTTGTGCAACAAGAGAGCAAAGTTAATTTTTGTTGCGAGTGCCGAGTTCGAATCCCGAGCGTAGCGAGTGTATATAATATTTTTATAATTTATATATTGTATTTATTATATTGTTATTCCCTAACTGAGTTCTTTACAGAATATTGATCTGCGTCCTAGATTGCTGATACTCTCCTATACTTCTACATAAGCAGATAAAATTATGTTTTAACGATTTGATAAAATTAGAGTGAGGGATCACTCACTCTGTGAGTGTGGTCTTGCAGAAGGTTCTGTAGACCATATATTTTTTGAATGTCCTAGACTTCAGTCCTCTCTCTATAACTTTCTTCCTAATACAATATCTCTTCCTGTTAACATGAGTTTCTTGTTGAGTCTAGTTGATACTTCCTTCGTTTACATTTTGTCGAAATTCATATCAGTAAATAAGATTAAATTGTAAATATATACGAACACTAGCAATATTCATTTTGTAATTAGTCATTTAAGATATAGTTAATTAGTTAAATTGTATATATATATTGTCACGTAGTGGCAAGTAAAACTACAGTGATTTTTAAGTTTGAGCTGTATTACAATTAAATAAACAAGTAAAGTTCACAAGGCGTGAGTTCATCAGTGTCAATAGGTCACCAAAAGCACATCACTTCACTTTTACCGCACTCTCCTGGTCGTTACGGCTCGCAGTAGGGTGGGTACTGCGACAGCATTCCAGGCGGTCCTTGTTGGACGTCAGGAGCAGCGGTCAGGTCCTTATTGATAATAATGTCGCTGTAGGTGAGGATCAGCTGAGCTGGGAATTCTTACTCCATAGGTAGTTCCTGGAAGGTCGCAGACAAGAAAATGGTTACCACAGGTCAAGCAAAGCCGGGCGCACCCACTAGCGAGCAAAACGTGATGAGATGAGGATGAGAGTGTGGTTTACAACTGATTCTGAGCGGCAGTGGCTTTGATTAATAGGATATTAATAATTAGGCACTCAGAAACGGTTACATGATATTTGCAAGTGGTAAAAATAAAATTGAAATGACCTCTAAGCACCATTACTTGAAAATGAAATTAACACAAAATGAAATGGTGAGACAAGCACTATTTACACAAAATAAACCTAATTAATATTTATATGCAAAACAATGGAGCTTACCCAGTATGGGATAACACTTTGTTTACTGTTGATGCCACAATTTCTACAACAGCCGTTATTCAAAATGGATGGCGATTTAGCCGAGAGATTTAGTACACCGGCACTCGGACAAGGGATCAGAGAGCGTCTGCCAGTGCAAAGTCACGACGTATCAGCTATTCCATTGGTCAAGACTCGAATTCGACGCAGGCGCAGTAGACTAAAATTCACTAAAGAGCCCTCCATTGGTTGTGGGATTCAACTCGGCGCACGCGCAGAACTGCGCGGATCGTATACCATGAAGTTGGCTAGTTTTTATCTACTAATAAAGTCTGTTTGTTTGTTGATTAATTTTTATAGGTACAATTTAAGTTTACTTTACTAGTATTAAAGATTCATGTTTATACGGTAAACTAGTGTTTTGCGTGGTGCGCGGGCTGCAGGCAGCCCGCGTGAGTTGTAATTGTTCTTTGTTATACTCTATTCATTGTTGTTTGTTGTTGCATTTAGTTGTTGTTGTAACTTTTTCGTTAACGTGACAGGACAAGGTATCGAGTAAAAAACACGTTTGAAATTGAGTTGCAACAAATTATCAGACGACATTCAAGTAATGGGCAGAAGTCAATTGTATCACGAAATGTCATCGGCCATGATCGGGTGGGAAAAAAGTCATCGGTCATGATCAGTTTTCAAAATTGTCATCGTCGTAAGCGTAATAGCGCGTTGAAATACGTGTGGTAACTTTGATTCAATTGAAGTGGACAAATATTTTGCTATTGTGTACTCTGACAGTTGTTAAAAGTCCAAAATCTTAACGGTCGAAATGTGCTTGAACGAACTTTCAACGGAGTCGAATCCCGCTAAGCCCAAACTCAAACGTTTTCGAGATAGGTCCAAATGAAACAGTCTTGTACTGCCCCCGGGGTTAAGTGAACTCGGCCTCATGAACTCACATACTCGGCCTTCGGCCTCGTATGTTCGTTCATCGGCCTCGCTTATACTCGGTTCGGCCTTCGGCCTCACAAGCTCGGCCTCCGGCCTCGCCGCTTGGTACTGTTTGGCCTCCGGACGATTCCTCCGGAATCGTCCTCCGGGGTCGGCCTTCAGCCTCCCTAGAATGACATCAGATATGACTCTGGTGGCCGCGGTGTCGTGCTCGGCCGAAAAACTCGCATGTTCGGACTCCGAACGCTGCCAGCTCGGCCTTCGGCCTCACTGGCGCGTTCTCCGTCCTCACATGCTCGTTTTTCGGCCTCGCTATAAAGACACTTGTAGGCTCGGCCTTCGGCCTCGCCGGGATCCTTTACGCGAAATGTTTCCTCTGACAGCTGTCAAGTGTCCAAACTGTCAACGGTCGAAATGTGCTTGAACCAATTCAACGTAGTCGAATCCCGCTAAGCCCAATCTCAAAGGATTGGGAGATATGTCCAAGTGAAACAGTATAGTAATGCCCCCGGGGTAATGTGAACTCGGCCTCATGAACTCACATACTCGGCCTTCGGCCTCGTATGTTCGTTCATCGGCCTCGCTTATACTCGGTTCGGCCTTCGGCCTCACAAGCTCGGCCTCCGGCCTCGCCGCTTGGTACTGTTTGGCCTCCGGACGATTCCTACGAGGCCTCCCTAGAATGACATCAGATATGACTCTGGTAGCCGCGGTATCGTGCTCGGCCGAAAAACGCGCATGTTCGGACTCCGAACGCTGCCAGCTCGGCCTTCGGCCTCGCTGGCGCGTTCTCCGTCCTCACATGCTCGTTTTTCGGCCTCGCCATTAGATCCGATAAAATGTCCAATCCATTTTTTTTTCGAAAAAGTGTCAAAACCCCTGTCGGTTGTCAAAAAGTGTCAAATTTGACAGTGGATTCGTAATCACCGACCCCACCTGCCCCTTGATACCGAGTTTCAAGCGAATCGGAGCACTTTTTTTGGACCTGTCAAAAAAATGTCAAAACCTGTCGAATGTCAAATTTTTTTATGCAGTCGGGTAGCCCTCGACAAACCAATCACTAAAGTCGAAACCGCAACTCGCTAGGACTTACGGTTCGGGAGATATGGCCGATCAAAGTTTTCGTAAAAAAAATTTTTTTTTTTTCGTTTTTTTTATTTTTTTATTTTATTTCCAGAAAGATCTCGCCGAGCCCTTTTCTTAGAGTACCATGAACATGGGTCTAGCTCCAGCCGTTTGGGAGATACGGGCCTTTGAAGTTTTGACACCGGGGGGGGCTAGATCTCGGCGAGACCTTTTCTTAGACACCCATCAACATGGGTCTAACTCAAGCCGTCTCGGAGATACGGGCCGTTAAAGTTTTGACATTTGAAAAAAAAAAAAAAACTTTTTTGTCACCCTATGGTCCGACCCCTAGGGATGTACCACCTTCCGTTCCGAAGATATGGCCAAAACAAAATTTTTTTGTAACAAATTTTAGAAAAAAAAAAATTCCCATCCCTAGTGACCGGGGACATCCCTAGGAACTGCGCCCGCTCGCGCTTCGCGCTCGCGGGCTTGTTCCGGCCAACTTTCTGTCAATAATGTCAAAAATGTCAATTTTTCCCATCCCTAGTACCCAGGTACATCACTACGAACATCGCCCGCTCGCGCTTCGCGCTCGCGGGCTCGTTCGTGCTCGTTCGTAGGCTCGCCCTTCGGGCTCGCCTACTCACTCGCAAAACTCCCATACAAAATCCCATACAACGACCCGCCTCACTAAAATGTCAAAAAACCATGTCAAATGTCAAAAAATGTCAAATGTCTGATTTTTTCCCCACTCAGTATTAGACACCCAACATTCCATACATACATCACTACCACCCCAGAACACTCTTTCCAACTAAACTACCATGTCAATGAGTGAGTGAGTCAGTTACCGTTATGTAGCTTTATATATAGTCAACTAGTGTTTTGCGTGGTGCGCGGGCTGCAGGCAGCCCGCGTGTGTGGTAAACGCTATTGTTACTTATTGTTATTGGTTGTTGGTTGTTGTTACCTGTTGTTGTTGGTTGTACATAGTTGTTGTTGAAACTTTTTCGTTTACGTGACAGGATTGAGGAGAATTCGAGTTTAAAACACGTTTGGAAGCTGACATTGAGTTGAAACAGGTGATCAGACGACATTCAAGTAATGGGCAGAAGTCAATTGTATCACGAAATGTCATCGGTCATGATCGGGTGGGAAAAAAAGTCATCGGTCATGATCAGTTTTCAAAATTGTCATCGTCGTAACCGTAATAGCGCGTTGAAATACGTGTGGTAACTTTGATTCCATTGAAGTGGACTAATTGTTTGCTATTGTGTACTCTGACAGTTGTCAAAGGTCCAAAATATACACGGTCTAAATGTGCTTGGACCAATTCAACGTAGTCGAATCCCGCTAAGCCCAATCTCAAACGTTTAGGAGATACGTCCAAGTGAAACTGTCTTGTAATGCTCCCGGGGTCAAGTGAACTCGGCCTCATGAACTCACATACTCGGCCTTCGGCCTCGTATGTTCGTTCATCGGCCTCGCTTATACTCGGTTCGGCCTTCGGCCTCACAGGCTCGGCCTCCGGCCTCGCCGCTTGGTACTGTTTGGCCTCCGGACGATTCCTCCGGAATCGTCCTCCGGGGTCGGCCTTCGGCCTCCCTAGGATGACATCAGATATGACTCTGGTAGCCGCGGTGTCGTGCTCGGCCGAAAAACTCGCATGTTCGGACTCCGAACGCTGCCAGCTCGGCCTTCGGCCTCACTGGCGCGTTCTCCGTCCTCCCATGCTCGTTTTTCGGCCTCGCTGGAAAGACACTTTTAGGCTCGGCCTTCGGCCTCGCCGGGATCGTTTACGCGAAATGTTTCCTCTGACAGCTGTCAAGTGTCCAAACTGTCAACGTTCTGAATGTGCTTGAACCAATTCAACGTAGTCTAATCCCGCTAAGCCCAATCTCAAACGTTTGGGAGATACGTCCAAGTGAAACTGTCTTGTAATGCTCCCGGGGTCAAGTGAACTCGGCCTCATGAACTCACATACTCGGCCTTCGGCCTCGTATGTTCGTTCATCGGCCTCGCTTATACTCGGTTCGGCCTTCGGCCTCACAAGCTCGGCCTCCGGCCTCGCCGCTTGGTACTGTTTGGCCTCCGGACGATTCCTCCGGAATCGTCCTCCGGGGTCGGCCTTCGGCCTCCCTAGGATGACATCAGATATGGCTCTGGTAGCCGCGGTGTCGTGCTCGGCCGAAAAACTCGCATGTTCGGACTCCGAACGCTGCCAGCTCGGCCTTCGGCCTCACTGGCGCGTTCTCCGTCCTCACATGCTCGTTTTTCGGCCTCGCTATAAAGACACTTGTAGGCTCGGCCTTCGGCCTCGCCGGGATCCGTTACGTGAAATGTTTCCTCTGACAGCTGTCCAGTGTCCAGACTGTCAACGGTCGAAATGTGCTTGAACCAACTTTCTACGAAGATGAATCCCGCTAAGCCCAATCTCAAACGTTTGGGAGATACGTCCAAGTGAAACTGTCTTGTAATGCTCCCGGGGTCAAGTGAACTCGGCCTCATGAACTCACATACTCGGCCTTCGGCCTCGTATGTTCGTTCATCGGCCTCGCTTATACTCGGTTCGGCCTTCGGCCTCACAGGCTCGGCCTCCGGCCTCGCCGCTTGGTACTGTTTGGCCTCCGGACGATTCCTCCGGAATCGTCCTCCGGGGTCGGCCTTCGGCCTCCCTAGAATGACATCAGATATGACTCTGGTAGCTGCGGTGTCGTGCTCGGCCGAAAAACTCGCATGTTCGGACTCTGAACGCTGCCAGCTCGGCCTTCGGCCTCACTGGCGCGTTCTCCGTCCTCCCATGCTCGTTTTTCGGCCTCGCTTGAAAGATACTTGTGGGCTCGGCCTTCGGCCTCGCCATTAGATCCGAAGAAATGTCCGATCAATTTTTTTTCGAAAAAGTGTCAAAATCCCTGTCGGTTGTCAAAAAGTGTCAAATTTGACATCGGATTCATAATCAACCACCCCATTTACTCCTGGATACCGAGTTTCAAGCGAATCGGAGCACTTTTTTGGACCTGTCAAAAAAATGTCAAATTATGTCAAATGTCAAATTTTTTTATGCGGTCGGGTAGCGCTCGGCGAACCGATCACTAAAGTCGAAACCGCAACTCGCTAGGACTTACGGTTCGGGAGATATGGCCGACCAAAGTTTTCGTAAAAAAATTTTTTTTTTTTCGACTTTTTTTTTTTTTTATTTTATTTCCAGAAAGATCTCGCCGAGCCCTTTTCTTAGAGTACCATGAACATGGGTCTAGCTCCAGCCGTTTGGGAGATACGGGCCGTTGAAGTTTTGACACCGGGGGTGGATAGATCTCGGCGAGACCTTTTCTTAGACACCCATCAACATGGGTCTAACTCAAGCCGTCTAGGAGATACGGTCGGTTAAAGTTTTGACATTTAAAAAAAAAAAAGATACTTTTTTGGCACCCTATGAGCCGACCCTTAGTGTTGTACCACCTTCCGTTCCGAAGATATGGCCAAATCAAAATTTTTTTCCGTCTATTCTTAAAAAAAAAAAAAAAATGTCCCATCCCTAGTGACGGGACACATCCCTATACCAACCCCCATGACGAGCCCATCACTATAGTCCAAACCGCAACTCGCTAGGACCAGCGGTTCGGGAGATATGGGAAAATGTCAAAAAAATGTCAAAAATGTCAAAGAAGGTACATCCCTAGTGGCTGGACATGTCCATGCGAACTCGCACGCTCGCGCTTCGCGCTCGCGTGCTCGTTCGAGGAAAAAAAAATTTCGCAAAAATCCCATACAAATCTCCATACATTCTGCCACTTTCCACAAGAATTGACATAAAAATGTCAAATGTCAAAAAATGTCAAATGTCATAATTTTTCCCCAGTCAGAATTAGACACCGAACAATCCATACATACATCACTATAGTGTCAGACTACTCCTTCCAACTAAACAACCATGTCAATCAGTCAGTCAGTCAGTCACCGTTTTGTATCTTTATAATATATAGACTAGTGTTTTGCGTGGTGCGCGGGCTGCAGGCAGCCCGCGTGAGTTGTAATTGTTCGTGGTTGTTACTTGTTGTTGTTGTTTGTTGTTGCATTTAGTTGTTGTTGTAACTTTTTCTTTAACGTGACAGGATAAGGTATCGAGTAAAAAACACGTTTGGAAGTTGTAATTGTTACTTATTGTTACGTGTTGTTACGCGTTGTTACTCGTTGTTGTTGGTTGTTGTTCAAACTTTTTCGTTTACGTTACAGTATTGAGGAGGTTTCGAGTTTTGACGAATTGTCATCGTTGTGAACGTAATAGCGCGTTGAAATACGTGTGGTAACTTTTGATTCAATAGAAATGGACTACTATTTTGCAATTGTGTACTCTGACATATGTCAAAAGTCCAAAATGTAAACGGTGGAAATGTGCTTGAACCAACGTTCAACGGAGTCGAGCCTTAAATGTTTGGAAGATACGCGTGAGTTGTAATTGTTCGTAGTTGTTTGATGTACTTGTTTGTTAACTGTTGTTACTTGTTGTTACCTGTTGTTGTTGGTTGTACATAGTTGTTGTTTTAACTTTTGTGTTTACCGTGACAGAACTGAGAAGGATTCAAGTTTAAAACATGTTTGGAAGTTGAAATTGATTTGAAACAAATTATCAAAAGACATTCAAGTAATAGGCAGAAGTTAATTGTATCATGAAATGTTATCAGTCATGATTGGGTGGGAAAAAAAGTAATCGGTCATGATCAGTTTTCTGTTTTTTGTAATCGTAATAGGGCATTGAAATACGTGTGGTTATTATTTTGATTCAATTCAATTAACAAATATTGGTATTACTTGTGTCAATTATTTCTTTCAATAAAAGTTAATAGATGTTTAAAACTGTATTTATTAAATATGAAATCTATAATATGTGTGAGTTATGAGGGACTTTTCGGATTTGCTCTGATGGTCTGATTCAAAAATAGTACTTCCATGACATCTTTCAGGATGACTACTGCTTTGTAAATCTCTCGCAGCTCAGCTTGGAGACACTCTTCTTTCTGTTTGAACAGCTGACTGCTGATATAGCTCGTGGAGATGTGCGTCGATGTGCGAGCAAGGAGTAGGTTGCTTCTGTCTTTGCCTCGTGTATCTGTTGAATATAAAACAGTAATATTATTTTTCGACTTGTTTGGTTATACTGATCATTGCTTTTAAGAAATCTCTTAGGTAATGAGAGAATTAAATACTTGTGATAAGTACCTACTTTGTAAGTATGTATGAACAGACAGATAGATAGCAGATTGATATTAATAGGGTTCTTTTTTGGCCTTCAGGTATGGAACTCTAAATATAGATGTATTAGTTACTTTAAAATAAATATTTTTAACAATAATATGTTCTATTATGGCTTGGTGATTGGTTTACCATTTTATTTTTTCTTGACGGAGTGCAGGTGTAGGCTATAAGAGTTAGCGAGCAGTAGCTTTGTATGATCTTGATGTACAGCTGCAGTCTTCAGTGATCTTGAAGTTATTTTCAAGATATAGGTACTCCTGGTAATTCTTGTCTTTATCTGATGAACATTAAGTAAATAAACAATACTATAATAGTTGGAACAGGAACAATTGTTGATGAAAAGTGGTGTGTTTGATTATCTTGACTTGGCACATTGTTCATCTCTGACACCTTTTTGGGAAGACATGTTGCGATGATAGATTTATTTTACATATTATATTTAAATATTTTACAAGTTAATGTCAAGAACACAAGAGCCCATCGCATTACTATAAATCTGTCCGTGGTGGCATAAATAAATTATTGACAGTGGTATGTATTTAGTTGAAGGTGATTCTCCATCTATCTCAATAGCATATTGGTTGCTTTATGACACTAAGTATCTATATAGCTAGTGCTAATTAGTTTATTTAGACAGATTTACAAACTATTGTGACAGAAAATAGAGTTTACTTACGAATATTTCTGCAGTTGGGCACGCAACACCTTTTGGATATGGCCAAATTTGTTGAAATCCAAGCAATCCAAAACAGCAAGCACGAGTTCTGGATAACGAAGTAGGGGTCAAAATGTGTTAGGAGAATCGTCGTAGTCAGTAAAAGAAAGCAAAGTCGCAATTAAAACACAGAGAGAGTACAAAATAAACATATTTACTGACTAATAAACATTCACGTAAAGTTGAAAGCTAACGGAACGATTTTGTTTTGGAGTAGTGTCGTACTTTGAAAGTTTATAATGGGTAAATACAAAATTTACCGAAAAATATTAGGGTATTTGGTATTATGTTATATTACAGCCCATTTCCATGACAAACATTTCACACTAATTTTTTTCATGTAATTTAAATTGTATTCATAGCACTAAGGATTAAGTATATTGTGCGTTAACAAAAATTACCCATATAAATAATACGTGTACCTAGTGAAATACCCTATTTACCCTAAAAATATTTATTAATACATCCCTATCCAATGTGACAATTGAAAAATTGTTGCCAGTAAAAATATATGTTCAGTGATACCACTAAATAACCATTTATTTAATGCAACGCCATCTGTTGATTAATTTTTGATATCTAAGATCTTCAATGTTATTCACATACAAAACAAATTTGTTCTTGATGTAATGCCCTGACCCCCGTTCATTAATTAACACTTTCGTCAGGTTCCAACACTGACAGCAGGATAGCGTATACAATTATCAACGCGTGCAATAGAGATGCCAATAAAACCCGTGTCGCGACCCCTAGTTTATGAACGCGCCCCTGGCTTGCATCTAGCACTGCGTTCCGAATGATGACATAATCGATTTTATCGCGTCAATGGTCATTTCGAGTTAGTTTTAGTGCGACAACGATAGCCCTATAATGGTCGCTATGACGTCATAGATGATATTATGAATGACGCTATGTTGTGCTGTTATCATTCATACTTTAGAGTGTTTGCACTTTAAGCGATTTATGAAAAGTGACAATTTACGACTTTATTATTAAAACATGATTCAAATATTGAAGTAAACGGAAATCATTTTTTAAACTTAGTATCTATTCATGTAACGTAAAATAAATTCCTACAATTTCTGTCAATTTCAAGTGTTAACATCTATGTTGCGTTCAAAAACGTTCCGAATGGATTATAAATTTAAGCAGTGATGGACGCCATTGTCTATGCTGAATGACTTAATGCGCGTGAAAAGTTTGATGATAGTGTTAACACTATTAGTGTCATGCGGAATGCGGTGCTAATGTAATCTTTGAAATCTACTAAACTAAATTTTAAATATGAAATAAAAAAAGATGGTCGTGGTCGATCAATTACACAGTATTGTTATGTTATCTTTTTGATACAATGATTTCTAAGTATAACGTCAAAGATGATATTATGAAAGTTTTGTCAATTTGTTATTTATAATTATAAAATGTTGAATTAAAACTGTTATTGGTTGAATTGTATTTTCGTATAATTTATTGTATTCCGGTCTCAAAAGTTAATTTTTTTTTTGTACTTATGCGTATTTATTCTTTGGATTATTTGTTTACATGAATCGGAACGTATCGAAAATACGTTAGAAATGACGCTTTGATTTGAAGTTTGTTTTGAACTGACTGTTTGTTTTGCTATATTTGTTGTCGAGCATTTTCGGAAAAAATAAGTATTTAAAATGGATTTCAAAACGTAAATATATGTTCTCTTAATTAAATTTTGTAGGATTTGTAAGTAGTAAATTAGATAATGTTTTAGATCTAGTGTTTTCAGTATATATTTATTTTAAAATATTATTCATTGATTTATTATTGAATATGAAGTTTTTTAGTATATTACTTGCTTTTACTATACTTATTTGTAAGTATATTATTTATTATACTTATACAAATATTTACATATGTTAATAAAAAGGATTCGTTATGTATTGTTATGGTATTTTTGTGATACTGTATTGAAATTTTCAGCTCAGTATGTAATGTCACTATTTATTGTTTTATTTATAATCCAATAATTAGGAATGTATAGGTATATCACTGTCAATTAATTCTAGGCAGTTGAAGGGTGTAGAATGGATATATCATTTTTCGGAAAATACATGAAATCATTGAGATAAGTTGTAATCTTAATTTCATTAGGCATTATGATTGGTAGCTAGCTCTGTCTTTGAAATTGATTCTTATGGATTAAATACTTAATTTTAGGATAATGTTCAATGATATTGAAAACTTTGTGAGTTAGGTTTGTTTAATAACTGTTTTTAATAATGAACAATTGGTAAAGGTATTCATTTTTCCACTTCTTTTGATGACGCAGCCATTACTCAGTGCACAAGTAATATGTGTAGCTCATTGCTGCGGCTGTCAATGTTTGTTTGTTAACAACGGTGGACACTATCTTGTTGTCCTAAGAATTGACAATATTAAAATAGTTATTGGTAATACATTTGGCATATAGTTAATAATAATTGTATGTGAGTATTCAAGTCATATGTAATTAGTGGATAGTTGCAGATAGTGTATTGTATTTATATAGATAGTGCTATATTTATTCTTAATAATTTATTTTTATTGTTTTCTTTTGGTTAAATATTTTAATTTGATTGTTGTATAGGTAGTTTCTTTTATTTATTGTGAGGTATTAATTAATTAATAGATTTGTAATAGAGTTTATGATGTTTTAATGTTTAATATTTTATTATGTGTAAAGTATTATTTTTAATAGGAAAATCATTCATTTATTCATCAGCCTAGTTTGTCCATTGTTGGACATACATTTTTTCAGGACTTTGTTATTCTTGGCAGTAATTTTGAAAGCATTGCTCATATTAGTATATGGTGGGCGGGTGGGTTGGTAAGTGCAGTGTCAGAATCTTCGCATCAGTGATATTGTTGCCTATTATCATCTTCTGTTCTATATAAGGCTAGATTATTAGGAATGGATATATTACCATCCATCAGTCCCAGGTATGGTGGATCTTCTGGTTTTTTGTCTGTAAGATGTCGAGGGGGTTTCCAAGTAAGTTATTTTCACAGCTGAGTTTAGTATTGTCTTTTATTACCTCGAAAACAATAATCAGGTAGGAAAATATAGAATTAAATTAAAATATCAATAAAATGTTTATATGTTTCACAGATGTATCGTAATGGACGTTTGTAAGTGATTACATATTACTTGGTTGTGGATTGTGTTTTGTTTTTAATCTCACTTTTTTTAATTCTTGTTAATTACTAAATGAATGTATTGCAATTACTAACATGAATGTTTTCTATTTATATTTGTTTTATGTGTGGTTTGTAGCTATTATTAACACAATGTATAAATTGTAATATCGCTGTCCTGCTGCAAAAACCAATTATGTCGAGTTTAAGTCAAAAATTCGTTAAATGTAAGGATTGACTCATTTTTTCACTCCCTATTTGCTGGTAGAACCAGTTATTTGCTGTAACGCTTAGTTTTTGAGATATCCAGTGGTAAAACCAAGCAAATGACAAAATTCACAGTTTCGTTCTAAGTAAAATATAATATAGAGATGGAATAAATCACTGAAAAACAAACTTGAGATAATTAGTTTTGGCAGGATGACAACGAATATTTTGCTAAATATAATTTTTGGGGTAAACTAAACACATTTGCGAAATGATATTAATATGTTTTTTATCATATAGTTTTTTGTTTGTTTTTATTTTTAATGATTTTTTTAACATATTTTTTTTTGCTTAACAGATTTATGGAATTCGTAAAAAACTGTCCGCCTCCTCCCTTGCCGCCATCGTTGACACTTTCACCGCTACTACCACCGCCACCACCACCATCATCACCACCACCACCACCACCACCATCATCACCACCACCACCACCACCACCATCACCTCCGGCATCTCGTCAGCCGCCAGTGGAGGTGACGTCGATGTCGTCATCTTCGTAAGTATACATCTGTTATGTATTGAATATTTAAATTTAAGATTTTATTTTTAATATTATTGTATTATTTGTAGATATCTGAGAGACGATTATAATGGCGGCGGAAGAAGAGGTGCCAGAGGAGGAGGAAGTCTTGGAAGGTGGAGAGGTGGAAGGGGCAGCAGAGGTTGGAGAGGCAGTAGAGGTGGGAGAGGCGATAGAAGGGGAGGATTTAATAGAAGGGGTTCACAAAGTCAGCCAAAATATATATTTATTTATAATTATCATAATTAATTACGGTAATTAATTATGATAATTATAAATAAATATATAGTCTGTCTATCGTGTGTGAGTATGGGCAATGCTTCCAGGATGACCGTTAGGAGTGCCAAATTCCTGAAAATGCTTATGTTCAACAGTGGACAAACAAGTCTGATGGATGGATGGATGATATATTTGAAGAAGTTGTTTAGGTTGTATTAAAATATGGTATATTTTAAGGAATAGGGAAAAACGTATCTACTCTTGAGTATTATTTATGTAAAGATGTTGTAGAAGAGAAAAATTTCTTTATATATTAAATTATTACAGTAAAGAAACATGCTTTATTAATTTAAATGCAATTTTAATTTTTGTATAGGTAAATAAATAGTTTTCGATTATTTTTTGTTTATTTGATAAACAATGTTAACAAATAATAAAGAAAACATGAGATATTGGAATTTTGTAAATGCAACAATTGTGAAAGTATTGTGATCTATTAGACATGAATGAAATGTTATGTGTACTTTTCACATGATGATATAGCAAATGCTCTTTGGTGTCGTTTCAGTGTAGTACGATTTAATTGTAGTAAAATGTTTTGTATTTTTTTCTGTATTGAAAAGTCAAAAACATTTTGGAAATAATGTTAAGTCTTGTTAAAGATGTATTGTTACGATGAATTAATATCATTTGTGAGTTGTAATTATAATTATAGTAATTTAATTCAAATGTTACAGTAAAAATATTTATTTATGAGTTTTTTAAAATTCGATTGTAAAATCGCTCTTAATAATTACATGTTTAAATGTGATAGGTTGTGAATCTTGTATTTATATTTATCTGACCGAGTTCGGTCACAGCGACTGTTGCGGCTGTGGAGAGCGTCGGTCATGTGCCCTCATGTAACTTATGTAGCCTATTTTGTTTGTGAAAGTGTCATTGCACATGTAAGTTTTCCATTGTAGTGTTATAGTGTTTAATTAATTAAGCAATTAATAATGTAAATTATTATTTTTGAAGTTTTTTATACTTATATTAAGTTTTAAAAGTATATGTTGAGGAAGTTGATTGTTCATTAAAAAATGGCATTTATTTTTGATTAATAAAATTAAAATAGGTTTTTGTTGTTTTTTTTTCTTCATATCTTTGAAATTTTATTGTGATAAAGATATAAAAATCAACAAATAATAATAATAATTCTTTATTTCAAATAACATGTAACAAAATATAATAAACAATGATAAGGGCAAATAAATACTTTACAAATTAATATTAGAGATGAAACAGATATCCGGTTACTATCCGGTATTCGGCTTATCCGGCCGTATTTTTGGTATTCGGTATCCGGCGGGATAGTAGTCAGTATCCGGCTGGATACCGGATATTTAACTTTGCATACAAAAAGTCGTTTAAACCACAATATAAATTGATTACAACAATCATTGAATAATCTAAATTCTAATACATAAAGTGAATAAAAGTTGAACTTTACAGCAATTGTTGGAAATAAACATTTTTATTTTTCTTCATACATTACACCATTTTTTTTTGCTGTCACAATATATAACTTTGAACTCTTGCGTTTCGTACACATTATGATATATATAATCGGGTCTACCGCGATAAATTTTTACGAAAAGGAGACACCCGACATTTCGAGATAGTTACATGTGTCGTGGTTTACGGGAAACTGGCAAGTATGGCGAGGCGCAGTGATGAGATGCAGGTGACGATCGAAGTATTTTTCTTTTAATCGCATAAACACTTTAGTCTTTAAAATTAATTGTTATCTAATTCACGCATGGCACACAACACACTGTATCCGGAGATGCAGTAAGGGAAGAAATCCGCGATCTAAATTTCCCGATAACTGAACTCCATGTGGGAGACAATTTGAAATTATACTTGCCAGGTTCCCGTAGACCACGAGACATGCAAGCTCTCACAATATACTGGATGTAATTCAACAGGTATTTTTTAATAGAATCATACTGAAATTCAGTATGTCTAAGAAACATACTGAACAACTTTTCCAAAGAAACATACTTGTGGAAATGAAAAAATATTTTCATGTTTCTTTACTCATTTTGAAATCCTACTGTGAATTTTGAAAGGGCATTGGGCGAGCAGATTCAATTTTTTTTTCAATATGTCACATTAGGAAATTTGTTCAGTATGAGTAGTAGATTACGCTGTTATATTTAAAGATACCTGTTTATTTATATACAGTATACGTCGCTGCAATCGGAAATTGTATTGCGTTTGCAAAACAGCATTTATATGATTGTGATAGAATAATTTAGAAACTATCGTCATTTAGAAAATACACAAAAAATCTCCCCCATTTGCATCTGGACGCACTTTGGTGCATAATGTTTAGACTTGCTCAATTAGTGCGAAACGCATATGTTAAGCCGAATATTCGGCTGCCGGATTTCCAGCTACGTCGGATATCCGGTATCCGATATTCGGCCAAGTTACTATCCGTTTCATTTCTAATTAATATACATTATGTAGCCAATTTCGAAGGCTTTAATTTTAGTTTTAGTGCAAATTTTTAACGTTGCAAAATAGTTCATAATTATGAGGTACAGAAGTTAAATTACTTTGCATAAATTTAAGTTTTGACAACATTAAAATTAAAGTCTTTAGAATCGGTTTTAATGTAAAATTAATTTATTATTCATTAAAAATCTCTGACTAACAAAGTGTTGTGCGTTTGTTGAAGTTTTAAATTTTCATGAAATCACATAAATGTGACACTTTTAATCAAAAGTTTTTCTTTACGATGAAAGCGCGAATTGTAGTAGGTAATTGCAACAAATTATTCAAAATTCATATTGTTGTGTGAATGCATCTTTTCGGTTTTTAAAACGATGTTCGTTTTTTTTTTAATGTATACCATTAAATCAACTGGCTGGAAGTATAGTCGAAATATGTATAATAGCGTTGAAGGTAATACAGGATGCAACATATAGTTGTCTAATGTGATCGGCGTAATTCTGCATTGATTATGTCGATGGAGCCTTTTTTTTTCTTTATTAAGATGAAATCTTTTCCAATGATATGATCAGGATAGGGGTTCTAGGGTATTGTACTACGAAGGGGTTCACGGTGACTCTTGTTTGGACCCTTGTTGGTGAATGTTTTGATTTGTCGCTTGTCGGAAGATTTGCTGATGGCAGCAGTGGGTGGATACCGGTGTCATCATTACGGAGTGAGAGGTGTAGAAGGCGGCATGGGTCGAGTAGGGAGTGTGCGATGAAGTTGGCGGCCGGTGAATTTGTTGACTCCGGTTCAATGACACACGAAGGTTTTCTGAAATGTGAATAGTATGAAATTTTATTTTTCTATAAATAACATTTTTGAGTTTCTCATTCATTTTTCTATTAAATTAATTCTTGCATTCTTGTTGATATAATAACAAATTGATTACAGGTTGCGACAGTAAATAATACACATTCTATCATTGTGTATTTTTTTTGCACTAATAATTAATCGTTCGGTGACAGAGATGGTGTTTTTTCATGTTTATAATATTTTGCCGGTTACTGTAAGTATATTAATTAGTTATCAGAAGTCTGAATTAGATGTTAATATTTTTGTACTTATGCTATGTTGATTTTAATATGGATGTTCTTGGAATTAGAATTCTTGGAATGAGATCATATCAGGAGAGAATTCACATTGTATAATCAATGGTAATTTAATTTGTTAATTGATAATTATGAAAAGAGTTACCGTGTTACTACAAAATGGCGTTTAACTTTAGACAGTGTTTAAATCTGTTGTTGTCGCCTTTTCTTTCATATTGTAAAAGAGTGACAGCAACAGATTTAAACACTGTCTAAAGTTAAACACCGTTTTGTAGTTACACCGGACATGTCTCGACTTTGATGTTATCGTTCTTATATTAGCTTTTTAAAGCTGTATCGATAAATATTAAAATAAGGGTATTGTGTAGATTTGTTTGACAGTCATGATTTAAGTAGTTATTGTAGAAATATGAAAGAGTGCATTGAAATTGATTTATTTTAATAAGTTACCTTGTTATGTAGTAAATAGCTTGTGTTGTCTTGTTCTGATGTACAGTATACTATGTAGATGTCGACTGCTGTTGGTTCTTCGATTTCTAATTGTAGTCGTCACGCCATTGTCACAACAGGTATTGAAGCAAGTCTGGAAATTTACAAAATATAATTTATATCATTTATTTCGATGTATAATTTTATTTGTACACCATGTAGACAGACTGATGGATGGATTGACAGACAGATAGATGAATAATGATGATTTTATGTGGGTTTCGTTAAAGGTATGGAATTTAGAAAAATATAATGTTTTCAGGTTTATTATTATAGAAGAAGAATTTGTATCTTATTATAAATTGATGAATTTAGTGACAGTTTACATTGATGTCGTATTCGGGAAGTTGTGTGCTTATTTAATTGTTCTGAAAGATATTTGTATGGAACATTAAACGTTTTTAAATAAAGACCGTTTTCCAAGTTTGTATTTTAACCATATTTTTGTATGGATTTGAAATTGTACATTAAATACGAATATTAAGTATCTTTGACATCACATTGAAAAACAAAAGGGTATTGTATAGATTTGTTTGACAGTCATGATTTAAGTAGTTATTGTAGAAATATGAAAAAGTGCATTGAAATTTATTTATTTTAATAAGTTACCTTGTTATGTAGTAAATAGCTTGTGTTGTCTTGTTCTGATGTACAGTATACTATGTAGATGTCTCACTGCTGTTGGTTCTTCCATTTCTAATTGTAGTCGTCACGCCATTTTTTTAACAGGTATTGAAGCAAGTCTGGAAATTTACAAAATGTAATTTATTTCGATGTATAATTTTATTTGTACACCATGTAGACAGACGGATGGATGGATTGACAGACAGATAGATGAATAATGATGATTTTATGTGGGTTTCGTTAAAGGTATGGAATATAGAAAAATATAATGTTTTCAGGTTTATTATTATAGGAATTTAGTGACAGTTTACATTGATGTCGTATTCGGGAAGTTGTGTGCTTATTTAATTGTTCTGAAAGATATTTGTATGGAACAGTAAATGTTTTAAAATAAAGACTGTTATGATTGTTTTCCAAGTTTGTATCTTGAGTATGTTTTTGAATGGAGTTGAAATTGTACATTAAATACGAATATTTAGTATCTTTGAAATCACATTGAAAAACAAAAGGGCATTGTATAACTTGTTTTACATTCATGATTTAATTAGATATTGTAGAAATATGAAAGAGTGCATTGAAATTTATTTATTTTAATAAGTTACCTTGTTATGTAGTAAATAGCTTGTGTTGTCTTGTTCTGATGTACAGTATACTATGTAGATGTCTCACTGCTGTTGGTTCTTCCATTTCTAATTGTAGTCGTCACGCCATTGTCTTAACAGGTATTGAAGCAAGTCTGGAAATTTACAAAATGTAATTTATTTCGATGTATAATTTTATTTGTACACCATGTAGACAGACGGATGGATGGATTGACAGACAGATAGATGAATAATGATGATTTTATGTGGGTTTCGTTAAAGGTATGGAATTTAGAAAAATATAATGTTTTCAGGTTTATTATTATAGAAGAACTTATATCTTATTATAAATTGATGAATTTAGTGACAGCTTACATTGATGTCGTATTCGGGAAGTTATTTGTGCTTATTTAATGTGCTTGTTTAATTATTCTGAAAGATATTTGTATGGAACATTAAATGTTTTAAAATAAAGACTGTTATGATTGTTTTCCAAGTTTGTATCTTGAGTATGTTTTTGAATGGAGTTGAAATTGTACATTAAATACGAATATTAAGTATCTTTGACATCACATTGAAAAACAAAAGGGCATTGTATAGATTTGTTTTACATCCATGATTTAATTAAATATTGTAGAAAAATATGAAAGAGTGTATTAAAATTGATTTATTTTAATAAATTACCTTGTTATGTAGTAAATAGTTTGTGTTGTCTTGTTCTGATGTACAGTATACTATGTAGATGTCTCACTGCTGTTGGTTCTTCCATTTCTAATTGTAGTCGTCACGCCATTGTCTTAACAGGTATTGAAGCAAGTCTGGAAATTTACAAAATGTAATTTATTTCGATGTATAATTTTATTTGTACACCATGTAGACAGACGGATGGATGGATTGACAGACAGATAGATGAATAATGATGATTTTATATGGGTGTCGTTTGAGGTATGGAACATAGAAAATTAGATGTTTGCAGGTTTATATGTTATAGAAGAATTTATACCTTATTATGATGCATTGGTGTACTTGGTCACAGCTTTCATTGATGGCGTACTCGGGAAGTTGTCTGCTCATTTAAGTGACCTGAAACATACTTGTGAAAATTAAGTAAATGAACTGAGTTTCCACGTCTACCCAGGAGGTATCAGTTCTAGACTCGCTTTTTTTATAGTGGTGTCCCAAAAATACGAAAAAGATGAGTAATTAAATTACTTAAGATTTTTGTATTAGCGGCCTATTCCACTTTTGATATTACAATATTTATTAAAGTAATAAATATTATAATATCAATATTTATTATAATATATTACATTGGTAATAACACACAATAAAATAAGTATTCATAAAAAAAAGTGTTGTCTTTAAATATTAAAGTGTTTATTAAAGTAAACACTCAAATATTGCATATATTATATATTATAATATAATATAAATTAATATTATACTGTAATATGTAACATGAATCAACACTTCGACACAAAAATAATGAAAATATTGAAAAACATGTAAAACAAAGTAATATTTTGTAAGAAAAGATACAAGCACAGAAAAAAAAGTGTTGTTTTTAAATATTAAAGTGTTAAAGGAAACACTCAAATATTGCATATATTATATATTATAATATAATATAAATTAATATTATACTGTAATATATAACATGACTCAACACTTCGACACAAAAATAATGAAAATATTGAAGAACATGTAAAACAAAGTAATATTTTGTAAGAAAAGATACAAGCACAGGAAATGAAAATATTGAAGAAAATGTAAAACAAAGTAATATTTTGTAAGAAAAGATACAAGCACAGAAAAAAAAGTGTTGTTTTTAAATATTAAAGTGTTAAAGGAAACACTCAAATATTGCATATATTATATATTATAATATAATATAAATTAATATTATACTGTAATATATAACATGACTCAACACTTCGACACAAAAATAATGAAAATATTGAAGAACATGTAAAACAAAGTAATATTTTGTAAGAAAAGATACAAGCACAGAAAATGAAAATATTGAAGAACATGTAAAACAAAGTAATATTTTGTAAGAAAAGATACAAGCACAGAAAAAGAAGTGTTGTTTTTAAATATTAAAGTGTTAAAGGAAACACTCAAATATTGCATATATTATATATTATAATATAATATAAATTAATATTATACTGTAATATGTAACATGAATCAACACTTCGACACAAAAATAATGAAAATATTGAAGAACATGTAAAACAAAGTAAATACAAACACAAAATCAAAAAGCAAACACAAAAACAGTTTTATACTTTATCCAAAAGTTCATGATAGGCTTAGTAATAATATGGGACCGGATTGGAACATATTGTATAAGTGTTTTATCATCGGATTTGCTATGAATGTTTGGATAAAGTATAATATAACACACACACAAAATATTTTATAACAATATACACAGAAAGAAAGAGGGGGGGGGGAAGAGCAATGTGTCCACTGATCGAGCATTTTTGTAATATTAAAGCGTTTATTAAAGTAAACACTAAAATATCAAACACAAAATCGAAAAGCAAACACAAAAACAGTTTTATACTTTATCCAAAAGTTCATGATAGGCTTAGTAATAATATGGGACCGGATTGGAACATATTGTATAAGTGTTTTATCATCGGATCTGCTATGAATGTTTGGATAAAGTATAATATAACACACACACAAAATATTTTATAACAATATACACAGAAAGAAAGAGGGGGGGGGGGGAAGAGCAATGTGTCCACTGATCGAGCATTTTTGTAATATTAAAGCGTTTATTAAAGTAAACACTAAAATATCAAACACAAAATCAAAAAGCAAACACAAAAACAGTTTTATACTTTATCCAAAAATTCATGATAGGCTTAGTAATAATATGGGACCGGATTGTATAAGTGTTTTATCATCGGATTTGCTATGAATGTTTGGATAAAGTATAATATAACACACACACAAAATATTTTATAACAATATACACAGAAAGAAAGAGAGAGGGGGGGGGGAAGAGCAATGTGTCCACTGATCGAGCATCTTTGTAATATTAAAGCGTTTATTAAAGTAAACACTAAAATATCAAACACAAAATCGAAAAGCAAACACAAAAACAGTTTTATACTTTATCCAAAAGTTCATGATAGGCTTAGTAATAATATGGGACCGGATTGGAACATATTGTATAAGTGTTTTATCATCGGATCTGCTATGAATGTTTGGATAAAGTATAATATAACACACACACAAAATATTTTATAACAATATACACAGAAAGAAAGAGAGGGGGGGGGGGGGGGGGGAGAGCAATGTGTCCACTGATCGAGCATCTTTGTACTTAAGCATGGGTACTGCTCAACCTCTTGTGCTTTAAAGTATCATTATTTCATGATGCTGGAGTGCGATCTGAGTGGTAGGGATCACAATGCTGGGCCAGGGACTTTTACTTATAAAGACCACATATTTGAGATTTCTGGCTTGTTCGAGCGTTTTTTGGATAAAATTATATCCAAGTATTTATATGAAAAATATCTTGCGCTCGAAAGGTTAATAAAATGGCATATAATTTTGATCAATAACTTATTTTATGCCAATATTGTCTTGATGAAATAATAAATGAAACAAGTTCACAGTACATATTAGAAGTGTTTACTTATTTTGGAAACTTATGTCACTTCTATGGCTACGTGGCATGTTTCGCCGACTCAGATGTACAGTTACATAGCGAATCAGGAGTCAGCAGTGTGATTAGTTCGAAGTACATTGGCTGGAAACTCAAGATAGGTAGCCGGAATGATATTTCCAATATGGAAATTCATCATCAGTCACTTCAAATGGGTACACTGCAAATAAAATTTAATTTATTAATTCTTTTATGACCACATTGTTAGCATATGGTACATTATTAATAATTCTTTCTGGTTTTGTCAAAATCATTATATTTTCTTGACAACGAACGCGTCCAAGCGCGACATATAGTTGACCATGACTGAAAACGTCTGATCGTAGGTCGACACCAACTTTTTCAATCGTTTGACCTTGTGATTTATGTATTGTCATCGCGTAACATATTTGTAATGGAAATTGATGACGATTCATTTCAATGGGACTTCTTGGTTCTATAGGAGTTTTAAAAGTAATGCGTGGAATACAATGTATTGTATTTTCATTTGCTTTACGCACTTTTACGATTCTTGGTGAGAGCATATCTACAATAATTACTTTTGTTCCATTTACGAGACCATCTTCGAAACTAAGATTTCTTATAATCATGCATACAGTTCCAACTTTTAATTGTAAATGGTGGTCTGGTATTCCTTTAGATTGAATACGGTTAAGAATATCTACACCTAGATGGAATTCACTTGCCATTTCAGGATCAATTTTGTCAACGGAATAGCAGTTTATGATTTGTCCTGAAAGTTTCTTTAAAATAATGTCATTAATTTCATTGACGTTTGCATTGTGCGTCGACATAATTGCTCTTTTTGCGCAAATGTCTGAATCATGAAGAATGTCAACTGGAAAAACAAAGTCAATTAATTCTTGTAGATCCAATACGACATTTAAATGTGTCAAACTAATGAGAGATAATTTATTTCGATCTGTTCCTTTTTCGAAAGTTTCACATTCTCCAGATCCAAGTTTTAATATAAAATCAGAGTAACTTTCGTCGGTTCTTGTTCTTTGGGCACTTGTTAAACGCATTTTATATAGTTTTGGCCAAAGAGTTGATGTTTTTAATGAAGCATGTAAAATGTCGTTGACAGTTCTAGCTGACGGTACTATAGGTGGAATTTGACGAAAGTCACCTGCAAGTATCATTATCTTTCCGCCAAATAATTGATTGCAGCTCATTAAATCACGCAACGATCTATCTAATAATTGAATTAAATATTTGTGCATCATCGGTGCTTCATCGAGTATAATGACATGAGACTTGTAAATGAGTTCGGCTCGTTGAGAACCGTTTGTTAAATTCCATGTACCGTTGTCATCTAATATATCTAAAGGTAAACGGAACATGCTATGTGCAGTGAAGCCGCCTTCATAATTTGTAGCTGCGATACCTGAATATGCTGTGCAAAGTACAACACCTCCTAGACATGATCGTACGTAGGCAGCAATAACATTAAGCAATAGAGTTTTGCCTGTTCCTGATGGACCATCTAAGAATATAGCAGTTGGTTCAACAGCGTTTATAGGACCATAATTAACAACAGGGTGAAACAGTGTGTTAATATGATCGAAAAGTTGTCTTTGTTCGGTTGATAGTAAAGGTACCCAATGGTCTACATAATCTATAAGGCGTCTACCTGTATATGCAGTTTGTTCTCTATAAAATTCTGTCGTTTCGTCTTCAATAACGGGAAGACCGTGATCGCTAAGTCTACTACCTTGTTTACGTAATAGTCGGTCAATTTCTAATAATGCCAGACGATACGCTTGATTTTCATTATTGGGATTTCTTTCTAGGTGATCTTCACTAAGGAGATGCTTAAATTTATCCCATAAAATAGCTGCTGGAGCAGAACCGTTAGTTATAATAAGTACATAGAAGTGCCGTAAACTTTTACCAGTATAGAATGTTGCAGCTTCTTGTAATGCGATTTCATATTCTAATTCGTCATCAGCGATGCCAAGAGCTCGTGCACTTTCTTGAAACGAAGTATAATTACCACCATATAGTGACAGCAAATCTTTGTAGCTACGACAAGGAAAGTTACTTAGCAATAAGCGTAAGTAAAATTGTTCACCTCTAGTAGGTGAAACCCAAAACAATCGAGCGACCATTTCTTTACGTTGCCTCTTAGTAACAAAATATCTTCCATTTAATATTTCATGAACGGGTACATTTTTGGTTTTTGGTTTAATACTATTGACAATATATTGTTCATAGAATTCTATATATGTTAAATGGTCAAATTCTGGTTCTGCCGGTCTATTTAAATATTTTATAAAGTCAGAAGTAGATTTTTCAGCAGCTGAAAGTTCTTCACCATATTTATAAAATACACTTTGTTGTCCTTCCAAATGAACAGCGAGCTGCTTAACGTTTGGTTCTCTACCTGTAATGTCAAATTCAAAGATCCTCCATACAGCTTCGCAAGCGCCGAGATACCGTTTGGTTACATACTGTTCTACTTCATCGTCTCGAAGTTCTTCTGAAACTATGGCTACACGTGTTTCGTCTGGACCTTTTGTCATGTATTTAAATAAGTATTTAACAACGTTTCGTGTCGAGACTGCTTCTACATTCATATGGCAGTCATATTTCAGTAACAGAGCTGCGTTATACGGTACTACCCATAAATCATTAACTTCGATATTTCGATTTCTAAATTTGATAATACCTGTGTTTTCGGGATTTCTTTTTAAATTAATAAATCCTTTGTCATCAGTGTAAGTTATGTCTGTTGGTTGTTTTGGGAAGTATTTTGAACATTTTTTTTTCTCTGAATTCCAGCAAGGTAGATCGGTACGATGGCCGATGCCACACGGTCCGTGAATCATATGAGTTAAGACAGTTTTTCTTAATCTACCGTCAGCTTCATCCGCAGATGGAATATCCGCTCGGACAACTTTATCAATATCTGTATTTTGTACAGGACCACCGCCTTCTACTTTAAAGGCAATATGAGCATGTGGTAAACCTCGTTTTTGAAATTCAATTACATGTAAAATGTAGACACATTCACCAAGGTAGCTACCATTTCGTAAATCTCTTAGTAGTTGTTGCAATTTCACCTTGAACACTCTTGCACAAATGATAGGAGTAGGAGTTCGGCCTCGAAGAGTAACATTTTGAATTTCAGGCCATCTCACGTTGCATGTAAAGGTAATAAAATAGGATGGTTTTCCTAAACGGGCAACTACGGCCATTGCATCCATATATTTGCATTTCATATATCGTGGAGAACCTGTGAAAGTGCAAGGCAAATAAATACGACCTGCAACGACCCCACCTTCGCCTATTACGGTTTCGTCGTCACATATTTGACGCAGGAGTTCATCCAATGGCGCAGAACGAATTTGATTATCAAAGTTATTTTTCTGTCTATTAGCTATATAGGCCAATCTTTCTTCTTCAGTGCGAGAATACATGTCACAGCACCATTCATCATTAAGCCGACCAATATTACTAAATCTCGGCTCTGATAATAGTAAACAACGATAATACTTAATTTGGGAAATTTTATTACCATTATTGTCTAATTTGTTGATTGTCCAACCTTCTTCGCCATGCGGATATAACAATGGATATTGGAACGTTTCATACAATGGATGCAAGATGGGAATAGTATGTGGTTTTGCTTCTCCTACTTTCCATACCGCAATACATTTTGGAACATATTGTTCTTTATCGGTGCAAAGAATAGCGGCTACTTCGCGACCATCAGGCATATCTCCTAATATATTTCCGTGAGTAGCACGAGACGTCTGTTGGAACATGATGAATGCTTCATCGGATGGTTCTTCACTTAATCTTCTAAAGGTGTCTATAAATGGGTTTACATTTTCTATGAATAGACTTATTTCAGCTAGTATCATTCGATTCAAGTTTTTAAGATCAGACAACCGCTTTCGCTCTTCACCATCATCTATGTATAATCCGATTGGATTTGTGGAGCGTGTATATGACAAATCGTGTATAGTGTGGTATGTACGGCCTTGTATTTTTATAAAAGTAAATCCAGATCGAGGGTGTTGAAATCCTTCAGTAACGCCCAGTGCACTTAGTGCAAATAGATTGTTATAAGGTCGGGCGTATTTTATAAACTCAAGATCTGAATAGAACGGTTCATCGATTGAGCCAAATTGTATAATATTGTATCGGCCAGATCCGCAACACCATTCTTTCCCTAATCTTTCTTCATCAAATAGTTTAGCGCTGCAATGTGGACACGAATATGTTTCAGCAGCGGACAGATTAGGCTTTTTCAAAGTATACAGTTTAACAGCGTTCAGTTCTTGACCTGTTCTGTGGCCAATTAATGTCGACCCTCTCAATTCGGGTTCAATATTTCGAATGTGTTGATTGTAAGTTTTATTGTATGCTTGTACTTGATCTTTTTTATTAATTCTATGTCGTTCAACAGCAGCAATGTGTACTTCTGGATGTTTTTCGGTATAACGTTGAACTGCAGCAATATGGACTTCTGGGTGTTTTTCAGTGTAACGGTGAACTGCAGAAATATTTATTTGTGGGTTTTTTTCTGTATACTTTTTTACTGAGTTGATATGAATTTTTGGATGCATTTCTGCGTATTTCTTTACCGCTGCTCTATGGATTTCTTTTTTCTTTTCATTATATTTGATAGAAGCTTTTAAATGAGCATTTTCAACTGTTTTTGGAGGTCCTCTTTTTTTCTTTTTAGGTCTTCCCATCTTGCTTTGTTGATTTTTTTTAACAATATTTTTGCTATTAAGTTTTTCAATGAGAACAACTGGTTTTAATTGATTTAATTTTATATCATTGAAAAGTTGTTCGTTATGAGTGGTTACTTCCTTGAGAGATAACTGTGATAGGCTTGTTATTATGTCAGCGACTGGTCTTTCATTAGCATTTAAATCAAAAATTTCATCATCAATGTTTAATTGATTGTACTCGTAATTTGCAATGATTAATTTATTTATTTGAAATTGTTGTTCTGTAAGCGATCCATTTAATTCAACATTGATAAAAAGCAATGTGACTAACTCTTGCAAATTGTTCAATTTGAATAACCGAGCACGATTCAAGTTTGCATCATATATGTTATATTTGCCAGTTACATCGACTGCATGAGAATTAAACAAAAAGAATTTATTTTCATTGTTTTTCCAAAACGAAACTGTTGAGTCTCTACCAGTCATTAAATAAGCTACGTTTTCATCATTATTTTGGAATAAATTTGTGAAAATTTCTGTTTCTAATTTTGTTATATCATTTATGCTTACTGGATACAAACCGTTGGTTATATATTCAACGTTTATATAGATATTGAATCCATTTATTAAGAGGTTTTTAGGAAGATCAACGTCAGGGTCTAATAATTTTGGTTCTCCACTATATTTAGTTCTAATAATTTCTAAATAGATTTCATCGCCTCTATGTAAAATCATATCAATGTCTTTAGTATGAAATTCCGAGTAGTTTGTGACAATTGAATATATTGCTGCACATGTGGACATTACGACGCATTGTGTTGCAAATCCACTGTTCATCATCCCTTGATGATATGTTCCGACAGCTATACAATGCATTCCAATCGAATTATTTAATGTTACCTTATCGGTTGACAGAACTTTAGATTTTGGTTTCTGTTTTCGGTTACGTTTGGATTTAAATGTAGTAGGTGATAAACTTTTAGTTATGTCTTGTTTTAAATTGTCATTTGGTTTATTTTGAATGTCTGAAACAGGTAATTTTCGTTTTTTGTTATTAATTTTATCTATCTTTAGCCGTTCAATTAGGACAATTGGTTTTAATTTTAATTTGTCTTGTTTATTTTCATTTGGTTCATTTTGAAAGTCTAAAACAGGTAAGTTTTTGTTTTTGTTATAAATATTATCAATCTTGAGCTGTTCAATGATAACAATTGGTTTAAGTATATTGAGTTTTTCATCTACATTATTAAATATTTGTTTTGTTTTTTGTTCATTGTCTGTTGAAATAGATAATGATGATAATAATTCAATGACAGATTCCTCATCAGTGTTATTTGTTTCTTTAAGTGATAAACTTGATAAACACGACACTAAATCAGCAACAGGTTCATTCAGTTCAACCGGTTCTTCGTTGTTAATTAAGTCGCAAATTTCAGTATCAATATCAGTATGACTGAAGTTTATTACTTGTACCTTGTTTAGCATGAATTCGTCAATTTTGGTGTTCTTTGAATTAAAATCGACTGCTACAAAGATTAATCGAACAAGTTGTTTCAAATTATCTAATTCAAAAAGGCGCGCTTTATTTATGGAAGTATTATACAGGTTATGTTTACCAGTGCTATCAACTGCATGAGAATTGAATAGGTAATATTTGTTGGCATGTTTCCAAAAGGAAATAGTTGCGTGTCGACCAGTAAATAAAAATGCTTCATTTTCGCAATCACTTTGAAACAACTCTGAAAAGATTTGTTTTTCTAAGTTGTCTAAATCATTGAGTGTTGTTGGATATGTAGCATTACCAGACCATGTGATATTGATGTGGATTTCAAAATTATCTACATTTATCCATGAAGGAACATGGCTTTCAGGGTCTAAATAATACGTATTGTATTTATCATATACAGCTGTGATGATTTCTGAATAAAGATTATCACCAGCTTGCAATATCATGTCGATATCTTTAGAAGTAAATACTTTTCTATTTGTGACTATTGAATATGCCGCTGCACTTGTTGCCATTGCGACACATTGTGTTGTATAGCCACTGGGCATTACACTTTGATGTTTGCTTCCAACAGCAATGCATCGCATGTTAGTTAATCTTACCTCATTTCCAGTTGATATAAGTATGGATTTTGATACCGATATGTCTTCTTTAAGTTGTTCTGGTCCTGGATTTAATTTTGACTCTGACATTTTGAATTAATGATGTTAAGTATCTTGTTTGTAGAGCTGAAAAAATAATATGAGTATGTAAATAAATTTTATTATAATTGTTCAGTTTTATATCAAACAAAAACAAATTGATGAGTAATGGCGTCCTGACACGAAAATTTCAGCACCGCGTTTTTCAACTTGCGTGTTTAGTTTAGTATATGTAAGTTTAGCTATTTTTCTTAGGAATATTGTCAAGATTGTTGCAATTATGAAATCACTTGTTATCGTGCTTCTTTATCTATATTTTAATTGTGCATGTAACTTGATGCAAATTGTAGAAAAAACACTTGGTTGGTTACTCACGTTTTGAGAATATCTAGGATAATTTATATTGAAAAAACTTATATTAATTATGAAATTAAAGTAAAAACACAGTTAATACGTTTAAAGTTAGTAATTAACACAAGTTATTATTGAATTTATTCTGCAAACAAACAAAAGCCTGGAGCAGAATAAAAACTATAAAAAGTGACGCTAAGTTTTAGCGGCTAAAACTTTGCGAAAAAAAAAAAGCGACGCGTTAGTTTTGTTCCGATTTGCGTTATGTTTCAATATCATAATGTTTATTCAGTATTTGTAGTTTTTTTAACATACTTTTACTTATATTGTTTTACTCTGTTTTTGTCATAATAAATTCCCAGTATTTAAATTTGAATTTTATTTTAAGACTTTTATTATCTGTTTTAAATGCCGGTTTCGGCAACAGTCTCAAGTATAGCCGTGAATGCTGTGTTTATGGATAATGCGGGTACGGATAATTTAAGCAGATACAATTTGGTTGGAATAAATATGTGTGATATGAGTGGCATGGGTACGGATATAGGTATCATGAGTGTATGTGGTGTATTTGAAGTGATTGTGTATGATGTGAGTAATGTGAGCATAGATATGTGTAGTGTTGACGTACAAATCGCAATTGGTGTGATTATAGGTGATGTGAACATGTTAGATGTGAGTTGCATAATTGTGAATGGTATATTTGTAGATGGTATAAGTAGTGTAGACGCTAATGGCGTTAAAGTATAAGGCATTGGTGGCGCTGTGATTATATCCGATTATGTTTCGGCTATCAGATTTTATGATGCGGTATTATTTTTTTAAATTGCAAGAATGGCATATCCATCTCCTACGTATAAAGATCAATGTTGTGTGCTGTTTAACGATAATGAAACAAAAATCTCATTAATTAATTAATTATTATAAATGTTAATTTTAATTTTTATTAGCTTGATATAGACTTTAAAATCATCAATATGAGTAATGTGTTTATTGAGTTTTGAATTCAGGTTTGGCTTCATAGTAAAAGTTGTTCTGTATCATTTACTGAATAAGCTCTTCAAATATGCCCTGCGGTCCGAAATAGATTACCATTATGAAGTACAGTGCAACTATAAAGTCATGAAATGGAATTAAAATTGTTTGTACTGGTAACACTTGATTTCTCCATATAAAAGATTTCGGGTGTTGTCATATTAATTTTGTTTTGGCAAAGAAAGTGTCACCCTTATTTATTTCATGACTTTATAGTTGCACTGAAGTCAATGGCTTATGATCCATTGCAATTCTATTTCGGACCGCAGGATTTGTTACACTTTGTATATGAGTGAATAACAATCAATGTTAATTATTTACTTTTTTTATATTCATTTATAATGGTACTTTTTGTTTTAATATAAAATGAATGATAGTAAACAAAACAATATTGTAATGTTTAATAAAGTATTTTCATTTAATTTTCCATAATAAGATGAAGAATTAAGTGACATCTAAATTATTAGTTATAGATAATAATATATATCAAGTTTTAATTTATAAATCTAATAGAAAATACGTTTTAAATTTCTATAAACAATATTGAAAATGTGTGAATGTAGTAATTTAAAATGGTTGTAATTTTATTTTCTGTTGTAAATGCTTCATTGATAGAGCAAATTAATAGATGGAGCCACATTCTTTTAAAATGTTATATTACCTAAGTATACTACATTTGAAACTGTCTTTTAAATGCTTCATTGATAGAGCAAATTAATAGATGGAGCCACATTCTTTTAAAATGTTATATTATCTAAGTATACTATTAATCTGTCTTTTCCTTGTAAAAAACTATTTGTTTTGTCATCTCAAACGTCAGTGTCATGTTAAGTCAAGACAAATATGAAACGTAAAATTCGTAAACAAACAAATATTTTCTCTTTCATTAAGTATGTATTATTACTATTATTTTTACAAGAAAATCAACTGTCTGTTTAAAGATGATACAATGGTGAAACGCTGACCTTTCAATTCTTAATACATCGATTCATTCGTCAGTCTAGTTTGTTCATTTTTGGACAAAATTTTTTCAGTACTTTGTAATTTCTAGTGATCATCCTGGAAGAATTGTCCATATTCATTTACGTTGGGGAGGCGGGTTGTTGTGCGCAATGCCAGAATCTTCGCATCAGTGACGTCACCAGTTTGTTCCATATAAAGTCCGGTTATTATCCATCTGTTTCAGGCATGGTGAATCTTCTGTTTTTTTGTGTATGAGTTTTCCTTTTACACTTTTTCGAATTATTTTGAGGAGGTTTCCAATCCAGATGGTAGTAGGTACATTCACAGTTGAGCTTGGCATCAGTTCTACTACCTACTTATTTAATACCAGTATGTAATACATAGTCATACTTACCCATATTTGTTTCACTCGGCTTTGGATAAATTTATAACATTCAAACTTAATTATGGCTTTGAATAGTTTCATAACGTTCAAACCTAACCTAACCTAGATTTTTTAAACATAGTTTGACCTTTACATTAGATAACTTTTCTGTATCTAACTCGGGTTGCCTTGCTCCATATCACTTTGTTCGGTTTTGAACAGTTTCATAACGTTCAAACCTAACCTAACCTAGATTTTTTAAACATAATTTGACCTTTACATTAGATAACTTTTCTGTATCTAACTCGGGTTGCCTCGCTCCATTTCACATTGTTCGGTTTTGAATAGTTTCATAACGTTCAAACCTAACCTAACCTAGATTTTTTAAACATAATTTGACCTTTACATTAGATAACTTTTCTGTATCTAACTCGGGTTGCCTCGTTCCATATCACTTTGTTCGGTTTTGAATAGTTTCATAACGTTCAAACTTAACCTAACCTAGATTTTTAAACATAGTTTGACCTTTACATTAGATAACTTTTCTGTATCTAACTCGGGTTGCCTCGTTCCATATCACTTTGTTCGGTTTTGAATAGTTTCATAACGTTCAAACTTAACCTAACCTAGATTTTTAAACATAGTTTGACCTTTACATTAGATAACTTTTCTGTATCTAACTCGGGTTGCCTCGCTCCATTTCACTTTGTTCGGTTTTGAATAGTTTCATAACGTTCAAACCTAACCTAACCTAGATTTTTTAAACATAGTTTGACCTTTACATTAGATAACTTTTCTGTATCTAACTCGGGTTGCCTCGCTCCATATCACTTTGTTCGGTTTTGAATAGTTTCATAACGTTCAAACCTAACCTAACCTAGATTTTTTAAACATAGTTTGACCTTTACATTAGATAACTTTTCTGTATCTAACTCGGGTTGCCTCGCTCCATATCACTTTGTTCGGTTTTGAACAGTTTCATAACGTTCAAACCTAACCTAACCTAGATTTTTTAAACATAATTTGACCTTTACATTAGATAACTTTTCTGTATCTAACTCGGGTTGCCTCGCTCCATTTCACATTGTTCGGTTTTGAATAGTTTCATAACGTTCAAACCTAACCTAACCTAGATTTTTTAAACATAGTTTGACCTTTACATTAGATAACTTTTCTGTATTTAACTCGGGTTGCCTCGCTCCATATCACTTTGTTCGGTTTTGAATAGTTTCATAACGTTCAAACCTAACCTAACCTAGATTTTTTAAACATAATTTGACCTTTACATTAGATAACTTTTCTGTATCTAACTCGGGTTGCCTCGCTCCATTTCACATTGTTCGGTTTTGAATAGTCTCATAACGTTCAAACCTAACCTAACCTAGATTTTTTAAACATAGTTTGACCTTTACATTAGATAACTTTTCTGTATCTAACTCGGGTTGCCTCGCTCCATTTCACTTTGTTCGGTTTTGAATAGTTTCATAACGTTCAAACCTAACCTAACCTAGATTTTTTAAACATAGTTTGACCTTTACATTAGATAACTTTTCTGTATTTAACTCGGGTTGCCTCGCTCCATATCACTTTGTTCGGTTTTGAATAGTTTCATAACGTTCAAACCTAACCTAACCTAGATTTTTTAAACATAGTTTGACCTTTACATTAGATAACTTTTCTGTATCTAACTCGGGTTGCCTCGCTCCATTTCACTTTGTTCGGTTTTGAATAGTTTCATAACGTTCAAACCTAACCTAACCTAGATTTTTTAAACATAATTTGACCTTTACATTAGATAACTTTTCTGTATCTAACTCGGGTTGCCTCGCTCCATATCACTTTGTTCGGTTTTGAATAGTTTCATAACGTTCAAACCTAACCTAACCTAGATTTTTTAAACATAATTTGACCTTTACATTAGATAACTTTTCTGTATCTAACTCGGGTTGCCTCGTTCCATATCACTTTGTTCGGTTTTGAATAGTTTCATAACGTTCAAACCTAACCTAACCTAGATTTTGTAAACATAGTTTTACGTTTACATTAGATAACTTTTCTGTATCTAACTCGGGTTGCCTCGTTTCATTTCACTTTGTTCGGTTTTGAATAGTTTCATAACGTTCAAACCTAACTTAACCTACATTAGATAACTTTTCTGTATCTAACTCGGGTTGCCTCGCTCCATTTCTTTTTGTTCGGTTTTGAATAGTTTCATAACGTTCAAACCTAACCTAACCTAGATTTTTTAAATATAGTTTGACCTTTACATTAGATAACTTTTCTGTATCTAACTTGGGTTGCCTCGCTCCATTTCTTTTTGTTCGGTTTTGAATAGTTTCATAACGTTCTAACCTAACCTAACCTAGACTTTTTAAACATAGTTTGACCTTTACATTAGATAATTTTTCTGTATCTAACTCGGGTTGCCTTGTTTTCATTTCATTTTGTTTGGCTTTGAATAGTTTCATAACTTTCGAACCTAACCTAACCTAGACTTTTTAAACATAGTTTGACCTTTACATTAGATAACTTTTCTGTATCTAACTTGGGTTGCCTCGCTCCATTTCACATTGTTCGTTTTTGAATAGTTTCATAACGTTCAAACCTAACCTAACCTAGATTTTTTAAATATAGTTTGACCTTCTCCATTTCACATTGTTCGGTTTTGAATAGTTTCATAACGTTCAAACCTAACCTAACCTAGATTTTTAAACATATTCCAACCTATATATTAAAAATAGTTTTTTTGTATTAATATTGAGAATGAAATTTGCTCCACTCTGAATTGTTTCATAATGTTTAAACTTAACCTAACCTAGATTTTTTAAACATTTCAACTTATACATGAAATGTTTTTTTTTTTGTATCAAAAATAAGGATGCCTCGCTCCATTTAGTTTTGCTTACTTTTCAATAATTTCATAACATTTAAACTTAACTTTATCTACATTTAAATATTTTAATCTATACATTAGATAGTTTTTTGTATCAAAGTTGGGGATTCCTTGGTTTGCTTCACTTCGTTTCGTTCTGAATAGTTTTATAACCAGCAAAACAAACTCAATAACTCAACCCAATCAAATCAATTCAACCAAAATAAATCAACCAACTAAATCAAACCAACTAAACCAACTCAATTTAACTAAACCAATCTAACTCAACCCAACTAAACCAAACCAACCAAACTCAATTAAACTGAATTTAACTCAACCCAACCAACACAATTAAACCAAACCAATCTAATCTAATACAACCAAACTAAATCCAACTTAATCAACGCCTCGCCGGGATCCTTTACGTGAAATGTTTACTCTGATAACTGCCAAGTGTCCAAACTGTAAACGGTCTAAATGTGTTTTAACCAATTCAACGTAGTCGAATCCCGCTAAGCCCAATCTCAAACATTTGGGAGATAGGTCCAAATGAAACTTGTCTTGTGATGCTCCCGGGGTTAAGTGAATCGTCCTCCGGGGTCGGCCTTCGGCCTCCCTAGGATGACATCAGATATGACTCTGGTAGCCGCGGTGTCGTGCTCGGCCGAAAAACTCGCATGTTCGGACTCCGAACGCTGCCAGCTCGGCCTTCGGCCTCGCTGGCGCGTTCTCCGTCCTCACATGCTCGTTTTTCGCCCTCGCTGGAAAGGCACTTGTGAGCTCGGCCTTCGGCCTCGCCGTTAGATCCGAAGAAGTGTCCGATCAATTTTTTTTCGAAAAAGTGTCAAAATCCCTGTCGGTTGTCAAAAAGTGTCAAATTTGACAACGGATTCGTAATAAGCGACCCCACTTGCTCCTGGATACCGAGTTTCAAGCGAATCATAGTACTTTTTTGAAAATGTCAAATTATGTCAAATGTCAAATTTTTTTTATGCGGTCGGGTAGCGCTCGACGAACCGATCACTAAAGTCGAAACCGCAACTCGCTAGGACTTACGGTTCGGGAGATATGGCCGATCAAAGTTTTGGCAAAAAAAAATTTTTTTTTTTCGACTTTTTTTTTTTTTTATTTTATTTCCAGGTAGAGCTCGCCGAGCCCTTTTCTTAGAGTACCATGAACATGGGTCTAGCTCCAGCCGTTTGGGAGATACGGGCCGTTGAAGTTTTGACACCGGGGGGGGCTAGATCTCGGCGAGACCTTTTCTTAGACACCCATCAACATGGGTCTAACTCAAGCCGTCTCGGAGATACGGGCCGTTAAAGTTTTGACATTTGAAAAAAAAAAACATTTTTTTTGGCACCCTATTGACGGACCCCTAGCGTTGTACCACCTTCCGTTCCGAAGATATGGCCAAAACAAAACTTTTTTTGGTACTTTCCTAAGAAAAAAAAATGTCCCATCCCTAGTGACCGGGAAAATCCCTAGGAACTGCGCCCGCTCGCGCTTCGCGCTCGCAGGCTTGTTCCTGCTCGCGTTTCGCGCTCGTTGACCCGTTCTTGGGTGAGCCCTTCGGGCTCGCTAAGATATCGACTTTTCCCATCCCTAGTGACCGGGGACATCCCTAGGAACTGCGCCCGCTCGCGCTTCGCGCTCGCTGGCTTGTTCCGACGAACTTCGCCTGCTCGCGTTTCGCGCTCGTTGACTCGTTCTTGGGCGAGCCCTTCGGGCTCGCTAAATTATCGACTTTTCCCATCCCTAGTGACCGGGGACATCCCTAGGAACTGCGCCCGCTCGCGCTTCGCGCTCGCAGGCTTGTTCCGACGAACTTCGCCTGCTCGCGCTTCGCGCTCGCTGGCTCGTTCTTGGGCGAGCCCTTCGGGCTCGCTAGGGTTTCGACTTTTCCCATCCCTAGTGACCGGGGACATCCCTAGGAACTGCGCCCGCTCGCGCTTCGCGCTCGCTGGCTTGTTCCGACGAACTTCGCCTGCTCGCGTTTCGCGCTCGTTGACTCGTTCTTGGGCGAGCCCTTCGGGCTCGCTAAATTATCGACTTTTCCCATCCCTAGTGACCGGGGACATCCCTAGGAACTGCGCCCGCTCGCGCTTCGCGCTCGCAGGCTTGTTCCGACGAACTTCGCCTGCTCGCGCTTCGCGCTCGCTGGCTCGTTCTTGGGCGAGCCCTTCGGGCTCGCTAAGGTATCGACTTTTCCCATCCCTAGTGACCGGGGACATCCCTAGGAACTGCGCCCGCTCGCGCTTCGCGCTCGCTGGCTTGTTCCGACGAACTTCGCCTGCTCGCGTTTCGCGCTCGTTGACTCGTTCTTGGGCGAGCCCTTCGGGCTCGCTAAAATATCGACTTTTCCCATCCCTAGTGACCGGGAAAATCCCTAGGAACTGCGCCCGCTCGCGCTTCGCGCTCGCAGGCTTGTTCCGGGGAACTTCGCCCGCTCGCGCTTTGCGCTCGCGGGCTCGTTCTGTCAACAATGTCAAAAATGACAATTTTTCCCATCCCTAGTACTCAGGTACATCACTACGAACATCGCCCGCTCGCGCTTCGCGCTCGCGGGCTCGTTCGTGCTGGTTCGTAGGCTCGCCCTTCGGGCTCGCCTACTCACTCGCAAAAATCCCATACAAATCCCCATACATTCTGCCACTTTCCACAAGAATTGACATAAAAATGTCAAATGTCAAAAAATGTCAAATGTCAGACTTTTTCCCCAGTCAGTATTAGACACCGAACATTTCATACATACATCACTATAATGTCAGACAACTCCTTCCAACTAAACAACCATGTCAATCAGTCAGTGAGTCAGTCACCGTTTTGTATCTTTATAATATATAAACTAGTGTTTTGCGTGGTGCGCGGGCTGCAGGCAGCCCGCGTGAGTTGTAATTGTTCCTTGTTGTACTCTATTTGTTGTTGTTGGTTGTTGTAATGTAGCTGTTGTTTTAACTTTTTCGTTAACGTGACAGGATAAGGTTTCGAGTTAAGAACACGTTTGGAAGCTGAAATTGAGTTGAAACAGGTGATCAGACGACATTCAAGTAATGGGCAGAAGTCAATTGTATCACGAAATGTCATCGGTCATGATCGGGTGGGAAAAAAAGTCATCGGTCATGATCAGTTTTCAAAATTGTCATCGTAGTAACCGTAATAGCGCGTTTAAATACGTGTGGTAACTTTGATTCAATTGAAGTGGACTAATATTTTGCTATTGTGTACTCTGACAGTTGTCAAAGGTCCAAAATGTAAACGGTCGAAATGTGCTTGAACCAACTTTCAACGCAGTCGAATCCCGCTAAGCCCAATCTCAAACGTTTGCGAGGTAGGTCCAAAAGAAACAGTCTCGTAATGCTCCCGGGGTTAAGTGAACTCGGCCTCATGAACTCACATACTCGGCCTTCGGCCTCGTATGTTCGTTCATCGGCCTCGCTTATACTCGGTTCGGCCTTCGGCCTCACAGGCTCGGCCTCCGGCCTCGCCGCTTGGTACTGTTTGGCCTCCGGACGATTCCTCCGGAATCGTCCTCCGGGGTCGGCCTTCGGCCTCCCTAGGATGACATCAGATATGACTCTGGTAGCCGCGGTGTTGTGCTCGGCCTTCGGCCTCGCCGGGATCCTTTACGCGAAATGTTTCCTCTGACAGCTGTCAAGTGTCCATCTGTCAACGGTCTAAATGTGCTTGAACCAACTTTCTACGAAGTTGAATCCCGCTAAGCCCAGCCTCAGTCATTCGGGAGACATGTCCAAGTGAAACAGTATTGTAATGCCGCCGGGGTTATGTGAACTCGGCCTCATGAACTCACATACTCGGCCTTCGGCCTCGTATGTTCGTTCATCGGCCTCGCTTATACTCGGTTCGGCCTTCGGCCTCACAGGCTCGGCCTCCGGCCTCGCCGCTTGGTACTGTTTGGCCTCCGGACGATTCCTCCGGAATCGTCCTCCGGGGTCGGCCTTCGGCCTCCCTAGGATGACATCAGATATGACTCTGGTGGCCGCGGTGTCGTGCTCGGCCAAAAAACGAGCATGTTCGGACTCCGAACGCTGCCAGCTCGGCCTTCGGCCTCACTGGCGCGTTCTCCGTCCTCACATGCTCGTTTTTCGGCCTCGCTGGAAAGACACTTGTAAGCTCGGCCTTCGGCCTCGCCGTTAGATCCGAAGAAATGTCCGATCATTTTTTTTTCGAAAAAGTGTCAAAATCCCTGTCGGTTGTCAAAAAGTGTCAAATTTGACAGTGGATTCGTAATGAGCGACCCCATTTACTCCTGGATACCGAGTTTCAAGCGAATCGGAGCACTTTTTTGGACCTGTCAAAAAAATGTCAAATTATGTCAAATGTCAAATTTTTTTATGCGGTCGGGTAGCGCTCGGCGAACCGATCACTAAAGTCGAAACCGCAACTCGCTAGGACTTACGGTTCGGGAGATATGGCCGACCAAAGTTTTCGTAAAATTTTTTTTTTTTTTTCGACTTTTTTTTTTTTTTATTTTATTTCCAGAAAGATCTCGCCGAGCCCTTTTCTTAGAGTACCATGAACATGGGTCTAGCTCCAGCCGTTTGGGAGATACGGGCCGTTGAAGTTTTGACACCGGGGGGGGCTAGATCTCGGCGAGACCTTTTCTTAGACACCCATCAACATGGGTCTAACTCAAGCCGTCTAGGAGATACGGGCCGTTAAAGTTTTGACATTTAAAAAAAAAAAAGAAACTTTTTTGGCACCCTATGGTCCGACCCCTAGGGTTGTACCACCTTCCGTTCTGAAGATATGGCCAAAACAAAATTTTTTTGTAACAAATTTTAGAAAAAAAAAAAAAATCCCATCCCTAGTGACCGGGGACATCCCTAGGAACTGCGCCCGCTCGCGCTTCGCGCTCGCGGGCTTGTTCCGGCGAACTTCGCCCGCTCGCGCTTCGCGCTCGCGGGCTCGTTCTGTCAATAATGTCAAAAATGTCAATTTTTCCCATCCCTAGTACCCAGGTACATCCCTACGAACTTCGCCCGCTCGCGCTTCGCGCTCGCGTGCTCGTTCGTGCTCGTTCGTAGGCTCGCCCTTCGGGCTCGCCTACTCACTCGCGAAATTTTTCCAAACTCCCATACAAAATCCCATACAACGACCCGCCTCACTAAAATGTCAAAAACCCATGTCAAATGTCAAAAAATGTCAAATGTCTGATTTTTTCCCCACTCAGTATTAGACACCCAACATTCCATACATACATCACTACCATCCCAAAGGACTCCTTCCAACTAAACAACCATGTCAGTCAGTCAGTCAGTCAGTTACCGTTTTGTAATTTTATATAATATAGCTCGCATGCTCGCGCTTCGCGCTCGCTATGCTCGCAACTAGTGTTTTGCGTGGTGCGCGGGCTGCAGGCAGCCCGCGTGTGTGGTAAACGCTATTGTTCCTATTGTTTCTTGTTCTTTGTTGTACTCTATTTGTTGTTGTTTGTTGTTGTAATGTAGCTGTTGTTAGAACTTTTTCGTTAACGTGACAGGATAAGGTTTCGAGTTTAAAACACGTTTGGAAGGTGAAATTGAGTTGAAACAGGTGGTCAGACGACATTCAAGTAATGGGCAGAAGTCAATTGTATCACGAAATGTCATCGGTCATGATCGGGTGGGAAAAAAAGTCATCGGTCATGATCAGTTTTCAAAATTGTCATCGTCGTAACCGTAATAGCGCGTTGAAATACGTGTGGTAACTGTGATTCAATTGAAGTGGACTAATATTTTGCTATTGTGTACTCTGACAGCTGTCAAAAGTCCAAAATGTACTCGGTCGAAATGGGCTTGAACAATCTTTCAACGGAGTCGAATCCCGCTAAGCCCAAGCTCAAACGTTTGGAAGATACGTCCAAAAGAAACAGTCTTGTAATGCTCTCGGGGTAAAGTGAACTCGGCCTCATGAACTCACATACTCGGCCTTCGGCCTCGTATGTTCGTTCATCGGCCTCGCTTATACTCGGTTCGGCCTTCGGCCTCACAGGCTCGGCCTCCGGCCTCGCCGCTTGGTACTGTTTGGCCTCCGGACGATTCCTCCGGAATCGTCCTCCGGGGTCGGCCTTCGGCCTCCCTAGGATGACATCAGATATGGCTCTGGTGGCCGCGGTGTCGTGCTCGGCCGAAAAACTCGCATGTTCGGACTCCGAACGCTGCCAGCTCGGCCTTCGGCCTCACTGGCGCGTTCTCCGTCCTCACATGCTCGTTTTTCGGCCTCGCTATAAAGACACTTGTAGGCTCGGCCTTCGGCCTCGCCGGGATCGTTTACGCGAAATGTTTCCTCTGACAGCTGTCAAGTGTCCAAACTGTCGACTGTCTAAATGTGCTTGAACCAACTCTCTATGAAGTTGAATCCCGCTAAGCCCAGCCTCAGCCGTTCGGGAGACATGTCCAAGTGAAACGGTATTGTAATGCCCCCGGGGTTATGTGAACTCGGCCTCATGAACTCACATACTCGGCCTTCGGCCTCGTATGTTCGTTCATCGGCCTCGCTTATACTCGGTTCGGCCTTCGGCCTCACAGGCTCGGCCTCCGGCCTCGCCGCTTGGTACTGTTTGGCCTCCGGACGATTCCTCCGGAATCGTCCTCCGGGGTCGGCCTTCGGCCTCCCTAGGATGAGATCAGATATGACTCTGGTAGCCGCGGTGTCGTGCTCGGCCGAAAAACTCGCATGTTCGGACTCCGAACGCTGCCAGCTCGGCCTTCGGCCTCACTGGCGCGTTCTCCGTCCTCACATGCTCGGTTTTCGGCCTCGCTGGAAAGACACTTGTAAGCTCGGCCTTCGGCCTCGCCATTAGATCCGAAAAAATGTCCGATCAATTTTTTTTCGAAAAAGTGTCAAAATCCCTGTCGGTTGTCAAAAAGTGTCAAATTTGACAACGGATTCGTAATCAGCGACCCAACTTACTCCTGGATTTCGAGTTTCAAGCGAATCGGAGCACTTTTTTGGACCTGTCAAAAAAATGTCAAATTATGTCAAATGTCAAATTTTTTTATGCGGTCGGGTAGCGCTCGGCGGACAGATCTCTAAAGTCGAAACCGCAACTCGCTAGGACTTACGGTTCGGAAGATATGACGGATCAAAGTTTTGGCAAAAAAATTTTTTTTTTTTCGACTTTTTTTTTTTTTTATTTGATTTCCAGGTAGAGCTCGCCGAGCCCTTTTCTTAGAGTACCATGAACATGGGTCTAGCTCCAGCCGTTTGGGAGATACGGGCCGTTGAAGTTTTGACACCGGGGGTGGATAGATCTCGGCGAGACCTTTTCTTAGACACCCATCAACATGGGTCTAACTCGAGCCGTCTAGGAGATACGGTCGGTTAAAGTTTTGACATTTAAAAAAAAAAAAGAAACTTTTTAGGCACCCTATGGTCCGACCCCTAGGGTTGTACCACCTTCCGTTCCGAAGATATGGCCAAATCAAATTTTTTTTGTAGTAAATTCTAGAAAAAAAAAAAATTCCCGTCCCTAGTGACCTGGGACATCCCTAGGAACTGCGCCCGCTCGCGCTTCGCGCTCGCGGGCTTGTTCCGGCGAACTTCGCCCGCTCGCGCTTCGCGCTCGCGGGCTCGTTCTGTCAATAATGTCAAAAATGACAATTTTTCCCATCCCTAGTGACCGGGGACATCCCTAGGAACTGCGCCCGCTCGCGCTTCGCGCTCGCGGGCTTGTCCCGGAGAACTTCGCCGGCTCGCGCTTCGCGCTCGCGGGCTCGTTCTGTCAATAAAGTCAAAAATGTCAATTTTTCCCATCCCTAGTACCCAGGTACATCACTACAGGCAGCCCGCGTGTGTGGTAAACGCTATTGTTACTTATTGTTATTGGTTGTTACTTGTTGTTACCTGTTGTTTTTGGTTGTACGTAGTTGTTGTTTAAACTTTTTCGTTTACGTGACAGGATTGAGGAGAATTCGAGTTTAAAACACGTTTGGAAGCTGACATTGAGTTGAAACAGGTGATCAGACGACATTCAAGTAATGGGCAGAAGTCAATTGTATCACGAAATGTCATCGGTCATGATCGGGTGGGAAAAAAAGTCATCGGTCATGATCAGTTTTCAAAATTGTCATCGTCGTAACCGTAATAGCGCGTTGAAATACGTGTGGTAACTTTGATTCCATTGAAGTGGACTAATATTTTGCTATTGTGTACTCTGACAGCTGTCAAAGGTCCAAAATGTACACGGTCGAAATGTGCTTGAACCAACTTTCAACGCAGTCGAATCCCGCTAAGCCCAATCTCAAACGTTTGCGAGGTAGGTCCAAAAGAAACAGTCTCGTAATGCTCCCGGGGTTAAGTGAACTCGGCCTCATGAACTCACATACTCGGCCTTCGGCCTCGTATGTTCGTTCATCGGCCTCGCTTATACTCGGTTCGGCCTTCGGCCTCACAGGCTCGGCCTCCGGCCTCGCCGCTTGGTACTGTTTGGCCTCCGGACGATTCCTCCGGAATCGTCCTCCGGGGTCGGCCTTCGGCCTCCCTAGGATGACATCAGATATGACTCTGGTAGCCGCGGTGTTGTGCTCGGCCGAAAAACTCGCATGTTCGGACTCCGAACGCTGCCAGCTCGGCCTTCGGCCTCACTGGCGCGTTCTCCGTCCTCACATGCTCGTTTTTCGGCCTCGCTATAAAGATACTTGTAGGCTCGGCCTTCGGCCTCGCCGGGATCCTTTACGCGAAATGTTTCCTCTGACAGCTGTCAAGTGTCCATCTGTCAACGGTCTAAATGTGCTTGAACCAACTTTCTACGAAGTTGAATCCCGCTAAGCCCAGCCTCAGTCATTCGGGAGACATGTCCAAGTGAAACAGTATTGTAATGCCGCCGGGGTTATGTGAACTCGGCCTCATGAACTCACATACTCGGCCTTCGGCCTCGTATGTTCGTTCATCGGCCTCGCTTATACTCGGTTCGGCCTTCGGCCTCACAGGCTCGGCCTCCGGCCTCGCCGCTTGGTACTGTTTGGCCTCCGGACGATTCCTCCGGAATCGTCCTCCGGGGTCGGCCTTCGGCCTCCCTAGAATGACATCAGATATGACTCTGGTGGCCGCGGTGTCGTGCTCGGCCAAAAAACGAGCATGTTCGGACTCCGAACGCTGCCAGCTCGGCCTTCGGCCTCACTGGCGCGTTCTCCGTCCTCACATGCTCGTTTTTCGGCCTCGCTGGAAAGACACTTGTAAGCTCGGCCTTCGGCCTCGCCGTTAGATCCGAAGAAATGTCCGATCATTTTTTTTTCGAAAAAGTGTCAAAATCCCTGTCGGTTGTCAAAAAGTGTCAAATTTGACAGTGGATTCGTAATGAGCGACCCCATTTACTCCTGGATACCGAGTTTCAAGCGAATCGGAGCACTTTTTTGGACCTGTCAAAAAAATGTCAAATTATGTCAAATGTCAAATTTTTTTATGCGGTCGGGTAGCGCTCGGCAAACCGATCACTAAAGTCGAAACCGCAACTCGCTAGGACTTACGGTTCGGGAGATATGGCCGACCAAAATTTTCGTAAAAAATTTTTTTTTTTTCGACTTTTTTTTTTTTTTATTTTATTTCCAGAAAGATCTCGCCGAGCCCTTTTCTTAGAGTACCATGAACATGGGTCTAGCTCCAGCCGTTTGGGAGATACGGGCCGTTAAAGTTTTGACACCGGGGGGGGCTAGATCTCGGCGAGACCTTTTCTTAGACACCCATCAACATGGGTCTAACTCAAGCCGTCTCGGAGATACGGGCCGTCAAAGTTTTGACATTTGAAAAAAAAAAAAAAACTTTTTTGGCACCCTATGGTCCGACCCCTAGGGTTGTACCACCTTCCGTTCCGAAGATATGGCCAAATCAAAATTTTTTTGAAGTTAATTTTAGAAAAAAAAAAAATCCCATCCCTAGTGACCGGGGACATCCCTAGGAACTGCGCCCGCTCGCGCTTCGCGCTCGCGGGCTTGTTCCGGCGAACTTCGCGGGCTCGCGCTTCGCGCTCGCTGGCTCGTTCTGTCAATAATGTCAAAAATGTCAATTTTTCCCATCCCTAGTACCCAGGTACATCACTACGAACATCGCCCGCTCGCGCTTCGCGCTCGCGGGCTCGTTCGTAGGGTCGCCCTTCGGGCTCGCCTACTCACTCGCAAAATTTTTCCAAACTCCCATACAAAATCCCATACAACGACCCGCCTCACTAAAATGTCAAAAACCCATGTCAAATGTCAAAAAATGTCAAATGTCTGATTTTTTCCCCACTCAGTATTAGACACCCGACATTCCATACATACATCACTACCACCCCAAACGACTCCTTCCAACTAAACAACCATGTCAATGAGTGAGTCAGTGAGTTACCGTTTTGTAATTTTATATAATATAGCTCGCATGCTCGCGCTTCGCGCTCGCTATGCTCGCAACTAGTGTTTTGCGTGGTGCGCGGGCTGCAGGCAGCCCGCGTGAGTTGTAATTGTTCTTTGTTGTACTCTATTCATTGTTGTTTGTTGTTGCATTTAGTTGTTGTTGTAACTTTTTCGTTAACGTGACAGGACAAGGTATCGAGTAAAAAACACGTTTGAAATTGAGTTGAAACAGGTGATCAGACGACATTCAAGTAATGGGCAGAAGTCAATTGTACCACGAAAAGTCATCGGTCATGATCGGGTGGGAAAAAAGTCATCGGTCATGATCAGTTTTCAAAATTGTCATCGTCGTAACCGTAATAGCGCGTTAAAATACGTGTGGTAACTTTGATTCCATTGAAGTGGACTAATATTTTGCTATTGTGTACTCTGACAGTTGTCAAAGGTCCAAAATATACACGGTCGAAATGTGCTGGAACCAACTTTCAACGGAGTCGAATCCCGCTAAGCCCAAGCTCAAACGTTTGGAAGATGCGTCCAAAAGAAACAGTCTTTTAATGCTCTCGGGGTAAAGTGAACTCGGCCTCATGAACTCACATACTCGGCCTTCGGCCTCGTATGTTCGTTCATCGGCCTCGCTTATACTCGGTTCGGCCTTCGGCCTCGCCGCTTGGTACTGTTTGGCCTCCAGACGATTCCTCCGGAATCGTCCTCCGGGGTCGGCCTTCGGCCTCCCTAGGATGACATCAGATATGACTCTGGTAGCCGCGGTGTTGTGCTCGGCCGAAAAACGAGCATGTTCGGACTCCGAACGCTGCCAGCTCGGCCTTCGGCCTCACTGGCGCGTTCTCCGTCCTCACATGCTCGTTTTTCGGCCTCGCTATAAAGACACTTGTAGGCTCGGCCTTCGGCCTCGCCGGGATCCTTTACGCGAAATGTTTCCTCTGACAGCTGTCAAGTGTCCAAACTGTCAACGGTCGAAATGTGCTTGAACCAATTCAACGTAGTCGAATCCCGCTAAGACCAATCTCAAAGGTTTGGGAGATACGTCCAAGTGAAACTGTCTTGTAATGCTCCCGGGGTCAAGTGAACTCGGCCTCATGAACTCACATACTCGGCCTTCGGCCTCGTATGTTCGTTCATCGGCCTCGCTTATACTCGGTTCGGCCTTCGGCCTCACAGGCTCGGCCTCCGGCCTCGCCGCTTGGTACTGTTTGGCCTCCGGACGATTCCTCCGGAATCGTCCTCCGGGGTCGGCCTTCGGCCTCCCTAGGATGACATCAGATATGACTCTGGTAGCCGCGGTGTCGTGCTCGGCCGAAAAACTCGCATGTTCGGACTCCGAACGCTGCCAGCTCGGCCTTCGGCCTCGCTGGCGCGTTCTCCGTCCTCACATGCTCGTTTTTCGGCCTCGCTGATAAGAAACTTGTAGGCTCGGCCTTCGGCCTCGCCATTAGATCCGGAGAAACGCCCGACCAATTTTTTTTCTAAAAAGTGTCAAAGTCCCTGTCGGTTGTCAAAAAGTGTCAAATTTGACAGTGGATTCGTAATCAGCGACCCCACCTGCCCCTTGATACCGAGTTTCAGGCGAATCGGAGCACTTTTTTGGACCTGTCAAAAAAATGTCAAATTATGTCAAATGTCAAATTTTTTTATGCGGTCGGGTAGCGCTCGGCGAACCAATCACTAAAGTCGAAACCGCAACTCGCTAGGACTTACGGTTCGGGAGATATGGCCGACCAAAGTTTTCGTAAAAAAAAATTTTTTTTTCGACTTTTTTTTTTTTATTATTTTATTTCCAGAAAGATCTCGCCGAGCCCTTTTCTCAGAGTACCATGAACATGGGTCTAGCTCCAGCCGTTTGGGAGATACGGGCCGTTAAAGTTTTGACACCGGGGGGGGCTAGATCTCGGCGAGAACTTTTCTTAGACACCCATCAACATGGGTCTAACTCAAGCCGTCTCGGAGATACGGGCCGTTAAAGTTTTGACATTTGAAAAAAAAAAAAAACTTTTTTGTCACCCTATGGTCCGACCCCTGGGGTTGTACCACCTTCCGTTCCGAAGATATGGCCAAATCAAAATTTTTTTGTAGTAAATTTTAGAAAAAAAAAAATTCCCATCCCTAGTGATCGGGGACATCCCTAGGAACTGCGCCCGCTCGCGCTTCGCGCTCGCGGGCTTGTTCCGGCGAACTTCGCCCGCTCGCGCTTCGCGCTCGCGGGCTCGTTCTTTCAATAATGTCAAAAATGTCAATTTTTCCCATCCCTAGTACCCAGGTACATCACTACGAACATCGCCCTCTCGCGCTTCGCGCTCGCGGGCTCGTTCGTGCTCGTTCGTAGGCTCGCCCTTCGGGCTCGCCTACTCACTCGCAAAACTCCCATACAAAATCCCATACAACGACCCGCCTCACTAAAATGTCAAAAACCCATGTCAAATGTCAAAAAATGTCAAATGTCGAGGTTTTTCCCCACTCAGTATTAGACACCCAACATTCCATACATACATCACTACCACCCCAAACGACTCCTTCCAACTAAACAACCATGTCAATGAGTCAGTGAGTGAGTTACCGTTTTGTAGCTTTATATATAGTCAATAAATATATTCTTATTGTTTCGTAACATAACTAGGTATTAGTAAGTTATGTTACAATATAATATACATTTTGATCACCTTCTGTATTTTGTTTTAGATAATAGCAATCATCACAAGGACTTACAGGATACCAAATTCCTCGAAATTACTTTTCATTAATACAGTGCTTTGGTTTATGACGTCACATTGGCGGAATTAAATGTGTTAGTCACACACATTATCAGAAACCATAAACAAGAAAATAATAATAATAACTTTGTATCGAGCAATATTGAATTTACTATAATATTAAATTATAACCACGTTACACCTGCTACTGATATCCAGTAAGGCGTCTATGATATTATAATTCAATTACAAGATGTTCCTTGGAAACGCTTCGAACAAAATTAGGTTTGTTGACAACGATATCGTTATTTGTTGACTGTTCACAGAGCAAGCGAGGTTGCCGCTACATGAAACAATAAATCTGAACTTTGCTATTCTGTGGCACGACTTGTGAACCGACGGAGTAATATTTACCCTAGGGCCAAAAGGGCCATGGCCCGGGGCGGCAGGCTGCGAGGGGCGGCGTAAGCCACACCTCACGCTCGGCTTTGAGCGCCTGTCATAATCAACGTTACCTATCTTTTAATTTATATTGCTTTTTGGATTTAAACTTTTATTAAAAAAAAATTGTCCATCGAAAAAAAAATGTTATATTGAATAAATGCTGTTTCTTTCTTTGTATGGCCTTTTGAATTTTTTCATTCATTATCATCATTTTCAGCCCAAATCAACACACTGCTGGATTCAATTTTATTTTATTATTGAAATATTTTTGCTTTTTTCTCGTACATTTATGGGGCAGCAAACCTTAGAGGCCCAGGGCGCCAAATCTTAAAATACGCCACTGGAGTAATAGTAGATTGTTATACAAGGGTTGCTCGCTCGTGCGCTTAAATATCTCGGGTGTCTTAAACACTCTACTTTTGATTGATCACATGAAAACTTCTTTTCATCTGTAATTCTCCGAAAATAGGTCGAATTTTACTCCAAATGTGGGATGTAAGTCCGATTTACAGCGATATAATAGTTGGAAACAGCTTCTAACGTTTGCATTCCGGATAATAAGTACACATAAAAAAGGGAACGGAGGAGAGCGGCTCCCTCACTCATAAAATTAAAAACTACTGTTTATCAAATACAAATCTTTCACCGGAATGTGACAAGAGCACTACTCATTTTACACATAATTTAAACAAAATAGTAGAAAATAAATTAAAATAAAAAAATAAAAAAATATAGTTTATTGGATAACAAATCGTTTTAACAATATATGAGGTTGATTTCTCCTTTTGAGTGTAAATACAATCGTGCCAGGAGAAAATCACTCTCGCGTAGCAATTTCAGTATTAATACATTTTGTTAAATCTTTTTACTTAAGTGAAAATTTTACAGCTATATTTAAGAAGTGACAATCATAGTTTAATTAAGTGTGTAGTGATGTGTGAGAGGGTGTGTGTGAGGATGTGTGTGTGTGTGAGAGGGAGGGTGTGTGTGTTTGTGTATCGCGTTGTGTTTATGTAGTACATAATAATTTATTATATCTTATTATAATACTTTATTTCTCAATATGAATAATAGTTTTTTCTGTTTCCTCATAGCTTAATTTTTTAACCCATTCTGTCAGCAGCCGCTTAGATGTAAAGCTTGTTTCAGTATAAATATTTAGAATTTTATTAGCAAGGTTATATAAATGAGATGATTGGTGTAAATATTGGTGCTGAGCAAAATAGGTTTTACATTTACTTTTTTTAGCTACAGTGTCTTTACGTCTCTTTGCCAGCACAGTGGAATCAAATGGTAGAGATTTGTGTTTTTCTAAAATGGTGTGTAAAATGTACAGCTGTCGTACAGTTGGTAAGTCAGTTATTGAGTAAAGAGTGTGAGTAGGGAATCTCAGTTTTTTAAAGCACATAACTTTTAAAAGTATTCTTTGAGCGCGTTCTGCGTCCAGAAATTTTACCTTGGATGCACCTCCCCATACTGGAATACAATAGGTTATGATTGATTGTGCCAAAGCAATATATATTTTTTTATGAGATTTTCATTAGCAGAGTACCTCAATATTTTAAAAATCCAAATCAGTTTCCTTGTCCTTGATGCGATTAAATCAATTTGGGAGTACCAGGAGAGCCTATCGTCAATCATAATTCCTAGGTATCTGTAAGTGGCTACCCTACTTATCACGGAACAATTACAGTTAATGCTACTCGGATTTTCACAGTTGTGTACTTTAAGATTGTAATCATCTGGTGGTTGAGATCTACTGTTTATAGAAAAACACATGAAGTTAGTTTTAGAAGAATTTAGTGTAAGTAAGTTATGTCTAAGCCAAAGAGCAACAATAGAGAGTGCAGCTTCTGCGTCTTTTTTGATAGAAACCCAAGAGCTGCCTGTGATCACAATGGCAGTGTCGTCAGCGTAGGAGAAAACCCTTGTATTATGGAGTTTTAAATTTAAAATTTAATGACGGAGATATAGGAGGAGCCTCACACCTTCTCTTCTCAACTGACACCCTGGCCTCAGACACGCCGGAAACACTTTCGGCTCTAGGATCAAAGCATCCACCTGCAGCCGGTTCCAAAATCACAGATACACGCAAATTTTATTTATTTGTTTGATTAATCTGTAGAAATCTCTTAAGATCCTTTGCAATTTATCCACACGCACCAGAAAAGCTTTCCAGGGAACTATTTAGGACAAAATATATGGAAGTATTTTATTTCCTCTAAAAGTTCTCTGGCACATAATAAGGGACACCGAATTAAGGTTGCAGAATTTGGGATACTTACTTTATATTGTTCTGTATGTTACTTTAACTACAACTACCGTCACAACTATAAAATGTAAATGTGAGTAAAATTCACATAACTTACAATCTTTAACGTACTTATGAGCCGATTCGCAGCCGGATTGTGAAAAACCCACCGTTTTCTGATTAATCGAAACAGAACATTTAAATTCAAAATTCACTCAATAGTTATTCAACAAAACCTTATTACCGATGGTGCTATCGCATCGCAAGTTACGATTGGTTTAAGTAAATTAAAATTTTAAAATTCTAATTTACAGAAACCAATGAAAATTTTGCGATGATAGTTTTAACAATGTTTAAGTTTTGTTGAATAACTATGAAAAAGTCGGGTTTTTCACAATCCGGCTGCTAGACGGCTCTTAATTGAGGTTGCAGAAGTTTTTCGTACACAAAGTATATATTATGTCGTGGGCAGATCATAGAAAGTCAAAAATAGATGCGACAACGAGCGAAACGGAGCGAGGAGCGTGTTAGGTTTATATGTAAATAAATTTGGAGAGCCGGGCGAAGCGGAGCGGAGCGAGACGATCCCCCTAGTTTTAACAGAAATGTGATATGCCCAGGCAGATCCTGATATGCCCAGGCAGATCCTGATATGCCCAATTCAATGATGTGCCGACGACATATATAAATATCGAGTGACGATCTTCTAAAGCGATTATGATAAATCCCCAATATACCCATTTCGCCACTGTGTTAGTGTTCTTCTTTTAATTCCCATGTTAATTCTTTCGTGAAGTATGTATGTATGAAAATACTTTATTGCACAAAATAATTTACAATACACAAAGGTAAATTTAATGCTAATTAGCATTCTCATGCCTGTTATTCTTTGGTGATGTAAAAAGTTTTTAAGGGTAGTGCCAGATAAGTTGATTACTATAATCAATTCGATCAAGAAATCATATTGTCATAGATGTCGATGTCGATTATGTGCGAACATAGAAGGATCCACTTCAAAATATGGTCACAACTTACAAATTATATATATTTTGTTACTTTATCTTCACAAAACAACAGTCGAGGCAAATTGTTATTTGCTTCTATTTTGTTGAAACAACTCTCTCCACAAATTGTAGCCGTATTCAGCTGCTAGCTTAGTTTCAGCTACAAACTGTTCCGCTCTATAATAAACTTGCTGAAACAGTGTGAACCCTACAGAATTAAATTTTAATAGAAGCACATTTGTTTCAGAGACGATGCGAGTTGTTTGGCTTTAAAATTGTTCCTCACTAAGGTTCCTCAAGTGAACGTTTGTACTTCATGCTTCCAATGAACCAAATGTACAAAAGCGAATGTTTTATCATAGGAGGCGTTTTTGTAAAAGCGTAAATTGGCGGCGATCTATGAGAATGGTTAAAAAGTTGAAATACTTATGTAAAAAAAAAACCCCTTCCAAAAAATTCTCGGATCTCAAAAATGTTACAGTTGCCACAAAATAAGAGGCCCGTTTTGACAGATAAGAACGACCATAGAATATAACTTTACATGTAATAAATGAAACGGTTAACAAATAATTATTAACTTATTGGGTTTAAAGAAAATAAATAAATGTTTTTTAATTATCACGGAACATATTTCAAGTACTATTTTCACGTAAATTCCAAAATAAAATGCAATTTTGAATTACTACACAATGTCTCAAAAACAGTTACATTCTAAGTCAATTTTTTCTTAATAATAGTGTTGTAACCAGATAATCGCCTAATTTCACGGACTCAATTCGATTCCACGTGAAAATAATTAACTTGTTTTAATATTGATAAAATAATTGTAATGATCTGTAATTAGCTTTTGTGAGACCAGTAAACAAAAAGCCAAGTTTAAATTTCCTTTTTTTTTGCAAATATAAACTTTTTAGATTTGGACATTTGCATGTATTTGTAACGGTGTCGCGTATACCGAAAAATATAATATAATAATTGTGCTAAATAATGTTACATACCACTTAGCTTTTAAACTTATAGTTTACAAAAACAAAAAAATATATATATATATAAAACATGCATTTATTGCTTAAAGTCCCATTTTTTTTATTAATGAATTGGTTTACAGGCAGTTTTCCATAAATCATCCTATCAATAGACAGATTGGCTGGTAAGAAATATGGCAGTATTTTTTTTTATAAGGCATGGAGCAATTTTTTCATCTTGAAGCCTACATATTTTTCTTACTGGCCAGTATTTTATATCTATCAACGCTCAGACCTCTATCTAATTTGAGGTCAGTGAAGTACAACATAACAAAATATTACTGGCACGTAAGAATTTCCATTTCAGATTCTTTTCGTAGAGAAAAAAAAATTAAAAGCTGGTTTTAGCACCCGAAATATCTTTCTATCGCCATATTGGAAGTCGTTGTGCTCCCGTTTGTTTTTAGTGTTTTTTTCTTGTGACTTTAGGCTTTACTTTTGAACTGTTTATATTTTCTTTCACGTTGACTTTGGCAATTATGTTTATTCTGGAAATTGTAACCAATAAACTTGAAAATATTTCAAACGATAACAAACTCATAATATTTTGAATCGATTTCTCGTGAGAATCGGTTGACATAGTTACCGATTTGCATGGTTCACATCCATAGATACGTTGCGATGACATATGTCAAAACGGACCTATTACATTGTGACTACTTTAAAACTGTTAGATTTTGACATAACTATATGTTTTATAGACAAATTCGTGTCGTGTTCGTGTTGTGCTGTGGTCGTGAATTGGTTGCGTTCAAATTCGCAACTAACACAGCTACCATACTCCTTGTTTCACAGCTGCGTCCCCCTGTCACTGTCATCCACGCGCCATTAGATCCTTGTAGCACTGTATACATTGTGTTCTATCGTATACATAATTATAATGGTGACATAAATTTAGCAGAAATAATTCAGAATTTCGATTTTCCAAAACAACGGATTGTGATTGCGAATCTATCCATAATTTAAAATCTAAAATTAACATTTCGAATTTTATAAAACAATAGATTTGCAAATCAAACCGCGTTTGAGTTATGCTGCAAACGGACAGACAGACAGGCTTTGCTATAAGATAAGGGTTTCCAACTTTCCGTACCTTGATGGTATTCTAAGAGTCGCATAAATAATAATATAATAATTATGTTAAGGCGATATGTAAAAGTTTTAGCGTCCCTGTTACTCCATATGCGAAAAAACCCTCAGTGCGAGAGGTACGGATTCGTGGAAAAGTAGCAAAAAGTCGGTTTTTTAGTAATATAAAATGTACTAAAAATGTTATCAAAATTTCGTTTAACCAGGTCCTAGATACTGTTTAAACCCATCTAATAAAATATAATTGCAGTCCATATGTCATTCTAAATTGTCAAACCGGGAGAATTGGTGTCGATAAAGACCTCATTTCAATAAATATTTCTATCGAGCCGAAATTCTCAAATCGCGTTTCTGTTTTAACAGATCCCTAGAGATAGGTTCCAAAAATAATATACTATTTTATCAAAATTATATATTGTTTACCGAAAGAGATATAGAAGTTCTAAAAAGTGTCGATTTTTTTTCCGTAGCGCCTTAATAAAATATTTTTTTAAAACACCGTTCAAGGGCCTTTTTTATTTTTTATATATATGTTATACTCCATATAAATACAAACACTTAAATGGTTTTAATCGCTATATTTCGACCCCTCAGTGGGATCTTCATCAGGCGAAATATATATATATATACAGGGTGGAAAAAATTTAAGGGCCCTGGAGGGGAACTACCTTAAATCCTTTAGTTAGCTCTTTTTACTGAAAGGAAACATTCATTTATTTTTTAAAAGAAACAAAACTGCATTCAAAGATATTCTGAAATTCGCTTGTCTCACCCGGGAATCGAACCAATTAAAAATAAAAAAAATAAACCCTCGCTATTTTATTATACGAATCGGTAGGATTATTGTTCAGGATAAAATTTGTCTAATAATCATTTGGTCTTACACTCATCTGTTTTACGAGATACCCATGAAATTAAATATTTATTACAAGTTCTTTATTAACAATACCTAGTACTGTTCACTTGTAACAAGTAAATGGCACGTTATAATTTTCTTATCTCTCTTACATCCAAAGACATCGTATGAAGTACAAGCTTGCTAATGTTTTTTTATTTTAGTACCTTGTTGAAGACCTCAATAAGAAAATCGTTAAATGGTAATAATAAATCTATGCACAGCACAATTTCTTCTCGCACTAGGCGTGCTGAAGAAAAGTTTAAAAAGGGAACTAATTTTTTTTTTGCAACGCGAAGCAACAAATTTGAAGTTCGAACAATAACTTTCAACATTTTTAAAATCGATAAAAGTATTCGTTCGAATTTCAAACTTTGTTTTGTTTTGCTTTCATTCCGTGCTGTCATTGTGTAATAATGGCGTATCATTATTACTTCAAGTGAACAGTACTAGGTATTGTTAATAAAGAACGTGTAATAAATATTCAATTTCATGGGTATCTCGTAGAACAGATGAGTGTAAGACTAAATGTTTATTAGACAAATTTTATCCTGAACAATAATCCTACCAATTCGTATAATAAAATAGCGAGGGTTTATTTTTTAATTTTTAGTTGGTTCAGTTCCTGGGTGAGACAAGCAAATTTAAGAAAATCTTTAAATGTAGTTTTGTTTCTTTTAAAAAATAAATGAATGTTTTTTTTCAGAAAAATGAGCTAACTAAAGGATTTAAGGTAGTTCCCCTCCAGGGCCCTTAAATTTTTTCCACCCTGTATAGATGTGCAGTATAACATTATATATAAAAAATAAATAATAATAGTAAGCGGTATATTCTTAGAGTATACATCTTAGAGTATAAGTCTTGGAGTATATGTACATGTCTACATTTAATACTCTAAGTGTATATTAGATTAAACTCCCGACAAGTGGAAATTCCCTAGTTTAATCAATAAAGTGGAAGGCAGTATTCGTCTGGGACATGTCACGGATCTCCAGACTTCATAGAGTTGATTGATTGCCTAGAGAAACTGTCTAAAGCCACAAATAGGAGCTGCGCTGAACAAAAAAATATCTCATTTTGACATGGTAATGGTTTGCATCTCTGTTATTTAAGTCTAGTTTCAGTTACTTAGTTCTTCAGTTTCAGTTCTCGCTAGCTACGGCTATTGCGTTTAGCTAGAATGGGTCAAGTCTAAGTTTGATGTCGTCTGGCGGCATGAAAACAACGAGTAAAAGGTCTGTCATTTCAAATGCAGTATATTTGGTGAGTGTACAGCAACATATAAAAAAACCGGCCAAGTGCGAGCCGGGCCTCGCTCTTTTAGGGTTCTGTAAATATCACCAATTATTTCAAACTAGATATTTACTTATATTTATTTTAGGTAATGCTCTAATTCTGTCAGACATAAAAACTGCAAAATAAAGTTGGTTGAGTATTCGGGGACGTAACCCTAAAACTACATTATGAATCGACGTTTTCGACGTATTTGTTGTTTAAATACAGCATATGCATATGGTACATAATATACAGAAATTTCAAATTCCTAACTGCTTTGGCCTTTGAGATATACCCCGTAACAAAAATGGTCTAAAAATGGTAACTTTAGTAGCCCCCAATTTCTTTATTTTTTAAGATAAATAAAATTAAAAATGTATTTATATTCTCTACTTAATGAGCTCCCCACCTCACCCCACATGCTAGGGTAAGAAAAAAAAATCTGCTCTATTTTCATGTATACAAATTAATTTAATTATTATTGTAAATTCAAAACTCGGTTTTGGGTCAACATTTTACACAACCTATAAAAATTAAGTGACATACGGACAGACAGACAGACGGACAGCGGAGTGACATTAATAGGGCTCCGATTTGCTCTTTGGTTACGGAACCCTAAAAATCTGCCTTGTCATTATCATAACCAACGTTCAATGAATAAGAAAAAAAAATTGTGACCCTATACTAATTTACGAACAACTCCGAGTCAAGCCTAAATTTTATTTTGCGTGTTTCATTTCACAAAAAGGGTCATTGAGCCTTGACCTCTTATCGTATGAATTTGGCTATATTTATAAACAAAAATCACTTTATAAAGAAGGAAAAGTATACATATAGGTAGATGTGTACGTGTAAGCAGTAATCCCCAGCGCTCTCCGACATGCCTTTCCTTTTAGGGTCACTATAGTTTCTGTGGGGAATGCTTAGCTAATGGATATAGTTTCTTACTATATTATTTCAATTTCAGAGTGTGTTCGTCTGTCTAGACCGAAACGGGTAATTATAATTCAATAAAGATAAAGATAAAGATATTTATTTGCTTAAATTGTGGTACATCCCAAATAGGCATGCAAAATTTAAAACAGTCTTAATTTTCATCATGATTTCATCCAAGTTTCACCAAGTGCCGACAATCACAATTATGAAAAATATACATTTTGTTAGTTAAACTATAGAAAAACAACTTCATTGTAGAAAATGATTCTTGCGTATAAGAAACAGCATGAAAATATTGTTCAAAGTTACTGTTTTTAGACTAAAATTAAGTAAAATCGGTTATTTCTTTGAAACCACTTATGATATTTGTAAGGACCTTGCATTAAAATACAAGGAAAATAATTGAATAATAATATTATTTAAGGAAAATATTGCTTGGAAAAATTATTTATTGAATTTTTTTCCGTCCATCGTGTACACGTGAAAAGTATTATTGTACACTTACAGAAAGTAGGCGGAACTTGAACCTGTCGCCACGGACAGTAAATAAATACACATAGTTACAGTGCGCGCCAATCTTTTAGTCGCCTCTGAAGATAAACGCAAGAGGCGACGCAATAGCCGTTTTACGGTGTCAGGGGGACGTTACAGGAGCGAGGGCGCGGAGCACACCCGCCTGCGTGCCGCACCACACCCCCCGCTTGCCATTTACCAGGTGTCTACACTATGCGTTAGTGTTAGTGCTACGTCCGTACACTACACACGCGCGCGTTGCATGAAAAGTACGTTCGTGGAAAAAAATTCTATGATTCGTTAAGTTAATCGTTGAATCTGTTTGTGTTGCCTTTATTTGTTGTTTTGTTGATTTAGTTTGTTAAAGTTTATTGTTGTTGTTATGCCTCGCGGTTGTTATAGCGTTTTAAGGCGACAATGTAGGAAAACGGTGTTTATATTAAGTTGTTTTATTTAAACAGTTAAGATTGCACTAAAATATTAAATATATATTAAATAGGTAGGTCCAACAAGTACACCTTCCCACTTATAGTAAACATTTAATAATCAACCGTTAATATTATTGTTTCCTTGACTGTACCTACGCAAGCTCGCACTCGTAAAGTCGTAACTCAATCAGAGGCGACTAAAAGATTGGCGCGCACTATACAACTATAAGAAAGTAGTATTCGATAAGTAATAGTATCGATGAAAATTCAGTGCAATGGAAAGGTATTTTTAATGTTATTTTTTAAACTTTTAGAGATGAACTCACATTTTTGAATAAATATTTATTATCTCCATTAAAATAATTCATTTGCGTCTGTGTTTAAAATCGTAATGGATATTTAGCCGTTTTATTTTTTTACGTAATAATTGGACATTTACGGAACGCTCTTTTGGTATTGTATTGAAGTTGTTTAGTTTTGCTTTAAAAATAATTTCAAAAGATAAAATAATATATATCTTTATTTAAGATTATGTTATTCAAATAGTAAATCTATGTTCGGTATTCCACTTTCTAACTCTCACAAAGAAATAAACAGCATTTATTCAATTTTTTTTTTCAATGGATATATTGTTTTAATAAAAGTATAAATTCATAAAGCGATATAAAATGAAATATAGGTAACGATTAATTATGAAAGGCACCCAAATCTGAGCGTGAGGTGCGGCTTGCGCCGCCCCTTGCAGCCTGCCGCCCCGGGGCATGGCCCTTTTGGCCCTAGGGTAAATACGCCACTGTATGAACGTTATTTCAATGTAGTGTCTGTCGATAATTGTACCGATACAGGTCGTTGGCCGCTACCTGCCCCTTAAAGCCATTAATCTTTCGAGCGAGACATATCTGTTCGTAATCTGGAGCTGAACTAAATCTAATCAAACGTTACTTAGGGACATTAAAGCCACGCGTGACCACATCGATCGCTCGGACAACTGAAAATAACCGCAATCACATAGTGTTTATTATATCCAACCAAAAACATAAAAGTGAATAATTTGGCCCAGTACTAGTCGGGCTCGCGCAAAAACGGTTCCGTAACACCACACAATATGGGTACGGAACCCTAAAATCGTGTGGTAAATACCAACAATATAGATGCCACAGGAACATCAAAGTTTTTATACATGAAAGGAAAGATTGCTGGAAGAAATCTCTGCTCAGAGATAAGCTCGCCTATGTACATGGTATTTCTAAGTGTAATTGTCTAAGTGTATATTTATGGTACAACAAAGAATAAAGAATCAAGGCGACAAAAAACAAGTCGTTAAGATGGTAGCGCCTGACAAACAATTCAGCAACCGTAAGTACGGAAGCCCAATTTTCATTATTTTATTGTTTTACTTTAGAGTATGTACACTCGACAAGATTCCCGCCTGTCCAGTTTCAAAACATTGTTGCTTGCATGTGGCGATCTCAGTTCCCGCCTTTTATTTTGTTGACCAATGAAAGTTTATGAGAGACACTTTTTATGGCGTTTTTGGGTCCATCAGACTTCATTAGTCAAAGTTTATGGTTGAGTGTGAATGACTATTATCAGACAAAAGCTGGCAAGGTGGGCTAGCGGAAGACGCCTCGAACCACTACACGCAAAACTAGCTCTTAAGGTGGACAAGCGGGAATCTTGTCAACTGTACAATAATCACAAGGGACATCACTATGTCAAAGTCAAAAAAGATTGAAGAAGCATTTTTGGGCTCAATTTTGAAACCAGTACTGGTTTGTAGGTATCTGTCCAATGTCGAATTATGCCCGTCATAACAAATATCTTTTGCATAGTGCCAATAGTGGCGTGCACAGAACTTTTTGCTGGAAAAGCAAGCAATTGGTCAAGAACAACAATAAAAAAAAATATTAAAAAATTTAAATATCACTTCAAAAAAAAAAATTATGACGCCAGGGTAGAAAGTTTAGAGTGAAAGAGTGAAAATTTCCTATACAATTCTTTTTTCAAAGTGATATTTAAATTTTTTCATATTTTTTTTATTGTTATCCTTGACCAATTGCTTGCTTTTCCAGCAAAAAGTTCTGTGCACGCCACTGCAGTGCCATCTATACGTAGCTACCGAAACACTCATGGTCGCAATGTTTCATCCCTAATCTCCACAAACAAATCTGCAGCGATGCGGCACAGGGAGGCTGGCTGCATGGCGGCTGCGTGTGACGTCAGTCACCCTGACCCCGCGCTGCGGGCCCGGCACCCAGCCCGCTATCTGGGTCAAGGATACTGAAGGGACCTCTAGGGGATGACAGGCAGTTTGTGGTACCTGTTATTATTAGGTACTTTATTAAATTGCTGTAAATTATACGAGTATATATGTTAAGAGCGGTTACCGCAGCCGCGGATTGTGAAAGACCCGCCTTTTTCTAGCTAATCGAAACAGAACACTTAAATTTAAAATTCACTCAATAGTTATTCAACAAAACCTAAACCATTATTTTTTTAATGATATTTTTAAGAATTGTCCGATATGACGTCACTTGAGAATTTTAGACATTACACTGATTGTGATGTGTGGTTGCTTATAAAAATGTGGTCTGTCTCTGTCTGTCTACTCATCTGTCATCCAGGCATCAAATTAGTGGGAAGAAAATTATTATTAATTTATTTTGATAGCAAAGGATACCTAAACAGCCATTTCTCAAGTGACGTCACACGAAGGCAAATGGAAGTTTCAGTTTTTTCGTAAAAATATAAAATATCATCATAAGGTTTTTTAGACCACAAGTTCTAAAATACGGCTTATTAAACCTAAATCTCGAAATGGTTTTCGAATTAACACACCTTAACATAATTTAATCTAAGCGAATTAGTATTATACATTTTTTACTAAAGGCCCCCACCCCTTTAAACTGTGAATAAATTGGTTTAACTAGCTCTGCTATACACATATTTATGTGCCAACTCGTGACTTTGGGAAACAAAAACATCGTCAACACAAAACATCCAAAAAATTGCCGACGAAAATGAACCGATCAAAAGCACAACTCCATCCATTTTCGGCGGAGAGCGAAAGCAATCAGAGGGAGGCTGTACTTAGCTATTTAGGAGCAGTCAAGTAGACTCCCTATACAATGTACGGGCTCAGTGAAGTGGACATTTGTAACTCTTGGAATGAAGGCTCGTATCTGTCCGTGCCTCAGAATAAGGAATACAAATAGAAGCCTGGCTAAAATAATACGCGGAGAAAGACACCTATCCCTGATTTTCTTACGACATTCTAGTGCGTTAGAGAGAAATGGATATGTATTAGTTTTTTCTTAATTAGGTAGGTTGTCACTAGTTCGTTGCTTTACTAGTGATGTAACAATGTCGATTTTTGACTACGATAAATAAACCAAATCGAAATGAACCACGACCAATCTGCTTACCACACATTATATCGTATCAAAGTGTGAAAAAAAAGAGAATGCAGGAGGCACCGACCTTTCTGGTGACATCCTCTTGCTTTGGAAGGAGGCCAAGAGAATTAATAGCAAAGTGGTCTCTGTCTACCCCAGTGGGACACGTGTTATATTGTGTAAATAAGGAATTAATGAAAGGATATCTTTTGTTTAGCATAATATTTTTTATTAAGTACAAATTACTATATCGTAGGCAGGTAGGTACATAAGTTAAGTCCAAAATTGTGCTTGTTTCTAGTACAAAAAATGCTGTAGTTTGTATCAGAGATACAACCGTAAACTATTTAAGTGGATACTTTTTAAGTCGCCTCTTAACTCAATCAAATAGATGTTCGTTGATGTCGCGTCTTTGTTCAATCAAGGAATAAGGAATCAATCGCAACAATAGAAATCATAATAATCATAGACTTATAGGATTCGTAATAATAATATTATGTCAATGATGAGCGATGACAGCGCAATTACTACAGAGGTAATTTCAATTTTTTATTATTTATATCAAATAAACATCAACTCATCTTGAATAATAACTAATAACAAATAATGAACGATTAAAATACCTAATAACCTGTAATAAGAAATCAAACTATGCGCAGTTCAAGTCAATAAGCATTCCCAAAATTCGTTTCACGATAGAACTACCCTATCAAAGTACTTTTATTGTCAACCACTAAGTACGAAAATGTCTTGATCTGCGGAATTTCTTCGTGAAGTCGATCACGGAAGTACCGTACAAGTTCTGAACAGGCCTTTCAGACGATTTGCGAACATAGAAGTATGCACTTTTCTACACCACAGACATCCATAGCTACTGGTTCTGTTGCCTAAAATTGAAAAATTATCGAGTTAATATACTATAGTATAGTACAAGCACGTACCTACAAACAAGATTGATAATGCAATTATACATAATTATTTAAAGGTTACCAATGTGTCTGTATCTGGTAAATATAACGTCGGTAAAGCATCTGCTTTTAACCGTCTCCATTTTAAATTTTCGTTTGGTCCAAAAGAATCCGGCGTAAAGTGTTTCGAACAAATATGACTGCTTTTTTTAATTGCCCAATTTGGTCTAATTATTCGTCTAAGCCATTCACTTTTTAATTCTTCCCTTTTTGGAAATCTGTTACAAAAAAATATAGCGATATTTATTCGGCATTATTTTTCTTTTAACTCGCGCTGCAATTAATCTGCGGTATTATCCTTTATGCACGGCTGCCGCGGGAACCAATGTTCGATAGTTTGCCACACAGACTTTAGTACATCACTATGCGAAAAAACATAACCTCTGATAGCCGGCAGAAAATCCATATAAAACAGGCAAATATCGGTGTAGAATTGAACACGAGTATGATTTACAAGAACTACTATTATTGTTACTGAGTTTTAGGTATGATCCTGCAACTTATTAACATAAAAACTATCAGAACTCACCGATAAAATGATATTGGTTCATTGTTGTTTTCTTTTCTTGCTTTATGCGATTTACAGCCTTCAATCGCACAAGACATTTTATTACAATGTTAAAAAAACAATCAACACAAACAATAATAAATCACACTTTCACGAATTTTGAGAGGAAGAGCACAAAAATATTTAATTTCTCTCGGTGAAGCTGTAAACTTTCGCAAAATGCATTAGACATTTCGATGCCACCAAATTAAGATGTGATGCACGCTACGAACGATATTACAACACAACGATACAATGATGAGACATATTTAATTTGATGGTATTATAATTTTTAAAATACATCCAAATTACATCCATCTGACATTTGTTTGGTTCAATCTAGTGACACACCAGGAAAAAATATAAAGCAAGTGCGGTCCGTCGTTTCATTCACTCGTACACAGGAGTAATTTACGTTAGATGAGTACAATGGCTAATGCCCAGTTCTTATTTTAGCCAGGCTTCTATTTGTATTCCTTATTCTGAGGTCCGTGCGACCGTTCGCTGGCAATATTTAATTTCTGGTCTTTCGTTCCGTCAACGTTTGCGTCGGGCAAGCGCGTTGGAGCGAGGAGATATGTTGAAATTCAAATTTAAAAATATATATATTTATCAAAATAAAAATAATTTACTTTGCAACGGTAACGTAGATACTCGCAATGGTAAACCTATTTTATTTGATAAATTTAATATAATTAAAATGTTAACTTAATCTAAATTACAATATTGAAGATATAAAACTAAACCAAATCTAAATTAAAATTACTTACAAATATAATACCTACATTAAATAAAAATGTTTTTTATCAAAATAATAATTAACACACTGTAAATTATTACTGTAAATCTCAAATTTTTCAATTAATATAAAAAAAATACATACAAAACGAAATTAATTAAAAATACCTTTGAATAAAAAGGTGCATGTATATGTGATAAAAAGGGGCTACACATAGCTTGTACACACAGTAACAAGTAAAATGGAATTAATAAAAATAAATAATAAAAATTATCATGTCATAAGCATCAAAAATATTATTAAATTATAAGGGTTACTGAGCCATAATACAAAAGAAATTTTGAATAAAATTTAAATTTTCAATTATAAGAGTGGTTTGAGAGCAAAATTAAAAATGCGACTTATGTTGTACTTGCAATTTGCAGTATATCGGTGTCAATTCGGTGTAACACGATTTAACTTATTTGACATGACTAAACGTCATCTAAGCTTTTCGTCTGTTTCTTTGTGTATCGAAAAGACAAAGACAAAATAAGGACGCTCAAAATAAGGATAGTCCTGTCAAACAAGTTAAATTGCACGAATCGCATAAATCGCCGAAGCGACACCATTTTAAAATTTTCTTACATTATTTTTCCCAATGTACAAAATGCAAAATGGAAATGTAGAAAGTACCCGGAATAGAAGAGCCTGTATGACTAGATAGATGTATGTGGAAGAGGCGTGTCAGGATCGTAGCAGATGGAAATCTGGGAGACAGGCGTGAGTATATGTGACATTTTAAAGGTGGTGGCAGATCATTCCATATTTTGGAGCAAGCACACTGCACTACACAGCGAGTCATTCACTGCGTCGTCCGTGAATATGGTTTTATAAATCTAGACTAGACGTCCAGTCGCTCTGTCTATAACTTAAGAGCTACGCTCGCAGTAACCGAGTTCTTCTGCTAATGATTTCACCTCTTGATATGACATAATATTATCTTTCTCCCTTAGAATCCTTATTCTAAGTTTTCTCCTTCACTTGAGTAAAGAAGGTGCGTAGGTCTTCCTTTTTTTCCCTCGACCTTTCCTCCTATGATATTTTTCAAGAAACTGTAACGTCGAATCAAGTGTCCTACCATCTTCCCTCTTCGGTTTGGCTGCGGCAAAATCGTATGACCACTAGGTTGGTAAACGTCGAGACACTGTATCATGGCATGATGTTTTGTTGAACTGCTCATCGCAAAATTGTGCGTCAGGATCGCCAACACAGGAATGGCTGGGCCACTGTGATAGAAAGTTCTGATACCTTATTGTATAACTTCAACATCAATCGCTATTGCTTTCAAAAGTACGCGTGATTGGCTAGAAGTGATGAGTCACGTCATTTCTAGCCAATCACGTTACCTTTAAAGCAATAGCGATAGACGATTTCATGACTATTTCCTTACACAATCGCACCTCAGATGTAGTGTAGGTTTATCATAGCAGATCTTCAATGACTTTACATTTTCCAAATAATGATGTTTTAAATAAAGCGTATTAAACGGATATCTGCTTTTACGGAATCCTTTTTACGGAACGAAATTATGTTTTATAATGTTTCATTATAAGCTTTACAGACTGTTCAGATCTTGTTTATTTTTTGATACCGATAAGTTTTGATATAAGAAAAAAGCTTACCAACGGTATTCAATATGAAGGTTCCCCTCACATGAACGGAACTCTAGAATATCTCGGCAGCAAAATTAAATGGCGAACCATGCTATAATCGAAGCCATTGTTCAGTAACACAATTTGTAGGTTCTAACCGCCATTTGGTTGATTTCAATCGGATGCTGGAATTTGTTGGATTGAATTGATATACAGTATGAACATTTAGGGAAAATGGGTACAAGAGAACACTTGATTATTGGAAGAGAAGTAATCAACAATATAACAGTTCCAAAGTGAAGTTAAGATACTCAATAAATCATATTGCGAACAATAAGTATCATCACGAAAAGTTTCAGACGTTAGCTCCTATGTGCTATGAGCTACGCGCTACGACGTAGCTAGCACTGCAAGCTGCGTGCTACGACGCAGCTAGTGCTACAAGCTGCGTGCTTCGACGTAGTATTACAAGTAAAGTGCTACGACGTAGCTAGTGCTACAAGCTGCGTGCTTCGACGTAGTATTACAAGTAAAGTGCTACGACGTAGCTAGTGCTACAAGCTGCGTGCTTCGACGTAGTATTACAAGTAAAGTGCTACGACGTAGCTAGTGCTACAAGCTGCGTGCTTCGACGTAGTATTACAAGTAACGTGCTACGACGTAGCTAGTGCTACAAGCTGCGTGCTTCGACGTAGTATTACAAGTAACGTGCTACGACGTAGCTAGAGCTACAAGCTGCGTGCTTCGACGCAGTATTACAAGTAACTTGCAACGACGTAGCTAGTGCTACAAGCTGCGTGCTTCGACGTAGTATTACAAGTAAAGTGCTACGACGTAGCTAGTGCTACAAGCTGCGTGCTTCGACGTAGTATTACAAGTAAAGTGCTACGACGTAGCTAGTGCTACAAGCTGCGTGCTTCGACGCAGTATTACAAGTAACTTGCAACGACGTAGCTAGTGCTACAAGCTGCGTGCTTCGACGTAGTATTACAAGTAACGTGCTACGACGTAGCTAGTGCTACAAGCTGCATGCTATGACGTAGTATAACAATTTACGTGCTACGACGTAGTACTACAAGTAACTTGCTACGACGTAGCTAGTGGTACAAGCTGCGTGATTCGACGTAGTATTACAAGTAACGTGCTACGATGTAGTATTACAAGTAACGTTCTACGACGTAGATAGTGCTACAAGTTAAGTGCTACGACGTAGCTAGTGCTACATACCAACTACGACGTAGCTACATTCGTACGTGATACGATGTAGGTGACATTAATTTATGTAACCAAAGTTACACCAAAGTTCGGTGACATTTTTTATTTTTTTTGTGTTCCAATGGGATGTCAACATTTTATTTTGCGATATTAGCAAAAAGTGTTATCAATCTGTCATACTGCTGCTATATATAACTCAATTGAAGAGTGAGTTATATAATACTTTTGTTAAAATATCTTAGGCAGTATCATTATTGTTTTCTTTTTCTTTTTAGCTTACATTTACAAATATTTTTTAATGTTTTGAATTTTTGTGTACTTTTAAATTCTAAAATTAGTTTCAACATATAATTTGCATTATGCTATCATAATAATATGCTTTCTTTAAATATACCACAAATAACCTAATTAAGTATTAATGAATAAGATGTTTTCTTTTTAATTATTGCTTGTTGTGTTTTTGGTTTGTCGTGTTTTTTATATGTACATTTTTTATTAGTGAAAACTGTTTTGGTTGTAATATTGTCTAGCAAATGTTTAACATATATGTAATAATAAATAAGCTGTTTGTTTCCCAATAAAGAAAATAAAATAAAATACTAATCACTCACTAAACCTCCAGTATGAATTTGACCCCATAAATTAATGGCACCTTGCTACCTTCGTTCAGTGCTACGCGAGCTTGATTCATTACCTCATACAACATTTAGCGTATCAGTGGTTTATTATTTTCATCAATTCGTTTACAGAATAATTTAATTGTTAAAATAATTCACAACGTCAGAATCTCTATCGGAAACTCATCAATCGCAAAAACGTTCCAGAAGAACAATTAAGATAACAGTAGAGGTGGACATAAATAACGTTTTACACAGACAAAGAGTTAGAATTAGAGTTGAAAAGAATTATTTTTAATAGTGGTAGTAGAGAGAGCCGAAATATGTATATCGTATCGAAAATGTACCTATACAGGGTCATTTTTGGACCCCTAACCAAATTTAAATATGATGTATGGAAAGAAGTAAAAAAGAATTTGGTAAAAAAAAATATCAACTTTTCCTTTTTTAAATCCGCCTTTTACACCACTTTGTTAATCCCAAATTCCTAGCCACGTTCGGTCACCCTTGCGCTCAACGCGGTGGCGGGCGATGGAAACGTTGGTGAGGGGGCCGGGCGGCGCGTGAGCCGGAGCGCACGGTGAGCACAATTTTAATGTGTGATGTGATTTGTGTGAGGAAAAGTTGACGTAAAAATGTCGCTTTTTATTTGATAAATTGATAGTACTCATGCAATACTATGACGTGAAAAAATTTGGTTAGGGGTCCAAAAATAACTCTGTATACAAAGAATAACACTAATTTTATTTTTGAAAAGCGTCAGCTGTAAAAAATTATTACGAATCTTATCATGGAAATGGATGGCATTTAGGACGAACGGTTTTTGAAGATTTTATTTTTATAATCAAACTGAAAATAAAAACGAAATTTTATACGTAGATGTAAAACCTAGAAATCAACTTTCAAACAAAAAACAAATAATTGAAATAGCTATTGTATTACAGGAATTATGAACTCATGAATCTGTAAGAAAACATCGGCAATTTCATATGTAAAGATCTATTATAAAGCTTTTTAGCAAAGTCCACTGTTTGATGCTACCCTGGCGCTCTTTTTCCGGAAATTTTATTTATTCATATAAAGAGGAGTTTTATCTGTTTTGAGTTCCGCCAACTAATATAATTTAGTCTACTATACGAGTAAGTAGGTGTTAGATTATATTTTTTACAGGTGGTAGAGTTGATGCCGGGTTCGACTGTGGAGGTACCACCATCTTACTTGGAGAGCCCCTCGAAGTAATTCGGGGGAGAGTAAGAGAACAGCTCACAGGCAAAAAACCAGGACGCCCACCATGCCTGGGACCGATGGATGGCGGTATGTCCATCCCTAATAGCCGGGCCTTATATGGAACAGACTGGTGACAGGCAACGGCGTCACTGGTGCAAGGGTTCCGGCACCGTGCTCACCAACCCGCCTGCCCAGCGTGTGTGAGTATGGGCAATTCTTCCAGGATGACTGCTGGGAGTGGCAAAGTCCTGGAAAGGCTTATGTCCAGCAGTGGACAAACTAGGCTGAAGGATATATTGTAACATTTTTCACAGGAATTAATGTAAGCAGTTATTTTCAGCCTAGAATTTATTTCGCCCTCTGACACTGAACAGCTGTAAGACCAGAGCAATATTCCCACACAGAAATTACAAATCAGTGATCAAATAACAATTTATGAACTCGCAAAATATTGTTTCTCATAACACGTTCGTATCGAATCGTTTATACAAGATTGATTATTTCACAAAAAAATACCAAATTACATTTTCTGGCGTAGGGATAGAAAGAGGGAGGGTATGGGGGTTCAAACCCACGTTGAAGCGTTTTGTTAAGCAGAATAAATATAAATTACCGAATCCATTGGTTGTAAAACTTTTCTGTACACTAAATCAAGCTACATTTAGGAATGTGAGTACTTCATAAGTAGCTATACCAATTATCATAAATTTAATTACCTATACTTACATATAATTAATTTAGTAAGTAATAGATAGTAATTATTTGATTGCTTTCTCTTGGTAAATCCAATAACAGTAGGAATTTGTTAGTAGATTGGAACTGATAAGAGTAGATAGCTAAAATACCTCGAATAAGGGCTAAAACATAACATAGTACAGTGGGTCTACCGCGTAATTCTCATTTACATCAACATCAACTTGAGATTGAAATTTGACGTGCGTGCGACGACGCCCGCCTAACATACCATCTCTTTTGCACGCGTTGAATTTCGCATGCATTTGCTTGAAGTTGATACAAATGAGAATTACGCGGTAGAGCCTCTGGTTACTATTAAAATCTTTCAAATTTTAGACAAATTTTCGTTGACATCGGTCTGAATTATAAAATTAAACGGTAATATTGAAAAATATTGGGATTTTTTTCTCCTTATCCATCGAAATATATTTCGATGTCCTTATCTAAAATTCAATTTTTGATAAATTAGCCGGAGAAATTATTATAATATATAACATAATATTGAATTAATATATGAGTTATAAAAATATAAAGATAACAACGCCCTATTTTAAAGTCACCACAGCTTTTTATTGCTGATAATAAATCAACATAAAATAACAAATACAAACCGATTTTCTTTTTTAAGTATTTAAATCAAATTATTCATGACAGGTTTCAATAATGTTTTATAAATGTTCCTTTGACCCCCTAAAGGAAATAGGTCGAATAACCAGTAACCCTGAATAACTGACTGCTTCTGAATGGTTGATTTTGTATCGAAAAGTCAGTATAAAATGAACATTTTTCTACTACCTTTATGAAAAAGTTCCATTTAATACTCGAAATTAGATTTGAAAATCGAACTTTCCGGGCCCCGTTGCGGAATGACTATCAGATCAGTTTGAAATATCGTATTGAAATTTAATTTATTGCAAAATTAGGTTCTTTTTGACGTTTGTCTTCATTTCATGCTAAATTAGGTTCTTTTTGACTTCCTCAGTTTGTCTTTACAATCGAAATTCCCTGCGTTCCGATTCACGACATAATCGATTATATCGCGTCTGACACTCTTTTTTCGCAAAATGATACTGGCCACAAATAAAAGCCGCCGGCCGAAGCCTGAAAAAAAAGGTAAAAATTAAAAACCGCGCCGCGCTTTGCAAAGTCATAAAATATATACATTAAATTTGAAAGGAAAAATTAAATATTTAAATACATAAATCAGGTAGAAGAAAAAGTATCTTTCGCAACGAGTAAAAATGGGTTTTCTTACCCTCGGAATGTAAGCTTTCGAAACTAGCTTCATTCCTTGGGTAATAAAATCCGCCATTTTATACTCGTCACGAAATATACCATTTTTAATGAATTTTATGCGGATGAAATTAGCAAATTCGCTTTAGATTAAATTATGTTAAGGCGTGTTAATTCGAAAGCCGAATTTGTGGTCTTAAAAACCTCATGATGATGAAATTTTTTACGAAAAAGCTGCAACTTCCATTTGCCTTCGTGTGACGTAGGTAACTTGAGAAATGGCTCTTTAGAAATGTGTCCTTTGCTATCAAGATAAATTTACAATAATTTGCTCCCGACTTATTTGACAGATGGATGACAGATGAGCAGACAGACAGAGACAGACCACATTTTTTTATAAGCAATCACACATCACAGTCAGTAGAATGTCTAAATTCTCAAGTGACGTCATATCGGACAATTCTTTAAAAAATACAAAAAAATTAATGGTTAATTTATATACCAAAATAATGAAAACTATGTCCTTACGTGGCGTATATTCTCTGAAAAAAATCTTGTAGAAATTAACTTATGCGAATTAGAAAGTTGAACCTTTTAAGGGTTCCGTAGCGCGTCATGGAAAAGCGGAACCTTTATAGAATCACTTTGTTGTCCGCCTGTCTGTCTGTCCATGTGTCAAATATTTAATTAATTAAAACCTCGCTGGGCCTGCGCCTGCCTAATAGGTAGGTACCTACCGCAGGCCTACAGGGCATGACTGCAGCTCAAGCAACCTATTTTTATATGATTTTAAACGGTATTAAGCCTAATAACATAGACTAAGTATTACTACGTATAGACTAGCAGTTCCCATACATCAGTTTGTAGCCACAAAAAAGGTGTAAAATTCTAACGAAATCTAGATGGCGTTGCTAAATCCTCTAACGAACACGATGCTAAAAAAGACCGATTGGTGACGCTAGTGGCACAGCGATGTCACGTAACATAAAAATAATTCCCACTTCGATAATAAATGGCGCTGAAATATTTAGTTAGTGTTGCCAACTTAGCACCATCTAGTTTTTCTAAACAAAACTATTACAGCCACATGTTTACTTGGTAATGAGGTACCATGAGAGTTTACTTACAGCCAATTAAACAAATTATGCTTATCTGCAACACTTGGCGCCACCTAGCGTTGTAAGGGCCCGTAAAAAAATTTGCTACCCTTAATGTATATGGGAGTTGTCGGTCTATACGTAGTAATACTTAGTCTATGCTAATAATAACCGCCATTGGGTAGTTTAACCTAGGGGCGACTGTACAGTCTGGACATTCGAGACATTCGTGACGTCAGAAATGCTATGCAACATTGCAATGTCCGGTTCGAGCGGGGACCGCAACATCACTCAGGTCCACTGCGATGGAGTAATTTCCTTCCAGTCTGGCTTGCAACCTGACGTCAAATTTTATCCAGTTTTATATACTTTTCCTTTAACCAATATGCTTTTCGTTGGTCGTAATTTTCGGAGTGCGTTACCCTGGCGGACTGATGTTTTTCAGCATTACATATTGAATGTTATTTGTAATTAATAAGTGTTATTTTGTGTAAATTTCCCCGAAATTTAAAATGAGTGCCATTCATGAACCAAGTTATCATGTTTACCGTCATATGAGCCATGCAGCAAGTCATGCTGTTTACCGTAATATGAGCCATGCAGCAAGTCATGCTGTTTACCGTAATACGTGCCATGCAGCAATGTTCACCGTAATATGAGCCATGCAGCAAGTCATGCTGTTTACCGTAATATGAGCCATGCAGCAAGTTATGATGTTTACCGTAAAATGAGCCATGCAGCAAGTCATGCTGTTTACCGTAATATGAGCCATGCAGCAAGTCATGATGTTTACTGTAATATGAGCCATGCAGCAAGTCATGCTGTTTACCGTAATACGTGCCATGCAGCAATGTTCACCGTAATATGAGCCATGCAGCAAGTCATGCTGTTTACCGTAATATGAGCCATGCAGCAAGTTATGATGTTTACCGTAAAATGAGCCATGCAGCAAGTCATGCTGTTTACCGTAATATGAGCCATGCAGCAAGTCATGATGTTTACTGTAATATGAGCCATGCAGCAAGTCATGCTGTTTACTGTAATATGAGCCATGCAGCAAGTCACGATGTTTACTGTAATATGAGCCATGCAGCAAGTCATGCTGTTATCTGTAATATGAGCCATGCAGCAAGTCATGCTGTTTACCGTAATATGAGCCATGCAGCAAGTCATGCTGTTTATCGTAATATGAGCCATGTAGCAAGTCATGCTGTTTACTGTAATATGAGCAATGCAGCAAGTCATGATGTTTACTGCAATATGAGCCATGCAACAAGTCATGATGTTTACTGTAATATGAGCCATGCGGCAAGTCATGCTGTTTACTGTAATATGAGCAATGCAGCAATTCATGATGTTTACTGTAATATAAGCCATGCAACAAGTCATGCTGTTTTCTGTAATATGAGCAATGCAGCAAGTTATCATGTTTACCGTAATATGAGCCATGCAGCAAGTCATGCTGTTTACCGTAATATGAGCCATGCAGCAAGTCATGCTGTTTACCGTAATATGTGCCATGCAGCAATGTTCACCGTAATATGAGCCATGCAGCAAGTCATGCTGTTTACCGTAATATGAGCCATGCAGCAAGTCATGATGTTTACTGTAATATGAGCCATGCAGCAAGTCATGATGTTTACTGTAATATGAGCCATGCAGCAAGTCATGCTGTTATCTGTAATATGAGCCATGCAGCAAGTCATGCTGTTTACCGTAATATGAGCCATGCAGCAAGTCATGCTGTTTATCGTAATATGAGCCATGCAGCAAGTCACGATGTTTACTGTAATATGAGCCATGCATCAAGTCATGCTGTTATCTGTAATATGAGCCATGCAGTAAGTCATGCTGTTTACCGTAATATGAGCCATGCTGTTTATCGTAATATGAGCCATGCAGCAAGTCATGCTGTTTACTGTAATATGAGCAATGCAGCAAGTCATGATGTTTACTGCAATATGAGCCATGCAACAAGTCATGATGTTTACTGTAATATGAGCCATGCGGCAAGTCATGCTGTTTACTGTAATATGAGCAATGCAGCAAGTCATGATGTTTACTGTAATATGAGCAATGCAGCAATTCATGATGTTTACTGTAATATGAGCCATGCAACAAGTCATGCTGTTTTCTGTAATATGAGCAATGCAGCAAGTCATGATGTTATCTGTAATATGAGCCATGCAGCAAGCCATGCTGTTTACCGTCGTCAATCGTCACCCATATGGTAGGGGACCTATATAAAAATAGTTTTGATGTTTTTTCTTTATATACTAGCTTCTGCCCGCAGCTTCGCCCGCGTGACCTACAGGAAACAAATTACTTTTTTTTTCAGAAACAAACATTAGCGCTCTCACTCCCTCTCAACTGAATATACAAAACTGAAAATTTCCCAAACAAAGCTAGCGAGGCCGAAAAACGAGCATGCGAGGACGGAGAACGCGCCCGCAAGGCCGAAGGTTCGATAGGTACTCCCGGCTTCCGCGACGCTGCGTAGAACTTTATTAACTAAAGTCGCACAATTACTCACTGAACGAATAGATTCAAATGTTAGTGTGTAAAGTATTATAATGGGTATGTGCTTTGCCCGCGACCCCACCCGCGTTTATTCAACTCTGCCCCGTTTTCGGCTTGGGCGTCCTTATAGCCTATATGTTGAACAGGGTCACTACGATGATAATAAAAAAACCGCATCCAATTCCGTTCAGTGGTTTCGGAGATGTGCGTGAACAAACAGACAGACAGACAGAAAATAATTCGAAAAATCGCTGATTTGTGTTCTATTACTCTTGTCTAGTGCCCCCTTTTCTATTTTTATTACTTTTCTTTAATGTACAAAAACACCGGGTTCTACTGTTTTATTAAATGTATTGATTTTTAATAATTAAAATATAAAATAATTATTCCCGTTTTAAGAGGCTTATAGCTTTAAAATGAATATAATATTAATAATTTCACTATAAATTAACTTTATAAATAACGGTTTCCACTTTAAGCTATTCATAGAAAACCAACGCAGAAGAGAGCCGGTAGGTTAGATTAGAAGGTTACGTATGGCGAGTCGCGAGTGTCATGGTCAGAATCATGCAAAGAAAACTATTATGTTTTTAACTATATAAATTTATATTTCTACACATTATGCATACATAACCAATAAACATAGTAATCTATATTAGTCCTTCCCGTTTCTTCCATTCACTTTTGAGCACAGCCATTTTTTTCTTTTTATATTCATTCTTTTTGAACTTATTTTCATCTAGTCTTCTCTTTTGTGTTGCAATACTGTTTTCGCCATTTATAGTTTCATCTAATTTTGCAATAAGCAGCTCCCTAGCTGTTTTACGGTTATCGTCTTGGCATCTACTTGAATGGCATTTAATTACTATACCTGAAATATATAATTTTTTTATTATAAGCTAGGTAAGTCAATAAACGAACATTAAGGCACAGTATAGATAAGTAGACAGTATTATGTATTCATATAAATAAAACGGCCGAAGCGCGCGCTTCCAAATCTTTTCCTTGTTAAGAAGTTAAGAGTAAGAAAGATCTGTGGCAATTCACGCCAATAGTTTAGTATAAGTTAGTTTTATAAATCAATAGTTTGAAATGAAATGCACAATTAGTCCTATTTTGTCAAAAAGCTATTTTAAGTTTGTTTCGAACAAATAATGGCTAATTGTTTATTAAATTTCAAGCTATTGATTCATGTACCTAACTTATACTGAACTATTGGCGTGAATTGCCACAGACAAATATCACATTAAACTTCTCAACAAAAAAAACAAAGTTAACTTGTGCACTTTGTACCGAACTATTGATGTGAACCTTAAACTATTTAAATCAGAGATCAGTATAAGGATTTATTTTTATATTTCTATTTGAAATCTTTAACATTTTAGAAAATCATCAGAGTTGAAGTTTAGAGTATTAAAATACGTGACGTCACGAAGCTTATCGTCGTCCCCCTTGTCACACGATGTCACACTTTGTTGACCCCCTCATAACATGTGACTTAATTTATGGATGGCCCCTTAAGGGTCAGAGAGTGTCGCCACAGTATTTTATTTATACTGTGGTGTTGCGGAGGATAGTGCATGAGATTATTCGCTCATCCTAATGTAGGGTTGCCAGATGGTATCCTAAAGTAGGACATGTCCTCCTTTTTCACAATTTGTCCTACTGTCCTCCCTCACCTATCAATTGTCCTCCATTTTCAAATTTTGCACTCAAAATACCTATGCCGTTTAGTTAGCCCACAAGACGGTTCATTCTCCTATTTCTCTCGCGTGGAGTTGCGGTATCGCTGTCACCTTCACTCATTTGACTTGCGCTGCACACATAACCACGCGTGTTACCCTGTCAAGACATTCAAATATCAGCTTGAAAAGTTAGTTCTGATAAATGTCTTACAAATAAAATACAAAAAAATATTTGTATCGTTTTATTTAAGTATGTCCTCCTTTTTTTCTGAAGTCCTCCTTTTTTTCTGAAGTCCTCCTTTTTTTCTGAAGTCCTCCGTTTTTTGCTAAGTAGCACTGATTTGTTCTCCTTTCTCATTTTTCCATCTGGCAACCCTATCCTAATGCTGTTGTGTTGCAATCAAATGTCAATAATTTATTATTGACACTTTTTTTTGGGTATTGGTACCCAAAGGATGCAAAACGGGATCCTATTACTAAGCCTCTGTCTGTCTGTTAAAGAGGGTCTGTAGCTTCAATTCAATAGGTTGAAATTTTCACAGAATATGTGTTACTATGGCCTCTATCAAGGAGAAATAATTATCTAAACTTTCTAAAGTAAAACAACATACAATGAAAATTAAGGTTCCATACTCAGGGTCCTGAATTATTTTTCAGGCACTACCATTTTAGCACCTTGCTTTTAGTCGCCTTGATGCTGACAGCTATGTTGTTATAATTTACAATTACAATTGTAAATAGCAACAACATAGACGTGTGGTGGTGTGGAACCCTTTGTTATTTATGTATCAAGTTATAAAAAAATTTAGGCTGACTGACCGGGGGGAAGTGCACAATATTCACGATTACCGAGAATCAGTGCAGGACTCATCGCCCCCGCTACGAATTTAGAATTTAGAATTATAAAAAAATTACCAGTAGGAACATGAGTCAAAACCACACAGTTGGAGTTTTTGTTAACAGCTGATCCTCCCGGGCCACTGCCTCTGACATATTTCTCTTCCAAGTCACATTCATTTATTTTTGGTACCTTGGAGTAGTCTATTGTATGTTTAAAAGCTGTGACTATGGAGAAAGATGTTTTCAGTGCAGTGTGTAAGCAAATACATGGTCGACTTAACAACAGCATCTTATACTACAGCACTCCGTTGTAACAGGGCTTTTCCTTTCTGGAATAAAAAAACAAAAGATTTTGTGAATAACATCTTTATTATTGGCACGGAAGGGAAATGTGGTCCCAGAAAACTCTTAAAAACTAGTACAGGTAATATTAAACAAAACCAGAAATACTACTGATGATATTTCTATGATGATATTCCCACGTGCATTCAGGCAGCTTTCCATTCTTCATTCTTTATTTCTTCTCATTTATTGCATATTATGTTTATTACATCAGTATTAATGTTTTTATAGTATATATTTTTCTATATATATATATATATATATGTCACCTACCTACACTACATTCTCTTATTTTAAAATTATTTGTTTTATTTATTTTGTCTAAGCTTTGCTACTTGGAGTAATCAGCGTGGTCTCATGGCAGAATAACCAGCGTTGCAGATCCGTCTGCAAAACTATGCTGAGTCAGAACCTTTTTGCCGTCACGATCTCACGCCACTCGCGTTTAAGGTAGATTAAGTACATGTACTGTTTTTGTTCTGTTTCAATGTGTGATAATTTTAAGTGTTACTTACTGTTAAATTATTTTGTATTAATTTTTTAATTTTTTGATTGAAATTTTCTTCATGTCTTATGTCTTCTTTTTCTGTGTTGTGTGTGATTGTGACTGTAAATAAACGATTTTCTTTACTTCCTTCTTTCTTTCATTGCATATCATTTTAGAAGACATAAGATTCACGTTACTACTTTGAAAAGTGTAAGAAGGTTCGTTTGATTCTGGTTATTAAATATATTCTTTTGCAGATACTTCAGAATTAAACTGGTTATAACATTTTCTACTTATGTAACAAACACTCTGCCTCTTCCTTATCAGATAATAAACTATAGACAAATCTTTCTAAGTTTGTGTAAACGCTAGTTCGCTTTTCAAAACCATCTGACATAAGAAGCTCTCGGATGTGAGCAACTTCCCAAAGAAATGTTGTAAGCCACTTCTGTTCAGCTGGGTTGGAATAATGAATACACTAGATCAGAGTATGCTTTTACAAGTTTATAGTTCACGAGAAATGTAAATAACATGCCAGTCCAATAAAATATTCTGAGCGAGGTTCTTTGATGTTTTATGTTAACATTAAACTATCACAAAGGACTCAATGACGGGGGGGTAGAACTTTAATTAACTGGAAACAAGAAACTTAACTAAAACCTTAAATAACATTCAAAACCTAAAGGTGACCTAAAATAGTAAAAATTGTATATTAGAATTATATTAGATATGGTCTTATTCTTGCTCACAGTATCGATGCAACGTAGGCTGAAGAGCGTTCGCCCGAAAGTGGGAGAGTGAAAGCAGGCGAAGCATTAACTAAATCTTGTCAAAGAACTTCCGCAAAATCTACGAAAGTCGGTAACGGGCGAATGCTTTACACTACGCAATTATCTGCAACCACTCCCACAGGTGTTCACAAGCAACCTAATCTAATTCAGCCCGTCGGAAAACCTATTACCTACCAACTAGTCGAAGCTAAAAGTATTTATTTTCCCAGGCAAATTACAAACGAAATTATAATTTTAAACAGACCTGATAGGCAAAAGTGATGTCTTCAGCGTCGGTGAGGGTTTTATTTCGACGAAACTCTAAAGAAATTCGTCGTTTGAAGTAAACCGGATCTGTTAGCGTTAGGTTCTTCGAGTAAACCAATAAATGTTTATACAATCGTAAAATTTCCGTCCTAGCTATTGACATTATTAAGATTTTCTATCTAAATAAAATATTTTAGGAGAGCAAGCAAAACATAACCTAAAATATATTTTTATTTATTGTTTCACGGCTTTGGATACTAGTCCATTTAGCAATTTGACGTGTAAAAAGTGTATTATTATCTTATTCTCTAAGATTATTATATACCTACTTTGCAAACTAAACTATTTGAATTTGAATGACATATACCTATTTAATTTACTTAATTATATTGAAATTTAACCTTATGAACAATTGTATATGTAAACTAAATAATCTTAAAAAAAATAGTAATAATAAATAAAAAGCCCTAAAACCTTATAACTAAATAAAATATTATATTAAATAAAATATTATTTTAGAACATACAAATTTATATAGGTACAAATTTTATTTATATATTATTTTGTATAAATTTATATACCATTTTTTAAATGATCTCTTCAGGGAAAGGCTAAGGAATTAAGCCATACTGCCTTGTCTGTTATATCTGTCTTGACAAAAGGCACTAACACGCACCACGCCTCTGTGAACTTGCACTAAGATCAAGCTGTGCTGGAACTATCGATGTCAGTAAAAATAATATCCTTCAAGATGAGTTCCGGATTAAATGATTTCTTGCTCTGTGAAATGGTGTGGAAAGTGGTCTCGAAAGTCGAATTACCAAAAAGATGGCATAACATTCCACCGGTAAGTTAAAACTACTAAGATTTCTTTTTATTTCACCAGTCTCACAGAGTTGAGCTTATATTGATACATATCATATACAATAGACTTATCCACTCTAACTTATTTATATTCATGGGTAAACAGATAGCGTTGGTATTATTTTTACATGAATAAAAGTTTTTAAATCATCAAAAAATACCAAGTACTATCAACAATCAATGTTTGAAGTAAAATTAATGTACTGCTAAACGCCCGCCGAAATGAGCGCGTTGCCCACTTGACCGATTTGACGTCACACTTCACAACCGTGTGCGGACGCTCTACAGATTTACGCTGTATTTACTGCACGTACTGCTCTTAGGGTAAAGTGATGTGTTTACAAAACTTTTCATAATTATCTCATTTACTTGTACAGTGGAGACCGCATCAAGTAAGACACACTGGACTTTGTACCTATCTTATATTCTTCTCTGTAGGGGCTAATGTCGTACTGCAAGTGTATAGCTTGACGTGGTCTCCACTGTACTTAGACGCTACCATTTACAACAGAAATATTTTGTTTAAAATTTCCTAGATGCCCTGAAAGAAAGAAGAAGTGGATTGATGCAACTTATCGTGAAGAGACATGGTATCCTACCATGTATAGCGTTATTTGTTCGAGACATTTTTCTCCGGATAATTTTTACGCTTTGAAGAATTGTAGAAGGCTGCTGGATTCCGCGGTACCAACTTTATCATATACTTGCCGGTTTTGGTATGTGCTCTTATTGGCATACATACGTCCATCCATCCATCAGCCTAGTTCGTCCACTGCTGGACATAAGCCTTTCCAAATACCCATATTGTATTTTTAGGACCATATTTTTTTATTTCCTCACTTTTGTTTTGGAAATATTTTGAACAATTTAAAATTTTTCATATTTTTTTACCCGTTGTAATGTGGGCAAATTATTGCTATTTCGTGCCAAATTTCATGTCTTTATCTTTAACGGTGCTAAAGTTATGAGGCTGTGACATACAGAAGGACGGACGGACAATAGAGTCTCACCATAAAGGTTCCTTTTGTACCTTTTAGGTACTACGGAACCCTAAAAATGAGGCATAGAGACGTCGTTCATTTAATGAAGATTTAGTTTGAACAATTTTTTTATAAATAATCAGTTACAGTTTCATGGAAAACAGGTTAACTTGAACCTCTTGGGTCAGAGTACTATTATGGGGAAAGGAAAACGTTCTAAAGATGTGTGCAAAGTTAATTATCATCAGGCCCACCAGGATGTTACGAACATCAAAGGCATTTTATGGTAGCTTAGCTTGATGACCCACCTTAAAACTATTTCGCATGTAAAAAGGACAGGTAATTTTCGATGAAACCAAGTTTCCCAAAGAAATAAATACTAAAATATATAGGTATGCTATGTTGTAAACTGCTATATATATTTCCAAAGAAGTTAAATAATTATTGTTCCATATCTCCTTAATAATTTTGAAAATCTATTTTGAGTTTTGCGCGGTCATATTTCTTTGGGAAAGTTGTTCAGTACGGACTGCTCATTCCGGGTGCTGTAGTAGTTTCCCTGTGTATCTTATATTCTTCTCTGTAGGGGCTAATGTTGTACTGCAAGTGTATAGCTTGATGTGGTCTCCACTGTACAAACGCAGGCACAAGCTTGGGACAAGTCGTGTGAAGTCACTCTCTGATAGTCGTTCATAAACTCACACCGAGTTGGGTTTCCTACCCGGGTCGCAACACTAACCCATTCAAAAATGAACTCGCGTCTCAACACCGACCGTTCAAAAATGACAGTGTCGCTACACTGGTGTCGACTTTTTCAACATCAACTCTGAGCAGGGTTCGCAAGGTTCGTATAGGCTCCAAACGTCACCTGACATTCACGTTAATTTTCGTAAATGAAATGACGTTAATTTTCGTACCGAGGGGATCTTCTCAACGTTATAGTTGATATATTTACGTAAAATTTTGGGTTTCTTTCGTTTATTCTAGTGATGGGAAATCGGTTTAAAATTACAACTCAATTTAAAAAAAAAGCAAATCGATTTGCATCAATATCGTAAACAGCATACAAAGCATACCGAAATTGAATTGGCCGATGTAATTTAGATAGAACGGTGCGGTTTATTTTTTGTTATTAAAAATAATTGAAATATTGATAGTTTTTCTTTCCTGATTTAAAAAGTAAGAAATAAGCAGTAGGATAATTCACCAAAAAAACAGTTTTTTGTTGAAAAACAACTACTGAAATGTAAATAAAGTCACTCACTCACACGCGATCTCTGCCGTGCTCGACCACAGCCTTATAAAGGAGGCTATGGCTCGACCCAGCGACGGCGAGTGGATCAAATCGATTTAACCCAATCTTTGTATTGATTTGATTCGATTTGACACATCGCTCTAGATTATTCTGCTTATTTACATAACCAACTTACCAACGATAGCTGAGAGTGATGAATCTGTTTAATCTGATGACCACACTCCAAATCAATAAAAACCCTCATCAATCGGTACCTACATCGATATACGATATATACGATATATCGTATATCAATGGTTACCTATGATAAAACTTTTTGTAAAATTTCGATCATTATTTTATTTATATCGATTTTGTAGTGTCGATATATCGATAGTATTGGATTTTCACGACACAACACTATGGAAAGAAATTCATTAAACAATGAAACAAAACAAAATTTATAGGAAATAAATCACTTAGGTAGGCAGTGGTGCCAGATTAGGCGAATTATCGCCATTTAGGCTACGTTAGGGGGTCAAATAGCGACCAAAAAATCAGATCGGCTACCAGTAGCCATTTAGGCTACCTAGGAAAAAAGAACAGGCAATTTAGGCTATTTCAGGATTACTCCAAATTTATTGAATAATTCCATAAAATGCTTGTAACAAAACGTAATATAGTACGTCCGCAGTTCTTTCACGCTGCTTGCGTTCCATTGCATCCACTAAATTTGTAGGAGTGAGATAGACAAACGCGTTTATCATAGAGAAAACAATCTTTCTAACTCATTTTAACTCATATTTTAAGAAAGTGGCGCTCCTATTTGTTTCATGACTGTATAGTTGCACTGTACGTTTCTTCTTTATTTGGGCTAAATTTAGGCTACATAGCTCAAATTGTTAGGCTACTTGACAAAAATAAATAATTAGGCGATTTAGGCTACTCGGTAGTCAAAATTAGGCGAATTGAGGTAGCTGATATCTGGCAACCCTGTAGGTAGGTACCCGTACATACAGTATAATATTGAAAATTTGTTAATTGTGAAAATTCTTTGGTTACTTACCTCAGTCTAATTATATACTCTATGACCCCTTGGCCAAGGTAAGATTGGAGGAATCTTGGACTGCTGCCTGGTCTGACTCCCAGAAATCAGTTGGGAAGTACTATGGTCGAATACAACCAAACATCCCTTGTCGTCCTTGGTTTTTTAAATTTCGTGAAGCGTATAAACTACCTACATCAGTTATTTGTCGCCCTAGCAATATTAATTTTGTAATTTTAAGTTCATCTAGTAATTAGTCATGTAAGATATAGTTAATTAGTTAAATTGTATATATACATTTTGATCACCTTCTGTATTTTGTTGTAGATAATAGCAATCATCACAAGGACTTACAGGATACCAAATTCCTCGAAATTACTTTTCACTAATACAGTGCTTTGGTTTATGACGTGACATTGGCGGAATTAAATTTGTTAGTCACACACATTATCAGAAGCCATAAACAAGAAAATAATAATAATAATACTCTATGACTTACCTATTGTTGAAGTCGAAGTATACCTACTGAATTAAAATGCTCATTTCCGATGCTTCGAAGGGAAGCCTAGAAACGGTCAACAGTGTTGTGTACAATATAAATAACATCAGTGTAAATGTAATCGCAGAAGTTCAAAAGGATTTATCACAATATGACATCATATCGCTGGTCTTTCTTCTGTATGATGTACCGGACACAGCTCTGCAACGTCTCACCCTATTACAGCGAGTCTCCAAGGACATTGATGGCAGAGGCCTGAACTTGTTGTATGACTGGGCAGTAAACGCTCAAGTGCGGCCAATGTGGAAGTATGAGTTCTTAGAAGCTCTTTCTGTGTGCCAGTTATACGGTGTAATAAGGAAACTGGGATTCCATGCTACTAGTGTTAAAGCACACTTCAAACATGTTCATGTTAGCAATTATGTAAACCCCATGAAAAAAGTTCTCTACAAAGTATGTGAAGATATCACCAGTGAAAATCTTACGAGATTGAAAAAGACACTGATGACTTATAACATAAATGTCACCGATTATGAGGTGTGTGAACTTATATTTCTTGAATTATTGAGTCGGAAGTTTATTTTATTGAACACACAACATGACCAAATGTATTTGAACTCAAATCAGTGCAATGTGGAAAAATTGGCCTTGATAATTGAAAACTTGCCGGGTTTAGCACACACTGCAGCTAAGCTGAGAGAAGCTGAAAACAAAATAAATAGGAAACCAGGCAGTACAAATCCTGTGATAAATCACAGCACACCAAAAGATGCTCATGATCCTGCTCAGACTGAACACGAGATGCCTGATGATGACAATGAGATTTATGTTGGAAACTTTGATGATACATTTGAATTAATTACAAATTTAATGAAAGAGAAACTTTCATTTGAACATTTGAAAGCTGACACAAGTAAACATAATCCTGACGCATATGAAATTAAGAATCCACAAAGAGTTGGTGTCTGTTACATAATAAATCAAGATACATTTTACCCATCCAAAGACAGCATTGAGAGTACCTCTCAAAGGACATGTTTACCAACTAGAGAAGGCTCCACAAAAGATAAAAATATTTTACAATACACTATGAAAAATCTCAACTTTCATGTTGAAACAAGTGATAATTTAGACCACCAAGAAATGTTGCACAAAATTAAAGTTGTTATTCAAAAGAAGTTTAGGGAAGATGACAGTATTTTTGTCCTGTGTATATTGTCCCATGGAATGGAGGGTCAAGTTTATGGAGCAGATTCAGTTGCTATTAAGGTGAAAGACATAGAACAGCTGCTGGATTCTGAGGATGCTATCAAACTGCGACAGAAGCCTAAAGTGTTGATAATACAGGCATGCCAGGTCACACAGGACAAGGAACCACTAAGGCTAATAGCTGATGGCCCCAAGAAGTCCATCAATTACTTTTTACCAAAATCTGATTTCCTTATTTATTGGGCAACAGCCCCTGAATATGAGGCTTACAGACTTGGTAAGCATGGTTCTGTGTTCATACATTTGCTATGTCGTATGATTATTCAGAATGCAAAAAAGAAACATTTTTCTGATATGTGTACTAAAGTTACCCGCCTTGTATCGGATTTCGTTGCCAACCTAAAGCAAGCTCAAATGCCAATTTTCCATTCAACATTAAGAAAAGATTTATACCTAAGCATTCCTGAATCATAATATTTATATAAAGATAATTAATGTTTAGGTAACAGTGTGTAGCATAGCTCATGTATCATTTATTACTACCCATCTACTCTTTGTTTGTATTTATTGGAAATTATAAACATAGTTTTTAGAATTAAAATAATTAATATTTAAACATTTTTATTAATTTTATACTGTTTATACAAATTTTATTTAACATAAGGATATACCTAAAGATATGGTGTTAAAATGAAGTTGCTGGAAACTGGTGATTGCAGACCATATTGAGCTTTAACTGCTCAATAACTCTAGGTAGATCAACAGAATGTGAGAGAGCACTGTATTACGAGCTATCAAGCTTGATATGGTTTGCTATGCTAGAACAGTACACAAGTACTCAAATATTAGATTGTAGTGAGTAGGAAACTAATATTTAAATGGTTACTACTTATTTTAGTTTTGTGTAAGATTGAACATGAAAGATTTTATCTTTATTTATGTCATTTTCTCAATGTTCAGAGACACATCAGTCTTAGTAAAGTCCATTACAGCAGCTTCTAGTTGTTTTCTTTCTTCATCAGATTTCAGTTTTGTCCACATGGAGTCTAGATATGCCCTTTGATGTTTTTGTATAAACTTGAAGCTATGTTTCAAAGTTGCACCAACATGAATTGTCTTGAGTGTGACATCTAGCTTTCCTATTTTGGTTATGAATGGCAAACTACTGGTAACGAATCTGTGTGGACCATGCCTTGATCTAAGAATTGCTATTCTAGTATTCTCATTGCAATATTTTGCTAGAAACCCAGACTTCACTGAAGCTACACCAAAGTCTCCATGTATCTGCTGAATTTTGTCCAAGACTGATTCATGAAACACTCCAGACTTCAGACCAAGTGGCTTATCTTCAGAGACCACTGGCGACGATATTTCAACCGTAATGTATCTGAAAAGGTTTTTTTTTTAGATGCACATATTCATATGGGAATAATAGGCAAGTCATTTGATACACACCTATTCTTAAAGCGCACCATTATATTAAAACATGTATTTAATTCTTGTAAAATTAGGAGTTTTAAGCCATTGACGTAAATAAAATTGATCTTATGAAATTAGTCAAATAAATTCATTTACACATGCTAGTTTGCTAACGAATTAACAAATAAACAGCAGACTATTTTTTTTTTTTATCTGTGTCGCGCAAGATATGTCAGACAGAACCCGTAAACCACTACGGACATACAGAACCAACCATATCCAAAACAACACAGATTATATTTTCAGAAAATCTTATCCGCACTATGAGAACGCAGCCATATCTAGCAGTTTTTAGTAAGTACCTAGTAAAAATATTTCAAAAAGGTCATGGTAACACTAGATTTGTTTGGCGCCAAACCAAAATTTAATGTGTGTTTGTGTTTTGCTATGATTTTTGTTTGTTTATTATTTATTTTAGGTACTTTAAAAAAAGTACATACTATTAAGGTAGATTTAATTAATTATTATCCCAAAAATGACCAGGTACGTGGGCTATTTTATCAAATATTTCTAATTTAAATGACCTATTGGTACAGCTGTTAGGTTACAGTAGAAAGAAAGTAAATCATGCAGATAAAGGTTATCTCGCAGCAACGTAATGTTTCTTATCGTTTATATTGACCTTTTACAACCCAAGTGTACTTAGTCTCTTAGTATTCTTGTTTTTACTTTATTCATATAGTTTAGCGGCGAGAGTTGTGCACAAATATCTTTCAAAGTACTAGGAGGTTCGTTTTCTCATTTTTCTTCCTCTGGCAAAATTGGGCAAAAATAGATACATGTTCATTTACATTTGTTAGACAGGTATATCACCAGTTTATTTTCAGTTTAATTCCATAATAACTTGCATAATGTTTTCAAGGTCAACCTGTAATGGCTGGAGAAAAAATCTACTTCATTGGTGTGGATGTGGGATCAGGCAGTGCCAGGGCTGCTCTTGTAGATAAAGCAGGTCATGTCCTGACATCCTCAGTGAAAGAGCTACAGACCTGGAAACCTGCTGTGGATTTCTACGAGCAGTCCTCAAATGACATTTGGGAATGTTGTGTTTGTGTCATCAAGGTGAACAACCTTTCTCTGTTTACTAGCAGACATGCTTGTGAATGTGTGTAAGGCTTGCATTCACAGCTCCCTTTGAGCTAGAGTGTAGCACCACCAAGTGTCAAATAAAGCTCGGCTTAGGTCGATTTGAGTTTGAACTTTGGGTCTCTAAATATCAGCTTTACTATCAATGATGAAAAAAGTCATTTTACTTATGAAATTCAATACAATTTATAAAACCATTTTGGTATTGGTTAGATTTGTCTAACTAACACTAGCAGTTGATTTCTAAGGAAACTGTATTTTTTTATTGTATCACTGCATAAATGAGTTGAATAAAATGAGCTTATTTTTTTTAAATGTTAATAAATTTCAAAACTGCTGTTTTGGTCCAAACATTGTTATGTTGCAATCATTTTTTTAAATAATTTTACTATAAAATGTGTATAGTAATTATTATTCTAAAAAACTGTACTTTTCCAAAAATTTCAGAATATTACAGCAAATGTGGATCCAGCAAGTATAAAAGGCATTGGTTTTGATGCCACCTGCTCCCTAGTAGCTCTTGACAAAAATGGCATTCCGGCAGCTGTAAACAAAACTGGCAATGATGAACAGAATATTATCATGTGGATGGACCATAGAGCGCATGCTGAAGCCGACCTTATCAACAAGACAGACCATGACATACTAAAATATGTAGGGGGAAAAGTATCCTTGGAAATGGAAATGCCAAAATTACTTTGGCTTAAAACGCACCTTCCAAACAGATGGTCAGAATATGGATACTTCTTTGATTTACCTGATTTTCTAACTTGGAAAGCCACTGGGTCTTTGAGTCGTTCCTTATGTTCTCTAGTATGTAAATGGAATTATGAATGTTCTTCATATTGTAATATGGGTTGGAACACGAGCTTTCTCCGTGAGATAGGATTGGGAGACTTAGCGGAAAATAACTTCAAAAAGATTGGTAATAAAGTGTTGATGCCAGGAGAGGCATGTGGAGGTCTGTCTCAAGGTGTAGCAGAAGTTTTAGGTCTTAAACCTGGGACCCCTGTGGCTACCTCCATTATTGACGCTCACGCTGGTGGTCTTGGCATGATTGGAACTAATGGTCAAGATATCAGTAGAGATATGTCGAGCCGCCTAAGCCTTATATGTGGAACATCGACTTGTCACATGGCTGTGAACAAGGACCCTGTGCTGGTGGAGGGTGTTTGGGGTCCATACTTCAGTGCGATGGTGCCACAGATGTGGCTGAATGAAGCGGGGCAGAGCGCTTCCGGGATGCTGATGGATCATGTGATCTCAAGCCACCCGGCTGGCATCGAGTTGTTGAAGACTGCTAGTACTGGAGAGTAAGTATTTATTTCTTTGTATTTTGATTAGATTGTATGTCGTACACAATATTTGCTTAAGGTTTTATATATCGCCACGATATGAATTTCTGAAGGGGTATCAGTGGTGTTCAAAGTCACAGTCTACACTTGGTACACCTGCGTTTCACCGACGATTTTACGTATCAACGCGATATTTCGTGTACAAATACACGCTTTTTAGGGCATGTAGGCATGTAGGTTTCCTCACTATGTTTTCCTTCACTGTTGATAAAAATAATAATAAAAAATTGTTATATGAATGTATGAATTTTTTTATTTATTTATGTAGGATAGTATATTAATGTGTATATTAATATAGTTGTATTTATTTTTAATAAATTCAAATATATTGACCATGCAATGACGAATTCTTTTGAATTTACTTTCAGAGTGCGAGGTCATTTGAGGCAACTATTATCCAAAATGGCTGCCAAAAAAGGCCTTTCTGACGTCAGCAAACTTACCAATGATTTCCACGTTTGGCCCGACTTCCATGGCAACCGCTCTCCGTTGGCTGATCCGACTATGAAGGGCATGGTGGTTGGCCTGACTATTGACAATAGCGTAGAAAATTTGGCATTATTGTATCTTGCCACTTTGCAGGCTCTTTCCGTGCGTATAAAGATTACAAACTTACATATTATATATAAACATATATATATTATATAAATATCGAATGTTGGTTGATATTACAGTTCGGGCCAGTACAAAGGGCACGCGTGAAGCTAGCTGTTATTATAAATAACTCCTCGGAAATATCTCTGCACCGCTTAAGAATGCGCTTCCCCCACTCCCGCGTCGCTGTTGTTCATCGCGGTCTCGCCCCGTTAGTACAAAGACCGGGGGTGAAAGGGGGAGCGCATTTTCGAGGTGCCCAGATATTTCCGACGGATAATACTCCCCCGCGCGTCTCCCTTCCTTGTCGAAGCTCCTAGAAAGTGCAATGCTACGCCATCTGTGAATTACTTAACGCCAAGACAGAAGACTGGTCCGAACTGTAATGCCTAGTTTACACGGGTAAAGTAGGAAGTCGAGTGCGAGAGTTAGAAAGTAACATTATTTTATTATAGCTTGTCAACTTCGTGGTTACAACGTCCACGGGGTACAGGGGTTGGGGACGGCGGCGTTGGAGAGGATGCGGGCGATGTGGCGGGAGGGTGAGAGAGCGCGCCGCGTCGGCGTCGTGTCCGATCAACCTCCTGCCACACCGCCCGCGCCCGCATCCTCACCGACGCCGTCCCCCAACCCCGTGGACGTTGTAAGCAATAGTCATGCGCAAATCATGTCCCTAGAAACATGTTCGGACGGACGTTAGTTTTCTTACAGACCCGTTTCTGGGGCGTGGGGACTCAGTGTTGGGGCGGGTGCCCCTTGACTGAGGACTCTGCCGATGTCCATACCTATGGACATGTCCTTTGGTTATTTGTCAGTCCGGTGAGGTCCGCGGCTCTACTCCGGAGGAACGCGGCTCGACTGGAAACATGTTCGCGGAACTGTCTAGTTCTCAAAACCTAGCCGATTGGCCAGTGCGCGTCCACTGTCCTGCCGCAAACTTATCGGACCCGGGCCAAAAATATATAATTAATTACTCTCGCACGTGTAATAAGGTCGTAATTTCAATAACAGTGTCGTTTTTACCAGGCCAGAGTTTGTGATCCTCTGCTTTACTACCGAACCGTGCCGTTTCTTTCGTTTGATACAAACACAACACGCAACAACAAAAGAAAACAAATGGTGCATTTTTCAGGTATAGCTTAACCGTAACCGCTGTGCCCCGCCAGAGAATATTAAGTATTACTACGTAAAGAAGCGACACTCACCTCCCCGCGCGAATTTAACGTCCCCCGCGGTCCCCCGCAAGTTAGTGGTAAATCTGGAGGCAGGCAGAGCTCGAGTAGCACTCGTTCGCTGCGCGCGTATTTTGTTTTGTTTTCTTGATTTTGAACAGAAACACTTGTACTATTTGTTTCATAACATTTATTTTATGTTATGAAACAAATAGTACAAGTGTTTGTGTTCAAAATCGAGATGCTTTTTATGTTTCATCAAGTGGCGACAATCAAAAGTATAAATATTGTTTTGTTTTATTACGATACTGATTTTTAATCAATATGTTTCGTTATTGTGGTATATATGAATGCCTAGAAAACGGAGCAACCAATAAAGAACGGAGATTTTTCAAATTTCGTTCCTTCCGGTGAACTAAGCCATTATCTTTTATGTACGTAAAAAACACCTTTGATTCCTCTGAAAGGATTTGTGTCGTGACGTGACCAGTCTGGGGAACCAGAACTAGGACCTAGGGATTAACCACGCTAAAATTTAGGAAGAGAATCATATATGTTGCTGACTATAAATGTTGTCCCTCTCGATCGACGACGCTAACACGCTTGCTGCCAGCCCTAGACTAGCTCACGCACACACACAAGCGTGTGCGGACAAGCCAGATGCGCGCGGGAGAGTGTAGGTAAATAACTTGAGCCGTGACTATGAAGTGTCGGGGGTGTGGCCCCGCCTTAGGCGCCGCGCGGCGAGCCGGGTGGAGGGAAGGAAAGAGTAGCATGAGTTCACATGAGATCGATATTGTCGTATCTTACGAGATTGGTTTTCAATATTTTTTATTTTTAAGCTTTTTATATTTATTAGGAAATATGATATTACTACAATGGTAAGAGAAATAAGTAACTAGGTATACGCTTTATTAAAATTATGATTTTTATTTAAATATTTTATAGCACACCGTGCGTAAAGTCGGCATTTTCCGCACTTGTGCTATAAAAAATTATACGAAACTCGTGCGAGAAGCGTTTCATCGCTCTCGTATCGTAATGTACTATTATGTTTCAACGTATAATTGAAATCAGAATCAAAATCATCAAATAATAAAAATATATTTTTAACAAATAAAACAATATCGATCTCATGTGAACTCTTGTCAAGTTATAATACGCGAGTGTCAAGATCAAGAGTTCATATCAAAACGAAAATCAGACTTACTAAATTAACCATCGACTTTACAGCACAGCTCAAAAGTCACGTTATTCATTGAAAGAGATTGCAGCCATTCACTAGCGCACACACAACCACACACCCTATACACGCGTGTCGTATACTCGGTATACACTGGCCTGCAAAACTAAGTACTACACTTTTTAAATTTGATTTTTTTCTAAACTATAGAAGTTAGAGATTTAAAATAAAAAACGTTCTATAGCAAATTGTATCAGCTTTCTTTGAAACTATAGGGAACTATAAGGACAACTTCACTATGTGATTATTTTAAATCTCTAACTTCTATAGTTTAGAAAAAAATCAAATTTAAAAAGTGTAGTACTTAGTTTTGCAGGCCAGTGTATAATATTACGTTAGCTCGGTCGTTACGCCAGGGCCACAGCTTCAGGCTTCTGGCGGCGCTTCTTGCTGCGCTTCCAGGCGGTTTTTGCGACGGGCTTTGCCCTGCCACGACACCCGTCGGCACCTTCCGCCGCAACGTATAGCGATCTATATATCGTTGGCTCACTATTATAAGGTTCTGTGTAAAAAAAATAGGAATAATACAAGGTTCTATGTGACAATAGCTAATGAATGACACATAGAACCTTGTGTTGTTCCAATTTTTTTTACATAGAACTTTGTAATAGTGAGCCAACGATATATATAGATGTATAGCGCGCTCGCTCGCTCAAAGCGCTCGACACTAGGTTCGTCCTGTGCGCTCGATCACTGTTTTAACCGCCCGCCAAACCCGCACACCGCCGTCCCGAGAGCGCAAGTCACTCGAAGCCGGACAAGACGCGCGAGCGGCGACCCATGGCCAGCTCTATACAACTTCATACATTTGTTCTCTCCGCCGGCGCCTTCGCAAGAAGAACCGCTTGGTGCGCCTCTCGAAGCCTGAAGCTGTGGCCGACCAGTTAGAGTTAGGGTGGAGTCGGTTTGTAAAAGTTCATTTGTTCGCTCACCCAGAACATGCGGATTGCGGAACTGTCTGGTCTTGTGAACATGTTTTAGTTAACATCTCGGATTGGACCGATATGGTTCTAGACATAGTGCCTGGAACTATTACGATCCGGAACTACCCATAGTACCCATACCCATGTCTAGTAAGGAAGAAGTCTATGACAAGCTATAGCAAAATGTAAACGGTTGCAAGATGGTTTGGTTAATAATACTTTTTAACCCTCGCACTCGACTCCTTACTCTACCCGTGTAAAACTAGGCATTACGCAAGTTACTCTGCTAATAAATAGGCTTGACAGTGGCGGATCCAGTAACTTAATTGAGGGGGGAGCTGAGGGTAGGTTTTATCGAGGTTTTTCAGGAAAGCATCGTAAATACCATATCCTGTATTATTAAAATATACGAGTAGGTAATTAAATTTAAGACTGTAGTACAACATAAGTAGTAAATGGTCATAATATAATAGTGTAAAAGAAATGTATATTTTTGAGGGGACTTCGGGCCTCTAACCACTCCCCCCCCCCCCCCCTCTGAATTCGCAACTGTGAGCCTCAATGTGAACCTGGGTTGAAAGACAATTTCAAAATAATTATAGGTACATGATCAAATTAAGAGAGAACTACGAAGAAAAAATTTACCCCAAATCTTGTTGTTTTTACAGTATGGAACGAGACACATCATCGACGAACTAGTTACGAGTGGGTACCAACCATTTAAATCACTACTGATTTGCGGCGGCCTATCAAAAGACCCGTTGTTTGTCCAAATCCAATCCGATGCAGTTGGCATACCAATGTTGAAACCTTATGAAACAGACTCCGTTCTAGTCGGTTCTGCCATTCTAGGCGCCTGCGCATCTCAGTACTTCAATAGTCTTCAAGATACGATCAATAGTATGGGCGGTACTGCTGAAGTCATACGACCAAACGCGAGTATAAAGCAGTATCATGACAAAAAGTATAGGGTATTTTTGCAAATGTTTCAAGACCAGCGGGAATACAGAAGAATGATGCACTAAAACCAGCGGCATTTTTTGTTGAGAGGACCTGTACAGGTGCGTACAGACCTACCGAACGAATGATCAGAAGCACTTTTTCTCTTAAAAGCGTCAAGTTAAAAAGAGCATTTCTTCACTAGGTCTGTAAACAGCTGTAGTTTGTAAGTAAAATGCAAACAATGTTTGTTTTATAGGTTGCACTGAGTCTCTCATGTTAATTAAGCCAAACAAAAAATTGTCTACATACACAAATACAAAGCTTTATCTTTATAAAAGATAATTATTTAGTGACTTTTATTCTACACGTTTTCCCCACTTGTTCGACCACCAAGCCAGTGGCGGTCTGAGGTCGTCCGTGTCCCCCCCCCTCCTCCCGCCACCAAATGAAATCAAATATAGTCTAAAAACCGGCCAAGTGCGAGTCGGACTCGCGCACGAAGGGTTCCGTACCAAATACAGATCCCGCCAAACTTCTAGTACGCTCGGAAGTTGCTCTTCCCAAGAACAGCCCATACATTTTGTCCTGCTGGTGCGAATCGCCCCGTCTTTAGAGGGGACTAAAAGTTTAGCGCGATCTGTACTCGTTAACTTGTAAAGCCTACTTAGCTGTGATAGTTTTTATTTTTATTTCGTTATGTATACTACTGCCGTGATTTTTTTCACGTCTCCAAATACAACCGTTTCGCTGACAGGGGGGGGGCACTGACTCTAACAAAAATTAACACTTTTAAGCTTAATATTTCTCAAACGGAACCTTGGATCGAAAAATGGTATTTTCACACCTACAATATTTTTAAATAACCTATCCAACGACACCCCACACGGGGGGATAGACGAGAAAAAAAAATCATTCCCACTTTACCCTAAAAAAAAATATTTTACTATACCACTTTATCGGCGTGATAAATATGTATATCAATGCCAAATTACAGCTTTCTAGTACTAATAGTCTGTAAGCTAAGCCGCGGACAGACAGACGGACATGGAGAAACTATAAGGGTTCCTTGTTGACTACGGAACCCTAAAAAGTAGAAAGATTTAATGTGGAACTGTAACAGTACGTGAGCCTAGATCACCCTTGCCCTCCCAAATTGTAGGCTATGACCGCGTCTGGCCTCGTCACTACTTGCTACTTGGGAACAAGAATATCAAAGAAATCTGAGAATCAGAAATTCGTAATATACTTTGGACTGAACTATACATAGCGGCGGTAGCTCAGCCGGTAGAACGCTGGTCTCTAAATCTTGAGACCCAGGTTCTGTCGGTCGGGCATGCACCAATGTGTTTTTCGTAATTTATGTGCATTGTATTTATATTACCTAATACCAATTGCTGAACGGTGAAGGAAAACATCGTGAGGAAACCTGCATGCACTAAAAGCGTTGTTCGAATAACGGCAATAGGGCTCACCACCCATCACGTTAGTTCGTAATAATTGTCGGTAAAACGTGGGTACCGAGTATGGACTGTGTTCACACTGAACGCATGGAAAACCTCATGATACCACCAGGGGCTGCGTTAAAAAACTAGGGGTCGCGACACGGGTTCTAATAGGTACCATCTCTGTTGCACGCGTTGAAAATTGCATACGCTGTCCTGCTGTCAGTGTTGTAACCTGATGAAATTTTTAGTTTATGAACGGCCAGCGCCAGCTCTAGCTAGCGCCCATGATAGTGGTTCATAAACTCACACCGGGTTGGGTTTCCTACCCGGGTTGCGACACTAACCCGTTCAAAAATCAACTCGCGTCTCAATACCGACCGTTAAAAATGATAGCGTCGCTACCACAGAACATAGATATTAATAAGGAATAAAAATGCCATGAAAGCCGTGACTGCGACGCACTGCTGCTGTGATCAATGTGTCAGGGCATAACCCACGGGCCTCTCATTTCTCAACCGAACGCGTTAGAACAAACATATTGTAAAAATGGTGTATTGCAGCGTGGCAAATTGTTAGAATAACTCAAATAAGACATCCAAAGGAATTTAATTTCACTTGTAAGTACTTTAAACATGTACATATGTACCTACTGTGATTGATATTTGTTTTTATTTAAAGTACCGAAAGTTAGTGTGAGTTTTTGAGTTATTGGTCTTGAGAGAAGCACGTATAGTCAATTTTTGCAGGTATGCCGCCGCATGAATTGCGTGCGGCGCATGGCGACACGAAGAGTGTAGCGATGAACGAGGCGAGTGAATGTAGCAGTATTGGCTGGGTAAATATTAATATTTGCCCAGAGAGGAAAACTGCTATCATAGCCAAAGAGCTCTGTAGATATGGAATTGACATAGCAGCAATATCCGAGACGCATCTGTTGGAGGAGGGTGAACTCGTTGAAAAAGGAAGTGGCTACACATACTACTGGATTGGTAGACCTGCGACTGAAAAAAGAACGGTCGCGGTGAACTACACTGCGGTCGCTGTAATCGGACTTTTAGAACCAACCTGGGTTTCGCGAGTCATATCCGCGCTCATCGCCGTAGAAGTCCATCAAATCATGAGGTCGCCGTCGTCGGACTACGATGAGGAGGACATCATCATTGGCTGGGTAGGGCAACATCGTGGTAACGCGAGCAGCAGCGCGAAGGGAAACGTGTGGCTGAGAGGTAAGTGCAGGTAAAATTGAGATAGAGATGTATAAAAAAAATGGTATTCACACTGTGGCCACATCTGTGGTAGTACCGATGTATTTTTTTCTCATAGATACAATTTCCAGACTATTTTTTGCCAAGTTGTACAAGGTGCATGTCTTGATCTTGAAAACAACTCGCGCTCTTGCATTATTCGTGCATATGAAGGAATAGTTATTAACCTCTTATCTGTTTAGTGAAGGATCGAAACAATTGATTCTGACGCTAAGTAGTAGCTACTAATGGGTTCAATCCCCGCGGTGCACATTCATTTGTGTTTGGTCCGCAAGAAACGTAAGCTTTTGATTCATTTGTGCCGTAAGTACGGCGATAGGGCTCACCACCACATTGGGGACATGGTAATAATAATAATAATAAACTCTTTATTGCACACAAAAACATAAATACAGGGCAAAGGTGGACTTATTTCTGAAAGAAATTTCTTCCAGTCAACCATAAATAGTAATCATCGGTAAAAAGCGGGTGTACCGAGTGCGGGCACTTCTAACACTCTCTTAAGGGATTTATGTCGTGCGTGACAGTGTTATCGTAATGTGGGAAAAAGCAAGCATATTTATTATGTTACCTGCATTGTTTTAAAAACGTCAATGTGTTTTTTTTGCTCACATGCGACATGTTAAAAAACGTTGGAATAAGCGAAAGTGATGAAAACGGAACGTCTAACTTTTTTAACTAAGTGGAATTGAAGTGGTTTTGGAAACGAAAATCTGTGCTACTGATAATTGGTGGGTACTTGTCCTCTGCGTTATTAGAAATCGCTTCAATTGATAGTCCGCCTTCGTACTATATTATGTTTGCAAAACTCTGTTATTCCTTTTAATGTTTTTTATTCAGATCTTCCTTAAAGTTTTGAACTAGGCTGTAACTTATTCAACAGCAACACCTTTTGAGATAAAATTAAAAATATTAAATACCTATATCGTCACGACATGAATCCCTGATAGCCGTTCAGTGCCATGGTGCAGGGTGTGCGTGCGACGCACACGAGCACAAAGTTTTAGGGGGCGCCGAGCCCCTGGCCGCTCACGACGACGACGACGACGAGGCGTCCATAGAGCCTGCGCGTCGCTCGCGGCGCTCTCAAAGACCATGTGCCCGTCTTGTTGTAAGCAATCTCTTTCTAAAAATAGCAAATTACACGACAAACGAAAAAATAAGAATTGCCTTCGAGGCATAAAGTTGGATGCCGAGTGCAGTGAAGGATTCTAAAGTAAAATGCCGAGCAGCGGGTCTACCGCGTAATTCTGATTTGTATCAACTTCAAGCAAATGCATGCGAAATTCAACGCGTGCAAAAGAGATGGCATGTTAGGCAGACATCGTCGCACGCACGACAAATTTCAATCTCAAGTTGATGTTGATGAAAATCAGAATTACGCGGTAGACCCGCTGAGCGAGGTTTTTTTTTTTACTATTGACTACGAGAAGATAAATAGTAGTACAAAGTAACAATTTTAGTAACATTTTATTATGCTTACAAATTATTGATACATGTCAATCTTCTATATGTAAGAGAACAAAACATTTATTGTAATAATGATACATAACATTGATTTAATCAGGCTGGAACACCTCTCCTATGTGTACACACAGATCTGTGATTCCCTCGAATATGTTTAAACACAGATCTGAGACTCATGCGAGTATGTGTAAACACAGATCTGTGCAAAAAATATATGGCCCATAAAAATGCGATTTTAGGTTCTAATTCCATGAAAATATAGTTTAAAATGGTTTTTAGAGTAAAGAATGATATACAAAGAGACTGAATGAACCATAAACATTCGATCAATCGACCGTTATTCGCGTCATATTCTAGTTTGAAATTCATTCATCAGCTTTGTGAGTGATCATGCAATATTGAAAGTGTATTTATTCAATGTTTTTCTTTCTGTAATTATACTTTCTTGATAAAATCAGTTAGTTTATATGCTAATTCACATGGGATTATAATCAAACTCAAATAAAATAGCCAAATTATGATCAAAATATAATTTCCTACACTAGGTACAAATTCAGTGAAGTGATTTATTCAACCGTCTGCACAGTATACCTGCGGTACTAAAGTATGCTCTAGTCTGCTCTACATTATTCATTAGTTATCTGCCAAAAAAAAAACAATCGCTAAGTACATAGTCTCCTATACAAATATATTGTTATTTTCAACAATTAGTCTAAACTTTCGCGCGCGCTCCAACCTATCTATGGCTCCAACCGCGCCGCACCTGTACACAGATAAGGTGCGGCGAAAGCATACCTTCCCACACGGAGCGGCCCCCTTTGCGATCCCTTGTCCACATACCAACTAGTGTCGGTGTTGAAAAGAGAGTTGATTTTTGAACGGGTTAGTATTGCTATTTACCCACTTAGAGCAGGCGACCCGGGTAGAAAACCCAACTCGGTGTGAGTTTATGAACGACTATCAGACAGCACAACACATGAAGCGTTGAGCTATAGTTTTGTAGTGGATCTCTTTTGTGGACTCTATGATATTTAAAGTTATGAATGTCATTGTCATATGTCTGTTTAGTTTAGCCATTGTAATGTGGAGTTTTTAGTTTAATAAACCCAATATAATTCTGGGATGTTTAGATTATTTACTACAATTTATTAAACTAAAATAAACATGGAAAAATATCTACGTCCAGAAAGATTCGAAGAAGACCCCTCCTCCGAAGGGGATTTGTCCCCACAGTGGACACATTGGAAACAAACATTCGAGAATTTTCTCACTGCAATCACAAGTGCAGAAAAATCAGTGAGTACTGCTACGAAGTATCAACTGCTCGTAAACCATTTATCTCCAGCGTTATACACACACATTAAAGAAACAACCAGTTACGAGACTGCAATAAAAAAACTGAATGAACTCTTTATTAAACCACCAAATGAAATATTTTCAAGACACAAATTAATGAAAAGATTCCAAAAAACTGGAGAATCCGTACACCAGTACTTACAAGCGTTAAAAGTTTTATCTAAAGATTGTGATTTCAAAAGTGTAACAGCCGAACAAAACGAAAATGATTATGTAAGAGATGCATTCATAGGTGGCCTCTCGTCTCCTGTAATCCGTCAAAGACTTCTCGAGAACCGCAATCTTTCCTTAGATACAGCTTATGAACAAGCTCGAACTCTAGAACTGGCTCAAATACATAATGAGACATATCAACGAGAAAACGTTCCTTTGATCAATTCTATTAAAACGACACATGCTGACACAGTGAATAATACAGCAAATACAGAAAATGTTACTGCAGCCACTACGTCTACTGCTCACAGTTCACAAGAAATGTGTTATTTTTGCGGAAACAAAATACATCTACGGCGAAACTGTCCTGCTGTAGGAAGTACATGCCTGGCTTGTGGTAAACGAGGACATTTTGCCAAAGTCTGCAGAAATAAATGTCAACAAAATGCCGCAATCTTGACTAACGGCGATTCTAATGAAACGTTGTCAAGTATAACATCTGCAGCTGCTTGTGACTTGAGCAAAGCTACTATTCAAGTACTTATGAATAATAAAATAATGGCACGAGCACTCGTCGACACAGGCAGTACGGCAAGTTTCATTGACAAAAGACTTGTTGATCATTATGGTTTACTAAAGCTACCCTGTGACCAAAAGATTACAATGGCGCAATCCAGTCTAGTCTCTCGCGTAGAAGAATTATGTCCTCTAACTCTAGAATTACAAAATCAGAAACTAAATGTGAATTTGATGATTATGGAAGGACTTTGCTCAGACGTGATCCTAGGGCACGACATACTCAGTAAACATACGGCTTTAGAAATGAACTTTGGAGGACAAAAACCATCTCTGAAAGTATGTACCCTATCACAGGCTAATATTGAACCTGTAAGTCTATTCAATAACCTTTTAGACTTCAACAAACCTGTCGCAATCAATTCGAGGAGACATTCAGAGGAAAATGCAAAATTTATAAACGAAGAGATTCAGAAGTTGTTATCAGATGGTATTATCGAACCAAGTCAATCACCATGGAGAGCGCAAGTTCTTGTCACTTCAAGTGAAAATCACAAAAAGAGAATGGTAATAGACTATTCCTTAACAATTAACAGATTCACGCAACTGGATGCGTATCCTCTTCCTCTAATTGAAGATATTGTCAATAAAGTTGCAAAGTATAAAGTATTTAGCAAAATTGACTTGAAGAGTGCATATCACCAAATTCCGATTATAGAACGAGACAAACAGTACACAGCGTTTGAAGCGTGTGGAAACTTGTATCAATTTCGACGAATTCCTTTCGGTGTGACGAATGGAGTAGCAGCTTTCCAGAGAGCAATCAATAATATCATTGAAAAAGAGAAACTTGAAGGTGTTTACACTTATTTAGATGATATCACGATATGTGGCTCTGATCAAGCCGACCACGACAGCAAGTTGCGCAGATTCAAAGAGGTAGCGGCAAAATACAACTTAACATTAAATATGAGTAAGAGCGAATTCTCAAAAACAGAAATCAATCTACTGGGCTACAATATTTGCAACGGTGTTCTCAAGCCCGATCCAGAACGATTACGACCTCTTCTAGAACTGCCGATTCCGCAAAACTCTGCATCTCTGCGCAGAGCTATGGGCATGTTCGCACATTACGCTCGATGGATTGCCAATTTTTCGTCAAAAATACATCCTCTTGTAGCCAATGAAGGCTACCCTATGACACATGAAGCCGTAAATACATTTAAATCAATGAAGCTGGAAATAGCAAAGGCTGTTATCAATGCAATAGATACTAAAATACCGCTAACGGTAGAAACTGACGCGTCAGACTGTGCTATAGCAGCAACTCTATCACAAGAAGGAAGACCAGTTGCATTTTTTTCAAGAACTTTATCAAATAGTGAAAAAGGTCAATCGGCTATAGAAAAAGAAGCAGCCGCTATAGTAGAAAGCTTAAGAAAATGGAGACAATTTTTAATTGGGCGTACCTTTAAACTTGTTACTGATCAGAAATCTGTTGCTTTTATGTTCGATCAAAAGCAAAAACACTCCAAAATTAAGAATGACAAAATACAGCGTTGGAGACTGGAGTTATCCAACTATAGTTTTGACATTGTTTATCGTCCAGGAAAAGAAAACGTTGTAGCGGATACATTTTCCCGTGTTAACAATATGATTGCTTCCACGTCTTTAATTAACTTATCAAAGTTACATGACAACCTCTGTCACCCGGGCGTTACACGAATGATGCACTGGGTGCGCTCAAAAAGTCTACCGTTCTCTGTTGAAGATGTAAGACGTATTACAGCTGGGTGTCGAGCCTGCGCAGAAATAAAGCCTAGATTTATGCAATCATTTGGCACTTTGATTAAAGCGACTACACCGTTTGAAAGACTTTCAATGGATTTTAAAGGACCACTACCTAGTTCGACGCAAAATAAATATATTCTTACAGTAGTGGATGAATTTTCCAGATTTCCATTTGCATTTCCTTGTCCAGACTTAAGTGCCACTACAATCAAAAGGAAACTGACAACCCTGTTTGCGATATTCGGCATGCCAACATACATACATTCTGATAGAGGAACTAGCTTTTTATCGACAGAGCTTAAAGATTACTTGCATGGTCTTGGTATTGCTACTAGTTATACAACTCCGTATAACCCGCAAGGAAATGGGCAGACAGAGAGGTACAATGGAATAATTTGGAAAGCTGTACAACTCGCTTTAAAGACGCAAAATTTGCCTATAACAGCTTGGGAGAATGTACTCACCCAAGCCCTTCATTCCATCCGATCACTGTTATGTACCTCAACAGGTTGTACCCCTCATGAAAGAATGTTCACTCATTCTAGACGTTCTTCCAATGGCCAGTCAATGCCAACCTGGCTCACAGAAGGCAAAAAAGCTCTCTTAAAAAATAATGTCAGATCTAGCAAGTACGATCCGATAGTAGAAGAAGTGGAATTACTAGAAGTGAATCCACTTCACTCTCATGTTAGACTACAGAATGGGAGGGACATAACGGTTTCAAACAGACAGCTTGCACCGTGTAGAGAAACTGATCTGAGCACTGAACCTGGGACTGAACATTTTGAACGAGAGGCAGAATATCGGGCTTCAACTGAACCACAGCCAGGACCAAGTGCATCAACACCAGAATCAGTACGTAGTCACTCAGTCGTGTCTGAAACGCGCGAGTCAGGAGCCCCACTACGTCGGTCAACCAGGGAACATCGTACTCCTCACTACTTGGAAGATTATGTCCAAAACTGAAGCCAGGGAGAATGTAGTGGATCTCTTTTGTGGACTCTATGATATTTAAAGTTATGAATGTCATTGTCATATGTCTGTTTAGTTTAGCCATTGTAATGTGGAGTTTTTAGTTTAATAAACCCAATATAATTCTGGGATGTTTAGATTATTTACTACAAGTTTATTCCGGAAAATGGCGATTTAAAATATCATGCTTTGGTTGGCCTTTTGTCTAATTATTATAATAACATGGTTGGTTCAAAATAATAATTATTATATTTTAGTAGATTTTTTTAGCTTTCTGGCAACATCATTAAATGTTTTTTTTTTGTGTTGAGGTGGATTATGGATGGAGTCGTCGTATTTTCATGTTAAAAATTAAAGATTTCTATGCTTTTCACAACATGATGTTAATGTTATTATTTACTAAACATCCATACTTATTAAACTGAAAACAAGGTTTAATAGTTTGTCAACATTGACAAGCGGGGTAAGTTCATATCATAACCTTCCAAAAGAAGTAAGCACTTCTAACCTTTTGCACCTGCGCAAGCAACAACCATTTAAATTTTACCGTATAATACGGATCAATACCCTGTAACCCATCTAAAATCGAGGCCTTTTACAATTTTAGGGTTTTATGTTGTTGATTTGCAGATACGATGTCGAAACGAGCGGCAGAAGACGGCAGCAATGGCAGCAGCAGCAGCAACCAGCCGCCGATCAAGAAAGTTCACTTTGAACCCCACCTCATCGGCCCCGTGTCTACGCTTGAAGAAATGGATATAAAAGTCTTACAATTCCAAAACAAGAAGTTAGCACAGGTAGTAACTGCACACCAACCCTAATAAACCATTTGAAACTGTTTTGATCACCCTAACAGTTGTCAATCTATGTCTGAGAATCAGCTGTTTATCATATTGTTGATGTTGTCAGCTGGTTTAGATCTGATATTCATGTATGATAATGTTGTTTTGTTATTTTAACCTAGATTACATGACCTTTGAATAGAAATAACGGGAATTATTTGTTCTATTTTAGAGAATAGAACAGAGGCATCGTTGCGAGGCCGAGCTGAGAGCCAGGATTGAACAGCTTGAGAAACGACAGACACAGGATGATGCAGTCCTCTGTGTGGTCAATCGGTACTGGAATCTGCTCAATGAGGATGTCAGAGTTCTGCTGCAGAGGTTTGACGCAGAGACAGCTGATGAATCAGAGAACAAAAGTAAATATATTGTAATTAAAAGTAAACAAGATTTCCCCCTGCGATACGATCCTGACATATCTTTTTCCCTTTTATTCATATATCAAACTACTAACCTACTAACTCACTCTTTTATTGCAGGTGCTTTTGAACTTGCCCTTTGTCAGTATCTAACTGATTTTAGATTTAAGTAGTTTATTTTGTAAAATATTTACTTAAAATACATGTTGCTTTTGATCTTAAATTCCAAATTCTAAATTAGTAGCAGGGGCGATGAGTCCTGCACTGATTCTCGGTAATCGTGAATATTGTGCACTTCCCCCCGGTCAGTCAGCCCAGCTAGGACAGCTCCTTAAAGTAGAGCCGAACAGCTTCAGCATTCTGACACATAAACTGGTCCAGTGAAGGGAAGTTGGAGCTCGTCGCAATCCCTGCTTTTCGTCGTATGTCTTCGGTTGCGGAGCAGTGGAGTAGCACATGTTCCACTGACTCATCCTCTAGAAGGCACCCTCTGCATAGAGGGCTATCCGTGCCACCTGTGTTGAAAAGATGCTTGTTTAGGTTGCAGTGTCCAGTTATGATACCTACGTAGGTCAGACCGTTTTAGTTTTAATAAGTATCTTGTTACCTTACCATTCGACTGCGGTATTATTAGTTTTGACAGCCGGCAGTCGTTTGAATCTGCCCATGTTTTGTTGTGTACACTCAGAGTGTGTTTTCGCAGTTCACCCCTGATTGCTTCTGCAGATGGTCGACACAGATTAGTGCCCTGTGTCGTTATTCCCATATGGGATGCTGGTTTAGCCAGATTTTGATCTTAATAAAAGAATAAAATACGATAACAAGAAAAAGACAATATCATATTGAGAAACACAATAAAAAGAAATTGGCTGGGATTGAACCTACTAGGTCCTTGTAGTCCAGTTGAGCTTTACCTCCCACTTGTACAGTAGAGACCGCATCAAGTAAGACACTATGGACTTTGTACCTATCTTATATTCTTCTCTGTAGGGGCTAATGGCGTACTGCAAGTGTATAGCTTGATGTGGTCTCCACTTGTACACTATGCATGATGACTTTTAATTTATAAACAGGAACCACTTTTCCTTACTTAGTAATGGATGGTCATAGGTAATAGTTTCATGAAACTGTAACAATATTTTTTGCCATATATTTTGGTTCTAGAATAAATGAACAATAAAATAATTTTCACCTAGTCTATAAGTCGACGCACGTGCTAAGACGTATGGGTTACAGGTGCGTGAGAATTTGACCAGGCGAGCTATTTCTTCATGGGCAATGAGGATGGTTGTTTCCAAGACATACTTTGTCTCTTCATTTCGGGATTGAAGTGATGGAACCATGGTTCATCCATGCTCATCATCCATGGTGACAACACGAAGTCAAATTGATTCAGATCACACTAACATTTCTGTAATTTTTTTTTTAAATAAATAAGAGTATATTTAATAATAAGTGTAAATAAATGTGTCCGCAAAAGAATTCCCATATGCAGTAGAAGCACAAAATAACCACTCACAGAAAGTTTACTCCGCATAACTAGCGAAAACAGGCGCACGCACACACAGACGCGTACGTACACATAGACGCGTACTTACGACGATCTCCGATGAAGTCGGTCGAATACCAATATGAAATTCTGCCGAGATCATCATACGTACGCGTCTATGCATGTGTGCGTCTGTTTTCGCTCCGTCATTGGGTTGGCCTTCTGGTAGTATCTATTTTGTGGTAGAAGTGTGCTTAGAAATACTAAGTAGGTGACTTTCCCTGCAGCATACTTCTTCTGGTGGACGAATAAGCCCCTGAATAAGCATGGCTGTAAAATCTATGAAAGCAAATTTTGTTTTTTACATTTTTTGCTTAATATTTTTAAATCAATGTCAATGAAGTTGAATTTCAATGTTTCTACAAAATTGCGGTTTTAAATGAAAGAAATAATGGAAATGAATTAATGGTTCATTTAAAGTTTCCTATGTGTTCCCACTTGTATAGGATTGTTTTATTGCTTCCAGATGAGAATGAAGCAACAACATCATTTCTGATGCAGCTTTCCACATGGGACAAGGAGGAGATAGATGCCCAGCTAGCGAACCGTGTGCAAGTCAGTAAGAGAGCCGTGGCAAAGGTTCTCCAAGCCTTCGACCGGCTTCAACAGAGGAATGACAAGATCTGGAGGGCTATCAAGGGACAGGGTGAAGGTATGCTCTTGTTCTATGAATATCATCTATGCAATATCTAATTTGTTTATTAACTATTATTATGTTGTTTTTTTACTTTTCTGATGTAGAAGGAAAGTGTAAGTAAATTTATACTTGCGATGGTCGGCACCTGGTGAAACTTGAGTTAAAAGCACTTGTACAGTATAGTTTCACTTTATTTATGTTTTCTTCTAACTGGTTTCGGATTTTACACCATTTTCAAGGGAAGATTTTAATTAAAATACATTTCATTGACTCCAGGCACTAGCTCTGAGCAACGTAAACAATGATAATGTTTCAACATCTCCCTTATCTCCAAAACTGATGGACCACAAAATATAAAAAAAAACATGGTAATATGTGCTGTAAAGATTACAGGAAAAATATAGCGGTTGAGAAATTCACGAAAACAAAATGACAAAATTAAGACAAGACAAAGACAAAGACAAAATGATTTTATTGCATGAGTTTTTACAAAAAACTTTCTGTTCTCGAAACTGTTCGAGAAATTTTTGAATTGAGAAATTGTAAATTTTCTGTTCTCGAAACTGTCAAATTACGGAACCCTAGGTTTGGGGTCTGACTCGCACTTGACCGTTTTTTTTTAAATTTATTAATGTATAGTTTATTGAATAGTAAGTATTTATTTAATTTCCTTATAGAAGGTGCTCCAGCACCATCTCTGGACGAGGTGATAAGAGCCACCAATGAAGAAGTGACAGCTGAGAATTGTCGTCTCCAGGCTCTGTGCACCACTCTACACGAAGGCCACCATGCCATGACACTGCGGGTGGCGCAACTACAAGATGCAGTCAACAGTCGGGACACGGAGAATGCTGAGTTAAAGAATCAGATTGATGACTTGCAGTATGAACTCATGAAGGCAAGTTTAATTTTTATTGGTACTTAATATAAAGTCAATCATTCAGTTGCTGTAGTGTCAAACCTGCTGGATTTGTCCAGCTCCATAAAATGATTTAGGGAAGCAGATGTGCTTAGTTTCTAAAATAATATTTTGGTAGGCATCAGATTACCCCTCTGGGAGACGAGCATGAGTGTATTTATGTATCAGATTTCTCAAATGCAATGTCTTCTCAACACAGTTGATTTTAGCAAATAGTTCTGTGGATTTTAGTGTCTGCCGTAAGTTTAAACAGAAAAGAAATTATTTTTTGCCTGGACGTGTGGCAAAGGACCAGTCTAAAAATATGTCATATTTGAATGGTAAAGTCAGTTAGTTTCTTTCGAGGATTCTATTCATTCTTGCCCCATTATGTTTATTGTTGATCTAGTGAACCTTGCCAAATATTTTTCTGCAAGAAGATTCTTATGCTAAACTACATATTCCCAAGCTTACAGATAAAGGCAGTCGGGATTGGCTTTAGATTTTAGAATTAAGAAAAAAAAATTTTTGACCTAATAACCAAACCATCCTATAAAATTGAGTTTCAAAAGCAATGCAAATGTCTTGTATTTTCTTATCCCTTGGTTAAAGTAGATATAAGTAATTTGATGTATAGTATAAGTTTATGTTAAAAAAAAGACATGATCTTGCCAAGTTTCTTGCCCGTTCTTCTTAGCAAGACTAATCGAATGGGTGGAGGTAGGCATGTATTTATATATGTAACCTATTACTATGTAGTATATAGGATGGGATTTGGTCAGCCGCCTGGATTCGTGCTGGGGGCTCGGTTGGTGATCATTGAACCTTGTTCCTGGTCCCTGGCCGGGTCTCCGGTATGGGTTCGGGCGGTTGATTGGATTTCACCTTGTACAATAATATTTTACCTATAATTTTAATTGTATATATATTGCTACATAAATTAAATAAACATTTAATCTAAGTAGTTCATGTACATTTATTATTTTATTACATATATTTTTATAAGATGAAAATTTGACTGGTGAAACGTGTATTATATATACCTACCTACTTTGCAAAATAAACTTTTTGAATTTTGAATGGTGATACTGTTTATTGGTTATCGATTTCAAAAATGCGTTATTTACTCAGACGCATATATCTACGCTTATCATATTTAGTCAAAAAGCCAATTTGATGTCTTAAATAGCGTTTAATGACCAAGTTATTATATTTTTAGAAGGCGCACTCTGCCGGTTAAAGAGTTTTATGTCTAGTGTTATTGTTGCAAGAATGGCCTAACATTTCCAGACACAATTAAAAATCAATTGTATCTGAAAATTGTAGGTTGTACTTGCTATCATCGCCTCAATTAAGGTTACAATTGTATTGTTTATGTTAATGAAGAATTCTGAAAATCAAATCAAATCACTCCCCTCCACAGGTTAGATCTCGCAACGACAAACTAGAAAACCACTTAGCGGAAGCTATAGAGAAGCTGAAAAGTCTGCACCAATCAGGCGCCGCGGCCGCACCTACCGCGGGCCCCGCGCCCCCCGCTTCCGCCGCTTCAAACGCCAAGTTAGAAGACATAGCAGCAGAATTGGAGGAGCAACGGGAACTTGCTAATAACAGACTCGCCGAGCTGGACAGACTACATCGGCAACATAGAGATACTTTGAAGGAAGTTGAGAAATTGAAGATGGATGTGAGTATTTCTCTCTTTCTAATCATGCTTTCATTTTTTTGACGGAACCCATGCATTTTGTACGGTCTATAGACTTTTTTCCATTATACAGCTTGTTAAGATGATAACCTTTTTCCTTAAAACGAGTTGTTCTACGTATTAATATGAATAACTTTTACTACGGGGGGCGAACTCTAAAATCGCAAAAAATAAATCAGCTATTTCATACATTTTGGTCGAGTTTTTTTTTTTCGCGTTTTCAGGTTTAGCCCCATGGTAAAAGTTGTTCATATTCTTGGGTAGAACAACCTGTATGAAAGAAAAAGGTTATCGAATTAACACCCCATCTGCGGTCCCGTGGTTCGAACTTCTCGACCACTAATCCAGTGGTCGAGGGTTCAACTCTGTGTTGTGTCAGTATGCGTGCCTCGGAAGGTACTTTAAGCTATGCGTCCCATATTTGTGCTTGAAGTATTGGTTTACTATTACTTTCTATCTCAATTATTATTTTTTATTTCTTTATTTATTTCTTTTAACATTATATATTTATATAATAACATTTATTGAAATAATTGTTTCCAGATATATTTCGACATATTTTATAGTCGGCGTCAGTGGAATTAATACAATTTATTTATTTCTAATACTAGTATTTTCTATCTCAATGTTGTTTTTTCTTTGCTCTTTATGTGTTAAGTTGTTTTCAAAATACCTAAACAATGTTAGTATTGTTAGTTATATGTAAGTCGATGTTAGTTATACTATGTAATGTAAGTCGAACTTTCTCATTGTAAACCTAACTGTATTTTGTTATATGTAAGTCGATGTTAGTTATACTATGTAATGTAAGTCGAACTTTCTCATTGTAAACCTAACTGTATTTTGTTATATGTAAGTCGATGTTAGTTATACTATGTAATGTAAGTCGAACTTTCTCATTGTAAACCTAACTGTATTTTGTTATATGTAAGTCGATGTTAGTTATACTATGTAATGTAAGTCGAACTTTCTCATTGTAAACCTAACTGTATTTTGTTATATGTAAGTCGATGTTAGTTATACTATGTAATGTAAGTCGAACTTTCTCATTGTAAACCTAACTGTATTTTGTTATATGTAAGTCGATGTTAGTTATACTATGTAATGTAAGTCGAACTTTCTCATTGTAAACCTAACTGTATTTTGTTATATGTAAGTCGATGTTAGTTATACTATGTAATGTAAGTCGAACTTTCTCATTGTAAACCTAACTGTATTTTGTTTTTGTGCAATATTTATAAAGTCATTGTTTTACATTTTATATACCAATTTATGTTTAATATAAGTACCTACTAGGCATCCACTGAAAATCAGCGCCATGACCCTGTCATGGCATTAAGCTGAGCGGAGACCTTTTTGGTACATTCTATGCTAATTTTAAGTTTTTACTACAATTTAATGTAAAGTATTCTTATTATGTACCAAATAAACATGATTCTATTCTATTCTCACCTCACCACCCATCGCGCTGGGTCGTAATAAAATCGTCAGTGAAAAGTAGGTCTTAGTCTAGCTTGGTCTGTGACTTGCATTTCGCAGTCCGTACTCGGAAACACCTCTGACAGTCGTTCATAAATTAACAGTTTCTTCAGGTTCCAACACTGATAGCAGGATAGCGTATACGATTTTCAACGCGCGCGACAGAGATGGCTGTAGAACCCGTGTCGTGACCCCAAGTTTATGAACGCAGCCCTGATATGCCTTCGAGGATTCAGTACATTTTATTTTATTTATTTTATTTATTATTTACATTTATACTACACAATCTTTACAGGCTAACCTAATACGATTGGTAACAAATTACATTTAAAGCAGTTTTTGCGAACTCAGTCAGAGAACAACTAAACAAATCGGTATCCGTAAGGTTGTCGATTCTGTTGAAAAGATGGAGTGCCTTTACAACAGGTGACTCTTTAAGAACATTAGTGCGCGCATGCTGCACGCAAAACAACTTATGATTTCTCGCGCGAAGATAGTTATCCGGCTCAAACAGCTTCAAGGACGCTAGCAACCGTATATTTCTATACATAGTATATTTCAGCCTTCTTGACGCGAGGTGTACTGAATGTCCCCAGATCCGGCAGCTCCCCGAGTCGGTGATCGTGGAGACGACGGAGTACAAGTGTCTGCAGTCGCAGTTCTCGGTGCTGTACAACGAGAGCATGCAGATGAAGACCGCACTGGACGAGACGCGGCTGCAGCTGCAGAGCGCCAAGAACCAGCATATGAGGCAGATCGAGATGATGGAGGTGGGGGCACTGTTCTACCAGTATAGCTAGCATTGATGATAATTTATGGACAGCCAAAATGTGACTGCAAAGGCACGATTGGCGGTTCATAATGGAGTGTTGCCTCCTACATTTATGCAAAGACAATATAACCACTTCTTTATGTACAGGGCTCCCAAAGTAATAATGCGCATACAAATCTATAGCCGAGCGACCGGACGTACCACGTGACCTTATTGCTTGTATAGAAGTGTAAGGAAATACGAACTTTGCCGAACAGTGGCGAAGATTTGTATGCGCATTATTACTTTGGGAGCAGTGTATGGTAGTGAATGATGGGCATGGCTAGATTAAGATCAAAGTAGAGTGAATGCAGTGGAAATGCGTACCTTACGTAGTATGTGTGGTTTAACATTGAATTACAGAGTAAAAAATATCGACATACGGGATCGTTGCGGCCTGAAAGAAGATGTAGTGACTACAATAGAAAAAGGAATGCTTCGGTGGTTTGGACATGTAAAAGGACGTATGCTGACCAAATTGGCGACATACAGAAAAAGGGCAATGTAAAGTACCCAGAATAGAAGAGCTTGTATGACTAGATTGACGGTTGTGGAAAAGGCAAAAGAGGTATGTCTGGATCATAGCAGATAGAAATCTGTAGTCTCTGCGTACCCCTCTCCCGGATGCTACAGATTTACAAGTGCACATCCGAAAGTGGGTGCAACTAGATCTAAATATATCGACAAAAACAAAGAAAAAAAAATCTTTTGTTTTTTTTTAATCTTGAAAAAATACTCCACGTGGGTATCTTTGTATGGGACGCGAGCGCATTGTCTTTGGTTAACCGCTCGTAGAGAATATTGTATTTATGATAGAACGTTGTATTTTTTTTTTTGTTAGAATGATAATGGAATAGGCAATGATAAATAGAAATAAAAGTATAGTAAAACGGGGGTATTATTTTGAAAAAAATTACTATTACTGAAAAAAAGACGGAAAAATTAAAGAAATAATCTTTTAGGATATTATTTTTATGGTAATGGTAGTTGATTATGTTTTGTTTTTGATTTGGTATGCAACGTAAATATTCTTAAGGATTATAACAGTTTTATTTCACTGCATTACTCGCGATAGATCAAAAGTTATGACATATTTTATACATGGTCTCCATGGTAGGCAAAACAAATTTTAAAACGTAAATTTATAAAACAAAGATTTTCTAAAAAAAAAACATTTTTTTGTCGATAAAATAAGGTCTAGTTTCACCCCTTTTCGAATGTGCACTTGTACGAGGGACACACTGTATATGTATAATTGTGTTCAAGCACAAATTAACTCGTACCTGGAAGGGATTTCATAATAGTCGAAACCATAACTTTGGTAACGTGCTTGAAGTCGCGGACAAAAGCTAGTCATTAATTAATTCGTCACTATAGTCTGTTCGGCATGAGTTTATAAAAACAAAACAAGCTGGGTTTTTAAACTCATTAAAATATGAATTTGCGGTCGAACAACACATTTGAAGCGCATTCCATCGCCATCGCTTGACAACAGCTGCGAGCCTCGTACCACAAAACTGTGCGCGTGCGGCGATAAGCGACGCCCGTCACACAGATTGCGATACTTGAGGCCTTGCCTTTGGTATTTTAAGAGTTTTTGCTTAAATATGGTGAGTCAGCTCCTTACCTGATCAATGTTAAACTCACAGAAATGTTTTTTCATACCTTAATATTTCCGTTGTCAAGACAGTTACCTAATTGAACACATTTCACTCGATAGATTTTATTTTTGAAAATGACGCCTTTTTGAGTTATAAATTTGTTTTATGTCTAAGCGGCTTGAGTTTTATGTCTGAAATTACTGCTGTAACATGAAAATATGGTTTACTTTCCGTTTTAAAGACAAAAATTTCTCACAACTTTTTCGGAAAATCCAGAAAATTCTCGAAATTTCACTGATTATGTGTGCCGGCAGCGCACGAAGCTAGCGTTCAAATGTAGACTTTCTGACAATATAATTAAGTTCAAAATCACTCAGTAGGATTGTTGTGTCCCATGGAACTAGCCTTTAGGTGAATACATACCCCAATTGCAATTTGGACCTGTCTTTGACGGGTAGTCCAAAAACTTTAAATAATAATGGTAGGTAGGCACGATGAGGTCAAAAATAAATTTTAAGTTTAACATTTTATTTTTTGTTGTTACTTTTGACAAAAAAAATCGTAAAGTCATCGAAAGTTTCATATGGTTATTGCAAAAATTCTCTTACTCTTTCCGAATGCGAAGCGATTTTAATGATTCTTTCATCTAATTATAGACAATTTTGAGATCTACAAAATTATTGTTTAATATTTTTTCCCTCCATCGCGTCCTAGTGAAAAGTATTATTTTCTCCCATTTTGCGCTATCCGGAGACGCAGCGATCGTCCAATGCAATGCGCGCTGATATGAACGTTATTTCAATATAGTTTTTGTCGATATATAAGGTCTTTCAATTTAAATGGAAAGTAATTTAGGAGGTGATTCAGTATCGTTAATACATCACATTCCACTGCAAAGTATTTTTTTTTGCACGAACTTTTTCTTCACTTGTCCATACAAACTGAGTCAGCTGATCGGACCACTTAGTACTGAGAAGTGAAAAAAAAGTTCGCGCAAAAAAAAGTGCTTTGCAGTGGAATGTGATGTATTAACGATACTGAATCACCGCCTAAATTACTTTCCATTTAAATTGAAAGACCTTATATATACCGACACAGACCGTCTCGAGGTCGTTGGCGGATGCATGCCTCTTATGACAGTCGCTATTGGGAGATGTTTTCATAATATTTATCAACTCTCCCCAAACGTACTTCATATCTACCAACCTATTTCAGAGTGAAGAACTATCAAGACAGAAAGCCCTGCGTGCTGAAATGATTCAACTGGAGGACGTTCTAGGGCAACTGCGCAAGGAGTACGAGATGCTACGGATCGAGTTTGAACAAAACTTAGCGGCGAACGAACAAACCGGACCGATCAACAGAGAGATGAGACATCTGATTACGTCACTACAGAACCACAACCAGCAGCTGAAGGGAGAGGTCCATAGGTACAAGCGGAAATACAAGGATACTAGTCAAGAATTAAATAAAGTGAGTTTTTGTTGTGTATATGTGACACTTGTAAAATCCGAAAGTTTATAATTTCACTGGGTTAGGTTAGTTTATAAACAACCTAACAACAACTTGCCGTGAAATTATAATCTCACTAGGGAAATTATAAACTACCGGATTTTGTAATCTGACGATGACATAATAGATAGTGTTAGAAGGCTTTTGTGGTTAATTCAGCTAAGAGCTTTTTTTGCCATTATATAATCCGTTTATGTATTCGACTAATTTCTAAGATATTTTATCAGTGCAGTAGAGAAAACACACTATACGTTTTTTGTCATGAAATTCTCAAATTGACTAAATATTTATATGGTTCCACCATCAATTCGTCCGTCTACGTATAGAAAGCAGTACAAAATATCCCTTGTCAACCAAATAACCATTAATCAATTAATCTAATATACAAATATTCAGTTTTTTTAACAATTAGAATGTTTGACGGTTTTGGCACAAAATAACCACTTACAGAAGGTTTACTCCGCATTACTAGCGAAAACAGGCGCACGCACACATAGACGCGTACGTACGATGATCTCGGATGTAGTCGGTCGAATGCCAATACGAAATTCTGCCGAGATCATCATACGTACGCGTCTATGCATGTGTGCGTCTGTTTTCGCTCCGTCGTCGAGTCGGCCTTCTGGTAGTATCTATTTTGTGGTTTTGGTGCCTTTTCTTCTAAAGGCACTGGCAGGCAAAACGCAGGGCAGCGCGCGATAAAATAAAAATTCGCCCGTCTAAACGTAGTTGTGCTTTGTGATTCTCATCAAAAATGTCGACTTCAAGTTATTTTAAAGAGCCATATTCGATGCGCCGGAATTACTTACAGAGGAACAAAATTAAAGTGATAATCTGTTGCTTTAAAAATCAAAGGAAAATTACATGCTAGCTTTCGGAATCACGGCTAGGACCAACAATAGTATCGACATCAAAACTTATTCCAACCTATCTGTGTTTATAAAGAAACTCTCAGACTGATATATATATTAGAATATATTGTATATACAAGGTGACTTTTTGATCATCGTCCAAACTCATACTGGTGGCTTGGTAAGTGATCAGTATCATGGATCAATAACAATTTTGGTGAAATTCGTAAAATGAAGTTTCGACTCCCCATAGTGATTCACTCGGGACTGGAACTGGATTTCTATGGGAAGCCGAAATTTCATTTTACGAATTTCACAAAAATTGTTACTGATCCAAGATACTGATCACTTATCGAGCCTCCAGTATGAATTTGGACGATGATCAAAAAGTCACCTTGTATATTATAGGATTAGATTATATAGAAGGTACTGTCACCAAATGACGTTGAAAAGTTTTTGAAAGAAGCTCCGGAAAGTCAGTACCTAGCAACAAAAGTCAGTTTAACTACGTCTCTATACTATCTTTTTATGATATTTTACTTATTTTTTTCCTCGCAAATGTGTTGAAAAACGTCGTATGAAACGCGTGAGCATTGGTCATTACACACGCGGTTCCATTACGACCTCGCTCTTCGGACGCGGGCTGCAATCGAGCCTTGTGTGTAAGGGCCACCTTAGCTAACTTGTATCATAGTGTACTATTATTTCAAATTGTACCTAGGTTCGTAAAGAGTTGGAAGAGGCGGGCGCGCGCGGCGCCGCGGCTCCATCGAAGACGGAACCTGACGCCCCGGATGAGAAACCGCTGGCGGTCAAGAAAGAGGAGCCCGATCCGGAGGTAAGGGTTACCCACGGTGGGAAAGGGACTCAAAGCAATAGGCATGACATGAAAAAAATTATTTCACTTTTCCTTACTACTTTTAAAAACTTACCGCGAATGATCAGTAGATATGTGGTTTTATTTAAAGCTAGCAGGTGTTTACGCCCGAGGGGAAACTGTGTAAGAAAAACGTATTCATTTGTCAGCTTAAAACGTATGGTTTCAATTCCCATAGCTTAAAGTTTAAAAGATTCTTTTCGTTTTTTTTTTTTCAGAGAATATACGCTATTTTGGGGCATAGTTTTCATTATTTTGGTATTTAAATTAACTATTATTTTTTTATGTTTTTTTAAAGAATTGTCCGATATGACATCACTTGAGAATTTTAGACATTATACTGATTGTGATGTGTAATTGCTTATAAAAATAATTGGTCAGTTTCTGTCTGTCTACTCATCTGTCATCCAGCTGTCAAATTAGTCAGAAGCAAATTATTATAAATTTACCTTGATAGCAAATTACAGTGCGTTGCGATATCAATATCCATTGAAGGCAATTTTTATAGCAGGAGTCGTAGTGGTCGCCATGACCGAGTGGATCATCATCGTTTGTGGTCTAGCCGTTTGTTCTGGACGTTGATATTAATTTATCGGTGGTATGTCGTTTCGCAGGGTGAAGAGGCGACGACGCAGGTGGCTGGTGCGGCACCGCACGCCGCCGCCCCGGGGCCCGCGGCGGCCGACAACAAGGCCTTACTCAACAAGGACCACTCGCGAGCCAAGCTGCAGGAGCAAGAGCAGATCATCAAAGACCTCAAGCAGCAGCTTAAGTGAGCATTAGCTGTATTGATCTCGAGTCACTGACTTCTTAGATAGATAGATAACATAGATAGATAACTTCTTTATTCCATTTCCACAGCATTACACGACAAAGAAAACAAAAAATACACATTTAACAATTAAACAATTAAAAAAGAAAAAAATAATAACACAACTAAAACTAATAAATAATGTAAGTGCTGTGGTAGTGGAAAAGGTCCTCAACTCAGCATAATGCAAGCCACTGCGCTGATTTTCAGTTGAGGCCCGTTTCCAAAACCGACCTTATGCTATATATACAAAATAGGTGAACAATTGCTAAGAGCCGGTGGCAATATTAAATAAAAACAAAAACAAAATTTCTACCATTAGGAAGTTACTTAAGTTATTGAAGGTTATTTAAAGATAGCAGTTAATAAATAAATGAGTAATAATAATAATAGGTGTCTATATGTTTATGTAAATAATTGGAAACATAACATTTTGCGTAATAATCCAGTTTTATTTTATTTGGGCTCATTAATTATTTGTTAATAAATACAAAATTCTTTGTATTTAACCCTAAAGCTCTTAATTGATTAATCTTATCAGTCTTATCAGTTGACGTTTTATTTTACCACGACAGTTTACGCATGAAACAAGAAATTTATAACCAGACTGGAGTGCTAGGCTCTATTGAAAACGGCACGCTAAAATAAACGACCTTCATGTGTCTCTATCTCTATTACTCAGGACGTTTTTTCGCTTCGAGAGTGTCGCTGTCTCTATTACTCTTGATAGGTAAAGAATTTGAAGGTCAAAGTGTTTTGGCGTGTCCTTGTTGGAAGTAAGAGCTCCATGATATGATTATAATTTTCAAAACGGTCTCTATTGGTTGTCATTAAAAGTCAGGGTAAGGTCGTCCAAATTTAAAAATAAAAATCTGTAAAATATTTACATATTCGATACGACATACAAAAACTTAATTAACGCGGGCGAAGCCGCGGGTAAAACCTAGTTAATCATAAATTTGTTGAATAGGTGCTCCCTAAAATGTAAAGGTGCTTCCATACACAATAATATAACAGACATTGCTTTAGATAAGATCTCACTACTTTTTACGGTGGAAGGATTGCGCTGCGAGACTTGACATTTTTGTACATTTTATGTTTTTGATAGGATCTTTTTGACATGAATTCTATCAAAACGGTCTCTATTAAAAGTCAGAGTAAGGTCGTCCAAATTCGATATAGTTCGCCCCTCGGTATGGGGCCGTCATCAGTCGAATGATACAGAACATTACATACATATAATTAAAGAGTAGAATTCGGTATAACTGTACATTGAATTGAATTGAAAGGGTTTGGCTAAAAAAGAGTAATAGAACACAAATCAGCGATTTTTAGAATTCTTTTCTGTCCGTCTATCTATTTGTTTGTTCGCGCACATCTCTGAATTTGCTGAACAGATTTTGATGTTGTTTTCACAAGTGGACAGAGCTTTATTTGGTTTAGAATATAGGTTTCGTTTGATTAAAATCGGGTTGGGAAAAAAAATATCGTTATTTAAATATTTTTGGAATTTACTTTTCTACTGTTAGAAGTTTCATAACAAATAATTAATGCTAAGTCTCATCGACCTTTTCCATCAGTTATGGAAGTTGTATTATTGTATGAGTAATTATTAAAAACTATAAAATAGTGTTAAAAAGCAAAGACCTTGGCTTGCTGTTCTAGTCCTCACAGCACAAAATAGATATACGAAAACGAAGGGATATAATCTCAGGAAAAACCTTTCTTCTGTTTTATATTTAGTATAATGAAAAAAAATGAAAAATATTTTATTTCACATAAACAGTTTTACAATTGAAGCAGCATTCAGTGACTCCCAGACTAGACCATGGTGAGTCTGTACCATGGGTGCCGGTAAACAGATTACAATATAGATGATATACAGTGTTCGTACAGGTGGATAACAAAGTGACAATAAGATATAGTTAAAATAAAAGATCATAGGAAAAGTTGACTTATTATATAATGCACCTTCACTTCGGACTGCGGCAAAAGTTCGGTTTGTCAGGCGATTTGACAGATCTAACTTGAAAGTTAGTTTATAAAACTGTTAACTATAATATAAATGTTCTATATATTTTTTACTGTATAATTTACTAGTTTCATTATTTGCTATGAAACTTCTAACAGTAGAAAAGTAAATTCCAAAAATATATACAATGTGTAACAGAAAGGTGTAACCATATTTGATGAGCTTATTCAGTCAATGGTATAGAACAACTTTTACTATGGACCCAACGCTGAAATCTCAAAAAAAAAAAACTGCCCTTCCATACATTTCGGCCGAGCGGCATTGCATTTTTCTATGAAACAGTAAACATTTTTTTTTCGAGATACAGGTTTTGTTCCATAGTAAAAGTTGTTCTATACCATTGACTGAATAAGCTGTTCAAATATGGTTACACCTTTCTGTTACACATTGTATATTATGATAATAAATATTTTTACTTAATAAAAGCTTTTTTTACTGTTTTATTATATATATATACAGATTTTTATGAATATTATGGTTGAAATTAAATAAAAAATAAAACTTTCGATATATATTTCGACCCACTTGGGGCCGTCGTCAGTTGAATTGACTGACGACGGCCCCAAGTGGGTCGAAATATATATCGTCAGTCGAATTGACTGACGACGGCCCCAAGTGGGTCAAAATATATATCGAAAGTTTTATTTTTTATTTAATTTCAACCATAATATTCATAAAAATCTGTATGTATATATATATATAATAAAACATTGTATATTATTTATATATAAAGTTGTCTTGGCTAAATATTGTATTTTGGCCGTTATAATTATTTCTTAATATTTTGTTACAAATGCGGAGAATCGACCCTTAACAAGTGCACGCGCAATATGCACAAAGTGGATCCTTGATCCCGAGTCACACGATGATCCCACAGCGAGAGCGAACCGTTTCACCTGAGACAATCAGTAATTGTGCATCTACTACGCGTCTGCTTTAAGAATGCAGCTATATACAGAATAGCCCCACTTTCGCATGGCAACCAATTGAAAGTAACACGCACACTACACGAAATGGATGTAAACTTAGTGTAGTAGGTAACTCGAAAACTACTGGGCCTGTTGAGATTCAAAATCCACACGTTTCCCTTACCTGAAAATAGCCAAGCAATAATTAGAATTGTTTTTTTTTTGCACTATTCCTGTACATATAATTAAAAGCCAGGTAAATATATATATATATATATGTCGTGACCATATCGTAGAATTGACCATTTCATGATCTGGTTGGACATATCGTATTTCTTTTAAAATTGGGAGAGTCGCCTCGCTCCGCTCCGCTTCGCTCTTCTCCTTATTTTATCTTACATGTAAACCTAACACGCTCGTCGTCGCACCTATTTTTTTCCTTTTGGTTAAATATTTTTGATTTCATACTTTACGATCTGGCCAACCAAATCATGAAATGGTCAATTCTAAGATATGTCCACGACATTTATATACAATAATTGGTGATAATTGGTTGTGTACAATGTCAGGAAGGCGGTGACAGAGCAGAAGGAGTTGAAGCTTCTCCTGGACATGTACAAGGGAGTCAGCAAGGAGCAGCGGGACAAGGTGCAGCTGATGGCGGCCGAGCGACGCGCCAGGCAGGAGCTCGAGGATCATCGACAGAAGGCGAAGATACAGCAGGTAAACATGTTTCACTTTTGAAACCGTCACGGTTATCATTTATTTTTCTTCTGGTTCTTTTGAAACCTATAATAATTACATCAAAACGAGGCCAGGTACCACCTTTCATTGGCGGGTGGCAGAAAGAATATGTATTAAGCCCCCAGAGGGGTAGGCAGAGACTACAGACTTCCATCTGCTACGATCCAGACACACCTCTTTCGCCTCTTTCACATCTATCAATCTAGTCATGCTAGCTCTTCTATTCCGGGTAGGTACTTTTGACATTGCCCTTCTTCAATATCTCGTCAGCATACGTTCTTCTATGGCGGCCTGGTCAAGCTGTACCTTCCACTTGCGCACCATGAATTACTTTCATCACTCTACTTTCATTCATCCTCTCTACATGTCCAAATCACCGAAGCATTCCTTTTTCTATTCTAGTCACTACATCTTTTTTCTGGCCGCAACGATCCTGTATGTCGGTATTTTTCATCGACATACGGGGTCGTTGCTGCATTTTCCCCCGATCATTAAATTGTGTTTTACGTCATTATTTTTATTTTCTAAAATTTTTGTGGGGGCGGGGGGGCTTCAGCCCCATAGCCCTCCTTTTCCGCCGCCAGTGCTAGTAATAACAGCAATTTGCGCTATTTTTCATGGGTACTTGTCCAAATGACAACGCAGTTTCAAGGTGATAACCGGCATGTTTGTACTACAGGAGAGCAAGCGCGAGCGGAGGCTGGCGGATGAGGACGCGCTGCGGAAGATCAAGCAGCTCGAGGAGCAGAAGTACGAGCTGCAGAAACAGCTGTCGTCAGCCGCGCGCCCCGCGCCAGACCCGCTGCACGCGTTCACACGGCCCTTCGCCGGATCACAGGTATGGAAAGTGAGAAATACTTTATATTACTTGTCTAACCTATTCATTAAATATTTGAAGGGTTTCGAAAAAAAACAACACTTGTCCAAAAAAAATCGAAATCGATTTTTTGTGACTTATGATTACTGCCCTCTATCGACGTATATAAGAAGTTTTTGTAAAAAATGCTTTATTCACGAGATATGATGATAAAATAAATGTGGCCATTGGAAAAACAACAAAAACAGGCATGCAATTTTTTTTGGAAAAAGAACCTTTGTAAGTTTTAATTTTGTATTTTGTCTCTGCTGTAAAATTTGCAAAAAGTGACACGTGTTGTTTTTCCTTGAAACCCTTCATTTTAGATAATTATGCCTAAAATAGGATGTAAAAACACATCGTTACGACATATCTTCCAGAGGGGGGTGTCGGAGGTGTTTTGTGTACCGTCAATAGAACAGTCAGCAGGTGGCGAGTATACAAATATCATAATATAAATTCTGAAAAACTCATAGGTGAATATTCGAACTCGGGGTTCTAGATCTAGAGACCAGCGTTCTATCGACTGAGCCTATTTGTTATAGCTTATCGTATTTATTGATGCGCCTGATGCGTTGCGGTTTTCTTTTATTTTTTATTTTTCGAGTTCTGACATGTTATTAATTTTCTGTAGCATGAATACGTATAGTTCAAGGCCTGTAGCATAGTGTTTAATCGCGCGCGACGCCACTAGTTGAATCACAAGTGCAAGGAGCGTGACGTTCTGTTTAATCGCAAAAAACATCATGTCACTCTCCTCGCACTTGTGATTTAAATAAGTCATATCGCGCGCGATTAAACACTGTGCTACGGCTGCAGGAAATATAATTTGGGCTTATGAACTATTGTGTTATAACAGGGTCATTAAATCAGAACACCTGTTTTGTTTACACAAAAAAATGTAAATGCAGTAAAAGGTTTTGATACATTTTAATGAGTACTGGTATTCATCACGCCTGAACCCATTAGTGAATGTTTTCAAAATTTAATATTCTTTACTATCTCGCCCATAACCCTGTGCTCGTAGTTCTAAATAAAAATGTTTGTGAAAATGTTCAGTTTATGGATAGCTGTGAGTATGAGTTTTGACTTACTGGCACGTGCCTGTATTGTTCAATTGTTGTCCAAAAATTTAAATTGGCTCAAATTATATTTCCTTAATTATGCATACATACTTGTACAGCGGGCCTATTATGTATCTTAAAACCGGTTGCTAGCTACAAAAAAAAAACGGATGAAAACAGAACAGATAAAAATTCGCATAGCTTAATTAAAAAAAGTATTTTTTAATTATTTTTTTTTAGAGAATTTACGCGTTTTTAGATCATAGTTTTCAATATTATGGTATTTAAATTAGTCATTATTTATTTATGATTTTTTAAAGAATTTCCGGATGTTACGTCACATGACTAATTTTAGGCCTGATACTGAATGCGGACTTTTGCCTTGCTTGTAAAAAAAAAACTGTCATCCACAGAGTACTATATTGCTACATCTGTCAAACAAAAACAATTCATTTCGTCTTGAAGATTATTATATTATGTAAAGATTTTGCTGATTTACACTCAAGTCCATTTTTACAGATGGTCTTATGCGATGGTAATCTTGAAAGCAATCAAAGTCCTTGGTTTTAGCCGGGGTCAACGAGTAAATGGAATAGATGGAAGTACGTAAGCGTAATTGCAATAAAAAATCAAACAACAACAACAACGAAACTATGTTGAGTGTTACCAACGTCTGCAAAAAAAAAACCCTAAACTGTACTTTGTCAGTCACAAGAAGTGCCTATTAATCACGTGACGTATATTTGGCTGAAATTTAAAAAGTGAAACGTCAAGGAGTACAAATTATTATTACTATAAATTGATTTTTTTACTCTATTTATCCTGGATAATTAATGGAGTAAAATAATCACACAATGGTACCCAAGGGATGGGAAAAGAAAGAGAGGTAGACCACAAAAAAGGTGGGAGGACATTAGACAAGTCGCGGGAACAACATGGGGTAGAGTGGCCATAGTAAGGCCAGAATGGAGAAGATTGGATGAGGCCTTTGCCACCTGGCAAACGGATCCACACAAAAATGGAACAAAAGAATTATATATGAATAACAAAAAAATATAGTTATAATAATATATATAATATAGTCCGAATGAAGGCTTATATATACAAGGTGACTTTTTGATCATCGTCCAAATTCATACTGGAGGCTTGGTAAGTGATCAGCATCAGGGATCGATACATTTTTTTGTGAAATTCGTATAATGAGATTTCGACTCCCCATAGTAATTCACTCCCAGTTCTGAGTGAATCACTATGGGGAGTCGAAATTTCATTTTATGAATTTTACAAAAATTGTTATTGGTTCATGATGTTGATCACTTACCAAGGCTCAATTATGAATTTGGACGATGTTTACAAATTCACCTTGTATATAAAGTGATTAATTTTTCCATTCAACTGCGTGACCAACTGGCTAGTTTTACCAACAGATAAAGTGGCACTGGACGACAGCGCTCTCCTAAATAACGTCACGTGATATATGAACGCCCCCATAGCAAATGGCTACACGCACGATGTGACAGGCTAAGAAGAAGACACGAAGTGAAAACAGATTAAATGAGGGGACAGAGCTATGCGAGCAAACGAGATACAATATAGATTGTCTCGGTGACTATTAAAAGTTCTATCTCAGTTTTATCGCATTATGTGCACAAAGCACATTATATTTGGTATCTCTCATGTATGATTGTCAATATTAATCCATCACAGAAATTGTTGTCATCAAAAATTATATTTATTTTAATAATGCGTTACTTCATAACAAATAAAATTAACCGATCAATCTGGGATTTCGTAACAAGACAGCAACACTTACTGCGTTCAGTTATATTTATAAGACATGGACTTCATGTTCTGTTCTGTGACTCTGGCAGTAATATTTTTTAACTTGATGGCAAGCGACACATTTCTATACAGCCTTCAGTCAAGTGACGTCACATGAAGGTCAAATGAAAGTTACAAGCTTTTTCGTAAAAATATTCATCATCATGAGGTTTTTCAGAACAAAAGTTCTAAAATACGGCTTATTAAACCTAAATCTCGAAATGGTTTTCGAATTAACACACCTTAACATATTTTAATCTATGCGAATTGCCTTCAGCAGGTATTAAACTATTTACGAACTGTGACGTCACTTCAAGTGCGAACATATCCTTAGACAATTGAAATTCGATAGTATATCTATGTTTTTGATACTTGGCAACCAGTTGGCAACCGATTCAAATATACATAATCTACATATCTTTAGCAATCTGCTAAAGATATAATGTGCATACAAATCTGTGCCACTGTTCGTATTCTCGAAAACGAGCCGAATCAAAAATTGTAAAAGTAGTATTTGGAAAAAGAGAAAATAACGGTGTTACTACAAAACGGTGTTTAAATCTGTTGCTGTCACTCTTTTACTATATGAAAGAAAAAGCGACAACAACAGGTTTAAACACTGTCTAAAGTTAAACACCGTTTTGTAGTAACACCGTAAGAGTCTAAAGTAATTTTAAAACATGTGGAAATATCCTGGCCATCTATAGTCGATCGGAAGTGCACTATCTGTCATGAATTGCATACGTCCGGAAATACGAAGAGTGGCGAAGATTCCTTCGTGTATTATTTAAATGTTACTACTGTAGCATACTACTTAATTTCTTCTGGTTTCCTCTCAGGAAGAAGAAGCGCTTCTCAACGAGATGGAGGTGACGGGTCAAGCGTTCGAAGACATGCAGGAGCAGAACTCGCGCCTCATCCAGCAGCTGAGGGAGAAGGACGACGCCAACTTCAAGCTGATGAGCGAGAGGATCAAGGCCAACAGTCTGCACAAACTGCTGCGCGAGGAGAAGCAGCTGTTGCAGGAACAGGTGAGGGGGAGCGGGATGGGGAGATAGAGATTACATTACATTCTTACATGTCCTTATTCAGAAATTACCGGTACCGTCTTTCTATAGATACCATAGATTGTAACAAATCAGTAACGATTCTTCGAATTAACCTGGCAATAATAGCGTGCTACAACATTTCAAGTAATCGCTTTTTTTTAATCTTGCTTTTCATAGGGTCAATTTATAGCATTTATTCAAATACCAGCCTATATTTCTGGAAGAAAAGGTCCGAGAACATAAATGAGGGTGCCGTTGAACTCCGCAGACATAGGACAAACTTTTAGGACCAGATATTTTTTTCTACCCTCCCCCCTTTCTATTATTTTTTCTACCCCCTTTCTATTATTTTTTCTACCCCCTTCTATTACTTATAGATATGTACTTGGATCGTGCTAAGTTTGATCCCAGCAAAATAAAGTGCAAGATTGGATGGTACCTTACCCTCCGTACATACATGACAGGGACACAAAACGCCCAGGAATTCCATATATTTGACTATTTGACTCGACTTTTTGATTCGATTTGGGTGCACTTTTACACAGTATAAAAGGTATAGATAGATATTATTAGAGTGCATTACAAACTAGAAAAGATCAATCAGAAACAAATTCATTCAAAATCAGAAATTGGTATTTTCTAGTTTGTAATGCACCCTAATAATATTTAGAGTATTCATAGCGATGGGTTTCGCAAAAATAAACATAATCTTAGGTATAGATAGGTTTATCAAAAGCACCGGCTTGAGGCGCCTAAAAATGTACCTTTTTTGCTTTGTGATGAACGTTGTCAGAATGTCCCCCCTCAAAATCAAATCCTAGATTCGCCCTTGCTATACTTTAACAAAAGTCTATAAATTTCCACGATATGAACAATCCATTCTCCGTGCAGGTGCTAACGCGCGACCAACAAATCGAGTCGATGGGTGCGGTGGCGCGACGCCTCGAGGAGAAAGAGCGCTTACTACAAGCAACGCTGTCCGCCGTCGAGAAGGAACTGCTCCTCAGACAACAGGCAATGGAGATGCACAAGAGAAAGGCTATCGAGTCTGCTCAGTCCGCTGCAGATCTTAAGCTGCACCTTGGTAAGGATATTGTACTCTTAAGGTTAAACGTCAGTCGCTTGGTTCAAAGTGCACAACTTAACTTTGTTTTTCCTGTTAAGAAGTTAAAAGTGAAAAAGATATTGGTCTGTGGCAATTCACGCCAATAGTTCAGTATAAATTAGGTTTATGAATCAACAGCTTGAAACTTAATGCAAAATTAGCCATGATTTGGTCGAAACATACTTAAAACAAACTTGTTTAGGCAAAATCGTAGACACGTAGGAAATAACGAGAAACAAATTCAATTGGCGCGGCATTAAAATAGAAATAGTTCTTTTAAGAATAAAACTACTCAGAAGCTTTCCACGTTATATTCACTGATTCAACAAACAGCACACTATGTAGTTCACGATTTTATTCAGTACATATATGTTCACTTTATATAACTTTAATAGGCTCCTCACAATTCTAACTAATATACAGAAGTTCACTTTGTAAATCAACTGAAATCACACCGTATTTGGACAGAATGACGTTCTGCGTCCGCGTTTCGAAGAGAACTGTGGTTGAACCGCGTGTACACTCTTTTATATCTTGCCAGACGCCATTTTATCGCGCCACATTTTAGCGCGTGCTCGTATCGACTTCGTCATGATATCCGGGCGTCATCGGTTAAACCTCGTTTCTCTTCAATAACTAAATCAAATAAATGTGATTTAAATATACTTATCAATTAAAGAAATAACTAAATTTAATACAATTTGAAATTAATTATGGATTCACGACATTTCTCATCTTTGATTGAGATGTTTTCAAACTTGCACTCTCTAGTTCATGTGTTGTAATTCTTAATATCCATGTAAACGTATTAAAATCAAGAATCCTGGTTCTGAGAGGACGAATATATTCCCGGCGATTTTCGCAAAGCAAAATATTGGTCGTGTCAGTAGAAAAAGTTGCTCGGGTTTGGTCGTTCCAAAACGATCTCATTTGAGATTTTGGAACCAGCGTTGCGCTACTTTTATCTGACAGATAGTGATATCTTCTACTTCATCGGACAACATTAGACGTTTTGGAACGCTACCTTATTCACAAGTAATAATAATAATAATAGAATTCTTTATTGCACAGAATAAAATTATCGTACAAAGGCAAGCTTAAGGCGATATGTAAAAAAATAGAGGTGCTTCTTTTTTGTGTATTTAATGAAATACATGGAAAATTCTAATACATTTCTGGTATATGCATTTTGTGACGATATAATCTAGGGTTTCGAAATTGGAAAACATGGTTGGATAAATTTTCCTCGACAGAAACAATTGTTGAAATGAGGTCTTCAAACACACTTTTTCTCCTCGTTTGACGAATAGTAACCATATACAACGTGTAACAGAAAGGTGTAACCATATTTGAAGAGCTTATTTAGTCAATGGTATAGAACAACTTTTACTATGGAGACAACCCTGAAATCTCAAAAAAAAAATCTGCCCTTCCATACATTTCGGCCGAGCGGCATTGCATTTTTCTATGAAACAGTCGAATTTTTTTTTCGAGATACAGGGTTTGTCCCATAGTAAAAGTTGTTCTATACCATTGACTGAATAAGCTCTTCAAATATGGTTACACCTTTCTGTTACACGTTGTATAGAACTCAAACATATTTTATTAGGTGTGTTTTAACAATATCTAGAGATTTGATATTTGAAATTTTGCTAGCTGTTTTAGTTTTTTGAAGAAAAAATATAAAACCAACTTTTTTCCCTTTTGCCCTGAATCCGCCCCTCTCGCACTGCGCGATTTTTCGCTTGGAGTGACAGTGACAAAAATAAAATTCGCATAGCCTCTTAATACTATTTAGTATTTTCTACCACCTAACCTTTGGCAATGAGGAAACTGTTGAGGGTAGTGCTATACTATTTAAAAGGGAGAATAGTAATTAAATAATTGAAATAACTAGACTTCATCCTAATAAACATTTAGTTAGAGCAAGGTTATAGTTTATAATAAAATACATAAACAGTAATGTCGCACCCACAGAGAAGTACCATGCACAGATGAAGGAGGCGCAGCAGGTGGTCGCGGAGAAGACCAGCGCGCTCGAAGCGGAGGCATACAAGACAAAGAGATTACATGTAAGTTGTACGCCTCTACAAACTATACACCATGAAAAGACATATAAGGTCTTCCAATTTAAATGGAAAGTAATTTAGGAGGTGATTCAGTATCGTTAATACATCACATTCCACTGCAAAGCATTTTTTTTGCGCGAACTTTTTTTTCACTTCTCAGTACAAAGTGGTCCGATCACCTGACTCAGTTTGTATGGACAAGTGAAGAAAAAGTTCGCGCAAGAAAAAGTACTTTGCAGTGGAATGTGATGTATAAACGATACTGAATCACCTCCTAAATTACTTTCCATTTAAATTGAAAGACCTTATTATATGTTTTTCTTTTTTCATTAACCTGAATTCCTGCTGTCTTGTATTTTCTTATCCCTTGGTTAAAGTAGATATATAAGGCATTTGTTGTATAGGATAAGTTTTATGTTGAAAAAAAAGACATGATCTTGCTAAGTTTCTTGCCCTTCTTCTTAGCAAGACTAATGGAATGGGCGGAGGTAGGCATGTATTTATATATGTAACCTATTAGTATGTAGTATATAGGATGAGATTTGGTCGGCCGCCTGGATTCGTGCTGGGGGCTCGGTTGGTGATCATTGAACCTTGTTCATGGTCCCTGGCCGGGTCTCCGGTGTGGGTTCGGGCGGTTGATTGGATTTTACCTTGTATAATATATATTTTACCTATCATTTTAATCGTAAGTATATTGCTACATAAATTAAATAAACCTTTAATTTAGTTCATGTGTTTTATTTTATTAACAAGAAACTTAAATAACATAAATAATACTTAAAATATACACTAACTACAAATAATATGAAATTAAAAATAGACTAAATTAAATAAAAAATATTGTTTAAATCGCTGCCGCAGGGGAGGGTCCCCAGCAGGCTGGTGGCGTTACCTCGTTGGATTGCGAAGTCCATGTACATTTATTATTTTATTACATATATTTTCTTTATTAGATTAAAATTTGACGCGTAAAAAGTGTATATATATATATATGCCTGCTTTGCAAAATAAACTATTTGAATTTTGAATTGAAACAGCGTTTTTTATCTAGTATCTGTTTTAAAGTCTTTATTTGAGAATTTTTATACGGCGTTTAAGAATGTGTGAGGCGGTCGACCAATGAACTAGAAGACTCCTCCGCCTGCCTCTACCGGCCGTGTCGCTCGTAGAATTTTGGACATGAAGTAAAACAGATAGAGGGAAATATCGCCTTGAACTTTAGAACCTTTCCACACTCTTGTCTCACCACTACGGAGCTGAGATACAGTTTAAAGCTTGCTCTGCTGCTGCTATGACAATATAGATGGCGCTGACGACGCTATGAACAGAGTAAATATACCTATAGAGTAGTGAATCTTAGTAAAATGCTCTGATTCAAACTCACGCACACCGATGCATGCTCTACACGCCGTCTAAGCGAAGTTCGAGGGAGTCTTCACACAAATCTCGGCGCGGTGGCGTGTACAGCACGCGTCTGCGTGTGTGTGTTCGAATCTGAGCGTTTGTACTAAGTTTCACTACTCTTATAAATATATTCACTCTGCAATTAATCTCACAGGAGAGAAGGGCAGATAGGCAGTGGCGGATTTGCAGTCCTAGCCGCTCTAGGCCCCAGGCCATGTGACGCCCCTTTCTCAGCACCCATCGTATAGACTAGATACATAATTAATGAATTTACTTCATGTCATGACCCATTAAAGTGGCCACAAAAACTTTCATTCCGGACCATTATGTTGAATTCCAAGGATGTAGTATTCCAAAAATGTTGATTCCACGAATGTTAAATTCCACTAAGGTCGAATTCCAAAAATGTTGATTTCCACTAAAGTTGAGATTTAATTTTGCATTTTCAAGGTCTGAATCTATCATTCCGGACCATTATGTTGAATTCCAAGGATGTTGTATTCCAAAAATGTTAAATTCCTGAAATGTTGATTCCACGAATGTTGAATTCCAAAAATGTTGATTTCCACTAAAGTTGAAGAGATTTAATTTTGCATTTTCAAGGTCTAAATCTATATCTATACCCATCAAAATCGGTTCAGCCGTTTTGACGTGAAACATACACATTTTTGTATTCAAAATATTAGTAGTGATGTAAAATTAAAAAAATTGGTAAATGTTAACTAGTTTATAATATTTATAAAAAAAAGCTGCTAGGATTTGCCGCCCTTCATATCTGGCCGCCCTAGGCCCGGGCCTACTAGGCCTTAGGGCAAATCCGCCACTGCAGATAGGAAGACACATGTTATCGTTGTTGGTCCGCGTATCGTGCACAGTGAAACAAATTATCATATGTTTTATAATGTATCTCAGGAAGAGTTAGCCGTGCTCCGGCGCAAGGCGGAACGTATGAAGAAGATGGAACAGGCCGGCAGCAGCATGGATGAAGTGCTGCTCGAGGAGATACGGGAGTACAAGGAGACACTCACCTGCCCCTCGTGCAAGGTAACTGTCCACGTTATTTGTTACTTACATTACATGATGACGGTCGTTTGTTCATAGCTGGCACGTTTAAACACGCGCCTGTTAGTTGATATGAACAGGCTTCTTTGAAGTTTCTTACCCGTTCTTCTTAGCAAGACTAATCGAATGGGCTGAGGTAGTCATGTATTTATATATGTAACCTATTACTATGTAGTAGATAGGATGGGATTTGGTCGGCCGTCTGGATTCGTGCTGGGGGCTCGGTTGGTGATCATTGAACCTTGTTCCTGGTATGGGTTCGGGCGGTTGATTGGATTTCACCTTGTATAATAATATTTTACCTATAATTTTAATCGTATATATATCTGTTATATTTTCATTACTTCATTGTGACTGATGCCGGGCCCGAATGGCCCGAAATATATCTAACTAAAATTTAATTTAACTGTTTTCCTATGTAATTATAATAATTTAAAAGACTAAGGGTCAATTTTCATCGCTGAGTCAGGAGCTTACGATATACACGGTCGTGGAAGTAGCCAAATTCAAAAAGTTTATTTTGCAAAGTAGGTATATATAAGGTCTTTCAATTTAAATGGAAAGTAATTTAGGAGGTGATTCAGTATCGTTAATACGTCACATTCCACTTCAAAGTACTTTTTTTTGCGTGAACTTTTTCTTCACTTGTCCATACAAACTGAGTCAGCTGACCGGACCACTTTGTACTGAGAAGCGAAAAAAAAGTTCGCGCAAAAAAAGTGCTTGCCAGTGGAATGTGAAGTATTAACGATACTGAATCACTTCCTAAATTACTTTCCATTTAAATTGAAAGACCTTATATATACCTACTTTGCAAAATAAACTTTTTGAATTTTGAATTTGAATTTGGCTACTTCCACGACCGTGTATATCGTAAGCTCCTGACTCAGCGATTAATTTTGTTTGTGGCGATTATTTATGAAACTCGCTAGTACCGAATATATCGAGAGAAGATGATGTTATAAAACAGCTACACTTGGTTTTTTGTGCTCTTCTGGTAAGAACAGATAAATACTAGGCCTCTTAGATCTTATGATTTTTCAATTTTTTACCATCTAATACCTAATGCTTTGTCAACATTAAAAACAGATTATCTTAGAACTGTAAAACAAACCTGGTTCTCCCGGTGTACCCTCGATATTTAATGTAATTAAATAAATTCGGTACATGAAAGTGAGTAAACATATTATACAACGTGTAACAGAAAGGTGTAACCATATTTGAAGAGCTTATTCAGTCAATGGTGTTGAACAACTTTTACTATGGAGCCAACTTCGAAATCTCAAAAAACAAATCTGCCCTTCCATACACTTTGGCCGAGCGGCATTGCATTTTTCTATGAAACAGTAAAATTTTTTTTCTTCGAGATACAGGGTTTGTTCCATAGTAAAAGTTGTTCTATACCATTAACTGAATAAGCTCTTCAAATATGGTTACAGCTTTCTGTTACACGTTGTATACACACATAATAATTTTAAAAAAATCTCCCTTTTTCTCACAAATTAAATGGGCGTCCTTTTTTTAATTTGGGCGTTTCTTTCCGAAAGTTTAGTATGATCAGTAACATGTGGCTTTATTTAATGTAACCCGTCTGTTCACGGCATACTCATAAGTTCATTAAACTGATGTACACTTAAATCCCCAGGTGAAGCGTAAAGACGCGGTACTGACCAAGTGTTTCCACGTGTTCTGCTGGGACTGTCTGCGCACGCGCTACGAGACGAGACAACGCAAGTGCCCCAAGTGCAACGCGGCCTTCGGCGCCAACGACTACCACCGGCTCTATCTCTCCACGTAGACACTTACTGCGCTCTAGGAGTTAAGTGGAATCGGTTCTCGTCCTGGCATCGAACGGTGATGACGCGAAACTGGGCTTTATCTGTACCTACTGTAGTGGTCAAAGTCGCCACAGTATAGATAAGTAACAGTATTACGTCTGGGCAGTGTCCTTTGAAGCAGTTGATGTTTAATTAAGTAGATAGTGTTAGTGAGGAACCATGGTTGGCAGAGGTCATGACGTCACGGGAGCTTGTACCGGCTTCTGTCCGCCACCGTCGACCCTCTCGCAGGTGCTTGTAATTGCATGCAGTGTTTGCCTGTCATTGGATTTTAAGATAATTTGTTTGGATGTAACAAAGTGTAATATCTGTTAGTGAACCTAATAGATGAAAACAACGCCCGGCAGGCGCATGCATTAGGGCTGCCACATAAATGCGCGGAAATCTGGTGGCGTCTCACAATCTCCGCGTCCGTACTTAATTGCGGTGCACTCCTACTATGAGGTGTGAATCCAGATTTGGAAGCGCGAGTTTCGGCCGTTTTATATGAGGACATAATACTGTTTAGTTATCTATACTGTCAAGTCGTATAACAGACAACGGTAACAGAACAAATACCTTTTTGTAGCAAATTCTCCCTGCTCAAAAGCTACGGTCTGTTCAGATTGAATTTGATATGATCGTACAGAATGAGAAAACCATCGATAAAACCGTTGATGGTCCTGATTGTCGGCATTTGGTTGAACCTATGAAACATCTTTATTGAAAATTAAACTCTTTTACTTGTCCACAGATATTCACTTTATTAAACTAAATCCAACCGGTTTCGCTTATGAACATTCTCAAGGGTTTTTAGCTATGACAAAATATTAACAATTAAAGATTGTTTACATGTTTTACCGAGATCGATAAACAAAAAAATCGATAAAACATTTCGGTAAAACATGTAAACAATCTTTAATTGTTAATATTTTGTAATAGCTCAAAACCCTTGAGAATGCTTGTAAGCGAAACCGGTTGGGTTTAGTTTAATAAAGTGAATTTGGATTGAAATCATTGGATTTCGGTAAAACATGTAAACAATCTTTAATTGTTAATATTTTGTAATAGCTCAAAACCCTTGAGAATGCTTATAAGCGAAACCGGTTGGATTTAGTTTAATAAAGTGAATATCTGTGGACAAGTAGAAGAGTTCAATTTTCAACAAAGATCGAAAAAACCCGTCTATTGTTCACGTCTCTCAACTCATTTCTGTTTGTTACTTTCGATAGCGGGTAAACCATTTGTAATCATTCAAGGATGTTCGTAGGTGAACATTTTGCCACTGTTCAGTTTCGGCTGAGTTTTTATTTTAAAAGTGCTTTGTTATGAGAGTGGCAGAATAAATGGAAGGCTGAAATTAATACTTTGATGTATAATTCATTTTGTGTATAGGTATTGCAATATCAGAACTTTTTTAATCAAAATGTAAATCAACTCGATTTTAATTACAGATTGGTGTAATAATTTGAAAGAATGCTAACAAAGCGATAGCTATGAAATGGAATCAATTGTATGAAAGTTACGTAATATCCGATAAATAGTGGTTCTTAACAACAAGAAGGTATTAAGGGTAGAAGTGTAAGTGAACGGCCTATAGTCAATTGAAGTGGTGTACTTTAAGCTTAACGGTCCTAGGTAATTTTCATACAAACTTGTGGGAACCAATAACGACGCCAGAAGTAAAATATTTTCTTTCTGTTTCTTTTTATACATGTTCAATTCACTTTATACTCGCGAACGATCATTTTGTTCTTACAAACAAAATGTTTTTCTGGTCTAGTTTTGCTATTTAAAACTTTCGTAAATTTACAATGTATGTAAATTAGATTGTAAAACATTTTGTTTGTAAAAAAAAACTGATTATTCGCGGTTGTAAAACTAATAGAACTTGTGGAAAAAGTAAAAAAAAAAACGAAATAATAATACTCCTGTCGTCGTTACTGGATGGATGAAAGTAGAATAACGAAAGAAATGTATGGTGCGCAAGTGGAAGGTACAGCTCGACCAAGACGCCCTAGAAAGACGCATGCTGACCAAATTGGCGAGATATTGAAGAAGGGCCATTTCAAAAGTAACCGGAATAGAAAAGCTAGTATAACTAGATTGATCGATGGTAAAGAGGCGTGTCTGGATCGTAGCAGATGGAAATCTGTAGTGATTGTATGTATGTATGTATAATACTTCTGTCGTCGGTATTGGTTCCCACAAGTTTGTATGAATATTACCTTGCACCATCCACTTTAAATTGATGGCTCATGGAATAACTGCATTTGACGTCCAGACTTTAGACAATCATGTAAAAAAGTTAAGTGAAACGTCTAAAAGTATCGATAGCATATCCCACCAAGATGAAAACCCGTAGATAATTCACATGTATAGACATTGATATGATGTTTTTTATTTGTTAAAGCGCATGAGAATTTCGATATTATTTATTACATACATGGAAATGTAAATATGTAAATGATTCTCGTTTTTTAAACCATTAGCTTGAGAAAATATTTTGTATCCTGCCTTCAATATTGAAATCGGAATTAAGGTCAAACGTCAGTCGCTTGGTACAAAGTGCACAACTTAACTTTGTTTTTCTTATTAAGAAGTTAAAAGTGTAAAAGATATTGGTCTATGGCAATTCACGTCAATAGTTCACTATAAGTTAGGTTTATGAATCAACTTAATGCACAAGCAGCCATGATTTTGTCGAAACAAACTCAAAACAGCATTTTAAACTTGTCTGGACAAAATCGTGACTAAATGGTGTCGATTCGACGCAACACAACTGACAAGACTAAACTTATTTTGAGCGTCCCGTCTTTGTCTATTTGATACAGAAAGAAAAGGACAGAACACTTAAATTAAGTTAAGTCCTGTCAATTAAGTCAAGTTGTGTTGCGCCGAACCGGTGTTATCGTGTATTTTATTTCAAACTGTTGATTTATTAACTTAACTTATAGTAAACTATTGGCATGAATTGCCATAGACCAATATCTTTTTCACTTTTAACTTATTAACAGGAAAAACAAAGTTACGTTGTGCACTTTGTACCGAACGACTGATGTTTTACCTTAATGTGAACATATCGAGCCTTGATTTCGAATCAAATGAAAGCAAACCAAATGTTGGGTTCGATAAAATAACGGATACTGAAGTTCGGTTGTGAACTTAGTAGTTTAGAATAGTAAGAGATATCGTTAGAAACGCCTGTTGTGGAGGAAAGATATTTGAAAAGGTTTCAAATTATACGATTTGTTAGTACAATAAAATATGTGTAGGCACGTTACGATTCATTGTTCCAATATAACTTCGAGCTTGTTTACTACATATTAATTCATTCCTTTCTTAATAAAATTTAGGAATTTGTACAATATTATGAACTGGTTTAACACAGTGGGAAATATTTTATTGATATGCATTTCTTGATTCGTTTGTCATAATTATTTATGTCATTTTAGAATTGTAATTAAATCCAGCATTGTGTTAGGGTGCGTCGTTTTTTTATAATTTATAAATAGTTATACCTATTTTGAAATAATCCAATAATAAATATGTTTTTAAGAAAAGTTTCATGAGAATAAAAATCGGCCTACCCTAATATTTATGTCATTACAATGTATTTTGGAATTACAATTAGATGAAAACGTGAGATTCTGCAGCGTGAATGAGTTCATTTGTAACAAAGAATTAGATTAACCTTAGCTAGCTAATAAATGTTTACAAAAAAAAACACATATTTTCCATACACTTTCTTCTAGCCCACTGACTGATATTCTTTAGTTTCTGACTTCACTTTGGGCATGATGGGTAATGGAATATGTATAACTTTAGAGGTTTCTTTGGAAATCTGTGATGTTAATTTTTTTTGCTGTTTTGTATATTTTTGAATATTCGGTCATAAGGCCTGGCGTCCACCACATATGCCATAACAGATGACTAACTAGTGGGCATCTGTGGTTTTCGCCTTATTGGACGCCCGGTCTTTTACAACCGTGGCCCAAAAGTATTATCTCGCAAAACATGGGACGTGGTTTATCGAGTGCCTCGCAAAAATGATCGAGACATGGTTCGACTCTTATTTCCCAACGATACTGACTAAAGTTGATAATAATTATGTGTTTAGCAGTACATGGTTCTGTAGACGAAATAGAAGAAGGTTTATAATATTAGTTGGCGAAACTCAAAACATAGGTAGTACTGAGTCGCTACCTGTGGACCCACTGTCTTCACCCACCACTGCATTAGGGTTGGAAATGAAATTTTAGAATTTGCCGATACATTGTATCGATAGTATCATTCACGTAGTATTTTATTTGTTGCATTTTAAAAAGAAAACAACATAAATCTTGACAATATTTATTATTAAAACCGTATTACTCATGCGCTGACTAATTGAACAAAAATACAAGCAAATCATTCGGATTTTCATACAGACCTTAAAACATGTCAGGTGACATATTTTTAAAATTCCCTCTCATTCAAATTTCCCCGATCAGCAGACTGGTGCCCTATGAGAAGGCGTAAAATAAATGTTTTAAATTTTAGCCCCCATAGAAAAAAAAAATCATATGGAGGAGTTTTGTATGTTTTAAGTTTCGCTAACTTATATAACCGCTTATATTTGGATCTACTATAGCCGATTCTGAAAGCTTTACATTTAGATTTAGTGCTGTCAAAACTAATTTTATTCATTGCAAAATGGTCCTTTAGTGTTAGGAATAGAAGCTAAATTGCTTTGGAAAAATATTAGTTTTGACAGTACTAAAACTATAATTAAAGCCTTCAGAATCGGCTTTATTGTCATATTTGAAGTTTTAGAGTACCAATTTTATTGTTTTTGAGTGGCACTGGACAATTCCAACAACTCTACAGGGATCAAGGCATATTTGCTAGTATTTAAGCATCTTTTTTTACACTTTTGTCATCTGTAGTAAACAATTAACCTTGTATTCAGTTTTTAGAAATCAAGCAAATATGTAGTTCATTTTAACATAAACGAATAAACTCTGGTCTATCATTTTCTTGAATCATTTTAGTGAAAATTATGTAAATTAATTACTTAAAATGGTAAGTAATATTTAAATGGAATATGTAAAATAAACGTCTCAAAAGATCCATCCTCTTTTTTTTATAATATATTTAACACGCTACAACGATAAAGGCGGAATAAAATAAAATATTTTTTATAATTTTTCGATATTTATTTACATACCTTTTATTTACATCACATTATTTGATAGAACAATTTTCATAGTTTCAATGATAAAGAGTTTTTGCAAGCAAAAATATTCCCATTCATTTGAGTAAGCACGTAACAATTTTATTTTCTTCGATATTTCATTAGAATCTATGCCAAGCGTTACCTATTGGATGGACGAAGCATTTACACAGGCTGTGGTATGTACTTTGTACTATCAATCATTAGTCATTACAAAGGATTATGAAAAGTTCTGCAACTTGCTTATATTTCAAGAAATCCTAGAACACGTTTTTAGACAGTCAAAATCAAATCTCATTTGAACAAAATACAATATATCAGTCTCATTATTACAAAAGGATATCTATATATATATATATATATAGATACATACGAAAACACGAAAAATATAATTATAGGTAGTAAAATATATTTCGACCACTAATTGTGGTCGGCATCAGTTACACAATTATATATAAAAGTTAAAAATTAATAATTATACATTATCATATATGCTTATGATACTGAATATAATAATATGAAGTGGTCGAAATATATTTTACTACCTATAATTATATTTTTTGTGTTTTCGTATATATATATATATATATAATTTCTTTAATCGAAAAGACAAGAAAAGTCTATTATCATTTTATGTTAAAAGGATATCTAACGATTTAGATTTTTATATTGTGGGTGTTAACCTTATTTTAAATTTAATTAAAAAGGGTAACCGGAAGTCGAATTAGGTAGACATTGCGATCAAAAATTAATGATTTAAAAAATATATAATTGACTAGATCACAATAAATATAACTTTTTTGATTAGAATGTACCATCCATGTAACAAAATATTTACAACATTACTCAAATACAAAGAATGTGTGATTATGGTTTAGTTAAGTTTTTTTTGCAAGATTGCATCGAGAACCAGGTTATTGGAAATCCTATATCTAATGGCACTGACTATACTTCCAATTAGAAATACAAAGATGATCTCGCATGATTTATAACAATCGCGGCAATATTAGCAATAACAAGTAAAATATAATAATTACAATGTCACAGGTATTTTATTAGCCAATATAAAACAAGATCAAAATGTAAATGCATTGATAGGAATGAAAACAGTACTTGATAGTCATGTCAGCGTAGCACAATGTTTAATCGCGCGCGACGGCACTTAGTTGAATCACAAGTGCGAGGAGAATGACACGATGTTTTTGCGATTAAACAGTATGTCACACTCCTCGCACCTATGATTCAACGAAGTGGCGTCGCGCGCGATTAAACTGTGCTACGAGACATGGAAAAAGTAGTATAAAAAACGACAGGCAAATTCTATTGATGTACTTTTCTAAACACGTTCTGAGATCATACATAGACAAGACACAGCGCATCATTTGTCAAGTCGCGATCGCTTTCTGTTATTTATAATATAAGGGATAAGTCATTATAAAATTAGTATTATTAAGTAGTTATAATTTTAATTAAACATTAGTTTGTTTCCTATGACAAGAACACAAGCATTCTTTGAAAATCAATTCTTCAAATATTTTGCAGAAACTCTGGGACGACACCGCGAGTTTGTCCCTGTTTTCAACCCGCATTTTATAAATTTTTTTTATAAAACTGTCCAAACTTCCTAGTTTCCAACTTTCCAACAATTTATTTATAAGCTCGAATGTACGAGTAATTCAATCGATTTTTCTATGCATAATAATTATGCATTTATAGCAATAATTTTATTGATTATAAAATAATCATAGTTTTAATATTGAGTCCTATCTAAGCTTACAATGTGACCGATTTCTTTTTTGTGTGTATGACAAAGATATTCTTACATTCTATTATCATCTGATGTAAATTCTGTATTCTTAATATTTAATATTACAAGTTGGCATCTTAAAGAAATGGAACACTTTATATTTTGATACTTAGTAAAATTAATATCTGTCTGGCATTTTAAGTAGAGTGTTAACAATGATTAGGTGAAAAAAATATTTTTAATCATCTTTAAACATATGTTATTGCTCGAAGACAATAAGAAGTTACAATTTAACTTGTTCTGTTGACTTTGTTTGTATACTTACAAGTAATTCTTATATCCTAGTAAACAGGTCACCAATATTTTCAGCACATAACCTAATACTTGTTTACATTGTCGACATGAAGAGCTAAGTATCCGTTATGTTTCTCTTTATCAAGGTCGCAGGGAATATCGTTTGAAATCTATAGAAGTTTGACAAACAGTACGATTGATTTGATGACGTCGTTAAAAAGAAACAAACATAATTCAATCACAATTATTTTTGTCAACAAGATTACCGCGTTGGTAGAGAGCACTTTCTCAAGTAAGATTTTGGAACACAAATATCTATCCAACTATCCAATTTTCTATGTACTGGTGGATAAAGTCGGAGATCCACTTTTCGACCTTATCTCGATCGAAATACAACCGACAAGTGAAGCAGCACTTTCCCCGATTATAAAGTTCTTGCAACCGACGACTATATATAAATCTGCTATGCTTGTGTCAAGTTACTGTAAATGTGTGTACGACACGCTCCGACAAGCACGCACACTAACGCAACGTGCATATACACGATTTACTACAAGTAGAGCAGAATAGCCGACGTGGATTGTAAGATCTGTAAAGTATTACCACTTTTATAAGTTAGAAGATCGACGATATTAGTTAGAAAGAACTAACACCTACTAAAAGCGATCGTAAACACAATGAAATATGAGCCTTGTTGCTTTACGTTTTGATTTGAAATACAACAACAAGTGACTCATACTACGGCGCGTACGCAACAACCAATAGCGGATGTACCTACGTTCTAGCGCATAAAAATTATGCGTCATGACTGGATTAAATATTTTCGCGCTTGTCGATAAAAAACATACTTTTGCGCAGGTACATTTATTTTGTTTTTGTTGTTGTTGTTGGTGTTGTTGTAACTTATTAAAATGGTAGTACTATACAGATTGCGCTATCTTACTTGGCCGCCCGAAGTTAGTCTCTCTCTCTCTCTCTCTCCCCCTAAAAACTACATCTGTGCAGCCACTCGTACTCATCCACTTCCCGGCCTTGTAACATGGCGCGATCTGTACAACAAGCTAGTATCGGGGTAAGGGTACGTCCATAAATCACGTGATGCATATTTGGTTGAATTTTAACCCCCACCCCCTCTAGTAACATCTTGCTGACATTGTTGTTCACCCCCCTCCTCTCCCATAATGTCACGTGACTTTTATCAAGAGTTAATAGACAGGAGTCGAAACCGGCTGGTTTTACTAAGTCACGTGACATTTTTAAGACCCCTCCTCCCCTCTACGTGACACTGGACGACAACGTGATCTATGGATGCCCCTAACTTTAGAGGTGAGGTTACGCGGTGGAGTGTACGGTGTGAGGCGCAGGTGTGTGCGGCGGCGGCGCGGGCGCGGCGGCGAGCGCGAAGGCCAGTCGCTCGAGCGCTGCATGCAGCGAAGCGAGGCGCCCCCAACCGCACACGGTGCGCTGGCGCGACGAGAGCGCCGACAGCGCTGCGTCCAGCGCTTCGTACCGCTCGCGTCGGTCCGACTCGCTGCACCCCACTAGCTCCTGCAAAATTATTCATGTAAAACTTGTCACAGCATGTCCTCCACATTCCAACATCTCATTTATCATTTTGTTTCCAATTTGATTGAATGTACACAAATACCCACGACATAATAGTTCTAAGAACAATCAATAAACAATTACATACTGCAGTGTTAATTAGATTTAATTTTATGGTGTCGATTCGGTGTAGCACGATTTCACTTATTTGACAGGACTAAACTTAATTTGAGCATTCTGTCTTCTTTGTGCATCGAAAAGACGCACTACAGAGAATCGACACCATTACCAATCTTGTTTAAAATCACCCCCAAACTCGTCTACAGATTCAAATGCTTTTGTGAGAAAGACGAAGTTCTCCGCGGCTTTATCAATATAACGATATATTTAAAATGATTTTTTAGGGTTCTGTCAATTAACGGACTCCTTTATAGAGACGAATCAATGTCTGTTTGTCTGTCCGTCTTACTCGAAAACGAGTGGAAAATTATATTGGGACCCCAAGAAAACAAGAAAAGTCTTCGATGAATCTTCTTCACTTTTAGAATTTCATATAAAAACATTTTCAAGCACAACGTTTCATTTATATAACCCCTGAGCCGTTTGGGATCCTTATAAGGATCGCCCGCCCGAGTACTTTTTGGCGTCGATTTTCTTTTCCGATTCGGATTTTTGTGCTCTGTGGTTTATTTTGAGTGGTCACACTAGCCAACGATTCTTCGATTTGCTGTGTAATTGTCTAAAAATTCTGCCCCTACCTTGTATGTACATAAAAGAAATTTGTTTGTTTGTTGCCCAACATAAATATTATTTTGACAAAAACGCAGATGTGTTCAAGAAATAAAGATCGTTTATATTTTCCCAACTGTAAGTTAAATATTTTCAAAGAAAACGTGTTCATTATGTGTATTAAAATTTATAATAAGCTGCCAGAAGAATTCAAGAACATGCCTTTGAAAATGATGAAAAGGAAACTAAATGTCTGGCTACTAAACAAATGTTTTTATGACATTAGAGAGTATTTAGATCCTACGACCTGATGACATGAAATATTAATAATAAGATGACATACCTAATCAGTTGAATCAATATAATAAATAACAATTTAGAATATTTTAGTTTCATAATATAATAATGTACATAGATAACGTAAATTAACTTTTTTGCATGTATATTTTAATATTTGTATAGTACAGTAAAATATGAAGAGGCCAAACTGTAGATATATTTTTAAGATCTGTATCGGTACCCATATTTATACAAATAAACATTTCATTTCAACGTTCTGCATTGGAAACAGCCCTGGTCACAGAAAACAGTCTTGGCCTTAGAAAAAAACGAAATAAAATCCTTCCATTTTGTCCGCGATCGCGAAGTGTGAGGTGATCCAACAATTCTTCGATTTGCTGTGTAATTGTCTAAAAATATAGATATTTTATATATTTCTATTACTGTATAGTAAGAGGGTTAATAAAGTACAAAAGAATACTACATGTTGTTTGATATTTTTATATCCCAATAGGAAAGTCTGATAGAACCCTTTTTCTTTATTTACTCGCATGCAGGTCGATCATAGTACAATATATTTTAATCAAAATAATATCAGCTTGTTGACAATTTATCTAGGATTACAACGGTATGCCATATGCGTGGTATTTCCTACCAGGAAAGCCATCAAAACCACTTAACTAAACCACGTCACGCGCGGCCCTGCGGGCGCCTGGAGGGGCAATCACTGTAGGGCGGCAAGGTTGCGCGCGGCGTGTCAGGTTAGGGGATAAATAAATAGCTAAGTAATTAAGTAGGTACAAATAAAATATCAACATCCCTTACCTCTTCAAGTAACTCTATGCTCTCTTCTTCAACGGATTGTGCCAGCTGCTTTTTGAGCATCTACCAACAAATTAACCTTTAACTAAATAGAAATATGCGTTGTACGTTTCGAAGCAGAAGTTTAAATGTATCGTCAATGATGTTGCCAAAAAGTAATTTCCTGGGCAAATCATATGATAACCAGAAGTCCAATTACCGTAATTCTATAACCCGAACGCGAGACTGAAGTTCGTAAAAATTACAGTCACCGCGCAGGCGAAACTTTGTATCACTTTCTTTTTAATTTGTATTTTTAAATTTGTACCTTATAAAAGTTATAAAGCACTCCCTACGTGCCAAATTATCAAAAAATCAATGTAACTTTTACTTATTTTAAGGGGGCGTCCATGAATCAAGTGACGCTTATTTGGCTAAATTTTGATCCCCATGTCATAATGACATGTCGGTGATATTCTTGTCCACCACCCCCTCCTCTCCCAAAATGTCACGTGACTTTTACCATGAGAGATTTATTAAAAACTTTAACATCAAGGAGTCGAAACCGACTGGTTAGAGATAAAAGTCACGTGACATTTGTTCACACCTCCGTCTCTCCCTACGTAAACCTCAGTGACAACGACAACTCCCCCTTCCCCTTATACGCTTCACGTGATTTATGGACACCTAGCACTATGAAATTTGGCATGTAGAGCGAGGGCGTGCTTTAAGGTAATTATGCGCAAAGTGCATAATTAAAGTTAGATTTTTTTATTTAGAAATTTTAAATTGAAAAGCATTTTGATTTGTGGCATTTGGAGCCAAATGTTCAGCATTATAGTGAGGTTTAAATTGTAGAATGAAAAAGTTTGAAATTGTACACACAATTAGTCATGATCTTCACAAAACCAACTTAAAATGCTGTTTTAACTTTTTTTGGACAATTGTGCATTAAATTTCAAATACATGCTTTATAAACATCACTAATACTGAAATATTGGCGTCAACTGCCACATACCAAAAACTTTATAAATTTTTATCTTCTAAAAAAGAAAAACAAATTTAAGTTTTGCAATTTGCGCTAAGGTACTGACGTTTAACCATAAAGCCATTAAAAATAAGTTTCGCCTGCGCGGTGTCTATCACTTTTATGCATTTCAGCCTCACGTTCGTGTCATGAACAAATGGTAATTGGGCTGCTGTGTAGCAAAAGCTTAAACGAAGTTTTTTTTTTACATGTAGTAAAAGAATGTAGAACATGGGTACTCCTATTTTATTATATTATAAATTATTTATTATAAACCTTATCAAACCATTACAGCTAAACAGTGGTGTGTATTTGTACAAGAGTATTTTGTTGTTATCTAAATCCCATCAAAATATATTTCACTTTTGAGGTGGTTGCGTCAGTTTTCATTCCGAAACGCACAACTTATTTATTGTTTTCATTATTTTTGAATAAAAAGTATGAAATAAATGTTATTTAGGGCATTACGCGACAACAGTTTAATGTTAGTTAAGCTTTTCTAGCAAAGTTGTGTTATTTTATATATTACGTTGTTAATGATCCTGCACGACAACTTTAATGCGTGTTTATAGTTGTTGTGTAGGATCATTTACAACGTTATGCATTAAAGAACACAACGTTCCTAAAAAGCCTAATTGACATTAAACCACTGTCGCGTAGTGCCATAAATCACATTTATTTAATGCTTTTTATTCAAAAATAAGGAAAACAATAATAAGTTGTGCGTTTGGGAACGAAATCTGACGCAACCACCTTAAACTTAACCGATAATGTAGCAGATTCTGTAGGCCTTCGTTTAAGTGCTGACAAAATTAAAACTTTTGTAAGGCGGTTTAGCATTACGGTGGATGGTCCAAGGTAGTTTTTATAAAAAACTTTTGAGAACCAATAACGACGACAGAAGTATTATTATTTAATTCTGTTACCTTTTTCCACACGTTCCATCAACTTTACACCCGCGAATATTCAGTTTTTCTTAAAAACAAAATGTTTTAACAGTCTAATTTTGCAATTTAAAACTTTCATACATTGGATTACAAAAGTATTAAATAACAAAATTAGATTCTAAAAAAGTTGTTTGTAAAAAAACTGATTATTCGAATTGATGGAACGTGTGGAAAAAGGTAACAGAATTTCTGTCGTCGTTATTGGTTCCCACAAGTTGTATGAAGATTGCCTTAATTAAGTACCTTCAACTAAAAACTATTTTGCTATGAATTAGTTTTGACAGTACCTACTAAAACTAAATCCGCTTTCAGAATCAGCTACAACATTTCCCATACATAGCCATGTTATTTATTATATATACAATAGTTTTGGTGAACCGGTATATAACAAGGTGTTTTATTCCCATAACAATGCCTGGAAGCATTGAGAAGCACAGAGTGATGTTTTATGTGAGAATGCGGCCAAGAACTTTTCGATTGTTTTTGTTATGTTCTCTGCCATGTGTTGACAAAATATTATAATGTTTTTTTACTACACAATAGGGCAAGGTATCTAAATCATAAACCAGTAACTGATATGCTTAGTTAAGGGTTAGGAATAGAAAACATATAAGTAAAATGTATATTTACAAAAGAAGTGCGCATACACTAAATTTAAAATTACATAAATAATTAGTATGACAGGATAAATTAGTCTTCTACAGTACATTTTTTTGACGAAGGAGGAAACTGACAGTTCGTGATAGTGGGAAATGCGCTTTTAACTCCAATGGTGCATGAGCCATTTCACGTTGACACCGAACTATTGAATGTTGCAATGTAAATTAGCTCATGCAGTACAGGAGTTAACCGCACATTTGTCAGTATCAATGAAATGAAATATATGTATTTATGTAAGGTAGGTATAACATACACTTATTACAGGTCGGTTTTAATGTAATATAAGTAATTAAATAATATATGTGTGTAGGTAATATTTTTGTGTAATTAATAACAATATGTAGTTTTAACAATTATATGAAAATAATAAAAAATTAACTTTATATTTTCGATATATTTCGGCCTCATCAGTGAGGCCGTCATCAGTCGAGTGGTGACGGCCTCACTGATGAGGCCGAAATATATCAAAAATATAAAGTTTATTTTTTATTATTATCATATAATTGTTAAAACTACAAATAAAAAGCTAATACAGCTAAAATTATATTTATTCATAAAATAATAATATGGGGAAATACACAGGGAAATAATAATGGTTGGGTTTACTAAAAATTTAATTGAAAAAAATACACTGGAATTAAATAAAAATATAGGAATAAGGAATAAATAATATTATTAATATATGCAATACATATAATAAATATATGCCTAACTCCGCCCATTCGATTAGTCTTGCTAAGAAACTTAGCAAGATCTATCATCACGAACCGTCAGTTTTCTCCTTTATGTAAAAAAACTTAATTACAAAGAAAAGAAAATAATAAAATAAACAATAACAAAACACCCCTCTTCTAGTGATAATTTTATACATACAAATAAATAGTGCATTTTATCAATATGTACAGAGTTGTGCATATAATAATTCAAACGTTACCTAAAAATAGGTTCCATGGCAGAGAACACAAGAGTCACAATCGCGTGCACCTAAAAGCGGTGAGAGACAATAATGGCGGTCGATAGTAACCTTGGCAGTTTACTCTTGACTGGAGATCGCGAAGCAGGGCCTGAATGGTGTAAATACCTGTTTCATATCAAACTGTTAACGGCACTAACACTACTCGACACATATACGTTACTGAAACATATAATGTTACATGAAGCCTACTTGAAATGGGAATGCAAGGCACAGGGGCAAAATATCGAAAGTTACAGAAACAGAACTTATCAGTAATGGGGATCCACAGGCAAAGCTAATTACAGATGGCGCAAGTATAGGTCCGGTCAATAAATACTACGGTCCGGATATGTCAAACTTTGTTGTTGTGTGTGTTCCGATTTTCCTACTGTTTTTCTCCTATATCTCGCGTTTTTTTTTTTTACTTTTTCTTTTCAAAATACTAAGCAAAAACCACAACAATGTACTGAAATGACAGATTTTCATGGCCGGATCGATGATGCGCCATCTACTGGGATAATTTGGCAGTGTGGATCCCCATTACCATTTTAATTAATTTGACAGATGGACATTCCTTGTTTTACAGATGGACATTCCTTGTTTTATAGATGGACTTTCCTTGTTTACGTTCCTTTAGATGGAGGGACCTTCCCAGTTTTGAATCTGTACGGGGTATTAGAAAGTCCTCATTTGTTGAGGACTCTCACAGTTTTGCACGTTTTGTACATTGCAGATAAAAATACGCGGGAAAATCTAAATGTTGCCATATTGTACTTGATTTTGGATTTTCTATGACATTCCATGTTTTGCCCCTGTACCCTTCAATTAATAAGTGATAAATAAAAATACATTCAATTTTATAAAATTTTAGAATAATTTATAAATTGTGATAGTATAATTTAAATGTATGAAAACAAAGTGCACAAAAATTTTAGGGACAAAAGCTTCAGAAATGGACACAAATTGTACTGCCCGGCTGCAAAAAGAATGCTTGCAGATAACTATGATTCCTGCGACAGGAGTCAAGTAGTACATCATGTCCTTGTAATAAACACATTCAGAGGAAAGAATTTGGCGAAATGTCTTAGGGCTAACGAATGAACTCTGCGAAACTCTATTACAGGGATATCGTTCAAGAGGTGATCGCGTCTCTCTCGAAGTTCACAACAATGACGTCAACTCAATTCACGTCACGTCACCACGCCCCTCCTGCACCGCACAGTAACCGCAAGAACCTACTCTGTTAAACGGTAGGGTAGGTGTACTGAAGGGCGGTTTAGCAGTCGGATTGTGAAAAACTCGCCTTTTTCTAATTACTTGGAACAGAACACTTATATTCAAATTTTACTGAATAGTTCGTCAACAAAAACCTTATTACATATGTTTTATGTAAACTTTGCTATGACAGTATACACAATACATAGGTAAATAAGGTTTTGTTGAGGAACTATTGAGTAAATTTTGAATATAAGTGTTCTGTTTCGATTAATTAGAATAAGGCTGGTTTTTCACAATTCGGCCGCTAAACTGGTCTTAATGCGACACTAAGCTACGCATTGCACCGGGTCGCACGAATTAACTCGCTCATCCCAAAGCCAAGACGTTTCGCCAAGCATCTCAACTCTCCTACTAAGGACGAGTTTTCCTAAAAAATAGCAATTGTTCTCCTGATTCATCGGTGGATGTATATCGATTGTAAATGAACAGGCCTGGCACTCCCAAAAAGATTCGGTCGATCGTTTATCGTCCGAGCCTACGTCCATCTCTAGAGAGTGTGATAGAGATGGATATACGTCCGAACGATGTTCGATCGAATTTTGTCACTTCGGAGTAGCCACCCAAGTGTTTTTAAATGAAACCACATATTCTTCTGATCAAACTACTTTCCTAAAGAAACATGTACGCGCGAATGAAAGAAGATTTGTACGTATCAATACAAAACTCAAGTATAATCCCCGCGAATTGCTCATGCGCTCAGACGTCACGTAATTTTTTTTTGGCCGCTTAGTACTGTTAGATCGATGTTCAGTATATTTTGTTGTTAGTTGTACCTACCTATATATTTAAGGTTTTGTCTCTAAGGTCTATGATCCCAAGTTAGAGTCTTTCAGTAAATATTTTTATTACTTTTTTCTGACCGTTCATAAAAAACGTCATTTTGAATTTTTTAGACACAGTCGCAACGCATGGTAGTAGTTTTCAACATTGACAAGGAAGAGTATTTCAATATTTTTCTTTTGTTTCTTTGGTAAAGTTGTTCAGTATGATCAGTGCATTATGTTATTTCATTTAAAGATGAAACCTGCCCATTTCCAGCCGGTATTACTAATTCAAACGTAATGTAATGTGTCTCACCTCGACGGAGTGCTGGTACTGATGCATCATATGGTGGCTCGCGTCGAGCTCGGCCAGCTTCTTCACAACCACGTCCGCTACGTTCTTCTCCGTTAAGTCTATCTTGTCTCTGTGCACGGAAACATTCATTTTCTCACAATAGAATACGTTACAGATCTGATTAAGGGGCTTAGTATCGCCAAAAGGGTACTTTCTAAAGCCTACTCCTCGTTTATGGCCAAACTAAAAACAAAAAAAAAATGTATTATGAAATATCAACTCTAAGACAACATATGCAACATTTTTCATTTTCATACCACCAAAACTTCCATATGAAAAAAAATTCAACGAAATGGTGTTTTTTTGGCTTGAATTCCCTACTGCTCCTAAGCGGATTGGCCAATTTAATTCATTTATGCTTTAATAAATAGATAAACTTGAAGGCCATGTGAAAAGTATAATTTTTTCCTATTTCGACCTATCAAGGACGTAGCGAGTGTCGTAACAGCCACTATGCATTGCGCGCAGATATGAACGTTATTTCATTGTCGTTTCCGTCGATATTCGTACCGACAAATATCGAGCTGCTAATTTGGCGACGGTAATCGCCTTAAGACAAAAATCTTGGCCAGTTTTCTTATTATCGTAAAATAGCCGAATCATAACCATAAATTTAAAAGCACAACATTTTTGTAAAAGTTCTCTGGCCAGGATTTGAACCTGCGACTTCCTGCTTACTTGACAGGCGCGCTACCGACTGCGCTATCGAGGTTCGTATCTGGAACGACGAATTTTTCCACCATACCAGTACACCGAATTTTTATAACTACTTGATATACCAGTTTCTAATGCACATACTGAACGCTCACGAGGGCGTTATGTGATTTTACGCCCTGCCATTCTGAACAGAAGGCGCTGTCGTCGTTACGATACCTGTTGCATCAGACAGATAAGAAATTCACAGTTCTCATTAACTAAGAACACATAATAACCTAAGTATAATAATATAAGATTTATTTATTAAAAAGATGGGTAAAATAACTATATCGATTTACCTGTTTATACCTGGCAACCCAGTAGTTATGCCAGGACAAAAATAGACAACCTAACGTTTGTTTATTCTATAGGCTTCATACTTTCGGTTGGTATTAAATTTATTCGTTAAACTCATGAGTGCAATATTTATACTATATAACAAAATATTCATTTTTTTTGTGCTCAATTTGTTTATATTAGTACCTACCTAATATTATTTTTCAATTGTGGTTTTAATTTAAATTTATTTTTGTTTCTGCAAAATTGTAATTGGTGTGTATTTTTTTATATAAATGTCGTAGTTGCTTGTATATTGTGCATCACCTACCGAAATTTATGTTTAATTGTAGATGATACAGGACCAGCTGAAAATCAGCACTGTGTAGACATGTTTTACCATGCTCACAGCATATGTTGAACGGTCTCCTTTTTGTTTAATGTATTTTTGTGTTTAATTATGTTGTGCAACTTTTATGTGTTTTTTTTAGACAAATAAACTTTTTATATTTCTATTTTCTATTTCTATTTAATAAAAAGTCATTTTTAAATTTTTAATTAGTCATAGTCTTGCCAGGAATTTTTTAGACTCGAGATATATTTTCTAAAATATTAAATTTGATATAAAATACTTTTCATCCATTAAACACATGGGTGAGGGTCGTTTCTAGTTCGGATCTTACATGCCTTAACGTATTGATGGGTGTAGTAAAAGACGCACAAACCTGAGAGCATTGGCGAGCCTCATGGAGTCAGCGTCGTCGGTGCGCGCGGCGGTGGACGCGGCCAGCCGCAGCGCGCGCAGCAACTCCGTCAGTCTGTTGTCTATTGACAGCACTCGCTCCAACAAGGACCCTGCCAAGTTTTATCATCGTAAAGCCCCGATACACGTTGCAATATTATTGTGCGATATTTACTGCATAAACTTTACTTGTCATGCAATGATAAAATTATTTAAAAGTTTTGAAACACACAAATACCTTTTTAGGAGTAATATAATTTAGGGTAACCAGGCTTTTAGAAAAATTAAATACGACAAAGCTACCTGCGAAATTTAATAATATGATAATTATGAAATAATATAATGTATAATAATGTTAAAAGGTGCATGGACTCTAGAATGTATGTGCATGGAGTTTTCGTAGATTTTAGCAAAGAATTTGATACTTTAAATTAGGTAGTGCCTCAGCTGCCGGCGCCGGCAGTCAATAATAACGCCGTTGGGAACCAGAAGTATATTAGTAGAAGGATTTTTGCGTATATAATTAATTCTGTTAATACTAGGAGGAGCCGGTTTTTTCAAGTTTCCTATTTCTGATAAAAAGAAATACATCTGACTGTCGTACATTCGAACCTAGACACCTGCCCCCCTATTCTGTATCTTTGGTTGCCAACTGAACTGGGTGCGTATCATCAAAACATAGATAAAAACAGAAATTTCAAAAGTGCCTTTAGTGGGTATTGAACTATTCACGAACTGTGATGTCACTTCAAGTGCGAACATATCCTTAGACAATCGGAATTCGATAGTATATCTATGTTTTTGATGATAGGCACCCAGTCTAGTCGGCAACTAGAGGTACATAATAAGCCCTCTGCCCCCCTATTCTGTATCTTTAGTTGCCAACTGTACTAGGTGCCTATCATCAAAAACATAGATAAAAACTGAAATTTCAAATTGCCTTTAGTGGGTATTGAACTATTAACAATCTGTGTCGTCACTTCAAGTGCGAACATATCCTTAGGAAACCGGAATTCGATAGTATATCTATGTTTTTGATGATAGGCACCCAGTACAGAAGGCAACTAGAGATACATAATAGGCCCGCTGGTTATCAACACCTAGTTCTTTACCACTACACCAACGGCTTAATATCTGAAGTGACGAATCAAATGAACATAAACAACTTAATCACGTGACCCGTGCCGGAGCCGGCATTTGGGACAGGTGCACTGAACCGGGATTCGGACCCGGGACCTCTCGCTTACCGGGCGATTGCTCTATCGGTAAGCGAGAGGTCCCGGGTTCGAATCCCGGTTCAGAGCGCCTCACATCCAGATTTACTTTTCTTTCTGCGTTTCTATACTGCATTGATATAATGTTAATTTATAAATAATATTAATTATACCTCCTCGGGCTTGTCTCTGACTACAAACCTCTCTCGTTGTCTTCGACCTCGCTCCTCTGTCGGTGCGCAATAGCCGCAGACAGGTTCCGTAGCGACTCCCTCTCTGACACTGACACAGACTCCACGTCATGGTCGGGCTCGTCTCTGACTACTAACCTCTCTCGTTGTCTTCGGCCTCGCTCCTCTGTCGGTGCGCTATAGCCGCAGACAGGTTCCGTAGCGACTCCCTCTCTGACACTGACACAGACTCCACGTCATGGTCGGGCTCGTCTCTGACGGGGGACAGCTCCTCGCCGCTCCAAGCACCCGCGCCTTCCGCTCCTGACCACCATTCTTCGGCGCATTCTGAAATCATAATCATTCATTATTATTACATATTTTCACGTTCCTTGCATCGTTATTGCTTTATACGAGTATGTTACCGGCCAAAACCGATTTTAGGACAAACTAATTTGACCTAGGCCAAAGTAGTAATGTGGCGGTACTCACCATACCTAACCTGACCTGCCGACTCTATTCTGCGCTGGAGGACTTTTGGAAAACTAGTTTGGCTAAATAAAAATCTGGTTTTGCCGGTAACATATATCAACAACAAGATCGTGTGTGAAAATCCCGCGGGGCGACAAACGCTGGCACGGACGAGGTACTCTAGATGTAAGCGGAGGACGGGCGCGGGCGGGTGGTGCAGCGAGAAAGGGAAGCACGTGCAACTGCGCGTCACTCGCTCTCACCAACGTCTGTCGCCTTACGGCAGAGGTTCTTAAACGTTTAATAGTCACGGACCCCTTGTACAATTTCAAAATCTGATGGACCCCTTTCAAACCTAATTACAGAAAAAGCAATTACTACCTTTTAATAAATAAAAAAATAAATTAAGTAATAATGTTTTAAACTATTGAATCGAGCACGAACAATCACGAAAAACAATATTTGCTTCCACTTGTACCCGAAAAGCAACAAAGGTTTGTATAGTTTTTTTTATGGTGTTAGTTATAATGCCTGATGGTTTGTTAAAATTGATGGTATCAATACATATTTTCATTTTCACTTGCGCGGTAAAGACAATAGCGCTGTGCGGCGTTCGGTATGTCAGACATCATGCCATGGACCCCCAGCACTCACGCTACGGACCCCTTGGGAGTCCATGGACCCCAGTTTAAGAAACCCAGCCTTACGGGATGATCACGCACGATCTTGTAAATTTATAGCAGACCGCATATCTATATGATCAGCGCTGAGGGCTCACACTTTCAGCATAACGCTGAGTTAGTTGCCTTTTGCAGCAACAGACCCACCGAGACAATATTTATGTAATAATTCTGTAGATGTAATGTTCTTATTTTATATTTTTATCGTTTTTTTCTCTTTAATTTCTTGTAATTTTGTTAATGCTGTGTGTGGCTGTTGCAGCAGTAAATGTTATTCTTTCTTTCTTTCTTTATATTAATAATAAAGTAGGTAGAATAAAAATTATTTTCTTTCATCGGTCTGTACATCGAATGTTTTTGCGAAATTTGAAATGAAATAGGTTATCAGTATTTTACCGAGAGCAAAACTAAAATTTTTAGAATTTGTATCTATCTGTCTGTATGTATGTACGTATGTTTGCTCCGTTTTGGCACGAGAACTCCCAATGTATTTAGATGCGGTTTTCTTTATTATCACCATAGTGACCCTGGTCAACATAATTGTATGCTACGGGGTGTTGCTAAAATAACCGCCAAGCCGAAACCTATCGATAAATACATTGCTCGAAAGACAGTTCCTAGCAGTCAAAAGCTAGTTCACCAATAAACGTTGACATGAACCTGGATCAGTGACGAGGCATGGCTCGGTCTCCGAGTCGAGCAGGTCGGCGGAGTTGTCGTTGTCGTCGGAGGCGCGCGACTTATCGTCGTCGTTGGCCTGCGCGGCGGGCGCGGTGCGTAGCGCTCTGGCAACGGCTGCTAGCAGACCGCCGCGCGGCAGCTCCTCGTCCGGGGAGAGCGCCTCGCCGCTGTCACTGCGGCTGGGGGGGGGAAAGGGCCTTGTTACTGTCTATACATGTTGATACGTTTTGATAAGAAACGACCGAACCGGTGCAGGTAGTGGCGGGGTTGCGATATATCTCCGCTCCGATATTAAATATAAAATTATTTCACATTCACCCTCTGAATATAACAGGGACAAGCCATTCATGGAATATATGTTCATTGAACTAGATTTTACTACTGCAAAATTTCTATTAGGTGTTGTGTACCCCCCACCAACAATTGATTACTTCAACACACTGGAACATTTACTGGTCACACATTTGCCCGAATATGAGCATGCTGTTATTATGGGTGATTTAAACACAAACCTGCTATGTGATGATACTCGATCGAATAACCTGCGGACTCTTACGTCATCCGTCAATGTCTCAATTATGCCACTTGATGCTACTCATCATGTGGGTGACTCACATACCTTGTTAGACCTTATTCTTACCCCTAATTCAGACCGAATTGCGTGCCATGGCCAGTTCACGGCATCTGGCTTTTCCCATCATGACCTTATCTATGCCTCATACAAATTGAAAATTCCTAAGCCTAAGCCAAAGATCATACTTCAGCGAAACTTTGCTGCCATGTCTGTTGACAAACTTATAATTGATGCTAAGGCCATCAATTGGTCCGAGTTAGAGCATGCCGAGACAATTGATGACAAAATAGAACTATTTAACAAAATAGTGACTGAACTCTATGATGTCCATGCTCCTATACACCCAGTCCGTATGAAACGTCCGCCTACACCTTGGCTTACTGGAGAAATACGTAAGGTCATGGCCACTAGGGATAAACTCAGACGCAAGCATAAAAAACACCCATCTGAAAGCAACTGGAATAGGTTTAAAAGTGCTAGGAACCACTGCAATCAGATGGTTAGGAATGCGAAACGACGCCATATACACACTTCTATCGAAAAATGCAATCCTAAAAATCTCTGGCAATTTCTCCGTACTCTGGGGTTTGGCAAATGTCGGCAAATTCTTAACCCATCCTTGGATATTAATGGATTAAATAAACATTTTTCCTCCCCCCCACACACCATTGATCCAATATTAAAAGATAGTACCATTCAACGCATCTCAGCTGCTCCTTCTCTGTCTCATCATACTTTTGATTTCACACCAGTTCTCGTCTCCGATATTCGTAAAATTATTCTCTCTATCCCAAGTAAAGCTGTAGGCCACGACACTATTGGCCGTGATCTTCTCCTCCCTATTCTGGAAATCATTCTCCCTGTCGTTACCCACATTGTGAACTTTTCTCTAACATCAAATACTTTCCCTGCATCGTGGAAACTGGCATACATGGTTCCAGTTCCTAAAATTTCTGAACCCTTGGAGTTCAAAGACTACCGTCCAATCTCTATACTTCCTTTTCTCTCTAAAGTTCTCGAACGGGTGGTCAATCGTCAATTAATGAATTTTCTTCACTCAAATGAACTTTTAAATCCATTTCAATCGGGATTTCGTCCATCCCACAGTACATGTACTGCTCTCATTAAGATTACTGACGACTTTCGTAAAGCTATGGATGATAGGCAACTCACCCTCCTTACCCTTCTTGATTTCAGCAGCGCTTTTAATTGTGTTGACTATGATATCCTCCTGGCCATCCTCCGTTCTTTAAATATTTCTGATTCAGCTACTAAGTGGTTCCATTCGTATCTCTATGGCCGACAGCAGCGTATACGCTCTGATGATAATTTCTCTGATTGGTGTGACGTTACAGCTGGCGTCCCTCAGGGTGGTGTGCTATCCCCTCTTCTATTCTCCGTCTTTATAAACACCCTCACATCCGTCATTAACTTTAGTTGTTATCATATGTACGCTGACGACCTGCAACTCTATATGTCCTTTAAGCAGGACCTAATTTCAGTAGCTATACAGAAAATGACTTCTGACCTTGACCACATCAGTAAATGGACAGAACAATTCGGACTCCTTATAAACCCATCAAAAACACAGGTCATGATAATTGGCAGCAGGGCTCTCATAGACAAAATGGACCTCAGCTCACTTCCCCCAGTCTGTTTAAATAGCACACCTCTTAAGTTCTGTAAATCTGTAAAGAATCTGGGGCTCTATATCCAGAACAATATGTCATGGGACCTGCATGTCTCTGAACTTAGCAAAAAGATCTTTGGATCTATACACTCTCTTAAACGAATGCAAAGATTTTTACCATATTCTGCTAAGATCATGCTGATTAATTCACTCTTGCTCCCCATCTTAGACTATGCCGATGTCTGTTACCCTGATCTTACTGAAGGATTGTTAAATAAGCTTGATCGTCTCCTTAATTTATTCATACGGTACATTTTTGGCCTCCGTAAGTACGACCATGTGTCGCAATCCCGTTCTGATCTTAACTGGCTTAATATCCGAAATCGACGTAACGCTCATATTTTAACGCTTCTTTGGAACATCCTCAATGATCCCCTCTCCCCCTCTTACCTGAAAGAAAGTTTCGTTTCCCGTGATTCCCTTGGTCGCCTTCATCGCCCAGAGAACCATTTACTTTTGTGCACCCCCTCACATAAAACTGACATGTTTACAAATTCATTCACAATTTACGCAATACGTCTTTGGAATAGCTTACCACTCATTATTCGAGAGTCTTCATCAATAGCTGTTTTTAAAAATAGAGTCATGCAGCACTTTTTACATATGCAAAGTAATTAATAGCTCATTTACTTTTATCAATCCTTGTATGAGTTTTGAATCTTTCTCTTAATTGCATATTATATTTAAATAATATGTATTTGTATATATGTATGTATGTATTTTTTATTATTTGTATTTTATAGTAAGTACATTTGTTTTATATGTAGATTATGTAGATATTATGCTCCGTTTGTTTATATGAATATTTTAATGCCTCTGTCATTTATTCTACGATAATATATTCTGTATATTCTGTATTGTTTCTACGATACCTTTCCCGGCACTACCCAATAACGATCCACAGCACCAAAGGTTAACTGGAAGACAATGCTAGATAGCATTAAGTTCGCCTTCTGTACAATTTTTAGTGCAATAAAGAATTTTATTATTATTATTATTATTATACAAGTTGATCCGCCGATTTAAGGTCGCTCTACGAGCTATGGAGCGGGCTATGCTTGGGATATCTCTGATGGATAAAATCCGAAACGAAAATATCCGTCAGAGATCGAAGGCGACCGACACAGCCTGCCGAATCAATAAGTTGAAGTGGCAGTGGACTGGCCATATTTGTCGCCAACGTGGTAACCGTTGGGGCCGTAAGGCATTGGAATGGAGACCACGTACAGCGTAGTACGTAGCCCACGTAGGCCGCTCTCGTGCCCGCTGGACTGACGATCTGAAGGACGTTGCGGGTGGCGGCTGGATGAGGATGACTGAGGACCGCCAAGAATGGCGTAATATTGGGGAGGCCTATGTCCAGCAGTGGACGAATAAGGGCTGATGGATGGATGCTAGTAGTCGTATGAAGACAGTGTGGCTAGCACGCGCCAGAGATTCTATCTATCCTACCTGCTCTCTTACGCAAACCGCGTTTGTCAACGTGCGAGAGAGCAAGTATGATGGAAAGACACTGTATCGATGGCGCTTGCTAGACCCCCAGATTTCGTTTAGATTCGGAACTAAACACGAAACTGTGAAGTCCATTTTTCTGAAGTAATATTTAATAAATTCTCGACGACTTAGAAAAAAAGATGCATCCTGTTGTGTAGTAGACCTTCGGTGTTACTGTTAAACGGTGTTTAACTTTAGACCGTGTTTAAATATGTTGCTGTCACTCTTTAACAATATGAAAGAAAAGGCAACAACAATAGATTTAAGCACTGTATACCGTTTTCTAGTAACACCGCTTGCGTTTGAATGTATTTTGAGTTCCTTACGGTCCCGTAGTTTATCATAGAAAACGGAACAAAACTTTGTTATTAAAACTTAAAATCATATCGAATACTAACCTCGTACTGCAAAAAAAACAAGTTTCGAAGTTAAGTTTGTATTTTTTGTTCAAATTATTCAAGTCTACTGATTTATTAACGTAAAATAATTTAGACTGCTGATGGAGAAATGAGTACTCGACTGATTTATTGTAAATTAAGTAAACAACAAGCGTAGGCGCAGGATCACTGACGCTTGTTATTTGTACAGATACAGAATCCGGCTTTTTCTAGCTTTAAAAGAAAGCTTGGAACAGTTTCAGCAGAGCAAGTTTACCTGAACGCGTCATTATGATAGACGGTGGGTTCGAGCTGTTCCCGCGGCAGGCGGTAAGCGCGCGCGACGGCATCGGTGAGCGCGCGCAGTCGACGCGAGAGTGCGTCGAGCGCGTGCGCGGCTCCGCCCGACGAACGCGCGCGCGCCGCCAGCGTCAGCGCCTCCTGCCGCCGCTGCTCGCACATGCGCACCAGCTGGCGGCACTCCGCGCGTCTGTGTGCACACACCCAGAGATCAGTTACAACTGACTACATTATTGTACACAGAAGCAGCGGTAGCTGTCACGTTGGTACGTAAAAATTGTCGGTGACAAGAGAGTGTGCGAGTGTTGACTATTCTATTGACGGACCACTCTCGGAAACACGTCTGACAACATGTCGTCGATACATGTCGTGACGGTATGTTCGTACATGATTACAAAGTACGCGTTAAAAATTTAAAAAAAATGCTTCATGTGTCAAACATCCGAATTGTTCGTGTTCGGGCCAATACTTGTCACCAAACACCCACCATCCATTAAACGTCACAGCGGCGTGTGCCGCGTGGCGCTGTCGATCAGTGTGCATTCGGACATTCGGACAGCAGTCGAGTACATTCGTACCATTAAATTAGTGAAAACAAAACAAACATTTTATCATTCGCTTCAGTTCGCTTCACTGCCGCTATGACAGCCAAGATGGCGCAGGTGACGCTAGCTAGTGAAACATGAAACCTTATCATTATCTTTCGTAATCACCGAATTTACTTATCTCTAGCTATGTAGAGTACATAACATCAAGTATAAACCTTACGCACCTTCTCTCAAGGTCCTGATTGGCCCTCGCGAGCTCAGTCTCGGCGTCACGCAGGGAGTCGTTAAGAGCCCCCGTCTCCGCCGCGAGGAAGTCTTGCATCTCAGCCGCCTCGCGCTCCGCTTCTATCAGACGACCTTCGAGGATACGCGCCGTCTCTCTCGCACCGCTCGCCTCCTGGAACGAATAATTAAGTTATAGTACCTTATCCACCAGCCACTGCTGGACATAGACCGTCCTCATCCAGTCACCACCGGCAATCTGTTTTAGACCATTATCACACCAGTTAGCCGGCGGGCGTCCTATCAGTGTCTCCCAGTTGGTGGTCTTTACGAGAACTTTTTTCCCCATTGGTTGTCGGTTCTTTGGCAGATATGACCAGCCTTGCTAATCTTAGAAGCTGTGTCGGCTATCTTAGTTCTCTAACGAATCACCTTATTTCTGTGAACATGGAGAGTCCGAGCATACTCCGCTCCAAAGCTCTAGTTCTTAATTTACAGCGGTTACAACGGTAGTAAATGGTGGCGCAACAAGGAGGATAAATACTGACTGTGTGTAGCTTATCGCAGTGAAGTCTCAGCGAGTCGATCTCGGCCCGCTGTCTCGCGGCCAGCTCGCCCGCCGCTCGCAACTGCTCCTCCAGAGCTCGGAGACACCCGTCTGCCCCCCCATCTGCGCCTGGAAACAAAGGAGGTTCTTGAAATCTACGAAGTACAAAATACCAACGCAATCACAAAAACAACTGACGCGCCCGAAGCGGTAAAGATTAGATGCTGAGGCGGGAATATGGAATATGAATGAGGCGGCTTTATAACATGCAAATGTGTGTACGACACGTTCCGACAGGCACACACACTAGCGCAACTTGCATATACACGACTTACTACAAGTAGAGCAGATTAGTGGGTTTCAAAAATTTATGTTCAAATCAAACAGCAACATTTGTACAGAACGCTATCAGCAAACCTTACAATGATTTTTACGAAATTTTACAATTTCACAAAGTTCAGTTTACTATAATCACTACCGATTGATCTAGAAACTGTATAAAGTATATTGATTCTAAGAACAAGTCAATGATGAGTTCCATTTGTCGATTATTTGACGTTCCCAATGCAATATTCCACAATATAAACGCCCCAGTTTCTCTCACTCACACAAGTTTAGAGAATGTCTACATAAAGTGATAACGATTTGAGTTGCGCGAATTAATTTTCTAATCGTTGGGAGTCTTCCGATTGTCTTACATACCCCCGATTTCACATTTGGGACTTTCATGTTAAGCGGTGCTTAACCATGAAATGCAGTGCTGTTATCTTCATAATTGAGAAACTGGCCCTCAGTCTCTCTATATCAAAACTGGAGCATGGCCAATAAACTCAGATTTACTCAGAGTTTAAACTCAGCGCTTCTCAGTATTACCATTGCACAGCTTTATGTATTACAGGACGCAGTAACAAAAAAACCCTCAGTTTAAATATGAACGTATAAACATTTTTTCAAACGCATTTTTTCCTCATCGTCAAACAAATTCGTCGACTCACCAGCGCCCGCCAACTCCAGCAGCCTCAACGAGTTCCTCTCCATCTCCGCTTGAGCTGCGAGCCTGGCCGCGCGCTCCTCGGCGAGCTGCGACTCCAGCCTCACTCTCCTCTCCTTCTCCTCCGCCACCTCCGCCTCCGCCCGCGACACCGCCGCGGTCAGGCGCGCCGTCTCCGAGTCGCGAGCGTTGGCTTGCACGCCGCGAGAGCATTTCGTTACTTCGATCCTGCTAGAATTAAACGCAATGAAGTTTGTAAACTTAATGTTAATTTAATAAAAGTCGCCCATAAAAGTATTGATATGTAGGGATGTTAAGGGCTATTTCTTCGGATTTGAAACGAAATTGCGAGAAATAATTATAAGGCCCAAAAAACAACTCTCAGGCCGAAGATAATGTACACAAATATTATACTACGAGTATATGCAAATCAGAATTTGTTATGTAACTAATTCTATTTTTTTACATAGACGTAGTTTTGGGATTTTCAGCTAAATTCACGACCAGGAAAAATCCAATCACTTTCAAGTTACTACAATATCATTAAAATATCCATCTTTGTATATAACTTCATAATTGTTTACATTATCTTTAGGTGGCAGTAATTTTTGGGCTGTAAAGTGGTTTCTTTCGTAATCTAAGGAATCGATCCATAAATTGTCAAAAATGTCGATTGTCTCACCTTTCAATATTGGGCATTATCCCAGCCAAAGCCGCTTCCACATCCGTACCCAACAACACAGTTTGTGACGTCTTCTCCGCGTATATTCTGACTCTGGTCTTCGTGGTAGATCTTGACGAAGTGGATCGCGTGATCGTCGGTCTTCGCGAAGACGGCGGAGTGCTCTCGTGCTTAGGAGACCCTTCAGAATCATTCTCCCGTCTTCTCCGAGGCAGGGTCCCGTACTTGTCAGCCGCAACGCGTGTGGCGCTGGCATCGGTCACGTTCGACAACCGAGGACCGTTCGACGGCCACCTCTTCTCTTCACTCGGCGAGTTCGGCGTCCGACATCTCGCTGTAGACGTCTTCGTAGGTTTAGCGCGCAATGCGGGACTTTCTCTGACGAGGTTTGGAAGATCAGCCGTTGGACGGATACGTGGTTTAGGAGTTAAAGGTCGAGGTTTTTCAGGCGGAACGGGCTTCTCTCGACTACGGGCGCGTTCCCGCGTGGCAAGGTTGGGCCCTCTCGGTGCAGTGACAGGTCTCGGTGTGGAAGCGCTTAAAGGGGAACTTCGTTTAGGCGGTTCTGTGACGGTGACGTTGTGGCGGCGCGGCCGCGGTCTCGGCGGCGCTCCGGCCACGGACGAGCTCTCGGAGCCGCAGCCGGAACCGCACGATACGACGCTGGAGGCGCAGGATCTAGATCCACCGCCGCTGCTCAGAGCTCTCCCGCAGCCCTCCACTCCGCTGTCACTGCCGGCTGCGCAGAGCACCAGCTCGTCTCCAGCTGGCAGACTGTCGAGATCGTCCAGCGACCTCGCGTCCTCATTCACTTCCGCATCGACAAAAGCCTCGGTCTTTCCTCCTTCAGTCTTAGACTCCTCCCTCGTCTCGAGAACGACGCCGCTCTCATTGTTATCACAAGCTACATCACCGGACGCAGGCGGGTCACTCTCAGTCTTTGACTCTTCAGTCTTGGGTATTTCTTCGTCGATGATGATCGGCGGGTCGGTGCCGCAGTCCACGTTTGCTGCGGAATCGTCCTCCATGGCTGGCTTCTAAGTCACATGTTCTGTAAAAAGAGACACAACAATAAGAATAATGTGACATAGTGGCACGTATAGGGGCACGGTAGTGCGGGCGCAGTTTTCATTGTCGAGCTCCAGGGCCGCACGATATGTTCTCAGGGGAGACAGCGGCTATTGTCCCATGTCGCGCTCGTATGCTATTGTTTTCATCTACCGCAGTATCGAACATATAAATCAAGATATACGCTTTATATTCCAGGTAACAAACGACATCAAAGAAAACCTCTTACATGCTACATCTTTAGCTTACATCGTTAAACGTGCGAACAACTTTTATGGCTTCATTTCGCATACGTTGCACAATGAAACACTTGTCTGCCATGTTTAAAATATGCACACATTGTGTTGTAACAATCCAGTTGCACAAAAAAGTATCATTCTTCGATAGTGCATTTAATACTTGCAGCAAAATGGTGAAACTTATAACAATAAGCAAAACCTATCAGCTTCTCTCCCGCGAGCTCGCACAATACAAAGTTCCCATGGCTCCGCGCGGCGCAGCCACTCGCCATTCGACCTCGCCCATTCATATCAAATCACAATAAAACATTTTATCTCGGTGCTTTACACAATCACAACGGCACATTACATTCTCAGGCAACATTTACGGATTTTTACGCAAAAACATGGAACCTTTTCTCTTTACAATTCTTTTTAATCTGTCTTATCGCGGCCCCGATCGAATGCTTGTAACAGACCAGCAGTTTTGTAGCAAACCACACTTTATCGCTATCCCAGATAAGTCGTAATAAATAACAGATAGAGATAATAAGCTATCGACTCTGGAGTACAATAACTGAAACAAACCTAGATTCTGCAAGATTTTATGGCTGTTTTAAACGTGAGCATTGAGCAACCTGAACACCCACAGTGACGGTCAATATCGACGACTTCATTATTGTGGTACCAACATCTGTGATCATCTCTATTGATAGTACCACAAAACAAACACATTGGTAACTGAACCCATGTTAGTCCGGGTCATCGCACCGCAGTTTGCTGGGGTCGCTATAGCCCGACGGATTCAACATAAGCTATAGTGCTACTAACTCATCTGATAGTAGGCTGCTATTTAATTTGGTATTGTAGCGTCCCAGACGCGCTGTCTGCGTGCAAGCGCCCCGACAAACTATTAATCAGTGGAGGCTATTTTTACGAACAGGGGGCTTGGGAGGAACAATATGTATTATGTTTGATTCGGTTTAGCAAATTGACAACCAAGCCACGACGACCATTACTTGATGCAACGCTTTTGGAGACCATAACTTCATATTAACAAGGAGAAGGGAGAAGCCCACTGGCTGATTTTTGAAAATTTTGTGATTTGATCACCAAAATCCGCACATACACATATCAGCTCTGAAACCCGGGCAAGTGCAATTAAAGCCAGGGAGAGGAGGCGGATTCGTTTAAAATGCTTAAACTAAAGCCCCTTCAAATGAGTGAGACCTATTATATTCCACTATCTTTGGGTTCGGTCTACTAGAATCTGATAGCAAAATGTGGAATTTTAAATTTGTTGTAGCAATGCTGGTTACGTCGGTATTTTTTCTACAATAGGCTACATAAACTTGTAAACTTAGAGCGCGAAAATGCCTGTATCAGTAGCTTTTAATTAGAGCTAGAAAAACCGAAAAATATTTACTTACTCAAATATAAAATACAAAACCATACTTAGTTGTTAGGCTCGAAAAAACAATATTAATTTGGTCTTGAAAAATTTGACAACCCTACCAGTACTATATACCCTAGACCAGCCATACTCAAAGTGTGCTCCGCGAAGCTCTAGGGCTCCGCAAAACCTCTATGGGAGCTCCGCGAAAATACTGGTCATAATGGAAAAAACTCAAGTTGCAGAGTAAAATAAAATCTATCTGTTTCTGAATATTCCAACATAAAGTTTTAAAAAATGTAACTAAATGCGTAATATGACTTATGAGCGCGAAGGGTGCAACAGCTCAGTCAACAGACACAAGCATGGAATCACTGCCGAACCGGACATGCGACTTCAACTCTCTTCTATCAAGCCTGACATCAATTGATGAAAAACAAAAACCATTTCATACCTCCCATTAGATGAAAATGTTAATGTCAAGTAATATGATTATTAATAAAGAATACACATAAACCCAGTTTTTGATCATTTTGGGGCTCCGTCAAATATTTTGTTTTCCAAAAGGATTCCGTCGCCAAAAAAGTTCGAGAACCGCTGCCCTAGACTATCATTGGTGCTGTTCGCAGGTTTTGAACGGCCACGCCGAAGGTCTCGCCTGGCCGACGGTCATTCGTCATGCTTTATTACATTTGTGGTCGGCAAACGGTTATTAATAGAAATTCTAGGAGAAATTGCGTCAAGACATTATTTAGTTACTAAATTACCTAATTGGAAATTACTCAATAAGGGCTAATCAACGCCAAAAGTTTAAGAGGTATTTGATGCAGTTCTCACTGTTAGTTTGAGAATTTGAGGAAGGATCATGCGACAATTAAAGGGAGCTGAGCTGTGAACATTGGTTGATACAGAAAGGGGGGGCTCCCCCCAAAAGGGTAAAGGTTGTCAGAATGCCCCCCCGAAATCAAATTCTGGATCCGCCCTTCGCTGTGAACATTTTAAACTGTTTGTTTTTGCCTCAAACCTTACAACCATAAACGGATTTTAGTACGGTTTTTATTGTTATGGATGTGTACAATTGCAACATAATAAAAGGCAGCTGAGCAGTGACCATTTTAGCAAAACAAGTCAAGGAAAAGGAGGCCGAGGGTACTTTCTTCCTCAGCACGAGTGGAGCCGCGGGCTAAACATTTAAATATCGAACCAGTCATTGAAAGAAAGTTTTAAAAAGTAATCAAAATTAGTGCTTTTTAAATTTTAGTACAGGGGTCACCAGATGCTTAATCCGCTTCGCCACCCTGGCCGCCTTCTCCAACCGGCCGCCCTGGGCAAGTGCGTCATTTGTCCCTATGAAAGATACGCCCCTGGATATTGATTTTATTGCAGAGAAACACACTACATACAAATTGAACGTCACCAAGGACCATATCAATAAAATAAGAGAGGGTGTGTATTAGGGAATGCAATCTTGCACCAAAATGTCAATCTCGGTATTAGCAAAATAAAAAAAAATTATCTCGCAAAATCTCGGCATTAGCGAGATCTTGCACTAATGAAAATTCTTTCGAAAAAATATTGTTTCAACTACTGGTTCATAAAAAAATTAAAACAAGATATCAATCCAATTAAAGGGATGTATTTAAACACTTTATAATAGTTAATTATATTATTTTACTGATCATACTGAAAAACTTTCCCGAAGAAACATACCAGCGCAAATGAAAAATTCCATAATAACTTCATAAACCAACTGTAAATGTTCTATGGGCATGTGTTTTTTTTTTATTTGATTTGTTATGTTCCTTTGGAAAATTTGTTTAGTGTGAACAGTATAGTAGAGTATATGATTTCATTTAAAGATAGCGTGTGTTTTCACTTTTTTTAGCCGCAGACAAGGTTTATAATTACATGTTTGTAGGCATCAATTTCAACGAAATGATGTTGATGATTTTTTGATGCAAAATGCAGTTATTGTCTTCTCGACCCAGCAAATCCAAAGCTTTATTTATTTTTTTAAGTACTTCAAGTGTCGTCAATGCCCAGCATCTGTAATATGCGCTGCCGCTTGATCTCGCAAATCTTGCGAGATCTTGCACTGATATCGATGCGTGATTGATCTTGCAATATATGTGCGAGGTCTCGGTATTTCGAGATCTCGGTATACCGAGATTGCATTCCCTAGTGTGTATGTGTGTGTATAAGTAGGTAAGAGTGTTAGACACCTAGAATTCGATAGAGACGTCGTCGTCGTGTTTCGCAGTTCAAGTGGAAGAAATGTGGACATGAGTCAGATCTACTTGTTCTCTTCTCTGAATACCCAAACAGGTGAAATGGACAACGTTTGTAGTGCAGTAACGTGATTAAACTACTTTATTCGATGTACCTACTACTCTTGCATGCATTTCACTTTTTATTTCAACATCTGTACTAAATACGATTGAGAAACAAACTTTCATTTACCGCTGTACTTTGGAAGAAGGGGGCAAAAAATATCGTTATCACAATATCTTCGATTCTTCAAAAAGATCTTTTAGCAAACCTTGAAAAAATTACCCTCAAAATAAGGAACAATTTTTTGACCTTTCTAAACGCGTTTACGCGTAGCATTGAAGGCAGACAGTTTATTTCTGTGAGGTAATGTTTATCTTACATGCTTTTGCTCCCAGGCTTAGCATAAATAAATTTAACCCCACGTAGACCATGTAAACAAAACAATGAACAACTAACCCCTCGGCCACAGCTACAGGCTTCGAGAGGCGCGCCAAGCGGTTCTTCTGCGGCGCCGGCGGAGATAACAAATGTATGAAGTTGTATAGGGCCGGCCATGAGTCGCCGCTCGCGCGTCTTGTCCGGCCTCGAGTGACTTGCGCTCTCGCGAAGGCGGTGTGCGGGGAGGCGGGCGGTTGAAACAGTAATCGAGCGCACAGGACGAACCTAGTGTCGAGCGATTTGAGCGAGCGAGTGCGCTATACATGAAGGCGCCGACGGGTGTCGTGGCACTCGTGGCAGGGCCAAACCCGTCGCATAAACCGCCTGGAAGCGCAACAAGAAGCACCGCCAGAAGCCTGAAGCTGTGGCCCTGGCGTAAGTCCTTGCATAAATAAATAATTATCTCGATCTATTTTATTTGTAAGGCATGCTTGATTGACCTCTCTGATTTGGTTTCATATTCATACTACAATAGAACTCATTAAGTGATCGTAAGGCAAATTATAATGAGCTTATTGCTCAAGTTTATTAGCTTGTTTACGCTGAATGGGGTCAGATGTCATACATGCACTTTCAAAGGATATGTATATACATATGTGCCGTATTTTACTTGTTTGAGATAGTCCCAACCCCTTAAGACAATAAATTTCATCGAGATATCTCCGAGCGAAGTGATGGTACAAGTGTCATCAATAGAGACCGCATTATATGCAGTTGCATATCTCTTTTTATAATCAGTTTCTGGTATATGCATTTTGACTAAATAATCTAGGGTTTTGAAATTGGAAAACATGTTTGGATAAATTTTCCTCGATAGAAATAATTGTTGAAATGAGGTCTTCAAACACACTTTTTCTCCTCGTTTGACGAATAGGAACCATATACAGAACTCAAACATATTTTATTAGATGTGTTTTAACAATATCTAGAGATTTGATATTTGAAATTTTGCTAGCTATTTTAGTTTTTTAATAAAAATATAAAACCAACTTTTTTCCCTTTTGCCCTGAATCCGCCCCTCTCGCACTGCGCGATTTTTCGCTTGGAGTGACAGTGACAAAAATAAAATTCGCATAGCCTCTTAATGATACATATTTTCACGTTGTTTTGCCATACATGCCAACATAGCACCAAAATTCAAATGCTACGCAGTTACCTCAGTGGATGTAGACGGTTTTTTTCTGCTTAAGAAAATGTTTAGAGCGATCGAAGACAATCTTACCACCAAACATTTGGAACAGTACCGGATTTTACAATACTCATAGTTAATGTAAAATAATTTGTGAACAATACCTTTGTCCCATAATATAAATTGTTACGATATAGATATTGCAGTAAAGTGCAGAGTTTAACGATCCAAATAATATTCTATTCATTCATCGTTATTTTATCAGGAGAGGTGTGTCACGAATACGCGCTGAAGACGCCAGTAATAACTATCCAAGTGTAGAGAGCTCGTTCATAAAAACAAATATTAACAAGTAAGAAAGAGATAGAATATTGTGTTGAAATGATATTGACTTGTTTTTGTATATTCCAACACGCCCCCTCAAAAATAAATCCCTTTTCATTAAAATTCTAAAATTATACTTCATACAAAATTTATAAACACACACCTTCCTTTACCTGGGGAACAATTTATACAATAGTAGCAAAATGTAAAATAATTTGTAAATAATACCTTTGTCCCATAATATAAATAACATTTTATTCAAAAAATTACTGATTTTATGTTGTTTTTGAAATTAAATAACTAAATATTTTTGCATATTTTGACACTTCTTCTGATGCATATTTCGGGTTATTTATGTTGCATATAATCCGGTCTCTAGTCATCAATTTTTCAACTGAAAGGAGCCACATACGCTTTATGTATAAGGAATAGTACAAAAGCTGTCTCTAGGACAAAGACGGGTCACGCTTCGTCACTTTTAACTCCCGTGGTGAACGGGTAAACATGATGGTTACTGAGAAAGGACCACCGTAAAACATCACCCATAGGTTTTCTGCCCTGGGCAAGGAGGTGGTTATGGATTAGCCCATTTGCCTATTTATTGTGGTCGTCTGGTACTTGAACCGAACCAAGTGTCTCGCATGATTGATGAGTTGTTTGGCATGTGTAGTTTTCTTGTTAATATCTTCATAACATCGCATTGGAACGCTAAATGATTCTGCCATTTGTGAAGTACGTTTTTTGGAGTCTTCGTCATCATTACAAATGATCAATTATCTCATCAAGGTTTAGCAGCCGGATTGTGAAAAACCGGCCTTTTTCTAATTAATCGAAACAGAACAATTATACGAATTATAATTATATACATTATACGTTTTTATTGCGAAATCCATCGCTTTGAATACTCTAATTATTATTAGAGCGCATTACAAACTTGAAATGAATCAGAAACAAATTTAAAAGCACAAATATTTTGAAAATATTCTTCTGAATTTTTTCAAAATACTTGTGCTTTTAAATTTTTTTCTGATTTATTTGAAGTTTATAATAATGCACTCTAATAATAATTAGAACACTTAAATTCAAAATTTACTCAATTAGTTCCTCAACAAAACCTTTTTACCTATGTTTTGTGTAAATTGTCATCGCAAAGTTTCAATTGGCTTCTGTAAATTCGAATTTTAAAATTTAAAAAGAAACTTTGCTATGGCAGCGTAAGCATACACAATACATAGGTAATAAATAAGGCTCTGTTGAGGAACTATTGACTAAATTTTATATACTGTAAATTTTATATACTGTAAATTTTATATACTGTAAATTTTATATACTGTAAATTTTATATACTGTAAATTTTATATACTGTAAATTGTATACACTGTAAGCGGGTTTTTCACAAACCGGCTGATAAACCACTCTTAAGTAACCATGAAGAGAATCCAGTTCCTGTCATTTACATTCATATCATTTATACGCTAAAATACTTATTACCTCACCTTATTCATTATAACTGACCACTTGTGTTGTGAGAACGAAACAAAAAATATCAAACACGATGGTAGACATGAGACCAACAACAAAAACTCATACAATACATAACAATACCAACATCAGTTTATTAAATGCTGTGTTCGAATAAGTACCTAAGTACAGTAGGGTCTAAGTAATCCGGATAGGCAAAAAGGCCTTTGGCGGATTACCGAGGCATCCGGATTGTGGTCTGCGATATTTTAATGGTAATATAACAAATGTTTAACGTCAATTTCTTTGATTAATTATGTTCCAATAAATAAAAATAAAAAAGTACAAGTGAGGCAAACAATTGAGACTTACAAACATGTACGAAATATACGCGTTTGACATGAAGTTAATAAGAACGGAAGTTTATTTTTTCTTGAAAAAGTCTTTCATACTCCTCTGCTTATAATTTTCCTTCAAGCTTAGTCTGTGAGTCGAAGGAGAAACACAACTTCGTGGGTATCAAATTCGTTATCTTCAGACAATTTCAGGACTCTCGTCTCCCCCGCGAAAGATCCTGCCGCCCCTATCGCCCGTCCGGATTGCAGCGATCACCGGGAGTCTGGATTAGCGAGGCCCTATTGTAGTATGTTTGCTGAATGTGGAATTTACAAACCGATACGTAGATAAGTATTAGTTTAAGATGTAATCTTTGTATTCAATAAGTAATGGATGAATGTATACGTAATATATCTATATCCAAGCTTTGTCTTCCAAATAATTCGATTAAAACAGTGGACTATATTATGATAAATCGCAAAAGTAGAGATCCATTTAAGTGCCGTAATAGCTATCATAAAATTAATTGCGAAGTCGGGCTTAGTCATGTCCCCATTTAGATGGTAGATAACCTGAGGAACCAGTCTTTGAGGTTACTCGGAGCATAAAACCATGCATTGGTCAAGGTTTTTGCAAAGTCGCCGATGAATGTTAGATAATTTAGATGTTTATTGTATTTTTATGAACGTTTGTATAGGTAATGTTTGTAACTGTTTTGTTTGCTGCTGACTCCAAATAGCATTTAGCATTTGTTATGCAAGTTGTTAATATGCATTTAGCAATTTGGGGCTTGAATAAGGAAACTGTTTGGGAAGGAGAGGTCAATAGGTCATCCATAAAAGACATTTGTTTCAAATCTTCACTTCTTTTTTTTTAAATATGCCCCAGCAACTAAATTTACTTATCATCCAATTATATTCCTATAATTATCTTATATTAATATATTCATATAATAAATAAAATAAAATAAAATATAAGTTTATTGGATACAAATAAAACACAACAGAGATTAAAAATAACAAATAAAAATACAATCCGCAGAGAAGGTAAAAAAAAAATTCAGGGGTCCCTAAACTCTGCTTTGCAGGAAACTTGGGGTACCAAATGACAATTTCTTATCCAGTTGTACAACATAATAAAAATAAAGCTATAAGAGAAAGAAAGTATAAAACATAAAACATAATTTTAAATTAGACATGAGAATTAAGCTGTGTTACTACAAAACGGTGTTTAACTTTAGACAGTGTTTAAATCTGTTGTCCCCTTTTCTTTCATATCGTAAAAAAGTGACAGCAACAGATTTAAACACTGTCTAAAGTTAAACACTGTTTTGTAGTAACACCGTAAGTGTTTAAAATGCACTTAGAACTTAAGATTTTGCAAGAGACCATCAAACCTCCAGTAATTTTTCTGTATCCTCATAGTCCACATAAATTAAATATAATTATAGTAATAGGTCACGGCGCTAATTTATTAAAGTAAAACGAGGGCTAACAGCATGTCCATAAAACGGTAAATAAGACATTATAGTAGCGACAAAACAGGGCAAAAGTATGATTATATCTCCCGCAGGGCTCGGCACAAATTATTAGCTCAGACAGTGAACGTGCCTACTGAATGATAGAGGGAATGAACCTCAGTGACACTTTTACAAAATGACGACAAAAGTGTCTTTTGGCCCTGGACTGGAACATAACCATAATATGGACATGTAACGGAATAGGGGTGCAATTCGCCATGTTCGCTAAGAAAATTAAACTTGATTTTTGGTTCCGAAAAATTTAGACCATTTGGTGATCTCAATTTAAACCAATTTCAGTTTTATGCAGTCAATATTTTTTTATACATTTTTAAAGTTACGAAAACAAATGACGTTAATTGTTTCCTTGAGACATAAAAACCAAGATATACTTTGAATTGGTATGAAAATGAAATCAATTTGACATTGTTGTTTATGTCAAAGTAAAGATTTTTTAATCTATGTTTATCTGTGTCAAAGAGAAGGAATAGACATGAGACATTTACATACGTGACAAATTACTCTGTTCAGCAAATTCTAAAAATATCCCTTTCGGAACACGTGCCCTAACTCCTTTGATTAACAGTTCCCAAAATTAACATTGCGTTTATTTTACTTACTGATCACTTTCAGCAGTATGCCTTGGCATAAACTTCCCATACCCAATTGTGTAAGAAAACCGTATTCATTTGACAGCTTAAGACTGTACCCGAGCCTAGAGCATGAACAACAGCAGACTTTTGAAGATTCATTTAAAGAAATTCGGACTCTCCTTGTATTGAAAAAAATATATTTGATTTATTGATCTTTTATCTACGGATTCTACTTATAAGCTATGTACTAAGATTTTAACTCTTGTCAAAAAAAAAATGTTTTCCACCCTCCTTTTTTTTTGATTTTCAAACGTTCGTTTCAAGAACGCGGATAAGTGATCAACTTGATTTTTTTTTTCATAAAATGGGTAATAGAATTATGAAGGGATTCTACTTAAATCCAATATTTTTTCCCTACAAAATATTTCAGTATTAGCAAAAACGCGCCAACTTGTTGTTTTGCTGCGTGATCATTAGTATTACACGTCCAAGAAAAAGAGGCCAGTGAGCAAACATATAATCGCCTCTATCAAAAGCAAATAAGGTCTTTACTATTGGACTTATTGTGCTGGACGGGTAATAAAAAAAGTTGCTAGGGTAGGCCATACTCTCAAAACATACGATCAACGGCTATTCTAACTAAACCGTACGGTCAACGGCTATTCTAATTAAAACCATACGTTTTAAGCTGTCAAATCAGTACGATTTTCTTGCACAATTCCAAAACAGATACCGAGAGTAAGTACATGGATCGTGTACACAGTAACAGTTCAAATTGTTGGGGTCAGTGGGTATAAACGACAGGTTGAATGGTCACTATAGTCGAAAAATCGTGAATTCAAATTATGATCAAGTTTGGCAGATTACAGAGGATACTTCCAGGACGCACCAGTATGTTGTTAGATTCTAGAAAGAATAAAACCCATGAATCCTTAAGTCAATACAAAGACAAAATCCCTTTTTAACATTAACGGCAATCGTATCTACACCTCAGTAACTAATTTATTAAATGACGCATAGATCACAATATTATTAGCGTCTTAGCTTCGAGTAGGTATATAATTCTCTATAGTAGGCCAGTTCAATAAGTCAACAACCCAATAAAACTTAAGTTAACCTGCTGTTGCACTTTCTCCTCAGTTTAAGATGAGCTTTTGTGAACCTCAAGTATTTGTAGAAAGTTTTCATACGCATTTAAGCAAAGAAAAAACAAACCAGGGAATATTAAAATTGTAATTCCAAGCCTATCAAGTGTGTTCTTTGCCGGAATAAAGCGAGACAAACATTATGGTAAGCTCAAAATAAACTACGAAAGGAGTTAAGACTTAAATAAAAGGTCAAGAAACAGCCGTCAGAGCGTCTTTAAAAGTTCAAGCGCGATTTAAAGGTCAAAATCAAAAACTGATCTAAAGCCCATAATAGCAACAAAGAGACCATTGTTGCTGTAACCCCATTATTAACGACAGCAGTAAAGGGACAACAGGGCGCGACCGGATGAAGGGCTCGGTGAAATGAACGCCTGAATAATGGTGTGCTAATAAAAACTACACATTAGCGACAGGCACGTGTGTTTGCTAGGATATAAAGGAGACATGTCTTGGTGTAACCAGTAACATTTATAATGTACTCTGACAAAGAAAAGCTCAATTTTACAATGAAAATCCTGGATTATTTGGTTATGAAAGACAAGACAAGACAAATACTCTTTATTGTGCACCATATAAAAGAAAACTTAAAGTAGAAAAACAAGATACAGATAGATTACAATTGGCTTTCTTATCGCTAAAATCGATTCCTTCCAGACAACCTTTAGGCGGAAATGAAGCCAAGGATATAGATAGTAAAGGCGGTGTACATCAAAATAAATAGTAAACAATTTAATAAGTGAGTAGTTTACAAGAAAAGGCAAGAGAGCTTCTGGAGGCAAAATTGTACTCTAGAACTGCTGAGTTGTGACTAAAAACATGTGGTTCCGCTTCGTTACCTATCGATTTGGATTTAGCAAAAGAAAGTTTCCCTCATGCATCCACTATGCAACACCATGGAAACCGCCAACAAACTACAAGTTCACGACTCCCCCTAATAACTCCGTGATTTACAGGTCTACACCAAAAGCTGGGTATGTCCGTTGATTTGCTGCTTCTTTCTGTGTTATTCATACAGATTGGAAATTATAAAATGGATCCTATGGTAGCACCCCTCTCTAAGGTTGTTCCATACGCAAAATTAAGAAAAAGGAACCCTTATGGCTTGATTCATATGTTTATATGTCTGTTACAACTACTTTTCTCCAAGAAGGATAAAAGTTTCAATTTGAAATATTTCGTAGCTACCTTGTACTCGCACTTGATTATAAGGTGCCTTACAATGCAATAAAATCTCTTTTGTCAAAAAGGAACCCTTATGGTTTGATTCATATGTTTATTTGTCTGTTACAGCTACTTTTCTCCAAGAAGGATAAAAGTTTCAATTTGAAATACTTCATAGCTACCTTGTACCCGCACTTGGTTATAAGGTGCCTTACAATGCAATAAAATCTCTTTTGTCAAAAAGGAACCCTTATGGTTTGATTCATATGTTTATATATCTGTTACAGCTACTTTTCTCCAAGAAGGAGAAAAGTTTCAATTTGAAATAGTTCATAGCTACCTTGTACCCGCACTTTGGTTATAAGGTGCCTTACAATGCAATAAAATCTCTTTTTTCAATGCACAAGAAAAATCTGAAAATATTTTATTATACAGAAGGGTTATGAAAAAAGAACAGGAAACTATACAGCACGTTTTCCCAATGCTCAGAATTTACAAAAACACGATTTAGGTACTGAACCATCAGTGTGCAGATCGGATTCTTACTTCGGATTTATTAGGTGCTAACAGAGTTTTGGTTTGAGAAACATTTCTTGAAACTTTTGTTATTGATAAATCTAAGCGTTTTGAAAAACAGAAAGTTAGGAAAAACCGTCTCGTTTTGAGCCGTTTATCAAAATATCGTTCTTGGGCTTTACAATAGCTTTCCATCCTGTATATTTGACTCTACTTCAGTCTCTGAATTAAAATCTTGAAGGAAAATGAATTATTACTAATTCGGGCTACAAATAATAATGAAAGCTGGGTTCGTATCCGTCCTTCCGCTCACCCTCTTTACGTCAACCCAACCTCATTGCGAAAAAATACACCCCACGACACGAATTCCATTATTACAAGAAACTGCTTGCAATAAAATAACGTTTTGGTAATCGTATTTACGAAAATATGACATAACATCAATTATGTATTGAGAATAATCATAGAATTCGCAATATTTCAAGGACTCCGTAAAACATTCTTGACCTGAAAATCAATACATAATTGTTTTAAATTGGAAACGGTGTTACAAAGCCACAAAATTTTAAACTTCCCAAAGATATTTCAATGGTTAAAAGATTTATTTATATAGCCTGTCGTTACAATGTTTTTATTAGAAATATTTATTTATTTCTACATCCATGACTGTGAGTACCTTCCTCCCTTTCCCTCAACATCAGACACCCTCGGTTAACAACAAGCCCCAGATATCTTTTGATATGATATGTGATAATATGGTATCCGAGATTTGGATTGTAATATTATGAGGAACTGAGAATATATCGATGGATTCCAATCACGTTGCTTGGTGGAATTTCGTCTATATAAACACTTGTGCTTATTTTAGTACAAGTTGATTTTTCTGACTGGATTTTAAGTCGCTGAAAACGTAATACTAGGATACTATTTGCCTATACGAACAACTGTTACTATGGAGGCAAAACTGGATAAAAAACAGCTGTTCCATAGAAGAGGTATATAGGTACAATTAGGTACAAAGGTATGGCATCTACTTTTTCGCTGTCTTTAAATACTATCTTTAAATTTCAACCTTTTACCTTCCGAAAATAAAGCCAGTATAGCTGTTAATATAAATATTGTTAGTTTTTTGGATACCTACAGTGTTATCATTATCAGACTTCAATTTGCTGATAAAATTAATGATAAAAGGATAAACTAAGAGGCTGATAAATATGCAAATTTCCGCAAAAATATGGTAATTTCATAATTATAATTAATTTACCTTAATAATAAGAAAGCAGTACATAAACGTAGGTATTTCCTTGGAAAACTTCACAAAACCAAAAAGCTCACGATGAGGCAGCTTAATTAAATGTTCGTAATTAACACTAAACAGTCCAAAGAGTCCTCAATAGTCACAGAAATAAAGACCACAGAATTGATATTATTTTAGTACGAAACATTAATAAGGAAGCTAAAACACGCGAAGGGCGTTTTATCGTGTTAACGTAACACGTCAATACCCGGGCCGGGGTCGGATAAAACTGCCGGTGCCGGCCGGCAGTCAGCTCAGCCGTGTGTAGAAAGAAAAACCTAATAATGGCGACCGTGGCGTGGGGCGGGACATTTGCCCCCATGTGGAACTAACAACCTAACAAATCATATTGGACGTTTCTTATTTAGTCTCACATACTAGTAGCGGTATGTTCAACTTGGTCAGGTTATTATGCCCTGCCTCTGCAGCTGTGCATCAAGAGGGCGAGGCAAGTGTTTCATCAAGATAGCTTGCAATGTCTTATTAGGTTTTGCAGCTTGCAGTACGAAAGGTGCTTACTTTTAGCCATTTCTTTTTCCATGGATGACATACTTGAGTCTTGCAAATAAAATTTTGCCTCGTCCTTCACTTGCAAGTCTTATTCCATTGCCAAGATTTATTATACGCCATACATATGTATGTGATCCAGAATCTAGTTATCGTTAACAGATTGAAATTTCAGACGATTCAATTTAGTATACCACGATCTAGCTAGAAGATTGGCAATCCGTCTCGGTTGTTAGATCCATCCAATATCGCTTGCAATTGCAATAAGCCTTCAGCGGAAGCGCAGACGCCGACTGTGATCTAGCTCTTTACCGTTAGATCAACTTAGATCATCGCTTTGTTTATAAGATTGGTATAGTATTTTCTTGAATAAGCCTGAACATTACTGACAAGAGACGCCTCTTAGATTTGTTTATACTTGTCTACGATCCCATTAGAATCGGCAAATAGGTTATTTGCTTTCACATAAACTCTACAAATATGTAGTTGACGCTAGAGACGTTGTTTAACTTTATAATTATTTTCGTTTTTTATGTACTTTATGTCGAATCAAGTGTCTTATCATCTTTCCTGTTCTATTTTCAAAGGTTTTTAACAAACATCTTTCTTCCTCTGTAATTCTCAGCAGTTCCTCATTAGTCTTCTGCTCCGGGAAAAAAAGGAAGAGGAAGACGCTACTTTATTCATGTGAAGGAGAAAGTTGAAGTAATCAAGAGGTCAAATCATTAGCAGAAGATAGAGAGGAATGGCGGTTACTTGACCGACAAGAGCATAGCTCTTAAGTTGTAGATAGGTAGATGTACTTCACGAGCAAGCGACAACAAATTTAAATAAAATATAAACATGGAAATCAGTGCAGACACAATAGAAACAATTCAGAAATTCTCCCAAAACTGTACTCGTGAGAAGCAGAGACGACGTTTTGTAAAGGTTAAGCAGAGTTTATTGCGTTACCAGAACTTCCACAATATACACTGCACTGCAATCTGCTTGAGGACTTGCGCTAACCAAAGCACAATTTGCTCAATGCTACAGTTCGCGTCACCTAAGAAAGCGGGTTTAAAGTAAACCAAACTTCAGTATCTTTTCCACCGTCAACCGCGACCCCGTTTGTGACTATATTCATATCCACCTACTTAGCTCAAGTGTAATCCACAGCACATGGTGGACATGTTCCAAAAGGGCGGTGGCCCTTCATGCAAAAAAAAAATGTTTCGGTTACTTTAATTTAGGTAATTGTCAGGTAGTTGAAAATGAAAAAAAAAATAAAACAAAAGTTTAAATGATGTACTCTCGAATCCCCTAGTCGGATGGAAACGCACCTTAAGAAGAATAAAGCTTAATTTATGAGCAACTAAATTAATTCTCATGCAAGAAAGTTCTGTAGACCCGCTAATGTGTGAAACGGTAACTGTTCTTTCTGAGATAATTAGTGAATAGGGCATTACCTCCACCATTAAAATAATATTCTAATCGTCAAGTCTCGCAAAAAACAAAAACGCGGAACGGCTGTACCATCCTTTTCTCGAAGCAACTCACGGCATTTTCAAGCCCCCTGTTTCATTGTTGTGGGTAAATTCGGCTGTTCGATACACGATTACTTGCATTTTCCTGCATCCATACAATAAAGTTGCAAAGATATGACTAAACTATGATCTAAATATCGTTTCGGATGAGTAATTTTAGGTTTTGCACACTAAAATTTCCAAAATAAACAACGTAAGAAATGTGATGTAAAGCTGGCGCGATTGGATAAATCTGATAGTTGTTTTTCACTATGAACTTTTTTGCAGACATCAATATCCTGTCTAGCCAACTAGGATAACCACATTAGCAGCAAGCAGACATGTGAATTGATTGCTAACAGGAAACAAATCTCAACAAGCCTAGCTAGTCAATCAACCTGAAATTTGCGTTGATCCAGTTCACGTCAAAGAAAACCGTAGTTTTTAGGGTTTCGAAGTCAACAAGAAAGCCTTAAAAGTCCGCCCGTCTGTCTTTCCGCGGCTTAACTCAGAGCTTGGCATGGGTACTTTATATTCTCTGGCATGGGTATACATGGGTTTACCTATTAAATTGCCGAAATTTTCGTACATATTCATGAGTTCATAATTCCTGTAATTCAATAGCTATTTCAATTATTTGTTTTTTGTTTGAAAGTAGATCTCAAGGTTTTACATCTACGTATTAAATTTTGTTTTTATTTTCAGTTTGATTATAAAAATTTAATCTTCAAAAACAGTTCGTCCTAAATGCCATCCATTTGCATGATAAGATTCGTAATATTTTTTTTTACAGCTGACTCTTTTGACTTTTATAAAAATTTTATTAATGTTGCTGTTAGCTTAATGTTGTCTCATTCATACAAATAAGAAATGACATAATTCCTAAAAAGAATGCAAAAACGTTAGTACTCAAAACTGAGTTTCCGTCAAATTCTCTATAGAAAACAGCAATTTCATATGTAAAGACCTAATATTTAATCACGCTGACACAGTGGTAATATAAAATACTGAAAAAAAAGAAACTGTTGCCCTACACGTAAAGTGGAGATGAGTTTTTTTTTGTGACGGTAAACTTCGGGTCCGTACACTGCGCGTAGCCCGACACGCACTTGACCGTTTTTTTAATTTTTATTTTGCTATTATAGAAGGTCGTCACCGCAGACTGCGTCGACTGTGCGAAGTCAAGGCATTAGGTTATATTGATATTTCTAACGACCAGGGAAATTTAATCGTCGCTTGTGAAAAGGCAGTCGATGCCTGCAATCAAACGCTTTCCAATTTCCTTCGAGCACCTCGCGAAATAATAACAAGAAATCAATAATTATGGAGGAGAGAGGGTTTAGTAAAAATAATGTGATGTCGAATTCTAACGATTTTGAAACCTTAAATAAATTTTCAATGCATGTGCTCGTAAAGGCTCACTTTTTATGCATCAAAACCGAACAGAAAGTCGATTATTTTGCCCTAGGGCTTTATTGTTATTATTTTTTTTTATTTACAATGGTTGGCTAACCTGCAACCTTTCCTGTGTACCATAAATGTCATACTTTTTTTTTTCCACTGTTTAACAGCTCTGGATACAGTCCTTTTGAGCCAATTATAATTTAAAGTTCACAAAATGATATTTATTTTATTTCCTCACACTATGCATTGAAAAACGTAGTATGATACACGGGCGTAAGAGCAATAAATTACTCGGTTACGTTTAAAACACTCGCTACGCTCGTGTTTTAAATCGTCCTCGTAATTAATTCCTTTGCGCCCTTGTAGCATAAACTACTATTTATTAATGCCGTCATGTCGATTCAATGGAAATATACCAATAATAAGCATTATTTAGTTGCTGATTTATGTGCATATACGTTGAGTTAAATGGAATTATAATGTCAATCGAAATATAATAAGGGTTGTTCAAGCGTATGATTGAGAAGCGATTGATGATTGAAGTTTTACAAACAGTTCAAGAGGATGCAAACACGCACATGCACAATTTGAAGAGGCATAAACCTTGACCATGTGCATGTTGTATGTATTAGACGATCACTTGAGCAAATATTCTCGGCGAGATCGTTTTTGGCTCTCGAAGGGTCGGCCCAGAAAGATTGTGATACGGCCTTGACCGGGTGCGGCCATATGGCATCGAGTGCAGGCCCGCTTCTCGGCCAACCGGCCCTGCCATAACTGGCAACTCGTGACGATCCAGCACGACCTTGCACGAAAGTGGCAAGTGGCAAACCGGACCGAAAATAAGGCCAACTGGGCAAGCAAACCAATTAGTATTGCCACTTGTAATAATACTCGGAAAATGGAAAAGTGCACAACTGAAATATCGTAGATTTCAGTGTGACGCAAGCGAGAGGCGTTAGTCGAAAATAATTACAACAGGTAATTGCCCACCGGCTTCAATCTTACATAATTATTGCTGAACATCTGTGTCAATGGAACGCTTTACATTATTCACCTCTAATGAACAAAACTCGAAGACAATACCGCACGAAGTTAATTGGAAATAAAACTGGAAATTACATGAAAAACTGCAACGTTCATAATAATAAAGATGCATAGACTACAGCTGTTTAAATTGTGGATAATGACGAAACTGACGCACGTTGCATAATAAATGAACTAATTTTGATGCATTTCTACAAAGACAGGCACTACTGGTATATCAGTACTTACGTGCATATTATTTGTAATTACCTCTTGCTAAACGGTAAAGGACAACACTGAGATCTTGGACGAATATCCAAGCCTGAGGTACACGTGAGTTTAGTCGTATTTGTGCCCAAAGTACCGCTACAAATCCTAAATTACGTAGGGACAGAATAATAGTCTGTAAGGTGTAGTTCATTTAACACCTCAGTTATCTTTGCCAGAACCGCTTAAGGTGGGCCATTCAGCTCAGCTGGTGACTTTCATCTCAATGAAACGTTGCACACGTCTTTATATATGTTTCCCTTCCCCCCCACACCGCACTCCGACCCATCTCTCATCACGAGGTGCAAGATGTCGAGATATTCAAAAAGCGCCGAATGTGTGAATTGGTTTCAGGTAAAAACTGTTTTCCCTGAAACGGTAACTGTTTATTAATAGAAAAGTGTACAAAGTTGGTCTTCTTTACATGAACGACGTCTATATTTGTCTCTTTTTTATTTCCAGTATAGATAAAAATTATACAACTTGCTAAACTTTGCGTAAAAACGAGGCAGTATTCATGATATCCTGACAGCTATTATGATGATATTTCATTAAATTTTGCTTTTTGGGGCTGTATAGAAACGTAGCTAGATCTCGCTAGATAATACCTATGAAAAGAAATATGAAGAAAACAAGCTGTTTACTTCACCATCAGTTTTTACCTTTTGTATGAATCTTGAGAAAAATTAAGGTGTAAAGGGACCTCTTACTGCCTGTTGCAGAAAGGGTTTTTAAGTTTAATGAACCTTTAAAGTTGATGCCATCCCTTACACTGTTCTTGGCAAAGAAAATGACAGCATTCATTTTAAACTTTCATTAAACTTAAAAACCCTTTCTGCAACTGGCCGTTAAGCATATAATAGTCTTTCTTTAATTAAGCTAAAACCAATTGTTAACCTTTTACCAAGTTGAGCCGACTCTACGTGATTTATCGTGTAAAGCTAATAATGCGTTTACAAAAACAATGAATTTATTATCAAGTAATAATTTATGTTCACAAACAAGCAGCGGCATGATTCAGCGCCACCGGTGGGCAGGGGAGCGTGACCACTGCGCTGGTTTATACGCTTGCTTGCAGCGATTTGTGCTGCATCTGGCGCAGTTGGTGCATCCGCATCTGCCGACCCGACCTGATCTGCTACTGCAGCAGCCAGCAGACTCTCGGTGCAAGTTGGCGGAACGGGAGCCGTGAGCGCACGGGTATCGATTACGATTAACGTCAATGGTGATATCATATAAGGGTATCCTTGCAAAGGGCAGCAGCGTATAATGTGATCAAGATCATACGTCTGTTTTTAAACAGAACTTAATCTCAATCAATCAATAACTTTAGTGCATCGTTCTGTCTTTTAATAAATAATCATCTCCATCATTTGTTTCAAGAATTAAACTGTTTCTTTTTCACTTGCTTATTTTTGGTTTTCGTTTAGCAATTTCCTTCATTTGTACAATTTAAAAAATCTTATTCGCGGATTTGCAGAAGCATTCCAATTTTGACGAAAAATCCTCCCAATAATATATGAAACAATCGGAAGCAAAACTACAGCAACCTTACTGTTTCATCGCACGAGGATACTTGTCCGTAGACATCATCACTCCACACAATCATGCAACAATAGAGGTCTCAGTAATCCAGTTACCCAACTAACCCTTTGTCAAGAGTTCTCGGCGCCAGAGACGAGGAGTTGCGCAAGGAAGCCTCTACTGTGCAACACCATTCGGTAGTCGTTACCGACTTATGTAGAGACCCAAAATGGAGACATTTAAAAAAGCTACGCACAAAGGTAAATTCCAGCATCTCATCTGAGCAAGTTATTGAGCAACAGGCGTGTCTAATGGACTACAATTTCACGTTAATTTAAATATGTCGCTTTTGAATAGGTGACGTGTTTTTGTCTCAACCTAAGAACATGCATTCCACGCAGTCAGTCACCTAAGGCTTAGGGAGTAAGTACTGGCTGGTGAGATCTAATTATAGGAATACTCGTATCTTTCGGAGAAGAGGAGAGGAGACGCATCGTCGTCCTCGGCGCATATCTAGCATTCCTACACTAAGCTTAACATCTTTATTTGTAGTTACTGTAGAGAAAACCATTCATTACTCTCATAGGATTACCAATAAGCCAAGGGCTTTATAATAAAAATTTAAGTCCTTTCCTGTGCATTCTTCTGTAAAAGGCCTCAGTTAAAACGGCACGGAAATTTCCTTCTCCCAAAGCTGCGATAAATCTAGACGGACACAAATTGCTGGATTATCTTGCAGACCACGGTCGGTTGCAGGGCTTTTTGTAGAACAAACACGGCTTATAAAATATGAATGTATGTCAGCCGACGGACGGATGCCTTGAGGATTTCGGATAGACATCGGCGCGACCGATATTTCATTTCAGCGTGCTCGGGACTTTGATAGTTGTTCAAACAGTTTTCCTCGCTGCTACATTTCCGCATGCCGTTCGAATCTCGAATCAAATAAATGATTTATTATTGGTGTTATGAGTTTTATTTGGAGCGTTAACAAACACCTTCCTGTAGCAGTATCCATGTCGTAAAATGTTCTTGTAACTAGCAGAGCCCATTTATTCCCGTCCCGTACGGGTTGGTCTATCAAATGCAAATTGAAGGAGCGTTGTAATGGGATAATGACCATCAGCCGGGTGAAGGCCGTCCACCCAAGCCACTACCGAGAGCATAAAAACCCTGTGAACCAGGAAATTCTTCTGCTAAGGAAATAAGGCCTAAAGTTGCATGTATTAGCTTCACAGATAAGCTGTCGTTCTGTAACAGCCAACTTCCGCTGTCACTTACTGCCTGCAGTCAACGTCATAAAGCATTAGATTACCACACGCGAAAGACTTCATAAAAACGAAAAATAATCATCAGCGGGCACATTTCACACATGTGCAATGTGGCGTAAATTAAAATAGGTCGCATGATAAAACCGAAAATTTACGAGTATTAACTTGGTTACAATGATTGGCAATGATTCAAATAGTATATGGATCTGTATGTAGTGCTTGTGAACCAAACATTTACAGGAAAACGTCAGTTACTGATAAAGCGCCCCCGGCTATTATTAAGTTCATTCGCAGTTGGTCTGTAAAAAAACGTGCTAATGTTTTTCATCACATGCCTGTGACGGTGACTGACCGTTGAAGCTCAAGGTCGGCGTTTCAGTAGCCTTGTTACAAAGTGAGCTGTGGGTTTTTGATAAAATCACACTTCCTATGATAAATTATATAATGAAAATTAAAACTAATTGAATAGAAATTAACGATAATAATAAAACACTTCTACTATATACAAATCCAGCCAAAGCTGGCTGAGGAGAAGCTGCAGCAGTGGCTGTTGGAGCCAGGATTCTACTCTTTTCTGTTGGATATCTTTTAGTAGAAGTGTGTTGATCGCAACTAGAGGCGATATGCACCAAATAGTATCACGAATAAAGATAAGAGGAAATGAGGTTGGGGTTTCTAACTTCCAATGTACTGAGTGAGCCGGTAACACAGATTGCTACGCCAAGGGCTGCTTTTCGTCTTCTTAACCTTTTACCCAAACCAATCTGATATCCGTCAACTCTCCATATTCAGCCCGTGCTCGATATTCCCAGGCCAGCAGCAAGAAGGTTTCTAATCCCCGGACAAAATAGGTTTCATTACAGCCTGACTACTGATTTTAAGAGTAGATTATCAAACGACCGGCTTTCAGCAGGATGTTTACATTAATGTAATGTAAAACAGAACAATTCTCCCCAACTAATCGAAACTGACAGGCAGCTGTGTCAAGAGCACGTTGCTTGTACACAAACAGACGATGGCTCTGCTCCCGCGCAACGCACGTGTCATAGTGATAACTCATAGACAAGAAAGAAAACGTATGAATTCAATAAAACCTTTTGTGACTCTTATTTGTAGCTCTATTTTATTACCAAACCGGATGACGGAAAAATATGAGCAATATACGATGATAAATAGATCCGTAAAGCAGTATTGCCTATGAAAAGAAATTACCCTTCAGCATTAAATCTATCCTGCGAAAGACAGGCAATCAACACATTAGCTGGATCATTACGACTTACAGACAGATGTATTAGCTAATAGTTTAAAATAGAATCAACACGTGACTCACTTTCTAACGGTCCAAAAACGGTTCCAGGATCGATCCTTTATAGTGGAAGTGTACAATTATGGCAAGTCCCCTTCCTTTGAGGTTGTTGCTCCGTCGATTGTTTTGCATCGTGCCAGACAACGTCTGCATACTGATCCCTTTGCTTCTCTATTTTTGTATTTTCTTTCTTTATTGCACGCAGTTGCACTTAACTAATAAATGCGACGGAAAAAATTGATAAAAGTTAAGTGAATACTGTTTGCATTTTTTTCTCAAGGATATAGGTACGTAAATGAGATTGTAGCCGCTGCTTTGTGATCTGGCCTTTCTATTTGGAAAGGTTGTCTTAATATTTCTAGACCGGCCTGGTGATAGTTGTCATTCATTACCAGTAAGTAATCGTCAAATTATTATAGTTGCAGTCACCTTGTCTTGTTAACGGTTACGTCACCTTCAATACGATTGAACGTAACGAGGACCGCATACAATGAACGTGCTAAAGGCGCTAAATCGCAACCAACATCCGGGAAAGTAACAGAAACGAATCAATCAGCAGCTTCTCTATCACTTTGTATTGCAACAATATAAAAACAATGAGAGCAATCGTTTTATATCGGCAGCTGAGCAAAATAGTTATGTGCTCGCGTCAAAAAAGTAATAAAACGACAAAGCATGCCCACCGAATAGATCTTTATTGATGACTCTACGAAATCTGATCGTAAATCTTTTCGATAACCGACACAGTGTCTGCTGGTGCTTTTGTTACCAAAAGGAGCGTACCAAAATAAATATCCCCCCAGAGAGTGTAGTAAAGGTCGAGCAACAATAACCTATATCGTGGTGGGGCAAGTTTTCGCAACAGCCGCGACACCGCGACAATCCGGCGCCGCGACGAAATGTCGGCGTGCAAATGGGGCCCTGAGGAACCCCGCCTCGCATTAAATCGACGAACCTGTCGCCAGTATGATAGGGTTAGGTTACTAACGTTCTACAACCGTAATACAGATCGTACGCGACCTAGCTCGGGTGCTAGGGAACCTTTAACAAATTTTATAGCTCGCCTTCGGCTCGTGCCGCAAACTCACACACGTCAGAAAACGTTTCATCGCTCTCGTATCGTAATGTACTATTTGTTCCGTTTATTTAAGAAGTGGTATTTTGTTTGACTGTTTTGCCCAACGACATTAATGTCGTTTGTTTTGCCGGATATTTCTAATCTGGGATCAACTGCTTAGTTATTATTGAGTATGCAAGTCACTTCTTATTAATTGTGATATTTTGTTAAAACCTGTTGCTACACTTTTTTGGTTCAAATAAAGTTATTGTAATTATTTATTATTGTTCTTTCGTTATACCTCACATTAGTAATAAAGCCAGCAAGGGATGGCGAAAAGCTTATACAGAAAAGCTTTCAGCCTGCAGCTTTGCACGCGTGATTCTCCGGATTTGTATTGTAACAAAATATTAAGAAATAATTATAACGGCCAAATGAAAATACAACTTTTAGCTAAGACAACTTTTAACAATAGTTTGCTATATGCATAAACCGAAATGCCATCATGCAGGAGAGAGCAGCCTCGATGCTCTGTGGGGTACGGTAATACTTTATATTCTCTGATGCGGGCCAGCTCCAACTCAATCCTAAGGACCATCGGTGGGAGGTACGACTCGCCTATAATGCGCCACCTTGCGGTGTTGCTAGTTAAGACTGTACCTGTGCCTAGAGCATGACCAACTCCAGGCTATCTAGGATTCGTTTGAAGAAATTCGGACTCCCCTTATATTGAAAAATATATATTTAGTTTATTAATCTTTTCTCTAGGGATCTTACGTATAAACAATGTACTAAGATTTATACTTTTGTCGCAAAAAAATGTTTTGCAACCTCTTTTTTTTTGGTTTTCAAACGTTCGCTTTAAGAACGCGGTTAAAAGATCAACTTGATTTTTTTTTCATAGAATAGGTAATTGAAATATGAAGGTATATCACCTAAATTCAATATTTTTTTCCCTCCAAAATATTTCAGTATCAGCTAAAAACACACCAATTTGTTGTTTCGCTGCGTGATCACTAGTATTACGCGTCCAAGAAAAAGAGGCCAAAGAGCCAACATATAATCGCCTCTATGAAAAGCAAATAAAGTCTTTGCCATTAGACTTATTGTGCTGGACGGGTAATAAAAAAAGTTGTTAGGGTATGCCATCCTCTTAAATACAGATGTGCATCTGACCGACACACCAGCAGTAGGTAATAGTATATTGTTCACCGAGGGAAGAAAGGGGAAGATTACCAACGAGGGTGTAGTTATACACACGGGTTGGGAATCGCACTTTCTCCCGAGTGATACATAGTGCTTTATACTACACCTGCGAGGAAATAGTATAATTTTACTTTTAATCAAGATACAATAAAAGAAACCGACTGACTCGCGTGCGATTGTCACTTTTTATTTCCTTCTTATTTGTTATTATGTACAGGAAAAGCAAGTGGCCAGTATAATTTTTCGAGTTTTATGTACGAGTTCGCAAAATAATACTGGCCTCTTGGCCACTTGCTCATTCTTTATGTTATTAAAAAAAACAGCACGTTAACAATGTATTTGCATATAATTTTTCTGCCCGCTCAAGCACGTTAACAATGAATTTTCATACACTTTTTCCGCCCGCATATTTGTATGACAGTAATGACGTATTTTCTGCATCGTTTTCAAAAAAGTAAGAACGTACTTTCCGAGCAGGTGTAGTATAAATTTATTTTGTGTTTATATTAGGAATACTAACGTAGGGTAAGATCATTGTTACTAACCAAACTGGACCACATTGTAGTCTAATCAATAAACGTTTATGATTATTATATACATATATTTAATGTTATTATGGTAACTTCAAAATAATTGAATTTTTCATAAGCATGATATTAGATTATTTTAGGAATTTACGGCTGGTATCACGACTATCGAAAAGCTAAATGTTTTATAGCTATTGTGATATCAATAAAATATGTTAACGCATTTAGCAAACTATTGTTAAAAGTTGTCTCTAAATGTTGTAATTATAATTTGCCATTATAATTATTTCTTAATATTTTGTTACAACTCCGGAAAACTAACCTAAGAATTTGGTCATTTCCCCCTAAATAAACAGTTGCCCTTTCAGCCACAATAGCCTGTTAATTAGTGGCAGAGTTTTAGGGTCTAACAACCAAACCAACCTTCAGATCTATATTAGCACGTATAAAGACGAATAAACTAAACTCCGGCCTTTCATTCGAGAGAATGGTGACGTTTGCAAATGTCAGGGGATAAAACCTTTTTTTTACTGTTTATCATTTCAATATTTTATAATTATCATGATGATTTTAGGGTCGATTGTACATCGTTAAAAGGTCCCATTTGTTAGTAAAAAGTATTTTTGTCGTAAATATTTTCCACTTCCTAGTACAAAACTTAATGAATCAGCTGACTCAATTTCTACGTAAAAGTTAAAAAAAAGCGCAAAAGATATTATTTTTGGCGAAAAGTTGTCTATTAGCGATACTGTGTTCACTTGAATTTAAGAACCTTATATAGAGGTTGTCATTTTATTTATGTATCGGAAATCATATTGAATTAAGACTCTGTATCTAAGTGATCAATGTTCTATTACCCTTTTTGTGAAACTCGTTAATTTGTTTTTATCGTTTTCCCGAGTCCAGCTCCGAGTCAGTTACTATAGGAAGTCAACATTTTATTTGGCAAAATTAGCAAAAAGTATTACGATCCGTGTTGCTGATTTATTATTATTACTTGCCAATATGGTAGTTTGACTGTATAAATAAATGTCACCTTTCAAAGAGCTCGTGCTATAACTAAAATTTCCTTCTGCTCATTTAATAATGGGAATAAAATAAAATACGAACCATAAAGTTTCATTTTTATTCACTACAGCTTTCACTGTAGAGTTCATCGTTAGTATCCGAAGCAGAAGTATTTATAATAAACTGTTCTGCCACATCATCTATTAGATGGTCAAGTTTCATAAGTTTATCTTCCTCTTATAAGGTGTGTGATATATAGCCTGCCCATTCTACATTTGTGACACGTGACAATCCTTCTTCTAGTAATTGTTTAATTTCCGTCATTTTGAAGGTTTTGTTATTTCTTGCCACATGTCCCTTTACGTTTGCCCATATCAACTCAATCGCATTTAACTCGCAGTGATATGGGGGCAGCCTGAGGACTGTTATTCCTTGAGTTGCAGCCATTTCATCTACGGCATATTTAATAAATTGCCCCTTTTTGCCTTCTAACAATTTCCATTAGAAATTTTTTAATCATGCTCTGCTCAAGTATATTTTTAGAGGTAAGCCATGCTTGGATATCACATTTTCTTCAGGAAAAAGTTGGCACATCTTCTAATCTTCTAGAATGGTATGGGGCGTTGTCAATCACAATAACCGAGTTAGGTTTAAGTTTTGGTAAGATTCCCCTAAACCACTGTTCAAACACTTCGGCGTTCATCTCTTTATGATAATCTCCATCCCCCTTTTTTGCTTCAAAAAGTAGAAGGCCCTCTTTTAAAAAACCTTCTTCGCTTCCTACATGTCTTGCCTGTCAATGAGGCCGCTTTTTCGTTTGCGCGTGGCATATTTGAAATTTAATTTCTTCATTACATTTTGAAGCGTTGTCCTTTTGAGATTTGGTAAAGAATTATCAGAGTTCACAGCGAGTAAAATCTGAAAATAAATATTTTTTTTTATCCCTGTACATATATTATTAAAAAAATAGCAACAATGAAACAATAAGATTTTGTTTTAATAACTTGCCTTTTTGATGGTTGGTATTTCATTTCGGTAAAAAAATTGGTGAATTTTTCTTCTTATAGCACATAAAGTAAAATCATCAATTTTATCATCAAACTGAAGCTTTGGACCACTTTTTTGTGGATTTGAAAATGTTGATGATGATGACATTTTCATTGCTTTATATTCTCTTATGATGCGATATATAGTTGCCATTGATACTCCAGTAATTTCAATCACCTTTTCAATACAGGTAGCAGTATCAGAGTCAGCCCATAATTCGGGTGCTTTCGGCCAATTTTTCACCACGTACTTGTATACGTTAAGAATAATTTCTTTTTCACCAGGAACTATTGCACGACGTGTTCTTTTCTTTCTCGTTGAAAGAAAGTTTGCGTCCGTGTTTCTTGGAAAGCCCGGTTGCGGGTCCATTTTATGTCTTAGTGCCAGTCAACCAAATAAAATTGTAAATTTCGATGAAAAACTACCTACTAAAATAACGAAAATTTAAAAAATAATTACAAATCAAATAATTGAATACACAAACACGGATCGCATATATATAACATTCGAGGACAAAGATAGAAGCCGAATGAAGTTATTTGCTTGTTATATGCTCTGTGGTTATTTGTTTAATCAATAAAATGTGTCAAGTTATTTCTGTCAAATCAGCAATCATTTTTGAATCGACATTTCAGAAAAAGGTTTATAATATCTGCGGTGTAAGGCAGTGTTGTCGTATTATAAAACTGATATACCTTACCAAATAATAAGATCGTATATATATTCTATTCCAGTGTTTTTATTTATAAAAAAAGTTTAAATAATCATGATTTGGATTTATTTCGTACCATTTGTTGTACCTTTCATATTTTTTTAACGTGCCTTTATTTATTTTTGTCGTGGAGAAGCTCTTGTTGACTTGTAGTATTTTTTCGAGATATCGCCACACTCCATCTGTCATCATTCTCTCGAATTAACGGCAGCAGTTTATGTTGGGCTTCAGCGAGAATAGATAAAGAACAGATAGACCAATCGTTTAAAATTGGAAGAATCTTTCCGAACTTTCTAAAATAAATTCTTCAAAGCTTTACCTTGTCTATTAAACATTTCCAAACTGAAACTAAACATCCCACTGCGCTCGGCTTTCGTAAACGAGAAGCTTTACTAGAAACATTACTAGACGAAAAACAAGACAGACCAAAATATACCTACTGCACAAACAAACAATCCAGTAAACGACTTCGAAATTACAACCAGAGTGTCTTGAAAGAAAATAGAAGAAAACGTTTTGAGAAAGCTTTTCAAGCTGATACTACATTTACGGAATCATAATTCCTTTGTGAAAATTTGCCGTGCTGAGTAAACAAGAAAGTTTAAAGATTACCAAAAAATGTAACCATAAATCTTGCAAGGTGACTTTTATATTTTCCAATCGTAGCGGTTACTTTGGGTAGACCTTTAAAAAACGAATACCAAAGCGAAGAAACATGAATAAAGATAGTTTTTGTTGCATCGCATGTCTTCAATCTTTTTAATGGCAAGAATATAACGGTTGTACTAAAACCGAATGAAACAGTGATCGCAACTAGAGAATGACACGTGCTCATGATTTAAATTCCTCTTACTTACATCAACAAATTGAATTAATTACTATTGTTTACAAAACCATTTCTAACTTAATCAAGTTTTGTCACGTCAATTACTGGTATTTTGGCGTTGTATCACGTTTATCGAAGTCAGAATTGTTATCACGTGGTAATTTAGAAAATGAAACTTTAGCAACAGCGATGAATGGAAGCAACCTATTTATGACGAAAGTGGATGGTAAACAAAAGAATGTCGCCTAGGGACGTTGCTGGCTGTGGGAAGCCTCAACAAGCAACCAAGACTAGACATTGTGGCGACCGACTACTTTTCTAGCTCCACAACAACACTCAACAAAGAAAATAGGACACAGAGGAAAACACTCGACAACTAGGAAAGGGAAGAAGCGCGGAAAAACTCGAGAAGAAATTATCCAGATCGGCTCGAGTTTTGCAATTGCTACGCGTTATTCTCAATTATGTTATGTTACGACTTACCTAATGCAGTTTACAATGTTGTAATTCTGCATTACACACAAATATTAATCTTACCACAAAAGCTATGTAATTCGTGTCTAAATCACATCTTAAATATGGTACAGTGGAACATGAAAATGGAACAATCTAACTCAAGGTTTGCGTCATTGAGATAGCGTCATCCACCAATTTGTCTAGAAATTCGTTACGGAAAGCAAATAACAATTTACTTTTGTATAGTTAATCCGTGGTAAGTTTCAGCGATTTATGTGCAGAGCAATTTGAATATATAGCTGTCAATCCGTGGAAAATTCGCTCCATGATGGCTTTTGAACAAATTGCTGACTGATTTACATGCCAGTCAGGTGGAAACCAGAACGACATTTGTTTCTCCTTTTAAGTTGCTTTTCAATGTCAATGTAAAGAGATCTGTTGATGATCTCATAGGAAATTAGGAACCTCTCGATTCTGAAGTGCATGTGTTGTATTTGTGGAAAATTCGCTCCATGATGGCTTTTGAACAAATTGCTGACTGATTTACATGCCAGTCAGGTGGAAACCAGAACGACATTTGTTTCTCCTTTTAAGTTGCTTTTCAATGTCAATTTAAAGAGATCTGTTGATGATCTCATAGGAAATTAGGAACCTCTCGATTCTGAAGTGCATGTGTTGTATTTGTATTCCAAATCCTATCGACTTGTCTAAATCGAATGAAACTGAATACGGATGCTGTCGCTCGTTGCAATCTTACAATGAAATACGAGCCTGCGCTTTCAAGATATGAAGCTTCTGACAGCTAAGCTTTCGTCGGCATCTCGCAAACGAATGAGAACTGCAAATAATATTTGTGTTGAAGACCAAAACTAAGTTTGCAGAAGCAAGGTCGTTGCTCTAAAAACGAGTTAACGGGTTCGATGCCCGGCTGGTAATGCTGCGCCGGGTCTGGTTTTAGTTATAGACACTATTCACGTGTAGGGTTCCGTACTCCAGTCGACAACCATAAGTCACGAGTCTGCTGTATACGTTGTACTCATCACTACACTTGAGTAAAACAAGTGATGCGAGGAGGAACATAGTGAAGGAAAAAGACGAATTTTTGTGTCATCGTTCACAAGCTGCTCGACCAACAAACCAAGGGCAAATTAGAAAAAAAAACCGGCCAAGTGCGAGTCGGACCCGCGCACGAAGGGTTTCGTGCCATTATCTATAAAAACGGCAAAAAATCACGTTTGTTGTATGGGTGCCACCTTAAATATTTATTTTATTCTGCTTTTTAGTATTTATTGTTATAGCGGCAACAGAAATACATCATCTATGAAAATTTCAACTGTCTAACTTGCACGGTTCATGAGATACAGCCTGGTGACAGACGGACAGCGGAGTCTTAGTAATAGAGTCCCGTTGGTTACCCTTTGGGTACGGAACCCTAAAAAAGAACTTGACTGATTGTGTTATATGTGCTACAAGGATCTTTTGGCGCGAGAATGACAGTGACAGGGGGTCGCAGCTGTGAAACAATGGATAGGATAGCTGCGTTAGTTCCGATTTTGACCACGACCAATCCATGCGCCAATAGAGCCTCGACACACGGTATATGGATAATACTAGTATGATATCTATGATTAAAGGTTATCACGGAACAATAGTATTATGATATCTATGGTATCACGCAACAAACATACAGAGCAATAAAGTGAAATATTTTGGTTATAAAATAAACTTTCAACAAAAAAATAGTAACCGACTTCAATAATAACAGCAGTCATTCACTAAAAAGTTAATAATAATTCTATAAAGACCGATGGTACCGAAGCAACACTTATGGCGACTTCTTTCTTCCTGAAACGTTATGTTATCTAGAAGTCAGCGTTCTTATATTGGTTTTTATGTTGCGATATCGTAGGAAATACGCCAAAACCATCAAGACCAAACCCAAAATGGGACCTACCTGGAAGTAAACTCTTCCAAACAAATAAAGAATTAATCAAATCGGTTCAGAAACGACGGAGTTATGGAGTAAAAACGCCAAAAAAAATTAAAAAATAAATAAAAATACAGTCGAATTGAGAACCTCTTCCTTTTTTGAAGTCGGTTAAAAAGTAACATAAATAGAGAATTCAGCGAACCGAAATACCCGGTCAGGGATGGAACGGAAAATCTAATACAATCTGAGAAAGAAATTTTTCCAATCATCTGGAAGACGAACATCAATCTAGGGAAATATTTTCTGATACACGTTTTTCCAATTTAGCGGAAGAAACTGTAATGGATGAAACACGTGGGTATGTGACGTCTAATAGGACATTTATTGGCAAAAACGAATTGATCAATTACAACTGAATCAAGCCTAATTGTAGCTATTGAAGGACAAAAGTCGGCGATACAGTCATAAAACAGCATTGAAAGGTGATACGTCGACCTTGTAAGTCATGTCCTTCACATTGGTCAGTAACCTTGGGGACAGGACTGGATCGCTAAACCACGCGACCTTTCTAAGCCAGCTGGTTCCCCATCAACCTTTTTAGGAGTAGAATTCTGGTCAAACCACATACCGGACCTTACCATAGACGTATTAGTATATACTAGATATATGGGGCCTACTACGGACGGCAAGGAGAGACCCGGATTTTCCGGCAAGACATTCCGAGTAGGGAACGGTACTGAAACTGCAATTATTTGTCGGCCGGTAAATCTCGGTGTCACACAACTTTCGCCTTCGAACCGGTCCTATACCGACAAGCAAGTGAAAATTTGGTTTATTATAAACATTATGTGTACAGCAATAAGGTCTACATATAGTGATGCAGCGTGTAGATATTGCCCGCGGTTCTGATATTGCAATACAAAGGCACTTTATTGGCAATCATCGGGATCGGCCAGCAAGGATTTACAAGAGCGCTTATGGCAGTTTGATTGGTGATAAAAAAACGTGCGAAAGTATTGGGAAAGTACTAGATACATTGTCGTTTATGATGGAGGCTTTTCAAGTATGTAAGTGATGATAAAAATACTTTTGCATTGACAATGCAAAATAGAAATCTAAAACAAAATATGTTTTGTTTTAACTCGATAAAGAGATATTCTATACTTACATTATTTGAAGACTGTATATTGAATATGGGTACTGTAGCTCCTGTAACAATAAGAAAAAATATATAAGAATGTGTAAGTTCTAGTCGTTACACATTCGAAAAACATTTCTGTCACGAAATGAGTTCAACTGAGCAAAACAAAACATTTTAATTTCCTCATGTGGACGGGTATTCCGTTTCGACAGCATTGCGGTACATTGTTGACACCTTTATATGCATAAACCGAGGATTCCTAGACGGCAAATTCAAAGATGAAACCGAAACAGGGGTGCAATTGTGTAAGAAAATTGTATTCATTTGACAGCTTAAAACGTACGGTTTCGATTGTCAAACTGCTATACGCCTAAGCAAATTAGCCAGTTTGACAAACTAAAAACGTACCGTAAAAGGGGGCTTTTTGCAATCAACGGGGCTTTTTGGTTTGAATGAAATAAAATATTTGAAGTCATATAATTTCTTAAAATGAACGTAGCGTACTGCTTTTTTTTACTGGCAACACTATTTTTATCTGTCACTTGTCAGTGGTGAATCCTGAAGTTTGTGCACCTCACGCATTAAGTTGAAATATTATTCTAAGAAAAAGCTGTAAATCGGACGAAATTTCAAGTGGTTGTACTTTCATTCGTACAAAAAAACTTTTTAGAGGTGAGTGAAAACCATTTATACTCATTTTGCTTCCGTTTTCCAAGGATTTCAGTCATAGTTTTAGTTTAGTTCTAGCTCTGTTTAGACGCCATATTTTTATGTTTTTCTTGGATGGGGCTATTTGGAAGTCGATTTGGGGCTTTTTGCAAGTTCCTTCCAAATAACCCCTTGTATCCCTAGTTTGATGGTTCAAGCACATTTTGTGTGTTCTCTCGATTAGCCCCAACAGCTTATAATTACCTATTTAAGGGGCAGTACTGCTTGTTTTACCTCGTGTTCAGCAATTTTTTTGTAATTTCAGAGTTGCAATGGTGCGAATTTATAAAAGAAAGTATACTAGTGAAAGGAAAGGTAAGACATTCTTACCATATCAAAGCTATAGAAAAGAAGACTTACAAAAAGCTATAGAAGAAATACAAAACAAAAAGCTAAAAATATGTGATGCGTCTAAAACTTATAATATCCCCATAAGCACATTAAGCAGAAAATCAAGAAATATAAATTGTTCCCAAGAGAAAGCTGGTCACCCCACTCTATTTTCTCCCGAAGAGGAAAGGGGCTTCATTCAAGTTATGTTGACTGTAGGACACTGGGGATTTCCCTTTGACACAATGGACTTAAGAGTTTTTGCCGAGAGATATTTGGCGAAGATAGGAAAGAAAATTTACACTCTTAAAAATAATATGCCTGGTGATGATTGGGCACGAAATTTCCTACAGAGACACCAATCTGAATTATCAAACCGTAAAGCTTCAAATATTTCGACTGATCGAGCCAAAGTTACGCCCGAAATACTAGACAACTTTTTTACACACTACATTGATACTGTTGAAGGAGTCGATCCAAGTTGTATCATCATGAACTGAATATTAAATTTGTGTGCTTGCCACCCAAAACAACCCATCTAATGCAGCCATTAGATGTGGCATTTTTCGCCCCTCTGAAGGCCTACTGGCGAGACGTGTTAACTCAATGGAAAGTTACAGAAGGAAGAGCTCACAAAACGCTGGTTAAAAGTGCATTTCCAAAATTACTGTGCGATCTAAAAAATAAGTTGATTGATAAAGGCACCGAGTCTAGCAACCTCATAGCAGGATTTGAAAAATCGGGTTTATATCCGGTTAACGCTGAGCGTCCAAAGTCACGTTTGCCCCACAGCTCTAATATTTCCGCAGATAATATAAACAATTCTATGTCTTCGGTCATATATGAAATCTTGGGTGACCTAAGGTGCCCTGCGGAATCAACTCAGAAGAGGCGAAAAAAGAAATGTGAAGTGGAGCCAGGAAAGAGCATCACAGCGAGGGACTTAGTACAGAATCAGTCAAAAAAAACTGGAACAATTACAAAGAAAAACCAAACTAAAAAGAGTGCAGGAAAAAAAGCAAAAGCCACAAACAATCCTAAACCTGTGGTGGCATTTGCTCCAAATGATTTAGATGACGACTCCGATGCTACCCTTATAATCGATGATGAAATTACGAACAAAGTTTCAACAACATCTCAAAAAGCAAGAGAACCAATTCCGGGGCCTTCCGGAATGTACAAGGGGCGAAATTCAAATCCAGACCAAATAAGTGACCAAAGTGATGTATCTGATGTGGTTAGAGATATACCAAGAATACAGAAGGAAAATAATGAACCCAAATCATACAAAGGAAAGGGAAAAGGAGTAGGAAAGAAGAGTAAAATTATCAAGATGCACCCAAATAATAAAGAAAATCACAACCCTGACAGTAAAATATCACAAGAAGAAGATATTGATTGTGATATTCTGACACGGTTATGTAACAATACAACGGTTTCAAAGTTTAAAAAGGAAAGAAAGTCCACCAAAACCATGTCAGAATCAACAACAAGTGAATCAGACACAGATATTATGAGCAAACACAGTGATTCCGACATTGATGACTGCAATTACTATTCCAATGAAGAAGATTGCATCGATCCAGATGAAGATTTGAACGACAAAGATAACTCCAGTAGTAAAATTCAGAAGACTTCTTGTAAGACTGACAGTATAAACGTATTAAATACGGCTTTTGATGGGACTGAAAACACCCATGAAATAAGAGCTTCTGATAAAAATTTAAATTATATTGATGACGAAACTATGGAAATAACAAGTAATAGAAAAAACGACATTTCCACTGAAAACAGTAAAGTGCCTCCATACACTATTAAAGATTTTGTTTTAGTCCGTTACTATACTAGAATGAAATGGACATATTATGTTGGTGTCATTGTTTGTATTAACAAGGATAAAGATGGAAATTTTTCATACACAGTAACATTTTACAAAACAGTAAAAAAACCTGAACTGGCATTTCGTAGAACAAAAAGGGACCGGGCCACAGTTCCTGATTTGTCTATTATGAAGAGAATTGATTTGAAAGAGTCATATGAAAACCCACATCTCTGGAAACTTTGTGATGAAAGTGATAAGATTTATTTTTAAACATTCATTTTTATATTTTTTATTCTGTCAGGGACTGCCGGAGAGCGAATCTATCAGTCCTTGCCAAAATTAGTGTTCATATTTAATAGGTATAGATTTTTACTATGTAGGTACCTCATCGCCACCCACCTACCTATATTTTTGAATAGGTACACACATTCATACACAGCTAAAGTGATGTGTATCTACTTTTATAAAAGTTGTTGATTACATATAGTTTATAAGACTAATTGCCCGCCTATTGTAATTCGTATTTTTTTTTGAATAATTATATTCTTTTACTAAGATTAAACGTCAGTCCCCCACTGAAAAGTGCACAACTTAACGTTGTTTTTCATCTTTATAAGTTAAAAACTGAAAAATATTTCGGTCTTTGATTTAACGATAATTGTTCAGTATTAATTAGGTTCATAAAGCATCAGTTTAAATTTGTTACGATCTTGGTCAAACAAATTTACAACAGCATTTTAAGTTTGTTTCGAGAAGATCACGACATTTTGTGTATTGTAATTTTGTGTGCTTTATAAACCTAACTAATATTATATTATTGTCGTTTATTGCCACAGACCAAAATATTTCTCAGTTTTTACTTTTTAAAGAAGAAAAACAATATTAAGTTGTACACTTTTCAGTGAGAGACTGATGTTTATCCTTAATAGGTTTTGATTTGTTTTTCTTCACTACGTAAATAGAAATATAAGACTGTAAAAACCTATTGTTGTTTAATTTTATTAAATTTCTTAAAGTTTGTAGGTAGCTTTCATTTTTTTCTTTCTTAATGCCAAAAAGTCCCTTGAATAATAACTTTACTTAATTACTGCAGCTTCCCCTTAAATCTTCCAATTATCGCATTTTCCGTCGGTGTTTTTATACTATGTACTGGTTTAAAGCTTCCAAGTAGCCCCAAAAGTTTCTTTTGGATGAATATCCTATATTTCTATTTAATTGGATTTTGGTTAAAAAATGTAAGGTAATAGAAAAAATATATATGCGAAGAACAAGCTTATACCTTCCTTATTAATTCCAAATATCGTTGATCTTGTCATAATTGAAATAGCCAGAGAAAAATGAGATATATTAGCCCAAGACTGTACAGTTTCCAAAAAGCCCCATATTGGCGATATTTGGAAGAGCTATAAAATAATGCTACTGCTCTGAAATTTATGCACATATTTCAAATCTGATAAGAGATAATGAAAGGCAAAAGTGAGATTTGCTTTTTTTTTAATAGTCAAATGCCTCAAGGGTTTTTGTTTTGGTAGAATATTATGTTCTATAAAAAAATTGTACCAATTAGCCCCCTTTTACGGTACCTACGTTTCTTACACAATTCCGCAACTGAATCTGATGCGCACGTTATCGTTGTATGGTGCAATTTATATCGATAAAACGTCTATCGATGATTCGTGAAATATGGTAAATTGTAATTCATTGTAATTCATGGCGAAAGAAATCTGAAAAAATAAAGGCTAGGGACATGGTGTTTGATTAAGCAAGACCTATTAAAATCGTTAGCTGTGTTTTGTTTATAGAATACCACTTAGAAAAAGTATGTAAGATGTGAGTACGTCGTACATACATAATAAATGGATCTATTAAGGTTGTACACAATACACGGTTCAGCTTGAAAATAAGCTTCATTTGCCAATACATACGATTTTTTTAAATCGTTTTATAATGATGCCAAAAAAAGATTTTTCCAAAATTCCATTTAAGAGTTTCTACTAAGAGACAGACAGACTGAAAGGAACCTAGTCTTCTCTATGGGTTTTTCTCTGTTTTCTGACGAGACCTGAAAAATAGAGAATTCGACATTTAGGTGAGTGCAGAATAAACGAAGTTCTTTAGCGTGTTGAGATGCAGATTCTTTAGTTAGTGACTGCGTTAAATATTCTGCTTCCTATTGTAAACCGCAAAGAGCGCTGTACAATTTCTCATATAAATATTTTACGCAGTTGCTAGCAAGTACTGAGACTTTTCTAAACTACTAAGTACGAGTACCTAAGTGTTTTCAAATTATTCCCATGTTTACGCTTGCGTTTTTTACATATTTTTATTTGGAAAAGTTATAGATTTATTTATTTATTTATCAAAAATATTGCACAGCACTACAGACTTATCCAATTCACTGTACAATCAAAAAGGTATCGATATATCGATAATGTGTCAAATTCAAAATGTGCAATCCCTAGAAAGTTTATAGAAAAAATTTTTCGTACATAAAATATCCTATTTACCAAAAAACATTTAAAACTGGATTACAGCGAATATTTACTAGGCTCACACAACCCAATGTTCATCTGTAGGCCTACAGATGAACAGTTTGGCACTCGCTGTGTAAAATATTTTGAACTTGTGGTTTCTCTCGTAATCCGCTCGGGCCATGCTGGGACGGATATTATATTGCAACAAATGTAAACAAACTAAATTCTTAGAAAATATAGAAATTTCTCCATATCATGAGAGCTCGTGCCTTAAGATATGTGTTAAACGACACCAGTCGCTCAGAGGAACAGATAAATTGTACTGTGGAACTGAAGTACAAGAAAGATTGTTCATTGCTGTAATGGAGTTCCATCACGAACCATTATTATCTACCTTTGCATGAATGTAGATAAAGTAGTGTATGGAACTGTCCATAACGAGGTATTAAAACACTCGTGTCTACTTTTAAAAAACTCACACTCGTGTTTTAATAACTTCTTTATGTGCCAGTTTCATAAACTACTAGAGAACAATCATTTAAAAAACCCGGCTAAGTGCGAGTCGGACCCGCGCACGAAGGGTTCCGTACCATTATCTATAAAAACGGCAAAAAAATCACGTTTGTTGTATGGGAGCCCCCTTAAATATTTATTTTATTCTGTTTTTTAGTATTTGTTGTTATAGCGGCAACAGAAATACATCATCTGTGAAAATTTCAACTGTCTAACTATCACGGTTCATGAGATACAGCCTGGTGACAGACGGACAAACAGACGGACAGCGGAATCTTGGTAATAGGGTCCCGTTGGTTACCCTTTGGGTACGGAACCCTAAAAAATGAAAATTGCATATTTTTTTAACCTTCTGCAAAGAATATCTGTATCAAACGAAACCCTGTTGACACGTGCCGAAATCCTTAAAAACCTAAACAAGTATTCGGAATAAGCTCTCATAAATAAATTAAACATACCACACGACCGCCGAAAAAAGAATCCAATCCTTGAATCGTCCTTCACACAACCACTAAAGTCACAAAACCAACGTGAAAAACACAAAGTCCTTTGAAGGCTTGATAAGCGACACTGGTACTTATTACAGTAACATTAAAGTTTAAAATAAATAGAGCACTAACCACACGTCAGATCTCGACGCGCGAGTGATCGTGACTGGGTGAGTTAAGGAAGGCGTAAGGTCTTGCACCACTGAATGCTGCATGATCTGAAGATTAAGAAGACAGATTCAATTTTCAAGCCATATTGCAGTCTGGATAATAGATTAATATGCCAGTGATTTATATCAAACAAACGTAGCCTTAAAGAGAATAATTGGCTTGCGCCCAGAATTTACCTTCACAGTTAAATTGTTAGTAAAATTACCACAGAAGTCGATTTGAAACATGTTGTACATACTGTAAACCTTATTCACGAGTTTAAGGTGAATACATACTCCAACTGCAATTTGGACCTTTGTCCATGGCGGCCCAGTGAAAAGTATTATTTTAATATGAACGTTAGTTCAATATAGTTTTTGTCGATGTTTGTTCCGACACGGGTATTGGTGGATGCATGCCCCTTAATTTAAAAAACGGTACTTTCCCTGAAGGTAAGAAGTTTGTCGACAAGAGCTTTTTTCCAGAAAATTGTCTATGTGAATCTCGTTTGAAAATGTAATTTTTCTTGAATTTTCTGAAATAGTAAAACGAGTGATTTTACCACAAAAATAGTAGATTAGTAGTAGATTTTAGGGTAAACTAGTTTGCCCTAAAATCGGGTTTGGTCGGTAACACAATATACAATAAGCAACAATGTAAAATAAAATTAATTCTTTCAATTAATTTTGAATACGGATACGGTAGACCTGCATTACTAAGTCGAACTATTTATCATTAGGTGTAATATTTTGGGAAAGTGTTCAGTATGATCCGTTTTTATATCCGATATATTGTGTCATCAAAATAAGAAAACCGGCCAAGTGCGAGTCAGACTCGCGTAACTAGGGTTCCGTATTGTGGATGATAAATTGAATTTTGTCATTTATTTTCGTCAATTTCTCAACCGCTTTTTTTTTCCTGTAAGCTTTACGTAAACACATATTACTATGATTTTTTTCATATTTTTCGGTCCACCAGTTTTGGAGATAAGGGGAGGGGACATACATGTTTATGGTTTTTCAAGGATTTCTCGAAATAGATGCAATTAAATATAGCCAAACGATATATTTTTACAATTAGCTTTTTAATACCTACAATTTAATACCCATATTGTATTTTTATAAAATACTTTTTTATTTATTTTTCTTCTTTTTTTATATTTCTCATTTGTGCTCAACTTTATTTAAATCACTATAGTTTTCCTGTAATTGGTCAGTTATGATCTATAATCGTCATCTTTTTCATATTTTTCGGTCTACCAGTTTCGGAGATAAGGGGTTTTTGTGATTTTTTTTAATGATTTCTCGAAACCAATGCTAGTAAATAAAGTAACAGTATATATTTTTACAATCAACTTTTTAATATCTACAATTTGATACCCATATTGTATTTTTAGAATAATATTTTTTATTTTTCTCACTTTTGTTTTGGAAATATTTTGAACAATTTCAAATTCTTCATATTTTTTTACACCGTGATACGTAGGCAAATTAATGCTATTTTTGTGCCAAATTACATGTCTTTATCTTAAACGGTGCTAAAGTTATGTGGCTGTGACATACGGACGAACGGACAACGGAGTCTCACCATAAAGGTTCCTTTGTACCTTTTAGGTACTACTGAACACTAATAACCCCAAATATCATGCATCAATCAATTGACTCATCTGTCGCACGCGGGGCAACATGTCTGGTAAAGATTTATCTGAACAAATCAATAAAGGCAGTTAGTTGCAGCAATTCAAAGGGAAGAAGTAATACTGAAGCTAATTTAGACGGGACGTCAGACGGCTCGTATCTAGATTGAACGTCGGACAGCGGCCCCCCTGGCTATACTTGGGATTATCTATATTGGTCATTGATAGTTTCTTGGCATTTTGTATACAAGCTTATATACTCACGCTTGTCTCCCAAAGGATAAGTAGTGACTACAGATTTTCATCGTGATATTTTTATTTGCACATCAAAAATACAATTTTGCACACTAAATCGCGTCAATTGATTCATTTATTAACCGCAGTGAAAATATTTCGTTACCCTCTAATTTACTCTATTTTAGATTTCTTACTTATTTTCTCTCGAGTATCGATTTCAGGATTTAGTTCGCTCTTTCATTTAAAATTTGCTAGAATTATACTGAAAGATTCTGAAAAAACGCGTTTTTTTATTAGAAGCAGAGTTATTCAACAAAGACTCAGTTTTTCGAGAGTTTGCTACTTTGTACAGTAATAAAACGTCATAGAGTTCAATTTTACTTGATGTAAACTGGGGGTCACCCATGCCCTTAAGTATAATTTCATTCTTGGTCCGAATAGTTACAAGTTTTGCCCACATTAATTACTAACGGTCACCTTGTTCATACGTGACTTTTATTATTCGCACACGACCCATCCCGCGGCTTCGCCCCTTTCCTTTTCCCCACGGGAACAGATTTTTTTCCAGGATAAAATATAGCCCATGTGTTGACAGGGTATGAGCTATCTCCACACCAAATTTCATCCAAATCCGTCCAGCTGTTTCAGCGGGAAGAAGTAACAAACATACTAACACACACACCCTCCCACTCTCTCTCACAAACACATACACGAACTTTCGCATTTATGATATTAGTATATATTTAGGTTGTATACATATTTGACCAAATAAAATTTTCACTTAGACTTCGATAGTAATTTAAACATAATTATTTATAATTAATTTATAAGACTGATGCCAAACAATAAAGTTCCAAATATATCTCTTTAAATGTGTTTTTTAAACTTCTATATACCTAAATATATTATAATATTAGTGGGATTCCAAAACTTTGACGCAGAATTAAGACATTCTTTCTGCCTCAAAATAGCAGACATGTATCTACAGATAACAATGCGGTAAAAGTTACCCGCAATAGGGAAAGTTTCACAAGTTTTGAACTAATTGATTAGGATATTTCTTCTGTAATAACTCTGAATTCAATTTATTATCCATTGTTGTTAATCACAATGCTCAGAGAATTGATGACTGCTACCGAGAGAGCAAAAGAAATCTAATTTTGATCTGCAATTGATCTCGCGGCGGGAGGTGATGTATTTGTGAATATTGACGTATTTTTCGCTTAATCTATTGGGAAATCAATACTTATTGTTGGAGGTTAAGAAGAAAGCGCACATACAAGCCAGGTAATTATTTAAAATTGCTTCTCAATAAAACTTTCAATGATCATCGGAAAGAAATCACCAGATGTAGTCTAATTTGTAAACCTGTTCAAACCAACCATCCTTGTTTAGCGTCAATTAGATTTCTATTCTGTAACGAAGACGGTTCTCCAAGAACACATCGATGACTATATCGCGTGTTGGTCACATACTGTCTCGATAGTACACGATGCATCACAGGAAATTGTTAAGGAGTCACCAACTGTGACGAAAATTACGAAATTAGAACGAATTACAGTGACAAGAAAACACCAATGTTGACGTGTTATTGTAACTTGATATAAATGTAAATTTGTTTAAAAAGTCGAGAGGTTTTGTGGTACACCCTGTTAAAGGAAGTTCCTTTCGATATTGACGCGCAAGCCGCGCCCGCACTGCAGTGTACACCGCTCACTCATCCCATCCCGTACTATGAAACGCGGTAAGAAGCATTAGCGATAAAGGAGTATATGAAAGCGATACGATGAAAACGTAAAGGTCGAAGTGTTGCACTTTTTTCGGTCTAGCCCTCATCTCGCAAGCGTCTAGAGAGTAAAACGTGCGATGAGGAACTTTGTTCCAAAAACTAAACGTAAAAACATCTGGTTAAAATAATATTTTGAATTAACGTGTTCATAAAGTCGATTCTGAAGGCTTTAATTTTAGTTTTAGTGCTGTCAAAGCTAAAATTTTTCCAAAGTAATTTAGCTTCTCTTCTTAACAACTATGAACTATTATGCAATAAACAAAATTTAGTTTTGACAGCACTACAACTAAAATTAAAGCCTTCAGAATCGGCTTTACTGTTTGGATTATCTGAAGGGCTGTCGTCACATGTCACCCGATTTGGAGGTCCATCAGACTCCAACAGTGCCAGCGAGGGAGAGGTCAACACGTTTCATATGACAATCTACGTTCACAACTTGCCGAGCCATGACACGGAAAAATATCCTGCTTTATGTTCGACGACGTATCGTTTATCTTTGGATACGTTACGAAATGTTTTTAAAGTCTTCAAAGAAGATGACGCTTTGTCATTTATTTTAAAACCACATATTTCGAAATGTCTACGGGAAGAAGAGATCGCTTCTTTATTTTATCAAATCAAATCAAATCAAATATTTTTATTTCGGACTACGCCATAGGTGTTAGTACTACAAACAACTTATTAACTATGTTAGTATTAACTAATTAGTATATACAAGGTGACTTTTTGATCATTGTCCAAATTCATACTGGCGGCTTGATAAGTGATCAGTATCATGGATCAATAACAATTTTTGTAAAATTCGTAAAATGAAATGTCGACTTCCCATAGTGATTACCTTGGGACTAGAAGTGAATTACTATTTGAAGTCGAAATTTAATTTTACGAATTTCCCAAAAATTGTTATTGATCCTGATAAGTATTTAAGGAGGGAAACAATAATACGTCCGTTAGGTTTCACGTCTATATTGGAAGAGAAAGATCTCCGAGTACCTACGTATAATATCAGCAATGACAATATTCTAGTTACCCTACAAGTACACACCAATACCCCTACACTTAATTATTGTTATACACCTATTAACAATTTAAACCCACTTAATTAACTAACTAACAAACATGACTAAATCATAAACAAACACATAAAAATCATTGACAAATAATAGCAACAATAAATACATTATTCACTATACGCAGACATACATGACGCAGATTGCTAGGAACTTATTTAATCAAATTCGAAACCGTAACGCTTTATGGTCTTTCTTTCTCGAGTCGGCCATCGTTGCTGAAACACCGTCGGTGGTGCAGCTTCAACCCTATTCCCCTCCGACTGGGGAGCCTGGCTCGCGATCACCTCGGCTGATAAAGGTGAACCTATCCGTCGCGGTGATCGCGTTGCCGATGCGGGCTCTGACTCGCCGACCATGCCCCCCACGCACACTGACCCCCGCCTTCCACCCCCGCGACATTCGCTGAGAGGGATAACATCAAGTGCTGGGTCCTGATTCGAACTGGTAGACTCGTCTTTGTACAAATTATTTTCCTGGTCTGAGAAGGTCGTGGGGTATACGCAAGAGTTTCTTGATTTTCTTTTGAGTTGGTCGACGTGCCTATGAACACAATCTCCCGTATCAGTCGTTATCTGATAATCAGATCTGCCCATTCGTTTAGTAATAACCCCATCGGACCATTTACGGCTAGGGCCGTAAGTTCTAAAACTAACTGATTCACCTAAACTTACTTCCCTTGATACCTGCGTTGATCCGCTTATTTGTTTTTCCTGTTCCTGCTCAACCCTAGCAGCCACATCCGGTTTCAGTAGGTCTAGACGCGTGCGCAACCTGCGACCTTGAAGCATCTGCGCCGGTGATTCACCGGTAGTGCTATGTGGAGTATTATGATAATACAATAAAAACTGGAAAATGGCCTCGTCTATGTTACGTTTTTGGACGATAGCCTTTTTAATTACATTTTTAATTAACTTGACCGCCCCTTCAGCAGATCCATTCGACTGGGGATGATATGGAGCCGCGTAAATATGTCGAACACCATTAGCACATAAGAAGTCATTGAACTGTTTACTCGCAAAAGGTTGCCCATTATCACTGACTATTTGTTTCGGTAAACCCCAACGCGACCACGACTCCCTCATCTTAGTTATTGTATTGTCCGCCGTCGTATTAGACATATTATAAAATTCTATCCATTTAGAACGAGCGTCTATAAGTATCATGTACGTTTTACCTACTATAGGTCCCAAAAAATCTATATGTACCCGCTCGTAGGGGCGTGAAGGCCAGCGCCACGGCACAGGCGTGCTCTGTGGAGGGGCGGCCGCGACCGCCGCACATGTGTCGCACGCTTTACATTGCGCCTCAATAGCTTCGTCTAGCCCTGGCCACCATACATAACTCCGTGCCATGGCCTTCGTCTTCACGATACCCATGTGAGGTTCGTGTAGTTCCCGCAATACTTGGACACGTCCCGCCTCGGGTATGACGACACGGTGCCCCCACATGACACAACCGACTTCCAAATAAAGCTCGTTTTTCCTATGTAAGTAAGGTTCTAATTGCTTGACTGAAACCGTGTCCGGCCAGCCGTCTCTTATGTAATTAGCAACTCGGCCTAAGATCGGGTCTCGTGACGTCATCCGCTTTATCTCTCCGTTATCTATCAATAATGCGTTAGAAGCAAAATGCAAATACGATTGTTCTGGAATCTCGCATTCCTTTTGATCGCCTATAGGTAATCTAGATAAGCCATCTGCCCAATTGTTGTTCGTGGTAACGTAACGTATCGTAAAATCATAAGCAGATAGAATTAATGCCCACCTTTGCATACGGCTGGCCGCCATGTTTGGCACCCCAGTTAATGGCCCAAATATACTGACTAACGGCTTGTGATCAGTAACTAACAGGAAATGTCGACCGTATATATACTGATGGAACTTTCGGACGCTGTACACGATAGCTAGTGCTTCGCGATGAATTTGTGAGTAATGTCGCTCTGCGTTAGTTAACCTACGTGACACATATGCCACTGGGCGCTCGTTACCCTCCCCGTCCGGCTGGGTAAGTAAACCGCCTACGCCTGTTGAACTAGCATCGCAGGTGAGGGTTAAAGGTCGACTAGGGTTATAATGCGCTAAAGCTTCGCTGCCCAACAGTATATCTTTAATTTTTTTGAATGCTGTACTACATTCCGGTGACCATATCCACGACGCCCCCTTTTTTAACAAGGAATATAGCGGGCTAAGATGATCACTTATCTTTCTTACAAATTTTGCATAAAAATTGACCATTCCTAAAAAGGATCTTAGTTCTCCTACGTTCTTAGGCTCCGGCATTTTTGCTATGGCTGCTACTTTACTGGGATCTGGGCGAATACCGTGTTTATCTATAATATATCCCAGATAAGCTACCTCGCTAACTAGAAAAATACATTTGCTCTGTTTTAATTTTAATCCGTATGATTGCAATCTATCTAGGACCATTTCTAGCGTTTTTAAATGACTATCAAGGTTTTGATTAGCAATTAGCGCGTCATCAAGAAACGTTTTTACATTTGGAATGTCTGCTAGCAGATTAGACATGATTCTCTGAAAAATTCCGCTGCTGGAAGATAGTCCATACACCAATCTATTATAACGAAACAATCCCCTATGCGTATTGATCACTGTGTACCTTTTTGAGTCCTCTGTTAAACATATCTGGTTGTACGCGTTTGCCAGATCAATCTTGGTAAAGAATTTACAGCCGGCCAGATCGGAAAATAAGTCCTCCACCCTAGGAAGCGGGTAACGATTTACGCTCAAGACCGGGTTGAGAGTTACTTTAAAATCAGCGCATACCCTAAGACCTCCATCTTTCTTATTTACTGGTACTAAAGGAGTCGCCCAGTCCGAGCAGTCCACGGGCTCGATGATTCCCTCACGCAGCATGATATCCAGCTCAGCATCGACGCGCTCGCGGAGGGCGAAAGGCAGAGGCCTCGCACGGTGGAACACAGGCGTCGCGTCAGACCGCACACTCAATGCCGCCTCTCCGCCAGTGAACCGCCCGAGACCGCCGTCGAAAACTCGTTTATATCTGTCGAGTAATGAAGATAACCCGTTAGCGACCGGCTCGGATTTGTTTACACACATCTCCATACTATCACTTGTAGTGAACTTAGGTATGTTTATAGCTAATTCCGCTAACCACTGCCTGCCAATTAATGAAGTTTCGCCTTTATCGATAACATACAAATCTAAGTGCTTAGCTATGTTATTATAACGCACTAAAGGTTTTATGACGCCTAGTGGCTTGATTTTGGAACCATCATAAAATTTGAATAACACATTCGTAGATGTTAACTCTAAATCACTAAAATGTTTTATATATGTACTACTGCTGACACACGCCGAAGCTGCCCCCGTATCCAGCTCCATTAAAATCTGATGACCGTTCACATTTAAAGGTATGCTTACCGGTTTGTATTGATTTAAAGACATTTGATACACTGCTTCCTCCTCGCAATCCGTGTCACTGGCTTCAGTCTGTGACTGCTCCACATAAAAAGTTTTCTGCTGACGGTTGCCACGCCCGCGCACCGTTCCTCGGTTTCGCTGGTAAGCGCCGCCATTTTGCCGCGCGGATGTGCCTTGGTTTGCCGCCACTCGTTCCGGACAAACTCGACGTAGATGCCCTCTTTTTGAACACGCACTGCATACTGCGTCTTTGTAACGACATTTTTCAATAAAATGGTTTGTCGCCCCGCAAGCGTAACATGCTTGCGCAAATGAAAAGGAGTTATACGCACTACCCTGCTGAGAAACCCCCGGTATGTGATCACGTGGTCGCAGCGCGCTCACAGCCAGCCGATGAACCCCCGCTGCCGTCGCCTCCCCTCTCGTGCCTGCAGCTGACGCGCTCGCGCCATCTCCGCTGCACAAAGAAATTTCAACTTCTGCCGAGTTTTTCTCCGCTGCTTCTAAAGAGCCCGCCAATTTAACGGCCGTTGAAAATGATAAGTCCTCTTCCGCGAAAAGACGTTGCCTAACAATGTCACTACGCACACCGCACACAAATTGGTCTCTTAAATTCTCTGTTAAATTAGAACCGAATTCACAAGTACGCGCCAATTTCTTTAGTTCCGCCACATATTGAGATAATGATTCACTTGCGCCTTGCCGTCTGAGCCGAAACCTGTAACGTTCAGCCAGGATAGAACGCTTGGGACTCAGATGATTTTTCAGCAACGTAACCAGCTCTTCATATTTTAGTTTGGCTGGTTTCTTCGGGCTTGCCAAAGTTACCATTAACTCGAAGCAATCTTCTCCGCACACCGCAATTAGTGTATCCACTTTTTCGGTGTCTTTGACACTATTCACCGTGAAAAAACTGTCCAATCGCTCACAATAATTAGCCCAATTACCGGATTCCACGTTGAACTCCTTGATTTTTCCCAACGACATCGTTAAATAATTTGGCTATTATATATGTCGACACAACACTCGACTAGCACGCGTTTACTTTTTACCAAAGTCGCCACTGATAAGTATTTAAGGAGGGAAACAATAATACGTCCGTTAGGTTTCACGTCTATATTGGAAGAGAAAGATCTCCGAGTACCTACGTATAATATCAGCAATGACAATATTCTAGTTACCCTACAAGTACACACCAGATCCAAGATACTGACCACTTATCAAGCCTCCAGTATGAATTTGGACGATGATCAAAAAGTCACCTTGTATAATAAGTATTAATAACCTACCTACATATTAACATAAACTAGTTTGGGACTCTGTCCATATGTGCTGAGACCCAGTGTTATACTTATTATATATAGTTTATACTTATTTATATTTATTTATTCTTATTTTCCTACAACCCCGAAGGCATCACTGTAAGAATAAAGATTTCGCTGATTCCAAAAACTTTTCTTTTCCAATCAACATGATTTATCACGGCCAATTCGTAGCGGGCAATAGACGAAAATTGTCTATGCTATGGCGTCTAACACCCAACAACGAAGAGCATTCTTTTAAGGCGATATGTAAAAGTTTTAGCGTCCCTTTTACTCCATATGCAAAAAAATTCTCAGTGCGAGAGGGACGGATTCGGGGAAAAGTAGCAAAAAGTCGGTTTTTTATTAATATAAAATATACTAAAGTTGCTATCAAAATTTCGTTTAACCAGGTCCTAGATACTGTTACAATCCATCTAATAAAATATAATTGCAGGCCATATGTCATTCCAAATTGTCAAACCAGGAGAATTGGTGTCGAAAAAGACCTCATTTCAATAAATATTTCTATCGAGCCAAATTTCTTCAATCGCGTTTCTGTTCTAACAGATCCCTAGAAAAAGAATCCAAAAATAATATACTATTTTATCAAAATAATATATTATTTACTGAAGTAGATATGCACGTTCCAAAAGTGTCGATTTTTTTCCGTAGCGCCTTAACTTGATTATTTATTATTTTTATAACTGTGGGAAATCTCGCTTTACATACAGGAATAGCTACACGATCGTAATCACAGTCTATCGATAGACTACAACAGATAAAGTTCTCACAGTTAAAATCTGTAAAACGAGTGTTCGAGTTAAACTTATGTAACGTAACGAAGGTGGTAGAGCTGATGCCGGGCTCGACAGTGGAGGTACTACCATCTTACTTGGAGACCCCTTCGAAGTGATTCGAGGGAGAGTAAGAGGACAGCTCACAGGCAAAAAACCAGGAGGCCCACAATGCCTGGGACCGATGGATGGCGGTATATCCATCCCTAATAGCCGGGCCTTATATGGAACAGAATGGTGAGGGGCAGCGGCGTCACTGGTGCGAGGGTTCCGGCACCGCGCTCACCAACCCGCCTGCCCAGCGTGTATGAGTATGGGCAATTCTTCCAGGATGACCGCCGGAAGTGGCAAAGTCCTGGAAAGGCTTATGTCCAGCAGTGGACGTAGTAGGCTGATGAATGGATGGATGGAACGTAACGAAGGGTTCTTGAACATAAAAGGGTTTGTTTGGGTCATTTTAGAGGCCTGCGGAGCAATCCTAGTTCATACAAACGAAATACCAAAACCATTTTGTAAATCACAGATATTCTTAAGGAAGTGTTTATTCCGATTGCATTACAGAATATCTAGGTTCCCAAATATATATTAAATAAGGACATTGATTTAAACATGAAATATGAGAAAAATAAGCTTTCTATGGAAATTTTAAATTGCTTATATGTCGTCTTTAAATCAGTCTCGGAATAAACACACACTACCCAAAGAATATCTATGATTTCAAAATGGTTTTGGTATTTCGTTTGTATGAACCAGGATTGCTTAGCAGGCCTCTTATGACGTCATGGTATTTTAAAAAAAAAATTATGGTAAATGATTCAAACATGAAATATTTGACTTTGAAGTTTATGGAACTACAGAACGAACAGTGCGATTGAAAAATTTCTTTCAAAATACGTTTATCAAAATACAACAGTCTGCCCATACTTAATTTTGGGTTCAGTCGGCTGTAGACGATCACCACCAATGAAAGCCTCTTCCAAGATAGAACTTCAGGTTTCCTCTATCCACTGCGGAACCCTACACCATGCATAATTGCCATAGATGGCACAGTTGATTGTTCCCACGCTAGTTTCTGGTCTGGGGGTAACAAGTCATAGGTATTGTTTACTTTTTATTGGGAAGGAGAAAGTGAGCCTGTTTATTGCGTTACTATATTACACATTATTCGTTATGTTTTATTGTGTAGACGTATCAGATCTATAAAATGATGCCAGGGAGAAATCAATGCTGCTCAGTGGAAGCGGGCCACTCAAAAAACTAGCGATTTTGTGGTATTTTAATATGATGGTCGTTTTATATAATAAGTATTTACAGATGAAATTGCTGAAATTTTCGTACATATTCATGAGTTCATAATTCCTGTAATTCAATAGCAGTTTCGATTATTTGTTTTTTGTTTGAAAGTTGATGTCAAGTTTTTACATCCGCGTATTAAATTTTGTTTTTATTTTCATTTTGATAACCAAAATAAAATTTTCAAAAACAGTTCGTCCTAAATGCCATAAGATAAGATTCGTAATATTTTTTTTACAGCTGACACTTTTCAAAAATTAAATTAATTTTGCTGTTAGCTTAATGTTGTCTCATTCATACACAAAAGAAATTACATAATTTGGTTTTGTCATTCCAAAAAAAATGCAAAAATGTTAGTACTCTCAAAATTAAATATTAAAGATAACTTATTTGTTTTTTTTTTTATTCAGTTTATATTATATATTTATATAAAAACACTTATTAAAATAATAATTTCCAGATATATTTCGACATACAGTAGGCGTCAGTGGAATTAGATACAATTTATACTCTCAAAATTGTGTTTCCTTGAAATTCTCTACAGAAAACGTCAATTCCATTATGTAAAGAGCTAATATTTTGTACGACGTTTATGTTGGTAAAAGTTTTATTGTCCAGAAGCAATAAAATTTGTTCTATCATAAAGCAAATAAAATGATATTAATATAGGCCCATCTTTGCGATTTTATTGGATGCAGGAAAATGCAAGTAATCGTGTATCGACCGGCCGAAATATTAAGATCAAATAATGAAATAAGAATACTTATATTTTTTTCAAAATTTAAATCCATGCTGTTTACAGATAAAACTTAAATTGGTACGACGTTTATCCGGGAAAACAATTTGTTTTATGGCGAACAAACGCATGTTTGAACAGAAAACCGTTACGTAGATAGATACAAACATGGAAGTATTAATGTAATGGTAGCAATTAAACTGTGATAAAAATAGTTACATTTAATTTTATACTTATAAACACAACAAAAATAACAATAACAGTCAACTGATGCCGGCCCCAAAGTGGGCCGAAATATATCTCGAAAATACTTAAAATTGTTATTTTTGTTGTGTTTATAAGTATAAAATTAAATGTAACTATTTTTATCACAGTTTAATTAAGCTCATTATAGCAAAATATAAATATTTATCTAAAATAGTTACAGTAGTATCAAAAATAAATTGTATCAGTATCAGTTAGATTAATATCAAATGAAATTAAAAATTATATTTAAGGGGCTCCACAATGCTAAACATCAGTTTTGGATTGGATTTAGTTCCGTCAATGTAGAATAGTAGATGGTAAATTTTTTTTTTAAATATGGCGTGTTTTTAGACTCGAGACAATTATTAATTACACTTTATAAATAAACATACTTTCAATCTTCTTTTAATTAAATTACTTTTAAAAGGCATAAATATCACGAAAAAAATCGATTCAGTTTTCATATTTCAAAACCGATTGAAACGAAACAAACACACGCAGATACTAAAAAAAAAAAAATCTTTATTACATTAAGAAATTATAGTTAATGTCCTAATGTAGCCGCGATTTTAAAATAACTTGAGTTTTGCGTTCGCGGTATCTGATTAGAGCAGGATAGACATTTCAAACACAAAAGCGTTAGAGCAGGATTAAATTTTAGCATTGTGTTAAGGTATAACACCCACGCCATTCTTTTAGTCGCCTCTGAAGCTAGCCCCAAGAATCGACGCATTAGCCGTTTTACGGTGTCAGGGGGACGTTACAGGAGCGAGGGCGCGGAGCACATCCGCCTGCGTGCCGCACCACACCCCCCGCTCGCCGTTCAGCAGGTGTCAACACTATGCGTTAGTGTTAGTGCTACGTCCGTACACTTACACTAGCGCGCGTTGCATGAAAAGTACCTACGAGGAAAAAATTCCATGATTCGTTAAGTTTATCGTTGAATCCGTTTGTTATAGTTTATTGTTTTTGTTGCCTTTATTTGTTGTTTTGTTGATTTAGTTTATTAAAGTTTTGTTGATTTAGTTTGTTAAAGTTTATTGTTGTTGTTATGCCTCGCGGACGTTATAGCGTTTTAAGGCAACAATGTTGGAAAATAGTGTTTATATTAATGCATTTTATTTATATAGTTACGATTGCACTAAAATAATAAATAAATGATTAAATAAGTAGGTACAACAAGTACACCTTCCCACTTATAGTCAGCATTTAATAATCAACCGTTGATATTATTGTTTCCTTGACTGTACCTGCGCAAGCTTGCACTCAGAGGCGACTAAAAGATTGGCGCGCACTATACGAATGTTTCAACAGAAATGACACAAAAAGCAAGTGATCAATTAATAGTTGGAGCCACTCTGGTTCGGTGCACTTTCTCCGCGAAGCAATTTGACGCACAATCAGCGAAGCGACCAATTAGCGAGTGCGGATATCTGTCTGCGCCTGCGCATCCTCCTACATAATAACACGTGAATGACATTCTGACAGTAGTACGTACATAAGTAATAAACTCCTTATATGAAAACTTGAAACAAGGTGTGCCCTTGAAGAGGGCGACTAATAAAATTAGAAAAAAGAAAAACAGTTTTGGTACTTGCTCATGCTCGCTTGTGGTGATGATCCTATCGTTCCCTTAAGGGTATCACCACAGATAATGACACCAGAAAAATAATTCTATAACGGCATTTAAACAAAACTACTATAGTAATTCCAGATTAATATAACGTATGAAATATAATGTTATGAAAGCAGTTTAAAACTGTACTGTAGATAATTTGGCCTAAAATTGAAACGCGACGTTGTGGTCTTATATGTCGTGACCATATCGTAGAATTGACCATTTCATGATCTGGTTGGGCAGATCGTAGAGTATGAAATCAAAAATCTTTCACCAAAAGTAAAAAATAGGTGCGACGACGAGCGAAGCGAGGTGGAGCGTATAGGTTTACATGTAAATACATTTGGAGAACCGAGCGAAGCGGAGCGGAGCGAGGCGACCCTCCCAATTTTAACAGAAATACGAAACGGCCAACCAGATCATGAAATGTTCAATTCTACGATATGGTCACGACATATGTACGAGTACGGCCATAATATTAATGTCAAGTCATAGCCATTTTGCTACCGTGGCACATACACATCTATCTACACATTTACAACCAACTTTGTTATGTTACATAACAGGTTTACAAATGAAACGCAATTTTTTTAGTTACCCTATTACTAAGACTCCACTGTCCGTCTGTCACCAGGCTGTATCTCTGAACCATGATAGTTAGACATTTGAAATTTTCACAGATGATGTATTTCTGTTGCCGCTATAACAACAAATACTAAAAAACAGAATAAGGGGGCTCCCATACAACAGACATGTTTTTTTTGCCGTTTTTATAGATAATGGTACGGAACCCTTCGTGCGCGAGTCCGACTCGCACTTGGCCGGTTTTTATTTGTCTTCTGTGTTTTTGTTTTCTGTACGTATTAATTCTTAAATATTTTAGATATAATGTTGAATTTGTATCCTTATACTTTTGTGTATTGATGTGTTATGGTATTTAATAAATGTTTTATCTATCTATTTAAATGTCTGTTAAATTAAAAGCCTTCACAAGGTAGAATTTCATACAAAAGCGAGCAAAGCCTGGCCTCAAATGAAATTGGGTTATGTCACTCACGAGCTCAGGTGACGCGAATTTCAAGAGCTTCGGAACAAATTCAGATCGGCTTATTAAATGTAACATTAATTCTGGAATCAATCCTCTAACAAAATAATCCCCAGTCCGGAACATGGGCGTAGCCAGGGCGGGTTTAAGGGTTCAAAAAGAATGACCTTATGACCATTCAGATGTTCATTATGTTCAGATGACCTTAGATTATGATCGTTGAAAAACAAAGCGATCTTTCAAGAAGTGCCGCCTTTGTACACAATGTCTGTTCTCTATGAAAACATTTATTTTTCAATGCAAGTGCTCGTAAAAGCTCACTTTTTATGCATCAAAATCGAACAGAAAGTCGATTATTTTGCCCTAGGGCTTCATTATTTTTTTTATTTTTATTTAAGAGAAATTGGCTAAACTGCAACCTTTTCTGTGTACCACAAATATTATACTTTTTTTCCACTGTTTAACGGCTCTGGATACAGTCCTTTTGACCCAATCATGATTTAAAGTTCACAAGATTATATTTGTTTTATTTCCTCACACTATGCATCGAAAAACGTAGTATGATACACGGGCGTAGGAGCAATAAATTACTCGGTTACGTTTAAAACACTCGCTACGCTCGTGTTTTATTCCTTTTTGCCCTTGTAGCATAAACTACTATTAAATATCTATGTACAATATCGTACAATATCTATGTAAATGTACAAAAGTATCGTACAATATCTATGTAAATTAAAATATATATACAAGGGGAGTTTTTGATAATCGTCCAAATTCATACTGGTGGCTTGGTAAGTGATGAGTATCATGGATCAATAACAATTTTTGTGAAATTCATAAAATGAAATTTCGACTCCCAGTGATTCACTCGGGACTGGAAGTGAATTTCTATGGGAAGCCGAAATTTCATTTTACGAATTTCACAAATATTGTTATTGATCCAAGATACTGATCACTTATCAAGCCTCCAGTATGAATTTGGACGATGATCAAAAAGTCACCTTGTATATGTGTCATGTTCTTTTTGTCGTCTTATTTCCTTGAACCACCTCCCCTCCCCCCCGCAACTAAAATCTGGCTTTGCCCATAACATTCTTATATGAAAACACATAAATACTTCACAATAGTTCACCATGACACGCATCTGTAAACATGATCAGAATATCTTACAGAGCGGCTGCTTTAAAGAAAGTGTCTAATCGAGTTACCATGCCCTTTGGCGATGCTCTGCGCAGACGCGAACAATACCAGCGAAAGTAAATTTACAACTTCGGCCTAGCTTATTGAATTTATATTAGAAAACAGTTTCGCTTGGAGAAGATTTACTTCGCTGCTGAACAGTTTCGATGGCTGTCTATTTAAGGTGAAATTTAATCAACCGCCCGAATGCATACTGGAGACTCGGTTAGGGATCAGGAACAATGTTTAATGAGACATCAGGAGAGAATCGAAAAAAAAATTGTGTCCATACTGCCTATACTAGGAATTGTATTTGAACTAGTTCAGTACGTCAGGGAACAAACTTTATTTTATGATTTCTACGAAAAAGATCATTGAACCTTGTTGCTGAACACTGAGTCTCCAGTATGAATTCGGCTTTGTATGGTCAAGAAAATATTAAATTTTTATTATTATATACGGCTTTAACACTCACGTATGATTATTGTTGATTCCAACTGTTTCACCGAAACAATTTCGGCATTTCGAAATTGCCAGCTCACGCGAGTTTTAAAATCATACTTCAGAAAATATTATTTTTATTATATTTATTAAATACCTGGGTACTAAAAAAATAGGTTATGAAATGCTACTGTTCCCAAACTACAATAAATCTGTTAACAATGGTCTGAAAAAAAGACAACAAGTACGCCTAAAATGTGAAAAAAATGCAAAGTGAAGATTTCGGAAACAAAAATCCATAAACAATTTTTCTAAGCAATACTTTACTTGTATTTTAGTGCAAAAACCATACAAATACCATTAGTGGTTTCAAAGAAATTACCAATTTTAATAAATTTTGTTTAAAAAAAAACAGCTTGACTTTGAACAATATTTTCATGCTTATAAGAATATTTAACTAACAATATATATTATTTTCATAATATTTAAACATACCGTTTAAGAGAAATAACTTTATCAATAGTCATTTTCGGATGACGCTGAGAAGATATGATTAATTAACATTATATCATTGCAGTATAGAAACGCAGAAAGAAAAGTGAATCTAGATGTGAGGAGCTCTGAACCTCCAGATTTACTTTTCTTTCTGCGGTTTCTATACTGCAATGATATAATGTTAATTTATATCTCCTTGCGATGGATAAATCGCCAAGTGTAAAGTTTATAATAAAAGATATGATAAAAGCGTAAAGTTTTGTTTTTGTTAGATTTCCCAGGAGAATCCACAAATAATCTTGCACAATTCATAACAAAGCCCTTTCACAATAAACTAATTTATATGAATGATATTTTAAGAATAATTGATGAGTACATTATACTCTTACACACGTAATTTGCGTAAATACATACTCAACTAAACGTTACACGACCAGCCAAGCAAAAACTTAGGCACGAGCAACACAACTGAGCGGATCAGGAAACGGAAGCATATATCAAGATCTAAGTATCTGGAATTACATGTTGTTATGTTAGTGTTTTATTACGAAAAAGCAACGCGGAATAATTATGACAAATTGATAACATTTTCCCACAGAAAAGTATGGGAGATTCTTCTGCGTATAATACATAACTCTGTTCTCATAATAACTCACATTTTTTCGCGGACTATGTGGTTTACCACTTCCTTAACTTTTTTCTGGCCAAATAAGCCTGTGAACTAAAGGTCTTCCGACAGAAAGTTGTACCTTTCTTGTTTACGTATATAAAAGTGATTTTTCCTTGAACGAGGAAGCTCCGAAATCTCACTTTTTTAAGACGCCGCGCCGTAGGCCCATCGCATAACGAAAGAAATAAACATATCTGGAAAAGGTTCGTGTCCGAGTAGTGCGATGAATCAAAAATAGTTTGGATAATGCTGTATAAATTTTAACATAAAATCACACTTATTTTATTATTACAAAAAAACGCAGTGCTATTTTTTAGTCAGATAATGGGTTAAATGTTTAAAACAGTAATTATTGTTATTTTTACTTTATTATTATTATTAGTTTTGACGGACCACTGCTGTTTTGAACTGAAATAACAGCCTCCGCTTTGCATTTTTTTTTGATGCGGCGAATTTTCTCTATCACGTTTTGGGCTGTGTTATCGTCTTGGAAACGGCCTTATAACATGTATTTTTTTTAGAACCCTATATATTGTAGTTTGGGGATACCAATGTTTTAAAACCTCATTTTTTACTACCTACTTCGTCGTCTTAACAATCAGTAATATTTATTTCACATTATGTAAAGTTACGTCATATTATTTATACGTATAAACCACGATCACGATTCTCGTACCGTCCTCGTCAGGCTGCTTTTAACACCAAAATTGCTTCCTCGACGGCCAGTCTCTCACGCCTGACGCGTTCCTTCCAAGAGTTCTAGCTGATGTATAGTTAGCTAGTCAGGCGGTTGTCGAATCTAAGTTTTGATGGGGCTTATACTCGGTTTTATATTCATGAAAGACAAAATCTCAGACTCTAAAAAAAATTACTATAAAGTGGGTATCTATAAATAACATTGCAGTATGGGAAAGCACATCGGTAAATTCACGAGTTGTGTTGAGACCTGGATAGCTCAGAGGTTAGAGCAATTGCCCGGCAAGCGAGAGATCCCGGGTTCGATTCCCCGGTTCAGAGCTCCTCACATCCAGATTTACTATTAATGTTAATATACTGTTAATATAATGTTAATCTAAAAAAATAAGTTTTAGTTTATGCTTGATTATGATTAGCTAACATTTAGCTCCAAACTCAGATTCACTTTGTAATTTTGATATTTCATCTGTAACATAGATCCGAATCACGATGTGTACTGCGAACTAGTGTTTCACAGTAAATAATTTTTGCGATAGTGAAATTTACTAACGAAAGTATATCCAATCGTGGAATAAATATATGACAGGTTTACCTGTGTCGACCCATTACAGCGACACAAGTATGGCAATTATTTCATGATGCAGTGTAAACTTAACGCGTTTAGTCCGTGGCCAATTTGGGGACTTGCACCATTGCAGAATTAGCATTGTTCTTACATCAACGATATAGTTCATGCTCGATCACTATTTCATAAGAGAACCAACACGGTTGAAGTCGATTAGCTAAGATAATAGCCCCGATGTCGCCACGCGTAGCTCGTTCCAGGAAACGATGGAGTGTAGAGAAAGCGTATATTCGCGTACAAAAGGACAGCACGGCTAATTATAACCAGTAGTGGCCGCTGGGCCCGCGTTCCCTGCATACTTGCACTTCTAGTTCAACCGGAGACTTGTCACTTGATAAAGTAGTTTCTGCAGCTCCACAGAGCACCAGTCACCCTTTGGGAATTTCTGTTCTGTTGGGGTTTGTTTGTCTTCCTGCGGGTCTACCGCGTAATTCTGATTTTCATCAACATCAACTTGAGATTGAAATTTGACGTGCGTGCGAAAGAGATGGCATGTTAGGCGGGCGTCGTCGCACGCACGTAAAATTTCAATCTCAAGTTGATGTTGATGAAAATCAGAATTACGCGGTAGACCCGCGGGTCTCTTTCTCTTGAACCAAGGAATTGGCAAGATTTATGTGCAGTTTAGCTGACTTTCCCTTTATGTCAGGCTTTTTTGTTTCTAATTTGAAACTGTATTCTTTTGGGGTGCCATTCAAAGGCTTTTAGTGACAATTTTCCACGGTCTCGTTTAGTGAGAGTGTTGCCAATCCATCTCCCTATTAGCTACTTCGAGAGCATGACTGCTTTGGCTAGTGTGTATAATTTACATGAATTATTTTAAAAGACGGTGTAATGCGCTATGTTTAGTCAAAGATGCATATAAACCAGCTGCAAAGTGAAAGACAGGAAATGAATGCACTCACAGTACACTGAGAGAAATAAAATCTCTGGCTAGTTTGTTCTATTTTAGCTGTAATCCGTAAGTGAAGAGTAGTAGTTGAACAACTATGAAGTCGAGTGTTTATTAGCTTTAGGTTTGTTTATTTACAATGTTAATATTTTCAGGCTTATTTGTACGAGATTTCAAACCCTTATGACGTCATAAATTAAGAACAACAATACTATGCGTTGACGTGTTATCAACCAAGTGACACCACAGTGTCGTGGGGAAAGCTTGTAATTTGAATATTTTGAGTACCTAGTATTACGCCGTTTGGCCCAAATGTGTAAACGATAAATCTGCAATGTGTTTCGTTGTTGGAATCGAGGCCATCAACATTTTCAATGTTGCCAACTCCACCGCCGTTTTAACAGTAGATTGGTCGTTTTTTCCATGGTATCCTTTATACTAAGGAACGCGTGGAGGTATTAGATTGAAATTAATATCAAATACTCGGTCTGCTATGGGTCTGCTGCAATCCCTTGGATGAAACTGTAAAAAATCAAACTTCTCTCACGCACTCAAAAGATACTGCTGTTTATGCCGCATATTTTGACACTCGCAAGGGAATCAATACCTATCTATAGAGTACTTCCCGTTGACCTAGAATCATGAAATTTGGCAAGAAGCAATGTCTTATAGCACAAGTAAAGGGAAAAATCCGAAAAACCCTAGATTTGTAATTATTTTGACACTCGCAAGGGAATCAATGCCTACCTAAAGAGTACTTCTTGTTGACCTACAATCATGAAATTTGGCAAGAAGCAATGTCTTATAGCACAAGTGAAGGGAAAAATCGTAAAGGTGTAGTTACGTCACAATTTTTTTTTGCGGTTGCCCGTTGCAGTTGGTTAAACTAACCATGACCTATATCGATGTGTGGGGACAACAGTTTTCCAACGGCAAAGTTATTCCCGTGTTGGACGAACTATTTATATACTAACCTAGTTTTTACGGAACCCTCGGTGTGCGAGTCCAACTCGCACTTGGCCGGTATTTTTTACTTTTAAAGCTCTGTTTTTATTTGTATGGATTTATATTGGATTATATCCGACAAAACTGGTAACATCATAATGTTTGACTTTTTAAATTGTGTCCATAATTTGGACAGTTAGTCAATATTAAAAATAAAATAATAGATCAGCAATTTCATAGGTAATGTAATAAAGAAAAAGATTTATTAATAAAGAAACACAAAGGGCAGACAATAAAGTAACATTATTTTTGTTAATCGAATTATCATTATGTTATTTGATGGACCTATTTTTTTAAATGTTTTATTTTACCTAATTGAAAAATATAATATTCTATTTTAACTATAATTTCTTATGTATTAGAAAAGAAAACTAATTTTACCATTTTACTGTTTTCTGATGTTTTTTTTTTGTTCAGTTTGCTGTTTTTCATTTTGGCGGAGTTGGCAACACTAAACATTTCCTATCTGTAACCCTGTACACAATAACTCTTAGTAAATGGGAACTATTAATTCGGATACCGTTTCAAAATAAAACAATGTAATCGGAAAACGCTTAAACAAATATCCGTGATTAAGATTATCTACAATTAATGCGAATTTAAAAGATAATAAACAAGCGAGAATTAAACGAAGGCTAATGCAATTACCAGCACGAAAATTGTTTTGTAAATAATATTGAATGGGCGGAGTTAGGCAAATATTTATTATATTTATCTACTAGCTCTTGCCCGCGGCTCCGGCCACGTGAAATTAGGTTTAACGTCATACTTTTTCCCACAGGAAAAGTTTTTTTTTCGGGTTCAAAGGTACCCTATGTGTCAATTCAGGGTATAAGCTATCTCCGCTCCAAATTTCATCCAAATCCGTCTAGCTGTTTCAGCGTGAAGAAGCAACAAACATACTAACACACACACAAACTTTCGCATTTATAATATCAGTGGGATTATAATATTATTTATCCCCATATTTTTTTATTTTTTTCACTGTATCATTTTATTAAATTTAAGTTAACCTGAACATTATTTTTGTGTATTTCCCCATATTATTATTAATTATAACTATTATATATATATTATTTAGTTGGTTTTTTATTTTACATTAAAACTGAAGTGTAATATGATCTGATGTATACATACATTCATATTTTTAGTAAGTCATTAAAGCTTATTCTGAAAGCTTTAATTTTAATTTTAGTGCTGTCAAAACTAAATTTTCTTTATTGCAAAACAGTTCATAAGAACTAAATAATATAAAAAGCTTTGAAAAAATTTAAGTTTTGACAGCACCCAAACTAAAATTAAAGCCTTCAGAATCAGCTTTAAATAAATTTCATTTCATTTCATTTCATATCTTCAATGTAAACAAGTTGTATATTTTTGTTGATATAAATAAATACCTTTAAGCATGTAAAATACCCTTATCAGATGCCACAAGACCTTTATCCAAAGCTACGAATTGAATCCTGATGAGGGAATGAGAGGAGACCCAACTCACACTATTTATCACGTTTTTCCAAAGTGCAGGAAAGGTAAGGTTCGTTGACTGAAAGCCAACAAACTCGTAAATTCCCGGCAGCCTCTCTAACAGGGCCGTAGGCAGGGGTAGAATATGAGGGTCACAACCCTCCAGAAATCTTTGGACAACAAAAATAGAGAATAATTTTACATTAGTTCGATGAAACATTTTATTCACGAAAAATAGCTGTGATATGGTAATCATTTTTATACCGGGTGTATTAATGACGTGCCTAGAAAATTAAACAATGCTCTGCTCGTCACACTGAACCATTTCCATAGAAAAACTTTTGAAACAAAGCTAATAAAAAACTCACTTCCCCATTCAGAGCGGTTTCGCAGCCGGATTGGGAAAAACCCGCTTTTTTTGTATTAATCGAAATAGAACACTTAAATTCAAAATTCACTTAGTAGTTATTCAACAAAACCTTATTACCTATGTATTGTGTATGCTACCATCGCAAAGTTTCCATTGGTTTCTGTAAATTATAATAGAAAAAATGTTTATTAAAAAAAAAAAAAATTTACAGAAACCAATGGAAACTTTGCGATGGTAGCATACACAATAGATAGGTAATAAGGTTTTGTTGAATTTAAGTGAATTAACTATTGAGTGAATTTTGAATTTAAGTGTTCTATTTCGATTAATTAGAAAAAAGCGGGTTTTTCACAATCCGGCTTCGAAACCGTTCTTAATTGCTTTGTCATTTTTTATATGGGAAACCGAAAAAAAAATCATAGAACAAAAGAATCTGTATGATCAATAGAGCGTGTGGTTTAATTTTCTGAGCACGTCTTGAATACATAATTTATATATAACATAATAGAAAAATGTTCAAAACAAGTATAATTTGCTTTACAACAATTTCTGAAAGTTTTACCCCCCCGAACTCGAATCCTGGATACTGGCCTGCTCTCTAGCAATAACTAATAAATCCAGGTCACCGCCTCCAGCGGCAGGTCCACGAGGAAAGGTTCGACAAATGTAAGCGCGTGCTTCCTGAAAGGTGACTCCATATTGTAATACATTTGCTCGCGCTTACGTTCGGAGACTTGATGACGTAACACGATAAGGGGCCGCTTTACTTTCCAGTTTCTCGCAGTTTCAGCTTTTAAGAAAACAATTTTGAATGCCAGAGACTCGGAAATTTCAACTAAAGACCTCTGTGCATTACAAACTAGAAAAAATCAATTATAAACAAATTTCAAGTAAACAAATATTTTGAATAATCTGCTCGGGTCACCATTCGAGCCTGCGACCTCTTGCTTTCACGACAAGTGCACTACCAACTGCGCCACTGAGGAACTCATCCAGACCGATAAATTTTTTCACAATATTTGTACAATGATTTAACTACTTGATACACTAGCTTCGCGGGTTCAAAATATTTGTATACTTGAAAGTTTCTCATTGATCTTTTCTAGTTTGCTCTATCTATTTATCTACTACCATACTGCAATAAGGTATTTACAACATCAAAAGCGGTTTTATAAGTACCTACATTATATGACTGATGATGATAACAGCGCATTATTTACATTATGACACGGCAATTCTGCGCTATGATTGGCCAAATTTATTCTAACACCGCTAGATAACTAATCACAAGCAATGACGGTCTGTCTTAATTTCTGAAGCCACGCCCCTTTACTCTTCTCGCTTCTGATTGGTCTCAGTCATCTACATACTAATTCCATCATGACGAGTATCATGACAGTATCATGACGAGTGTTCTTTTTCTCATTTTTCGTGAAATTAGATTTGATGGACGTAGATAAATATAATATTTTTCAATGCAAGTGCTCGTAAAGGCCCACTTTTTATGCATCAAAACCGAACAGAAAGTCGATTATTTTGCCCTAGGGCTTTATTATTATTTTTTTAAATGTAGTTACGAGAAGTAGGCAAACCTGCAGCCTTTCTTGTGTACCATAAATGTTATACTTTTTTCCACTGTTTAACGGCTCTGGATATACAGTCCTTTTGAGCCAATCATTAACTTGCAAAATTGTAACAATGTAACTTTCAACTTTAATAATTAAATTGTTTTCTTTGATTATATTTGTTTTATTTCCTCACAATATGCATTGAAAAACGTAGTATGATACACGGGCGTAAGAGCAATAAATTACTCGGTTACGCTTATTTATTCCTTTTCGCCCTTGTAGCATAAACTACTATTATGTAAACTGAAAAACATATATATTACACAGAATCGATTTAAATCCTAAAGTATTGTGTGCAACTGAACATTATTAGACATTGGGACACTCGTGCAAAAATATTTCGAAACTCATTTCGTCGTTTCGTAAACAAGCACTTGTGTCCCAATGTCTCACATTATATTACAGTTGCACAAAATACTATTAGAGTATCCAGAGCGATGGATGTCGCCATAAAACATATACCTAATCTAACGATCCTCGTTGGAGATTTCCTATAGGATTAGTAATCAAGCCTACAGAATCTTCCTGGTCCCTGGCTGGTTCTCCCGTATGGGTTCGGGCGGTTGATTGGATTTTATCTTCCATTATTATAGATTTTACCTATCATTTTAATGGTATATATATTGCTACATAAATTAAATAAACTTTTAATTTAGTTCATGTACATTTATTATTTTATCACATATATTTTTATAAGATTAAATTTGAAGGGTAAGCGGGAAGAGGGATCATAGTCAATAGAAGGTAGTTTTGAAATAAGTAGAAAAAACTTGCTTAGAGGTTATTATTTAAGAACTCTTAGTGGGCTATTATTATTATCGCAGTTATTCGCCGTTTTTCTTTTCTTCAAAAGCAAACTTTACTATCAGCCCATAGTATTTTATTCTGTGCCCATAGCTCCATATTCATAGACAATTTTTTTTTATTTTTTTTGCTTTTGCTCTAATTATGACCCTTTTTTAAGTTCGGTTTTTAAGCATCTTGAGATGAATATTTTTAAAAGCGAATATTCTGTGGTCTGTTTTAAATTTTTTTTAGTTTCTTTTTTTTTGCTCCGTCATTGTTCTCCAGATATTTTAAAAAATAGCGCTATTAACTCAATTTGTGAAAAAAACTGACAATGACCTTTCTTCCCGCTTCACTTCATTTGACTTGTAAAAAGTATCCCATCAAAAACATAAAATGTACAAAAATGGCAAGTCTCGCAACGCAATCCTTCCACCGTAAAAAGTTGTGAGATCTTATGTAAAGCCAAGTCTGCTATTTTAGTTTTTATGGAAGCACCTTTTCATTTAAGTTAGTATGGGAGCACCTATTTAACAAATTTATCATTAATTGTTTCCTATTTAGTTACCTACCAACATTAAGTGACTGTATTAATATTAGTCATCTTTATTTCCTAATAAAATATAGTGACTTCGCAATCGCACAGCAACATATACAACATATCAGCTACCTAATACCAATTTAGTAGCGATTTGAGAAGATATTTCTACGCATCAGTGCTTTATTTGTGCTCTGCGATTGCAAAGTCATCATATTTTATTAGGAAATAAAGATGACTAATATTAATACAGTCACTTAATGTTGGTAGGTAACTAAATAGGACACAATTAATGATAAATTTGTTAAATAGGTGCTCCCATACTAACTTAAATGAAAAGGTGCTTCCATAAAAACTAAAATAGCAGACTTGGCTTTACATAAGATCTCACAACTTTTTACGGTGGAAGGATTGCGTTGCGAGACTTGCCATTTTTGTACATTTTATGTTTTTGATGGGATCTCATTTCTTTTTGTAGGTAGTCCTCCTTTTTTTCTTCTCGGGTAATATTTCTTGCACGTCAGCTGCGGATTTTCTTAAAACCCACTCCCTTTAACTGATCATTAGGACATACTCCTGAGAAACTAGTATCGGGAAGGAGCATTTCATAATGACCACCTAAGAAAATACCAGAGAATCGTAAACGTTTCACTGGCATCCCAGGATCGCCACCGAATGATCCTCTCAAACGGCCATTTTCGTAAACCTCGAACGTAAATGGATACAAAGCGGTGGCTGCCATAAGTTCGGATACGGAACCGTAGGTGGTAGTTTTCATCATTGCTGTCGAGTACATGTGTCTCCACGCTCGTCACACGTATAAAGTTGCATTTCATCCCAATGCGCTACCACATACTCGACTACCGCACACCTAATGTCATATGACGACTCAATGTTCCCATACATAGAGAATGACAAAGAATGGAACAAACATGAACCATCTCCAGGTATAGGGACAACTAGGTGTGGACAAGGATTTTCATTTATGTACAATATTTCAGGTTCCATTGCAATATTAATTTTTACTGTAAGTTATTATTACTATTATCCACAAATAGATGCAACAGGCAGGTTAAAATTTCTTTTGACCATGAAGTGAAAGGCAGGCTTGTCAGTCTAAACCACAGAGTACATTATTATGTCTAAACCTCTCAGAATAATGAGCTAAACCTGGTCTTTTTTGAATGACACACGAGTACATAGACATTTCAATATACCTACATCATAGAGGATGCATATACAAATAAAACAACATTAGCCGCTTTATTTTTCCTTTAATATATTTAAAGCTTTACTTGATAAATAACCTTTTACCTTGATTTTTAGGGTTCCGTATCATTAGGTTCCGTGACCCTATTACTAATCCTCCGCTGTCTATCCATCTATCACATGGGTCTACAGCTTAAGCCGTTGTAGGTAGCGCGTAAATATTTTCACATAATATATGTTACATTGTCTTCTATCACGGCAAATAATAATATGGCCCCTATCATAGCATAAAAAGTTCAATAAATGGAAATCCAAGGGGGGTCCAATTATTCGATGTTATTTGTTTCAGCTCTATCTTTATAAAACAACAATTTTGGGCATATAAATATTAGAGTTCCGTAAAGGTGCTGATTTGTTTGTCAGGCGCTACCATTTTAGCGCCTTGTTTTTTGTCGCCTTGATGTTGCTATGTCATCTTTATTGTTGGTATTTACCATAATGATTTGGGTTTTCGTACCCATATTGTGTGATGGTAGTACGGAATCCTTCGTGAGCGAGTCTGAATTGCACTTAGCCGGTTTAATAGCGACTTAATTACGAAATGTTGATATTTATCTTCTTAAATAGACTAAATGTGTTTTAGGGTTCCTTACCCAAAGCACAAATTATTATAACAAAGGGTCTATCGTTAGAACGGTTATACATACAAGTTGAAAATTTAGGCAGACTACTTGAAAGTAAAATAAGAAATAATAAAAATTAGGGTTCCTTCCTAAAAAGGTACCGAATTGTTTGTCAGGCGCTACCGTTTTATCGCTTTGTTTTTTGTCGCCTTGATAGTGCTATGGCATCTATGTTGTTGCAATTTACTTTTAGGGTTCCATACCCGTATTGTGTAGGGGTACGGAACCCTTTATGCGCGAGTCGGATTCGCAAACTACCGTTTTTTTAGTGACTTAATTACGAAATGTTGATATTTTCTTCTTAAATAGACTAATATTGTGAATGTGTGGAACATTATAAACCACCCTTTTTAGGGTGCCTTACCCAAGGAACAGATTATTATAACAAAGGCTCTATCTTTAGAACAGTAATACAACATACAAGTAAAAGTTTAAACTTTGGGCAGTCTGTAGTAAATACTTTAAAGTAAAATACCTAATGAAAATTTGGGTTCCGTACTAAAAAGGTACCGAATTGTTTGTCAGGCGCTACCGTTTTATCGCTTTGTTTTTTGTCGCCTTAATGTTGCTTTGGCATCTTTATTGTTGTTATTTACTTTTAGGGTTCCGTACCCGTATTGTGTAGGGGTACGGAACTCTTTATGCACGAGTCAGATTCGCACTTTACCGGTTTTATTTTTTAGTTTTCGCACTTTAACTTTAACGTAGAATTTTTCGTTTTAGGCGTCTTTAATGCAAAGCAGCATACCACCAACGTCATCTAGTGTTATACAAATTTATAGATGCAGCTGGAAACATACATTTTGTATAGACTTTGTATGGAAATATTAAATTACCAACCGCAAATAACATTTTTATATTTTTTTGTTGCAATGTACACTTAACACTAACCGCATGCAAAATTTCAAGTTTGTAGGCCTGCTAGAACACCTTTAGACTTTTGATGATGTGTCAGTCAGTCAGTGACAAAATAAGGGAACTTTGACTTGAGATATTTCGTAATCGAATATAGGTACAAAGTTGTAATTTGGGGTCAGATATAGGATCAGTAAGTACTCTTGGTTCCTGAAATTTCAGACTTCTAGCTTCACCCACAACGAAGATACAGGGGGGTTGAAAGTGCCGTGAGTTGCTTCGAGAAAAGGATGGTACGGCCGTTCCGCGTTTTTTCTGCGAGACTTTGCGGGGGCACTGCCGTGCCCCCAGATACCTACTTTACAAAATACACTATTTGAATTTGAACGCTAACGAAGGAGGGATAGCGAATCATTAGGAGATTCAAGAAAAATGCTCGTCATTTCTGTAAAACGGTTCGTCTCGTTTCACGTTGATCAGCAGTGTGATCAACTACCGTGAGAACTCGTCACAGCTATTTCAGACAATCACCATCAAACTGTTAGCTCAGAATACAGTAATCTTGCACCGACGACGGTGAAACATTTATCATAATTTTCTCTACGACTGAGGAGCAAGAAACGTCATAGTTTTACCACAACATAGTACAGTGGAGACCACATCAAGCTATACACACACTATACACTACACACCTTTACACACAACATAAAAACTCTCTCTAATACAACACAAAATCGTACATAATTAACAATAAGTAAAATGTCTTTATGTCATACTCATATAAATAAGTAGGTTTTATATTGTTTTATTATCTTAATATTATATACCTTTAGAGCTAGTTAAATTAACGTCTAAATTTCTTTATGTTTAATTGTATTTTGGGAGAAGCCTAGTTTCCACTACACAAGGAACTTTTCTGTGGGAACAAGTGTTTTTATAATTTATGTAACTAATTTTGAATTAAAGAAATTTTCATTTTCATTTTCGTCATGCTGTACACATTGGACTTTGTACCAATCTTATATCGTTCACTATAGGGGCTAATGTAGTACTGCAAGTGTATATGTTGGAAGCTAGCGTGTTTAGGGCACATTAACTCTTTCTTTAATGATTCATAGTAACATAATTTCTCGATCAAGGTCAACTTTTGTGAAAGGTTCACATTCGGTAAATGGTACACATGCCATTGAGCACTAAAATAAACCATAAGAAACTATTTATTAGATATCTATAAAGCTATTATTCTTCCAATGTCTACGATTGTTACGCAAGAGTTTCGTCGATCGAGGGATGAAACGAAATGTCTGAAATTCGGCGCAAGAAGGGTGATTTATTGAGCCGAGGAAATGGGTCACTTTTCATCTCAGGATAAAAACAGAATAAATAGGAACATAAGCACTAGGTAGGCGTCAGTGGCGTGACAATGGCGTGATAATATTTGACAATAAAAAAATGAAAAAATTTAAATAGCACTTTAAAAAAAAAGGTTTGTATGAAAATGTTCACTCTAGAGTAGGCAGTGCTATCTTCATCTTTTTTCAGAGTGTTATTTAAATTTTTTCATATTTTTTTTATTGTCAAACTTGACCTTCTGATTGCTTTTTCGGAAAAAAGTTCTATGCACGCCACTGGTAGACGTTAATAAAATATTTTTTTATAGAAACGTCACTCATGAAAAAATCTTATAAAAGTGTAAATCGCTCAGAAAATACGGATTCCGTCAACATATTCTGCCTTCAAATAAGCTTAAATAGAGAACTCAAGCATGAACTCCTAAAATAGTTTTACATTCCGGGAATACGTCATCGAAGAATTACCGTATTTTTCCAGATTCCAGACTAATTTTCAACCAACATGCCAAATTTAGACCGAAAGCTTTACCATGAAGGTTTCAGTATTTTGATGGGACCCTAAACAGCTAGTGGTTAAAACGAAAGTCGTTTCTACAAAAACGGTCCGAACTTCATGTTATGTGTTGCCGGATTAAGGAATTCAGAGGCGGAAGTAGTGCGCGAGAGTTGACAACTGCTTTCCTACTTTTGGAAGCTCACGATCGTCATCAAACCGAGTAGAGCCTTTCTTCGAATGGTAAGCGGTTTATCAGCCCACGTGAATAACTGTCCAAAGCGACAATCAAGCCATGTTTGGGAACAATGGTGAATGCTTAACTCCAAGTTATAAGAGAGCGGTTTATAGCACAGTATATTATACTATATTTACGGTGTATTTATAACGAAGCATAGCATTTGGAAAAAAGCTATAAAATGCCTTATAGTCGCATTAATTGGCGACATACTGATGAAGGGCCATGTTAAAAGTACCCGGAATAGAAGAGCTTGTATGACCAGATTGATGGATGTGGAAAAGGCGAAAGAGGCGTGTCTGGATCGTAGTAGATGGAAATCTGTAGTCTCTGCCTACCCCTCTGTGAGACAGGCGAGAGTATGTATGTATGTAATTAAGGTAAGGTACAAGTACATAATTAAAACTAAGAACTCGAAGTCTGCAAAGAGGATACGCAAAGACGCCATTGCAGAAAAAATACCTCTGGGTTTTCACGAATTTTCATGGCAAGGCATTGGAAGAAAACAGCTGAAATAATGTTGTTGAAAACAGAATAATCTACAGTGAAGGTTGTTGCTTCTAGACGGTTTATTTGAAGACCTTCCCGCCGCACCCGCCTGCCCCCTTTACTCATATAACTTTAGGTCCCCTAGGGGGGAGGTTTTAGTCCTTCAAGGGTTTCAGTGGAGACCTCAAATTAGGTACGCTTCTTTAAGCCTGTACCTGAGCCTAGAGCATGACCAACTCCAGTCTATCTAGGATTCGTTTGAAGAAATTCGGACTCTCCTTGTAATGAAAAAAATATATTTGGTTTATTAATCTTTTCTCTAGGGATGTTACGTATAAGCAATATACTAAGATTTATACTTTTGTCAAAAAAAAATGTTTTGCACCTTCTCTTTTTTTGGTTATCAAACGTTCGCTTCAAGAACGCGGTTAAGAGATCAACTTGTTTTTTTTTTCATAAAATAGGTAATGGAAATATGAAGGTATATCACCTAAATTCAATATTTTTTTTCCTACAACATTTTTCAGTATTAGCTAAAAACACACCAATTTGTTGTTTCGCTGCGTGATCACTAGTATTACGCGTTCAAGAAAAAGAGGCCAAAGAGCCAACATATAATCGCCTCTATGACAAGCAAATAAAGTCTTTGCCGTAGGACTTATTGTGCTGGACGGGTAATAAAAAAAGTTGCTAGGGTATGCCATCTTCTTTATTAAAGCATTCAGTAGCGAGAAAATAAACTGGTGTACAGTCGCCTGCAGTTCTAGCTACCTATTTGTTAACAATTTTAACGTCTATGATGTAGCAATAAGAACTGCCGATAGGTACTTTTGATAAAAATAAAGTATATTTCAAAGGAAATGGGTTAAGTATTAGAAAAACAAGTGAACAATGAGAGGAAATTCCAGTTTAGTGATCGTTTCACTGTTAATTGGTTTGATATTTCCTGACTCTTTTAAACAGTTTATGGCTGGATATAAAGTCCCATTAGGGAGATCGGAAGGTGAAGCTTCGTTACACTTGCGAGCTTTAAACTGGAATCACCTAAACGGTGGTTGTTCAAAACAATTTTAACAATTTTTATGCAATAAAATTATAGAATGTGGTATGTCATTTGAAAGGTAATTTTATTAGCTTTCGAATGCTAGTAAAGAAAATAATCTTGTTTTTTATTTCCTACTAAAATTTTAGGAATTAGTGCAACAGGTCGAAATTGTGGACATCTAAACGAATAGATAAAATGAAAATATATTAAAATTTTATTTCCAATTTTATATTCTTCCCCTTCAATATTTTGTATTACCCCCCCTGCCTCTAATAACTGCTCGCAATCGGTTTTGACAACCCCCGTTTAGATGATTCCAGTTTAAAGCTCGCAAGTGTAGTATAAATTAAAGGGTTAGGTTACGTCCTCAAACGAAAGGCTTTAAAAGGGTGGGTTTTTCACCTGTGGATCTTGATTTTGGATCCAAGTGAACTGAGAGGGTTTTATTGCGTCCCAAAAGTGATGGGTGGTATGTATGGCCGTACTTCAGGCACAAATTGGACCCACAGCTTAAGATCATGTCATGACGTGACCAACACAGTTGTGGGCGCGACCAAATGTCATGCTGTTTCATTTCGCTATAATGTACACGCTCCATGAAACTTGCAAAGACAATACAATCGTGCCGATTACGTCGCAGGCGAAAAAATGAAAACTTGTTTCGGTAGTCACATGATTTTGGCAAGACTGTGGAAATTTTCTAACCAAAAATATGGTTATTAATAATAACTAGATAACATTTTCGATGTTTGACTCGTATTATTATTTTTTTATTTTATCTAAAACAATAAAAGCACATTTGGCTACACTTTTGGTAAAAAACTGTAAAATAATTTACGAATTTTAGGGCTTTATCGTTAAATTTTCACGATTTTTAATTCCACTTAAACATATATCTAGATAACGTCGATGGACTCAGCCAAAATATTATAATATTTTATATATTATTATAATAACATTCCATAGACAACTCACAATTTTGTGATAGCGTTTGCGCGTGATGACGCCTTAAATTTTGCGCAGAAGTGATTTTTGGGTCCCCGCGCCCCAATTTGTATTTCCCTACTACTATGCTGCTCATGCTTCTAGAACCCTGCCGTGGCGTATATATGTTTCATCACACCTTTATCTTTTGGCTGTAAATAGCGGTACATAATACGAAATTTTTTTATTTTTAAAAATATACTCTTTTCAAGTGTTTTTTGGAAGTTGTTAATAACTTTGATCTTTATTTATGATCTTTATCTTTATTTATGATTTAACTTTATTTATGGCACTACCCTCAACAACTTCCCCATTACCAAAGGTTAGCTGGTAGAGAATACTAAATAGTATTAAGCTCGCCTATGTACGAAATTTTTATCTTGTGCAATAAATAATTTTATAATAATTATTATTATTATTTATCTCATATTTTACGATCTAATAAACTTTGCTATTTAAAAACAGTTCGTTGCTATTTCAAGGCATTTAATTTAGCAGACTTTAAATAAGTATTTCTGTAAGTAAAATGTTTTTTTTTTTTTATAAAGTGGCAAAACTTTACCGGCTATTAAGGCCTTAAAACATCAGCTCTATAAACTCTTAAACTCTCAATACCCTCACAACAATCTCTAACTAAAGCTGTCAACAGCTACTAGTAGCTAGGTACTATGTTGGTCACTATTATGTCGTTAACACACTTTTAAAACACGTAATTAAACTATTAACAAGATTGCTGCAGTTATGTACTTTGTTTTAACAAAATAAATTGGATAATACTATAATCTAACAAAACTGCCATTTAAGAGGGTAATAAACACTGGCGACCTTGAAAAGAAAAGTCGCAATAAGGTCTGGTTTAATTCAGATGTTGTCAGTAAAAATATGTGATAAACTACAGAATATCTGGAATGAAAATAAACATTTAATTTAGTTCATGTACATTTATTATTTTATTACATATATTTTTATAACATTAAATTTGACTTGTAAAAAGTGTATTATGTACTTATACCTACTTTACAAAATAAACAATTTGAATTTGAATTTGATGTACCGAGATTAGAATTTTTAATTATTATCAAGAACTTTGACTGAATAAATACCAAAACAAGGTCCAAATTAAGACTATGTATTTAACGCTAAGATCTTATGTACACAAAGAAACAAATTGAAGATGTTATAACTACAATCAGTTTTGAAAAATATAATTGTTTAAAAATGAAATATACTACAAAAGGTTTTATGAGCCGTTTAGCAGCCTGATTGTGAAAAACCTGCTTTTTTCTAATTGATCTATACAGAACACTTATACTCAGAATTCACTCAATAGTTATTCAACAAAACCTTAAATTTATTACCTTTATAATATTGTGTATGCTGCCATCGCAAAGTTTCCATTAGTTTCTGTAAATAAGAATTTTAAAGATTTCAATTTTAAAATTCTAATTTTCAGAAACCAAAGGAAATTTTGCGATGACAGTTTACACAGTACATAAGTTTTAAGGTTTTGTTGAATAACTAGGGTTTTCTTTTTTTTAAATAAGATATTAAAATTTGTCTATTTATTTTAATTAAGGTACTCAACTGGTCCTCTAAAAAAGCCATTTTGGATGAATCATAATATGATTCCGTTCTAATGCTGTCTCTTTTGCACGCGTGAAAAAACTCTTGACTCTATTCTACTTTCAAATCATTTTATGATTCACCCGAGTCAGTCTTTTTAGATCCCCTGATGCCAGGTTCAAATTAGACGTGAAATATATGTTGAGATTACTTTACAGTATTTATATTTGTATTATCCTATCAGTATATTTATATTTTTGAAAAACAAGTTACAATAGTTGTAATTTTTTATTTAGGTAATTTTAAGCACATTCGCAGCTTGATTCCCCCTCGAACGACAGAGACATCATTATGGGACGAGTCTGTTAGAAAGTGAGATGCACGCGCCAACGTCGCCAACATTTATCCCATTCTTAAGACAGTTTACTATTGTTGGATATGAATTGACTATCATCTAAATTATTATATCATTAAAATATGTCTAATTTTTAAGATTTTCATATTGAATCATATGTCATATCTCCAAAGGGACGCACAGGTGATTCCGAGTGATAACTCAGTTGTTACAGTTGCATTGTATAAGCCGGCTGTTACTGACGTCCATAAATTTTGCAGAAGTCTCTGTACGGACTGATCATCACCTCACCTGCTTTCTGGGATCTTAGGTGTTACCAACGCTTCATCAGGCGAAGTATTGGCCAAGCATTAGCCAATTGTTAATTTTTTTTAAAAACTGTTTTAGTCTACTGTTTAACCTGTGAAGTAAGCAAATGTAGGTAGGTATGGATTAACTGGGTGCTTTGGCCCCTCCTCTGTATCTGCTAATGTACAGGAATTATATAAGGTCATTCAATTTAAATGGAAAGTAATTTAGGACGTGATTCAGTATTGTTAATACATCACATTCCACTGCAAAGTACTTTTTTTAGCGCGAACTTTTTCTTCACTTGTCCATACAAACTGAGTCAGCTGATCGGACCACTTTGTACTGAGAAGTTAACAAAAAGTTCGCGCAAAAAAAAGTGCTTTGCAGTGGAATGTGATGTATTAACGATACTGAATCACCTCCTAAATTACTTTCCATTTAAATTGATAGACCTTATATAAAAGCCAAAAATTCAAAAACCTGGTCCCCCATAGTTTGCAAATCCCTGGGTTAATACCATAAAATGAAAGAGTTCATACCTCGCTAGCTTTTGACTGCAGCTTCGCCCGCATGGTAAATAAGTTTCCAGATCTCTCGGATGCCAAAAAGTATCCCATGTCCTCCTCCACCTTTACATTAGCTCTTTGCTAAATTTCGGTTGGGGTGTAATTAGGGTTGCCAACTCTCGGAGAAACCAACCCGAGAGATTTGAACAAATCGGTGGGCAATTGAATGAAAGTTGGTAATATTTGTTACTTTAATTTGCTTTGGTTTGTAGAAGTATCATTCATATTATATTTGATATGAAATATGAAAATTTATTTCGTCATTAAATTCGTTAATGACAAAATAATTTTAGAAAATCTGGAGAATTTATTGCATCCCGGGAGCTCGGGAGGTTGAACAATATTTCCGGAGTCTCCCGGGCATTCCGGGAGGGTTGGGAACCCTAGGTGTTAATTAAGGGGGCACTATGGGAAAAAAGTTATAGAAAATGTTCGTACCCCTTTATCGACACTCTGGCCGGTAAATCTAATTTTTACCGTGGCTGCCTGCTTTTCATACAGATAGACAGAAAACGAATAATATGTTTCTGCAAATAGTATATTTAAATGTGGAAGAGGAAAATAAATACGGCTTAATAGCAGAAACAATCCTACCTTCGCTCGAGGTGATGCTATCTCTGGTCAGTAACTATGCAGAGAACATATGATAACTGAATTGAATTGATGCTTGAATTCTTGATTGATACATACGAGTGTAGATAATTCAATATAAAAAACACGAATTACACAAATAAAATCCGTAAACATACACACCACACAACACAACTAAAAAAATTTAAATACTGTTTGACAGCGACAGACAGCAGGGGGGGGGGTTGGGGCAATTTCATACCGGCCGAAATTTTGAGAATGAAGTTGTCCGACCAATGAACAGATGGCAGGACTTGGGTCCTACTTCACGATATCGTCTTCTAAGCTTTAACGGTAGAGGGCGCTGAGTGTTAGTGTCTTATCCCGCTCTTGTAAAAGACGCTGATAAATGTTATTTTTGCATTACACCATAGCCTCCTTTTTATAGGAGGCTATGATAACACATTTCTAACGACATTTGTGTTTTGTTTGGTGGTGTATTCGTCATGTATTCTACAACGTATCGCTCAGTAGAAGGAGGAGTTAAAGAAAAGACGTTTTTCGCTGCGTGGAAAGAAAGGAGACCTTGTCGTTCAAGTTCCCTTTCCTTTACATCCAAAAGCCACACAAACACCAACTTTTCAATGAAAATAAGAAATTATTCATTTATTTGTATGTGAACTGACAAGCAAACAGACACAAACACACAGTGCCCTCTATGCGAAACTAATTTGACAGTAAGCAAAAAGGAGCCGAGCGAGAGAAGCGCAATGAAGCACAAGTAAATATATAATCAAGAGCAAAACGTGTGGTCATATTAGTAAAAAAGGGACAAACGAGTGCTTGCGCCCATCTTGCTCGGCTCGTTTTTCGTGTCGTAGTGCACAGTCTACTGTATAATGTTTTTAATTTATACCTACTTCAAGTTTGGCGATACTATAGAGACGACTTAGAGAAAATTCTTTATTCTAGGTACTACTAATATATTTTAAAAATACTCAAGGTACGTATGCATTTACACATAAAGATTTAGGGGCCAATCGGGCCAATATATAAGTGGCCAGTTCACTGTTGTACCTGTTGACACCAGGGAGGGCTCTCTCCTCCGGTTGTAAGGGTTCCGTTTCGAAACGTGTGATCATGTTGCTAAATTTCACTCGAAAGGAACATAGCTATACTATGTGTTAGAAAGAGAAAGAAAAATCTGGTATTGAATCGTTTGCGGGTGATTTCCGTGAAACCTCAAATTAACCTCAAATGGAATTCAAGGGCGGGAAAACGCAAATGCTTTTTGTAGTCGCTAGGAAATGCAAATAAGTGCTTTCTACTAAAAATATGACATTAAAGCCTTACAGAAATGTTAAAACAAATTCAAGTTTTTAATTTGTGTAAAAGCTGGGAAGTGTCAACTGTCAATATCGGGCGAATTTTAACGATAAGTACCCAGGCAGCGTTAGAAAGTGTTTTGAAACTTACGCGTCCAGGGAATGCCCTGGACGCGTAAGTTTCAAAACACTTTCATGCAACTGTCAGGTAATAGTACGTTCTCTCTCAGATTCATTCGTGCCGATTTCTGAATGCTGTCTGTAGGGTAAAATAGGCATCACTCCGAGTGATAATCGCTCTTTTTGAAACGGAATCTAGCTACAGAGAGACATGAGTCTCGATTCTAATGAGGTTCTAATGAGGTCTCTGTTGCACGCGTTCAAAATTATATACGTTATCCTGCTGTCAATATTAGACGATGAAGTGTCTACTGTACAGCTAGCGGTGGATGCTGCTACTTTGCCATCAGTCTGTGATTTAAGTTGAATAAATACAAATTATAGGCCGCTCCACATTCTCGGCGAGACTCTCGCCATGAAGGGGTCAAAGCTGTGTGAGTAAAACAAACTCGAACGCACTACAGTACTATACCACTGACGGCAACAACGTATTGAACGTATCGTCTACGTCTTTTGTTCTTTTTACGAAAGGAGTATTTATCGTCAGTGAATAAATGTGAATTTACCTCAATTCACGGGATTTCTTTCAGTTCTTTCGTGAAAGTAAAGTATGTTGCCGCTATTGACGGTACCACATACGATCTATCTAGAACTTCGCTAACGGCAACGCATACGCATACACTTCCTAAATAAAAATCCACTATGGAAGCAGATTCCACCACTTGTGAAAATATAATAAAATCCGATCAAAATGCCCCAAATTTCCCTTTTTCTGTACATCCTGGGTAAGTTACATGTCTAACAATTTATAAGTGTCACTAACATGTTTAAGTTAGGTAACAGCCAAACTAACTTTCACTCTTTTCAGGAACTGCAAGTATTACTTAGACATGGTGAATAGGCCAGGCAGCGGCAGTAAGGAGAACCAGTTGGTGTTAGCGTTGCAGGTGGCAAGGTTGATTCCTGCTGAACTCCGTTGTCAAAAGTGCTCCCCAGAACGCAGGTTGAAGACTAGACCAGCTAGGGTTGTAGACAGGTTAGTATGGGTACCTATCCAGTACGCATAAATTTTAACCGTGGAGTTATCTTGGAATGATTGTTTGATAAAACTTAACTGTGGTAATATCACAAAGTAAACATTTGTATGATTTCTACACTTTTTATTATGAAAACCTGCTGGCCTCATACCTGGTTGGGGTGTACCGTCAAGTGATTACTTTGGAATTGGCATAGTACGACCTAATGTAGCTCGAGCGGTTGAGGCCTGTGGTCCATGGTACACAACTATCCTATTAAGTGATTTTTCAATAGGAACTTCTTACTTCGCATAGGCACATATTATAATCAGTTAATTTTCAAGGTTTTTTTGGATATTCTGAAAAAGTATTTGATGAAGGTATTTCTTGTCATGACAATGGAAAATAGCAGAAACTTCAGACTTAAAACTTAAGTCAAACTCGAACGTATTTATAACTTGAAAATGCGTAATTTTCGAAAATAAAATCTACCGTGTGAAATGTGTCCAATTAGGTATTTCTTTACAACAGAAAGATAAAGGTATGAAAAAACATGTCTGCGAGTTTTACATTGATAGGGTTAGTAGTTGACTCAGCATATTTAAGCAAAAACTCCGGGAATACCTCGGCAAGGCCTTAAGGGGGCACTATGGGCAAAAGTCTTAAAAAAAAGTTTGCAACCCAGAAATCATCAGCACGGAAGTGAGCCTGTCAGAAGGTTATAGGCATGGTAAGTTGCAGAATGTAATGGAGTGGCAGCCACACATAATAATTTGTGGCATTTTTTTTATGACAGCTCTGAAATACTTCTTCCCATGCACATTTGAGCAAATGTGTTGGAACTTTAATGGTTCTACCTTTTGCATGCTTAAGTGCGAATCTGTGCAACAATAAAATAAATTCAATTTTTATATTTTTTGAGACAGGACAATTTAATTCAGGCAAGACACAAAGTGAATAGGGCAAGGGCTCTTCTAAGTTTCCAGTGCTATCAAGCTGTGGCTGAGCAAAGTTAAAACAAGTATTTGTTTATATCAATGTTAAACAACAAGGGCCCAAAGGGGTCCAAAGATGTCTGTTTTCATGCTATGCAGCTAAGACAGCAAATCTAACACAAAGTATGTGAACATTCCAGGGTGCAGTGGGTATGTGATTTGTGCAGTATGAAGCTGTCAATCAGGTTCAACTCATTCTTCTACCGTGTGCCGTGCTCACTACCTCACCTACTGCAGCTGATCCTCGCCTGGTGTGAGGATGCCGACCTTCAACTTATGGCACAAAAACTAGGTAAGCTAGACATCCTGTGGGAAACCTAGCTCAGCAGTGTTGTTTTGGTAATTGATTCTTATTCGACAAAGCAGAAATAATTACTGATGATGGTCATTTTTCTACACATTATTATACAATTTTTTTGTACTAACAAGAAACAACCAAATATTTAAAAAAAGCAGGAAGTTTTAATGGTGTCGATTCGGCGCAACACAACTTATTTGACAGGACTAACCTTATTTATAAGTGTCCTGTCTTTGTTTTTTCAATACAGAAAGAAAAAGACAACGCTTAAATTAAGTTTAGTCCTTTCAAACAAGTTAAATCTTTTTACACCAACTCAACACCAATATCTTACTAACAAAAAGGGTGGGTGTATTATTATCTCTAACACATGGTTATTGTTTACATGCCTTCACTTTAACAAGATAACTAAGGTAAGTTATCTCTTTCAAATATATTTATTATATTTTTTCAACTAAGTGGTTTCATTTTTACTTACGTCAGTGCTTGTGAACAGCAAATTACATATACTGACTAACAATTTATTTATTTCCATCAACATAATTTCCAAAACTTAATTAATGGTGAAATCCACTTACTTGTTAGATTATTTACCCATGACAAATCTAATTACAGAAATAAAGCCAAAAGTAGTGAGCGGCATCTATGACAAGCTGGATGAGCTGGTGGCCGGAGAACAGAAGAAGTCGTTGCTGGGGGGAGAGGGCCATGTGGTGCTTGCTGAGATGTACCCTGACTGTCTTAACAGATTGTCTCCCGATACCACGGAGCAGTCTCACATGCACCGGATCCTTATGATGGCTGATACCAATGTAAGTTTTGTATTGATTGCTTATTGAACAAGCACATCAAATCGTCTACTAAAAAGTAAGGTATATTCTTAACCTAAGCAGAGTCAACCTAGGTATGTTGGTAGGTATTCTAACTGGCCACTGCAAGCTGAACAGACATCTGTCAATAATGAAGGTACAGGAGGACCCCTCGTGTCCACACTGCGGCGAGGAAAAAGCGAGTAAGCACTTCTTAAGAGAATGCTTCATATATTCTACCCTAAGATGGAAGATACTTGATGACGACCACATCAAGGAAGAAGATCTCAAGTATCTTGAGTACTCAGGCATACTCAGATTTATTAAAAGAAGCGGAAGATTTGAGGAGGAAACGACCCTGGGATATTAAGATGCCAAAGCTCTAAGCAATGGGAATTGGATGGAACAGCTCTAAATAGAGAGCCGACCATTCGCCTGTGCCCAGCTGGCGTCCCACCTCAACATCATCATCATCATCATCATCATCATCATCATCATCAAGCACATCACAGAAACTTGCATCTGGGTGAGAACCATGTGGTTCATCATCACGGTAGTCAAAATTTCCTTGTATTAAGGATGGGTTCGTTAGATAATGACAATAGAATGATTGTAGGGGGGGGGGGGGATCGAAAATCGGCAAAAATCGATGACGTAATATATGGACAGCCCCTTAACTCACACTCATATTCAACAAAACATTTTAAAATACAGAATATGGCGCAATTGGTAGCGCGCTTGTCTTGATAACAAGAGGTCGCAGGTTCGAATCCTGGCCCGGGGAATTTTTCAAATTCTTGTCTTTTGATTTGTTTCTGATAGATATATTCTAGTTTGTAATGCACTCTAATAATACTTATAATTTATATTTTTTGTTTCAGCACATACCAACTCGTTACTGCCTTTATGTGATCAAGGAACACAAGAAAAACTCTAACGTAACAACAATGGATAACAAGGTCAGTACCTATTTCAAATTAATAATTATTTACATTATTCACTTTGGGAAAAATGTAGGCTTGATAACGATGTAAAAGAAAGCTTACTAAACGTATGAAATGCGGGTTTTTTTCCTGATAATTCTGTTTTATTTAATACTTACAGTACCCGGCAGAAAATAATGTACATCGGCTATCTTCGGTTTGTAGAGCGTCGTCTCTGTCACCGGACTGTTAGTGCTTCGTGCGACAGAGATGACACTACGATACGATGTGCATTATTTACTGCCGGGACCTGTATTTATTTTTATTTTCATTTTATACACCTCAATCGACGTCTTACTATTTGAGTCATACTACATACATACAAACTGACAACGAGATTGTTATAGTAGATTTCATACTTTGACGGAATTCTCTATAGTAAACATAATATTACCAAGCGACTCGTCGTGTTCCGGCATGACGTCATGAGAAGCCGAACCGGCAGAGTGGTTACAGGCAGTTGGGTAGCATCAGTCATTCTTCCGTTACCAACTTCCGTAGATTTTGCGAAGTCCCTGAACGGACTGATTAACGCCTCGCCTACTGCCACTCCCAGTTTTTGGACGATCCCTCTTCAGCCTAGTTCTCGCTTTCCATTAGATACGGTAGTGGCCAACAGTGTGTAAAAAACCGGCCAAGTGCGAGTCGGACTCGCGCACGTAGGGTTCCGTACCATTATGTATAAACACGGCAAAAAAAACATGTCTGTTGTATGGGAGTCCCCTTAAATATTTATTTTATTCTGTTTTTTAGTATATGTTGTTATAGCGGCAACAGAAATACATAATCTGTGAAAATTTCAACTGTCTAACTTATCACGGTTTATGAGATACAGCCTGGTGACAGACGGACTGCGGAGTCTTAGGCCCATTTGCGCCAAGCTACTTAACCCAGGTTAACTAACTTTTAATGCTTGTCACATCAAGCGATAGAAATAAGGACATAGCATTAAAAGTTAGTTAACTTTGGTTATGTTGCTTGGCGCAAGTGGGGCTCAGTAATAGGGTCCCGTTGGTTACCATTTGGGTACGGAACCCTAAAATAGTAAGCGTTCAAATAACCTATTTTTGTGTATGTTAAAAAGCTTTTGAGCTACTTGTCACAATATGACTGCAATCTAACTTCACTTAAATTATTTTGCAGATGTTAGAGAATCAAATGTCAGAAGTGATTCAACGGAAGTTGTCTCCCAACTCTACACTGGTGGTCGGTAACTACGTGCCTTTGATGGAAGGTGCGTCGTCGCTGCAGAATCTGTTACAACACTGTGACACGGATATGCAGCATTTTCGTGAGTTACTTACTGCTATATTGAAATTATTACAAAAGAGATACTTGTGTAAGCCATCAGCCAATCGCTGCGCTCTATTGTTTCCTTTTCAAATAATCGGAGACGCCAATAAAGTAAAATAAATTGGTTTTGCTTTTTGAGTCAAATCAAAGTTACTGTTAGTTTGTATCACTTTAGACCCTCGCTCGCGGTTATTATTGCGATTGCATATGCCCAAACTCCGAATAACGACGAGTCTATTAGATCATGTAGGAGATGTAACATATTATTACTAGAGTGCGCGCCAGATAAGTCTGCGCGCGACTGGTGGCGTGACTAACGTTGCCAGTTTCCCAGTTTGCCAGGAAACAAATTCTCCGATCACAAACATGAAATAGGAGATGAGGAAAAATCTAATAAGCTTAGTCAAGTGAACTACGCCTAAAAAATTAGTACAAAATACACTCAAGGATAGTTCCAAAATATTTGGCCACGCGCAGACTTATCTGGCGCGCACTTTATGTACTATATTTTGTAAAATATAGCTTAATTAAAATGACAGCTCTCGAAGTGCCTCGCTTAGTGATGGGACACTACTGAGTAAATCGAAATTTTGTGTGTCTTTTTATCGACTGAGTTCTAGTAGCTGCTTTTTTTGTAATCCTTACAGCTGCCATTCTAATCAATCTATATTTTACGGACTATAGTATTATGTTATCTATGATGTTGCCACTAATAAATCCGGCAGTTCTAACTTGATGACGGGGCTAGAGATGTGTCGTTATATGATTTTCAAATAATTTTAGCGGCAATGAACAACGTTATAAAAACCGTATATTTTCATAACGATCTATTTCACAAACGAATACGTTTTTAAGCCGTTTAGTGAAAAGTAGCTTGACTAAACTAGTATAACCATATATTTTTAAACTAATAATTTGTTAGTCGATTAAAATGAACTTGTCTTCGTACTTTTCCAGGCTTAGGACTGACTGTATAAAGTTTTTTCTTATTATGCAAACTGTAACTACTTGTTTCAGTTGTATAAAAGTCATGTCAAAGTTCAAATATACATAGTTCAATCAAAATAATAAGCAACTTAACAGAATACGATATATAACTTTTAACTCTCGCGTTTCGTACACATTATAATATATATTATCGGGTCTACCGCGATCAATTTTTACCTTTTTTACGACACCCGACGGTGGTCTACGGTGTCCCCTTTTCGTTAAAAAAGGTAAAAATTGATCACGGTAGACCCGATAATATATATTATAAGAATACGATATGTTTGAGATTTATGAAAAACAATGTTTTAGCAGTAATTTGTTTCACTCGCTCGTATACTGCATCTCTCTCACTCTCGGAGTGCTCGGTCAGCGCCTACGCTAACGGTTCGTTTTGCATTCGTTTCGGCTCAAATCGGCTCGGCATTACGCGTCATTTCAGTGTTAGACATTAGATAAATCGTTTGGAAAATGAACGGATTAGTGAAACACTGGAAGAGTCTAATCGTTGTAGGAAGAATAGACGGTTATTATAACGATTTATGTTATGTAACGCCCATCTCTAGACGGGGCTTCTAAATATACTTAATTTTAATATTAATAAAACTATAATCTGTACTAACTATCCGTTATCCCCATTTCCCCCCAGTGTGCGAGCGAATATGGCGTCAAGCGCTGACGCTGTGCGCGGCGTCACGTGACCTGTGCGCTAGCGCAGCGACTGTGGCGGGCTGCGCGCTGCAAGTGCAGAGGTACCTGGACGCGGCACTCTACCGACTGAGGTACAACGACGGGTTCTTCCAGCACGTGTGCCAGTTGCTGGCGGACAAGTTCACTATCAACAATGTTACTGGGACTGTCCGGACACAACAGTAACTGGGACACTGCCATCTGCCGGTCGGAATATAGCAACTTGTTATTTTAAAAAATGGGGAGCAGGCTGTGGTGTCGCCTGCGCTAGGCCCACAGACTTGCGCCCTGCGAGTTGGTAAAATACAAAAACAGTTGCATTTCATTGTTATTGCTATTTTTATGCGTGTTATAGATCTCGATATGCGTGCGGTCCAGCCTATGGCTCCCTCGGCCGTGAGTCTGGATCGAATATAAATCTGCAAATGCCAAGGTACTAGTATGATCGAGGATGAATGTTAGTTTTATCCACTTCTCAAAGGCACCGACTTTATGTTTTTAACACTTGGTACGTTATACGTGGTTATACTTTATCAAATAATTTAAGTAAGAACTTAGATAGGTACTCATATTTTTAAAACAAATAAGAATAACAGAAGTCAGAGATGTTCCAAGTGTGAACTGTGAACATATTTTTAATTATAGAATTAAATGAGACTTGAGGATAATTCATGATTTATATAAAAACGGCTCACCTCAATACGTGTTATGATCGGGAAAGCCGTCTTTACTCGCCCAGATGAAGGCAGTCTAAATCTGCTGAAACTGGTCGGCTTTCCCGATCATAACACGTATTGAGGTGAGCCGTTTTTATATAAATCATATTTTTAATTGATGAATTATGATTGAACATTTCAAACCGACGGTAAAAAATAGCGACAAATGTAAAGCTGCAATTTATATTGATTTCGAGGTTAAATGGGCAAGTTAACTAGATGAAATCTTTGTCCTAGACTTCTAGGTAGTATCCAACAAATCATAGATTATTAAAAAAATAAATTTACTATTTAATTGCAGAGTATTATTTTGAAGGTATATGGACAAATTGGGCAATTCTTGTAGAGATTAAAAGGCGCTACAGATGTTTTTTTCTACGAAGTCTACTTACCTATGGTTGTAGTAGTGCATACACACGCACTTTTTCTGGTGTGCGTAACCTCGGGAGCGCTTACAAAACGCGCAAAAACACACGTATCTGTACACGTCACTACTGCAACCATAGCCAAGTAGACTTCTGTATCAAAATAATTTTTTATATTTATCAATGCAAATTCGTTGTGAAATTACATAAACAATGCTGATATTTATATACATGTATATTTACGACGGTTGTGTTTTCTAAAAATTGTTCGTAAGGTAAACAAGTAAATAGTAAGTTTTAAGTTTTATTTAAATAAGCAATAAAGCCGATTCTGAAGGCCTTAATTTTAGTTTTAGTGCTGTCAAAACTGAATTTTCTTCATTGCAAAATAGTCTTTATGAGTTAGGAACAGTAGCTGAATTACTTTGGAAAATCTCAAGTTTTGACAGCGCTAAAACTAAAATTAAAGCCTTCAGAATCGGCTTTAATATAATTTTAACCGCATTATACGTGTCACAGAAAGGTGTAACCATATTTGAAGAGCTTATTCAGTCAATGGTATAGAACAACTTTTACTATGGAACAAAAACTGTATCTCGAAAAAAAAAACGACTGTTTCATAGAAAAATGCAATGCCGCTCGGCCGAAATGTATGGAAGGACAGATTTTTTTTTTGAGATTTCAGGGTTGGCTCCATAGTAAAAGTTGTTCTATACCATTGACTGAATAAGCTCTTCAAATATGGTTACACCTTTCTGTACATATACATTTTGAAACTGTCACGGTTATTCAATATGTTTATGCTCGTGCTGGATCATCTAGCGATTTCCCATATAAATGCCCATAAGTTAGTACTTCCGTTCCTATTCAATGATATCGATGTATTTGGAAATTGTATGGCTTTAATCATTAACTAGACAATGTTGACGAGAATTGCCTGTTGTTAGATTTGTGACTAGAATAGTCTTTATCACTGGAAAGTAACACTCAAAATAGTGTGTTTTAGTCTCGTTGGAACGAGTTTTCTTATCTCTGTATATCTTGTTCTAAAACATTGTGTTAAAAAAGAACAACAGGGAATTCCAGATATAATGTGTCAGATTAAACTAATCAAGGTATCATGAAAAATAAGGTAATTTGAAAGAATGACAGGGGAACTCATTTTGTATAGCGAAACCTTCTTATGTACAGGCTTTTAAATCAGTTTCTAAGGATTTTATGGATTACGATTTAAAAACAATCCTCGCCACCCAGTTTTGTGAGTGTCATCCATCAAACGTCCTTGAAACTGAGCTCTTCAGGACTGGAACCAAGCCCACCAAAGCTGAATGAAACCGTGGAAGTGCTAATAATTATAAGGATTAGCGGGTTTTTATCACTATACAAGGTGACTTTTTGACCATCGTCCAAATTCATACTGGTGGCTTGGTAAGTGATCAGTATCATGGATCAATAACAATTTTTGTAAAATACGTAAAATGAAATTTCAACTCCCCATAGTGATTCACTCGGAACTGGAAGTGAATTTCTATGGGAAGCCGAAATTTCATTTTACAAATTTCAGAAAAAAATTTATTGATCTAAGATACTGATCACTTATCAAGCCTCCAGTATGAATTTGGACGATGATCAAAAAGTCACCTTGTATATCGGCGAAACTGCAGTTGCTACCAAACAAATAGAAATATAAATATATAGTAATAGATAACAGAAAGTGCCTTAGTTAATATCATTGTGCTTTAGTTGATATTATTGTACCTTAGTTGATATTATTGTGCCCTAGTTGATATAAGTGTGCCTTACTTTTAAGTCTTCCGAATTCATTGTATGAAATTACTGTTATATTTGAGTTTGTAAAGTGGTTATTAATTTAGTTTCAATTTATTTTGACAAAGAAATTTATTTACACAAATAAATGAACGGTACAGTAGTTTGCTCTTTTTGTTGTCTTGCTCGGTGTTATAGTTTTGTTGTTATCATAGTCCAGTCGATATCTACTCGACACTCGCCACAGCAGTATTATTTGAGTTAAAAATGTTAAAGATATTAAGTACTGCGTTATGTTAGTTTTATTAGTCGAACAGTTAATTTAGTGTTATTATAATTAAATGTAATTATTAACACCAATTCGGCGCAACACAACAGGACTAAACTTAATTTAAGTGTTCTGTCCTTTTCTTTCTGTATCGAAAAGACAAAGACGGGACGCTCAAAATAAGGTTAGTCTTGTCAGATGTATTGCGCCGAATCGATACCATTGTTAAATAATCTTACACAATAGGTTCTAGACTAGACATTTTGTCTTCCAAAAGCGATATTTTGCGCAAGTCTTTTAAAATCTCGTTAAAATAGATTGACAATATATTTGACAATAATGTAAAATACTCGTGATCAAAATACATATTTTTATTTAACCAAGTAGTTAAGTATAGGATTATTTTTATAAATAAAACAAGTTTTCAATTAATATTTTAACAATACCTGTTTTATTTTATTACTAATATGCTCCATATTTTTTTATACCCTTGAATATTGTAACGAAAACATTAAATTAATATAAAATACTAAAACCCCAAGTAAAAATATACATACATACATTGTGATTATAATAATTATTAATATTTTTATCGAAGTGTAAATATGACAAACCAACTAATAAAAAAATATATATTATAATTAAAATCGCTTATTTCAGAACTGGGTTCCATAAAAATAAAAAAAACACAACATCATATTACACAGAAAAGAAAAATACAAAAATGTCACAAACAGCATGTCAATAAAATAAAATAAAATGTCAATAAAATTTAAATTAAAACCCGTAGAAAATCAGTATAAAACAATTTTAATCATTAAACATTATTTAACGTGTAGTGTCGTCCAGTGATGGCTGATAGGACACCCGCACCTACCCAAGGGCGGATCCAGGAATTCAGGTTGGGGGGGGCCCTCGACACCTCGGTTTTAAGATGTTGAAATAGTTGTGCCTAAGATTCTTCAATGCAAACTGCAAAGGTGCAACTGGAAAGGCTTTGTGGGGGGGGGGGGCATGGCCCCCTGCCCCCCCCCCTGTATCCGCCCTTGCACCTACCTCCCACCCACTACCTTCAGAATTAATTAATACTCGCTTTTAAAAACTAGGATTACTAATTCCCTAGAGTCCAACATCTAAACAAAACAGCTTTTACAGAATCTAGGATATTACAAGTAGCGTGAACGTAATAAATAAACTAAACCAGGTTAATTCGAGACACATAGCTTGGGTCCCACATATAATAATGTACTCTGTGGGTCCCACCCAACATACCAATTAGGACGATCGATGTTTAATCCACAAGGAAGGTAAATATTGCGGTACCGTTTATCGAATGTGGTACAGTTAGTCGAAAGGCTGTCGGCTTGGCGGACAGGTTGCTCTGACCGCGATCTCGGCTGCAGCGGACATCGACGAACCAGTCTTTTGTGGAACAATTAATAAAGATACAGTTTTGCATTGCGCCTGCGCCGCCGGTTGGATTTTTATTTGGGTCCGAATTGAGGTCAATGCTAACGTTAAGTTTTTAATCTAAATTAGTTTACTCACATCCTGTGTCTCCATTTTAATTACATGCTTAATTCCCGTTTTAATTAATGGCTTCTATTTACATATTCCTAATATTCGTATTTACATATTACTGTAGGTAGAAGCTATATGTCTATGGAATGCCCTTCCTCTCGCAATAAGACAAGCTTAAAACTTTTAAAACTCTGGTTAACATTTTTTTTAGTCTTTTAATCATTATCTTTTAGTTTGATCAAATTGTTTCTTTATTATTGTTGTTATTATTTTTTATTTCTACCTGTTAATTTTATATTTACACTGATTTATTTTTGTTTATACAAGGTGACTTTTTGATCATCGTCCAAATTCATACTGGCGGCTTGACAAGTGATCAGTATCATGGATCAATAACAATTTTTGTAAAATTCGTAAAATGAAATGTCTACTCCCCATAGTGATTCACTCGGGACTGGAAGTGAATTACTATGGGAAGTCGAAATTTCATTTTACGAATTTCACAAAAATTTTTATTGATCCGAGATACTGTACTGACCACTTATCAAGCCTCCTGTATGAATTTGGACGATGATCAAAAAGTCACCTTGTTTATTATTTATGTATAGGTATTTTTAAATATATACATATATATGTATAATTGTATCTATTTATTATGTACACCGCCTTTACACATTGTTTTCTTTCTTTTAAGGGTTCCTCCATCCAAAGGTTGTCTGGAAGAGATCGCTTTTTAGTGATAAGACCGCCAATTGTACCCTACTTCTAGTTTTTAAATTGTCTATTTACTTTGGTTTTTGGTTTTCAATAAAGAATATTGTATTGTATATTCCGGATAGGGCAGAAAGAATACGTCCGTTTCTAATAAACCGTCATGTATTTTTAAATACCTCGTTCTCATAGCTTCAATTTAAAAAGTTTTTTTTTCATAGTATTTACGCCATTTAAGGACATAGTGTTCATTATTTTGGTATATAAATTAACCATTATTTTTTAAAGAATTATCGGTTATGACGTCACTTGAGAATTTTAGACATAATGTCAGATTATGACGTGTGATTGCTTATAAAAAAGTAGTCTGTCTCTGCCTGTCTACTCACCTGTCATCCATACATCTGTCAAATCAGTCGGCAGCAAATTTTTATAAATTTATCTTGATAGCAAAGGACACATTTCTAAACAGCCATTTCTCAAGTGACGTCACACGAAGGCAAATGGAAGTTGCAGTTTTTTCATATGAAAATATTCATCATCATGAGGTTTTTTAGACCACGAGTTCTAAAACACGGCTTATTAAACCTAAATCTCGAAATGGTTTTCGAATTAACACATTTTAACATAATTTAATCTAAGCGAATAGTTTATACACCCAAGTAAGTTTGGGGATTATGTAGGTACTATTACATGGCTGAATGGCACAGCAAACGTAGAAAAAATAAAACATTGAAAATCTTATACTGTACAACATACCTAAAGAAATTGATTTCCTGTATATATTAATATTGCCTGTTAACGAAAGTCTTGTTTGTTTAATTTTGAAGACTCAAATCTTTAATTTAAAACATACATAAAAATAAGTTTTTTGAACGCTTACTAGGACGCGTTCTTTTTAGAGTTCCGTACCCAAAGGGTAACCAACGGGACCCTATTACTAAGACTCCGCTGTCCGTCTGTCCGTCTGTCACCAGGCTGTATCTCAATGAACCGTGATAGTTAGACAGTTGAAATTTTCACAGCTGATGTATTTCTGTTGCCGCTATAACAACTAATACTGAAAAACAGAATAAAATAAATATTTAAGGGGGCTCCCATACATGTTTTTTGCCGTTTTTGTAGATAATGGTACGGAACCCTTCGTGCGCGAGTCCGACTCGCATTTGACCGGTTTTTCCGTTACGATTAAAACTATAACATGTACTCGTAAGTAATATTAGGTATCTTGTGAAGTCTGCAGAAAATGCAGCTACATATTTATCATTCAAGTACTTTATACAGTAATTTGTTTATTTGTTTACTTTGTTCGATTGTGGGTCAAGAGCTTAAGAGGGCACTAGTGTCGATCCGCGAACTCGCTAGAGGTCAGAGAGACGAGCGAGCGTGCATTTTATTGAATCTATAGAATGAGCGGTACAAAATTTCACCGGTTATTCTATTGTGATAGGAAAACCCTTTGCACGGAAAACAGCGATTACATAATTGGAAGCCGCAGACTACCGCAAGATAACGGCGAGTCGCATCGATCCCTAGCATTTACAGCATCAACTCGATTAGAGATTCCCGTCTTGCTCAGCGACAGTTACCGCCGGTGAGGTCGGCTGCTGACTGTACCGCTATCTCTGCGAATAAATAAAAAAAGCACGCCGAACGGGAGAACGGCTACATAGCGGGCCCTGCGGCAGCTACGGACGCTCAGTGCGGCTTCAGACACCTTCCGCGATGGTCAACTACAAGCGAGTCGTCTGCGAGGTGGTGCTGCTGGGGGCCCTGGTGGCCGTGGCGCGGGCGCACCCGGCGGCTGACTGCGCTGATCGGTCGCATTACGATCAGCGGCAGAACGGCACCGAGAACTACCGCCTCAACATAGACGGCGTGGTGATAGCTGTGGCGCCGGCTGACGCGCTCCTCTCCGCGGCCGCTGACTTCGATATCAGCGACCTGCTCGACATCGAGGACTATGACACGTTGAAGCCACCATCGAAGCCTCAAAAGCCAGAAAATAAACCGGACGGAGACAAGCCGGATGACGTTAAACCTCAAAGTGAGAAGCCTGGTGATGTAAAGCCCGAGGACTCGAAGCCGGAAGATAAGCCGGATTCCCCGCTGAGTGACGTCAGTCTCCCCTCTGAACCTCCTAAAGCTCAGAAGAAGGACGCTCACACCAGGAAGCAAGAGAAAGCTCACAGGTGAGGTAATTTCGATGTATCTATACTTTTACTTCCCAATTTTCTTACAGGGTGGATATAGGTGAGTGTATTAGCACGGCCTTGAAATTTACTAAGTAGGTGTTGATATATCAAAATAATAACAAAAGTATTGTTGATTTAAATACTACTTCAAATCTGCAACGACATCACTTTCGATATATTTTTCCCAACCACCGGAAAATTTGCGCCGATCAACGATCTTATCTCCAACCAGAGCGATAGTACCAGCAAAGTTAAAAGCTCTGTTTTTGAATGAAATCCTGATAATGAAATGTTTTCCTTTTATATATTTTCAGACTGAAGATGCGTCTAGCCAACATGCTGCTGCCCCTTCTGAAGAAGAACCGCCATCACTGACAACTCCACACATTCGAACCTACTCGAAACAACGAATTTATATCCCCTTGGAATTATCTCAGCACCTCATTTTACCCACAAAGGTAAATAGAGACCTAGGGCATTTCGGCTGCCTAGATATTTCTGACGGGTTATAGTGTCTTGTAGAAAAACAACGGTTGCTATGTCAGCAGTAACAGGTAGCCTTGGGTGATATTTTGGATGCATTTATTAATTTTATTTATAATGTAGAATAAGTTTTAGATGTAACGTAGTTGATAAGTGTTTCGTTGAAAATAAATAAAAATTCTTATTGAAAAATCCCTATATTGTCGTTTTATTAATTTTTTAGTATATCATAATGCGAAAGACAATTATGTAATCAAAATACTACTCTAACAGTCATTGTTCACCCACGTTTTATCGACGATTTATTCGTTGAACTCGATAAGGACCATCACCATAGTACTTCGAGCACAAATACAGGCTTTTAAGGCATACAGGTTTTTCACAGCGTTTTAAAAAATAAAATAAATAATAAATAAATATACACTGTTTATCCGGAAGCCGGGTTTGCAAACTGAGAAGATGTCGTGCATAAAGAAAAATTTATATTAGATATTCTGACAGTTTTGATCTGAATCAGTAAATCTAAGAAAAATGGAAGGTCAAATTCTGTCAAGTTAAATGTTTATTGATATTACAACGATGTTGCAGGTTGTACTAATTTACATAGTAAACAAATAATAAACATAATCAACAATATGTGAACAAAACAAACAAAAAAAACATAACACGAATCTCTAAAAAGGATTGGTAAACTAAATAGCTTTGTCACGATATGTTAAATAGTGAACACCATTTACGGTGTACCATAGTTAGTAGTTCTAACTAATTACCAGCTCGTAAAAATTTAGGTTTGAGCGATTTCCCATAAATTATAAAAAAATATGGGGTTATTTTAATCCAAAGGTTTTCAAACTTATTACGCCCACCACCCACTTTGAGATTTTTTTTCAAGAGCATCCCAAATTTTTTTAGTTTCCATCTGTCCATCCTTTAATTTCCATGAACAGGGTATGGCCCCTATCCTATTTACATAGTAAAACTGACCCCGTGAAAGCCTCCAGTGCCCAAAAGGGGGCGTTATCGCATACTTTGAGAAATACTACTTTAATCTTTCGATGTTTAAAAATAATAAAACCATCAGAGACATTTAAAATACAAAATTTAATTGAATTCGGTTGGGCTACGAAGCTGTGGATGAACATACAAATATGCATACATAAAGTTCCTTATGGAGCTAAAAGTGTAAGGATTTGACCGTCACAACACTTTTGCTATAGTATGCGTGTTTGTGTATTTACAAGCGTATGTCTTATGTATTACTGCAGTATAGACATAGACGTGCGGCCTGCGCGTCAATAGCGAAAGGAACTTCGTTCCAAACGGGTGTCCAATGACACCTCTAGTACATTTTCTCTTTGCCTGGGAGACGATTTCGTTTTTTTCATGATTACAATACTTCCTTTACTTGAAATGGGTGAGTTTGTACCCTCCCTTCCCCATGGGGTTTTGGGCTACTCCCCCCCACCCAATATCACGTGTAGTTTTGTATTGAAAAATATCATAAACTTGGTCAGAAACGATTTCAAGAAAAAAAAATCATGATATCAGATTTTAAAAAATTAATTTTTGAAAGTTGCCGGTTTGCTGACTAAAAGACACAAAGAGGTAATACAAGGATGTGCTTGTTTTATTGTTAGAAACAAAATAATTAGGACACGAAACGTTTAACTAAACAAAAAAAAAATGGAGACAAATTCGCTCAGCCGGGATTGCACGTGGTGGTCAAACAAAAATATACAATACAATACAATACAATCATTTATTCTCCATATAACAGTGTCCGGTATACTTAGACGTGATTGTGACAACTATAGTATTTATAGTATCTATACAACTAAGTCAAATACTAATACCTAATCTATACGTGCACCAAATAAATAAAACTAAGGTCGTGATCTAGGGTGTTCCGAGAGTCAGATGTCGTTGTAAACAGTCAATACAGATATAGTACCGCTAATACATTTACCAGGACAAATTAATAACGGACTCTGACATATTGGCTTTCAAACTTGTTTGTTCAAACTGTAAAATACCTAGACTTTACGATATCAGAGTGCAGTTTATGTTCCAAAGCCTTGAACGAATAAACCAGTCCAAAGCTCGTCCGTATGAGAGTGGAAAGGAGTCCACGAGACGGCGCTTTTTCCGCTGGCACGGATAAAACGCAACTTTTAGCGAAAGTCGGAAAGCTCTCGCGTACCGTTAGCAACACAAAGACAGGTTGGGGGTCCAGTATAAGCGATGTGATCCGGTATGCTCGGTCAGTGAGGGTCGAGAGACAGTCGCGAGCACCATGCTGTGTCTACTACTGCTTTTGGGTGTCGCAGCCGCCAGACCCGTAACCTACGATCAGAGACAAGAAGGTGAACTGAACGTGAGAGCAGACCTAAAAGATGTCGTCGTTATTGTAGCGTTGCCGGATAAAAAGACTATTTCCTTGAACGGAATGAATCTCTTAGACGGTTTAGACTTTTTGAAGAATATAAAGCAGGGATCCGAACCTCACGGAAAATCTGATCCTGAACTTGAAGATTTTTGGAACGCGCCATCTAAAACAGAGGTCGTAGCGGAGACAAAGGGAGTGGCTGCCGATGGAGCAGTAGACGTGGTCATCGCTGGGAAAAATAGTGCATTGCCTCATTTGGAATTGTTACCGGAAAATCCTGTCCCTGAGATTTTTGGACTCTAGTCAGACTGTGTTGTTTTGAGTACCTATAAGATAAGTTAGCCTATTTATTGATTAAATCTTACGTTATTTTTCGTTCTTGATGAGTTATTTTATTAAACATTTAAATTCCTAAAACGATATGCTGGAATGATGAAATAATTTTAGTAGCACGCTACTGTTTACACTTCCTCGTCATCTGCATGACTTGATCTATTTATAGAAAACCGTATGGGTGCGCGTTAAACTCGGTTATCATATATTATCTCTGACTGACCCCTGACCCCGGCCATTGTTGGAGGAGCACCTCTGTGTCCATTCTTACTTCCCTCACGATACGAAACTAGCACAGGCGCAACTGCCCTATAAATCCTGTTTGTATCAAGATCATTTTAAAATAATACGCCTAGCTCGAAGACAAAATAGCATTAATAACTCGACCCAAGTAAACTCAACATGGAAAGTAGGTTGCACAGCGGAATTGATTGTTATCTTCGCCGGAAGACCTAGCTACTTTGTAAAACAACCCAATCGCAATCTGTCCAGTCTAATGCCTAATTACCTTTTTGAACTACTTTAGTGTGCTTGAAATGTATCGAGCAATCGTGCCGTGTTCACCGTTAGTATGCGCTCGTTTCGTCGCGGGACTGGTTCGCGGGTGCCGGGTAAAAGCGTGGCGTAGTCCGAGCGCGCTCAGTGAGGGTCGAGCACTAGTCGGGGCGCCATGCTGTCACTACTCTTGTTCCTGTCTGCCGCGGCCGCCGCGCCTGCTCTTTACGACCAGCGACAAGACGGAAAGCTCAACTTCCAAGCGGATCTCAAGAATGTCGTCCTCGTCGTCGCTGTACCGGAAAAGGCATTGTCGAACAACCTGATGGGGAGTTTGGGGTCACTGCTCAGCGCCCCGATGAAGAGCAACAATCAGGAGGCGAAGATTCAGGAGCGATCTCAGATGCGTGTGATGGAAGCGTTTGTGGAGCCCTCGGAGCCGTATAGAGTGGAGATCGGGGAGAGTACGGGGGACTTGGACGGCGAGGGAGATGGGAGGACGCTGGAGGTGGTGATCGCGGGTCGCAGGAGTGAGTTGAGCGGCGGGGGAGAGAGCGGGGACGAACTGAAGCTGCTGGGAGCCATGGAGAACTGCGGCCCAGGGCGGGAGCGGGACCCGGACACCCTGGCTTGTCGGGACCAAGTGGAACCACCAGTGGAACCTTCTCCGGAGTCTGGAACCCTAGCTGATGAACAACCCGTCGACCTTGAACAAGATATTAAGTCTGAACATGTTCGTAAAACAACTCAAGTTTGAACTTTAGTGTTGTGTAACGTCATTTTTAAGTAATAGTTAAGTTAATTTATTTTATTTCTAGTGATTTTGCCATAAGCCGTTATTTAATTGTAAAAACGCATAAATAAAATTCTATAAATCCTATGTGTTTATGTTTGAATATTTTCTCGAGAATGTTATACATACATTTATACTTACCTTATCTACCTATAGACCTGTTGTCTAAATAAGATTTATATGATATTATTCTAAAAAAAATAAGATTCTTTTGCAACGAAAGAAAAACTCAAATCTCATCTGACTAACCCTGGCTTGTTCTGTTATTTAGTACATACTAGTGATGCAACGAATACGAATACGAATATTCGTATTCGCCGAATAGTAGACATTTACCGAATATTCGTATTCGGCGAATACTAATACGAATATTTAAAAACTAATATATTTGTACGCAACTCTATTTACTGCAGATTTGAAAAACGCGCGTAAAAATATGACGTGTGCAGAGGCCCTTAACCGCAACGACGACGCGACGGGGGAGTTTCCGGCCATAGTTTATACAGTTACGCGGCTCTGGGAGTTTTCCTCTCATTACCATTATTACGAACCATGGATTGATTCATTCATTCCTTTCCTTTCATTCATTTCATTTGTCAGTCTTGAGCACAAGTCAAGCAAGAGAGTATTTTATTTATTTTCTGAGGTTGCTGTGAATTTAAAGAAGTTGAAGTTGAATTGAAAATGTCTTCTCGTAAACGAGAACAAACTGACATATGGAAACACTTCGATAAATTACCTAGTCAGTATATATGGTCTGTATTTCTTTTGTATCAACAAAAAGTTGGATAGTAAGTAAGGAACTTAGACGAACGTTAGTAATGGCTGCGTCTATGTAGTACTAGACTTTCTAGACTAGACTGCTGATCCACTGGTCTTTTGGCGAGAAGATGTCCATTTTCCAAGTATGAAAAAACTCGCCCAAAAATATTTTTCACTGAAGCCATGTACAGTCGCCTCAGAAAGACTTTTTTCAACGGCTGGGAACATCCAGACTGAAAAAAGAAATCGCCTAAAACCAGAAAATCTACAAATTTTATGTTTTTTAAATAAAAATTTGCTTGTTGTAAATTTTAATCATTAGAAGAGTAAACATTCATCAAATAAATAAGTCTTTTATTACCATGGCGAGATATTCGTATTCGCATTCGTATTCGCCGAATAGTAGGTTTGATATTCGTATTCGTATTCGTAAAAGTACTATTCGTTGCATCACTAGTACATACTAAAATTATACTTTTAAATTGCGTGTATGTTACCTTCATCCGCGCACTCATTACAATCGATTAATCACACGGATTTTAGGTACTACATGGAAAATATTATGTTTGATAATCGTATGCTATATTCAAGATCAGCAATGTATAACACTTAAATAAATTAAAGCAAAGGACAAGCACACATCAAGCATTGCTTGGTACGTTACGTTACGGTACGGTACGGTTTGGTACGGTTTCAATACATAGTTCTATATACTGTACTGATAATGATGGATCACCTAGATTTCATTATTTACAAATTTTATTAGAAAATTACCAATATTTATTCATTATTAACATTAAAATTGGCATGCTTATATATATAAACATATTCTAAATTACATGATAAAAATTATGTACAATGGCGTGCTTATCTCAATAATGAGATTTCTTCCAGCAAACCAAGGTGATAGGGATATTTTATATAAATAAGATATATTCATTTTGTGCACTTGTACATAAACAATATTAAATTAATAGTAGATACCCAATGCTACAAATAGATTGATTTAATAATGATAGATTTAGCTCAAAAGCCTCATAATTAGGCCAGCAGTGAGGTGTCATGTCACATTGCTCGAGAAGTTTGTCCTTACTTACTGATTGACCGTCCAATCTACTGCGCCAAGCAAAAATAACACCAATTTCTAGCTCACCACGGTTCTTGATCACGGTATAGATCATTGGTTGTTGGTATTCGACCCGCGCCTTATCCGAAACCTCCAACTTCATCAACACTACACTTTCGCTGCTGCGTTGAGTTACAGTAGAACCGTGCGCGCGCGCAGACAGTGGCGTACATGTCGTGCAATCTAATATCACAACAAAACAAACATGGATCTGCAAAACAACAATCTGTTGCCGTTTGTAATAGAGGATGTGGAACCTAAATTGGCTGAGGAGCTGATGAAGTACTTTACTGGTGAGTCTTTATTTTTATGTTACTATAGGTTAATAAAATAACAACATTATTCTAAGAATTTAAGGCGTAAGAAATATATTTTTTTTTAATTTACTTTGGATTTTTATGGTGTAAATTTGTAATAGAAAAGGAAATTTCACTTTCACTATGAATGAATATTTAATTTATCATTGACACACTTGTAATACTCAAACTGTTTGAACTCAATTAAAAATATTTTCTTCTCATTAGAAAATATTTTTTTTTATTCTAAAAACGTAGGTTTTTTTTTCTCTATTGTTTCATCAATAAATCAGATCTTTTTTTTCTGGGCACTAAATAACAAAAACAAATTGCATGTCTGAGTATGTAGAATTTAATCCTAAACAAATTGCTAATTTATCTGTACAATCTTCGAATAATACAAAAAGGAATTTTGTATTTATGTATAATCAGGCTTGGTATTTATCAAGCAAACTAATTTATTAATTCATTTACCAAGAGAAGTTAATGATATCTAGATAACTTGAACTAAAAATAAATAAAGGAAACCCGGAAGTTTTGTTTTGAATCCTTATTAGCTTTGTTAGCGTCTTCTTTTTTTTTAGTTCTGTATAAAAGCCTGCTATACTATCTATATAACTTTATCCTTACTTACCTAGTTGTCTACTAGCGTCATTATTGATTTAAGTATGTGTTTTCTGGGAAATGATATACAAAACAGTGAAAACCTCATCAAAATCCATGCAGTAGTTCTTCATTTTCTAAATAAGTACAATAGGTACAATACTCACGCCTATCTTCCACGGGGTTAGTATCTCTACACATTTTTGCCACTTTCACTTTCACTTTCATCAATTAAACGCAGGCTTTTATCCAAATATTTCTGTTTTTATCTTGAAATAAATATTTATATTTGACTATTTTAGCTTTTCATTTAATTTTATATTCATAAACACAAGGAAAAAATCATCGCCGGCATCCAAACAAAGTGAGCCGAAATATATAACTAAAATAACTCAATTGTGATTTTCCTTGTGTTTATGAGTATAAAATTAAATGAAAAGCTATAATAGTCAAATATAAACATTTATTTCATGTTTTTATCTTGATACAATGGATTTTGGAGTCCTGGGAATAACCCTCCTAAAGTACATATGCACTACACACTAATTAAACAAACACAACTTTGAATGTAGGTTGGTATTAATATTTATGTGATTATAAGATAGACAACGATAGACAATAACAATTAACCGGGATAAATACTTGATAACGAGACAATAGAAAATAACACTCTATTAAGTGTGTAATGTTATCTTGATAATATGAATAACAAATAAATTAGAAAGAGGATTTTCTAATTATTAAAATTTATACTTACTTACGTACATATACATCATATTAATATGTGGATGCATATTACCAAATTCCAAATTCATACCCAGACTCAGGAAGAAATCTTCATCTATGGTCTTCGCAGATCGCGTTTCTCGCTTTCGTAAGGAATTAAAGTGGTTACCTATTCGTCACCGCCGTAATGTGCATATTTTGTCCCATCTATTTAATATCATTAGGAATCCACTTTCTCCGCCTTATCTTCGCGAACGTTTTGAGTTCTTAATCTCTAGAGATAGACCCTTGCGTTCTGGGACTTCCTCCCTCCTTAAAACCCCTGCACATAATACTTGTGCTTATGGCAACTCTTTTAATGTTGAATCTATCAGACTATGGAATGCTCTTCCGCATAGCATTCGAGACTCACGTACTATAAAGAACATTACCTCTCACTGTCTTAATAGGTAAATATAATATAATATTATATATATAAATATTTATGTATTCTATAATACAATATATATAGTGTGTATTTATAGTAAGTATTTGAATACTATATTATTGCTATTTTTATGTAATATATATTTATATTGTTAATTTGCATCAATCTCCTTGTGCACTTGAATGTAATCATAAATTTATTTATTTTTTTGTTTGTTATTTCCTGTTGGTTTTGCTGGAAGAAATCTCTTCTTAGAGATAAGCACGCCAATGTGCATATTGTTCAAATGTAAATATTATATGTATCCCCGTTTCTGTATATGTGTGTGTACAATAAAGAATAAAGAAAAAAAAATGTGCCCCTATACTTGTTCCGGGTCCAGCCCAATCCCGAGACAACTTCTTCTATGCGGAAAGGAAAGTCACGGTTTTGGTCACCAAATGATGATTTTCAAGATCACTTTTTGATGATATTAATTGCGTTTTTTAACCATTCACAACCAATATACTTATTTCACATGTCTGTGTAGCTAGCACGCGCCAGAGATAGAGCGTGCTATCCTCCTTGCGCTTTCACGCAAACGGCGACGCGCGCACGCGGCGTAGGCAATGTGCGGGAGGGCAATATGATGGAAATACACTGTATCGACTGCGCGTGTTAGACCACCTGAGGCTCTAGCATAGCAGACCATATAGAGTTTTAACTGCTCGATACAACATGTCTATCCCTCTCGAGGTAGATCAACAGAGTGAGAGAGAGCACTATATCACGCGCTATCGCGCTCGATATGGTTTGCTATGCTAGACCAAAACGAACTGGACAAAACCATGGTGTAGTTGGTTGCCGCTACTTATTTAGAGCGGCTCCTTACATACACTTTGTCTGTAAGTTAGCTTAAATTGTATCCTGACCTGATTGGATTTCACCTTGTATATTATTATAGATTTTACCTATCATCTTAATCGTATATATTGCTACATAAATTAAATATACCTCTAATTTAGTTCATGTACATTTATTATATTATTACATATATTTTATAACATTATTTTTGGCTTGTAAAAAGTGTATTATGTATACCTACTTTACAAAATAAACTATTGGAATTTGACCTGAATCCCTGACGAATAACTGACATTGTAGGTATGCGGATATTCCTAGGCAGGCTACCTCAACGATACAATGCAAGTTCCCAGGTATCCGGAATTATGTATGGTACCTGCACAACTAGGAACTTGCATTCCTGTATCTTCGTCTTCTCGACCCTATATTAGTATATATTAGTATGTAAACACACTGATGTAACAATTATCATATTTGCCTCATTGCACCTAACACCGATAACTACACATCGCTATGCCCTTATATGATATTATATTCTATAATAGTTGTGATACATAATTATATAGCTGGTTGTTTTAAAGCAAGCTTCGATGAAGTATTTATTATATCATTACGCAGAAATAATAAGTTTTAGTGATATAGTCAAGTATTTTATAGGCAACTGACTGAAAAGTCGAAGTTTACGGGCGGACCTACCTGGCGTTTTTAGTTTCGACAATGCTTATTTCCTGAAATATTAGGTCTCAGAACAAAAGTATTAGGTCCTTTATCTATGAAATTGCCGTTTTAAATAAAATAAAAGCCTACCAAAAAGTTTTGAGAAAATTAACAAAAGGGAACAAGTTCAGCATAAATATTGTGAGCTAAAAGCAGCAGCGCAACGCCTCTTTTAGAAAACACCAAAATAGATATCCTGGGTCGGTGAACCATACATTATTTAATGGCGTTTTTCACTTATAAAAAGTTGTCCATATCCGAAAAATAAATTGATGGAATATCATAGGAGCGATGTATACGGTGGGTGGGGGAGAGTTTCCAGTTGAAGCTCCTGTAATTTTAAGACGGTCTAACCAAAAAAGCATCGTGCGTTTATGCCTGATCCGAACAAGTCGGTAATATTGCGTGCTGCTAAAACTACTCTACTCACACTCGAAAAGGCCAATTTTCTTATACACTTAGCAGGATTCTGATGCTGTTTTTAAAGGCCGTCAGCGCAAAAGTGGCCACCATGGCTTTTTTGTTCATATTCGTACTTATCTATTGCAATTTATTTAAAACATAATAAATTTTTATGCAAAACTGGCCTATTCCTAGTTTTCTAGGGATAACAGATTCGGTTATCCATGGCTAAAACTAGGGATAGACCGGTTTTGCATAAAAATTGATTATTTTTTAAATAAATTGCAATAAATAAGTACGAATATGAAATATTGTGGGTTAGGCCACTTGCGCTGACGGCCTTTTATATCGAGATGTCTTTTCTAAACGATATCGCTTTCAAGATAAAAAAATGATAGTGTTCAGATTTTATAACTACAAAATTCCAGGAATCAACCCTTAGACCTCAAAATGAAAAACCGGAACCCTTATAGGATCACTTTGTTGTCCGTCTGTCTGTCAAGACCCTTTTGCTCGGGCCACGTATGAGATATCAAGTTAAAAATTATCCTTCCTCATATAGAAGAAGTATACGGTGCCATGGTGCTGTAAAAAAATCAGGCTTCTAACTTGACGCGAAAAAAAGTTACTGCACTTTACATAATCAATTTTTTAAAAATTTTTACACTTGCAAGAGAATTAAAACCTATAGGGTACTTCCAGTTAACTTATAATCTTAAAATTTCATTTACAGGTAGGTCATATATGTATATAAGAAGGTAGGTATACATATAAGAAAAATTCTAAAAATTAGATATACCAACTTAATTAGACTCTTTAGATATAAAGAGTTTAATAGATCGTAAGTGGAATTATTCACCAAGTGTTTAGGGTCCCGTACCCGTATTGTGTGGTGGTACGAAACCCTTTGTGCGCGAGATCGACTCGCCCTTAGCCCTTTTTTTTGCCGTCCGAATTTATTTGTGAGTGGTCACGCGAAAAGGGACCTGAAGGACCTGAAAGATTTTGGCAAATTAGAGCTTTCAGGAATAAGTTTTAAAATTCGTTTTTCTTTTTATAATTGTATTCCTTTAGGTCCCTTTTTCACGTGCCCACTCACATTTTTACTCATACAAAATGAGCAATTAGTAATTTTATATGTAGACCTTAGAACGTACATCGCCGGCCCAGCTAGTGGCCATTCCACAATCAGCAAGTCAACGACCGCTGCAGTACATCGAGAGTCGGTGCGGAATGTGGGTCACGCACGGCACCAAACAAACAAACTGGTGTCCTCTCTGCCCTCGAATATACTTGTCACTTTCGAACTCGTTGATTAGGGTTCCGGTGGACAATTCAGTGAATTACAGCAATTTATTGATGGGAGTTGCAAAAGGCCGTATGCCTATGTTCACATCGCGGGATAAGTGTTCACATATATCACATACATATATCCAGAGCTTAGTTTTAGGTTCGCCTAATTATTGCAATCAGTTTTCGTAAAAAATAAGAATGGATAGATCTTCCGGGAAATTGTTTAATGAAGAGACTTTTTAAAAGTATTGTTATCATTGGTACAGTTTTTTTTTAATGTTTTATATTTTTAACCGACTTCAAAAAGGAGGCGGTTCTCAATTCGACTGTATGTTTTTTTTTTTTTTTTTTTTTTTTTGGCGTTGTTACTCCATAACTCCGTCATTTCTGAACCGATTTGAACAATTTTTTTTTTGTTTGAAAGAGTGTACTTCCAGGTAGGTCCCATTTTGGGTTTGGTCATGATCTGATGAAGGTCTTCAGAGATAGGCAGTGGAACTCCTCAGAAAATGACAGCATACCTCTCGAAATTGAGGTAGTCGCTTTGTACCTGGGTGCTGATTACAAGGTATTACTTGAAAATCATCATTCTTCCACCTGACCTTCGATCCTGGCTCCATCACCATATTCACCATAGAACTCCTCAACGGATCAGAACACATAACTCGAGATTGCGGCAATCACTGCGTTAGGGTGCTAATTCAAGGGTATTACTTGGAGATTACCAGAATACCCACCTGACCTTCGATCCTGGCTTCATCACCATAGAACTCCTCAACGGATGACAGCACATAACTTTGGATTGCGGCAATCAGTTTGTGTTATGGTGCTCATTGCAGGGCATTGCTTGAAAATTGCCAGTGTACCCACCTGACCTTCGATCTTGGCTTCATCACCGTAGAACTCTTTAACGAATGACAGCACATAACTCGAGATTGATAGCAGGAAGCTACTCAAACATAGCTACTTATACTCACTTGAACTTCGTTTCATATTAAAACCACGTTTGCAAGAACTACCCATATTTCACAATTTAACCCAGCAACACAAAAAAATGTGAAATAAAATAAACTTTTAACAAAAAAATAGCAACCGACTTCAATAGTAACAGCAGTCATTCACTAAAAAGTTAATAATAATTCTATAAAGACCGATGGTACCGAAGCAACACTTTTGCCGACTTCTTTCTTCCTGAAACATTATGTTATCTAGAAGTCGGCGTATTTCCTACGATATAGCAACATAAAAACCAATATAAGAACGCCGACTTCTAGATAACATAACGTTTCAGGAAGAAAGAAGTCGGCAAAAGTGTTGCTTCGGTACCATCGGTCTTTATAGAATTATTATTAACTTTTTAGTGAATGACTGCTGTTACTATTGAAGTCGGTTGCTATTTTTTTGTTAAAAGTTTATTTTTCTATCTCACAAAGTCCGTTTGGCTATGGTTGTAGTAGTGGCGTGTACACCGCTCCCGAGGTCATCTGGAGCACACTAGACAAAAGTGCGTGCGTGCGTGCACGCTTGACGAGCCGAACGGACTTCACGAGAAGTCCATCTAGAACAGGGTTTCTCATACTTATAACCCCACAATTTCCAAGTCGACTTTAAGTCGACAAGTATTTAAAAAAACTCGCCATAGAAGGATTTTTATTTAATAAAAGATAATACAGTCACAAATTAATGTTGTTAATTAGTTAATGTGATAGGTGGGCTTGTTTTTGTCACAAATTGCGTCGATTTAAGGAGCAATTTTGCTCAATTTTAATCTTAATGCGTGTAGCCCGCGTGCACTTGAGTCAGCCGCCATAACAAATCTTGTCACGAACCCCCTACGATCAACTGGCGAACCTCTAGTCGCGAACCCCACTTTGAAAAACCCTGATCTAGAACATCTGTACCAAAGGGGCCGTCCTTTAATCACGTGAGGTTTTTAGGCCACTTTTATACCACCCTTTGGTGATACGTCGTGAGGTTTAAGGCTACCCCTCCCCCGTCACTCCCAACATCACGGGTATTTTTAAATTAAAAATGTTAGATATTTTTAGAACGAAATATTATCAAATTTATCTATCTATTCACACATAATTACATAATTACACGTAATTTTAACATTGTCCTCTCCCCCCGATCGTGATTAATCGTGCTGTTTTTCTGACCTCCCCCCCCTCCCCCTGTTCGAATCTCACGTGGTTAAGGGACAACCACAAAGCTTTAAATTGCAAGATAAACAACTTTACCAACGGAACCCGTACCACGTAATTCTATACTTACCAACTTTTATACATTAACATGAAACTCTGTCTGTCTTAACATTTATGTTAAAGTAAGTAGCTCATAAAGCCAATTCTGAAGGCTTTAATTTTAGTTTTAGTGCTGTCAAACCTTACAATTTTCCAAAGAAATTTAACTTTTAATCCTAACTCTTAAGGACTATTTTGTATCAAAGAAAATTTAGTTTTGACAGCACTAAAACTAAAATTAAAGCCTTCAGAATTGGCTTTACTAACTGTACATGAAAAATCTAAAGATTGGGTACCGTGTACAAAAAATATTTACGGAAGACTTCATCTACAAAGCGAAATCCTATTGATGAGAAACAGTAAAGGTTGCGTTTTTTAAAAACGGCCTCCAATTTCAATACCAGCCGACGGTTATTAGAATATTAACAGGAAATAGATATCTCGGTAGTTTAACCAAGGCTATAGCGTTTATAGAAGGTAGTTTAGCTAATGGCGCCATACATGTAGCAGTGGCGTGCACAGAACTTTTTGCTGGAAAAGCAAGCAATTGGTCAAGAATAACAATAAAAAAAATATGAAAAAATTTAAATATCACTTTGAAAAAAAAAGTTTGTATAGGAAAATTTCACTCTAGGGTAGACATTGTCTACCCTGGCGTCATACAAATTTTTTTTTTCAAAGTGGTATTTAAATTTTTTCATATTTTTTTTATTTTTGTTCTTGACCAATTGCTTGCTTTTCCAGCAAAAAGTTCTGTGCACGCCACTGTGTAGCAATCTTATTAAGAAACAAATCAAATGCAGCGCCCTAGATACATAAACCAAAAATATAAAAGTGTTCTGATGCTGCAAGAAATTGGTACGCCAACTAGCAACAAGCTAGGGCTCTTGAATTTATATGGTAACGAATTTTATTGTTAGTGCATCTATAAGTTTCGTAAATATATTTATTGTAATCTGCTGAAAAATGCGCTCCAATTACATTTAAAAATTTTAACATCTTAAAATTGTCGGTGTCCTCAGTGTATTGAATTGTATGTTTTTTTGAAATAAGGACCCTTTTATGTCGCCTGAAATAAAATTATTTTAATATTCATTTAGTATTTAATCAATGAACACGTTAAAAAATGATAAAATTAGGAATAAAAAAATTAATAGGCCTCGACATGACATCACAAACACCTAACATACGTTTGTATGCAGCGTTGATTTCAGTCGCACGTACAGGCCCTCTTAACGTTATCGCCTAATCACAAATACGTGAACACTTTTTCAGGCGAGCTCACAGGTTTCGTGCAGGTTGGACCGAAAAAGTACTTCTTCCCAAACAAGTACAAGCAAGAGGCGAGCAATATCTACAACATGATGGTCAGAGACAGCGACATCTTTGTTGCTAGTTATCCTCGCTCAGGTTAGTACTTCAGAACTAATAATACCAGCAGCAGGCGAGCAATATCTAAGAACGAGTAATATCTAAATAAAAATCTTACTGGTATATAATTTGGGGTCGGTAGCTATTCGCCCCCCAGAAATTCGTCCCGAGAAAATTCGCCCCGAAAAGTATTTATTTTTGGTATAAATTCGTTCCGCTTCAAAAAATATATTTAGTTAGTGAAAATTCGTCCTCTTTTTGGGTGTCGATTGGTTCCCTTCGTCGTGACAATGGATCTTATACCTAAATTTCTATTTATTTTCTATCACTCTTAAAAGTTAAAAGGAATATTATTTTTTTAAGTTTAATGATTATGTAGGGAGGGACAACTAACATGAAATATTTAATTATGCGTTAAATCAGCCCGCTCCCATTATTAACTTGTCATTGGCATCAGAGTCCTTTGTTTGAGTCAAGATTCTGGAAAGTCATTGGTGTGCGGCCCGCGGCTATTTACAAAAAATACACTGATGGTATGACAATTAGTAAGTTTAACAATTACATCTGGGCTAACTATAACATAACGGTTATGTATCTTATGGGTTGCGGGACGAATTTACCCTGGTCGAGGCAAGCGGGTCGAATTTTTCCAAAAATAGAAAACGGGGCGAATTCAGTGGAGCGAATATCCACCGACCTATAATTTGTACCTGTAACTTCTGTTTTTAATGAAAATTTTTTTGCTCTATAATTTATTTAATTAAAGACAAATAAGAAAAAGTAGCTACTTGTTCAAGTACTAAAGCTCTTTTTTTTTAAATCTCAGGTACAACATGGACACAAGAGTTGGTCTGGATGGTCGCTAACGATCTGGACTACGAGAAATCTGCTGCCATCCCGCTCACAGAAAGATATCCGTTTTTGGAGTAAGAATTACGCTAAAAATAATAGAAAAATTTTGAAACTTCCTGTACATTGTTTCACAGAACGGTCCCGCTACTGGTTTCAACAGTTTAATCGTAATCAACAAAATAAACTGCAAAATTTCAGGTTTTCAATGTGCGTCCACCCAATAATGAAGGAGCGCTTCAGAGAAGAGAATAAAGACAGTGAACACAAGTTGAAGCTCCTGGAACTTGTGTCTCAGCCGGCAACAGAGCAGCTGCCCTCGGCATCCTCCCCCCGCTTCATCAAGACTCACCTGCCGCTCTCCCTGCTGCCCCCGACCTTGCTGCATACAGCCAAGATGGTGTACGTGGCGAGGGATCCCAGGGACGTAACGGTTTCCTTCTTCCATCTGAACCGGTCGATGAGGACGCAAGGGTATCTCGGGGATTTCAAGACGTTTTGGAACTTCTTTATCAGGGGTTTGCGTAAGTATTGATAAATTTTGTGAATGTTGTCTTCGTCAATAGGTTTTGTATCCTTAATCGTAGCCCTGTAAGAACCTTATTTTGAGCAAAATTGTCCTGCTAGTTTTTTAATTATGCTGCGGCCGCACGGCCTAACGCCAGCGCTAACGTGTACAGTTTACAATGTAGGGGTTCGTAGTGATTAAGGCGATATGTAAAAGTTTTAGCGTCCCTGTTACTCCATATGCGAAAAAACCCTCAGGGCGAGAGGGACGGATTCGTGGAAAAGTAGCAAAAAGTCGGTTTTTTATTAATATAAAATGTACTAAAAACGCTATCAAAATTTCGTTTAACCAGGTCCTAGATACCGTTAAAACCCATCTAATAAAATATAATTGCAGTCCATATGTCATTCTAAATTGTCAAACCAGAAGAATTGGTGTCGAAAAAGACCTCATTTCAATAAATATTTCTATCGAGCCGAAATTATAATAATACATAAGTAATAAGGTTTTGTTGAAAAACTAGTTATCGACCAAATTTTTAATTCAGTGTTCTGTTTCAATTAATGAAAAAAGTTGGGGTTACAATCCGGCTACGAAACCGCTCTTTAGGCTTGCGGAGCAATCCTAGTTCATACAAACGAAATACCAAAACCATTTGTAAATCATAGGAAAACTCATCAAACATTATAAATTTGACTGTTTTACAATCGACATTAAAAAAAAGGACTAAGGGTAGCAAATAGTAAAAATATAATTAAAATAAAAAGAAATGGGTTTATTCTAATAGGGCTTGGTCACGGTTATGGTTTTCGTATACTCAATAATATTAAATATTTATCAAAAACTCTAGTGAATTTGAATTTTTCACTTGTTTAACTGGTAAATTCTCGTGTGCATTTAATGCACAAGGCATATTGAATGTCTGTGATTTAGTGTAACCCACTCCACAGAATTTTTTTAATTTGACTTTTCTAAAATTAACTTTCACAGTTCGTATCACATAATTTGTAGGTAAACCATTATCTGCATAAATTAACATTATATCATTGCAGTATAGAAACGCAGAAAGAAAAGTAAATCTGGATGTGAGGAGCTCTGATCCCGGTTCAGAACTCCTCACATCCAGATTTACTTTTCTTTCTGCGTTTCTTACTGCAATGATATAATGTTAATTTATAGGTATCTCTTTGCGATGGATAAATCACCAAGTGTTTAAACATATAAATTTATTTTCTATCATAGTTTCATCATCTGCATTGTTATTTCCAGACCACTGGACGCCATACTTCGACCATCTCAAAGAAGCCTGGGAAATGAGGAACCATCCGCACATGTTGTTCCTGTTCTACGAAGAAATGTCAAAGGTATCTGGGGGCACGGCAGTGCCCCCGCAAAGTCTCGCAGAAAAAACGCGGAACGGCCGTACCATCCTTTTCTCGAAGCAACTCACGGCACTTTCAACCCCCCTGTATCTTTGTTGTGGGTGAAGCTAGAAGTCTGAAATTTCAGGAACCAAGAGTACTTACTGATTCTACTCCTGACTCCAAATTACAACTTTGTACCTATATTCGATTACGAAATATCTCAAGTCAAAGTTCCCTTATTTTGTCACTGACTGACTGACACATCATCAAAAGTCTAAAGGTGTTCTAGCAGGCCTACAAACTTGAAAATTTGCATGCGGTTAGTGTTAAGTGTACATTGCAACAAAAAAATATAAAAATGTTATTTGCGGTTGGTAATTTAATATTTCCATACAAAGTCCATACAAAATGTATGTTTCCAGCTGCATCTATAAATTTGTATCACACTAGATGACGTTGGTGGTATGCTGCTTTGCATTAAAGACGCCTAAAACGAAAAATTCGACGTTAAAGTTAAAGTGCGAGAACTAAAAAATAAAACCGGTAAAGTGCGAATCTGACTCGTGCATAAAGAGTTCCGTACCCCTACACAATACGGGTACGGAACCCTAAACAACATTGTAAGGAAACCAGAAATAAGCATAAACTGGCTTTTCATGGTATGACATATTTCATGACATGGTATAAGATTTTACAATAAACTTCCAAAGGAGGTCCTTACTTTGTCAGAGAATAAGTTTAAACTGTATATTAAGCAGGGCCTATTGAAAAAGGCATATTATAAAATAAATGAATATTTGGATGATGGTGAAGCATGGTGTTACAGTGATAATGATAGTAAGTTATAATTTAATTAAATAGTATAATTTCTTAACTTATGATTCCTCTAAGGTGTAAACATTAATTGATTACAGACTGTAAAAGGAAAAGGACTATATGAGATAGGTAGACAAAGATATATATGTTTTTCTTTTTTTCATTAACCTGAATTTCTGCTGTCTTGTATTTTCTTATCCCTTGGTTAAAGTAGATATAAGTCATATTTTGTATAGTATAAGTTTTATGTTGAAAAAAAAAAGACATGATCTTGCTAAGTTTCTTGCCCTTCTTCTTAGCAAGACTAATCGAATGGGCGGAGGTAGGCATGTATTTATATATGTTACCTATTAGTATGTAGTATATAGGATGGGATTTGGTCGGCCGCCTGGATTCGTGCTGGGGGCTCGGTTGGTGATCATTGAACCTTGTTCCTGGTCCCTGGCCGGGTCTCCGGTATGGGTTCGGGCGGCTGATTGGATTTTACTTTGTATAATATATATATTACCTATCATTTTAATCGTAAATATATTGCTACATAAATTAAATAAACCTTTAATTTAGTTCATGTACATTTATTATTTTATTACATATATTTTCTTTATTAGATTAAATTTAACGTGTAAAACGTGTATATATCTATACCTGCTTTGCAAAATAAACTATTTGAATTTGAATTTGAATAAAAGTAAATAACAACAATAAAGATGCCATAGCAACATTAAGGCGACAAAAAACAAAGCGATAAAACGGTAGCGCCTGACAAACAATTCGGTACCTTTTTAGTACGGAACCCAAATTTTCATTATTTTACTTTAAAGTATTTACTACAGCCTGCCCAAAGTTTAAACTTTTACTTGTATGTTGTATTACCGTTCTAAAGATAGAGCCTTTGTTATAATAATCTGTTCCTTGGGTAAGGCACCCTAAAAAGGGTGGTATATAATGTTCCACACATTCACAATATTAGTCTATTTAAGAAGAAAATATCAATATTTCGTAATTAAGTCACTAAAAAAACGGTAGTTTGCGAATCCGACTCGCGCATAAAGGGTACCCCTACACAATACGGGTATGGAACCCTAAAAGTAAATTGCAACAACATAGATGCCATAGCACCATCAAGGCGACAAAAAACAAAGCGATAAAACGGTAGCGCCTGACAAACAATTTGGTACCTTTTTAGGGAGGAACCCTAATTTTTATTATTTCTTATTTTACTTTAAAGTAGTCTGCCTAAATTTTCAACTTGTATGTATAACCGTTCTAACGATAGAGCCTTTGTTATAATAATTTGTGCTTTGGGTAAGGAACCCTAAAACACATTTAGTCTATTTAAGAAGATAAATATCAACATTTCGTAATTAAGTCGCTATTAAACCGGCTAAGTACAAGTCAGACTCGCTCACGAAGGGTTCCGTACTACCATCACACAATATGGGTACGAAACCCCAAATCATTATGGTAAATACCAACAATAAAGATGGCATAGCAACATCAAGGCGACAAAAAACAAGGCGCTAAAATGGAAGCGCCTGACAAACAAATCAGCACCTTTTGAATACGGAACTCTAATATTTATATGCCCAAAATTGTTGTTTTATAAAGATAGAGCTGAAACAAATAACATCGAATAATTGGACCCCCCTTGGATTTCCATTTATTGAACTTTTTATGCTGTGATAGGGGCCATATTATTATTTGCCGTGATAGAGGACAATGTAACATATATTATGTGAAAATATTTACGCGCTACCTATAATGGCTGAAGCTGTAGACCCATGTGATAGATGGATAGACAGCGGATGATTAGTAATAGGGTCACGGAACCTAATGATACGGAACCCTAAAAATCAAGGTAAAAGATTATTTATCAAGTAAAGCTTTAAATATATTAAAGGAAAAATAAAGCGGCTAATGTTGTTTTATTTGTATATGCATCCTCTATAATGTAGGTATATTGAAATGTCTATGTACTCGTGTGTCATTCAAAAAAGACCAGGTTTAGCTCATTATTCTGAGAGGTTAAGACATAATAATTTACTCTGTGGTTTAGACTGACAAGCCTGCCTTTCACTTCATGGTCAAAAGAAATTTTAACCTGCCTGTTGCATCTAATTGTGGATAATAGTAATCATAACTTACAGTAAAAATTAATATTGCAATGGAACCTGAAATATTGTACATAAATGAAAATCCTTGTCCACACCTAGTTGTCCCTATACCTGGAGATGGTTCATGTTTGTTCCATTCTTTGTCATTCTCTATATTTGGGAACATTGAGTCGTCATATGACATTAGGTGTGCGGTAGTCGAGTATGTGGTAGCGCATTGGGGTGAAATGCAACTTTATACGTGTGACGAGCGTGGTGACACATGTACTCGACAGCAATGATGAAAACTACCACCTACGGTTCCGTATCCGAACTTATGGCAGCCACCGCTTTGTATCCATTTACGTTCGAGGTTTACGAAAATGGCCGTTTGAGAGGATCATTCGGTGGCGATCCTGGGATGCCAGTGAAACGTTTACGATTCTCTGGTAGTTTCTTAGGTGGTCATTATGAAATGCTCCTTCCCGATACTAGTTTCTCAGGAGTATGCCCTAATGATCAGTTAAAGGGAATGCGTTTTAAGAAAATCCGCAGCTGACATGCAAGAAATATTACCCGAGAAGAAAAAAAGGAGGACTACCTACAAAAAGAAATGAGATCCCATCAAAAACATAAAATGTACAAAAATTGCAAGTCTCGCAACGCAATGCTTCCACCGTAAAAAGTTGTGAGATCTTATGTAAAGCCAAGTCTGCTATTTTAGTTTTTATGGAAGCACCTTTTCATTTAAGTTAGTATGGGAGCACCTATTTAACAAATTTATCATTAATTGTTTCCTATTTAGTTACCTACCAACATTAAGTGACTGTCTTAATATTAGTCATCTTTATTTCCTAATAAAATATGGTGACTTTGCAATCGCAGAGCACAAATAAAGCACTGATGCGTAGAAATATCTTCTCAAATCGCTAATAAATTGGTATTAGGTAGCTGATATGTTGTATATGTTGCTGTGCGATTGCGAAGTCACTATATTTTATTAGGAAATAAAGATGACTAATATTAATACAGTCACTTAATGTTGGTAGGTAACTAAATAGGAAACAATTAATGATAAATTTGTTAAATAGGTGCTCCCATACTAACTTAAATGAAAAGGTGCTTCCATAAAAACTAAAATACCTAGCAGACTTGGCTTTACATAAGATCTCACAACTTTTTACGGTGGAAGCATTGCGTTGCGAGACTTGCAATTTTTGTACATTTTATGTTTTTGATGGGATTCACTTATTGGATCATTTTCTTTCTTCGTTAACGTTTTTAAAATCCCTACTTCTGCGACTAATATTTATTTACTTTTGGTTTACATATTATATATATATATATATATTTAATATTAAAGAGAACTTATTTGTTTTTTTTTAATTCAGTTTACATATATTTATATAAAACACTTATTAAAATAATTATTTCCAGATATATTTCGACATTTATAGTCGGCGTCAGTGGAATTAGGTATTTTTTGTTATATATTAGTGTATACATTTATCGTATTCCATGTATTTGTATGTATATGTTATACTTGTGTATTTGCTATCCATTTAATTATTATTATTTATTATGTGCACCACCTTCGCGTTATTTTTTCCAACAACTAATTTCCACCCAAAGGTTGTCTGGAAGAAATCGCTATAAGTGATAACGCCGCCTATTGTTACTTTCTTTCATGAGTTGGTTCTTTTACCTGATTTATTTATTTTGGTGTACAATAAAGAGTATTTGTCTTGTCTTATTGAGTATTCACGTAATTTCACCAAATCACTGGGAGAAAATGTGAAGGC